>JASDDO010000019.1:505280003-506703597 GCA_030015575.1 Agapanthus africanus | reverse complement strand
GCGGAAGCGGTGATAAACTTAAATTTTGCGGACTTTGCAAATCGGCACCACCGCGCACTAAACTCCGGATCGTAACCATTAACAAGTCTAGGGTACTAATAAGAAAGGGAAGAGATGTATACCGACGATCCAAGTCCTCCGGTCTTCATCTCCACTCCGATCTCCTCGCGGGATCTCCGTCCATCTCCTCCTCGTCGGAAAGGGCACCACGAAGCCGGGTACTTTTACGGGCTCCCACCTCAATACCGAGGCAACTCGCGCATGAAGCCGGCAACTCGACATGCTCAAGATATGCTGTAGGATGTGTAGTGTAGAGTGGATGTCTCATTTTGGGGTTTGTTGTTGCCTTGATGGAGGATTGGGGATAGGAAAAATGGTGCTTTCATTTTTCCAAAACAAGAAGAAGAAGGAGATGAAGAATTCCTCACATAATCAAGATGAACTCTCTCATTCTTTTTCTTTCTCTCAAGTGTTCTTCTTCCTCTCATGAAAAACTTATCATATCAAGTGAGAAGAATAATGTGAAGGAATGAATATATCCAACATGAAGGGAGGTGAGTGTAGGAGCATAAGAATGGTGACCATATCCTAGACAAGAAAACATACACCATGCTTCACCTTTTTTTCAAACCATACCCTTTCATGTCACTCAATTCAAAAGCATGGAGCAAAAGAAATGAAAGCTATCATAATCAATACTTTTGCAAGAAACCCCCTCCACAAAAGTAATTTGCAAAACTGCAAATTACCCCCTCCATCGGAAAAGTCCGGCCGGGAAAGAACAAAGGAAAACCGGCCGGAACGGAATGCAAATTGGCAACTCCAGAAAACTGGTCCCGTAATAAATTACAGGAAAACCCCGATACTGTGCATACACACCCGCATCTGTATTCCGTCCGGATACAAATGCAAAGAGACAAAATCTACACTGTACTAAACTAGGACCGGCTTAAACCAAAGCCGGCTAGTATTATCCGTTCAATCCTGATCCGTGCAATACCGCACGTATCTGATCGAACCCTGCCATAAACCTATACGGCTACTAGTACAAACCGTCCGATCCTGATCCGTGCAATACCGCACGTATCTGATCGGACCCTGCCATATCTCCATACGGCCTCTACAGCGTTTCGCCCGAAAGCTGAGTAACTGAAAGTGTGGTGGACTCTAAAGACTCGTCAATACTATGGCTGTGGATTTAACCACTAGCACGTCAGAGGTATAAGCCAATACGTAACGGGCCACCAGCTATTGACTAAAAGGGACGTCGATGAGCGAACTCATCCTGACACCCTACTGAGCCTGTCAGTGACAATATCCGTGCAGTCCGGTCCGTTCGTCTATGAGTATCGCATGGCGGGCCTAGGGGGTTGGTAAAAGTCAGACCCCCAAAAGCGGTACAAGTCGTGTCGGAGTGTAGCCCAGAACACCCTGAGATACTACTGGAATACCTACCAGTAAATCTCCTTGCCTTGGCCAAGGACTTTGTGTAATGGCTCTCCTAGACACAGCACGACCTCACCCCCAATACCGGGAGAGACGAACCCCTGAAGATACGCTCACTGCCTCCATGTGGCTCGGGACTGTACCCAACTAAAACCTGTTTGCACGACTCCTTTGAGCCGTGGTAGGGTAGTAATCAAAGTACAGTGGGAACTCACACGAGACAAATGACGATCCCCAGGTCGATGAACTAACCTGCACACATGTCACCAGGGAACTGCCATCTGACATCTGGTATATGACCAACTAGCATGTTCCCGGCGAGTCCTGTCCGGTGTACTCATAACCCAATGAGCACCTGTATACATCTTAGGTGATCCAACTGACACCAGTGGCTTGTGAGACCGGCCACCGCCCCTCGTCGGGGTCTCGACTGTATACACTAGTCTACTAATGGAGTATCGATGCCCGGTCTCGAAACTCCCACGACTAGGGACCTTTTAAGGATATGCTTGTAGACCCCCAGCTCCCACTTATATGATCGCCCTCATACTGCTGGTGGTCAAGCAAGAATCCTAGGGGCTCTATCAACGTGTAATAGCGACGTGTCTGGTCACCTTAAGCAGTACATGATGATAAAGGTAAACCAGATAGCATACTATCATCTCGAGTAAGACTGTCCTACCGGGATAGGTCCTCCCTCAATCATTACAATCACGTACCTGTGACCTAATAATTGACTCTGAGGGCACTATCTCTAACAAATTAATCCCGGCTAGTCTTTCCTTTTAAGGTTTGAAGGAAGATTTGATAAAAACGGTGGGAGCCATCCTGATTAGATAAAATATATAACCAATCTAATCTTGCAAGAGCGCACGCAGAGTGTTTTCTTCTCTCTCTCTCCCGGTAGCGACCATACCACGCCTTAATCAAGATAATAATATGGATGTATTGACCGAACCCGCTTGTTATACTGAGCTGGGGAACGTTGGTCCCGCTCCAACTTATAATTGTTATAAGACAGAGCAGGAAATAGGGGAATATCAGAATTCCTATGCCGCCCAAAAGAAGAAAGTGCATATGATGCATCTCCTTCGGGTGTGTTCATTACAAAGAACTGTTTCTCAGTATCCTCTGCATCCTGGGTATTTGATACCGGATCAGGATCCCAGATATGTAATCTGTTACATAGGGCTACAAAAGGGTAGAAAACTAAGAACGGGTGATTAGTTTCATGAGACAGAAAACGGGGCAAGTGTTGCAGCCAAGTCTGTTGGTCACTGTCACCCTGTATTACCAATACATTGATTCTGAATAAATGCTATTAGATACCGAACCTGATATACAAAATCATATCAGTCTCTTTATTAGTAAAGAAATGATAAAATTTTGTATTGTTGGATAATGTTTTGAACATTTCCTATATCAAAAGTTGATCGGTTCAGGCACGTTATCTAAACGCATTGACGTTCTAAATCAAACTACAGTTCCTAGTATACAGAACACACACAAGAGGAAGAGTTCAGAAATGAACGAATCCTTCTTGAGGCATTGTAGACTAGGTCATATCAATGCGACCCGACTGGCTGAAGTTACATTTTAGATGCATATTTAAATCAGTTTGAATTTACATCTTGTGAAACTTGCCAGTCATGTCACAAAGATTAGATGACCATAGCCCTGTTTATTGGAAACATAGAAAGAGTTAATGAACTCTTGGGACTGATACATGATGATGTATGTAAGGTCTCCTGTCTACACATGCCAGGACTGGTTCTTTATGCTTCATTACATTCTCTGATAATCTTTCAAGATTCAGACATATGTTCCTGTTGAAACATAGGCCCGAAGCTTTTGAGATATTCACAAAATATAAGTTAGAAGTAGAGAACCAAAAACTGGGTATAAGTATTATGTCCTATGATAAGATCAGGTAGGAGAATACTTATGCATGGAATTCTTGGATATTCTAAAAGAAAATGAGATTCTCTCTCAGTATTACTCCTCTGAATGCACCACAGCACAACGGTGTATCGGAGTGGAGCAATCGCACCATATTGGATATAGTGTGCTCTATGATGAGTACTACTGAGTTACCTATTTCCTTTTGGGGTTGTGCACTTGAGAAGCTGCATACCTATTGAATTAGGTTCGAATCAAATCAGTGCCTACCACTCCATATGAGATATGGTATGGGAAGAGCCCATCTCTTAAGTAAGTTAAGATTTGGGATTGTCCGGCCTATGTCAAAAGCAAAATCCGGACAAAATCGAGGCAAGGTCCGTTCTGTAGAACTGGAAAGGTTCCAGCTATACAAAACTGCAGCTGATGATTTGACAGAACCAAAGGATTCTATAGTCCCCAACGAACCTCAAGCCTCTCCGCCGATTTGGTAGGGTTCCCCACCTGCCTGAGAGATACTTCGGTTTCTCGATGACAGTGGGAGCGAGGACTGCATCATGAGATGATGACCCAACTAGATTCGAGCAGCTCATCAAGAGTAGGGACTCTGTAAGAATGGCTGGATGCTTAGCGATCTGAGATGGAATCCATGTACACCAGCAAAGTATAGACTTTAGCTGCTATATCTGAAAGGTTAAATCCCCATCAGGAGCAAGTATATCTTGAGAAGATTACTTGGTGTAGATGGAAAAGTTGAGACTTTCAAAGCTAGACTTGTTAAAGGTTTTAGTCATCAACCAGGTGTGGATAATGATGAAACCTTTTCTAGGGACTATGCTTAAGTCCATCCAGATCCTACTTGCCATTGCTACATACCATGACTACGATATCTGGTGGTTGGGTGCCATGACTACTTTTCTAAATAGTGATTTAGAAGAGAACGTCTATAAGAACACAGCCAGAGGGCTTCGTAAGCAGTGGGAGCAGCGGAAACATGTGCAAGTTACTTTACAAGATGAAGCAGGCATCGCGAAGTTGGAACATCTGTTTTGATGAGGTAGTCAAAGAGTTTGATTTCATCAAAATGGTAGATGAACCTTGTATATACAAAAGGGTAGTGGAGAGTAAGGTAGTCATCCTCGTATTGTACGTGGACAACATACTCTTGATAGGAAAGGGGTTTCCTATACTACGGTCGGTCAATCTCCGCTTATCACAAGGATTCTCCAATAGGATCAAAGTGATACATCCTAAATCCTGAGTTATCATCTATGAGATAGATGTAATTGGATGCTAGGATTCTCACTAGATGTAGTGAGATGGTATCAATCGATCCTTGGGAGAATCACTGGAAGGGTTCAAGGGTGAAAAAGACGACTGGATGTCAGTCACAGGCATTGTCTTTACCCTCAGTAAAGGGACGGTACGTTAGAAGAGTTCCAAGCTAGATACCGTGGCAAACTAGAAGATAAAGGCTGGTAACATCGCTATTAAAGATACTACCAAAGAGGCAGTTTGGATGTATATTGGTTCATAAAATGAACTAGGTTCCTACCTTTGTATGACAATGGAAGTGTGGCTTTGGCCAAGGAACCCTGATCCCATCAGTGACCCAGATATATTCTGAGGCAGTATCACCTGATCACAGAGATAGTTGATCTCCAGGGTGATCGAGGTTAGGAGAATAGACTCAGAGGACAACACGGAGGATCCACTCACGAAGGCCTTTTCCCAAAGAGAGACTTTTAAGGGATGGTTGAGTATTAGATGCTACAACTACTGCTACAGATGGCCCTAGTCCAAGTGGGAGATTGTTATTTATATGTATGCCCTAGAGGCCATTACTGTACATTGGATGTATATTGTAGTGGATGCTGGGACATATATAGGTAGGACTTTCTTGCTCGACATGATAGTACGCTATCTGGTTGCTCTTTATCTTAACATGTATGCTTTCTGTCTCTCTGATTACATGTTGATAAAGCCCTTAGGATGTGTACTCGACTTCCAGGACTATGATGTAGATCATACTAGTAGGGCCTGGGTAGTCCATGAGTACATCCTTCAATGTTCCTAGTAGTGGGAATATCGAGACGGGGCATCGATATTCCAGAGTAGACTAGCGTATATCTTCTCGACCCATGTGATGGGCGATGGATGATCCCATATCCATTGGTGTTTGACATCAGAGATGGTATGCGGGTGCTCAGTGGAGACTGGGTACACTGAACGGACTCACCGAGAACTCCCAAATGGTATTATAGCGCACGTCAGATGGCAGTTCTTTGGTGACACTGGTACAGCTTAGTCTGTTGACCAGAGATCGTCATAGAGTCTTGTGTGTCTCCCACTGTGCTTTGATTTCCACCCTACCACGGCTCTACTGAGTCGTGCAAATAGGTTGTTTTTGGGTACAGTCCCGATTCACATGGAGGTAATGAGCGATAGGAGGGGATTCGTCTCTCCCGGTATTGGGGGTTGATGTTGCGCTATGCTCGACTGGCCATAACAGGAAATCCCTGGCCAGGGTTGCAGTGATATACTGGTAAGAGTTATCAGTAGTTTCACGAATGTTATGGACCCTACGTCGGCATGAATTATCAAGCTACTGGGGTCTGACGTTTACCACCCCTAGGCGAGATATGCAACATATCAGACGAACAGACCGGACTGTACGGTAAGTGTTACTGGTTGGATTCAAAGGAGTGTGAGTGGGCTTGCTCGTCGATCTTCTGATCCCTCAATACCCGGGTGGCCGTTACGTTTAGCAGACCGCTTGCGGCTTGTGGGTGCTTGATATGATCATCATCTGCTGCCGGCGTATTGGCGAGTCTTTAGAGTCCTACACAGAGGTTTCCTGGCTCAAGCGAAAAGAAATAGGAGCGCATATGAGATATGTGCGGGACCGAGAATAATGCGTGTATGTGATACCGTATTCCATTCTCGCGATGAATGTATCGATTGGTTGTATGCGATATAACCTAGTTATCGAATCAAGGATTGATTCGATAAGCAGATACATTGAATATTAGTCGGTCATATGCGATATGACCGGGTCGTTAAATCAAGTGTTGATTTAATGATTTAATGCATAATTATATATTTGATATAATAATTTGCATTAATTAGTATTTGTTCACTTTAAAAGGATTTTCTCACTTGATGTGCACATTGTATATGTGATATATTTTTGTGTGCACTTGATTGTATCATGTTTGATGATACATGCTAACTTGAGTTTGTGTAAAGAATTAAACCATGGTTAGTTAATGGTTAGGGTTTCATTTGATTTACTTATTCATTTATTTATTTATTTTGGCAAAAGAAAAATGATATGGTGGCTTTCTTTGTTTGCTTGTTGAAGCTTCATGAAGCTTTGAACAAGTTCACCATATTTGTCTCATGCTTAACCCTAACCATTCCACCTAACCATAGTCTATTCTCTACACCTAACCATGGTTAGTATATGATAAGTATTCATATTATTTTCCTTTTTGAAGAAGACTTATCATATTCTTTCTTCTTCTTCTTCATCTTCAACAATGAAGAAACCTTGCATCCATCAATGGCAACTTGAGAAAAAGAGTAAGAAATCCAATTCTAAAGTGAACCCACCTCCTATTTTTTCATCCTCTACCTCTTGCCAAGTAGTATAGGGTGTTTTCTTCACAAGTTTCATGACTTGGTGAAGTTGGAGCCTGATCTTGAGTTGCCTCGACGTAGATCATCTTCGGCATCGAAGCCGACGACCAAGCCCGCCCATTTTTCCGATGAAGCCGACGCTAGAGCCCGGGATCCGATGATCGCAGCGAGGAGACTTCATCACGGATCTATGGAGGTGGAGGACCGGATTTACAAAGGTTGTAGCCCCTTTCCTTTAGCGTTAAATTCGTTTACTCGCATTGCATCGCCTCATTATCTAGTTAACGATCCGTATTAGGGTGTGTAGGCACATGAAATTTTTCAATTGGGCATGTTTGATCACTTGTGAGACTTCATTAGTGTGCCTAGGAACCCTACAAAACCCACACAATTATAAATAAGCATAGTGTAAGTCTTACACACACCCAAATTTGCATGTATCATCAAGCATGATACAAACATGTACACAATTATATATCACATATACACTTTGTGTACATCAAGTGAGAACACAATTTTAAGTGAACCAATACTAGTTAATATAAATTAATATATCAAATATATAATTATACATTAAATCGTTAAATCAACACTTGATTTAATGATCCGGTCATATTACATATAACCGACTAATAACATGTGTATCAAACTATCGAATCAACACTTGATTCGATAACCCAGCTATATCGCATATAACCGACTGATGATACAAATCACTAGAATAGAATACGGTATCACATAGGCGTATTAATCTCGATCCCATACATATCTCATATGTGCTCCTACTCCGTTTCGTCTGAGCCAGGAATCCTCTGTGTAAGACTCTTAAGACTTGTCAATAGGCCGGCAGTAGGTGGTGATCGTATTAGTCACCCACAAGCCGCAAGTGGTCTGCTAAACGTAACGGCCACCCGCTATTGAGCGATAAGAAGATCGACAAGTAAGCCGGCTCACACTCCTGCGAATCCAATCAGTAACACTACCGTACAGTCCGGTCTGTTCGTCTGATATGTTGCATATCTAGTTTAGGGGTGGTTAGCGTCAGACCCCAGTAACTTGATAAATGCCTATGTAAGGTCCATAACGGGTAAGAAACTACTGGTGACACTTACCAGTAAATCTCATCTACCCTGGCCAGGGATTTCAGTTATGGCCAATCAAGCATAGCGCAACATCAACCCCCAATAACGGGAGAAACGAATCCCCTCCTATCGCTCATTGCCTCCATGTGACTCGAGACGGTATCCAAAAACCACTTGTTTGAACGACATAGTAGAGCCGTGGTAGGGTAGAAATCAAAGCACAGTGGGAACCACACAAGACTCTATGATGATCTCTGGTCAGCAGACTAACCTGCACCAGTGTCACCAGAGAACTGCTATCTGACGTGAGGTATAATACCATCTAGGAGTTCTCGGCAAGTCCGTTCAGTGTACCCAGTCCCCACTGAGCACCCATATACCATCTCTGATGTCAAACACCAATGGATATGGGATCATCCATTACCCATCGCATGGGTCAAGAAGATATACGCTAGTCTACTCTGGAATATCGATGCCCCGTCTCGATATTCCCACGACTAGGAACATTGAAAAATGAACTTATGGAATACCCTAGCCCCACTACTATGATTTGCATCATAATCCTGGAAGTCCAGTACACATCCTAAAAGCTTTATTAACATGTAACAGAGAGACATTAAGTATACATGTTAAGATAAAAAGCAACCAGATAGCGTACTATCATGTCGAGCAAGAAAGACCTCCCTATATATGTCCCAGCATCCACTATAATATACATCTCATGTACAATAATGGCCTCTAGGGCATACATACAACTAACAATCTCCCACTTGCACTAAGGCCAGTTGCTGCAGTATAGCATACCCAACACCCTATAAAAGTCTCCCATAGGAAAGGCCTCAGTGAGTGGATCCGCCGTGTTAACATCTGAGTCTACTCTCCTAACCTCGATCCCTTGGGGATCAACCATCTCCATCATCAGGTGATACTGCCTTAGAATATGTCTGGGTCACTTATGGGATCGGGGTTCCTAGGCCAAAAGCCACACCTTTATTGTCACACAATGGAAGGAACCTAGTTCATCTCATGAACAAATATACACCCAGACATCCTTTTTGATAGCATCTTTGATAGCGATGTCACCAGCCTTTATCGTCTAGTTTGTCACGGTATCTAGCTTGGAACTCTTCCAATATACCGTCCCTCCACTGAGGGTAAAGACAATGCCTGTGACTGACATTCAGTTGTCCTTACCACCCTGGAAGCTATCCAGTGATTCTTCCCAGGATCGATTGATACCATCTCACTACACCTAGTGAGAATCCTAACATCCACTTAGATCTATCTCATAGATCTAAAACCCAGGATTTAGGAGGTATCTCCTTGATCCTATATGGAGAATCAATGTGATAAGAGGAGATTGACCGAGTGTAGTATAGGAAACTCGTTCCCTATCAAGAGTATAGCATCCATGTACTTTATGAGGAAGACCACCTTACTCTCTACTACTTTTTTGTATATACAAGGTTCATCTACCATTTCGATGAAGTCAAACACTTTGACTTTCACATCAAAACAGATGTTCCAACTCCGCGATGCCTGCTTTAACCTGTAAAGCAACTTGCACACGTTTCCGCTGCTCCCACTGTCTGCGAAGCCCTCTTGCTGTGTACTTATAGACGCTCTCTTCTAAATCAGTATTCAGAAAAGCAGTCATGACACCCAACTGCCAGATATCGTGGTCATGGTATGTAGAAAATGGCATGTAGGATATGGATGGACTTAAGCTTAGGTACTGGAGAAAAGGTTTCATCAAAAAACCACACCTGGTCGATGACGAGAACCTTTTGCAACAAGTCTAGATTTGAAAGTCTCAACTTTTCCATCTACACTAAGTAATATTCTCAAGATATACTTGCTCTTGATGGGGATTTAACCCTTCAAATATAGCAACCATAGTCCATACTTTGTTGGTGTATATAGATTCCATTTCAGATCGTTTAGCATCCAGCCATTCTTACCGAGTCCCCACTCTTGATGGCCTGCTTGAAACTAGTTAGGTCATCATCTCCATGATGCAATCCTCGCTCCCACTATCATCGAGAAAACCTTAGTATCTCTCAGGCGGATGAGGAACCCTACCAGATCGGCGGAGAGGCTGAGGTTCATCGGGAACTACTGAATCCTCCGGTTCTACTAAATCATTAGTTGTAGTTTGTATAGCAGGAACTTCTTCCAGTTCTACAGAATTGACCTTGCCTCGAGCTTGTCCGGAATTTGCTTTTACACATAGGCCGGACAACCCAAATCTTATCTTGCTTAAGAGATGGGCTTTTCCCATACCATATCTCATATGGAGTGGTAGGCTCTGATTTGATTGGAACACAATTCAATAGGTATGCAGCTTCTCAAGTGCATAACTCCCAAAGGAAATAGGCAACTCAACAGTACTCATCATAGAGTGTACCATATCAAATAGGGTGCGATTGGCTCCTCCCCGATACACCGTTGTGCTGTGGTGTATACGGAGGAGTAATGCTGAGAGAGAATCACATTCTCTTTTAGAATAGTCTAAGAATTCCATGCACAAGTATTCTCCTCCATGATCCCCTCAATGGACATAATACTTATACTCGTTTTGGTTCTCGACTTCTGACTTATATTCTATGAATTTCTTAAAAGCTTCAGACTTGTGTTTCAACAGGAACACATGTCCGAATCATAGGAGATCATCAATGAATGTAAGAAAGTACAAACAACCAGTCCTGGCATGTGTAGACAGGGGACCATATACATCTCTATGTATCAGTCCCAAGAGTTCACTAACCCTTTCTCTGTTTCATGTAAACGGAGCTATGGTCATTTTATCTTTGTGACATGACTGGCAAGTTTCACAAGATGCAAATTCAAACTGATTTAAATATGCATCTAAATGTAACTTAGCTAATCGGGTCGCATTGATATGACCTAGTCTACAATGCCTCAAGAAGGATTCGTTAATTTCTGAACTCTTCCTCTTGTGTGTGTTATCTACGTTAAGAGCTATGGTTTAATTTAGAACGTATATACTATTAGATAACTTGCCTTAACCGATCAACTCTTGATATAGGAAATGTTCAAAACATTATCCAACAATACTAAATTATATCCTTTTTACTAAATAAAGAGACTGATATGATGTTGTATATCAACTTCGGTATCTAATAGCATTCGTTCAGAATCAATGTATTTGGTAATACAGGGTGATAACTGCCAACACCATGGCTACAACAATTGCACTATTCTCTATACTTAGAGAAATATTACCCATTCCCAATTCTCTACCTATCTGTAGCCCATGTAACAGATTACATATGCGGAATCCTGATCCGGTATCACATACCAAGGACGTAGAGGATACAGAGAAACAGTTCTCTATAACGAACACACCCAAAGTAGATGCATCAGGATGCACTTTTTTCGTTTGGGCGGCATGGGAATCCTGGTATTCCCCTATTTCCTGCACGGTCATATAACAATTATATGTTAGAGCCGGACCAATGTTCCCAGCTCATTATAACAAGCGGGTTCGGCCAATACATCCATATTATTATCTTGATTAAGGCATGACATGGTCGCTACCTGGAGAGAGAGAGAGAAGAAAACACTCTGCGTGTGCTCTTACAAGATTAGATTGGTTATATATTTTATTTAATCAGGATGGCTCCCAATGTTTTATCAAATCTTCTGTAACGTTTCTGAAATCGTTATACGAATTTTTCCGTTTTAGGGTAAAATAGTTGGTATTTTCCGTTTTAACCGATTTTGATCAAACTTCCGTATAAACTTCCTGGCACCTAGTTTAGCTAAAATAAAGCTAGTGCGTGAGCTTTGGGGGTCAATGGGAAGTTTTGGCTCACATATAATTTTTCCCTAATTAAATATTATTTTAATGTATTATTTATGCACTTAAGTAGTGGAAATTTCTTTTTTGTGTGGGTTAATTAGTTCTAATTGGGTTCATTTCTAATCTATTCACTAGAATTAGTTTAGAACCTTCTCTCCAAAATCTAGATATTTGTGAAAAAAAGATTTATTTTTTTAAGGAAAAGAAATAGAAGAATTGGTGGCAACTTTGCATTTATTAGCATTTAATGCTATTTCTTACTAGACTTTTCTACACAATTCTCACAAAATTTCCCCTTCCCCCCCACTTCACTTGGCCAAACCCCGGCCCCTCTTTTCTGCCCTCCTTCATTCCTTTCTCAATTCTTCATTCTTTTGCTCTCAAAACTCATCAAAAATCCACAAATAATTCTTTAAACTCCAAATTAAATTCATACCCATTAATCCTTAAGCCTAATCTTGCTTTGATCTTCAAGAAGAGCATCATTTTGGAGGGTTAATTTTGGTGATGTTGCAAAAATTGAGATCTTGCTTGTGAGGTATAAATCATAATCCTAATCTTTTAAATTGTTGCTCAATTCTTAAGCTTTCTTAATTAAGTGCTAATTATAGCTTTAAAGTTCATGTGTAATTAATTCATGTTAATTATTATGAAATCAAGTTAGGATTTTGATGTGTTTATGTTGTTAAGTAAGATGTGTAGACTTGGAAAAGTTAAGTATATTGTGAAAATGATAATTGTTATTTTTCCTAATCGCCTTATTAAGCTTAATCGGAAACTTGGTTTTTCTATCTCATTTTTGGAAAAGATTAAAATTATGGATATGGTTTGGATAACTTAGTTATGCTTATTGGCGATGTTTGCAATCGCTAGAATTGTTAAATTTCTAAACTTGTGCTAAATTGAGATAAAATGATATAACTGCTTACTAGCTTTTCGGTAAAATTTGACGTGGGTTTTAAATGAAAATGGAGATGACGTAAATATTAATACCTACGATATTTATTGTGTTTGTAAATGCGTATTGGTATTATTAGGTTTTCAATGTGGCAGTTTTCATGTATAGCGACCCTATTTAGGGTTTCGGCTATGTTTACGGTATTTGGATTCTTGGTTTTGAGTTTTGGATGTTGTACTTGGTCGTTGGATGTTTGTACGTCAACGACAAGTGTAGTTGATTGTTTTGCATGTGTAGCGCACCGCGTGGCGTTTTGGATTTCGGAATTTGATGTTAATAGCGTTGCGAATTCGTATTGATTGTAGGTACCTTCGCGTGGATTTCGAGACGACGAAGCGCATCGACTACGGCTAAGCGAGGAGTTTAGCAGGTGAGTAGATTTATATCTAACGGGGAAGTCAGGTGGATGGCGTATAGCACCCCTGCAAATAATAGATTGAAAGATCGTTTGATTATTATATTCTGATAATGAGATGCGACTGCGGTGATTGTAAGTTTTGATAGGTAATATGATAGAAGTGAAAACTAGTGAACATATCGGTTTAGGAGAACATGAAATGATAAGTGAATCATTATAAGTACGATTTTGGAAGAGGACAAGTGTGATGTTCTTTAATTGTGATGTGAGATGTTAATGTGATAAACGAGTATACAACATGATATGATGACTTAGTGTGATATGTTATTATATAGATTCGAGTCGATACGTGATTGTTGATACCTTTGTAGGTCCACTGATACTAGATTTACATGGATGTGACCAGAGAGATTGGTATATATTTTTATGTATAATGATTGCATAATGAGTGATATGCCGTACGAGACTTAGATCCGTACCCTGATGTTGTATAGGTTGATAGAATCCCTATTTGTTAATGCCGATGTACGTTAGATTACCGTACGCTATGACTTTTACCTATTGATTTATCTATACCCTTGATTAGAGGATGTCGTACGATGGATTGTACCGTACGTGATGTTGTGAGGCTGGATGCCGACTGATAGATTCACCGACTCGGTCTTGTTGATATGTATCCCCCATAGCATTTGATTCATTATATGCATTATGTTGCATTCATGCTATTCTCATTGCATTTCTTATACTTGTGCTAATACACTACACCATTATCGATGATGCGTATGTTACACTTACACAGATTGCCGGCGCACACACTTCTTCATCGATAATTGCTATGTCACTTACACAGTAGAATTGCTATATCATGCGATGGTATACTGCCATGTTCATACCCATATGCTAGGTTCCATGATATATTGACATGTACACCCACATATTTTGCTACAGCTACATGTACATCAGGCATACATACTGACATGTATACCCACATATCTCGCTACGGTTGCATATACCCCTAGGTGGTATTACATTGCCATGTAATATTGAGACGTTGACTATTGCGCTATTGCACTTATGGAATGCATCATACATACTTGATTACATGTAGATATGTATACCTTGCTATAGTTACATGTACACTTCATATAATGCTACATTTGTTTTCGGAGGATTTGGAAACCGCAAGATATATTTTTAAAAGCTGGATTCATTTAAAAGAGCGGGTTTTCCTTTATATGCTCATATTGATGTTTTATGTTGCATATATCAGTTTTATATGGATTTTACGCATTGAGATATGGATTTCATGTGATTTATGGATTTGAGAACCGTTGGGGTATTTTCAAGAAACTGTGTATTATTTGAAAACCAGGTTTCTCTTGATATGTATTTTAATGCGTCCACCATGAAATTTCTCGGTTCTGAGATTTGTGATATATACCCAATGCGAGGAGTGTAGTGGACCATGTGCGTGTACATGGTGGAGCCCGGTACAGTTCCCCTCGGCAAGATGATCGTAGATTATAGGTGATGAGCCTGGAAGGCGGGCAAGTACCTACCGGTGATAGTATTTGGAATCGGCGATTATCGTGGGGATACCGACCGGAGTGATGTACGGACATGACGTCAGGGCCAATCGTGGTGACAAAGCCTGAGTTATGAGGATTTACATGTCGATGCTAGACATGGGTATTCATCATGTTTCGTGTGTCGGTGATAGACACCCAGGTTTCCATGATTGTGATGTGGCATTGATGGACACACATTCTTTGATATCCTCATATTTACCTGCATATTCTTTTATGATATTTACACGCAGGAGTTGTTGTGTCAGTGGTTGACAAATGGACGAGATCCACTTCATACATACATTAATTTTATTGTTGGACGAGATCCACCTGCATACATGCGTTAATTCATTGTTGGGTGATATACACTTGCTGTTAGGCATTTATATGGCGTTGGACATATGCAGATACAGTCACCCTAGATATCATAGTATTAACTTTATGATATAGTTGACCAAGGAATCGTTGTTTATTTTCGATTTCTACATGTTGATATTTTCTATTCATGAGTTGGCAACTCACCCCCGTTGTGCCACAGTTCTTGCAGGTTGTCCACTTGTATCGGTAGCGGCATCGCTGGCGCACAGCTTGCTTTTAGTTGATTTGTTTTGGTAGGTGGTACATGTTGGATCGTGCCCTTCTCGTACTTGTTATTCATATTGTATCTAGTAACTCCATCAAATCAGAAACTAGTAATTGTATATGTTACAGACTTAGAAGACTTGTAGTTGCGAGACTTGAGCGATGGGTTTTTATGTTCGCTTTTGGTGTTGATGTCTTGCTTTACATTATTTCCTTATATGGTTCTTCACAGTTGGGCGTCGTATACTTGTTATTTATACTTGTGGTGTTGTTTCCGCCGTTGGGCGTGTTTTGCTCCCGTATGGGATGCTTTCTTTATATTCCTTATTGTACACGTTTTCGTGGCTAGTTTTTAAAAATGAGGTGCTGCCGAAATTTTTATAAAAACTGAGGAAAAGAGTTAAGATAAGTTTAAGGATTTTTACTTAAGTTTCTCAATGTTGTATTAATGTTTTCTTTACTTACTTTTGTTGTAAGGTTTAGATTTCTGGGTTGTGGCTTACTTAGGTTACGTTACGCCTGTAGACGTTGAGTAATATAAGTGCCAGTCACGAGCTAATATTTTGGGTCGTGACAAAGTTGGTATCAGAGCGCTAGGTTTAACCTTAGTTCAAGTTTAGGTTTGACTATGCGGGGTCTAGGGCGGATATAATTGGAACCTAGGCTTGACCTTACGGAACATAGACTTGAACAAGGGGGTGTTAGACCCGAGCTTTCGTTTCATAGGCTGACCCTGATTGATGGAGTAGGTAGCTTGAGTAGAGTGACGTACCGTATGTATGTTCCGTGGCAGATTTACGATACGATACTCCACTTAAGTGACCTTAGGATGTACATATATTGAGACGGGTGATTCTCTTCGTTCCTTTGATTATACATCCATTGAGATACTTGATTTTATCCACTTCCATTATCATACTCTCAGTGATTTGACTCCTCCTTATGATCGTGTATCCATTTTGGGATCTGTTGACTCTTTCATCCCTTTGATCTTTTTCGTCGATACTTGATTAAGGTTCCTGTCACCATGGTCTGAGCGCAGATTGAGCTGCTGCTGGTGATGCGGTCAGGGTGAGCTCGTCATGGACGAGGACTGACCATCATGTTTTCTGGCGACATGGGAACGTATCGATGTAGTGTTGTATTGTTGTGACCCCTCGTATGAAACGAGTGTGCGGTTTTGTACCTAATGACCGAGCCTTTGTTAGAGGCTGCCTGTTGGGAGAGGACTGTTGATGTACAGCATACCCTTGAGATTGTGATGACAGATGGCCCAGCCATTGCTGAGATTGATGTGATGCCGCTTCCAGAGCTTATGAGCTGAGATCGCTAGAGCTTTCAGGCAGAGAGGCGACAGGTGGTAGCTACTCTATCTTGAGTTGAGGGACGAAGGTGATTTATCTGATTGACGCGCCGACGCAGGCCCAGTTGAGTTGAAGATTGCCAGAGTGAAGAGTCTTACTCAGGTCTAGAGTACACCGACCTAGAGATGACCGTTGATGTATCGTCTATCCTTGAGGATTGGGGGCATTGTTTAGCATGCGGACGAAGGGTGTTGACATGTCGTTTGGGCGTAGTTGAAAGGTTCGAACGAATGTCAGAAAACCCATTTTTCTAATTTTAAAGTATTCGGATGGACATACAAGTGCTTTTGTGGACCCTCGAGAAGAATGAAACCCTAACTCGACGTGATGACCATGAAACTGCTTTTGAACCATAGGTTTTGCGGAAGTTTAGCGGTGCCATCAGCGAGGCTTGGGTCTGCCCTTCTACGGTCGGTCCATAGGTACTGTGGCATATACCGAATATTATTAAACCGTGTTCAGGTGTTGAGCTCTCGGAAAATTTTGGGAATTTTGATGACTCGATCGAAAAGTTTAACGCCGTCCGGATATCCTGTGATAGGAGATCAGCAACAAGACCAGCTTCGGATAGAGGACCTCACCCAGGTGTGTTGTGAGTTGATCGAGAACGGACGAATATTGAGTATTCATCCGATTGTTGGGATGGGGTCCCTAGGACGTGTTCGGCTAGATATCTTAGATAGAGTGATGAAGATACTGTGTTCGTAGTTCGAGTCCGTGTGAGAGACTCTGGATTGACTGTAGCCGAGAACATTTGCGGTACCCAGATAGCATGATGCGACGTCAAGTGGACGATAATGAAGATGAGTAGAGCAAGAGGTTTGTGCGAGACGTTAACGAGCTGTTGTTACTCCCCGTTAAGATTAGAGATCAGATATGTGTACAGAAGCGTTGAGATACAGCCAGTTTCCGAGGAAAAGTTGTGCTGAGAACACAGATGTTCAGAGAATGAGAAAGATTATGTAAGAGTACCAGCCTCCGTATAGTTCGGCGTAGGCGAGATCAGAAGAGACCTTGAGCCGGTTCCTTCTATGACACTGCTGCAATAAGATTTGCACCGAGGATCAGATTTGTTACGTGTATTCTGAGGACCCAGAGACAGAGGACGCCAGACCGTAGGCGGGAGGCGAGCGGATGTTCTTGCTCTGCCAGTTTGGGCGCACCGACTTTTCTCCGACATTGTAGGAGGTGTACCTCAATGTCATTTGTTTCAATTTGCGTTGTGATCCGAGTATCACGCTTATATTGCTTGTATTTGAGTTTCATGATATTTCGTGCACCATGGCTGCACATACTGGGTATTTACATTTTGTGCATAGTTGTTACACTGGATATACGTTTTACACACTGTTGTATTGGTTCATGATTTGTGTATTTCTATTTGCGCTTGATATTGATTTTGTGCCTTGGCTGCACATGTTTATGATTTCGCGGATTTCATACTGTTGTTTTGATATGTGCGTGTAGTACGCACTAGATTTGATTTTTGCACTCGGTATAGCTCATATGTTCTTGCAGTGCATTGATACGTGTTTTGTGCATGCAGTTGCACACTTTTATGACTTTTATACACCTTGGTACGGTCATATGGTTTTCATACGCAATTGAGTTATTAATGATATTTCTTGCACTGGATGCACATGATTTGATATTTCGGGCACTGGATGCACAGGATTGGTGTTTCGTGCATTGGTTGCACCCGATTTATGCCTTTGAGCATTCATTTTACCGGATTTGTGTTTTCGTGTGCGTGTGTACTTGATATTCATTTCCGTGCATGCTGCTACACTTGATGCTTATTACGGACCGGACGTGCTTGGGTTGGATTTTGCCCATATTAGGCGCTTGATTTATATTTTTTTTATTCGTGCATGTGGGATGCACTTGATTCAGATTTTATTTGTGCATCACAGATGCACTTGAGTTGGATTTTCACGCATGTTGAGCACATGATACGAAATGTGATTGGTGCACACCGGATCACTCGATTGAGATTTTCGTTCGTGCATGACAGTTGCACTGGTTGAGATTTTCGTGCACTATAGATGCACTAGATGTTGTTGTCGTGCACACCTGTTGCCCTGGACAGATGATTTCATGCATACCCATTGCACTTATATTTGCTTTCATGCATATTGGAACTTGTATTTAGGTTTGATTTCCGTGCACACCAGACGTACGTAATTGTTGGATACACCTTATGAGGCTGATTTTGTTTTTGAGCACTTTGTTTTCATGATGAGGCCCTATACTTTATAGTACCCTAACAGGACTGATCTGAGGACGGTACCTGTATACTTTTGCATGCATAAAAATTTTACCAAGAGGTTTCAAAAAGGACCTATAGTCTCGGTATTTCTTACGTGTCTGCATGTGACACGAAAGTTTACAAATAAAGCCTTTTGGGATATTTCAAAAAGGCGGGACGCATATTTTGGCAAAACATATATGCTAGTATATTACTAGTTTAACAATGAGCATCCGCCACTTGTGCCGTGAGTTACGCATTACGCTACAATTCAGAAAAAATTATGCATATGATTTATTCAGTTTTTGGAGATATTTTTCAAATAGGATGCGTACTATATATGTATTATGGTATTTGATTAGTGCATATGGTATTTCGGTAGTGGATTTGAGATTTGTATCTCCTTAATGACTTCGATGATATGCATGCAAGTCCGTTGATTTACGTGACACTTGACGGAGATCGGTTTTGAGTTTAGTACTTATTTTTCCGACGTGCAGGATGCGCTGTTGTTTTTTGTTTCATCCGTTATTTCGGAGCCCCGTTGATTTAGCTGTTTATTGCAATGTTTTAGCATTTGGGGGTTTAAATTTAATTTTAAATTCGGGGACCGAATTTTTTTAAGGGGGGAATATTTTAACGTTTCTAAAATCGTTATACGAATATTTCCGTTTTAGGGTAAACTAGTCGGTATTTTCCGTTTTAACCGATTTTGATCAAACTTCCGTATAAACTTGCTGGCACCTAGTTTAGCTAAAATAAAGCTAGTGTGCGAGCTTTGGGGGTCAATGGGAAGTTTTGGTTCACATAGAATTTTTCATTAATTAAATATTATTTTAATTTATTATTTATGCACTTAAGTAGTAGAAATTACTTTTTTGTGTGGGTTAATTAGTTCTAATTGTGTTCATTGCTAATCAAATCACTAGAATTAGTTTAGAACCTTCTCTCCAAAATCTAGATATTTGTGACAAAAGGATTTAATTTTTTTAAAGAAAAGAAATAGAAGAAAAGGTGGCAAATTTGCATTTATCAGCATTTAATGATATTTCTTACTAGATTTTTCTACCCAATTCTCACAAAACTCCCCCCTTCCCTTTGCCGAACCCTAGCCCCTCTTTTCTGCCCTCCTTCATTCCCTGCTCAATTCTTCACTCTTTTGCTCTCAAAAACTGATCAAAAGTCTATAAATAATCCTTTAAACTCCAAATCAAATTCATACCCATTAATCCTTAAGCCTAATCTTGCTTTGATCTTCAAGAAGAGCATCATTTTGGAGGGTTAATTTTGGCGATGTTGGAAAAATTGAGATCTTGTTTGTGAAGTATAAATCATAACCCTAATCTTTTAAATTGTTGCTTAATTCTTAAGCTTCCTTAATTAAGTGCTAATTATTGCTTTAAAGTTCATGTGTAATTAATTCATGTTAATTATTACGAAATCAAGTTAGGGTTTTGATGTGTTTATGTTTTTAAGCAAAATGTGTAGATTTGGAAAAGTTAAGTATATTGTGAAAATGATAATTGTTATTTTTCCTAATCGCCTTATTAAGCTTAAACGCAAACTAGGTTTTTCTAACTTATTTTTAGGAAAGATTAAAATTATGGATATGGTTTGGATAACTTAGTTATGCTTATTGGCGATGTTTGTGATCGCTAGAATTGTTAAATTTCTAGACTTGTGCTAAATTGAGATAAATTAATATAACTGCTTACTAGTTTTTCGGTAAAATTTGACGTGGGTTTTAAATGAAAATGGAGATGACGTAAATATTAATACCAACGATATTTATTGTATTTGTAAATGCGTATTGGTATTATTGGGTTTTTAATATGGCAGTTTTCATGTATAGCGACCCTATTTAGGGTTTCGGCTATGTTTACGGTATTTGGATTCTTGGTTTTGATTTTTGGATGTTGTACTTAGTCGTTGGATGTTTGTACGTCAACGACAAGTGTAGTTGATTGTTTTGCATGTGTAGGCTATAGGTTCTAACCTATGTGCGCACCGTGTACCGTTTTGGATTTCGTAATTTGATGTTAATAGTGATGCAAATTCGTATTGATTGTAGGTTGCTTTGCGTGGATTCCGAGACGACAAAGCTCATCGACTATGGCTAAGCGAGTATTTTAGCAGGTGAGTAGATTTATATCTACCGGGGAATTCAGGTGGACGGCGCATAGCGCCGTCGCAAATATTGGATTGAATGATCGTTTGATTATTATATCCTGATAATGAGATGCGACTGATGTGATCGTAAGTTTTGATAGATAATATGATAGAATTGAACACTAGTGAACATATTGGTTTAGAAGAACATGAAATGATAAGTGAATCAAGATAAGTACGATTTCAGAAGAGAACAAGTGTGATGTTCTTTAATTGTTATGTGAGTTGTTAATGTGATGAATGAGTATACAATGTGATATGATGACTTAGTGTGATATATCATTATATGGATTCGAGTCGATACATGATTGTTGATACCTTTGTAGGTCCCCTGATACGAGATTGACTTGGATATGACCTAAGAGATAGGTATATATTTTTATGGATAATGATTGCATAATGAGTGATATGCCGTACGAGACTTAGATCCGTACCCCGATTTTGTATAGGTTGATAGAATACATATTTGTTAATGCCGCTGTACGTTAGATTACCGTACGTGATGACTTTTACATGTTGATTTATCCATACCCTTGATTAGAGGATGCCGTATGATGGATTGTACCGTACGTGATGTTGTGAGGCTGGATACCGACTGATAGATTCACCGACTCGGTCTTGTTGATATGTATACCTCATTGCATTTGATTCATTATATGCATGATACTGCATTCATGCTATTCTCATTGCATTTCTTATACCTGTGCTAGTACACTACACCATTATCAATGATGCGTAAGTTACATTTACACAGATTTCCGGTGCACACACTTGTTCATCGATAATTGTTGTCTCTTACACAGTAGAATTTCTATATCATGCTATGATATACTGCCTTGTTCATGCCACTATGCTAGGTTGCATGATATATTGACATGTACACCCACATACTTTGCTACAGCTACATGTACATCATGCATACATACTGACATGTACACCCACATATCTCGCTACAGTTGCATATACCCCTAGGTAGTTTTGCATTGACATGTGATATTAAGACGTTGACTATTGCGCCATTGCACTTATGAAATACATCATACATACTTGATTACATGTAGATACTTATACCTTGCTATACTTACATGTACACTTCATATTATGCTGCACTTGTTTTCGAAGGATTTGGGAACCGCAAGATATATTTTTAAAATCTAGATTCATTTAAAAGAGCGGTTTTCCTTTTATATGCTCATATTGATGTTTTATGTTACATATATCAGTTTTATACGGATTTTATGCATTGAGATATGGATTTCATGTGATTTATGGATTTGAGAACCGTGGGGGTATTTTCAAGAAACTATGTATTGTTTGAAAACCCGGTTTCTCTTGATATGATATTTTGATGCCACCACAATGAGATTTCTCGGTTCTGTGATTTATGATATATACCCGATACGGGGAGTGCAATGGGCCATGTACGGGTACATGGTAGAGCCCGATATGGTCCCCCTCGACAAGATGATCACAGATGATAGGCGATGAGCCTGGAAGGCGGGCAAGTACCTACCGGTGATAGTATTTGGACACGGCAGTTATCATGGGGATACCGACCGGAGTGATGTACGAACATGATGTCAGGGCCAGTCATGGTGACAGCGCCCGAGTTATGAGGATTTACGTGTCGATGCTAGACATGGGTCTTCATAATGTTTCGGCTGTCGGTGATAGACACCCAGGTTTCCATGATTGTGATGTGGCATTAATGGACACACATTTTTTGATATCCTCATATATACTTGCAAATGCTTTTATGATATTTACATGCAGGAGTTATTGTGTCAGTGGTTGACACGTTGACGAGATCCACTGCATACATGCATTGATTTTATTGTTGGACGAGATCCACCTACATACATGTATTGATTCATTGTTGGGTGATATACACTTGCTGTTAGGCATTTATATTGTGTTGACACATATGCAGATACGGTCACACTAGATATCATAGTATTACCTTTATGATATAGTTGACCTAGGAATTGTTGTTTATTTCGATTTCTACCTGTTCATGTTTTCTACTCACGAGTTGGCAACTCACCCCCGTTGTGCCACAATTCTTGCAGGTTGTCCGCTTGGATCAGTAGCGGCATCGCTAGCACACAACATGCTTTCGGGTGATTTGTTTTAGTAGGTGGGACATGATGGATCGTGCCCCTCTCGTACTTGTTATTCATATTGTATCTAGTCACTCCATCAAATCAGAAACTAGTAATTGTATATGTTGCAGACTTAGAAGACTTGTAGTTGCGAGACTTGAGCGATGGGGTTTTATGTTCGCGTTTGGGGTTGATGTCTTGTTTTATTTTATTTCCTTACGTGGATATTCGCTGTTGGGCGTCGTATACTTGTTATTTATACTTGTGGTGTTGTTTCTGCCGTTGGGCGTGTTGCTCCCGTTTGGGATGCTTTCTTTATATTCCTTGTTGTACCCGTTTTCGGGGCTTGTTTTTACAAAGGAGGTGCTGCCGAAATTTTTATGAAAACTAAGGAAAAGAGTTAAGATAAGTTTATGGATTTTTATTTAAGTTTCTCAATGTTGTATCAATGTTTTCTTTACTTACTTTTGTTGTAAGATTTAGATTTCTGGGTTGCGGCTTACTTAGGTTACGTTACGACTGAAGACGTTGCGTAATTTAAGAGCCGGTCACGAGCTAATATTTTGGGTCGTGACATCTTCCTTCAAACCTTAAAAGAAAAGACTAGCTAGATTTAATTACACCCTACAAGTTCGCCAATCTTTCAGCCTGGCCAGTGCCGGTACTTTGAGGGAGGTTCCCCGTGCTTTCGCCCGTACCTAATAAAAATAAAACTCAATTTCCCAGGGGCGTAACCCCGTTGACACCTTTCTAGACACCTACTTGATCGGCTTATTGTAAAGTGCAAAACTCTAGCAGGAGTAACAATTACTCACAGTGGGTATCAGGATCTAACTTTCTCATAGAAGGTATGCAATCTCATTGCAAATTTCAACACTTGAAACTCCCGATAATGGTTTTTACCCCTAGCACTTATAACCTTGACTATGATCAACATATCATAAGCACTAGTCAAGTTTTACCCATCATTTTTTGATTAATTAGACCCACCCGCATGACTCTTGACTATAATCAACATAATCACATGACTGTCCTAACTAATCGCATTATATGCTATGTAGGAAGACATCACTTAGCTACCGTACACTGCGCCTTGACTGTTATCAGCATACGCAACATGAATACTAAGTACTCTCCTTCCTAAAATGACAGAGGGTTGCGGATGGTTTTTAATAAAACCTTTAACGCATTGAACATGATCTCGTTGTAGAATCAAATGGTTTTAAATTGATTGTTTTGAGTCTTTTGCTAGTTTCGCTAAAGAGGTCACTCCCGGTGAAGGGATCTCGGCTCTTTCCTTATCGAATGAGGTGCATAATATTCACAATACCACTATGCAAAGCAAGAACTAGAAAAATAATCAAAAGACAAAACTGAGGGTTGTACCATCTGCTAGTTATTTCTAAAGAGGTCACTCCCGGTGAAGGGATCTCGGCTCTTTCCTTATCGAATAAGGTGCTGGATATTCTACAAGGAATACCGCTATGCAAAGCAATAACTAAAAGCTACCTATTTGTCACGACCCGAAAATACGGAACATGACCGGCACTTAAACTACGAACGTCTCGAGGCGTACGTAATCTAAGTAAACCGAAAACCCAGAAATCCAAACCAAGAAAATAGTAGAGTGCAGGAAAAACAACTTAAAGCAAGTAATTTCAATAGCATAAGCCGAATTATGCGGTTTTTAAAACATCAAAAATTTACTGAAAATTTCGGCAGAGTCTCCTTTGAAAATACTGCCCCCCAAACGGGATACAACATGAATAGTATACGAAATCAAGAAAAGGGCATCCCCAAGCGGGAGCTAGCTCTTCGTCAATCGACGGTCACAACCACACAAACAATATAATATACAACGCCAACGGCGAGGATCAAAACTCAAAAGGAAACTCAAAACCACCAGAAAAATAACGAGCGACTCTAAGGTCGAAAGAATAACCAACACTGGTCTCTATCTCAATAAATACATGTTTGGTTGATGGAATTCTAGATACAACAGAATAATGATATACAAGATAAATAATGGGGGTATGATACAAGTAAACCCACCTACTAGCAAATCACCCGAATGAAACAATGCCCGCAAAGCCGTAATGAACCTGTACGGCAACCTGCAAGAAACTGGGGCACAACGGGGGTGAGTTGCCAATTCGTGAATAGAAAAACATCTACGCACAGAAATCGCATAAATAACGCAATCCTAGGTCAATGATCATAATATATCCTCAAATATATATAACATGCAGCCTATAACAATGGCTAGGGTAAATATCTAACCCGAGTGTAAACTCATGTGCCCGTGTCAGTGCCGCAGGTAGCAATATATCATATGAATGAGGTATGAATGCATGAAAACAGAATACATGTAAATGAAGAAACTGTTTTCATAAATTAGTGAGATTTCCTTCATATTTTAAACTGAGGTATCATAATTAAAATCAGTATCAACAGTGTCTAGCATCGACACAAAACATAAATCTCACTGTCTCGAAATATCAATGTCTCAATCTCAATATCTAGGGCGCCGTCAGTCCAGACCGGCCCCTACCATCCATCTCAAGACCACGACGGTATCCTCCGGATATCCGACGCGTCGGGTAATATCACCGGTAGGTAGTGCTCCCCAGCCAGGCTCAACGTCAACACCACATTCCTCTTTCCCCGGGGTACCATACCGGGCCCACCATGTACCCGTGACGGTTCCTCCACTCCTCGACACGGATCTCCAAAACCACAGCAAACTCATGGTGGACGACACTTTACATCACTAGAAAACCGCAACATTTTATATTTTAAAAGATCATAAGTTGTAAATTTTGCGGTTTTCCCCGAAATCCAGAAATATCATAAATCTCAAGAAATTATCACAAGTGCATATGTCAATGATAATGAACTAGGCATGAACAACTGAATAACAGTATGCATGAAGTGGTAGGTAATAACTACAATGTCTAATATGGCATATAAGGGAAGTACACTAATATCATGTCAACACTACTAGCTAACAATCTAAGTTAAGCAATTATATTCTCTAAAGTGTACGTGACATGGCAATTACCGATGAAGATGTGTGTGAGCCGGCAAGTAGGTGTACGTGGTACATACGCATCATCGGTAATGGTGCTGGTGTCCTAACAGCATGATATCAATAATGGAATATGCAGCAAAATAAATATGCGAGGCAGAGCGAACAACAATAATGTGCGGGAGCTGAATACTAGACACAACGATAACTAATCTGCAATAATCTAATATAAGTCCTACAAATGGTGCCTTTTGAAATAACACGAATCATGGGGTTTTGAAAATAGGGGCTACGGTGTTTTTTATGAAAAGATACGTCGTTTTTGAAATATCCGTAGATTCCCTTGAGCTGTCTTTAAAAATGCCCACGATTCGTTAGTTTTTGAAATAGGTAAGAAGTCTAATCTAATCTAACAACTACACTAAACTATACGGCTGAACTACAAGCTGAACTACAGGTAAGGAAACCGCCTATCATCTGAGTCGATACATATACATACCTGTATATGTATAGTCGGTGATCTCGCCTCAATAATATCATATCCGATACCATATCTATAATCAGGCATCCCAAGTCAAGAGTGCGGATCAATCATCAATATAGCTCGTACGTAAATCCGTCGTACGGCATCCCAATCTGGGTACGGGTCAATATCACATTCATCATACTATTCACCTGGTATCCTCTTTATCAAATATCATGATCGGGGTACTGATCTACGTCTAGTACCATACTGATACCGCCTACGTATGCATGGACGTGTGTGAAATACTACGTCAAGGACCCGCTACAACGTCATGTCGTATCTAAGATACGAACCCTGCTATATCACCGATCTCACGGCCTCAAATCAAATCTCATCGACTCATCATAAATCCCAAGTACTATCATCCTCAATCCGTATGTGAATACATAGTCCCATACCCATGTGAACACATAACTATATAATCCCGTATAAGCGCAAATGAAAGAAGAAAGTATGCAAGTATGGGTGTGTGTGTGTGCATGTGTGGTGCGACCACTACTTTAGGGTTTCGCGACACTAAATCATCCAAGAACACCAAATATCTATATCATCGATAATATCAAACAAATTATAGTCAAAATATATATATATGTGTGTGTATACGTATTCGTATACATCACCACGAACTGCGGGGGTGCTATACTCCATCCACCCGACTTCTCCCCGTAGATATAAATCTACTCACCTGGTCCTCGCTCGCCGGTGCCGACGTCGCCACGCGCTTGCTTTTCGTCTCGAAATCCACGTGGGGGTACCTACATATCATAACGCACCATATCGCATTAAAACTAAATTCGAGATCGAAACGGCATACGAAAATCAAATCGGCACGCGTATCACGCATAGGTCCAAACCTATCGCCTACGCATGCAAGAATAGTAAAACCAACCCTCGATGTCGATGTACAAACATCAAACCATCGATAAAAATCCAATCACACTCATTTGCACATTCACGAACACTAATTTTAATATAAACTAGGTTAAAACTCACAAAAACCCCATTTTCACTTAAAAAGTCATTTTTCCGAAAATCTAGCAAGCACAATTCGCCGTTTTTGTACAAAACATGATGTTTAAATGAAAGTACCGGCCAATATACTTATTAAATATCTTAAATAAGTCATATAAACAATTTCTGGAATTTAATCTCATTAAATTCCAAAAATCCTAATATTCTAGTTTACAAAAATACCCTTTTTTAACAATTTCAAAGCAAAAATGCACAAACTACAATCTAGCTTAGATTTGCATGATCCAAAGCATTAAACCATACTTAATAAAGTTAATGAAGCCAAGAAAACCCTAATCACGTTTTTTAATCCCAAGAATTTAACAAATTTCAAAAACCTAGTAAGCAATTAGCAAATTAACACAATTTTTCAAGTAACGACTTGTAATTAACAACTAGATTAGTTTTCTACAAAACTAATTATGTTAAACCACTTCACTAAACCATGCACAATCAAACACAACTCATTTCCACAACAAACCCTAACTTGAAATCCAAAACTTGCAATTAAACTCACATATCCAAGTTAACACTTAATTTAAATTAGCTTTAAGAAACAAGTAACAATTTAAGCAAAAAGTTTTAGAATTATACCCAAAAATATATGAAGGTCCACAAGCATCCATGGCCTCCCAAAATGCTCTCTTTTCACAAGGATCCATGCTATACGGGCTAAGCTAAAATGGGTAGGAGTCGGATTTGGGTTTTGGGATTTTTTTGATGGATTTAGAAGCAATTTTTCATGAAGTTTTGAAGAGAAAAGAGAGGGGAAATTGGAGGGGGGGCTGCTGCTGTGGGATGCAGGGAATTTTGGCGAGAAATGGGTGTGAGGAGAGAGAGGGAGGTAGAGAAAATGGGGGGGGCAAAGTCAAGGTCAAGCAAAGTCAAAAGTCTAACTACTTTATCCATTTTCTATTCTTTTCTTTTATTTCTTTTCCTTTGAAAACCAAGTGGGGACAAGAAAGGGGGCTGCTGAATTCAGCCATGGGGGGAGTAAGTGGGGGTGTGTGGGTGTGGGTACGGGTGTGGGGTGATGAAAAATGATAAATACAATACCCCAAACATCCATTTACGCTAAAAAAAAGCCTTTTTTCTTCAATAATTTCTAAACCGTTTTGGCAAATGATTTCGTTCCAAAAACCACATGATAAAATTTTATTTAATGTTTTATGATGCACAAAATTTGTTTCAACTCATTCCAATTTGTAATTTTCCCTAATTAAATGTATTAGTGACGGCTTAAATAATAATAAAATAATATTTTTTTTCAGAAAATTTGAAATTTCACCAGCGGCTCAATAAACACCAAATAATAGCAATTACATAGCTAGAATATGTATATTTCATTTTTATAATAAGATATTTGTATTTTGACTTTTTACAGAAAACCCTATTATTTTACCGATTTTTTCGAAATTTCACCGAAACGATTTTCAAAACGCTACAATCTTCCCCCTTAAAGAAATTCGGTCCCCGATTTTAAATTCAAACTCCCCCAAATATTAAAACATCTAAGAAAACCCATCAAGTCGTCGGGGCTCCGAAATTGTAAATACATAAAACAAATCGTAGCGTAGCGCATGCGCTTGAAAAATGAGCATATAACTCAAATCAAAACTCCGTCAAGCATCCCGCAATCATCGGAGTCATGGAGAAGACATCAATGCCAAATCCAAATCAAAACCAATATGACATAACTCGAAACTATACATGTAAATATCGAATCTATATATGTAAGTATCTGAAGGAAATGCATGCCAAATCTCTTTATGTCGCTGTGCACGCGTATAACACTGCACAGTGGCGGACGTCTAACATAAGGAAACAACTATATACATATATACCTTTCTTTGAAATGTACGTTCCGCCGTTTTGGAAACAATTTAGAAGGGTCTCCTTGTTTTAAACATTTCGTGTCATATCAGACACGTAGGTAAATACTGAGGCTATAGCTCGCTTTTTTTTTTGGAAATCCCTTCAATAACTATCAATGCATGCAAAATATATTCAGGTACTGTCCTCTGACTAGTCCTGCTCAGTACGAAAACACATAGCAATATCATAAAAACGTACTGCTCTATACGAAATCAATCCCCAAAATATGCACATGAATGCTACGTGCGTCTGGTGCGCACGAAAATCAAAATCCATGAATGTGCCATACATGCGCACAGAAACAACATCTAAGTGCATCGGGTGTGCACGAAACATCTGTCGTAGGCAACATGTGTGCCTGACAGCAAAATCAGGTGCATCTGACATGCACGAAAAATCTCAATTTAGTGCATCTGGTGTGCACCAAAATCGCATCTCAAGACATGCGCTCAACATGCGCGAAAATCCAAATAAGGTGCATCCATCGCGCACGAAATCATGAAATCCAATATCAAGCGCCGAACGTGCGCAAAATCAATCAGGTGCACAAGGTGCACAAAACAAATATTGAGTATCATAATCGAAATCGATGTCCAGTGCATCTAAGTGCACATAAGGCGTATCACTGCACTGCAAGCATATATAAACTATACCGAGTGCAGGAACGAAATCGTGTGCATGCATACGCACAAAACCAACTCAACTTTTTAAAACCGTAATATCACAAACATGTGAAACTAAAGCACGAAAACGATATCAAGTGCAACACTGTGCAAAGGTCGTAAATCCTCAATCATCAAAATCAAATCATACGAATAAATCACCCAAAACATCGTAATCAATAATGGCGGAATACTACCGCTCAAGTGCATCCTCTAAGAATCTCGGCCAACTGTCGTGGTCACTAGTGGGACGTCTCGTCGATGATCATGAACTCTGTCCTGCTGGTGTGCGTAACCATGACCACTCCTGGGTCAAGGTCTTCACTGTGAATTACCAATCTTTCGGTCCATCGGCTCATCGGCCCTGTCAGGTGTGCTAACGGGGACGATTCCGTTCTGTCACTTCTCTGGTCATCTCTTGGTCAATCATCGCGACCACTCGTAAGACAGCATATCACTGGCGTCGGCCTCTGGCTCTCTGAATGTACGTGACACATCTGATCCTGGGTGCAAGTATCATTGCAGCAGTGTCCTGGAAGGAATCCTGCTCACGGTCTCTTCCATGTCTCGTCTCTGCCAACTTTCCGGAAGTCGTTGTCCTTTCCTATATCTGCATCTTGCTCTGGAACGACTGCATACTCATCGCGACTCCTTCTGGAAGGTAAGTCCAAGTACCATGCCTCGGCATGCGCATCGCCTCTCTGATGTCGGCGGAGTGGAACATCATCTCATCTAGATCTGGTGCGAACCTCTTACTCCACTTTTCTCTAATGTCGTCCTCTTTGGACTCGTCTCGTCGCGGCTGCATGGATTGAGCTCCAACGGCTATCCTCGTATCTGGAGTCTCCCAAGAATGCATCTCACCACCTAGCATCCGATTGAAGTCGAACCATTCGATCGATTCGTCAAAACCTCATAATCCCCCAAGAGCTCAACATCTTGGTACAGTTTAATAGTATCGAATATATATACCACAGCATCGGTGGTCCAGCCGTAGAAGGGCAAACCCAAGCCTCACTAATGGCGCCGTGGAACTGCCGCAAACCCGAAGGTTCAAAGGCTTTCACACGGTCATTAAGTCGAGTTAGGGTTTCATTCTTCTAGAGGGACCATAGAATTGCCTGCATGTCTTTCCGACTACTTTAAACTTGGAATAATAGGTTTCTGACATTCGATCGTCTCTGTCGACTCCCAACGTCTCCGCGTGAAGTCGTCTCTAGCTGGAATCAATCTATCTGATGACCTCGCATCGGGGTAAGTGATTGGTAGAGATTTTACGATCAAAAATATAATTACCGCAATCAAGAAACGGCGTCGCTTCGCAGCTAGCCGGTGAGTGCGGGTCGATCCACAGAGACGGGTAAATTCCTTTAGTGTGTCTTAACGAGTTGATTCTATTTGTAGTTTTGGTTTTATAAAAATCTAGATCTAAAACTTAATTAATCTAATTTAAATTCTTGTTAGTGTTAGGCTTAGATGAAGTTTTGGAGATTGATGTTTCCTCACCGCTTTCAATGCCGTATTTTAGATCCATTAGGTGTTATAGTAATTATCGATAAAGTGGATACGACTCTTTTGGGAAGATGTTTTCTTCCTATAGATTCGTATCCTTCCTTTATCGTTAATTACTCTAACCCCCATGGAAAACGCGCGCAACCGGCCCTTCATACTGCGGTTCACCGTTACCTCGAAGGGTAGGGTGCCGCAGGGAGCGGTTGTGCGCGCATGCATGGAGTTCTTAATGGGTTAGGCATTGAAAGGGGTGAGAGATCTCATCTCTCAACCCTTTCCCTAAGGCTAACCCTAACAAGCGAGGAGACTACTCGCTCATTAGGGGATGAAATAACATTAAAAGAATAAAAGAAAAATACTTACTAATGGTGATGGCTCCCTCCAAGCGATAAAGAACAGATCTGAATGTCACTTCCAGAATTTCTGAATTTTATTTATTGAAAAGAGGCATACAATTTTTAGATCTAAGATTACAATTTATAGGAAAATAGGAAACCTAGGGCTACAGACTCTCGCACATGCAAAATTACAGATTTGCCCACATAAAATCCCAACTTCTGCACCGACGCAACAGTACAGAAGAATTCCACCGACACGGGTATTGAATGGCCGCGGATCCGCGGCGCCAGGCTGGGTTTGGCCGCGGATCCGCGGCCAAACTGTAGACTTGGGCTGTGTGCTTTTTGGGCTTGGTTCAGTGGCTCTTTGGGCTTCTGTTTCCATATGTAGTTTCTCTGTTGGCTTCTTATTCTCTTCCAGATATTTCAGTGAATACTTGTAGCGATCTTTTAACCGTTCACATGACATTTTGGACCTTGTACTGTTCTTCGTCTAGGCTTGACTATGATCCGTCTAATAGTTGGTAAAAAATCCCTTTTCTGTTGTTTTGTGTCTTTTTCACTGTATTTGCTCCAGAAACCTGTATCCTGTAATATGCAACAAACGTGCGTCAAGAGTACCTGTTTATTTATAAAAATGATAAGAATAAGGGAATGATAAATGCAATATTATAGTCTGAACAAATACCCCCAAACTTACCTTTTGCTCGTCCTCGAGCAAACTTACTATTTTATTCTCTAAAATCCTAACCGCACTTTCGCAGGGAAACGCGATTGCACTGAGCACGTGCAACAAGCCGTTAAACCTCTAGGTGTCCCTAGTAGGAGGAGTGTTGTCTCCTGAAGGTTTTCAGCGGATACTACCCACAAAATCCTATCAATTCAGCCCATTAACTTTTGTTCTCCAATTAGGTCTTCTAATAAGGAATTCTATTATCTTCTACTTGTAAATTATCCACCCATATTCTTCACGCTTCCTCATTATTTAACTTAAGATTATATATGTTATGTAGACTTACTTAGCTTTCGGCATTTCCTAAGTCTTCCTTCTAGGGTTTTATCTCCACTTAGGAATTTCTATCAACTCTATTAAAGATACAAGTTCTATTCTTCATTCCTTTCTCTTATCTAGATTCCAATCACATACCCCTACGTGTGTGTATAGATCACCCCTACACTTGGAAATTCAAATTAAGCAATCCACCCCTTGTCCGTTGTCCAAAGTACTAATTAGTTAGTGAATTTAAATGAAATTTGCTTACACATCCTTCATGCGACCGTTAATACTTCTTGATGTACCAACGACCGATTACAAAATGCGTTTGCACTTTAAAGCATACTTCCTAGTCTTTGCAACACCCAAGGCTTTAGCAGTGACTCCCAAACCAGTTGGTCTAAGGCACTAGGTGATGAAGCACCGTTGCTAAATATTTTTCTATTTTTGCAGCCTTAAGTAATCACAAAAACCAGTGTCCATTTTTTCTTTATTCACACTTTTTCATACTAAGGACTTTAGACAAGAGCCTTTCAAGGTCTCTTCTACTATTCCAAGTTTCAAGGTGCGTGATTGTGCAATTTGTAGGGTATACGTTTTCAGAATCTAGACTTAAGCTAGGAACTATTTTTCAAACTTATACTCTAATAAGAATATCAATACTCTTCCCTTATTTTGACTTAGCCCAAGAAGTGAACCCAAAATTTGCCTATTTCTAAATAAATTACAAGGCATATACTTTCTACCGTTAAACTTTAAGGAAGGTTATTTTTAGGGTTTTTAATCTACTAAGTCTAAGATCTAGTTGTTCCTAACCAGTTGACCTATTTGTCAAACTCTAGTCAATTAGCCAAAATTGAATACATTTATTTATAATTTTTTGAAATTTTTCAAATTTTTATAGGTTTCCAAATAAGTATGCAAATGCAAAAATATGTACAAATGAATGCGAAGGAAGAAGACGTACCGAGCATACCCCCAAACTTGAACTTGACAGTGTCCTCACTGTCATGCTAAACCAAGAGGGTCAAAATACCGATACTCCCCTGTTTATTTATTTATAATAATTTTTTTTTTGTTTTGAATTTTTTTTATTATTTTTTTTATAGAAAAAGAAAACAAAAGGATATATACATATATACAAAGGTTCCCCCCAAACTTAAGCTTGGCCTTACACAAGCCAAAGGTTAGCACCAACCATTCAAAGATCTTATCGTGGTAATGGTATAGTTGGTGCAAGAGTAGGGTGTGGAGGAAAGAAATGAGAAACACGCGAGACCGTGTGGGAAGAGGGGTAGAATACGGTCTCGGTGGAGGAGAAGAATGGCGGAAAGGAGAAAGAAGTGGAGTATGATCTTGAGGGTGTAAATCGAGTGAATAAATTAGCGCAATATGTGATGAACGATGTGTTAAAAGCGATTGCGCTAACCTACCAACCCGTCGGGAAATGGGGTCAAATCCCTCAAAATTCGTAAGAAAACATGGGTACGCCGAACTTGGTATAGGAGATGAAAGCGTAACGGTCATTTGTTCGGTCGGAACAATAGGAAGGAGGGAGGGTGATATAACAGTCAAAGGTTCAGGAGGCTGAATTGGAAAATCTGACACATCAAATAAAAATGGTTCAACCTCGATATTATCATCAAGACTCTCCTCAGTACTATCCTCAATATTTAATTCATCCATGCCATTTTCATCAAAATCTAGACGCATATGAGATTCGGGGGAAACATTTAATAACTCAGGATGATGATTTGAACATAAAATTTCTATTAAATCGACAGGTTCATCATCCGAAATATTCCCAGCGTCTATATCCTCAATAAAGTGAAATCAGTTTCTTTAGACACTTCATCCACAGCATGGATATTTATCAATGTAGGTTCTAGAGTGGAGGTGTAAAGATCGAAAGGATTAGGTGCGGTTTCACTTGAAAGAGGTTCCTCACAATTTGGCAAATCAAACACTACAAAATCGCACAACTCATTTTTATTTTCAACTGGTGAATCATTTGGAACAATAGATGGAAAACCGGAGTTGTGGGTTTCAATTGGGTAAGGGTAGGTTTGATTTGAAAATCCTCTCTCATTCTCACTCTGTCCAACTGCCGCCTTATACATTGAAAAATTCGGAGCTAGCGGGACACTAGCTACCGGTTCACTAGGTTGCGTAAGGGCGGCCATGGATGCTTCCACTGTCCTCATCATTTTATTTGTTGCAGCAATATATGCTTCCAACGACTCTTCCAAACTAGACTTAGGTGGTGAGGGGGTTTCAGTAAAAGATTCAAAATTGGTTGGATATGTGAAACTCCCTAATGGCTGTGTCGAAACAGTGTCTAGTGAAGGTGGGAAAGTCGGGTATGACTGGTAGGAAGTGGGTGGTAAGACAGGAGTAGGGTCAACATATGGATAAGAAGGTGAATAATCGTGTGGATCCCTAAAACTAGATGAGTGGAGAGGGGTGAAAGATCGACTGCGAGATTTAGCAATATGCTCAGCAATGGACATCGGCCTAGGAGTGACAGAAGGACTTGAAGAAGTGGTGTCAACATATGTAGGTTGTAAAGGTTGACTCGGTTGACACAAAGTGGGTTGAAAAGTCAAACATTTCTCCTAGACGCCTCTATTTGATCTTTCAAAGATTTTTTAGGCATGGAAGGATCGTTTTTAAATTGACCGAAACAATTGACGAACGACGCAAAGTTAGGTTCGGGATACCAAGATTCGGCAAGAGATTTATGATGTGGGGTACCCATGATAGAAGAATGCAAGGATTTCTTAGCGACAAAATTTTTGCAAGTTTTTAAAAGATTTTTTCGTTAAATTTTTTTTTTTTTATTGGAGAGTTTTGCAATAAGGTTTTAGAAAATGGGACTCTTGACACCAATGTGTCAACCACACATGCACCATCAGACCTAGATCTAGGGTTGCCTAGGTCTACTAGACAGCTCCTAACTAGGGCTAGAAATAGACCTCAAACCGCCTCTTCACGGACAAATACGGCCAGGTAAGTGGGAAGGAACCACCACTACAGTGGGCCTAATTAAAAACCACTAGCCTAGACATCGCAATGTCGGTTAGGATAAACGGCTGATGCCTACCCTAGTCCTTTTCCTATTGAGCTCGCTGTCCTTAGGTCTGAGTCTAATCATTTTTTTTTTATTAAAGGTGGTTGATGCAAAATGCTTTAGGTGTTTTCTGGGGTCCTGGGAAGGGTGATGAAATCCCCACCCAATCTGAGTTTGGTCAATTAGCCCCTTAGAATCCGGTTAAATTATGCAAAACAAATAAAATTTCACTTGCAATCAAAATTTTTTAGCGCAGCGCAAAGAAACCTGCAGAAATCTGTTATTTAGAAGGGGGAGAAAGACTTTTTTCGCAAAGAACCCTGCAGAAAATTTTTACAGATAGAGATATGGAGATTGACAGAGGGAAGAAGGAGGAACAAACTCACAAAATTTAGTGCGCTGACGTGGCAGTCAAGGCGCGGATCCGCGGCGGGAGGCCCACTTAGGCGGCGGAAAAGCGGCAAACTTAGGGTTTCAGCTTCAGAAAAAATTTGGACTGCTCTGTGCCTTTATTTCCTCTCTGTTCTTATATTCAACTTTCTGATTTCCTCTCTGTAAATTTCCAGATCTTCGATTCTTCGCTGTTCCTGCAAGATTCAAAAGATATACCCTTCAAACAGATCAAATTTGATAATTTTTTTGTATTTTTTTTATATTTTCAGATTTTTATAATTTTTAAATTTTATATCAACCCGAAAATTCACAAAAAGAAAGATTACGCCGTCCCCGGCAACGGCCCCATTTGATTAGTAGAGATTTTACGATCAAAAATATAATTACCGCAATCAAGAAACGGCGTCGCTTCGCAGCTAGCCGGTGAGTGCGGGTCGATCCACAGAGACGGGTAAATTCCTTTAGTGTGTCTTAACGAGTTGATTCTATTTGTAGTTTTGGTTTTATAAAAATCTAGATCTAAAACTTAATTAATCTAATTTAAATTCTTGTTAGGGTTAGGCTTAGAGGAAGTTTTGGAGATTGATGTTTCCTCACCGCTTTCAATGCCGTATTTTAGATCCATTAGGTGTTATAGTAATTATCGATAAAGTGGATACGACTCTTTTGGGAAGATGTTTTCTTCCTCTAGATTCGTATCCTTCCTTTATCGTTAATTACTCTAACCCCCATGGAAAACGCGCGCAACCGGCCCTTTATACTGCGGTTCACCGTTACCTCGAAGGGTAGGGTGCCGCAGGGAGCGGTTGTGCGCGCATGCATGGAGTTCTTAATGGGTTAGGCATTGAAAGGGGTGAGAGATCTCATCTCTCAACCCTTTCCCTAAGGCTAACCCTAACAAGCGAGGAGACTACTCGCTCATTAGGGGATGAAATAACATTAAAAGAATAAAAGAAAAATACTTACTAATGGTGATGGCTCCCTCCAAGCGATAAAGAACAGATCTGAATGTCACTTCCAGAATTTCTGAATTTTATTTATTGAAAAGAGGCATACAATTTTTAGATCTAAGATTACAATTTATAGGAAAATAGGAAACCTAGGGCTACAGACTCTCGCACATGCAAAATTACAGATTTGCCCACATAAAATCCCAACTTCTGCACCGACGCAACAGTACAGAAGAATTCCACCGACACGGGTATTGAATGGCCGCGGATCCGCGGCGCCAGGCTGGGTTTGGCCGCGGATCCGCGGCCAAACTGTAGACTTGGGCTGTATGCTTTTTGGGCTTGGTTCAGTGGCTCTTTGGGCTTCTGTTTCCATATGTAGTTTCTCTGTTGGCTTCTTATTCTCTTCCAGATATTTCAGTGAATACTTGTAGCGATCTTTTAACCGTTCACATGACATTTTGGACCTTGTACTGTTCTTCGTCTAGGCTTGACTAGGATCCGTCTAATAGTTGGTAAAAAATCCCTTTTCTGTTGTTTTGTGTCTTTTTCACTGTATTTGCTCCAGAAACCTGTATCCTGTAATATGCAACAAACGTGCGTCAAGAGTACCTGTTTATTTATAAAAATGATAAGAATAGGGGAATGATAAATGCAATATTATAGTCTGAACAGTAAGCGAACGAACCACCTGTCCTAGTCATTCATCATCGGGTGACTAGCAACCTTGTATCATCTATTCGTACAACTCGCCCCGCAATAGCTCCAACATATGGGGCGATATCTCGTCGCTCGCAGCAACAACTGGCTCGCTCGTCTGCACGCTGAACAGTGCCTCAATCATCAGGAGTAAGCAACACACCAACTGTCATTAAAATCTGGCTGGCCTCCATCATCGGCTCAATTCTCTAGTGTCGACCAGCACCTCCAAGTAACCTCATAAGGGCGATCCGCCAAACGCTCGTGGCGCGGAAACACAGTAAGAAGACACATCTCTGCACTCGTGTCGCCGGAATTTCGCCCTGGTCAGTCCTCGTTCGTGACGAGCTTGTGCTGACCGCAACTCTAGCCGTAGCTCTCCCTGCCGTAACCGTAGCAGCAAAACCAAACTGGTACCGATGAGGCTAGATCGGAAAGAACATAATACTGAACAAAGAAATGTACATCCTAAGGCTTCTTAAGTGGAGTAGCGTATCGTAAATATGCTGCGGAACATACCCACGGTACGTCACTCTACTTTAGTCACTTATTCCATCAACCAAGGGTCATCCTACGCTCCGAAGGTTAAAACCTAACGCTCTGATACCAACTTTGTCACGACCCGAAAATACGGAACATGACCGGCACTTAAACTACGAACGTCTCGAGGCGTACGTAATCTAAGTAAACCGAAAACCCAGAAATCCAAACCAAGAAAATAGTAGAGTGCAGGAAAAACAACTTAAAGCAAGTAATTTCAATAGCATAAGCCGAATTATGCGGTTTTTAAAACATCAAAAATTTACTGAAAATTTCGGCAGAGTCTCCTTTGAAAATACTGGCCTCCAAACGGGATACAACATGAATAGTATACGAAATCAAGAAAAGGGAATCCCCAAGCGGGAGCTAGCTCTTCGTCAATCGACGGTCACAACCACACAAACAATATAATATACAACGCCAACGGCGAGGATCAAACCTCAAAAGGAAACTCAAAACCACCAGAAAAATAACGAGCGACTCTAAGGTCGAAAGAATAACCAACACTGGTCTCTATCTCAATAAATACATGTTTGGTTGATGGAATTCTAGATACAACAGAATAATGATATACAAGATAAATAATGGGGGTATGATACAAGTAAACCCACCTACTAGCAAATCACCCGAATGAAACTATGCCCGCAAAGCCGTAATGAACCTGTACGGCAACCTGCAAGAAACTGGGGCACAACGGGGGTGAGTTGCCAACTCGTGAATAGAAAAACATCTACGCACAGAAATCGCATAAATAACGCAATCCTAGGTCAATGATCATAATATATCCTCAAATATATATAACATGCAGCCTATAACAATGGCTAGGGTAAATATCTAACCCGAGTGTAAACTCATGTGTCCGTGTCAGTGCCGCAGGTAGCAATATATCATATGAATGAGGTATGAATGCATGAAAACAGAATACATGTAAATGAAGAAACTGTTTTCATAAATTAGTGAGATTTCCTTCATATTTTAAACTGAGGTATCATAATTAAAATCAGTATCAACAGCGTCTAGCAACGACACAAAACATAAATCTCACTGTCTCGAAATATCAATGTCTCAATCTCAATATCTAGGGCGCCGTCAGTCCAGACCGGCCTCTACCATCCATCTCAAGACACGACGGTATCCTCCGGATATCCGACGCGTCGGGTAATATCACCGGTAGGTAGTGCTCCCCAGCCAGGCTCAACTTCAACACCACATTCCTCTTGCCCCGGGGTACCATACCGGGCCCACCATGTACCCGTGACGGTTCCTCCACTCCTCGACACGGATCTCCAAAACCACAGCAAACTCATGGTGGACGACACTTTACATCACTAGAAAACCGCAACATTTTATATTTTAAAAGATCATAAGTTGTAAATTTTGCGGTTTTCCCCGAAATCCAGAAATATCATAAATCTCAAGAAATCATCACAAGTGCATATGTCAATGATAATGAACTAGGCATGAACAACTGAATAACAGTATGCATGAAGTGGTAGGTAATAACTACAATGTCTAATATGGCATATAAGGGAAGTACACTAATATCATGTCAACACTACTAGCTAACAATCTAAGTTAAGCAATTATATTCTCTAAAGTGTACGTGACATGGCAATTACCGATGAAGATGTGTGTGAGCCGGCAAGTAGGTGTACGTGGTACATACGCATCATCGGTAATGGTGCTGGTGTCCTAACAGCATGATATCAATAATGGAATATGCAGCAAAATAAATATGCGAGGCAGAGCGAACAGCAATAATGTGCGGGAGCTGAATACTAGACACAACGATAACTAATCTGCAATAATCTAATATAAGTCCTACAAATGGTGCCTTTTGAAATAACACGAATCATGGGGTTTTGAAAATAGGGGCTACGGTGTTTTTTATGAAAAGATACGTCGTTTTTGAAATATCCGTAGATTCCCTTGAGCTGTCTTTAAAAATGCCCACGATTCGTTAGTTTTTGAAATAGGTAAGAAGTCTAATCTAATCTAACAACTACACTAAACTATACGGCTGAACTACAAGCTGAACTACAGGTAAGGAAACCGCCTATCATCTGAGTCGATACATATACATACCTGTATATGTATAGTCGGTGATCTCGCCTCAATAATATCATATCCGATACCATATCTATAATCAGGCATCCCAAGTCAAGAGTGCGGATCAATCATCAATATAGCTCGTACGTAAATCCGTCGTACGGCATCCCAATCTGGGTACGGGTCAATATCACATTCATCATACTATTCACCTGGTATCCTCTTTATCAAATATCATGATCGGGGTACTGATCTACGTCTAGTACCATACTGATACCGCCTACGTATGCATGGACGTGTGTGAAACACTACGTCAAGGACCCGCTACAACGTCATGTCGTATCTAAGATACGAACCCTGCTATATCACCGATCTTACGGCCTCAAATCAAATCTCATCGACTCATCATAAATCCCAAGTACTATCATCCTCAATCCGTATGTGAACACATAGTCCCATACCCATGTGAACACATAACTATATAATTCCGTATAAGCGCAAATGAAAGAAGAAAGTATGCAAGTATGGGTGTGTGTGTGTGCATGTGTGGTGCGACCACTACTCTAGGGTTTCGCGACACTAAATCATCCAAGAACACCAAATATCTATATCATCGATAATATCAAACAAATTATAGTCAAAATATATATATATGTGTGTGTATACGTATTCGTATACATCACCACGAACTGCGGGGGTGCTATACGCCATCCACCCGACTTCTCCCCGTAGATATAAATCTACTCACCTGGTCCTCGCTCGCCGGTGCCGACGTCGCCACGCGCTTGCTTGTCGTCTCGAAATCCACGTGGGGGTACCTACATATCATAACGCACCATATCCCATTAAAACTAAATTCGAGATCGAAACGGCATACGAAAATCAAATCGGCACGCGTATCACGCATAGGTCCAAACCTATCGCCTACGCATGCAAGAATAGTAAAACCAACCCTCGATGTCGATGTACAAACGTCAAACCATCGAGAAAAATCCAATCACACTCATTTGCACATTCACGAACACTAATTTTAATATAAACTAGGTTAAAACTCACAAAAACCCCATTTTCACTTAAAAAGTCATTTTTCCGAAAATCTAGCAAGCACAATTCGCCGTTTTTGTACAAAACATGATGTTTAAATGAAAGTAGAGGCCAATATACTTATTAAATATCTTAAATAAGTCGTATAAACAATTTCCGGAATTTAATCTCATTAAATTCCAAAAATCCTAATATTCTAGTTTACAAAAATACCCTTTTTTAACAATTTCAAAGCAAAAATGCACAAACTACAATCTAGCTTAGATTTGCATGATCCAAAGCATTAAACCACACTTAATAAAGTTAATGAAGCCAAGAAAACCCTAATCACGTTTTTTAATCCCAAGAATTTAACAAATTTCAAAAACCTAGTAAGCAATTAGCAAATTAACACAATTTTTCAAGTAACAACTTGTAATTAACAACTAGATTAGTTTTCTACAAAACTAATTATGTTAAACCACTTCACTAAACCATGCACAATCAAACACAACTCATTTCCACAACAAACCCTAACTTGAAATCCAAAACTTGCAATTAAACTCACATATCCAAGTTAACACTTAATTTAAATTAGCTTTAAGAAACAAGTAACAATTTAAGCAAAAAGTTTTAGAATTATACCCAAAAATATATGAAGGTCCACAAGCATCCATGGCCTCCCAAAATGCTCTCTTTTCACAAGGATCCATGCTATACGGGCTAAGCTAAAATGGGTAGGAGTCGGATTTGGGTTTTGGGATTTTTTTGATGGATTTAGAAGCAATTTTTCATGAAGTTTTGAAGAGAAAAGAGAGGGGAAATTGGAGGGGGGGCTGCTGCTGTGGGATGCAGGGAATTTCGGCCAGAAATGGGTGTGAGGAGAGAGAGGGAGGTAGAGAAAATGGGGGGGGGGGGGCAATGTCAAGGTCAAGCAAAGTCAAAAGTCTAACTACTTTATCCATTTTCTATTCTTTTCTTTTATTTCTTTTCCTTTGAAAACCAAGTGGGGACAAGAAAGGGGGCTTTTGAATTCAGCCATGGGGGGAGTAAGTGGGGGTGTGTCGGTGTGGGTACGGATGTGGGGTGATGAAAAATGATAAATACAATACCCCAAACATCTATTTACGCTAAAAAAAAAGCCTTTTTTCTTCAATAATTTCTAAACCGTTTTGGCAAATGATTTCGTTCCAAAAACCACATGATAAAATTTTATTTAATGTTTTATGATGCACAAAATTTGTTTCAACTCATTCAAATTTGTAATTTTCCCTAATTAAATGTATTAGTGACGGCTTAAATAATAATAAAATAATAATTTTTTTCAGAAAATTTGAAATTTCACCAGCGGCTCAATAAACACCAAATAATAGCAATTACATAGCTAGAATATGCATATTTAATTTTTATAATAAGATATTTGTATTTTGACTTTTTACAGAAAACCCCCTTATTTTACCGATTTTTTCGAAATTTCACCGAAACGATTTTCAAAACGCTACACTATTTTTGAAAATTCGATTCGACAACATCTTTAGGTTTATTTTCCTTCACTAATCACATTAATGAATGTCCCATCATTTAGTTACCTAAGCATCACAGATAAATAAAACATATGCTAATGACATCCGCATTCGCCTCGATGTCCCGTCATGCACCGTTAGGTTAGGTAACTAACGGCAGAGCGGGGCAGGGCTTGCGCGGGTGTAAAACATAAGCAACGTCTATATAATATATCATATATACTATATACAATATCTATCTCAACATATCAAATGATCACATCACAGATATCGCAGCAGAAAACAACATATGAAATATAGGATATACTAGGATGTCCGTTTTTTATTTTGAGCCTGTTTAAAACACGGATTCCACGGTCGCGATGAATAGCCAAACCCACACCCCTAGACCCCTATGAGAGCGGAAAGAAACCCTACCAATTCTAGAGTTAGGAGACCCGGACTCGACTTCTCGAGATGGTCTCCCACTGGACTCTAAAACCAGGTTACATTTGCTCCCCATCTTGGGTCTATCCTAATACAAAAAAGTAAATAATATACATCAACGGTGACATCTTCCTCAACCCGGAAGTGCCCCAATAAAACAATATTACATACATTGAATTTTACATGAATGAAAATGAAAAACTCTCATCTCACATAAAACCCCCAGGCTATTCAAACACGATGATCCAATATAACATACAATAGCAACACATAACATCACATGTCATCAACGTAAGTAAATATGCGTATCCCAATTGTCGTTGACGTATAGCAACGAAATCGGCGATACACCGCATATTACACTTACGGTCGTAGAAAAGAAAGTGAAAAACTATAACAGTTAAAATCCGCAACCACCTTAGACATCACATGCCTAAGCAAATGAATTCCTTAGACATCGCATGCCTAATAATTATAAAAAGCATTTTCGTCTCGATATTGAAAACACTTTCCAATAACTAGTCGGGAAATTCATCAAGAATCCCGACATTCTGATCGAATGCTCGTCGGAAACTTTAGTAGACGGCCGCACCCCTTGATACCGACGACGAAGTGCACTTAGGCGGAACACCGCGGCCGCGAGCACCCGAATTGATGCTTTTGGCGATGGGGCTCTCCTACAGTCACTTGGTCGGGGCTATGGGGCATGGCTATCTAATAATGTTACCCGGCGAGTATCTGCATACACAACGTGATTGCGACGGACTTTTTATTGCATCAAAATCCCGTGGCAATCGATCAAATGAGACTAAATTACTAGATTTATAAAATTCATATATTGTGGATTCCAATTATTGTATCACAATATACTGATGATGTTAAACGGTTCGATCGAATCAACAAATCCCCACAACTCTCATTGAGTTCAACACTTGAGCGAAGTTAAAGTAACGAAAACGTGCCACAATTCCTATGATCCAGCCGTAGAAGGGTCAAACAAACGCCTCACCTATGACACCACGGAAATACGGCAAACCTTAGGGTTCAAGTTACGGTTCTGAGGGCATAGAATCGAGTTAAGGATTTTGTTCTTCTAGAGGGTCCATAGAGTTACTTGCACGACTATTGAATATAATTAACTTAGAAAAATTCCAACACTTTGAAATTTCAGAGGGGGTCATGGGGTGATGTTCGAGATTCGTTCGAACTGTTAAACATGGTCTAGGTCACCAATACAATACTAAATTATACGACTACGAAACACTCTGTTTTAGTCCTATAGTAAAATTTACATCACATGAAAATTTGGACTAAGCAAACAATACCTAAAACCCCACAATCTACAGTACAATGCATAGAAGAAATTTGGCACTCTTTAGAGCCAAAGTGGCCGGCCAGGGGGGGTGATCTCAGGTCATTTCCGAGCAAAAGCTCTAAAATTTTTCCTGTGCACTCATTGTATCATATATATCACTCTGCAGTTGTTTGCAAAATTTTTAGAGACTTTTAAAATTTCGACAGAGAGAAATTCTGCAGGGTTTTAGAAACTGTTTTACGGATTTGATTCAGTTTTGTATTACTTCTAACATCGTCTAAGTTTCTAGTTAGGCTCTGATACCATGTTTGGATTCCCCAGCACCTAGCATAGGGTTTGCAAGAATCACATATGCCACAATAAAATTTTAAAGGGAGTGCTAAGCAATCTAACAATGAATTGTACTAGAAAACTAGGGTAACAAAATAAGCAATCAAACATTACGTAGGAAGTGAGCAAGAATAAAACCTTTGTGGACCCGGTCCTTCACTTCTAAAGCTCCGTGTTGACGTCCCTTAGCTACGATCATCGATGTCCTGAACTCTAGTATGGCTTCCCTCGGAGAAATGAACAGATTTGCTCGTATTCTTCGAGGCCGAAGATGATCTACGTCGAGAAGACTCAAACTCAAGCTAACCCTTCACTAGGTCAAGAACTTTATGAAGAGAACACCCTATAATACCCAAGAAAGTGTATAGGATGATGAAATAGGAAGTGGGCTCACTTTAGATTTTATTTTCTTACAATATTTCTTCATCAATCCAAAACCAAGAGAGCTTTGGAGTTGTGAAGAAGAAGATGAAGATGAGAACAACAATTGAATAATAATAAAATGAATTATGCAACCATGGGTGAGTTAGTATCATGAACTAACCATTGTAGAGACATAACCATGGTTTAAGTCTAATGGTTTGGTATAAAAATATCTTAAGTAAAACAAAATGTGTGGACTTTGTCAATGGTTATCCAAGCTTCATGAAGCTTCAAGCCATGAAAAAAATTGCCTCCATTTTGAATTACATAAAATAAATAAAACCCTCACAATTATAAATAAGCATGGTGTATGTCTTACACACAACCAAGTTTGAATGTATCATCAAGCATGATACAAACATGTACATAATTATATATCATATATACACATTGTGTACATCAAGTGAGAAAACAATCTTAAGTGAACCAATACTAGTTAATGTAAAGTAATATATCAAATATATAATTATGCATTAAATCATTATATCAACACTTGCTTTAATGATCCGGTCATATTACATATAACCAACTAATATCGTGTGTATCAAACTATCGAATCAACAGTTGATTCGATAACCCGGCTATATCACGTATAACCGACCGATGATACAAATCGCGAGAATAGAATACGGTATCACATACGGGTATTAATCTCAGTCTCGCACATATCTCATATGTGCTCCTACTCCGTTTCACTCGAGCCAGGAAACCTCTGTGTAGGACTCTAAAGACTCGTCAATACGCCGGCAGTAGGTGGTGATCATATTAGTCACCCACAAGCCGCAAGCAGTCTGATAAACATAACGACCACCCGAGTATTGAGCGATCAGAAGATCAACAAGCAAGCCTGCACACACTCCTGCGAATCCAATCGGTAACGCTACTGTACAGTCCAGTCTGTTTGTCTGATATGTCGCAAATCTAGTTTAGGGGTGGTTAACGTCTGAACCCAGTAACTTGATAAGTCATGCCGATGTAATGTCCATAATGGGCGAGAAACTACTGTTAACACTTACCAATAAATCTCATCTACCATGGCCAGGGATTTCAGTTATAGCCAATCGAGCATAGCGCAACATCAACCCCCAATACCGGGAGAGACGAATCCCTTCCTATCGCTCATTGCCTCCATGTGACTCGGGACTGTACCCAAAAACCACCTGCTTGCACGACTCAGTAGAGCCATGGTAGGGTGGAAATCAAAGCACAGTAGGAGCCACACAAGATGATATGATGATCTCGGGTCAGCAGACTAACCTGCACTAGTGTCACAAGAGAACTGCTATCTGACGTGAGCTATAATACCAACTAGGAGTTCTCGTCGAGTCCGTTCAGTATACCCAGTCTCCACTGAGCACTCGTATACTATCTCTTATGTCAAACACCAATGGATATGGGATCATCCATCGCCCATCACATGGGTCCAGAAGATATACGCCAGTCTACTCTGAAATATCGATACCCCATCTCGATATTCCCATGACTAGTAACACTGAAGGATGAACTTATGGACTTCCCAAACCGCACCAGTATGATCTACATCATAATCCTGGAAGTCAAGTACACATCTTAAGGGCTTTATCAACATGTAACAGAGAGACAGTAAGTATACATGTTAAGATAAAGAGCAACCAAATAGCATACTATCATGTCAAGCAAGAAAGTCCTCCTTATATATGTCCTAGCATCCACTATAATATACATCTCATATACAATAATAGCCTATAGGGCACACATACAAATAACATTTAGTATAGGGTGTTAGCTTCACTAATCCCACATTATGAAAAGGGTAACTTGGGTTTGTGACTCATCGACGTAGATCATCTTCGGCTTGAAAGACTTCAAGCAAGCATGGATCTTTCTTCTTGTGGAGCCGTTCGAGAGTCCGCAAGATCGCAATTTGGAGCGAAGGTGTTAATTGTATGTATGCCCTAGAGGCCATTATTGTACATGAGATATATATTATAGTTGATGCTTGGACATATATAGGGAGGACTTTCTTGCTCGAAATGATAGTACGCTATCTGGTTGCTCTTTATCTTAACATGTACACCTACTGTCTCTTTGTTACATGTTGATAATTCCCTTAGGATGTGTACATGACTACCGGGATTATGATGCAGATCATACTAGTGGGCCCAGGGCAGTCAATGTGTTCATCCCTCAATTATTCCTAGTCGTGGGAGTATCGAGACGGGGCATCAATATTCCAGAGTAGACTAGCGTATATCTTCTCGACCTATGTGATAGGTGATGGATGATCATATATCCATTGGTGTTTTACAATCAAAGATGGTATACAGGTGCTCAGTGGAGACTGGATACACTGAACGGGCTCGCCGAGAACTCCTAGATGGTATTATACTTCAAGTCAGATAGCAGTTCTCTGGTGACACTGATACAGGTTAGTTTGTCGACTCGAGATCGTCATAGAGTCTTGTGTGTCTCCCACTATGCTCTGATTTCCACCCTACCACAGCTCAACTGAGTCGTGCAAACAGGTGGTTTTTGGGTACAGTCACGAGTCACTTAGAGGCAATGAGCAATACGAAGGGTCGTCTCTTCCGGTATTGAGGGTTGATGTTACGCTATACTCGAGTGGCTATAACTGCAAATCCATGGCCAGTGTAGATGAGATTTACTGATATGTGTTATCAGTAGTTTCTCGCCCGTTATGGACCTTACATCGGCATGACTTATCAAGCTATTGCGGTCTGACGTTTACCACCCCTAGTCATGATATGCGATATATCAGACGAAGAGACCGGACTGTACGGTAGTGTTACTGATTGGATTCGCAGAAGTATGAACATGTATGCTTCTGATCGCTCAAAACCCCGGTGGCCGTTACGTTTAGCACGCTTCTTGCGGCTTATAGGTGTTTGATATTTTCATCACCTGCTTCCGGCGTATTGACGAGTCTTTAGAGTCCTACACAGAGGTTTCCTGGCCTAAGCGAAACGGAGTAGGAGCACATATGTGATATGTGCGGAACCGAGATTAATGGGCGTATGTGATACCGCATTCTATTCTCGCAATATGTGATATCAGTCGGTTATATGTTATATAGCCGGGTTATCGGATCAAGTGTTGATTTGATAGATTGTTACATTTGATATTAGTCGGTTGTATGTGATATAGCCGGATTATTAAATCAAGTGTTGATTTAATAATTTAATGTATATTTATATATTTGATAAATTAACTTACATTAACTAATATTAGCTCACTTAACATTTCTTTTTCTCACTAGTGTGCATATAGTATATATGTGATATATATTAATGTACATGTTTTTGTGTCATGCTTGATGATACATGAAGGGTGTGTGTGTGTGACTTACACCATAATTAAGATAATGGTAAGGATTTTATTTATTTTAGTAATTCAAAATTAGTGGTATTTTGTCAGGGCTTATAAGCTTGTGGAAGCTTGTAGATCATTTGACTTAGTCCACTAATCTTGTATCATTCAAGATATTTATTAACCAAACCATTCTCTTAAACCATGGTTGTGTCTCTACAATGGTTAATATGTGATATTAACTCATCCATGGTTGCTATTCTCACCTTATTAGTTTTCATTTCTCATCTTGATCATTTTCATCTTCTTCTTCCTCATGAAAGCTTTCTAGCTTTCAAAAGTGTGAGAAAATATTGTAAGAAAATAAAATCAAAAGTGAGCCCATTTTCTACTTCATCATCCTCTACCACTTGCCATTTAGTTTAGGGTGTTCTCTTCACAAATTTCATTACCTAGTGAAGAGGTAGTTTGGGTTTGAGTCTTCTCGACGTAGATCATCTTCCGCCTCGAAAACTTTGAGCATGCTTATTCATTTCTTCATGTGGATCCTTACTAGACTTCGGGTGTTCATTACTTGGAGCGAAGGTACTACGACACGGAGTTTTAGAAGTGAAGGACTGGTCTGCAAAGGTTGTATCCCCCATTCACTTTCTATGTAAAGTGTTTGCATTCAAGTTTTGCTACTAAAACTGTAGTTAGATCCTAGGTTAAGTTGTTTGGTACACTAAAAATTTTGAAATACGGAATGTTTGATGCCTTTTGAAACCTTGTGGTCGTGCCAAATAACCCAACAGTAGTATCAGAGCCTTGCTAGAGCATTAGGAGTTGTCTAGGTGAAGTTAGAAGTTTGAACGAACTCCGAAAACCCGATGTTGCCCATTCTATGGAAATTTTTCAAAAAGTTGGAATTTTTCACATTAAAAATATTCAGAAAAATATGCAGGTAAAACTATAGACCCTCTAGAAGAACGACACCCTAACACGACAACATGACCGTGGAAATGCGCCCAAACCATGCGTTTGGCGGCGGTTCTGCGGCGCTATGTGTGAGGCTTGGGCCGAGCCTTCTACGGTTAGTCCGTAGCAACTGGGGCATGCTTCCGGGTATTTTTTATACAGCTCAAGTGTTGAGCTTTCTGGAAAATTTTGGAAATTCGTTTATTCGATCGAAATGTTTAACATCACTTAGCTATCTGTGATTGTGATATAATACTTAGAATCCACAATATTTGAATTTTATAAATCTAGCAGTTAAGTCTCATTTGATCGGTTGCCACGGAATTTTGATATGGATCAAAAGTCCGTTGCAATCACGTAGTGTACGCGGATACTCGCCGGTTAACTTTACTAGATAGCTACGCCCCATAGCCCCGACCAAGTGACTGTAGAAGAACTCCGTTTCCAAAGGCATTCGTCTGGGTGCTCGCGGCCACGGTGTTCCGCCTAAGTGCACTTCGTCAACGTTATGTAGGTTGCGGCCGCCTACTAATGTTTCCGATGAGCAGTCGATCAGGACGTCGGGAATCTTGTTGAATTACCCGACTAATTATTGGAAAGTGTTTTCAACATCAAGACAAAAATGCGGGGTTTATAATTGTTAGGCATGCGATATCTATGGAATTCATATTGTTAGGCATGAAATCCAGAATAAGAGATATTTCGTGTTTATGATGTCTAAGGTGGTTGTGGATTCCAAATTTTGTAGTTTTCACTTTCTTTTCTGCGACCGTAAGTGTAATATGTGGTGTATCGTCGGTTTCGTTACTATACGTCAACGACAACTGGGAGACGCATATTTACTTACGTTGATGACATGTGATGTTATGTGTTGCTGTGATATGTTATATTGGATCGTCATGTTTGAAAAGCCAGGTTTTTTTTATGAGATGAGAGTTTTTCATTTTCATTCATGTAAAAACTTGTCTGTAACATTCTATTATTGGGGCACTTCTATGTTCTGGAAGATGTCACCATTGATGTATATTATTTACTTTTCCGCATTAGGATAGACCTAAGGAGGGGAGCATAAGTAACCGGGTTCTAGAGTTCAGTGGAAGACCATCTCGAGGAGTCGAGTCCGGGTCTCCTAACTCTAGAATTGGTAGGGTTGCTTGCCGCTCTCGTGGGGGTCTTTGTGTTATTTAGGTATATGCCATAGAGGCCATTGTTGTACATATGATATATATTATAATGGATGCTTGGATATATATAGAGAGGAATTTCTTGCTCGACAAGATAGTATGCTATCTGGTTTCACATTGTCTTAACATGTTGACTTGTATTAGTTTACTGTCTTGCTCTCACATGTTGATAAAGCCCTTAGGATCTGTACTCGACTAATAGGACTATGATACAGATCATACTAGTGGGGCCAGGGTAGTCTACGAGTACATCCTATAACTGTTCCTAGTCGAGGGTGTATCGAGACAGGGCATCGATACTCCTGAGTAGAGTAGCATATACGCATCTTGACCTATATGATGGGTGATGGATGATCCCATATCCATAGATGTTGGACATCAAAGAAGGTGTACGGGTGCTCAGTGGAGACAGGGTACACTGAACGGACTCACCGAGAACTTCTTGATGGTATTATACCTATCGTCAGATAGCAGTTCTCCGGTGACACTAGTACAGGTTAGCCTGTAGACCCGAGATCGTCATAGAGACTTATATGATTCCTACTGTTCTTTGATTTCCACCATACCACGTTCACGAGAACGTGCAAAACGGTGGCTTTTGGGTACAGTCCCGAATCACATGGAGGCAATGAGCGATAGGAGGGGTTTCGTCTCTCCCGGTATAGGGATTTGATGTTGTGCTGTGTTCGATTGGCTATAACTGGAAGTCCTTGGCCAGGGCTTATTTAGAGTGCTACTGGTAAGTGTTATCAGTAGTTTCTCGACTTGTTATGAGCCTTACATCGACACGACTTATCGGTTACTGGGGTCTGACGTTTACCACCCCTAGACTAGATATGCAACATATCAGACGAAGAGACTGTTAGTTATATGTATGCCCTAGAGGCCATTACTGTACATATGATGTATATTGTAGTGGATGCTAGGACGTATATAGGGAGGACTTTCTTGCTCGACATGATAGTATGCTATCTGGTTGATCTTTACCTTAACGTGTACACTGTTTGTCTCTCTGTTACATGTTGGTAAAGACCTTAGGATGTGTACATGACTACCTGGACTATGATGCGGATCATACTAGTGGGGACATGGTAGTCCATAACTACATCCTTCAAAGTCCCTAGTCGTGTGTGTATCGAGACGGGGCATCGATATACCAGAGTAGACTAGCGTGTACCTTCTCGACCCATACAGATGGGCGATGGATGATCCCATATCCATTGGTGTTTGACATCAGAGATGATATACGGGTGCTCAGTAGAGACTGGGTACACTGGACGGACTCGCCGAGAACTCCCAGATGGTATTATACCTCACGCCAGATGGCAGTTCTCTGGTGACACTGGTACAGAGTAGTCTGTTGACCCGAGATCGTCATAGAGTCTTGTGTGGTTCCCACTGTGCTTTGATTTCCATCTTACCACGTCCAAGAGGGCGTGCAAAACGGTGGTTTTTGGGTACAGTCCCGAGTCACATGGAGGCAATGAGCGATAGGAGGGGATTCGTCTCTCCCGGTATAGGGGGTTGATGTTGCGATGTGTTCGATTGGCTATAACAGGAAATCCCTGGCCAGGGTTGCTGAGATTTACTGGTAAGTGTTACCAGTAGTTTCTCGAATTGTTATAGACCTCATATCGACACGACTTATCGAGCTATTGGGGTCTGACGTATACCACCCCTAGGCGAGATATGCGACAGATCAGACGGACAGACCGGACTGTACGGTAAGTGTTACTGGTTGGATTCACAGGAGTGTGAGCGGGCTTGCTCGTCGATCTTCTGATCGCTCAATACCTGGGTGGCCGTTACGTTTGGCAGACCGCTTGCGGCTTGTGGATGTTTGATATGATCGTCATCCGCTGCCGGCGTATTGACGAGTCTTTAGAGTCCTACACAGAGGTTTCCTGGCTCAAGAGAAACGAAATAGGAGCGCATATGAGATATGTGCGGGACCGAGAATAATGCGTGTATGTGATACCGTATTCTATTGTCGCGATGAATGTGTCGAATGGTTGTATGAGATATAACCTAGTTATCGAATCATGGATTGATTCGATAAATCGATACATTGTATATTAGTCGGTTATATGCGATATGACCGGATCGTTAAATCAAGTGTTGATTTAATGATTTAATGTATAATTATATATTTGATATATTACTTTGCATTAACTAGTATCGGTTCACTTTAGATGGATTTTCTCACTTGGATGTACAAGTTGTATATGTGATATACTTTTTGTGCATTTTATTATATCATGTTTGATGATACATGTTTACTTGGTTAAGTGTAAAGAATTAAACCATGGTTAAACTTATGATTAGGGTTTTATTTCCTTTTCTCATTTATTTATCTATTTATTCATTTTGGAAAATAAATGGAAAAGAGAAAAGAATGGTGGCTTTTTTTTTGTTGTTTAGTGGAAGCTTCATGAAACCTTGACCCTAACCATTCATTTAACCTAAGTTAATTCTCTACACTTTACCATGGTTACTTTTATGATAAGAATTATTAGAGACTGGACTGTATGGTAGTGTTACTGATTGGATTCGCAGGAGCATGTACAGGCTTGCTTGTTGTTCTTCAGGTCGCTCAATACCCGGGTGGCTATTACGTGTAGCAGACCGCTTGTAGCTTGTAGGTGTTTGATATGATCATCACCTACTACCGGCGTATTGATGAGTCTTTAGAGTCCTACACAGAGGTTTCCTGGCTTAGGCGAAATGGAGTAGGAGGACATATGCGATATGTGCGGGGACCGAGATTAGTACGATATGTGATACCGTATTCTATTCTTGCGATATATGATATCGGCCGGTTATATGTGATATAGCCGAGTTATTGGAGCAAGTGTTGATTCGATAAAATGATATATATATATATATATATATATATATGTTAGTTATATGTATGCCCCAGAGGCCATTACTGTACATTGGATGTATATTGTAGTGGATGCTGGGACATATATAGGAAAGACTTTCTTGCTCCACATGATAGTACGCTATCTGGTTGATCTTTATCTTAACATGTATACTTTCTGACTCTCTGTTGCATATTGATAAAGCCCTTAGGATGTGTGCTCGACTTCCAAGACTATGATGCAGATCATACTAGTGGGACCTGGGTAGTCAATGAGCACATCCTTCATTGTTCCTATTCGTGGGAATATCGAGACGGGGCATCGATATTCCAGAGTAGACTAGCGTATATCTTCTCGATCCATGTGATGGGCGATGGATGATCCCATATCCATTGGTGTTTGACATCAGAGACGGTATGCGGGTGCTCAGTGGAGACTGGTTATACTGAACGCACTCGCTGAGAACTCCCAAATGGTATTATACCTCACGTCAGATGGCAGTTCTCGGGTGACACTGGTACAACTTAGTCTGTTGACCCGAGATCGTCATAGAGTCTTGTGTGTCTCCCACTATGCTTTGATTTACACCCTACCACGGCTCTACTGAGTCGTGCAAACAGGTGGTTTTTGGGTACAGTCCCGATTCACATGGAGGCAATGAGCGATAGGAGGGGATTCGTCTCTCCCGGTATTGGGGGTTGATGTTGCGCTATGCTCGACTGGCCATAACTGGAAATCCCTGGCCATGGTTGCTGTGATTTACTGGTAAGAGTTATCAGTAGTTTCACACTTGTTATGGACCTTACATCGGCATGACTTATCGAGCTACTGGGGTCTGACGTTTACCACCCCTAGGCGAGATATGCGACATATCAGACGAACAGACCGGACTGTACGGTAAGTGTATATGCCCAGAGGCCATTACTGTATCATACTAGTATGTATTTTACTTAATGGAAGCTTGGGATATTTACCTTGTATTGACAATCTTGCTCAAAATGGTAGTATGCTACTTGGTTTGTTTCTACTTCAATGTGTACATGTGTTTATTTTAGTATATCGCCTATACACATTAGTGGAGCCCTTAGGATCTTTGCTTGATTACCAGCGTTGTGATGGCAGTCACACTAGTGGGGCTGGGTAATCTATAAGCACATCCTTATGCAGGTCCCTGGTCGCAGGACTATCGAGACAGGGCATCGATACTCCGGAGTAGACTAGCACATGCGCTTCTCATCCCAGTGTGGGAGACGGTCTGTCCCACAGCCGTCGGTATGTCGTACTTGAGATAGTATGTGGGTGCTCGTTGGGTTACGAGTACACTGGACAGGACTCATCGGGAACTGACTAGTTGGTATTATGCCTATCGTCAGTTATCAGTTCCCAGGTGACATGAGTACAGCTTAGTCCGCTGACTTGACACTGTCACTTCGCCTCGAGTGTGTTCCCACTGTACTTTGATTACTACCCTACCACGGCTCAAAGGAGTCGTGCAAACAGGTGGTAGTTGGGTGCAGTCCCGAAGCACTTGGAGGCAGTGACGGTTAGACAGGATTCGTCTCTCCCGGTATTGGGGGTTGACATCGCGCTGTGTCTAGGAGAGCCATTACACGAGTAGTCCCTGGTCAGGGCAAACGAGATATACTGGTAGGCTTCCAGTGTTATCTCAGGGTGTTTTGGGCTTCACTCCGACACGACTTTTACCGCTATTGGGGGACTGACGTTTACCGCCCCTTAGGCCCGCCATGCGATGTATCAGACGAACAGACCGGACTGTACGGAGAATGTCACATTCAGGCTCAGTAGGAGTTCAGATGGGTTTCGCCTCGTCAGTCTTCTTGTCGGCATCTACCTGGGGACCGTTACGCACAGCTAGTGCCGCTTGCGGTCTGTGGTTAAAACCACTGCCAGCGTAGTGTCGAGTCTTTAGAGTCCCACACAGAAAGCTATTCGCCTTTAGGCAAAAGAGTAGAGGTCGCATGGTTTTGTGACAGGTCGTATGGTTTTGCGACAGGGTTCGGTCACATCCGTGCACTTGTGCACGTACAGTGTCCGGACAGTTCACACTAGCGGGCTTTGGTTTAAGCCAGATCCTAGTGTACCTTTTGGGATTGGTTTTATCCATTATGCATTCGTGTTCCTCGGAACGCGGATGCGGGTGTGTATGCACAGTTGACGGAGAGACAGAGACAGAGGATTCTCATTAGGGTTGTTGGCCGTTGACAGTTGACTATTGACTTTTTCTCAACCCTAATGAGAATATGATATGTGATTAACAATTATATTAATTAAGTATTATGGTGACATGGTTGTTGAAGGATTGACTTTGTTGACTTGTTGACTTTGTTGACCGATTGACTAGGTTGACTAGTTGACCATCATGATAACTATAGCTATCATTTCATGGCAAAGACTTTTGCTTGCTTGCTCTTTTGTGCAAAATGAGTGCATGAAATGATATGGCTATGGTTGCTTAAACCATCACATAATACTTGATTGATATGAGGTGTTATGATTGTTTTGGATTATGAGAGCCAAAGGAGAAAAGTCTTCTCTCATTCTTTCATGCTCATTCTCTCTCTTGTTCTTGAGCTCTCATCTCTTGCTCTCCCTCTCCCTCTCTTGACTCTATGGTTCACTTGTCTCATGAGTTGAGAACCAAGAACCATAGATAAAATCCCATACAAACTCTTCTCTACTCACTCTAGTTCACAATGTTTAGCAAACCGAGTGAACTAGTTTCTTCAAAGTTCGAAGAAGGAGCCAAAGGTTGAAGCTTTCAGGTGGATCTATCTTCGACGCAAGGAGACGACGGGGAGAAGCCGATTCGGACGACCATAGAAGCTTGAAGACGAAGGAGTTCGAGAAAAAGAAAGGTATAACCCCCTAACCGAGTAGTTAGCAACTCGTAGTTAGGTTGTTAGTTAGATGTTTAACAAAGATCCGGTTTTGAGTCCATGTTACCACCTCTAAGAAAATTGTTTTTCACCAAATTCCGCATGCCCGAAAGTACCGGGAGAGATAGCATGGACCTACAGTGGTATCAGAGCCTAGTTAAACTCTATCTAACATGTTAGCAAAGTAGCTAGAAGATCGATCAAAGAAAAAGTCCCGAAATGAACCCCGATTTCATACTTGCTGTCGATTTTTTATGTTCTGTAAAAATAATAAATCATGCATCAAAAATCGACTCAGGGTTTTTAGAGTGCACTTGAGAAAGACGGTCCCCTGATCTCATCATTACGCCGCGGAAACGCGGCAATAGCTTGCTATTGCCGCGGTTCCGCGGCCGTCTTGGCTCCTCTCTGGTTGTTCTTTGCTACAGTGTGCTTATGGGGGTATTTTGGGATTTTTAGAATATATATTTTCTGCCCAGATTTTGCAGAACGAAAATTTTATTTTTGGGGTCCTGAAAATCCGTATTTTTGATCGAACTTCTAAAAGACTTAAGCTGACGGGTTTTTCTGTGATGTGATATTTGTATTGAACGTCTGCTAATCGCTATATGTCGATTAGTGGGGGTTATACAAATCTGTGATCGGTAATGTTATTGGAATGTGTATATGAATTCATTGGATTGTCGCGGGTGAATAGCCGGGGGTTGTGAGACGAGAGTTTTCTTTTCTTTCAATTCATGTAAATTTGTAAATTGATGTAATAATTATTTGTATGGCCGCACAACCGGGTCGTGGTTGTAGCCGTCATTGTATAATTTCTTTTTACTGTTTTTGCTCCTAGGATAGACCCATGGAGGGGGTGCACAAATTACCGGGTATGCCGAAGTGCCGAGTGGCCTACTCACGGAGTTGAGGGAGGTTGCTTCGCTTCGGGTACTTGGCGGGTAGTTTGCCGCACCCGTAGGGGTCTTGGGTGGGGTTTTGGCTATTCACCGCGACAGTGTAATCTGCTTTTCGTTACAGGCTCGTACGAATTACGGATTCCTAGTATATCCAATGTGTTCATCTGTGATCCGAAATGGCTATCATTGCAGTATATCTATATATGATATTATTTAGGCGTTGCTTATGTTTTACAGCCGCGCTAGCCCAGCCCCCGCTCTGTCGTTACTTATGTAACCTAACGGGTAATGACGGGGCCCCGTGGCGAATGCGAATGGCATAAGCGTACGTCATATTTTGGTTGTTTTCTGCAATGGTAGGATTAAATGATGGGACACATTAAAAGAACTAATGCAAGAATATCACGCATTAAAAGAACTAATGCAAGAAAATATACCAAGTTTAAATCGTTGGAACACTTTCGAAAAACCACTCGGTTCTTTTCAAAACAAACTTTTAAAATGCGGAGTTTGAGCCACTCCTTTTAAAAGCTATCTCGTTCCATCGATTATATCAAGTTCTCTACGTTCACGGTTTCGCCAAAACCATTCGTAGCCCTCCGTCGTTTCACATGAATAGTCAATAGTATTCAAGCTGTGTTTGTTGGCCAAAGTCAAGGCATAGTGATTGGTAGCTATTGGGTATTCATGTGCAGCATAGATAGATGCGTTGGTTTGGAACAGTCATACTGCCTTGTTGGCCAAAGTCAAGGGTAGGTACGGGTGGATTCAAATTAACCTGGAGAACGACTGGTAGAACTTGACATGTGACTTATGATTTGTTGGCCAAAGTCAAGGTCATAAGAGCATGGGGCAAAAATCCACATCGGGAGTTTCAAAAGAACTGAAACTTGCTAGGGATGCATACCATTTGGAGTGTGATGATTCTGGTAGGATTCCTTCAGTTTCGTCACGCGATGATATTTGGATCCCGATCCTACTGTGAGTATATGCTACTCCTCGGGAAATTTCTCACTTAACGATCAATGCTATAAACCAAGTAGGTGTCTAGAAAGGTGTTAGCGGGGCTACGCCCCCAGGGAAAAGTGGTTATTTAATTAAGGAACTTCGCGAAAGCGTTGGAAAACCTCCCTCGAAGTACCAACACTGGCCTGACTGAACGGTTAAGCAAGTATTGTACGGTGAGATTGATCCTGACTAATTCTTCCTTTTTGGTTTGAGGAGGGATTCGAGAAACAGTGGGAGCCATCCTGTTTAGACAAACTAAAAACCACTCTAAACTTGCAAGAGCATCATGCTGAGTGTTTCTTCTTCTCTCTCCTAATTGCAGCGACCAATCGACATGACTGGACTTAAGTTACTCCTAGATAAAAACATACTGACAGGGCCAAACTACAAAGATTGGCTCAGGAATGTCAAGATGGCAATCACTTATGACAAGCTGGGGTATCTTCTTACCACCAAAGCTCCCTCTGTCCCTAGTCCCACTTCCAGCGTCGCGGATAAGAAAATCCGTAAGACTTGGGAGATTGATAGCGCGAAGGCCAAGAGCCTCGCACTTGCCTCTATGGACAATGAACATCAGAGGAGGCACGAGAATATGGACTTGGAATCCATATTTCTTCATACAAAAGAACTGTATGGAGAGCAATCTCGTATCGCAAGATACGAAGCATCGAAAAAGTTATTTTCGGCAAGGATGGCCGTCAGATCATCAGTAGCAGAACACGTGCTTAAGATGATCGGATACATTGAGGAGCTCGCGGACCTAGGGACCACATTGGAGAGTGAGCTCTATACGGACTTAGTTCTCCAGTCCCTTCCTTCCACTTACGCCCAGTTCATACTGAACTTCAACTTACAAGAAAAAGAAGTTGAACTTTCAGAGCTCCTCAACATGCTGAGGAGCGCAGAGGGCACCCTACAGAAAGGTAGGGAAACATCCACTTTGTTTGTAGGAAGATCATCTTCTTCTAGGTCCAAGGCGAAAGCCAAGGGAAAGAAGAAGAAAGCCCCCGCCAAACTAAGAAGCGGTGTTAGTAAAGTGGATACGAAGGGAAAAGCTAAAGCAACAAAGAAAGCGTGGAAGCTTGTGGATAAGGAAGAATGCTTCTATTGTCATAAGAAAAGACACTGGAAGAATGATTGCAGGGCCTGGAAGGCCAGAACACAGGAATTGAAGCAGGTTGCAGCTTCAGCTTCAGGTGTGTATGTTATTGAAAACTGTCTTTCAATAAACTCTACTTCCTGGGTATTGGATACCGGATCAGGATCTCATATCTGTAATTCTTTACAGGCGTTGAGAAACCGTAGTGTTTTGAAAGCAGGTGACATGACCCTCAGAGTTGCGAACGGAGCTAGCATGGATGCTAAGGCCGTGGGGGACTATCACCTGGGAATGTCAGATGGACATGTTTTTGTTTTGCGTAATTGCTTTTTTGTACCCAACGCAACTTGTAATATCATTTCTGTATCTTTGGTTTCTAAAGAAGGTTATGATTTTGCTTTTGTAAGCATGTAGTAAACATCCACCTAAATCAAGTACTGATTGGGTCAGGTACATTAAAAAACGGTATATACGTATTGAATCAAGCTCAGATATTTAGTGTCCAGAACACACTTAAAAGAAAGTCTCCAGAATTAAATCAGGCTTTCTTATGGCATTGTAAACTGGGTCACATCAATGAGACACGGTTGACTAAGTTACATAAAGAAGGATACTTGGATCCGTTCGAGTACCAGTCTTATGCCACTTGTGAATCTTGTCTCATGGGAAAGATGACAAAGACTCCGTTCACTGGACACGGAGTAAGAGCGAGCGAGCTCTTGGGACTCATACACAGTGACGTGTGTGGTCTAATGTCTACACATGCGCGAAGCGGTTATTCATACTTCATTACTTTCACAGATGATTTCTCTAGGTATGGACATGTCTTCTTAATGAAGCACAAATCCGAGGCCTTTGAGAAATTTCGGGAATACAAAAATGAAGTTGAAAAACAAACAGGCAAAAGTATTAAGACACTAAAATCTGATCGAGGTGGAGAATACTTGAGTGTCGAGTTTCTGGACTACTTAAAAGAGAATGGAATTCTCTCTCAGCGTACTCCTCCATACACACCACAACAAAACGGTGTATCGGTAAGGAGGAATCGAACCCTATTAGATATGGTTCGTTCCATGATGAGTAAGGCTGAGTTACCGCGATCTTTCTGGGGTTATGCACTAGAAACAGCTGCACATCTCTTGAACCAAGTTCCTACTAAGACAGTGCCTACCACACCATATCAGATGTAGAGTGGGAAGAAACCCTGTCTTAAATCCTTTAAGACATGGGGATGTCCAGCTTTTGTAAAAAAGCAGCATGCGGACAAGCTCGAGGCACGCTCAGTACAGTGCAAGTTTGTGGGATACCCAAAGAACTCCAAGGGGTATCTTTTCTATTACGCAGAGGAGCAAAAAGTCCTTGTCTCTCGTCATGCCCGCTTCTTGGAAACTGAGGTTTTAGAAAATCAGATAAGTGGGAGCGCAATAGAACTGGAAGAAATTCCAGAACCACAAGCTATTACTGAAACCTTAGTAGAACCAGAAGATTCAGGGGAACCGGACATTCCTACGCCACTCCGCAAGGGTAGTAGGCAGTCTCATCCGCCCGAGAGATACTACGGTTTTCTCATAGACGGGGATAGAGAGGATTGCACCATGGATTATGGTGAGCCTACTAGCTTCCAGCAAGCCATTCAGAGCGGTGACTCGGTAAAATGGCTGGATGCAATGCGGACCGAGATGGAGTCCATGTACACCAACAAAGTTTAGACTTTGGACTTTGCTCCAGAAGGGGTAAAACCCATAGGCTGCAAATGGATCTTCAGAAAGAAGATTGGTGTAGATGGGCAGGTTGAAACCTATAAAGCTAGGCTCGTTGCAAAGGGTTTTCGTCAAAGACCTGGTTTGGACTATGACGAGACCTTTTCTCCGGTAGCCATGCTTAAATCCATTCGGATCCTTCTTGCCATTGCTGCCTTCCACGATTATGAAATCTGGCAGATGGACGTAAAGACGGCTTTTCTAAATGGAAATTTGGAAGAGTGTGTCTATATGGATCAGCCAGAGGGATTCAATCAGAGTGGGAGCAGCGGTAAAGTGTGCAAATTGCTCAAGTCCATCTATGGACTCAAGCAGGCATCGCAGAGTTAGAACATCTGCTTTGATGATACTGTCAAAGAATTCGACTTTGTCAAAAACCCAGATGAACCATGCATTTACAGTAAGATTGTAGGGAGAAATGTGGTATTCCTCGTCTTATACGTCGATGACATTCTCCTAATAGGAAATGATATTCCTATGCTACAGTCAGTCAAAGGATTCTTATCGTAGAGGTTCTCCATGAAGGACCTGGGCGATGCCAACTACATTCTGGGGATCCAGATCTATCGTGATAGATCTAAGAGGATGTTGGGACTTTCACAGTCAAGGTACATCGACACCATACTGAAACGATTCAGTATGGAAGATTCCAAGCACGGTAATCTACCGGCTTGTCACGGAATCACCCTCTCCAAAGAGATGTCTCCCTGGACTGATTTGGAAAGGGCTCGCATGTCATCAATACCTTACGCATCTGCGGTAGGCTCTATTATGTATGCGATGTTGTGTACCAGACCAGATGTAGCATACGCATTGAGCGTTGTAAGCCGGTATCAGTCGAACCCAGGGGAGAAACACTGGATAGCAGTAAAGAACATTCTCAAGTACCTGAGAAGGACTAAGGAGATGTTCTTGGTGTATGGCGGAAAAGACCTCCAGATTGAGGCCTTTGCTGACTCTAGCTTCTAGAGTGATAAGAATGACTCCAAGACCATGTCGGGTTATGTCCTTACCCTCAATGGAGGGGCGGTTTGCTGGAAGAGTTCCAAGAAGGAAACCGTTGCTGACTCAACTATGGAAGCGGAGTACATAGCTGCTTGCGATGCCGCAAAGGAAGCTGTCTGGATGAAGAAGTTCCTCACGGAACTTCAGGTGGTTCCTACCAGTGTTGATCCAATACCGCTGTATTGTGACAACAACGGCGCTATAGCTTTAGCGAAGGAACCCAGGTCCCATCAGAAGTCCAGGCATATTTTGAGGCGGTACCACCTGATCAGGGAGATCGTTGATCGCTGGGAGATCGAGGTGAATAGAGTAAATACGGAAGATAACATTGCTGATCCACTCACGAAGGCCTTATCCCAGACTCAGTTCGAGCGGCTGATCGAGATGATAGGTCTTCGATACGCCAGTATATGGCCTTAGTGCAAGTAGGAGATTGTTAGTGTATATGCCCTAGAGGCCATTACTGTATCATACTAGTATGTATATTACTTAATGGAAGCTTGGGATATTCACCTTGTATTTACAATCTTGCTCAAAATGGTAGTATGCTACTTGGTTTGTTTCTACTTCAATGTGTACATGTGTTTATTTTAGTATATCGCCTATACACATTAGTGGAGCCCTTAGGATCTTTGCTTGATTACCAGCGTTGTGATGGCAGTCACACTAGTGGGGCTGGGTAATCTATAAGCACATCTTTATGCAGGTCCCTGGTCGCAGGACTATCGAGACAGGGCATCGATACTCCGGAGTAGACTAGCGCATGCGCTTCTCATCCCAGTATGGGAGACGGTCTGTCCCACTGCCGTCGGTACGACGTACTTGAGATAGTATGCGGGTGCTCGTTGGGTTACGAGTACACTGGACAGGACTCGTCGGGAACTGACTAGTTGGTATTATGCCTATCATCAGTTATCAGTTCCCAGGTGACATGAGTATAGCTTAGTCTGCTGACTTGACACTGTCACTTCGCCTCGAGTGTGTTCCCACTGTACTTTGATTACTACCCTACCACGGCTCAAAGGAGTCGTGCAAACAGGTGGCAGTTGGGTGCAGTCCCGAAGCACTTGGAGGCAATGACGGTTAGACAGGATTCATCTCTCCCGGTATTGGGGGTTGACATCGCGCTGTGTCTAGGAGAGCCATTACACGAGTAGTCCCTGGCCAGGGCAAACGAGATATACTGGTAGGCTTCCAGTGTTATCTCAGGGTGTTTTGGGCTTCACTCCAACACGACTTGTACCGCTATTGGGGGACTGACGTTTACCGCCCCCTAGGCCCGCCATGCGATGTATCAGACGAACAGACCGGACTGTACGGAGAATGTCACATTCAGGCTCAGTAGGAGTTCAGATGGGTTTCGCCTCGTCAGTCTTCTTGTCGGCATCTACCTGGGGACCGTTACGCACAGCTAGTGCCGCTTGCGGTCTGTGGTTAAACCCACTGCCAGCGTAGTGTCGAGTCTTTAGAGAGCCACACAGAAAGCTCTTCGCCTTTAGGAAAAAGAGTAGAGGTCGCATGGTTTTGCGACAGGTCGCATGGTTTTGCGACAGGGTTTGGTCACATCCGTGCACTTGTGCACGTACAGTGTCCGGACAGTTCACACTAGCGGGCTTTGGTTTAAGCCAGATCCTAGTGTACCTTTTGGGATTGGTTTTATCCAGTATGCATTCGTGTTCCTCGGAAGGCGGATGCGGGTGTGTATGCACAGTTGACGGAGAGACAGAGGCAGAGGATTCTCATTAGGGTTGTTGGCCGTTGACAGTTGACTATTGACTTTTTGCTCAACCCTAATGAGAATATGATATGTGATTAACAATTATATTAATTAAGTATTATGGTGACATGGTTGTTGAGGGATTGACTTTGTTGACTTGTTGACTTTGTTGACCGGTTGACTAGGCTTGACTAGTTGACCATCATGATAACTATAGCTATCATTTCATGGCGAAGACTTTTGCTTGCTTGCTCTTTTGTGCAAAATGAGTGCATGAAATGATATGGCTATGGTTGCTTAAACCATCACATAATACTTGATTGATATGAGGTGTTATGATTGTTTTGGATTATGAGAGCCAAAAGAGAAAAGTCTTCTCTCATTCTTTCATGCTCATTCTCTCTCTTGTTCTTGAGCTCTCATCTCCTGCTCTTGTTCTCCCTCTCTTGACTCTATGGTTCACTTGTCTCATGAGTTGAGAACCAAGAACCATAGATAAAATCCCATACAAACTCTTCTCTACTCACTCTAGTTCACAAGGTTTAGCAAACCGAGTGAACTAGTTTCTTCAATGTTCGAAGATGGAGCCAAAGGTTGAAGCTTTCAGGTGGATCTATCTTCGGCGCAAGGAGACGACGGGGAGAAGCCGATTCGAACGACCATAGAAGCTTGAAGATGAAGGAGTTCGAGAAAAAGAAAGGTATAACCCCCTAACCGAGTAGTTAGCAACTCGTAGTTAGGTTGTTAGTTAGATATTTAACAAAGATCCGGTTTTGAGTCCATGTTACCACCTCTAAGAAAATTGTTTTTCACCAAATTCCGCATACCCGAAAGTACCGGGAGAGGTAGCATGGACTTACAGTGTTGCTGGTTGGATTCACAGGAGTGTGAGCGGGCTTGCTCGTTGATCTTCTGATCGCTCAATACCCGGGTGGCCGTTACGTTTAGCAGACCGCTTGCGGCTTGTGGGTGTTTGATATGATCATCACCTGCTGCCGGCGTATTGACGAGTCTTTAGAGTCCTACGCAGAGGTTTCCTGGCTCAAGCGAAACGAAATAGGAGCGCATATGAGATATGTACGGGACCGAGAATAATACCAGTATGTGATACTGAATTCTATTCTCGCTTTTTGTATCCGGGTTACCGAATCAAGTGTTGATTCGATACATTGATACACTTGATATTAGTCGGTTATATGCGATATGACCGGATCATTAAATCAAGTGTTGATTTAATGATTTGATATATAATTATATATTTGATATATTACTTTACATTAACTAGTATTTGTTCACTTAAAATGGATTTTCTCACTTGATGTGCACATTGTATATATGATATAGTTTTGCGCACTAGTTTGTATCATGTTTGATGGTACATGCAAACTTGGGTGTGTGTATGTTTTAAACCATATTTAGGTTAATGGTTAGGATTTTATTTGTTTTATTTATTTTCTTTAATTATTTTTGGGCAAGAAATAAAATGGTGGCTTCTTTGTTTTTTTCTTGAAGCTTCATGAAGCTTTGACCACTTTGTTTCTTTCCTAAACCTAACCATTCACCTAAACCCTAGTTTAGTCTCTACACTTGTTAAAGTAACCGAAGGTTGCATTATGATAAGATCACTTGATTTATTATTATTAATCAATTGATTTTATTATGCTTATCATATTCTTTTTCTTCTTCTTCTTCTTCTTCAAGAAGAAGAAACCATGCTACCTCCAATGGTGCCATGATCAAAAGAATGAGAAATCCAAATCAAAAGTGAACCCACTTCCTATTTCTTCATCCTCTACCACTTGACATGTAGTAGAGTGTGTTATCTTCACAAGTTCTATGACCAAGTGAAGATGGAGCTTGATCTTGAGTTGCCTCGACGTAGATCATCTTCGGCATCGAAGTCAACGACCTAACCCGCCCATTTTCCCGACAAAACCATCGCTAGAATCCGGGATCCCGGTGATCGCAGCCAAGGGATATCATCACAGAGCTAAAGAAGTGGTGGACCGGATCTACAAAGGTTGTATTACCATTCACTTAGTGTAAATGTGATTTACTTTCATTTAGTTTCGCCTAAACTCTAGTTAACGATCTTGCTAAGGGTTGTTCGGCACATAGAAAATTTGAATTTGGCATGGTTGATGCCTTGTGGAACCTCTTGAGTGTGCCTAGGAACCCTACAGTGGTATCAGAGCGTAGCTAGAGCTTTAGGCGAAGTGTAGACGATGTTAGAAATCCGATCGAACCTAAAAACCCTAAAAATGACCCTTCTCTGTGCATTTTCTGGAACTGTGGATTTTTCCCAATTAAAAATAGCCAAAAAAATTCAGCAGGAAATTTTAGGAGTTAGTGTGAAGTCCGTGCTCGTAAGTCCATGAAACTGCCGCGGAACCGCGACATGAGTATGCCTAATGCAGCGGTTCCGCGGCCATATAGTCGCATCATTCTTTGAAATTTCACAGTAATGTCCTTTTCTCATTCCTGATTCTTCTGGATATTTTTAATTTATACTCTACAGTGGATTTTTTTGGGTTGTATTGGGGACTCAATGATTCGATCGGAATCTTTAACTTCGTCTATGTGTTTTCCGGATATTTTAGAATATGTTAAAAAGTTCGACCGGATATAAATACCCGATTTTCCCCCTGCCGGGAAATTTCCAAGTGTTGGATTTTTCCGTAGTTTAATAACGTTCTAAGTAGTGCAAGTAACGCGATGGTCCCTCTAGAAGACAATAAACCTTAACTCGATTATGTGACCGTCTTGAACTGCCCTTTGAACCTTTGGGTTTAGGGCAGTACGGCGTGCCACATGTGAGGCGTTGGCTTGACCCTTCTACTGCTGGACCGTTGGTATTGTGGCATGAAGTGGATGTTTTTAAACTTATTTCATGTGTTGAGCTTTTCGGGAAAACTTGGGTGTTTGATTGTTCGATCGGAAAGTTTATCATTTTCTATTTATCTGGAATGTGATACAATAATTGGAATCAACAACATTTGAATGTTATAGACATAGCAGTTTAGTTTCACTAGATCGGTTGCCATGGAATTTTGATGTGATCAAAAGTCCGTCGCAATCGCGTAGCGTACGCGGATACTCACCGGTAAACTTAATAGACAGCTACGCCCCATAGCCCCGACCATGTGACTGTAGGAGAACTCCATCGCCGAAAGCATCCGTTCGGGTGCTCGCGGCAGTGGTGTTCCGCCTTGGTGCACTTCGTCGACGGTATCAGGGGTGCGGCCGTCTACTAAAGTTTGCGACGAGCATTCGATCAGTATGTCGGGAATCTTGTTGAATTGTCGACTTGATATATTGAAAAGAGTTTTCGATAAAGAGACTAAAATGCGTGGTTTATAATCGTTAGGCATGCGATGTCTAAGGAATTCATTTGATTAGGCATGCGATGTCTAAGGAGGTTGCGGATTCCAACTGTTGTAGTTTTACACTTTCTTTTCTGTGACCGTAAGTGTAATATGTGATATCGCCAGTTTCGTTGCTATATGTCAACAACAATTGGGATGGGCATATTTACTTACGTTGATGACATCTGATGTTATGTGTTGCAGGATATGTTATATTGGATCGTCGCGTTTGAATAGCCGGGGGGTTTTATGTGAGATGAGTGTTTTTCATTTTCATTCATGTAAAAACTTGTATGTAATATTCTTTTATTGGGGCACTTCCAGGTTGCGGAAGATGTCACATTTTGTATATTATTTACTTTTCCGCACTAGGATAGACCCAAGGAGGAGGGCACAAGTAACCGGGTTCTGGAGTCCAGTGGGAGACCAACTCGAGGAGTCGAGTCCGGTTCTTCTAACTCTAGAATTGGTAGGGTTTCTTGCCGTTCTCGTAGGGGTCTAGGGGTGTGGGATTGGTTATTCATCACGACCGTGGAATCCGTGTTTTATTCAGGCTCAAAATAAAACACGGACGTCCTAGTATATCCAATATTTCATATGATATTTTCTGTTGCGTTATCTGTGATGTGATCATGTGATATGTTCAGATAGATATTATATATACTATATATGATATATTATATAGACGTTGCTTATGTTTTACACCCACGCTAGCCCTGCCTCGTTCTGGCGTTAGTTACCTAACCTAACGGTGCAGACGAGACATCGAGGCGAATGCGGCTTGCATAAGCGTACGTTATATTTATCTGTGATGTTTAGGTGGACTTAAATGATGGGACATTCATTAATGAGATTAATGAAATAAAATAAACTTAAAAGATGTTGTGGAATCGAATTTCAAAATAGAACAGGTAGCTACAGTTCTTGCTTTGCATCGCGGTGTTCCTTGTAGAACATCCTGCACCTTATTCGATAAGGAAAGGACTGAGATCCCTTCACCGGGAGTGACTCCTTTAGCAATAACTGGCAGATGCTACAACTCTCGGTTTGTCTTTTGATTGCTTCTATAGTTTCTGCTTTGCACAGCGGTATATATGATATATCCTTCACCTTATTCGATGAGGAAAGGGCCGACGATCCCTTCACCGGGAGTGACCCCTTTAGCAAAACTAGAAAAGCCTCAAAAACACTCCATTTAAAAACCATTTGATTCCGCAACGAGATCATGTTCAAAGCGTTAAAGGTTTTTCATAAAAACCATCCGCAACCCTCCGTCATTTTAGGAAGTAGAGTACTTAGTATTCGTGCTGTGTTTGTTGACCATAGTCAAGGCACAGTGTATGGTAGCTAAGTGATGTCTTCCTACACCGCATATGATGCGATTAGTTAGGATAGTCATATGGCTTTGTTGACCTTAGCCAAGGGTCATGTGGGTGGGTCTAATTAATCACGAAATGACGGGTAGAACTTGACTAGTGCTTATGATTTGTTGACCTTAGCCAAGGTCATAGGCGCTAGGGATAAAACCATTATCAGGAGTTTCAAGTGTTGAAATTTGCAATGAGATTGCATACCTTCTATATGATAGTTGGATCCCGATACCCACTGCGAGTAATTGTTACTCCTGGGAAAGTTTTGCACTTTGCAATTAGCCGATCAAGTAGGTGTCTAGAAAGGTGTCAACGGGCTTACGCCTCTGGGAAAACGAGGTTTACTTTAATTAGGTCCGTGCGAAAGCATGGGGAATCTCCCTCAAAGTACCGACACTGGCCTGGCTGAAAAATTGGCGAACTTGTAGAGTGTAATTAATCCCGGCTAGTCTTTCCTTTTAAGGTTTGAAGGAAGATTTGATAAAAACAGTGGGAGCCGTCCTGATTAGTTAAAATAAATAACCAATCTAATCTTGCAAGAGCACACGCAGAGTGTTTTCTTCTCTCTCTCTCCAGGTAGAGACCATATCACGCCTTAATCAAGATAATAATATGGATGTATTGACTGAACTCGCTTGTTATACTGAGCTGGGGAACGTTGGTCCCGCTCCAACTTATAATTGTTATAAGACAGAGCAGGAAATAGGCGAATACCAGAATTCCTATGCCGCCAAAACGAAGAAAGTGCATATGATGCATCTCCTTCGGGTATGTTCATTATAAAGAACTGTTTCTCAGTGTCCTCTACGTCTTAGGTATTAGATACCGGATCAGGATCCCGCAAATGTAATCCGTTACATGGGCTACAAAAAGGTATAGAACTGAGAACGGGTGATAAGTTTCATGAGACAGAAAACTGGACAAGTGTTGCAGCAAAGTCTGTTGGTCACTGTCACCCTGTATTACAAATACATTGATTCTGAACAAATGCTATTAGATACCGAACCTGATAAAAAATCATATCAATCTCTTTATTTATTAAAGAAACGATAAAATTTTGTATTGTTGGATAATGTTTTGAACATTTCCTATTTCAAAAGTTGATCAGTTCAGGCACGTTATCTAAAAGCATTGACGTTCTAAATCAAATTACAGTTCTTAGTATACAGAACACACACAAGAGGAAAAGTTTAGAAATGAACGAATTCTTCTTGAGGTATTGTAGACTAGGTCATATCAATGTGACCCGACGAGCTTAAGTTAATTTTAAGATGCATATTTAAATCAGTTTGAATTTACATCTTGTGAAACTTGCCAGTTGATTTATCTCAAAAACTATCTATAACCGCAATCAAGAACGGCGTCGCATGAAGCTAGCCGGTGAGTACTGGTCGGTCCACAGGGATGTTGTGAATCTCCTAATCGAGCTAACGAGTTAATTCCGAAGGGTGTTCGGATTGATTATTAAATCTAAAAACCTAATTAATCTATATCTAAGTCTTGCTAGGGTTAGGTCTAGGTTAAGTTTGGAAAGTCTATAAATCTCACCGCTTTCTATACCCATATGAAGATCTAATTAGGTGTTATGGTAAATATTAATAAAAGGGATTAGGATGATTGGGAAGATTGTTCTTCCTCTAGATCCTTGTCCTTCCTTTCTTAATCTTTACCCTAACCTCCATGGAAAACCTTAAAATCCGGGCCTTTAGACTACGGTATCACCGCTACCTCATGGGTAGAGAGCCGTAGGGAGCGGAATAAGAAGGTATGCATGGAGTTCTATGAAAATATATGACGGGCAAGAAAGGGGATGAGAGATCTTCGTCTCTCAAACCTTCCCCAGGTCTAACCCTAACAAGCGAGTAGACTACTCACTCATTAGGGAATTAAAATACATTTATCTAGGGCAGAGAATAAAAGATTAACTAGGGCAAGAAATTAAATTTATCTAGGGCAAGAATAGAAAATTAACCTAGAGCAGAAAATAAAGAACTTACAAAAAATGATGCTCTCCAAAAGAATGCTGAAATTTATTAATGAAGGGAGGCATGAAAAGAATACAATGATTTGGGCTTCTATTTATAGGATATAGAAACCCTAGGTTACAATTGATTCGCATGTCTACATTTACCAAAATATCCTTAGGAAGACCTAGTCAAAATAGACTTCCAAGCTTTGGTAAAATTTTATGTCTAGAAATTTTGGAACTGATTCTGGGTTTCTTAGGCTTTTTATTTCTTTGGATCTTTATTCAATTTGGCTTCTCTATTTCTTCCAGATCTCCAGTGAACATTTGCAGTGGACTTTTAACCGTTTGCTTTGTAATCTTGGACCTTGCGTTGCCTTGTACTGATCTTTTGTGTAGGCTTGATTAAGATCCTTCTATTTATTGGTCAAAGTCCCTTTTTTGTGTCGTCTTTTGTATTTTTCACTGTTTTCGCTCCAAGAACCTGTAACCTGTAATATGTAGCTGACATGCGTCAAAAGCACCTGTTTATTTGTAAAAAGAATAAGAATGGGGAATATAATAATGCAATATTATGATATGAACAAATACCCCCAAACTTATCTTTTGCTCATCCTCGAGCAAACTTATTTTTATTCACTAAAATCCTAACCGCACTTTCGCAGGGAAACGCGATTGCACTGAGCTCGTGCAACAAGCCGTTAAACCTCTAGGTGTCCCTAGTAGGAGGAGTGTTGTCTCCTAAGGGTTTTCAGCGGATACTACCCATAAAATCCTATCAATTCAGCCCATTGACTTTTGTTCTCCAATTAGGTTTTCTAACTAAGAATTCTATTATCATCGACTCGTAAATTATCCACCCATATTTTTCACGCTTCCTCATCATCTAACTTAAGATTATATATATTCTGTAGACTTACATAGCTTTCGGCATTTCTTAAGTTTTCTTTCTAGGGTTCCATCTCCACTTAGGAATTTATATCAACTCTATTAAAGATACAAGTTCTATTCTTCATTCCTTTCTCTCATCTAAACTCCAATCACATATCCCTACGTGTGTGTATAAATCACCCCTACACATGGAAATTCAAATCAAGCAATCATACCCTTGTCCGTTGTCCAAAGCACTTATTAATTAGTGAATTTTTAAATGAAATTTGCTTACACATCCTTCATGCGACCGTTAATACTTCTTGAGGTACCAACAACCGATTACAAGATGCGTTAGCACTTTAAAGCATACTTCCTAGTTTTGCAACACCCAAGGCTTTAGCAGTGACTCCCAAACCAGTTGGTCTAAGGCACTAGGTGATGAAGCACCCTCGCTAAATATTTTTCTATTTTTTACAGCCTTAAGTAATCACAAAAACCAGTGTCCATTTTTTTTATTCTTTATTCACGCTTTTTTTTCCTTTTATTTTCTTTGTACTAAGGACTTAAGACAAGAGCATTTCAAGATCTCTTCTACTATTCCAAGTTTCAAGGTGCATGATTGTGCAAATTGTAGGGATACGTTTTAAGAATCTAGATTTAAGCTAAGAACTATTTTTCAAACTTATACTCTAATAAGAACATCAATACTTTTCCTTCGTTTCGACTTAGCCTAAGAAGTGAACTCAAAATTTGCCTATTTCTAAATAAACTACAAAAACATATACTTTCTACCGCTAAACTTTAAGAAAGGTTATTTTTAGGGTTTTTAATTCACTAAGTCTAACATCTAGTTGTTCCTAGCCAGTTAACCCATTTGTCAAACTTAAATCAATTAGACCAAATTGAATACATTGATTTTTATAATTTTTGAAAATTTTCAATTTTTATGGGTTTTCAAATAAATATGCAAATACAAAAATATGTACAAATGAATGCGAAGGAAGAAGACGTACCGAGCATACCCTAAACTTGAACTTGACAGTGTCCCCACTATCATGCTAAACCAAGAGGGTCAAAATACCGGCACTCCCCTGTTTATTTATTTATAATTTTTTTTAAATTTTTTTTATATTTTGATTTTTTTTATTTGTTTATAGAAAAAGAAAACAAAAATATATACATAAATATAACAAGGCTCCCCTCAAACTTAAGCTTGGCCTTACACAAGCCAAAGGTTAGCACCAACCATTCAAAAATCTTATCGTGGTAATGGTATAGTTGGTGCAAGAATGGGGTGGAAAGAAAACAGATGAGAAACACACGAGACCGTGTGGAAAGAAGAATGGTGGAATATGGTCTCGGTGGAGGAGGAGAATGGCGGAAAGAAGAAAGAAGGGTCGCGCGATCTTGAGGGTGTAAATCGAGTGAATAAATTAGCGCAATTTGTGATGACCGATGTGTGAAAACTGATTGTGCTAAACTATCAACTCGTCGTACAATGGGGTCAAATCCCTCAAGATTCGCAAGAAAACATGGGTACGCCGAACTTGGTATTGGAGATGAAAGTGTAACGGTTTCTTATACGGTCGAAACAATGGGAAAGACAAAAGGGAGTGAATCAGGGATAGTCTCATTCTCACCGTAGTAAACTGTCTCGAACTTAAAAGATTCCATTAATGGTTCGAAACTATTGTAAGCAACCGAGTCTAACTCATCTGAAAATGTAAAGGACTCAAACTCGGGCGGTGAGTCATCAATATCGTCCGAAAAAGTGAAACACTCGTAAGTGTCATCGTCTGTGAGGACTGTGTCAGATTCAAAGGAAAATTTTTCAAGCTCACAGTCTTCAAGCGTGGTTGGAACGATAGAAAGGAGGGAGGGTGATATAACAGTCAAAGGTTCAGGAGGATGAATTGGAAAATCAGACACATCAAACAAAAATGGTTCAACCTCAATATGATCCTCAAAACTCTCCTCAATACTAACCTTATAATTCCCCTCAAAATTCAACTCATCCATGCCATCATCATCAAAATCAAGACGCATATGAGATTCGGGAGAAACATTTAATAACTCGGGATAATGATTTGAGCATAAAATCTCAATTAAATCGACAGGTTCATCATCCGAAATATTCCCGGCGTCTATATCCTCAATCAAGTGAAAATCAATTTTCTTAGACACCTCATCAAAAGTATGGATATCTATCGATTTAGGTTCTAGATGAGAGGTGTAAAGATCGAAAGAATTAGGTGCGGTTTCACTCGAAAGGGGTTCCTCACAATTTGGCAAATCAAACACTACAAAATCACACAACTCGTTTTTATTTTCAACAGGTGAACTATTTAGGGCAATTGATGGAAAACCGGAGTTGTGGGTTTTAATTGGGTAAGGGTAGGTTTGATTTGGAAATCCTCTCTCATTCTCACTCTGTTCAACCGCCTCCTTATATATTGAAAAATTTGAAGTTAGTGGGAAACTAGCTACCGGTTCAGCAGGTTGCATAAGGGCAGCCACGGACGCTTCCACATTCCTAGTTATTTTATTTGTTGCTGCAATATGTGCCTTCAACGACTCTTCCAAACTAGAATTAGGTGGTGAGAGGGTTTCGGTAAAAGATTCAAAATTATGTGGATGTGCAAAACTCCCAACAGGCCGTGTCGATGCAGTGTCTAGTGGAGGTGGGAAGGTCGGGTAGGACTGGTAGGAAGTGGGTGATTGGATAGGGGTAGGGTCAACATATGGATAAAAATGTGAATGGACTTGTTGATCCCTAGAACTAGATCTGTGGAGAGGGGTGAAAAATCGGCTACGAGATTGAGCAATATGCTCAGCAATGGACATGGGTTTAGGAGTTACATCTGGGCTCGAAAAAGTGGTATCAACATATGAAGGTGGTAAAGGTTGACTTGGTTGACACAAAGTGGGTTGTAAAGTAAAACTGTTTCTCGTAGACGCTTCTATTTGATCTTTCAACGAAATTTTTGGCACGGAGGGATCGTCTTTAAATTGACCGAACACATTAACGTACGACGCAAAATTAGGTTCGGGATACCAAAGTTCGACAAGAGATTTATGATGTGGGGTACCCATGATAGAAGAAAGAGAAGATGAAGAAGGTAGGTGGTGCAAGGATTTCTCACCGACAAAAGTTGCAAGTTTTTTTTTAAAAAAAAATTTCCTTTTTCCTTTTTCTCTTTATTTGAGACTGTTTGCAGAAAAAAAATTTCGATAAAGGGCTTAGACACAAATGTAATCAACCAGAAATGCATAATCAGACCTAGATCTAGGGTCACCTAGGTCAGCTAGACAGCTCCTAACTGTTCCAAAGGGCTAGAAATAGGACCTCAAACCGCCTCTTCAACGCCAATTGCGGCCAGGTAAGTACCTGGTAAGTGGGAAGGAACCACTGTGGGCCTAATTAAAAACCACTAGCCTTTGACACACTTGCCTAGACACCGCAAAGTCAGATTAGGATAAACGGTCGATGCCTATAACTTGTCCTCTGTCCTATTGAGCTCGAAATCCTTAGGGCTGAGTCTAGTATTTTTTAATTAAAAAATGGTCAATACATATGCCTTATGTGAATTCTGGGGTCCTGGGAAGGGTGATGAAATCCCCACCCAATTTGAATTGGTCAAAAGCCCCTTAATATCAGTTTTAAAGATATGCAAAACAGAAAAATCACTTGTAATCAAATATTTTTTTTGTGAATTTCAAAGTTTGCAAGTTTTCCAATTAAAACTTTCCTTTTTTCTCTTGCTCTTTATTTGGAAAGATATTTTTAGCAAAAAGATTAAGGATATGCAAATCAGAAAAGATTACTTGCAATCAATTATTATTTTAAGTATAGCGCATCGAATCCTGCATAAGATTTGTTATTTGGAAAGGAATATTTTTAAAGCGCAAAGAAATCCTGCAGGCAAATTTACAGAAGATATATCAAGATTTGCAGAGGAGGAGAGAAAACTCACAGAGATTTGCAGTGGCGGAAATCTGCACAAGATTTTTTTTTTTTTTGCAGGTGGTGTCACTAGGGCGCGGCGGTTCCGCGGCCGGAAGGGGGTTCTCGCGGCGGTTCCGCTGCGGGTTGGTCGTCTCGGGAGGTTTTTTTTTTGATCACCGCGATTCTTCTTGTTGACTCGGTCCTCCAAATTTCTTCTGTTGTCTATTGTGATATTCCTCTGTTTGTTCGGATTTGATATTTGCTGTTCTGATCTTTGTAGATTTCCAGATCCGAATTTCTTTGTAGATCCTGCAAAAAATTCTCACAAGAATACCCTTTCCAAAAATAACAGATGATATATTTTTATAATTTTTTTTTTGATTTTTCAGATTTTTATGATTTTTTGAATTTTGATTAACCCGAAATTGCAAAAAGGAAATAACACGCCATCCCCGGCAACGGCGCCATTTGATTTGTCTCAAAAACTATCTATAACCATAATCAAGAACGGCGTCGCATGAAGCTAGCCGGTGAGTACGGGTCGGTCCACAGGGATGTTGTGAATCTCCTAATCGCGCTAACGAGTTAATTCCTAAGGGTGTTCGGATTGATTATTAAATCTAAAAACCTAATTAATCTATATCTAAGTCTTGCTAGGGTTAGGTCTAGGTTAAGTTTGGAAAGTCTATAAATCTCACCGCTTTCTATACCTATATGAAGATCTAATTAGGTGTTATGGTAAATATTAATAAAAGGGATTAGGATGATTGGGAAGATTGTTCTTCCTCTAGATCCTTGTCCTTCCTTTCTTAATCTTTACCCTAACCTCCATGGAAAACCTAAAAATCCGGGCCTTTAGACTACGGTATCACCGCTACCTCGTGGGTAGAGTGCCGTTGGGAGCGGAATAAGAAGGTATGTATGCAGTTCTATGAAAATATATGACGGGCAAGAAAGGGGATGAGAGATCTTCGTCTCTCAAACCTTCCCCGGATCTAACCCTAACAAGCGAGGAGACTACTCACTCATTAGGGAATTAAAATACATTTATCTAGGGCAGAGAATAAAAGATTAACTAGGGCAAGAAATTAAATTTATCTAGGGCAAGAATAGAAAATTAAACTAGAGCAGAAAATAAAGAACTTACAAAAAATGACGCTCTCCAAAAGAATGCTGAAATTTATTAATGAAGGGAGGCATGAAAAGAATACAATGATTTGGGCTTCTATTTATAGGATATAGAAACCCTAGGTTACAATTGATTCGCATGTCTACATTTACCAAAATATCCATAGGAAGACCTAGTCAAAGTAGACTTCCAAGCTTTGGTAAAATTTTATGTCTGAAAATTTTGGAATTGATTCTGGGCTTCTTGGGCTTTTTATTTCTTTGGATCTTTATTCAATTTGGCTTCTCTATTTCTTCCAGATCTCCAGTGAACAATTGCAGTGGACTTTTAACCGTTTGCTTTGTAATCTTGGACCTTGCGTTGCCTTGTACTGATCTTTTGTGTAGGCTTGATTAAGATCCTTCTATTTATTGGCCAAAGTCCTTTTTTTGTGTCGTCTTTTGTCTTTTTCACTGTTTTCACTCCAAGAACCTGTAACCTGTAATATGTAGCAGACATGCGTCAAAAGCACCTGTTTATTTGTAAAAATAATAAGAATGAGGAATATAATAATGCAATATTATGATATGAACACCAGTCATGTCACAGAGATAAGATGACCATAGTTCTGTTTACTGGAAACAGAGAAAGAGTTAGTGAACTCTTGGGATGATACATGTTGATGTATGTATATCCCCTGTCTACACATGCAAAGACCGGTTCTTTGTATTTCATTACATTCTCTGATAATCTCTCAAGGTTCAGACATATGTTCCTGTTGAAACACAAGTCCGAACCTTTTGAGATATTCACAGAATATAAGTTAGAAATAGAGAACCAAAAACTGGGTATAAGTATTATGTCCTATGGTAAGATCAGGGAGGAGAATACTTGTGCATAGAATTCCTGGATTATTCTAAAGGAGAATGGGATTCTCTCTCGGTGTTAATCCACTGATTATACCACAGCACAATAGTGTATCGGGGCGGAGCAATCGCACCTTATATGATATGGTGTGCTCTATGATCAGTATTACTGAGTTACCTGTTTCTTTTAAGGGGTTATGCACTTGAGAAGCTGCATACCTATTGAATTAGGTTCGAATCAAATCAGTTCCTACCACTCCATATAGGATATGGTATGGGAAGAGCCCACCTCTTAAGTAAGTTAAGATTTGGGGATGTCCGGCCTATGTCAAAAGCAAAATCCGGACAAGATCGAGGCAAAGGTCAGTTCTATAGTACTGGAAAGGTTCCAACTATACAAAACTGCAGCCGATTTGACAGAACCGAAAAATTCAATAGTCCCCAACGAACCTCAGTCTCACCGCTGATCTAGCACGGTTCCTCATCCGCCAGAGAGATACTTCGGTTTCTCGATGACAGTGGGAGCGAGGAATGCATCATGAGATGATGACCCAACTAGTTTCGAGCAGGCCATCGAGAGTAAGGACTCTGTAAGAATGGCTGGATGCTTAGCGATCTGAGATGGAATCCATGTACACCAATAAAATATAGACTTTGGTTGCTATATCTGAAGGGTAAAATCCCCATCAGGAGCAAGTATATCTTGAGAAGATTACTTGGTGTAGATGGAAAAGTTGAGACTTTCAAAGCTAGACTTGTTAAAGGTTTTTGTCATCGACCAGGCGTGGATAATGATGAAACCTTTTCCAGTGCCTATGCTTAAGTCCATCCAGATCCTACTTAACATTGCTGCATACCATGACTACGATATCTGGTGGTAGGGTGCCATGACTGCTTTTCTAAATAATGATTTAGAAGAGAACATCTATAAATACACAGCAAGAGGGCTTCGTAAACAGTTGGAGCAGCGGAAACGTATGCAAGTTTCTTTACAGGATAAAGCAGGCATCGCGGAGTTGGAACATCTGTTTTGATGTGGTAGTGTTCAAACCAGAATATTGCATTTTATACCGCCCATTCTTACGCTCGTTTGGTTATAGGCAGGTGCTTTTAATCAGTGTTTGCTACATATTTACAGGATACTGGTTCTCAGCTCTAGACAGTGAAATTCATAGAAAAGTACGTCAAATTCCGGATTACTGCCAACAAAAGTTAAAACACGGGTCTCCGCTCTCTATCCGTATGTTGCCACACACCAGTTTAAGGGACAAAATGGCAAATCGATGTCATTTTCATGCACAAAGCTCAATGTCAACACAAGATCCAACATATCTACGCGGAGCTCGAGGAAATCTTGGCAAAAGATCTACATCACATCACCTTTTGATCTACTGAAATTCTGGAAGAAATGGGAAGAGTTTCTGAGTAAAAGTCATATACCACACTGAAGAGTACTAAAAACTAGGGAAAAGCACCAAATTTCATGGCCTAACTTCTCTAAACGGCCGCGGTTCCGCGGCATTAGCACGCTTAGGCCGCGGTTCCGCGGCCAGATAGGCTCCTCACTTGGACAAATTTCAGGGGCAGTTTTGGAATTTCATATACTGTCAGAATGTTGCCCTAGGTTCTCTGTTTCCAGCCTATAAATACCCCGGTTTTGTTCCAAGCCAAGCCTCCTTCATGTCTTGATTTCCATTCTCTCTTTTAGTGTAGTTTAGTCTTCTTCTTCTTCTTCTTCATTCTTTCCTCCATGAAAATTGTTATGAGAGCTTTTTGAGTGGATGATGAAATGAAGATGAGGGTTTTGGTATCATTCTTTTGTTTTAGCTTCCCTTTGAGATCCTTGCTTTCTCTTGATCTTTCAACCTCTTCATTAAGCTTGAAAGTTTAAGGGTTTGTTATTGATTTCAAGGGTTGTATCTTCTTATGCAATTAGTGCTTCATTTCACATGAGTTCTTTACCCTTCTCTTGATCTTGCAACCTCTTGATTGAGCTTGCAAGTTTAAGGGTTGGCTATTGATCCCATGCTTGTCTTGAGTTCTATGTTCTTGTAATTACTTTCTTGCTTATTTCATTCTTGCTTTTTATTACTTGCTTTACATTCATGCTTTACTTTCTTGCACTTAAATTCCATGCACGTACTTACTTGTAATCTTTTCTTTTCTTTTGCTCTTTTTGGTTCGTTTTTGTGAATTGTTGTAATTATCGTTGTTAAGAATAAATACGGTGTTGTAAGTTAATATTTCTTTGCTTATTTCCTTTTCCTGTTATTTTCCATTGAACTCCGCCCAATCGTTACGCAAGCGCTCCGTTAGGTACCCTACCCTACCAAGGTAACGGTGATTCCAAACCGCGACCGGTTGCGTTCGGTTTGGCCGGAGGCGAAAGCAAAAGATAAGAACGGACGGACAAGGGTAAATAAGCCGGATTCCACGAATACCGTGCTTAAATCCCCTAATCCACGTTGTTGTCGACTGCTCTAGCTTCAATTGGTCAAGACTCGGCTCAAAGGTTTTGAGTACGGATTTCTTTAGCTTACAATTTCTTATCTTTTTCTTAACAACTTTATACTTGCAAATAATACACATAGGTTAGTCTGAACAAACATATACATATTCTTTATTGACTCTTCCAAAACTCGAACGGACATACAACCATCTCCCTGTGGATCAACCCGTGCTCAACTGGCTAGCTGCGAAGCGACACCGTCCTGATCGCGGTTATAACTTTAGAATTTTGAACATCCGACACGCCAAAAGCGTGCGATCAAATGGCGCCGTTGCCGGGGAGACGGTAGCGTATTTTCTTTCTTGTTATTCGGGTTAATATTATTTTTGTATATATTTATAAAAAAATAAAAAAATATTTTTGTTTTTTTTTTGATAATTTTTTTGAGCAAGTCTGCAGATTTTTGCGTATTTGCAAACGACAATTGTGGGGAGCAAAGTGTACGTTCAAGGCTAAGGTGATTGCAAAGTACAGTGCTAAAGATCCGGGTAGTTTGACCTGCGTAAGCGAACTTTTCAAGCTTACCGGATGTGATCCAACGGGGGTTTCCTAACCCAAAAACTTAACGGTACGTAGTTTACTAACACCTTCTTCTCAAATCCGACGCATCCAATATACTATTCTTTGCAGGATTCTTTGCAAGTTCGCTAGCAAACGCTAAAAATTGACTAACCCGTATTTGTTGCAGTGCCGTGCTTAAACTAAAAAACGATTGTTTGATTCTTTATAGAAATTTTATTGAATTGCGCATTGTATACATTAATACGGACTTAAGGGCTAGCGAACCCCACAATATACGGTAAAGGATTTCATCACCTTTTCCGTAGCCCACAAATCACGAACTTGAGCATAACGTTTACCGGCACAAAATTTAAAAGAAACTAGACTTTAAGCCTTAAGGATTTCGCGCTCACTACGAGAAGTTAACTGTGTTTAGAACCTCTCTTAACGGTATATTATTTACGAGGTGTCTAGGAAAGTGTTAACGGCGAAACTGCCAAAAGAGAAAGGGTTATTTAATTATGGAACTTCGCGAAAGCGTTGGAAAACCTCCCCTTATCTCTGCACTTACCTGGCCTCGTGATCAGTGTATCTTGAGCCCGTTTCTCGACACAGTTTTACTTCGACAATCAAGTTCTGGAGCAGGTCTAGTTGACCTAGGTGAACCCTAGAACGATTAGGTGTGTGGTATTTTTGTGTCGTGATTGTTTTTGTCCAGATTCTTTTTGTGTGTATATTTCATTCTTCTGTTAATAACTACCTAAAAAAAATTCCACATCCTTTTTCCTCTCCTTTTCTCTTCCTTTCTTTCTTTCTCTCTTCATATCATGGGTACCCCACCTCGCAAAACTCTTGCCGAACTTTGGTACCCACAACCAAACATTACTTCTTACGGTTCTTGCTTTGGCCGAACGTCGAATGATCCCTCCATGCCCAAAATCTCTTTGAAAGATCGGTTAGACGCGTTTAGGACAAACACTTGCCCTTCGCAATCCACTTTGTATCAACCTTTTCAACCTCCCCACCCTCTTATGTTGATACCCCTTTTGCAAGTCGTCCTTTGTCCATCTCTGAACATATTGAACAATCCTGTAGCCGATCTTTCACTCCTTTCACCACTACAGATTCTTGGGATCAACAATTCCATTCACCTTCTTATCCAAATGTTGATCCTGTTCCTGTCCAGCCATTCAATTCCTACCAGTCCTACCCGACTTTTGCATCTTCCCTAGACATTGCTTCTGAACCGCCATTTGGGAGTTTTCAGTATCCACACAACTTTGAATCTTTTACTGAAACCCCTTCACAACCCATGTCTAGTCTGGAACAGTCTTTGGAAGACTTTAGGGTAGCGTCGTACCAACAGATGATGGATTTGAATGCGTCCATGGCCGCCCTCATACAACCTAGTGACTCGGTAGCTAGTTTTTAACTAGCTCCAAATTTTCCAATGTATGAAGAGGAGGTAGGACAGGTTGAGAATTTGAGTGGAGAGAGTGAGCTGTACCCCCTTCCAAATCAAACCTACCCGTTTCAAATTGAATCCCACAACTCCTGTGTTGAAAGTCTATCAAGTGTCCCAACTGAATTATCAATTGAAGATAGAATGTTTGATGAGTTGTGTGACTTTGCAGTGTTTGATTTACCCGATTATGAAGGGACCTTGCCAGGTGAAACCACACCCAATCCTTTTGACCTCTACACCTCCATCTTAGAACCAGAATCGATTGAAATCCATTCTCTTGATGAGGTGTCTGAGAAAATTGACTTTCACTTGATTGAGGATATTGACGCTGGGAATATTTTGGATGATGAACCCGCAGATTTGGCTGAGTTTTCCTCTCCAATTCATCATCCCGAGTCATTAAATGTTTTTCCCGAACCCCATACGCGTCTGGATTTTGAGGATAAATGCATGGATGAGATAAATTTTAAGGAGAATATTGAGGATAGTTTTGAGGATGAACCAGTTTTAATTGATGAGTCGGATTTTCCAATTCATCATGTTCCTTTCATTGACTGTGTACACCCTCCGGAACCTTTAACCGATAACCTTCCTCAATCACCTACCTCCATCCTTTCCATCGTTCCGACCTTGCAAGAAACCGTATCACTTTCATTTCGTATGTCTGGTTTACCAAGTTCGGCTTACCCATGGTTTCTTACGAATCTTGAGGGATTTGACCCCATTTCTCGATGCGTTAATAGATTGGCACAAACGCTTCTTACACATCAGTCATCACAAATTGTGCTAATCTATTGACTCCATTTCCACCTTCAAGTTCGTATTCCACTTCCTTCTCCCTTCCGCCATTCTTCTTCTCATATACCGAGACCGTATCCCGCTTCTATCTCCATATGGTCTCGCGTATTCTCCATTTCTTTCTTCTTCACCTTCTTTCACCAACCCGCATCTTACAGAGATAGAATTTTTGAATGGTTGGTGTTAACTTTTGGCCTTTGTAAGGCCTTGTATAGCTTGATACTATTCTCTTTCCCCACTAATCCTGAACTTCAATACTTAACAGTGGAAACACTGTTTTACTTAAGTTTGGGGGAGACTCCTTTTTTGTATATATTTTTTGTTTTCCTTTTTGTTTTGTATATAATTTGTTTCTAGGGAGCGCCGACAATTTTGACCTTCTTGGTGTATCCTGACAGTGAGTGCACTGTCAAGTTTAAGTTTGGGGGTGTGCTCGGTAAGCTTTCTTCCTTCGCATTCATTTGTATATTTTGCATTTGCATACTTTATTAAAAACCCACAAAAATTGAAAATTTTCCAAAAAATATAAAAACTTTGTCGTCAAGTTAACTAATAGGGTAACATAGATTTTTATTCTGAAAGCTTAGTTGATATGTTAGAAATAACTAAATTCTAGACTTAGGAATTGAAAATCCTTAAAATAACCCTCATTCTGTCTAACTTTGGTATGTATACGTCCTTACAGTTTTTTGAGTTCAGTTCTTGAGTTAAGTCAAGATGAAGGGAAAGTATTGAAGCTTTACTGGAGGATAAATCTGAAAAATAGTTTCTTTTCTTGAGTTCAAATTTAGAAAGTATATATCCTACAAACTGCACTTACACGCACCTTGAAACTTGGGATAGTAGAGGATACCGAGAAATGCTCTTGCCTGAAAGCCTAGTATGAAAGAAAAAACGGTATTTAAAGCTAAACACCAAAAGAGCATATTGAAAAATATATCCGGTCTTGAAAAAGAAAATGAAAAAGAAAAAGAAAAAATAGAATAAAGTCAAGACCTGGAAACTGCTATTTACGCTTTAAAGTTCACACATTCAGTAATCGGTCGTTAGTGCCTCAAGAAGCATTAATAGTCACATGAAAGGTGTGTGAGCAAATCCGTCCATCCTTAATGAAAAGAAGTAGTATTAGGTATTAGGGCAAGGGTATTATAGCTTGAATTGAATTCTTGAGTGTAGGGGTGCAAATATACACACACGTAGGTGTATACAATCGATGTTTGAATAAAAGATAGAAATAAAGAATAAGACTTGTGTTTTCTGTAAAGTTGATAAAAATCACTGATTTAAGGCCGCACTTTAGAAGGAAAACTCAGGAGATCCAAGGTTAAATAGATAGGAGGTGTGAAAAATAAGGGTTGGATATTTCTAACTTAGGATGATAGAATTTCTAACGTAAATACTAAACTGTAGGAGTAGAATCGACGTTAACTTATGACACTAGCTTGACGGGATTTTATGGGTGTAATCCGCTGAAAACCCTCAGGAGACAACACTCCTCCTACTAGGGACACCTAGAGGTTTAACGGCTTGTTGCACGTGCTCAGTGCAGTCGGGTTCCCTGCGAAAGTGCGGTTAGGACTTTTTTGTGAATAATTGGTTTTGCTCGGGACGAGCAAAAGTTAAGTTTTGGGGTATTTGTTCATACCAGAATATTGCATTTTATACCGCCCATTCTTACGCTCGTTTGGTTATAGGCAGGTGCTTTTAATCAGTGTTTGCTACATATTTACAGGATACTGGTTCTCAGCTCTAGACAGTGAAATTCATAGAAAAATACGTCAAATTCAGGATTACTGCCAACCACAGATAAAACACGGGTCTCCGCTCTCTATACGTACGTTGCCACACACCAGTTTAAGGGACAAAATGGCAAATCGATGTCATTTTCGTGCACAAAGCTCAATGTCAACACAAGATCCAACATATCTACGCGGACCTCGAGGAAATCTTGGCAAAAGATCCACATCACATCACCTTCTGATCTACTGAAATTCTAGAAGAAATGGGAAGAGTTTCTGAGACAAAGTCATATACCACGCTGAAGAGTACTAAAAACTATGGAAAACCACCAAATTTCATGGCCTAACTCCTCTAAACGGCCGCGGTTCCGCAGCATAAGCACGTTTAGGCCGCGGTTCCACGGCCGTATAGGCTCCTCACTTGGTCAAATTTCAGGGGCAGTTTTGGAATTTCATATACTGTCAGAATGTTGCCCTAGGTTCTCTGTTTCCAGCCTATAAATACCCCGGTTTTGTTCCAAGCCAAGCCTCCTTCATGTCTTGATTTCTATTCTCTCTTTTAGTGTAGTTTAGTCTTCTTCTTCTTCTTCATTCTTTCCTCCATGAAAATTGTAGTGAGAGCTTTTTGAGTGGATGATGAAATGAAGATGAGGGTTTTTGTATCATTCTTTTGTTTTAGCTTCCCTTTGAGATCCTTGCTTTCTCTTGATCTTTCAACCTCTTCATTGAGCTTGAAAGTTTAAGGGTTTGTTATTGATTTCAAGGGTTGTATCTTCTTATGGAATTAGTGCTTCATTTCACATGAGTTCTTTACCCTTCTCTTGATCTTGCAACCTCTTGATTGAGCTTGCAAGTTTAAGGGTTGGCTATTGATCCCATGCTTGTCTTGAGTTCTATATTCTTGTAATTAATTTCTTGCTTATTTCTTTCTTGCATTTTATTACTTGCTTTACATTCATGCTTTACTTTCTTGCACTTAAATTCCATGCACTTACTTACTTGTAATCTTTTCTTTTCTTTTGCTCTTTTTGGTTCGTTTTTGTGAATGGTTGTAATTATCGTTGTTAAGAATAAATACGGTATTGTAAGTTAATATTTCTTTGCTCATTTCCTTTTCCCGTTATTTTCCATTGAACTCCACCCAAACGTTACGCAAGCGCTCCGTTAGGCACCCTACCCTACCAAGGTAACGGTGATTCCTAACCGTGACCGGTTGCGTTCGGTTTGGCCGGAGGCGAAACCAAAAGACAAGAACGGACGGACAAGGGTAAATAAGCCGGATTCCATGAATACCGTGCTTAAATCCCCTAATCCACGTTGTTGCCGATTGCTCTAGCTTCAATTGGTCAAGACTCGGCTCAATGGTTTTGAGTACGGATTTCTTTAGCTTACAATTTCTTATCTTTTTCTTAACAACTTTATACTTGCATATAATACACATAGGTTAGTCTGAACAAACATATACATATTCTTTATTGACTCGTCTAAAACTCGAACGGACATACAACCATCTCCCTGTGGATCGACCCGTGCTCAACCGGCTAGCTGCGAAGCGACACCGTCCTAATCGCGGTTATAACTTTAGAATTTTGAACATCCGACACGCCAAAAGCGTGCGATCAGGTAGTCAAAGAGTTTGACTTCATCAAAATGGTAGATGAACCTTGTATGTACAAAAAGGTAGTATGGAGTATGGTGATGATCCTCGTAGAGTACGTGGATGACATACTCTTGATAGGAAAAGAGTTTCCTATGCTACGCACGGTCAATCTCCTCTTATCACATGGATTCTCCATATAGGATCAAAGTGATACCTGCTAAATCCTGGGTTTTGGATCTATGAGATAGATCTAAATGGATGTTAGGATTCTCACTAGTTGTTGTGAGATGGTATCAGTTGATCCTGGGGAGAATCACTGGAAAAGTTCCAGGGTGATAAGGATGACTGAATGTTAGTCGCAGGCATTGTCTTTACCCTCAGTGGAGGGACGGTATGTTGGAAGAGTTCCAAGCTGGACACCGTGGAAAACTAGACGATAAAGGCTGGCAACATCGCTATTAAAGATACTACCAAAGAGACAGTTTGGGCGTATATTGGTTCATGAGATGAACTAGGTTCCTACCATTGTGTGACAATGGAAGTGTGGTTTTGGCCTAAGAACCTTGGCCCCATCAGTGATCCAGACATATTCTGAGGCAGCATCACCTGATCATAGAGATAGTTGATCTCCAGGGTGATCGAGGTTAGGAGAGTAGACTCAGAGGACAACACGGCGGATCCACTCACAAAGGCCTTTTTCCAAAGAGAGACTTTTATGGGATGGTTGAGTATTAGATACTACAACCACTGATACAGATGGCCTTAGTGCAAGTGGGAGATTGTTAGTTATATGTATGCCCTAGAGGCCATTACTATACATTAGATGTATATTGTAGTGGATGCTGGGACATATATACGAAGGACTTTCTTGCTCGACATGATAGTACGCTATCTGGTTGATCTTTATCTTAACATGTATACTTTCTGTCTCTCTGTTGCATGTTGACAAAGCCCTTAGGATGTGTGTTTGACTTCCAGGACTATGATGCAGATCATACTAGTGGGGCCTGGGTAGTCAATGAGTACATCCTTCATTGTTCCTAGTCGTGGGAATATCGAGACGGGACATCGATATTCCAGAGTAGACTAGCGTATATCTTCTCGATCCATGTGATGGGCGATGGATGATCCCATATCCATTGGTGTTTGACTTCAGAGACGGTATGTGGGTGCTCAGTGGAGACTGGGTATACTGAACGGACTCGCCGAGAACTCCCAGATGGTATTAAACCTCACGTCAGATGGCAGTTCTCTGGTGACACTGGTACAGCTTAGTCTGTTGACCCGAGATCGTCATAGAGTCTTGTGTGTCTCCCACTGTGCTTTGATTTCCACCCTACCACGGCTCTACTGAGTCGTGCAAACAGGTGGTTTTTGGGTACAGTCCCGATTCACATGGAGGCAATGAGCGATAGGAGGGGATTCGTCTCTCCCGGTATTTGGGGTTGATATTGCGCTATGCTCGACTGGCCATAACTGGAAATCCCTGGCCAGGGTTGCTGTGATTTACTGGTAAGAGTTATCAGTAGTTTCACACATGTTATGTACCTTACATCGGCATGACTTATCGAGCTACTGGGGTCTGACGTTTACCACCCCTAGGCGAGATATGCGACATATCTGACGAACAGACCGGACTGTACGGTAAGTGTTGCTGGTTGGATTCACAGGAGTGTGAGCGGACTTGCTCGTTGATCTTCTGATCGCTCAATACCCGGGTGGCCGTTACGTTTAGCAGACCGCTTGCGGCTTGTGGGTGTTTGATATGATCATCACCTACTGCCGGCGTATTGACGAGTCTTTAGAGTCCTACACAGAGGTTTCCTGGCTCAAGCGAAACGAAATAGGAGCGCATATGAGATATGTGCGGGACCGAGAATAATACCAGTATGTGATACTGAATTCTATTCTTGCGATTTGTATCCGGGTTACCGAATCAAGTGTTGATTCGATACATTGATACACTTGATATTAGTCGGTTATATGCGATATGACCGGATCATTAAATCAAGTGTTCATTTAATGATTTGATGTATAATTATATATTTGATATATTACTTTACATTAACTAGTATTTGTTCACTTAAGATGGATTTTCTCACTTGATGTGCACATTGTATATATGATATAGTTTTGTGCACTAGTTTGTATCATGTTTGATGGTACATGCAAACTTGGGTGTGTGTATGTTTTAAACCATATTTAGGTTAATGGTTAGGATTTTATTTGGTTTATTTATTTTCTTTAATTCTTTTTGGGCAAGAAATAAAATGGTGGCTTCTTTGTTTTTTCTTGAAGCTTCATGAAGCTTTGACCACTTTGTTTCTTTCCTAAACCTAACCATTCACCTAAACCCTAGTTCAGTCTCTACACTTGTTAAACTAACCCAAGGTTGCATTATGATAAGATCACTTGATTTATTATTATTAATCAATTGATTTTATTATGCTTATCATATTCTTTTTCTTCTTCTTCTTCTTCTTCAAGAAGAAGAAACCATGCTACCTCCAATGGTGCCATGATCAAAAGAGTAAGAAATCCAAATCCAAAGTGAACCCACTTCCTATTTCTTCATCCTCTACCACTTGCCATGTAGTAGAGTGTGTTATCGTTACAAGTTCTATGACCAAGTGAAGATGGAGCTTGATCTTGAGTTGCCTCGACGTAGATCATCTTCGGCATCGAAGTCAACGACCTAGCCCGCTCATTTCCCCGACGAAACTATCGCTAGAGTCCGGGATCCCGGTGATCGCAGCGAAGGGACGTCATCACGGAGCTAAAGAAGTGGTAGACCGGATCTACAAAGGTTGTATTTCCATTCACTTAGTGTAAATGTGATTTACTTTCATTTAGTTTCGCCTAAACTCTAGTTAACGATCTTGCTAAGGGTTGTTCGGCACATAGAAAATATGAATTTGGCATGGTTGATGCCTTATGGAACCTCTTGAGTGTGCCTAGGAACCCTACAATATATATTATATATTCACTTAAGTATTTATTATTCTTACTTGTAATACATTTAACATATATGTGATATATATTTATTGTAGTGTTTTCTTTTGTTACATAAATATTATATATGTGATATATAATATTGTGACATGCTAGGTTATACACGCAACTAGGATGTATGAGAATTATACCATGCTACATGCAATGTTTGAGTTTAAATTCTTAAGTAATTCAAAATTGAGGAAGTGAGTCTTGGTGAAGCTTCAAGAAGCTTGTGGATAAACTTTGACAAAGTCTTCTCTTTTTGATTTGCTTAAAATATTTATAAACTCAACCATGACACATAGCCATGGTTAACTCTCTACATGAGTTAGTGGATGACATACTCTGACCTAAGGTTTCATTTCTAGCCTCAGCTCTTTGATTATTGATCTTCTTCCTCATCTCATTTTTGCTCTCTAGCTTTTGAGAAAAGAGAAGAAAATAGTGAGAAAATAAATAATAAAGTGAGCAAAATTACTACTTCATCATCCTCTTCTATACTAGCCATATAGATTAGAGTGTTGGCTTCACTAATTTCATATTACTGAAGTCATAGCTTGAGTTCGTGTTTCCTCGAAGTAAATCGTCTTGGATCTTCAAGCAAGATGCATCCTACATCTTGCGGAGCCACTCCAGAGTCCGATAGTTCATGGATTGTAGTGAAGGGACCAATACTCAGAGCTTTTGAAGTGAAAGAATGGATTACAAAGGTTATAATCCCTATCTTTTAGATGTAAAATTGTTTACATGCAAAGTTAACCCTAATTCTCTAGTTAAGATCTTGGTTAGGGTTTCATAGCACCCCAAATTTTTATAAAATGGCATGTGTGATGCCTTCCTAAACCTTGTCGCGGTGTTATACAACCCTACAATGGTATCAGAGCCAAACTAGAGCATTAGGTATTGTCTAGACGAAGTTTAAAGTTCGATCGAACAGCGAAAACCCAAACGAGACCCCTTCTCTGGAAATTTTTTCAAAAGTTGAAAATTTTCATTTTCAAAATACTCAGAAAATCATGCAGGGAATTATATGGACCCACCTGAAGAACGAGTCCCTAAATCGATATAGCGACCGCGCAACCGCGGCCAAAACTTGGTTTTGGCAGCGGTTCCGCGGCGCCACTGTGGAGGCTTGGGACGAGCCCTTCAGCGACGGTCCGTAGGTGATAGGGCATGCTTCTGGGAATTTTTATTTTCTGCTCAAGTATTGAGCTCACTGAGGTATTTTGGGAATTCGTTGAATCGATCGAATTGTGTAACTTCGCCTAGATATCGGTGTTGTGATACAATATGTGGAATTCATTTTGTTAGGCATGAAATCCATAATATGTGATATTTCGGGTATACGATGTCTAAAGAGATTGTGGATTCCAAATATTGTAGTTTAAAATTTTCTTTTCTGTGACCGTAAGTGTAATATGTGGTATATCGCCGTTTTCTTCGCTATAGATCGACGGCAATTGTGATAGGCATATTTACTTACGGTTATGACATGAGTTGTTATGTGTTGCTGTGATATGTTATATTAAATTGTCGTGTTTTGAATAGCCGGGGGTTTTATGTGAGATGAGAGTTTTCTTTTTCATTCTTGTAAAATTCATTTGTATGTAATATTCTTTTATTGAGGCACTTCCGGATTGAGGTTGATGTCACCGTTGTATATTATTTACTTTTTTGCATTAGGATGTCCCAAGACGGAGAGCACAAGTAACTGGGTTCTAGGGTCCAGTGGGATGCCATCTCGAGGAGTCGAGACCGGGTCTCCTAACCCTAGAATTGGCAGGGTTACTTGTCGTTCTCGTAGGGGTCTAGGGATGCGGGTTTTTCTATTCATCGCGACTGTGGAATACGTGTTTTATACAGGCTCAAATTAAAACACGGACATCCTAGTATATCCAATATTTCATATGTTGACTTCTGTTGCAATGTTCTGTAATGAGATCATATTACTGCTTGAGACGAATGCTTATACTATATATGTGTGTGTGTGTATGTGTATATGTGTTGATATATAAATATTACTGCTTTCATTTCTTCTGTGATGCTTAGGAAGCATAAAAGATGGGATTCATTAATGTGATTAATGAAAAGAAAAGAAACCTAAAAGATATTGTAAATCAAATTTAAAAAAAAGGGTAGCTCTAGTTTTGCTTTGCATAGCGGTATTCCTTGTAGAATATTCAACACCTTATTCGATAAGGAAAGAGCCGAGATTCCTTCACCGGGAGTGACCTCTTTAGCAAAACTGGCAGATGCTACAAACTCACGGTTTAGTTTTTGATTGTTTCTATAGTTCTTTCTTCAAAAAATATCCTGCACTTTATTCGATAAGGAAAGAGCCGAGATTCCTTCACCGGGAGTCACCTCTTTAGCAAAACTAGAAAAGCCTCAAAAACACTCCTTTTCAAAATCACTTATTTCTACAACGATATCAAGTTCATTGCGCTCATGGTTTTCAGAAAAACCTGTGTAGCCCTCCGTCATTTCAGATAATTAGTATTCGTGCTGCGTTTGTTGGCCTTTGTCAAGGCGTAGTGTATGGTAGCTGACTAGTACTTATCTGCTTAAGCATGTGATGCGATTGGATTAATGTAGTCATACGACCTTGTTGGCCTTTGTCAAGGGTCAAGCTGGTCGGTTTATTTCAATCAAGATATGACGGGTTGAACTTGACTAGCTTCCTATGGTTTGTTGGCTTTTGTCAAGGTCATAGGGGGTTAGGGGTAAAAGCATTATCGGGAATTTCAAGTGTTGAAATTTGCAATGAGATTTCATAACTCCAATGAGATAGTTGGATCCTGATACCCACTGCGAGTAAGAGTTACTCCTGGGAGAATTTTACACAAGACAAATAGCCGATCAAGTAGGTGTCTAGAAAGGTGTTAACGGGGTTATGCCTCTAGGAAAACGAGGTTTATTCTAATTAGGTCCTTACAAAAACACGGGGAACCTCCCTCAAAGTACCAACACTAGCCTGGCTGAAAAATTGGCGAACTTGTAAGGTGTAATTAATCCCTGCTTGTCTTAATTTTAGGGTTTGAATGAAGATTTGATAAAAACAGTGGGAGCCACTCTGATTATATAAGATAATAACCAATCAAATCTTGCAAGAGCATACGCTAAAGTGTTTTCTTCTCTTTTTTCCAGGAAGCGACCATGTCAGTCCTTAATCAAGATAATAATATGGATGTATTGACTGAACCCGCTTGTTATACTGAGCAAGGGAACGTTGGTCCCGCTCCTACTTATAATTGTTATAAGTCCGAGCAGGGAATAGGAGAATATCTGGATTCTCACTCCACCCAAACGAAGAATAAGCATGTTGATGCATCTTCTTCAGGTGTGTTAGTTATCCAGAACTCTTTCTCAGTTCACTCTACGTCCTGGGTATTAAATACTGGATCGGGATCCCATATATGTAATATATTACATGGGCTACGAAAAGGTAGGGAACTGGAAGAGGGTGATCATTTCGTAAGGGTTGGGAATGGTGCAAATATTGCAGCCAATACTGTTGGCGAATATCACCTTGTGTTGCCAAATGGTAATACATTGATTTTGAACGAATGCTATTGCATTCCGAGCATGATATTCAATATTATATCAGTTTCTTTATTGATTAAAGAAGGATGTAATCTTATAGTACAGGATAATGTTATGAACATATTCCTGAATGAAAAGTTGATTGGATCGGGCTCATTAAATAATGGCATATACGTTCTGAATCAAACTGCAGTCCTTAATGTATAAAACACAGACAAGAGGAAGAGTTCAGAAATGAACGAATCCTTCTTGTGGCATTGTAGAGTTGGTCACATCAACGCAACACGACTGCTAAGTTACATAAGGATGGATATTTGAAACCGTTCGAATTTTCATCTTATGACACTTGCTGTAAGTCCATGTTACCTCTCCCAGTACTTACGGGCTTGCGGAAATGATGAAAAACGATTTTTCTAGAGGTGGTAACATGGACTCAAAATACGGATCTTTGTTAAACAACTATCTAACAATCCTAACTAAGAGTTTTACCTACTCGGTTAGGGGGTTATACCTTTCTTGAACTCCTTCGTCTTCAACTCTTTGCGGTGTACGGATCGGTCTCACCTCGTCGTCTCCTCACGCCGAAGATGGATCCACCCGAAAGCTTCTACCTTTTGGCTTCTACTTCGAACTTGAAGAAACTAGAACACTTGGTATGCTAAACCTTGAACTAGGATGAGTAGAGAAGTGATATGGGTTTTCTTTTATCTCTAAGGCAATGTTTTTCAACTTATGAGAGGGAGTTGCCTTGAGCTAGAGAGAGAGCAAGAGGAAGAGGGAGAAATGAAAATGAAGAATGAGCAAACCTTTTGCCATCCAAGCTCTCATAATCCAAAAAATTATGATAACAAGTAATAATAATTGAGTATAATGTGATGGTTGTTATCATGACAAATGACAATATCATTTCTTGCATTAAATGCAATTTGTGAACCAACAAGCAAGCACAAGTCAATGCAAACAAATGATAGCCATTGTCATGATGGTGGTCAACAAGTCCAACCTAGTCAACCGGTCAACAAAAGTCAATAAGTCAACAAGGTCAACCTTTCAACCCTAACCATGTCACTATATTACTTAATTAATATTATTGTTAATCACAAGTCTAATTCTCATTAGGGTTTAGCAAAAGTCAACAGTCAACAACCCTAATGAGAATCCTCTGCCTTTGTCTCTGTCAACTGTGCATAAACACCCGTATCCGCGTTCCGTGGAACACGAATACAAACGAGATAAAACCAATCCCAAAATGTATACTAGGATCCGGCTTAAACCAAAGACCGCTAGTGATAACTGCCCGGACACTAAACGTGCACAAGTGCATGGATGTGACCGAACCCTGTCGCAAAATCATGCGACCTGTCGCAAAACCATGCGACCTCTACTCTTTTGCCTAAAGGCGAATACCTCTCTGTTTGGGACTCTAAAGATTCGACTCTACGCTGGCAGTGGGTTTAACCACAGACCGCAAGCGGCACTAGCTGTGCGTAACGCCCCCCAGGTAGATGCCGATAAGAAGACGGACGAGGTGAAACCCATCTGAACTCCTACTGAGCCTGAATGTGACAGTCTCCGTACAGTCCGGTCTGTTCGTCTGATCATATCGCATAGCGGGCCTAGGGGGGCGGTAAACGTCAGTCCCATAATAGCGGTATAAGTCGTGTCGGAGTGTAGCCCCGAACACCCTGAGATAACACTGGAAACCTACCAGTATATCTCGCTTGCCCTGGCCAGGGACTACTTGTGTAATGGCTCTCCTAGACACAGCGCGATATCAACCCCCAATACTGGGAGAAACGAATCCCGTCTAACCGTCACTGCCTCTAAGTTTTCGGGACTGCACCCAACTACTACCAGTTTGCACGACTCCTTTGAGCCGTGGTAGGGTAGTAATCAAAGTGTAGGGTTCCTAGGCACACAATAGAGGTCTCACAAGGCATCAACCATGCCAATTTAAAATTTTACGGGTGCCGAGAAACCCTAATACGGATCGTCGACTAGAAATTTAGGCGATATACTAATCTAGTTAACAGTTTAACAAAAGATTAGAGGCTACAACCTTTGTAGATCCGGATATCCACTTCCTTGGCTCCACGTAGGCGTCCTCTCGCTGTCCATCTCGAATCCCGGACTCAATCGTCGGCTTGATCGGAGAAATGGGCGGACTAGGTCGTCGGCTTCGTGCCGAAGATGATCTACGTCGAGGCATCACAAGTTCAAGCTCCGACTTCACAAGTTTGTGAAACTTGTGAAGAAAACACCCAAAACAACTTGGCAAGAGGTAGAGGGTGAAGAAATAGGAGGTGGGTTCACTTTAGAATTGGATTTCTCACTTTAGATCTCAAGTTGCCATTGATGGCATCAAGCTTTCTATCTTGAAGATGAAGAAGAAGATGAAGATAGAATTATGATAAGTGTTGTTTAAAATGAAAAGAAAAAGAATACTTATCATAATCTAAACCATGGTCAAGTGTAGAGATTAAACTAAGTTTAGTTGGAATGGTTAGGGTTAAGGATGAGATAAGAATGGTTGACTTAATCAAAGCTTCAAGAAGCTTCAACATAAAAACAAAATAAGCCACCATCCTTACTAATATCCAAAATGAATAAATAAATAAGTGAATAAACAAAACCCTAACCATTCATATAACCATGGTCTAATCTTTACAAAAACCCAAGTGAGCAAGTATCATCAAACATGATACAAACTAGTGTACAAAAGTATATCACATATACAATGTGCACATCAAGTGAGAAAATCCATTTAAAGTGAACCAATACTAGTTAATGCAAAGTAATATATCAAATATATAATTATACATTAAATCATTAAATCAACATTTGATTCAATGATCCGGTCATGTCGCACATAACCGACTAGTATCCAATGTATCGATTTATCGAATCAATGATTCGATAACTAGGTCATATCGAATATAACCAATCGAAACATTTATCGCGAGAATGAAATACGGTATCACATACACGCATTATTCTCGGTCCTGCACATATCTCATATGCGCTCCTATTTCGTTTCGCTTGAGCCAGGAAACCTCTGTGTAGGACTCTAAAGACTCGTCAATACGCCGGTAGCAGATGATGATCATATCAAGCATCCACAAGCCGCAAGCGGTCTGCTAAACGTAACGGCCACCCGGGTATTGAGCGATCAGAAGATCGACGAGCTAGCCCGCTCACACTCCTGTGAATCCAACCAGTAACACTTACCGTACAGTCCGGTCTGTTCGTCTGATATGTCGCATATCAAGTCTAGGGGTGGTAAACGTCAGACCCAAATAACTGATAAGTCGTGCCGATGTGAGGCTCATAACGGGTCGAGAAACTACTGGTAACACTTACCAGCAAATCTCTGATCAGCCCTGGCCAGGGACTTCCCTGTTACGGCCAATCGAGCACAGCGCAACATCAACCCCCAATACCGGGTGAGACGAAACCCCTCCTATCGCTCATTGCCTCCATGTGACTCGGGACTGTGCCCAAAGACCACCGTTTTGCACGCCCTCATAGACGTGGTAAGGTGGAGATCAAAGCACAGTGGGAATCACACAAGACTCTATGACGATCTCGGGTCTACAGAGTAACCTGCACAAGTGTCACCTGAGAACTGCCATCTGACGTGAGGTATAATACCATCTGGGAGTTCTCGGCAAGTCCGTCCAGTGTACCCAGTCTCCACTGAGCACCCGTATACCATCTCTGATGTCAAACACCAATGGATATGGGATCATCCATCGCCCATCTCATGGGTCGAGAAGCGTATACGCTAGTCTACACTGGTATATCGATGCCCCGTTTCGATACACCTACGACTAGGGACTTCGAAGGATGTACTTATGGACTACCATGTCCCCACTAGTATGATCTGCATCATAGTCCAGGTAGTCAAGTACACATCCTAAGGGCTTTACCAACATGTAACTATAAGACAGTTTAAAGAGACAAGTGTACATGTAAAGATAAAGAGTAACCAGATAGCATACTATCATATCGAGCAAGAAAGTCATTTCTATATATGTCCAAGCATCCAATATAATATACATCATCTGTACAATACTGGCCTCTAGGGCATACATACAACTAACAATCTCCCACTTGCACTAGGGCCAGCTGCTGTAGTATCGCATACCGAGCATCCCGAAGAGTCTCTCAAACTGTATCTGGGGAATGTCCTTCGTGAGTGGATCCGCCGTGTTGTTCTTCGTGTCAACTCTCCTGACCTCGATCTCCCGGCGATCAACTATCTCCCGGATCAGGTGATACCGCCTCAGAATATGCCTGGATCGCTGATGGGACCTGGGTTCCTTGGCCAAAGCCACCGCTCCATTGTTATCACAATACAAAGGTATTGGATGCTCAATGGATGGAACAACTCCAAGTTCAGTAATAAACTTCTTGATCCAGACAGCCTCTTTGGCAGCATCGTTGGCAGCGATGTATTCAGCCTCCATCGTCGAGTCTGCCACGGTTTCCTGCTTGGAACTCTTCCAGCTAACCGCCCCTCCGTAAAGGGTAAAGACAAATCCCGACTGCGACTTAGAGTCGTCCTTATCACTCTGGAAGCTCGAATCGGTAAAGGACTCCACTTGGAGTTCTCCGTTACCATACACTAAGAACATATCTCTAGTCCTTCGCAAGTACTTGAGAATGTTCTTCACAGCTGTCCAGTGACACTCTACAGGATCTGCTTGATACCGACTTACTACACTTAGTGAGTATGCAACATCGGGTCTGGTACATAGCATCGCATACATGATAGAGCCTACTGCCGAAGCATAGGGTATCCCTTGCATGCGAGCTCTCTCCAAATCAGTCTTGGGAGACATCTCTTTGGAGAGAGTGAGTCCAGAGATCGTGGGTAAGTTCCCACGCTTGGATTCTTCCATACTAAACCTCTTTAGTATGGTGTCAATGTACCTGGATTGGGACAATCCCAAAATCCGTTTGGATCTATCTCTATAGATCCTAATTCCCAATATGCAGGAGGCATCACCAAGATCTTTCATTGAGAATCTTTGTGATAAGAAGAGCTTGACCGATTGCAGCATAGGAATATCATTTCCTATCAAGAGTATGTCGTCCACGTATAATACGAGGAAGACAACCTTACTCTCTGCCACCTTCTTGTAAATACAAGGTTCATCTGGGTTTTTGACGAAATCAAACTCTTTGATAACGACGTCAAAGCAGATGTTCCAACTCCGCGATGCTTGCTTTAATCCATAAATGGATTTAAGCAGCTTGTACACCTTTCCGCTGCTCCCACTGTCTACGAAGCCCTCTGGCTGAGTCATGTACACGCACTCTTCTAAATCACCATTTAGAAAGGCGGTCTTAACATCCATTTGCCAGATTTCGTAATCATGATATGCAGCGATGGCAAACATGATCCGGATGGATTTAAGCATAGCCACTGGAGAAAAGGTTTCGTCATAGTCCACACCTGGTCTTTGGCGAAAACCTTTTGCAACAAGTCTAGCTTTGAAAGTCTCCACTTTCCCATCTACACCAAGTTTCTTCTTGAAGATCCACTTGCTCCCAATGGGTTTTACCCCTTCAGGAGCAACTTCCAAAGTCCATACTTTGTTGGTGTACATGGAATCCATCTCGGACCGCATAGCATCCAGCCATTTCACTGAGTCCCCACTCGTGATGGCCTGCTCGAAGCTAGTTGGGTCATCATCCTCCATGATGCAATCCTCACTGCCACCATCAATGAGAAAACCGTAGTATCTCTCAGGTTGGCGAGGAACCCTACTAGATCGGCGAAGAGGCTGAGGTTCATTAGGAGCTACTGAATCTTCTGGTTCCACTAAATCTTCAGTTTGAGTTTGTGTAGCCGGAATTTCTTCCAGTTCTACCTTATCGCCACTAATTTCTTTTGCAAGAAATTCCTTTTCCGAAAAGGTGGCATGTCGAGAAACAAACACTTTTTGTTCCTCTCCATGGTAGAAAAGATATCCATGTGAATGTTTGGGATATCCCACAAACTTGCATAGAACTGACCGTGCCTCGAGTTTGTCCTGGATTTTGCCTTTTGACATAGGCCGGGCAACCCCATATCTTAACTCGTTTAAGACATGGTCTCTTCCCACTCCATATCTCATATGGTGTGGTAGGTACAGATTTAGATGGAACTTGATTCAATAGGTATGCTGCTGTCTCCAGCGCATATCCCCAGAAGGAAATAGGTAACTCAGCTGTGCTCATCATAGAGCGCACCATATCTAAAAGGGTGCGGTTCCTCCGTTCTGATACATCGTTTGTTAGTTATATGTATGCTCTAGAGGCCATTACTATACATAGGATGTATATTGTAGTGGATGCTGGGACATATATAGTGAGGACTTTTTTGCTCGACATGATAGTATGCTATCTGGTTGAACTTTACCTTAACGTGTACACTGATTGTCTCTCTATTACATGTTGGTAAAGCCCTTAGGATGTGTACTTAACTACCTGGACTATGATGCGGATCATACTAGTGGGGACATGGTAGTCCATAAGTACATCCTTCAAAGTCCCTAGTCGTGGGTGTATCGAGACGGGGCATCGATATACCAGAGTAGACTAGCATATACCTTCTCGACCCATACAGATGGGCGATGGATGATCCCATATCCATTGGTGTTTGACATCAGAGATGATATACGGGTGCTCAGTAGAGACTGGGTACACTGGACGGACTCGCCGAGAACTCCCAGATGGTATTATACCTCACGTCAGATGGCAGTTTTCTGGTGACACTAGTACAGAGTAGTCTGTTGACCCGAGATCGTCATAGAGTCTTGTGTGGTTCCCACTGTGCTTTGATTTCCATCTTACCACGTCCAAGAGGGCGTGCAAAACGGTGGTTTTTGGGTACAGTCCCGAGTCACATGGAGGCAATGAGCGATAGGAGGGGATTCGTCTCTCCCGGTATAGGGGGTTGATGTTGCGCTGTGTTCGATTGGCTATAACAGGAAATCCCTGGCCAGGGTTGCTGAGATTTACTGGTAAGTGTTACGAGTAGTTTCTCGAATTGTTATAGACCTCATATCGACACGACTTATCGAGCTATTGGGGTCTGACGTTTACCACCCCTAGGCGAGATATGCGACATATCAGACGATCAGACCGGACTATACGTTAGTGTTACTGGTTGGATTCACAGGAGTATGAGTGGTCTTGCTCGTCGATCTTCTGATCGCTCAATACCCGGGTGGCCGTTATGTTTAGCAGGCCGCTTGCGGCTTGCGGGTGTTTGATATGATCATCATCTGCTGCCGGCGTACTGACGAGTCTTTAGAGTCCTACACAGAGGTTTCCTGGCTCAAGCGAAACGAAATAGGAGCGCATATGAGATATGTGCGGGACCGAGAATAATGCGTGTATGTGATACCGTATTCTATTCTCGCGATGAATGTGTCGAATGGTTATATGCGATATAACCTAGTTATCGAATCGAGGGTTGATTCGATAAGCCGATACATTGGATACTAGTCGGTTATATGCGATATGACCGGATCGTTAAATCAAGTGTTGATTTAATGATTTAATGCATAATTATATATTTGATATATTACTTTGCATTAACTAGTATCGGTTCACTTTGAATGGATTTTCTCACTCGGATGTGCGCATTATATATGTGATATGATTTTGTGCACTTGCTTGTATCATGTTTGATGATACATGCTTTTTGGTTAAGTGTAAAGTATTAAACTTTGGTTAATGAAATGGTTAGGGTTTATTATTTGTTATTTATTTATCTTATTTAATTATCCATTTATTTATGATAAATGAATAAAAGAAAATGAAATGAAATGGTGGCTTTCATTTGTTGTTTTCATGAAGCTTCATGAACACTTTGACTAAGTGACCATTTTGTCTCTAGCTTGACCCTAACCATTCCTTTAACCATGATTGATTCTCTACACATTACCATGGTTAAAGATTATGATAAGTATTCTTTTATTTTATATTTTCTAATAACTTATCATAACATTTACCTTCTTCTTCTTCATTTCTTCAAGTGAAGAAAGCTTGCCTCCATCAATGGCAAGTGATGAAAAAGAGTGTGAAATCCAAATCTAAAGTCTACCCACTTCCTATTTCTTCATCCTCTACCTCTTGCCAAGTAGTAGAGTGTGTTTTCTTCACAAGTTTCTTGACTTGGTGAAGTCGGAGCTTGATCTTGCGATGCTTCGACGTAGATCATCTTCGGCATGGACATCGACGAGCTAGCTCGCCATTTCTCCGACGAAGCCGACGCTAGAGCCCGGGAATTTATTTGGACAGCGATGGGACTTCGTTGCGGAGCTATGGAGGTGGAGCACCGGATCTACAAAGGTTGTATTTCCGTTATCTCATAGTTTAGTTGTAAACTAGCTCGCTTTTTCGCCTAAACCTTAGCCAACGATCCGGATTAGGGTTTCTCGGCACCTAGAATTTTTGAAATTGGCATGGTTGATTCCTTGTGAGACCTCACTAGTGTGCCTAGGAACCCTACAGTGGTATCAGAGCCTAGCTAGAGCCTTAGGCGAAGTCTAGACGGAATTTGAAACCCGATCGAACCGAAACCCTACCCTGAAAATGCTCTCTGGGCTTTTTTCAAAAATGTGGATTTTTGTGTATTAAAAATGCCTAAAAAATTCAGTAAACAATTCTAAGGATTACGGTGCAAACTCAGGCCCATGATTCATTTAAACGGCGGCGGAACCGCGGCAGAAGCCCAGCTTCTGCGGCGGTTCCGCGGCAAGTTGTTGACATCATCATTCACTGTTTGTACAGTAATTCATTATTTCTGGTGCTGGATTTTATGGGATTTTTTAATATTTATTCAAGAGTTGGATTTTCTGGGGTTGTTTTGAGGATTCGGTGTTTCGATCGGAGTATCAGATTTTGTCTATGTGGCTTTCCGGATAAATTTTTGAATATGTTAAAAAGTTCGACCGGATATAAATACTCAACTTTTCCCCTGTCGGGAAATTTCCAAGTGTTGGATTTTTCCGTAGTTTAACGACGTTCTAAGTAGTGCAAGTAACGCGATGGTCCCTCTAGAAGACAACAAACCTTAACTCGATTATGTGACCGTCTTGAACTGCCCTTTGAACCTTCGGGTTTAGGGCAGTACGGCGTGCCACATGTGAGGCGTTGGCTTGACCCTTCTACGGCTGGACCGTTGGTACTGAGGCATGAACTGAATGTTGTTAGACTCATTTCATGTGTTGATCTGTATCGGGAAAACTTGGGTGTTTGAATGTTCGATCGGAAAGTTTAACATTTTCTAATTATCTGGAATGTGATACAATAATTGGAATACACAAATAGTTATGAGATAACTGAATGAATGTTATAAATCTAGCGGTTTAGTCTCACTTGATCGGTTGCCACGGAATTTTGATGTGATCAAAAGTCCGTCGCAATCACGTAGCGTACGCGGATACTCGCCGGGTAAACTTAATAGACAGCTACACCCCATAGCCCCGACCAAGTGACTGTAGGAGAACCCCGTCACCGAAAGCATCCGTTCGGGTGCTCGCGGTAGCGGTGTTCCGCCTTGGTGCACTTCGTCGGCGGCATCGGGGGTGCGGCCGCCTACTAAAGTTTGCGACGAGCATTCGATCAGGATGTCAGGAATCTTGTTGAATTGCCCGACTTGATATTGAAAAGTGTTTTCGATAATGAGACTAAAATGCGGGGTTTATAATTGTTAGGCATGCGATGTCTACGTAATTCATTTGGTCAGGCATGCTATATCTGAGGTGGTTGTGGATTCCAACTGTTGTAGTTTTACACTTTCTTTTCTGTGACCGTAAATGTAATATGTGATATCGCCGGTTTCGTTGCTATATGTCAACGACAATTGGGATGCGCATATTTACTTACGTTGTTGACATGTGATGTTATGTGTTGCTGGATATGTTATATTGGATCGTCGTGTTTGAATAGCCGGGGGTTTTTTATGTGAGATGAGTGTTTTTCATTTTCATTCATGTAAAAACTTGTATGTAATATTCTTTTATTTGGGGCACTTCCAGGTTGCGGAAGATGTCACCGTTTGTATATTATTTACTTTTCCGCACTAGGATAGACCCAAGGAGGAGGGCACAAGTAACCGGGTTCTGGAGTCCAGTGGGAGACCAACTCGAGGAGTCGAGTCCGGGTCTCCTAACTCCAGAATTGGTAGGGTTGCTTGCCGCTCTCGTAGGGGTCTAGGGGTGTGGGTTTGGCTATTCATCACGACCGTGGAATCCGTGTTTTATACTGGCTCGTATTGAAAACACGGACGTCCTAGTATATCCAATATTTCATATGTTTCTTCTGCTGCGATATCTGTGATGTGATCATGTGATGTTCTGTGATAGATACAGTATATAGTATATATGATATGTTATATAGGCGTTACTTATGTTTTACACCCGTGCTAGCCCTTCCCCGCTCTGCCGTTAGTTACCTAACCTAACGGTGCACGAGGGGACATCGAGGCGAATGCGGATGGCATAAGTGTACGTCGTATTTATCTGTGATGTTTAGGTACTTTAATGATGGGACTTCATTAATGTGATTAATGAAATAAAAGAAACCAAAGATGTTGTAGAATCGAATTTCAAAATAAAACAGGTAGCTACAGTTTTTGCTTTGCATAGCGGTATATATGATATATCCTGCACCTTATTCGATGAGGAAAGGACCGAGATCCCTTCACCGGGAGTGACTCCTTTAGCAATAACTGGCAGATGGTACACACTCGGTTTGTCTTTTGATTGTTTTTAAGTGTTTTTGCTTTGCACAGTGATATATATGATATATCCCGCACCTCATTCGACGAGGAAAGGACCGACGATCCCTTCACCGGGAGTGACTCCTTTAGCAAAACTAGAAAAACCTCAAAAACACTCCATTTCAAAATTCATTCGATCCTACAACGATATCAAGTTCATTACGCAATAGGTTTTCAGAAAAACCTGTCGTAGCCCTCCGTCATTTCAGATAAGTCCTATTTAGTATTCGTGCTACGTTTATTGACCTCCGTCAAGGCGTAGTGTGCGGTAGCTAATTAGTATTTATCTGCTTATGCATATGATGCAGATTGGATTAGGGTAGTCGTGCGGCCTTGTTGACCTCCGTCAAGGGTCGTGCGGGTGGGTTTAATTCGATCAAGAAATGACGGGTTGAACTTGACTAGTAGCCTATGGTTTGTTGACCTCCGTCAAGGTCATAGGACGCTAGGGGCAAAATATTATCGGGAATTTCAAGTGTTGAAATTTGCAATGAGATTGCATACCTTCTATGAGATAGTTGGATCCCGATACCCGCTGCGAGTAAGAGTTACTCCTGGGAGAGTTTTACACATTACAATTAGCCAATCAAGTAGGTGTCTAGAAAGGTGTTAACGAGATTACGCCTCTGGGAAAACGAGGTTTACAGTAATTAGGTTCGTGCGAAAGCACGGGGGACCTCCCTCAAAGTACCGACACTGGCCTGGCTGAAAGATTGGCGAACTTGTAGTGTGTAATTAATCCCGGCTAGTCTTTCCTTTTAGGGTTTGAAGGAAGATTTGATAAAAAGCAGTGGGAGCCATCCTGATTAGATAAAATAATAACCAATCTATTCTTGACAGAGCGCACGCTGAGTGTTTTCTTCTCTCTCTCTCCAGGTAGCGACCATATCACGCCTTAATCAAGATAATAATATGGAATATTGACCGAACCCGCTTGTTATACTGAGCTAGGGAACGTTGGTCCCGCTCCAACTTATAAATGTTATAAGACAGAGCAGGAAATTGGGGATTACCAGAATTCCCGTGCCGCCCAAACGAAGAGAGTGCATGCTGATGCATCATCTTCGGGTGTGTTCATTACAAAGAACTGTTTCTCTGTATCCTCTATGTCCTGGGTATGTGATACCAGATCAGGATCCCAGATATGTAATCTGTTACATAGGGCTACAGCTAGGTAGAGAACTGAGAACGAGTGATAAGTTTCATGAGGCAGAAAATGGGGCAAGAGTTGCAGCTAAGTCTGTTGGTCACTGTCACCCTGTATTCCAATACATTGATTCTGAACGAATGTTGTTAGATACCGAACCTGATATACAAAATCATATCAGTCTCTTTATAAGTAAAGAAATGATAAAATTTTGTATTGTTGGATAATGTTTTGAACATTTCCTATATCAAAAGTTGATCGGTTCAGGCACGTTATCTAAAAGCATTGATGTTCTAAATCAAACTACAGTTCTTAGTATACAGAACACACACAAGAGGAAGAGTTCAGAAATGAACGAATCCTTCTTGAGGTATTGTAGACTAGGTCATATCAATGTGACCCGACTGGCTGAGTTACATTTAGATGCATATTTAAATCAGTTTGAATTTACATCTTGTGAAACTCGCCAGTCATGTCACAAAGATAAGATGACCACAGCTCTGTTTATTGGAAACAGAGAAAGAGTTAGTGAACTCTTGGGATGATACATGTTGATGTATGTAGGTCCCCAGTCTACAAATGCCAGGACTGGTTCTTTTTACTTCATTACATTCTTTGATGATCTCTCGAGACTCAGACATATTTTCCTGTTGAAACACAAGTCTGAACCTTTTGAGATATTCACAGAATATAAGTTAGAAGTAGAGAACCAAAAAGGGTATAAGTATTATGTCCTATGATGAGATCGAGGAGGAGAATACTTGAGCACGGAATTCCTGGACCATTCTAAAGGAGCATGAGATTCTCTCTCAGCATTACTCCTCCGTATACACCATGGCACGATAGTATATCGGGGCGGAGCAATCACACCCTATGTGATAAGGTGTGCTCTATAATGAGTAATACTGAGTTACCTATTTCCTTTTTAGGAGTTATGCACTTGAGAAGATGCATACCTATTGAATTAGGTTCGAATCAAATCAATGCCTACCACTTCATATGTGATATGGAAAGGGAAAAGCCCATATCTTAAGTTGGTTAAGATTTGGGGTTGTCCGGGCTATGTCTAAAATCAAAATCCAGACAAACTCGAGGCAAGGTCTGTTATGTAGAACTGGAATAGTTCCAGCTATACAAGCTACCGCTGATGATTTGATAGAACTAAAGGATTCAGTAGATTCCAACGAACCTCAGCCTCTCCGCCGATCTAGTAGGGTTCCTCACCCACCTGAGAGTTACTTCGGTTTCTCTATGACAGTGGGAGCGAGGATTGCATCATGAGATGATGACCCAACTAGCTTCGAGCTGGCCATCAGGAGTAAGACTATGTAAGAATGGCTGGATGCTTAGCGATCTGAGATGGAATCCATATACACCAACAAAGTATGGACTTTGGTTGCTATATCTGAAGGGTTAAATCCCCATCAGGAGCAAGTATATCTTGAGAAGATTACTTGGTGTACATGGAAAAGTTGAGACTTTCAAAGCTAGACTTGTTAAAGGTTTGCATCATTGACCAGGTGTGGATCATGATGAAACTTTTTCTAAGGATCTATGCTTAAGTCCATTCAGATCCTACTTGCCACGGCTACATACCATGACTACGATATCTGGTGGTTGGGTGTCATGACAGCTTTTCTAAATGATGATTTAGAAGAGAGCGTCTATAAGTACACAGCCAGAGGGCTTCGTAGACAGTGGGAGCAGCGGAAACGTGTGCAAGATGCTTTATAGGATAGAGCAGGCATCGCGGAGTTGGAACATCTGTTTTGATGTATTAGTCAAAGAAGTTGACATCATCAAAATGTTAGATGAACCTTGTATAAACAAAAAGGTAGTAGGGAGTATGGTGACGATCCTCGTAGAGTACGTGGATGACATACTCTTGATAGGGAAGGAGTTTCCTATGCTACGCTCGATCAATCTCCGCTTATCACCATGATTCTCCATATAGGATCAAAATGATACCTCCTAAATCCTGAGTTTTAGATCTATGAGATAGATTTAATTGGATGTTAGGATTCTCACTAGTTGAAGTGAGATGATATCAATCGATCCTGGGGAGAATCACTGGAAGGGTTCCAGGGTGATGAAGACGACTGAATGTCAGTCACAGGCATTGTCTTTTCCCTCAGTAAAGGGACGGTATGTTGGAAGAGTTCCAAACTAGATACCGTGACATACTAGACGATAAAGGCAGGATACATCGCTACTAAAGATGCTACCAAAGAGGCTGTTTGGATGTATATTGGTTCATGAGATGAACTACGTTCCTACCATTGTGAGACAATGGAGTTGTAGCTTATGCCGAGGAACGCCGGTCCCATCAGTGATCCAGACATATTCTAAGGCAGTATCACCTGATCATAGAGATGGTTGATCTCCAGGGGATCGAGGTCAGGAGAGTAGACTCAGAGGACAACACAGCGGATCCACTCACAAAGGCCTGTTCCCAGAGAGAGACATTTATGGGATGGTTGAGTATGAGATACTTCAAACCACTGCTACAGATGGCCCTAGTGCAAGTGGGAGATTGTTAGTTATATGTATGCCCTAGAGGCCATTAATATACATAGGATGTATATTGTAGTGGATGCTGGGACATATATAGTGAGGACTTTCTTGCTCGACATGATAGTATGCTATCTGGTTGAACTTTACCTTAACGTGTACACTGATTGTCTCTCTATTACATGTTGGTAAAGCCCTTAGGATGTGTACTTAACTACCTGGACTATGATGCGGATCATACTAGTGGGGACATGGTAGTCCATAAGTACATCCTTCAAAGTCCCTAGTCGTGGGTGTATCGAGACGGGGCATCGATATACCAGAGTAGACTAGCGTATACCTTCTCGACCCATACAGATGGGCGATGGATGATCCCATATCCATTGGTGTTTGACATCAGAGATGATATACGGGTGCTCAGTAGAGACTGGGTACACTGTACGGACTCGCCGAGAACTCCCAGATGGTATTATACCTCACGTCAGATGGCAGTTCTCTGGTGACACTGGTACAGAGTAGTCTGTTGACCCGAGATCGTCATAGAGTCTTGTGTGGTTCCCACTGTGCTTTGATTTCCATCTTACCACGTCCAAGAGGGCGTGCAAAACGGTGGTTTTTGGGTACAGTCCCGAGTCACATGGAGGCAATGAGCGATAGGAGGGGATTCGTCTCTCCCGGTATAGGGGGTTCATGTTGCGCTGTGTTCGATTGGCTATAACAGGAAATCCCTGGCCAGGGTTGCTGAGATTTATTGGTAAGTGTTACCAGTAGTTTCTCGAATTGTTATAGACCTCATATCGACACGACTTATCGAGCTATTGGGGTCTGACGTTTACCACCCCTAGTCGAGATATGCGACATATCAGACGATCAGACCGGACTATACGTTAGTGTTACTGGTTGGATTCACAGGAGTATGAGTGGGCTTGCTCGTCGATCTTCTGATCGCTCAATACCCGGGTGGCCGTTATGTTTAGCAAACCGCTTGCGGCTTGCGGGTGTTTGATATGATCATCATCTGCTGCCGGCGTATTGACGAGTCTTTAGAGTCCTACACAGAGGTTTCCTGGCTCAAGCGAAACGAAATAGGAGCGCATATGAGATATGTGCGGGACCGAGAATAATGCGTGTATGTGATACCGTATTCTATTCTCGCGATGAATGTATCGAATGGTTATATGCGATATAACCTAGTTATCGAATCGAGGGTTGATTCGATAAGCCGATACATTGGATACTAGTCGGTTATATGCGATATGACCGGATCGTTAAATCAAGTGTTGATTTAATGATTTAATGCATAATTATATATTTGATATATTACTTTGCATTAACTAGTATCGGTTCACTTTGAATGGATTTTCTCACTCGGATGTGCGCATTATATATGTGATATGATTTTGTGCACTTGCATGTATCATGTTGGATGATAAATGCTTTTTGGTTAAGTGTAAAGTATTAAACTTTGGTTAATGAAATGGTTAGGGTTAATTATTTTTTATTCATTTATCTTATTTAATTATCCATTTATTTATGATAAATGAATAAAAGAAAATGAAATGAAATGGTGGCTTTCATTTGTTGTTTTCATGAAGCTTCATGAACACTTTGACTAAGTGACCATTTTGTCTCTAGCTTGACCCTAACCATTCCTTTAACCATGATTGATTCTCTACACATTACCATGGTTGAAGATTATGATAAGTATTCTTTTGTTTTATATTTTCTAATAACTTATCATAACATTTACCTTCTTCTTCTTCATTTCTTCAAGTGAAGAAAGCTTGCCTCCATCAATGGCAAGTGATGAAAAAGAGTGTGAAATCCAAATCTAAAGTCTACCCACTTCCTATTTCTTCATCCTCTACCTCTTGCCAAGTAGTAGAGTGTGTTTTCTTCACAAGTTTCTTGACTTGGTGAAGTCGGAGCTTGATCTTGCGATGCTTCGACGTAGATCATCTTCGGCATGGACATCGACGACCTAGCTCGCCATTTCTCCGACGAAGCCGACGCTAGAGCCCGGGAATTTATTTGGACAGCGAGGGGACTTCGTTGCGGAGCTATGGAGGTAGAGCACCGGATCTACAAAGGTTGTATTTCCGTTATCTCATAGTTTAGTTGTAAACTAGCTCGCTTTTTCGCCTAAACCTTAGCCAACGATCCGGATTAGGGTTTCTCGGCACCTAGAATTTTTGAAATTGGCATGGTTGATTCCTTGTGAGACCTCACTAGTGTGCCTAGGAACCCTACACCGTTGTGCTGTGGTGTATATGGAGGAGTCAGCTGAGAGAGAATCCCATTCTCTTTTAGGAAGTCCAGGAATTCATTGCTCAAGTATTCACCTCCTCGATCAGATCAAAGGATTTTAATACTTTTTCCGGTTTGGTTCTCGACTTCTTGTTTATATTCTCTAAATTTCTCAAAAGCTTCTGATTTGTGTTTCATCATGAACACATATCCGAATCTAGAGAGATCGTCAGTGAATGTAATGAAGTACGAAGAACCATCCCTGGCATGTGTAGACATGGGACCGCATATATCACTATGTATTAGTCCTAAGAGTTCGGTAACTCTTTCTCTGTGTCCCGTAAACGGAGTTTTGGTCATCTTGCCTTTGAGACATGACTGGCAAGTGTCATAAGATGAAAATTCAAACGGATTTAAATATCCATCTTTATGCAACTTAGCTAGTCGTGTCGCATTGATGTGACCCAGTCTACAATGCCACAAGAAGGATTCGTTGAGTTCAGAACTCTTCCTCTTGTGTGTGTTAGTTATGCTTAGAACTGTTGATTGATTTAGAACATAAATGCCATTGCACAACGTGCCTGATCCAACCAACTTTTGGTTACGGAAAATGTTCATAACATTATCCTGTAATACAAAATTAAATCCCTCTTTACTCAATAAAGAAACCGATATAATGTTGCATATCAGGTTCGGCATGTAATAGCATTCGTTCAGAACCAATGTATTACCAGTTGGTAATGCAAGGTGATATTCCCCGACAGTCTTAGCTGCAACAATTGCACCATTTCCAACTCTAATGTCTTTATCACCTTCTCCAAGTTCTCTACCTTTCCTAAGCCCATGTAACTGATTACATATAAGGGATCCTGACCCGGTATCTAATACCCAGGACGTAGAGCAAATGGAGAAACAGTTCTCAGTAACGAACACACCTGAAGAAAATGTATCAACATGTACTTTCTTCAATCGGGTGGCATGGGAATCCTGGTATTCCCCTATGTCCTGTTCATTCCTATAACTCTTATAAGAAAGAACGGAACCAACGTTCCCCAGCACAGTATAACATGCGGGTTCGGTCAATACATCCATATTATTATCTTCATTAGGGCATGAAATGGTTGCTACCTGGAGAGAGAGAGAAGAAAACACTTTAGCGTATGCTCGTGCAAGATCAGATTGGTTATTATCTTATCTAATCAGGATGGCTCCCACTGGTTTTTATCAAATCTTCTTTCAAACCCTAAAAGGAAAGATTAGCCGGAATTAATTACACACTACAAGTTCGCCAATCTTTCAGCCAGGCCAGTGTCGGTACTTTGAGGGAGGTCCCCCGTGCTTTCGCACGAACATAATTACTTTAAACCTCGTTTTCCCAGAGGCGTAACCCCGTTGACACCTTTCTAGACACCTACTTGATCGGCTAATTGTAATGTGTAAAACTCTCCCAGGAGTAACTCTTACTCGCAGCGGGTATCGGGATCGAACTATCTCATAGAAGGTATGCAATCTCATTGCAAATTTCAACACTTTAAATTCCCGATAATATTTTGACCCTAGCGTCCTATGACCTTGACAAAGGCCAACAAATCATAGCATGCTAGTTAAGTTCAACCCATCATTTCTTGATTGAATCAAACCCACCCGCACGACCCTTGACAAAGGCCAACAAGGTCATACGACTACCCTGAAACAATCTGCATCACATGCATAAACAGATAATCACTATTCAGCTACCGCACACTACGCCTTGACAAAGGCCAACAAACGCAGCACGAATACTAAACAGTTCTTATCTGAAATGACGGAGGGCTACGACAGGTTTTTCTGAAAACCTATTGCGTAATGAACTTGATATCGTTGTAGAATCAAATGAAGTTTTGAAATGGAGTGATTTTGAGGCTTTTCTAGTTTTGCTAAAGGGGTCACTCCCGGTGAAGGGATCGTCGGCCCTTTCCTCGTCGAATGAGGTGCGGGATATATCATATATATCACTGTGCAAAGCAGAAACTATAGAAGCAATCAAAAGTCAAACCGATTGTGTAGCATCTGCCAGTTATTGCTAAAGGAGTCACTCCCGGTGATGGGATCTCGATCCTTTCCTCATCGAATAAGGTGCACGGTATATCATATATACCGCTATGCAAAGCAAGAACTGTAGCTACCTGTTTTGTTTAAAATTTGATTCTACAACATCTTAGGTTTCTTTTCTTTCATTAATCACATTAATGAAGTCCCATCATTTAAATACCTAAACATCACAGATAGATATGACGTACACTTATGCCATCCGCATTCGCCCCGATGTCCTCTCGTGCACCGTTAGGTTAGGTAACTAACGACAGAGCAGGGTAGGGCTAGTGCGGGTGCAAAACATAAGTAACGTCTATATAATATATCATATATACTATATACTGTATCTATCAAAGAACATCACATGATCGCATCACAGATATCGCAGCAGAAGAAACATATGAAACATTGGATATACTAGGACGTCCGTGTTTTCAATACGAGCCAGTATAAAACACGGATTCCACGGTCGTAATGAATAGCCAATCCCACACCCCTAGACCCCTACGAGAGCGGCAAGCAACCCTGCCAATTCTAGGGTTAGGAGACCCGGACTCGACTCCTCGAGTTGGTCTCCCACTGGACCTCAGAACCCGATTACTTGTGCTCCCCTCCTTGGGTCTATCCTAATGCGGAAAAGTAAATAATATACAAAAGGTAACCACTTCCGCAACCTGGAAGTGCCCCAAATAAAAGAATATTACATACAAGTTTTTACATGAATGAAAATGAAAAACACTCATCTCACATAAAAAACCCCGGCTATTCAAACACGACAATCCAATATAACATATCCAGCAACACATAACATCACATGATATCAACGTAAGTAAATATGCGTATCCCAATTGTCGTTGACATATAGCAACGAAACCGGCGATATCACATATTACACTTACGGTCACAGAAAAGAAAGTGTAAAACTACAACAATTGGAATCCGTAATCTCTTTAGACATCGCATGCCTAATCAAATGAAATGCTTAGACATCACATGCCTAACAGTTATAAACCCCGCATTTTAGTCTCATTTTCGAAAAATCTTTTCAATATCAAGTGAGACTAAACGGCTAGATTTATAACATTCATTCAGTTATCTCATAACTGTTTGTGAATTTCAATCATTGTATCCCATTCCGGATAAATAGAAAATATCAAACTTTCCGATCGAACATTCGAACACCCAAGTTTTCCCGAAACCGATCAACACATGAAAGAAGTTCAAAAACATTCGCTTCATGCCTCAGTACCAACGGTCCAGCCGTAGAAGGGTCAAGCCAACGCCTCATATGTGGCACGCCGTACTGCCCCAAACCCGAAGGTTCAAAGGGCAGTTCAAGACGGTCACATAATCGAGTTAAGGTTTGTTGTCTTCTAGAGGGACCATCGCGTTACTTGCACTACTTAGAACGTCCTTAAACCACACAAAAATCCAACACTTGGATATTTTCCGGCAGGGGAAAAGTTGGGTATTTATATCCGGTAGAACTTTTTAACATATTCTAAAATTATCCGGAAAAACATATAGACAAAATTTGACAATCCGATCGAATGTACGAACTCCCAATACAACCCAAAATACGCAACTCTTGATTTCAGATCAAAACTTCCCAGGAAAACCAGCACTGCAAAATAGGAATTACTGTGCAAAAATCAATGGGAGATAAGACAAAAGGGCCGCGGAACAGCCGCATTAGCACGCTAATGCCGCGGTTCCGCCGCACTTTAGAAAGATCATTAGGTACTTTTTGCATCGTAATTCTTAGAATTTCCTGCTGAATTTTCTGCATATTTTTAATCTGGGAAAAACCCAATTTTTAGAAAAAGTCCAGAGAGCACTTGGGTTTTTAGGGTTTCGATTCGATCGGGTTTCAAACGTTATCTACAATTCGCCTAAGGCTCTAGCTAGGCTCTGATACCACTGTAGGGTTCCTAGGCACACAATAGAGGTCTCACAAGGCATCAACCATGCCAATTTAAAATTTTACTGGTGCCGAGAAACCCTAATACGGATCGTCGACTAGAAATTTAGGCGATATACTAATCTAGTTAACAGTTTAACAAAAGATTAGAGGCTACAACCTTTGTAGATCCGGATATCCACTTCCTTAGCTCCACGTAGGCATCCTCTCGCTGTCCATCTCGAATCCCGGACTCAATCGTCGGCTTGATCGGAGAAATGGGCGGACTAGGTCGTCGGCTTCGTGCCGAAGATGATCTACGTCGAGGCATCACAAGTTCAAGCTCCGACTTCACAAGTTTGTGAAACTTGTGAAGAAAACACCCAAAACAACTTGGCAAGAGGTAGAGGGTGAAGAAATAGGAGGTGGGTTCACTTTAGAATTGGATTTCTCACTTTAGATCTCAAGTTGCCATTGATGGCATCAAGCTTTCTATCTTGAAGATGAAGAAGAAGATGAAGATAGAATTATGATAAGTGTTGTTTAAAATGAAAAGAAAAAGAATACTTATCATAATCTAAACCATGGTCAAGTGTAGAGATTAAACTAAGGTTAGTTGGAATGGTTAGGGTTAAGGATGAGATAAGAATGGTTGACTTAATCAAAGCTTCAAGAAGCTTCAACATAAAAACAAAATAAGCCACCATCCTTACTAATATCCAAAATGAATAAATAAATAAATAAATAAGTGAATAAACAAAACCCTAACCATTCATATAACCATGGTCTAATCTTTACACAAACCCAAGTGAGCAAGTATCATCAAACATGATCCAAACTAGTGTACAAAAGTATATCACATATACAATGTGCACATCAAGTGAGAAAATCCATTTAAAGTGAACCAATACTAGTTAATGCAAAGTAATATATCAAATATATAATTATACATTAAATCATTAAATCAACATTTGATTCAATGATCCGGTCATGTCGCACATAACCGACTAGTATCCAATGTATCGATTTATCGAATCAATGATTCGATAACTAGGTCATATCGAATATAACCAATCGAAACATTTATCGCGAGAATGAAATACGGTATCACATACACGCATTATTCTCGGTCCTGCACATATCTCATATGCGCTCCTATTTCGTTTCGCTTGAGCCAGGAAACCTCTGTGTAGGACTCTAAAGACTCGTCAATACGCCGGTAGCAGATGATGATCATATCAAGCATCCACAAGCCGCAAGCGGTCTGCTAAACGTAACGGCCCCCGGGTATTGAGCGATCAGAAGATCAACGAGCTAAGCCCGCTCACACTCCTGTGAATCCAACCAGTAACACTTACCGTACAGTCCGGTCTGTTCGTCTGATATGTCGCATATCAAGTCTAAGGGGTGGTACACGTCAGACCCCAATAACCGATAAGTCGTGCCGATGTGAGGCTCATAACGGGTCGAGAAACTACTGGTAACACTTACCAGCAAATCTCTGATCAGCCCTGGCCAGGGACTTCCCTGTTACGGCCAATCGAGCACAGCGGAACATTAACCCCCAATACCGGGAGAGACAAAACCCCTCCTATCGCTCATTGCCTCCTTGTAGACACGGGACTGTGCCCAAAGACCACCGTTTTGCACGCCCTCATGGACGTGGTAAGGTGAGATCAAAGCACAGTGGGAATCACACAAGACTCTATGACGATCTCGGGTCTACAGACTAACCTGCACAAGTGTCACCTGAGAACTGCCATCTGACGTGAGGTATAATACCATCTGGGAGTTCTCGGCGAGTCCGTCCCGTGTACCCAGTCTCCACTGAGCACCCGTATACCTTCTCTGATGTCAAACACCAATGGATATGGGATCATCCATCGCCCATCTCATGGGTCGATAAGCGTATACGCTAGTCTACACTGGTATATCGATGCCCCGTCTCGATACACCTACGACTAGGGACTTTGAAGGATGTACTTATGGACTACCATGTCCCCCACTAGTATGATCTGCATCATAGTCAGGTAGTCAAGTACACATCCTAAGGGCTTTACCAACATGTAACTATAAGACAGTTTAAAGAGACAAGTGTACATGTAAAGTAAAGAGTAACCAGATAGCATACTATCATATCGAGCAAGAAAGTCATCTCTATATATGTCCAAGCATCCAATATAATATACATCATCTGTACAATACTGGCCTCTAGAGCATACATACACTACACAAAGTACAGTGGGAACCACACTCGAGGCGAAGTGACAGTGTCAAGTCAGCGGACTAAGCTGTACTCATGTCACCTGGGAACTGATAATTGACGATAGGTATAGTACCAACCAATCAGTTCCCGACGAGTCCTGTCCAGTGTACTCGTAACCTAATGAGCACCCGTATACTATCTCAAGTACGACGTAATGACGGCTGTGGGACAGACCGTCTCCCCTGCTGGGATTAGAAGCGCATACGCTAGTCTACTCCGGAGTATCGATGCCCTGTCTCGATAGTCCTACGACTAGGGACCTGTATAAGGATGTGCTTGTAGATTACCCAGCCCCCACGAGTGTGACTGCCATCACAATACTGGTAATCAAGCAAAGATCCTAAGGGCTCTACTAATATGTATATGCAATATGCTAAAAGAAACACATGCACATATTAAAGTAGAAACAAACCAAGTAGCTACTATTATTTTGAGCAAGATTGTCTATACAAGGTGAATATCCCAAGCTTCCATTAAGTAATATACAAACTAGTAGATACAGTAATGGCCTCTGGGGCATATACACTAACACTTGCCAGTCATGGTTCAAAGACAAAATGGACCAAAACTCCGTTTAGTGGACACGGAGAAAGAGTTACAGAACTCTTGGGACTGATACATAGTGATGTATGTGGTCCCATGTCTACAGATGCTAAGAACGGTTATTCCTACTCTATTAGATTCCACTGACGATCTCTGAAGATATGGACATGTGTTCCTGATGAAACACAAGTCTGAAGCTTTTGAGAAATTCAGGGAATATAAGCACGAAGTAGAGAACCAAACGGGCGAAAATATTAAGATCCTTCGATCTGATGAGAGGAGAATACTAGAGCAATGAGTTCATGGATTATCTAAAGAGAACGGGATTCTCTCTCTGTAGGGTTCCTAGGCACACTAATGAGGTCTCACAAGGCATCAACCATGCCATTTTCACAAATTTTCGGTGCCGAGAAACCCTAACTAGATCGTTAACTAGAGAATAGGCGAAATTATAACTTGTTAGTTATATGTATGCCCTAGAGGCCATTACTGTACATTGGATGTATATTGTAGTGGATGCTGGGACATATATAGGTAGGACTTTCTTGCTCGACATGATAGTACGCTATCTGGTTGCTCTTTATCTTAACATGTATACTTTCTGTCTCTCTGATTACTGTTGATAAAGCCCTTAGGATGAGTACTCGACTTCAGGACTATAATGCAGATCATACTAGTGGGGCCTGGGTAGTCAATGAGTACATCCTTCATTGTTCCTAGTCGTGGGATATCGAGACGGGCATCGATATTCCAGAGTAGACTAGCGTGTATCTTCTCGACCCATGTGATGGGCGATGGATGATCCCATATCCATTGGTGTTTGACATCAGAGATGGTATACGGGTGCTCAGTGGAGACTGGGTACACTGAACGGACTCGCCGAGAACTCCCAGATGGTATTATACCTCACGTCAGATGGCAGTTCTCTGGTGACACTGGTACAGCTTAGTCTGTTGACCCGAGATCGTCATAGAGTCTTGTGTGTCTCCCACTGTGCTTTGATTTCCACCCTACCACGGCTCTACTGAGTCGTGCAAACAGGTGGTTTTTGGGTACAGTCCCGATTCACATGGAGGCAATGAGCGATAGGAGGGGATTCGTCTCTCCCGGTATTGGGGGTTGATGTTGTGCAATGCACGACCGGCCATAACAGGAAATCCCTGGCCAGGGTTGCAGTGATATAATGGTAAGAGTTATCAGTAGTTTCACGAATGTTATGGACCTCAAGTCGGCATGACTTATCGAGCTACTGGGGTCTGACGTTTACCACCCCTAGGCGAGATATGCGACATATCAGACGAACAGACCGGACTATACGGTAAGTGTTACTGGTTGGATTCACAGGAGTGTGAGCGGGCTTGCTCGTCGATCTTCTGATCGCTCAACACCCGGGTGGCCGTTACGTTTAGCAGACCGCTTGCGGCTTGTGGGTGTTTGATATGATCATCATCTGCTGCCGGCGTATTGACGAGTCTTTAGAGTCCTACACAGAGGTTTCCTAGCTCAAGCGAAACGAAATAGGAGCGCATATGAGATATGTGCGGGACCGAGAATAATGTGTGTATGTGATACCGTATTCTATTCTCGCGATGAATGTATCGAATGGTTATATGCGATATAACCTAGTTATCGAATCAAGGATTGACTCGATAAATCGATACATTGGATACTAGCCGGTTATATGCGACATGACCGGATCGTTAAATCAAGTGTTGATTTAATGATTTAATGTAGAATTATATATTTGATATATTACTTTGCATTAACTAGTATTGGTTCACTTTAAATGGATTTACTCACTTGGTTTGTGCACATTGTATATGTGATAAATTTTGTGCACATGATTGTATCATGTTTGATGATACATGCAAGCTAGGGTTAGTGTAAAGAATTAGACTATGGTTAAGTTTATGATTAGGGTTTTCTTTTTATTTTCTTATTCATTTATTTATTCTTTTTTTTATTTTGGAAAAAGAAAATGATAAAGAAAATAGAATGGTGGCTTGATTTGTTTGTAGTTGAAGTTTCTTGAAACTTTGACTAAGTCACCATTCTTGTCTCATCCTTAACCCTAACCATTCAAGTTAACCATGGTCCATTCTCTACAACTAACCAAGGGTTAGTAAATGATAAGTATTGATTTATTTATCATTTACATAACACTTATCATAATTCTTTATCATCTTCTTCCTCATCTTCAACTTGAAGAAAGCTTGCACCATCAATGGCAACTAGCCAAAATGAGTGAGAAATCTAAATCTAAAGTCTACCCACTTCCTATTTCTTCATGCTCTACCTCTTTCCAAGTTGTATAGGGTGTTTCCTTCACAAGTTTTCAAGGCTTGGTGAAGTTGGAGCTTGTTCTTGTGATGCCTCAACGTAAATCATCTTCGGCATCGAACCGACGATCAAGCCCGCCCATTCTTCGATGATGCCAATGCTAGAGTCAAGGGTTCGATTTGGACAGCGGAGGGAGATCATCGCGGAGCTTAGAAAGTGGTGGACCGGATCTACAAAGGTTGTAGTCACTTTCCCTTAGCATTTAATTCGATTACATGCTTGCTTCGCCTCATTATCTAGTTAACGATCCGTATTAGGGTTTGTAGGCACTTGTAAAATTTCAATTGGCCATGTTTGATGCCTTGTGGGACTCCATTAGAGTGCCTAGGAACCCTACAGTTGTATCAGAGCCTAGCTAGACCCTTAGGCGAAGTCCCGACGGAATTAGAAGTCCGATCGACCCAAAACCCCGACTTGAAAATGCTCTCTGGACAATTCTGTAAAATGTAGATTTTTGTAGATTAAAAATATTCAGAAAAATCAGCAGGAAGATCTAAGGCTTACTGTAAAATTCGAGGGCCTGATTCCATAAAGGCGCCGCGGATCCGCGGCATGAGCATGCTCATGCGGCGTTTCCGCGGCCATTTTGTCGTTTTGTGCATCCAATTTTGCACAGTAATTCTTAGTTGTCTGTGCTGGCTTTCCTGGGGATTTTAATAATTTTTTCCAGAGTTGCATTTTCTGGGTCGTATTGGGGACTCGGTATATCGATCGGATTGTCTAATTCTGTCTGTGTGCTTTTCTGGATAATCTTAGAATATGTTAAAAAGTTCGACCGGATATAAATACCCACTTTTTCCCCTGCCGGGAAATTTCCAATTGTTGGATTTTTCCGTAGTTTAACGACGTTCTAAGTAGTGCAAGTAACGCGATGGTCCCTTTAGAAGACAACAAACCTTAACTCGATTATGTGACCGTCTTGAACTGCCCTTTGAACCTTCGGGTTTGGGGGAGTACGGCGTGCCACATGTGAGGCGTTGGCTTGACCCTTCTACGGCTGGACCGTTGGTACTGAGGCACGAACTGAATGCTGTTAGACTTATTTCATGCGTTGAGCCGTATCGGGAAAACTTGGGTGTTCGAATGTTCGATCGGAAAGTTTAACATTTTCTGTTTATCCGGAATGTGATACAATAATTGGAATTCACAAGTAGTTATGAGATAACTGAATGAATGTTATAAACATAGCACTTTAGTCTCACTTGATCGGTTGCCACGGAGTTTTGATGTGATCAAAAGTCCGTCGCAATCACGTAGCGTATGCGGATACTCGCCGGGTAAACTTAATAGACAGCTTCATCCCATAGCCCCAACCAAGTGACTGTAGGAGAACCCCGTCACCGAAATCATCCGTTCGGGTGCTCGCGGTAGCGGTGTTCCGCCTTGGTGCACTTCGTCGGCGGCATCGGGGGTGCGGCCGCCTACTAAAGTTTGCGACGAGCATTCGATCAGGATGTCGGGAATCTTGTTGAATTGCCCGACTTGATATTGAAAAGTGTTTTCGATAATGAGACTAAAATGCGGGGTTTATAATTGTTAGGCATGCGATGTCTACGTAATTCATTTGGTCAGGCATGCGATATCTGAGGTGGTTGTGGATTCCAACTGTTGTAGTTTTACACTTTCTTTTCTGTGACCGTAAATGTAATATGTGATATCGCCGGTTTCGTTGCTATATGTCAACGACAATTGGGATGCGCATATTTACTTACGTTGATGACATGTGATGTTATGTGTTGCTGGATATGTTATATTGGATAGTCGTGTTTGAATAGCCGGGTTTTTTTTTATGTGAGATGAGTGTTTTTCATTTTCATTCATGTAAAAACTTGTATGTAATATTCTTTTATTGGGGCACTTCCAGGTTGCGGAAGATGTCACCGTTGATGTATATTATTTACTTTTCTGCACTAGGATAGACCCAAATAGGGGAGCACAAGTAACCGGGTTCTGGGGTCCAGTGGGAGACCAACTCGAGGAGTCGAGTCCGGGTCTCCTAACCCTAGAATTGGTAGGGTTGCTTGCCGCTCTCGTAGGGGTCTAGGGGTGTGGGATTGGCTATTCGTCACGACCGTGGAATCCGTGTTTTATACTGGCTCGTATTGAAAACACGGACGTCCTAGTATATCCAATATTTCATATGATTCTTTCTGCTGCGTTATCTGTGATGTGATCATGCGATGTTCTGTGCTCTGTTCAGATAGATGTAGTATTTAGTATATATGATATATTATATAGACGTTACTTATGTTTTACACCCGCGCTAGCCCTGCCCCGCTCTGCCGTTAGTTACCTAACCTAACGGTGCACGAGGGGACATCGAGGCGAATGCGGATGGCATAAATGTACGTCATATTTATCTGTGATGTTTAGGTAATTTAAATGATGGGATAATCATTAATGAGATTAATGAAAGAAAATAAACCTAATAGATGTTGTGGAATCGAATTTCAAAAATAAAACAGGTAGCTACAGTTCTTGCTTTGCATCGCGGTGTTCATTATAGAACATCCTGCACCTTATTCGATGAGGAAAAGACCGAGATCCCTTCACCGGGAGTGACTCCTTTAGCAATAACTGGCAGATGCTACAACCCTCGGTTTGTCTTTGATCGCTTCTATAGTTTCCGCTTTGCACAGTGATATATATGATATATCCCGCACCTCATTCGACGAGGAAAGGGCCGACGATCCCTTCACCGGGAGTGACCCCTTTAGCAAAACTAGAAAAGCCTCGAAAACATTCCATTTAAAAACCATTTGATTCCGCAACGAGATCAAGTTCAAAGCGTTAAAGGTTTTCACAAAAACCAGCCGCAACCCTCCGTCATTTTAGGAAGTAGAGTACTTAGTATTCGTGCTGTGTTTGTTGACCATAGTCAAGGCACAGTGTACGGTAGCTAAGTGATGTCTTCCTACACCGCATATGATGCGATTAGTTAGGACAGTCGCGTGACTTTGTTGACCTTAGTTAAGGGTCATGTGGGTGGGTCTAATTAATCACGAAATGACGGGTAGAACTTGACTAGTACTTATGATTTGTTGACCATAGTTAAGGTCATAGGTGCTAGGGGTAAAAACCTTTATCGGGAGTTTCAAGTGTTGAAATTTGCAATGAGATTGCATACCTTCTATGTGATAGTTGGATCCCGATACCCACTGCGAGTAATTGTTACTCCTGGGAGAGTTTTGCACTTTGCAATTAGCCGATCAAGTAGGTGTCTAGAAAGGTGTCAACGGGGTTACGCCTCTGGGAAAACGAGATTTACTGTAATTAGGTCCGTGCGAAAGCACGGGGAACCTCCCTCAAAGTACCGACACTGGCCTGGCTGAAAGATTGGCGAACTTGTAGAGTGTAATTAATCCCGGCTAGTCTTTCCTTTTATGGTTTGAAGGAAGATTTGATAAAAACAGTGGGAGCCATCCTGATTAGATAAAGTATATAACCAATCTAATCTTGAAAGAGCGCACGCTGAGTGTTTTCCTCTCTCTCTCTCCTGGTAGAGACCATGTCATGCCTTAATCAAGATAATAATACGGATAATTGACCGAACCCGCTTGTGTACTGAGCTGGGGAACGTTGGTCCCACTCCGACTTATAATTGTTATAAGACCGAGCAGGAAATAGGGGAATACCAGATTTCCTATGCCGTCCAAACGAAGACAGTGCATATGATGCATCTCCTTCGGGTGTGTTCATTACAAAGAACTGTTTCTCAGTATACTCTGCATCCTGGGTATATGTTACCGGATAAGGATCCCAGATATGTAATCTGTTACATAGGGCTACAAAAAGGTAGAAAAACTGAGAACGGGTGATAAGTTTCATGAGGCAGTAAACGGGGCAAGTGTTGCAGCCAAGTCTGTTGGTCACTGTCACCCTGTATTAAGAATACATTGATTCTGAACAAATGCTATTAGATACCGAACCTGATATACAAAATCATATCACTCTCTTTATTTAGTAAAGAAATGTTAAAATTTTGTATTGATGGATAATGTTTTGAACATTTCCTATATCAAAAGTTGATCGGTTCAAGCACGTTATCTAAAAGCATTGACGTTCTAAATCAAACTACAGTTCCTTGTATACTGAACACACATAAGAAGAAGAGTTCAGAAATGAACGAATTCTTCTTGAGGCATTGTAGACTAGGTCATATCAATGCGACCCGACTGGCTGAAGTTACATTTAGATGTATATTTAAATCAGTTTGAATTTACATCTTGTGAAACTTGCCAGTCATGTCACAAAGATAATATGACCATAGCTCTGTTTATTGGAAACAGAGAAAGAGTTAATGAACTCTTGGGACTGATGCATGATGATGTATGTAAGGTCTCCTGTCTACACATGCCAGGACTGGTTTTTTATACTTCATTATATTCTCTGATGATCTCTCAAGATTCAGTCATATATTCCTGTTGAAATATAAGTCCGAACCTTTTGAGTTATTTACAGAATATAAGTAGGAAGTAGAGAATCAATATACGGGTATAAGTATTATGTCCTATGATGAGATCAGGGAGGAGAATACTTGTGCATGGAATCCTTGGACCATTCTAAAGGAGAATGAGATTCTCTCTCAGCATTACTCCTCCGTATACACCATAGCACGATGGTATATCGGGGCGGAGCAATCACACCCTATATGATAAGGTGCACTCTATTTCCTTTTGGGAGTTATGCGCTTGAGAAGCTGCATACCTATTGAATTAGGTTCGAATCAAATCAGTGCCTACCACTCCATATAAGATATGGTGTGGGAAGATCCTATCTCTTAAGTAAGTTAAGATTTGGGATTGTCCGTCCTATGTCAAAAGCAAAATCCGGACAAGCTCGAGGCAAGGTCTGAAATGTAGATCTGGAAAGGTTCCAGCTATACAAACTACAGCAGATGATTTGGTAGAACCAAAGGATTCAGTAAATTCCAACGAACCTCAGCCTCTCCGCCGATCTAGTAGGGTTCCTTATCCGCCTGAGAGATACCTCGGTTTCTCGATGACAGTGGGAGCGAGGATTGCATCATGAGATGATGACCCAACCAGTTTCGAGCAGGCCATCGAGAGTAGGGACTCTGTAAGAATGGCTGGATGCTTAGCGATCTGAGATGGAATCCATATACACCAGCAAAGTATGGACTTTAGCTGCTATATCTGAAGGGTTAAATCCCCATCAGGAGCAAGTATATCTTGAGAAGATTACTTGGTGTAGATGGAAAAGTTGAGACTTTCAAAGCTAGGCTTATTAAAGGTTTTAGTCATCAACCAGGCATGGATAATGATGAAACCTTTTCCAAGTGACTATGCTTAAGTCCATCCGGATCCTACTTAACATTGCTACATACCATGACTACGATATCTGGTGGTTGGGTGCCCTGACTGCTTTTCTAAATACTGATTTAGAAGAGAACGTCTATAAGAACACAGCCAGAGGTCTTCGTAAACAGTGGGAGCAGCGGAAACGTGTGCAAGTTACTTTACATAATGAAGCAGGCATCGTGGAGTTGGAACGTCTGTTTTGATGTGATAGTCAAAGTGTTTGACTTCATCAAAATGGTAGATGAACCTTGTATATACAAAACGGTAGTAGAGAGTAAGGTGGTCATCCTCGTATTGTACGTGGACAACATACTCTTGATAGGAAAAGAGTTTCCTATACTACGATCGGTCAATCTCCTCTTATCACAATGATTTTCCATATAGGATCAAAGTGATACCTACTAAATCCTAAGCTTTGGATCTATGAGATAGATCTAATTGAATGTTAGGATACTCACTAGTTGTAGTGAGGTGGTATCAATCGATCCTGGGGAGAATCACTGGAAGTGTTCCAGGGTGATAAAGACGACTGAATGTCAGTCACAGGCATTGTCTTTACCCTCAGTAAAGGGACGGTATGTTGGATGATTTCCAAGCTAGTTACCGTGACAAACTAGACGATAAAGGCTGGTAACATCGCTATAAAGATACTACCAAAGAGGCAGTTTGGGTGTATATTGCTTCATAAGATGAACTAGGTTCCTACCATTGTGTGACAATGGAACTGTGGCTTTGGCCAAGGAACCATGGTCCCATCAGTGACCCAGACATATTCTGAGGCAGCATCACCTGATCATGGAGATAGCTGATCTCCAGGGTAATCGAGGTTAGGAGAGTAGACTCAGAGGACAACACGGCGGATCCACTCACGAAGGCCTTTTCCCAAAGAGAGACTTTTAGGGGATGGTTGAGTATGCGATACTGCAACCACTGCTACAGATGGCCCTAGTGCAAGTGGGAGATTGTTAGTTATATGTATGCCCTAGAGGCCATTACTGTACATTGGATGTATATTGTAGTGGATGCTGGGACATATATAGGTAGGACTTTCTTGCTCGACATGATAGTACGCTATCTGGTTGCTCTTTATCTTAACATGTATACTTTCTGTCTCTCTGATTACATGTTGATAAAGCCTTTAGGATGAGTACTCGACTTCCAGGACTATGATGCAGATCATACTAGTGGGGCCTGGGTAGTCAATGAGTACATCCTCATTGTTCCTAGTCGTGGGAATATCGAGACGGGGCATCGATATTCCAGAGTAGACTAGCGTGTATCTTCTCGACCCATGTGATGGGCGATGGATGATCCCATATCCATTGGTGTTTGACATCAGAGATGGTATACGGGTGCTCAGTGGAGACTGGGTACACTGAACGGACTCGCCGAGAACTCCCAGATGGTATTATACCTCACGTCAGATGGCAGTTCTCTGGTGACACTGGTACAGCTTAGTCTGTTGACCCGAGATCGTCATAGAGTCTTGTGTGTCTCCCACTGTGCTTTGATTTCCACCCTACCACGGCTCTACTGAGTCGTGCAAACAGGTGGTTTTTGGGTACAGTCCCGATTCACATGGAGGCAATGAGCGATAGGAGGGGATTCGTCTCTCCCGGTATTGGGGGTTGATGTTGCGTAATGCACGACTGGCCATAACAGGAAATCCCTGGTCAGGGTTGCAGTGATATACTGGTAAGAGTTATCAGTAGTTTCACGAATGTTATGGACCTCAAGTCGGCATGACTTATCGAGCTACTGGGGTCTGACGTTTACCACCCCTAGACGAGATATGCGACATATCAGACGAACAGACCGGACTATACGGTAAGTGTTACTGGTTGGATTCACAGGAGTGTGTGCGGGCTTGCTCGTCGATCTTCTGATCGCTCAATACCCGGGTGGCCGTTATGTTTAGCAGACCGCTTGCGGCTTGTGGGTGTTTGATATGATCATCATCTGCTGCCGGCGTATTGACGAGTCTTTAGAGTCCTACACAGAGGTTTCCTAGCTCAAGCGAAACGAAATAGGAGCGCATATGAAATATGTGCGGGACCGAGAATAATGCGTGTATGTGATACCGTATTCTATTCTCGCGATGAATGTATCGAATGGTTATATGCGATATAACCTAGTTATCGAATCAAGGATTGACTCTATAAGTCGATACATTGGATACTAGCCGGTTATATGCGACATGACCGGATCGTTAAATCAAGTGTTGATTTAATGATTTAATGTAGAATTATATATTTGATATATTACTTTGCATTAACTAGTATTGGTTCACTTTAAATGGATTTACTCACTTGGTTTGTGCACATTGTATATGTGATATATTTTGTGCACATGATTGTATCATGTTTGATGATACATGCAAGCTAGGGTTAGTGTAAAGAATTAGACCATGGTTAAGTTTATGATTAGGGTTTTCTTTTTATTTTCTTATTCATTTATTTATTCTTTTTGTTTATTTTGGAAAAAGAAAATGATAAAGAAAATAGAATGGTGGCTTGATTTGTTTGTAGTTGAAGTTTCTTGAAACTTTGACTAAGTCACCATTCTTGTCTCATCCTTAACCCTAACCATTCAAGCTAACCATGGTCTATTCTCTACAACTAACCAAGGGTTAGTAAATGATAAGTATTGATTTATTTATCATTTACATAACACTTATCATAATTCTTTATCATCTTCTTCTTCATCTTCAACTTGAAGAAAGCTTGCACCATCAATGGCAACTAGCCAAAATGAGTGAGAAATCCAAATCTAAAGTCTACCCACTTCCTATTTCTTCATCCTCTACCTCTTGCCAAGTTGTATAGGGTGTTTCCTTCACAAGTTTTCAAGGCTTGGTGAAGTTGGAGCATGTTCTTGTGATGCCTCGACGTAGATCATCTTCGGCATCGAACCGACGATCAAGCCCGCCCATTCTTCGATGATGCCAATGCTAGAGTCAAGGGTTCGATTTGGACAGCGGAGGGAGATCATCGCGGAGCTTAGGAAGTGGTGGACCGGATCTACAAAAGTTGTAGTCACTTTCCCTTAGCATTTAATTCGATTACATGCTTGCTTCGCCTCATTATCTAGTTAACGATCCGTATTAGGGTTTGTAGGCACTTGTAAAATTTCAATTGGCCATGTTTGATGCCTTGTGAGACTCCATTAGAGTGCCTAGGAACCCTACATAAGTAGCAAACAACTTTACTTCTAAAAGGGAAGTGACTACAACCTTTGTAGATCCGATCCTACACCTCCATAGCTCCATGATGAAGTCCCCTCGCTGCGATCATCGGATCCCGGGCTCTAGCGTCGACTTCATCGGAGAAATGGGCGGGCTAGGTCGTCGACTTCGACGCCGAAGATGATCTACGTCGAAGCAGCACAAGATCAAGCTCCAACTTCACCAAGCCATGAAACTTTTGAAGAAAACACTTTATACTACATGGCAAGCGGTAGAGGATGAAGAAATAGGAAGTGGGTTCATTTTAGAATTGGATTTCTCACTCTTTTTCTCAAGGAACCATTGTTGGTAGCAAGCTTCTTCATCTTGAAGAAGAAGAAGAAGAAGAAGATAATATGATGAGTATATTTTTGAAAATAGAAAATAAGATGATACTTATCATATTTGCAACCATGGTTTAGTGTTGAGAATTAACTAGGGTTAGGTGAATGGTTAGGTTAGGCATGAAACAAAAATGGTAGACTTTTTCAAAGCATCATGAAGCTTCAACAAAGAAACAAAATTAGCCACCATTTTTCCTTTTGCCAAAATGAATGAATAAATAAATAAATAAGCAAATAAATCAAATGAAACCCTAACCATTAACTAACCATGGTTTAATACAAACATACACCCAAGTTTGCATGTATCTTCAAACATGATACAAACTAGTGTACTAAAGTATATCACATATACAATGTGCACTTCAAGTGAGAAAATCCATTTAAAGTGAACAAATACTAGTTAATGTAAAGTAATATATCAAATATATAATTATACATTAAATCATTAAATCAACACTTGATTTAACGATCCGGTCATATCGTATATGACCGACTAATATCCAATATATCGGCTTATCGAATCCATCCTCGATTCGATAACAAGGTTATATCGCATACAACCAATCGATACATTGATCGCGAGAATAGAATACGGTATCACATACACGCATTATTCTCGGCCCCCCACATATCTCATATGCGCTCCTATTTCGTTTCGCTTGAGCCAGGAAACCTCTGTGTAGGACTCTAAAGACTCGTCAATACGCCGGCAGCAGGTGATGATCATATCAAACACCCACAAGCCGCAAGCGGTCTGCTAAACGTAACGGCCACCCGGGTATTGAGCGATCAGAAGATCGACGAGCAAGCACGCTCACACTCCTGTGAATCCAACCAGTAAGACTTACCGTACAGTCCGGTCGATCGTCTGATATGTCGCATATCTTGCCTAGGGGTGGTAAACGTCAGACCCCAATAGCTAGATAAGTCGTGTCGATATGAGGTCTATAACTGTTCGAGAAACTACTGGTAACACTTACCAGTAAATCTCAGCAACCCTGGCCAGGGATTTCCGGTTATAGCCAATCGAACACAGCGCAACATCAATTCCCTATACCGGGAGAGACGAATCCCCTCCTATCGCTCATTGACTCCATGTGATTCGGGACTGTACCCAAAAACCACCATTTTGCACGCCCTCTTGGACGTGGTAAGGTGAAAATCAAAGCACAGTGGGAATCATACTAGACTCTATGACGATCTCGGGTTTACAGACTAACCTGTACCAGTGTCACCAGAGAACTGCCATCTGACGTAAAATATAATACCATCTGGGAGTTCTCGGCGAGTCCGTCCAGTGTACCCAGTCTCCACTGAGCACCCGTATATCATCTCTGATGTCAAACACCAATGGATATGGGATCATCCATCGCCCATCTGTATGGGTCAAGAAGATATACGCTAGTCTACTCTGGTATATCGATGCCCCGTCTCGATACACCCACGACTAGGGACCTTGAAGGATGTACTCATGGACTACCATGTCCCCACTAGTATGATCTGCATCATAGTCCAGGTAGTCAAGTACACATCCTAAGGGCTTTACCAACATGTAATCAGAGAGACAATCAGTATACACGTTAAAGTAAAGAGTAACCAGATAGCATACTATCATGTCGAGCAAGAAAGTCCTCCCTATATACCTCCAAGCATCCACTACAATATACATCATATGTATAGTAATGGCCACTAGGGCATACATATAACTAACAATCTCCCATTTGCACTAGGGCCATCTGATAGCAGTGGTTGTAGTATTTCATACTCAACCATCCCATAAAAGTCTCTCTTTGGGAAAAGGCCTTTGTGAGTGGATCCGCCGTGTTGTCCTCTGAGTCTACTCTCCTAACCTCGATCTCCTTGGAGATCAACCATCTCCATGATCAGGTGTTGCTGCCTTAGAATTTGTCTGGATCACTGATGGGACGGACGTTCCTTGGCATAAGCCACAACTCCATTATCACACAATGGGAGGAACTAAGTTCATCTCATGAACCAATATACACCCAGATTGCCTCTTTGGTAGCATCATAAGTAGCGATGTATCTTTCCTTTAATCGTCTAGTATGTCACGGTATCTAACTTGGAACTCTTCCAACATACCGTTCCTTTACTGAGGGTAAAGACAATGCCTGTGACTGACTTTCAGTCGTCCTTATCACCCTGGAACCCTTCCAGTGATTCTCCCAAGGATCGATTGAGACCATCTCACTACAACTAGTGAGAGTCCTAACATCCATTTAGATCTATCTCATAGATCCAAAACCCAGGATTTAGGAGGTATCATTTTGATCCTATATGGAGTATCCTTGTGATAGGCGGAGATTGACTGAACGTAGCATAAGAAACTCCTTCCCTATCAAGAGTATGTCATCCACGTACTCTACGAGGATCGCCACCATACTCCCTACTACCGTTTTGTATATACAAGGTTCATCTACCATTTTGATGATGTCAAACTCTTTGACTACTTCATCAAAACAGACGTTCCAACTCCTCGATGCCTGCTTTATCCTATAAAGCATCTCGTACAAGTTTCCGCTGCTGCCACTGTCTACGAAGCCCTCTGGCTGTGTACTTACAGACGCCCTCTTCTAAAACATCATTTTAGAAAAGACGTCATGACACCCAACCGCCAGATATCGTAGTCATGGTATGTAGCTGTGGCAAGTAGGATCCGGACGGACATAAGCATAGCCCCTGAAAAAGGTTTCATCATTATCCACGCCTGGTCGATGACGAAAACCTTTAACAAGTCTAGCTTTGAAAGTCTCAACTTTTCCATCTACACCAAGTAATCTTCTCAAGATATACTTGCTCCTGATGGGGATTTAACCCTTCATATATAGCAACCAAAGTCCATACTTTGTTGGTGTATAAGGATTCCATCTCAGATCACTAAGCATCCAGCCATTCTTACAGAGTCTTACTCCTGATGGCCAGCCCGAAACTAGTTGGGTCATCATCTCATGATGCAATCCTCACTCCTACTGTCATAGAGAAACCGAAGTATCACTTAGGTGGGTGAGGAACCCTACTAGATCGGTGGAGAGGCTGAGATTCGTTGGAATCTACTGAATCCTTTGGTTCTACCAAATCATCTGCTGTAGTTTGCATAGCTGAAACCTTTCCAGTTGTACATAACAGACCTTGCCTCGAGCTTGTCCGGATTATGCTTTTAGACATAGCCCGGACAACCCCAAATCTTAACCAACTTAAGATATGGGTTCTTTCCTTTCCATATCACATATGAAGCGGTAGGCAACTGATTTGATTGGAACCCTATTCAATAGGTATGCAACTTCATAAGTGCATAACTCCCTAAAAGGAAATAGGAAACTCAGTAGTACTCATTATAGAGCACACCATATCACATAGGGTGTTATTGCTCCACCCCGATATACCATCGTGCTATGGTGTATACGGAGGAGTATTGCTGAGAGAGAATCGCATTCTTAGAATAGTCCAGGAATTCCATGCTCAAGTATTCTCCTCCTTGATCACATCAAAGGACATAATACTTTTACCCGTATTTTGGTTCTCTACTTCTAACTTATATTCTGTGAATATCTCAAAAGGTTCGGACTTGTGTTTCAACATGAACATATGTCTGAATCTAAAGAGATCATCAGAGAATGTAATGAAGCACAAAGAACCAGTCTTGGCATGTGTAGACTGGGGACCTACATACATCAATATGTATCATCCCAAGAGTTCACTAACTCTTTCTCTGTTTCTAGTAAACGGAGCTATGGTCATTATATCTTTGTGACATGACTGGCAAGTTTCACAAGATGTAAATTCAAACTGATTTAAATATGCATCTACATGTAACTTCAGCTAGTCGGGTCGCATTGATATGACCTAGTCTACAATGCCTCAAGAAGGATTCGTTCATTTCTGAACTCTTCCTCTTGTGTGTGTTCTGTATACTAAAAACTGTAGTTTGATTTAGAACATCAATGCTTTTAGATAACATGCCTGAACCGATCAACTTTTGATATAGGAAATGTTCAAAACATTTTCCAACAACACAAAATTTTATCGTTTCTTTACTAATAAAGAGACAGATATGATTTTGTATATCAGGTTCGGTATCTAATAGCATTTGTTCAGAATCAATGTACTTAGGTAATACAGGGTGACAGTGACCAACAGACCTGGCTACAACACTTGCACCGTTTTCTGCCTCATGAAACTTATCACCTGTCCTCAGTTCTCTACCTATCTGTAGCCCATGTAACAGATTACATATGCGGGATCCTGATTCGGTATCACATACTCAGGACGTAAAGGATACTGAGAAACAGTTCTCTTGTAATGAACACACCCGAAGATGATGCATCGGCATGCACTTTCTTCGTTTGGGCGGCACGGGAAATCGGGTATTCCTCAATTTCCTGCTTTGTCTTATAACAATTATAAGTTGGAGCGGGACCAACGTTCCCCAGCTTAGTATAACAAGCGGGTTCGGTCAATATTCCATATTATTATCTTGATTAAGGCGTGATATGGTCGCTACCAGGAGAGAGAGAGAAGAAAACACTCAGCGTGCGCTTTTGCAAGAATAGATTGATTATTATTTTATCTAATCAGGATGGCTCCCACTGTTTTTTATCAAATTTTCCTTCAAACCCTAAAAGGAAAGACTAGCCGGGATTAATTACACACTATAAGTTCGCCAATCTTTCAGCCAGGCCAGTGTCGGTACGTTGAGGGAGGTCCCTCGTGCATTCGCACGAACCTAATTAATGTAAACCTCGTTTTCCCAGAGGCGTAACCCCGTTGACACCTTTCTAGACACCTACTTGATCGGCTAATTGTAATGTATAAAACTCTCCCAGGAGTAACAATTACTCACAGCGGGTATCGGGATCCAACTATCTCATAGAAGGTATGCAATCTCATTACAAATTTCAACACTTGAAATTCCCGATAATATTTTGCCCAAACGATCTATGACCTTGACAAGGTCAACAAACCATAGACCGTAAGTCAAGTTCAACCCGTCATTTCTTGATTGAATCAAACCCATCCGCACGACCCTTGACAAGGTCAACAAGGCCGTACGACTATCCTAACCCAATCTGCATCATATGCATAAGCAGATAAATACTGGTTAGCTACCGCACACTGCGCCTTGACAAGGTCAACAAACGCAGCATGAATACTAAACAGGACTTATCTGAAATGACGGAAGGCTACAACAGGTTTTTCTGAAAACCTATTGCGTAATGAACATGATATCGTTGTAGGATCGAATGAATTTTGAAATGGAGTGTTTTTGAGGCTTTTCTAGTTTTGCTAAAGGGGTCACTCCCGGTGAAGGGATCGTCGACCCTTTCCTCGTCGAATGAGGTGCTGGATATATCATATATATCACTGTGCAAAGTAGAAACTATAGAAGCGATCAAAAGACAAACCGAGTGTGTAGCATCTGCCAGTTATTGCTAAAGGGGTCACTCCCGGTGAAGGGATCGTCGGCCCTTTCTTCATCGAATAAGGTGCAGGATATATCATATATACCGCTGTGCAAAGCAAGAACTGTAGCTACCTTTTTTATTTTTGAAATTTGATTCTACAACATCTTTAGGTTTCTTTTACTTTCATTAATCACATTAATGAAGTCCCATTATTTAAGTCCACCTAAACATCATAGATAAATACGACGTATACTTATGCCATCCGTGTTCGCCTCGATGTCCCCTCGTGCACCGTTAGGTTAGGTAACTAACGGTAGAGCAGGGCAGGGCTAGCGCGGGTGTAAAACATAAGTAACACCTATATAATATATCATATATACTATATACAGTATTTATAACAGAACATCACATGATCACATCACAGATATCGCAGCAGAAGAATCATATGAAATATTGGATATACTAGGACGTCCGTGTTTTCAATATGAGCCAGTATAAAACACGGATTCCACGGTTGCGATGAATAGCCAAAACCCACACCCCTAGACCCCTACAAGAGCGGCAAGGAACCCTACCAATTCTAGAGTTAGGAGACCCGGACTCGACTCCTCGAGTTGGTCTCCCACTGGACTCCAGAACCCGGTTACTTGTGCTCTCCTCCTTGGGTCTATCCTAGTGCAGAAAAGTAAATAATATACAAAAGGTGACATCTTCCGCAACCTGGAAGTGTCCCAATAAAAGAATATTACATAGAAGTTTTTACATGAATGAAAATGAAAAACACTCATCTCACATAAAAAACCCCGGGCTATTCAAACACGACGATCCAATATAACATATCCAGCAACACATAACATCACATGTCATCAACGTAAGTAAATATGCGCATCCCAATTGTCGTTGACATATAGCAACGAAACCAGCGATATCACATATTACACTTACGGTCACAGAAAAGAAAGTGTAAAACTACAACAGTTGGAATCCGCAACCTCCTCAGACATCGCATGCCTGACCAAATGAATTCCTTAGACATCGCATGCCTAACAATTATAAACCCCGCATTTTAGTCACTTTATCGAAAACACTTTTCAATATCAAGTCGGGTAATTCAACAAGATTCCCGACATCCTGATCGAATGCTCGTCGCAAACTTTAGTAGGCGGCCGCACCCCCGACGCCGTCGACGAAATGCACCAAGGCGGAACACCGCTGCCGCGAGCACCCGAACGGATGCTTTCGGCGACGGGGTTCTCCTACAGTCACTTGGTCGGGGCTATAAGGTGTAGCTGTCTATTAAGTTTACCCGGCGAGTATCCGCGTACGCTACGTGATTGCGACGTACTTTTGATCGCATCAAAATTCCGTGGCAACCGATCAAGTGAAACTAAAATGCTATGTTTATAACATTCAAATCAGTTATCTCATAACTCCTTGTGGATTCCAAATATTGTATCACATTCCAGATAAACAGAAAATGTTAAACATTCCGATCGAACAGTCAAACACCTAAGTTTTCCCGAAGCAGCTCAACACATGAAACAAGTTTAAAAACATTCACTTCATGCCTCAGTACCAACAGTCCAGCCGTAGAAGGGCCAAGCCAACGCCTCACATGTGGCACGCCGTACTGCCCCAAACCCTAAGGTTCAAAGGGCAGTCCAAGACGGTCACATAATCGAGTTAAGGTTTGTTGTCTTCTAGAGGGACCATCGAGTTACTTGCACTACTTAGAACGTCTTTAAACCACGGAAAAATCCAACACTTGGAAATTTCCCAACAGGGGAAAAATTGGGTATTTATATCCGGTCGAACTTTTTAACATATTCTAAATACCCGGAAAACCCAACGAAATTAAAAGTTCCGATCGAAATAACGACTACAAAATAAACCCCAAAATACTCAACTCTTGAGTCAGTGTTAAAAATGCCCAGAAAATAGAAAAAACAGAGATATGAATTACTGTGAAAAGATCCGTCGCTAATTCCGTTACATTGCCGTGGAACCGCCGCCAAAGGGGGGTTATTGCCGCGGTTCCGCGGCCATGTAGAGGAGTTAGGGGCTCGTTTTTCATGGTAATTCTTAGAATTTCATGCTGAATTTTTTAAGCATTTTTAATCTGGAAAAAACCCAGTTTTGTAAAAATGTACAGAGAGGGGACATTTTTAGGGTTTTGGGGTTCGATCGGAATTCTAACATCGTCTACACTTCGCCTAAGGCTCTAGCTAGGCTCTGATACCACTGTAGGGTTCCAAGGCAAACTAATGAGGTCTCACAAGGCATCAACCATGCCAATTTCAAAAATTTCCGGTGCCGAGAAACCCTAACTAGATCGTTAACTAGAGAATAGGCGAAACTACAAGTAGTAAACAACTTTACTGCTAAAAGGGAAATGACTACAACCTTTGTAGATCCGGTCCTCCACCTCCATAGCTCCGTGATGATGTCCCCTCGCTGCGATCATCGGATCCCGGGCTCTAGCGTCGGCTTCATCGGAGAAATGGGCGGGCTAGGTCGTCGACTTCGATGCCGAAGATGATCTACGTCGAGGCAACACAAGATCAAGCTCCAACTTCACCAAGCCATGAAACTTGTGAAGAAAACACCCTATACTACATGGCAAGTGGTAGAGGATGAAGAAATAGGAAATGGGTTCACTTTAGAATTCGATTTCTCACTATTTTTCTCAAGGCACCATTGTTGGTAGCAAGCTTCTTCATCTTGAAGAAGAAGAAGAAGAAGAAGATAATATGATGAGTATATTTTTGAACATAGAAAATAAGATGATACTTATCATATTTGCAGCCATGGTTTAGTGTAGAGAATTAACTAGGGTTAGGTGAATGGTTAGGTTAGGCATGAAACAAAAATGGTAGACTTTTTCAAAGCATCATGAAGCTTCAACAAAGAAACAAAATTAGCCACCATTTTTTCCTTTTGCCAAAATGAATGAATAAATAAATAAAAAAGCAAATAAATCAAATGAAACCCTAACCATTAACTAACCATGGTTTAATATAAACATACACCCAAGTTTGCATGTATCATCAAACATGATACAAACTAGTGTATAAAAGTATATCACATATACAATGTGCACTTCAAGTGAGAAAATCCATTTAAAGTGAACAAATACTAGTTAATGTAAAGTAATATATCAAATATATAATTATACATTAAATCATTAAATCAACACTTGATTTAACGATCCGGTCATATCGCATATGACCGACTAATATCCAATGTATCGGTTTATCGAATCAATCCTCGATTCGATAACTAGGTTATATCGCATACAACCAATCGATACATTCATCGCGAGAATAGAATACGGTATCACATACACGCATTATTCTCGGTCTCGCACATATCTCAGATGCGCTCCTATTTCATTTCGCTTGAGCCAGGAAACCTCTGTGTAGGACTCTAAAGACTCGTCAATACGCCGGCAGCAGGTGATGATCATATCAAACACCCACAAGCCGCAAGTGGTCTGCTAAACGTAACGGCCACCCGGGTATTGAGCAATCAGAAGATAGACGAGCAAGCCCGCTCACACTCCTGTGAATCCAACCAGTAACACATACCGTACAGTCCGGTCTGATCGTCTGATATGTCGCATATCTTGCCTAGGGGTGGTAAACGTCAGACCCCAATAGCTCGATAAGTCGTGTCGATATGAGGTCCATAACTGTTCGAGAAACTACTGATAACACTTACCAGTAAATCTCAGCAACCCTGGCCAGGGATTTCCGGTTATAGCCAATCGAACACAGCGCAACATCAATTCCCTATACCGGGAGAGACGAATCCCCTCCTATCGCTCATTGCCTCCATGTGATTTGGGACTGTACCCAAAAACCACCGTTTTGCACGCCCTCTTGGACATGGTAAGGTGGAATTCAAAGCACAGTGGGAATTACACAAGACTCTATGACGATCTCGGGTCTACAGACTAACCTGTACCAGGGTCACTAGAGAACTGCCATCTGACGTAAGGTATAATACCATCTGGGAGTTCTCGGCGAGTCCGTCCAGTGTACCCAGTCTCCACTGAGCACCCGTATATCATCTCTGATGTCAAACACCAATGGATATGGGATCATCCATCGCCCATCTGTATGGGTCGAGAAGATATACGCTAGTCTACTCTGGTATATCGATGCCCCGTCTCGATACACCCACGACTAGGGACCTTGAAGGATGTACTTATGGACTACCATGTCCCCACTAGTATGATCTGCATCATAGTCCAGGTAGTCAAGTACACATCCTAAGGGTTTTACCAACAAATAATCAGAGAGACAATCAGTATACACGTTAAGGTAAACAGTAACCAGATAGCATACTATCATGTCGAGCAAGAAAGTCCTCCCTATATACGTCCAAGGATCCACTACAATATACATCCTATGTATAGTAATTGCCTCTAGGGCATACATATAACTAACACTCTCATCTTAATCCTCCCTATACACCAAAGCACAATGGTGTATCGGAGCGGAGGAATCGCACCCTATTAGATATGGTGCGCTCTATGATGAGTACGACTGAGTTATCTATTTTCTTTTGTGGTCATGCACTTGAGACAGCAGCATACCTATTGAATCAAGTTCCGTCTAAATCTGTACCTACCACACCATGAGATATGGAGTGGGAAGAGAGCATGTCTTAAATGTGTTAAGATATGGGGTTGTCCGGCCTATGTCAAAACACAAAATACGGAGAAACTCGAGGCACGGTCAATTCTTTGTAAGTTTGTGGGATATCCTAAACATTCACATGGATATCTTTTCTACCACGGCGAGAAACAAAAGGTGATTGTTTCTCGACATGCCACATTTTTAGAAAAAGAATACCTGTAAAAGAAATTAGTCATGAAGCGGTAGAGTTGGAAGAACTTTCAGAACCACAAACTACAACTGAAGATTTAGTGAAACCAGATGATTCAGTAGTTTCCAACGAACCCCAGCCTCTCCGCCGATCTAGTAGGGTTCCTCATCCACCTGAGAGATACTACGGTTTTCTCATTGAAGTTGGGAGCGAGGATTGCATCATGGAAGATGATGACTCGACTAGCTTCTAGCAGGCCATCACGAGTGGGGACTTTGTGAAATGGCAGGATGCAAAGCGATCTGAGATGGAATCCATGTACACCAACAAAGTATGGACTTTAGAAGTTGCTCCTGAAGGTGTAAAACCGATTGGGAGCAAATGGATCTTTAAGAAGAAACTTGGTGTAGATGGAAAAGTTGAGACATACAAAGCTAGACTTGTTGCAATGGGTTTTCGTCAACGACCAGGAGTGGATTATGACGAAACCTTTTCTCCAGTGGCTATGCTTAAGTCCATCCGGATGTTACTTTCCATTGTTGCATACCATGACTACGAAATCTGGCAAATGGATGTTAAGACCGTCTTTCTAAATGGTGATTTGGAAGAGTGCGTGCACATGACTCAGCCAGAGGGCTTCGTAGACAGTGGGAGCAGCTGAAAGGTGAGCAAGCTGCTAAAATCCATCTATGGTTTGAAGTAGGCATCGCGTAGTTGGAACATATGTTTTGATGTGGTAGTCAAAGAGTTTGACTTCATTAAAAACATAGATAAACCTTGTATATACAAGAAGGTGGCAGAGAGTAAGGTTGTCTTCCTCGTATTATACGTGGATGACATACTCTTGATAGGAAATTATGTTCCTATGCCGCACTCGGTCAAGCTCTTCTTATCACATAGATTCTCAATGAAATATCTAGGTGATGCCTCCATAGAGATAGATCTAGACGGATACCGGGATTGTTCTAATCTAGGTACATTGACACCATACTAAAAAGGTTTAGTACGGAAGTATCCAAGCGTGGGAACTTACCCATGATCTCTGGACCCACTCTCTCCAAAGAGATGTCTCTTAAGACTGATTTGGAGAGAACTCGCATGCAAGGGATACCCTATGCTTCGGCAATAGGCTCTATCATGTACACGATGCTATGTGCCAGACCCGATGTAGTATACTCACTAAGTGTAGTGAGTAGGTATCAAGCAGATCCTGGAGAGAATCACTGGACAACTGTGAAGAACATTCTCAAGTATTTGAGAAGAACTAAAGAGATATTCTTGGTCTATGGTAACGGAGAACTCCAGGTGGAGTCCTTTACCGATTCGAGCTTCCAAAGTGATAAGGACGACTCTAAGTCGCAATCGGGATTTATCTTTATCCTAAATGGAGGGGCGGTTTGTTGGAAGAGTTCCAAACAGGAAATCGTGGCAGACTCGACGATGGAGGCTGAATACATCGCTGCCAACGATGCTGCCGAAGAAGCTGTCTGGATGAAGAAGTTCATCACTGAATTTGGTGTGGTTCTGTCCATTGAGCATCCAATACCTCTGTATTGTGATAACAATGGAGCTGTGGCTTTGGCCAAGGAACCCAGGTCCCATCAGCGATCCAGGCATATTCTGAGGCGGTATCACCTGATCCGGGAGATAGTTGATCACCGGGAGATCGAGGTCAGGAGAGTTGATACGAAGGACAACACTGCGGATCCACTTACGAAGGCCATACCCCAGATACATTTTGAGAGACTCTTCGGGTTTTTGGGTATGAGATACTACAACAGCTGGCCTTACTACACGTTGGAGATTGTTAGTTAGGTACAAGCCCTAGATGCCATTGTTTACATAAGATGTATATTATAATGGATGCTTGGATATATATATAGAGGACTTTCTTGCTCGACATGATTGTATGCTATCTGGTTTCACTTTTTCTTAACATGTTTACTTGTATTAATTTACTGTCTTGCTCTCACATGTTGATAAAGCCTTTAGGATCTGTACTCGACTACTAGGACTATGATATAGATCATACTAGTTGGGCCAGGGTAGTCCACGAGTACATCCTATAACTGTCCCTAGTCGAGGGTGTATCGAGACAGGGCATCGATACTCTAGAGTAGACTAGTGTATACGCATCTTGACCCATATGATGGGCGATGGATGATCCCATATCCATAGGTGTTGGACATCAAAGATGGTGTACGGGTGCTCAGTGGAGACTGGGTATGCTGAACGGACTCGCCGAGAACTCCTAAATGGTATTATACCTATCGTCAGATAACAATTCTCCGGTGACACTGGTACAGGTTAGTCTGTAGACCCGAGATCGTCATAGAGTCTTATGTGATTCCCACTGTGCTTTGATTTCCACCTTACCACGTTCACAAGAACGTTCAAAACGGTGGCTTTTGGGTACAGTCCCGAATCACATGGAGGCAATGAGCGATAGGAGGGATTTCGTCTCTCCCGGTATAGGGAGTTGATGTTGTGCTGTGTTCGATTGGCTATAACTGCAAGTCCCTGGCCAGGGTTGATTCTGAGTGCTACCGGTAAGTGTTACCAGTAGTTTCTCGACCAGTTATGAGCCTTACATCGACATGACTTATCGGTTATTGGGGTCTGACGTTTACCACCCCTAGACTAATGCAACATATCAGACGAAGAGACCGGACTGTATGGTAGTGTTACTGATTGGATTCGCAGGAGTATGTACAGGCTTTCTTGTTGATCTTCTGGTCGCTTAATACCCGGGTGGCTGTTACGTTTATCTGACCGCTTGCAACTTGTAAGTGTTTGATATGATCATCACCTACTGCCGGCGTATTGACGAGTCTTTAGAGTCCTACACTGAGATTTCCTGGCTCAGGCGAAACAGAGTAGGAGCACATATGCGATATGTGCGAAACAGAGTAGGACCGAGATTAATAAGATATGTGATACCGTATTCTATTCTCGCGATATATGATATCGGCCGGTTATATGTGATATTGCCGGGTTATTGGATTAAGAGTTGATTCGATAAAATGATATATATATATTATATACTCACTTAAGTATTTATTATTCTCACTTGTAATACATTTAACATATATGTGATATATTTTTATTGTATTGTTTTCTTTTGTTACATAAATATTATATATGTGATATATAAAATTGTGACATGCTAGGTTATACATGCAATTGGGATGTATGAGAATTATACCATGCTACATGTAATGTTTGAGTTTAAATTCTTAAGTAATTCAAAATTGAGGAAATGAGTCATGGTGAAGCTTCATGAAGCTTGTGGATAAACTTTGAAAAAGTCTTCTCTTTTTGTTTTGCTTAAGATATTTATAAACTCAACAATGACACATAGCCATGGTTAACTCTCTACATGAGTTAGTGGATGACATACACTAACCTAAGGTTGCATTTCTAACCTCATCTTTTTGATTATTCATCTTCTACCTCATCTCATTTTTACTTTCTAGCTTTTGAGAAAAGAGAAGAAAATAGTGAGAAAATAAATAATAAAGTGAGCAAAATTCCTACTTCATCATCCTCTTCTATACTAACCATATAGATTAGAGTGTTGGCTTCACTAATATTATATTAGTGAAGTCATAGGTTGAGTTCCTGTTTCCTCGAAGTAGATCGTCTTGGATTTCAAAGACTTCAAGCAAGATGCATCCTACATTGTGCGGAGCCACTCCAGAGTCCGGGAGTTCATGGATCGTAGCGAAGGGACCACTACTCGGAGCTTTTGAAGCGAAGGAATGGACTACAAAGGTTGTAATCCCTATCTCTTAGATGTAAAGTTGTTTACATGAAAAGTTAACCCTAATTCTCTCGTTAAGATCTTGGTTATGATTTCATAGCACCCCAAATTTTTATAAAATGGTATGGGTGATGCCTTCCTAAACTTTGTCGTGGTGTTATACAACCCAACACTTGGGATGTAGGATTGGCTATTCATCACGACCATGGAATCCGTGTTTTATATAGGCTTAAATTAAAACCTGGAAATCCTAGTATATCCAATATTTCATATGTTGTCTTCTGCTGCTAATATTCTGTGATGTGATCACTTTATATTCTGAGATGGTTACATTATATAATATATATGATATATTATAGACGTTGCTTATGTTTTTCACATGCGCTAGCCTTGCCCCGCTCTACCGTTAGTTACCTAACCTAATGGTGCACGACAGGATTTCGAGGCAAATGCGGATGGCAAAAGCATACGTTGTATTTATCTGTGATGCTTAGGTAACAGAAATGATGGGACATTCATTAATAAGATTAATGAAAGAAAATAAAGCTAAAGATATTGTGGAATCGAATTTTCAAAAATAGGTAGCTTTAGTTGTTGCTTTGCATAGTGGTATTCCTAGTAGAATATCCTGCACCTTATTCGATGAGGAAAGAGCCGAGATCCCTTCACCGGGAGTGACCTCTTTAGCAATTACTAGAAGACGCTACAACCCTCGGTTTTGCCTTTTGATTGCTTTTCTAGTTCTTGCTTTGCAAAGTGATATTGTGAATATCCTGCATCTCATTCGACGAGGAAAGAGCTGAGATCCCTTCACCGGGAGTGACCGCTTTAGCGAAACTAGCAAAACCCTAAAAACACTCCATTTTAAATCATTTGATTCTACGACGAGATCAAGTTTAAGCGTTAAAGGTTTTCATAAAAACCATTCGCAGCCCTTTGTCATTTTTGGAAGTAGAGTACTTAGTATTCGTGCTGCGTTTGTTGACTATAATTAAGGTGCATTGTACTGTAGCTAATTGATGTCTTGCTACACAGCATATGATGCGATTAATTAGGATGGTCATGTGACTTTGTTGACCATAGTTAAGGGTCATGCTGGAGGGTCTAATTAATCAAGAAATGACGGGTAGAACTTGACTAGTGCTTGTGATTTGCTGACCATAGTTAAGGTCATGAGCCACTAGGGGTAAAAACCATTATCAGGAGATTCGAGTGTTGAAATTTGCAATGAGATTGCATAACTTCTATGAGATAATTGGATCCGGATACCCACTGCGAGTAACTGTTACTCCTGGAAGAGTTTTGCACTTTACAATTAGCCGATTAATTAGGTGTCTAGAAAGGTGTCAACGGGGCTACGCCCTTGGGAAAACAAGTTTTATTTTAATTAGGTCCGTGCGAAATCACGGGGTACCTCCCTCAAAGTACCGGCACGTGCCTGCATGAAAGATTGGCGAACTTGTAGGGTGTAATTAATCCCGGCTAGTCTTTCCTTTTAGGGTTTAAAGGAAGATTTGATAAAAACAGTGGGAGCCTTCCAGATTAAATAAAATATATAACCAATCTAATCTTGCAAGAGTGCACGCAGAGTGTTTTCTTCTCTCTCTCTCTCCAGGTAACGACCATGTCATGCCTTAATCAAGATAATAATAAGGATGTATTGACTCAACCCGCTTGTTATACTATGCTGGGGAACGTTGGTTCCACTCCAACTTATAATTGTTATAAGACCGAGCAGGAAATGGGAAATACCAGGATTCTCATGCCGCCCAAACGAAGAAAGTGCATGATTGATGCATCTTCTTCGGGTATGTTCGTTACAGAGAACTATTTCTCAGTATCCTCTACATCCTTGGTATTTGATACCGGATCAGGATCCCGCATATGTAATCTGTTATATATGCTATGGATAGGTAGAGAACTGAGAACAGGGTGATATGCCTCTAAGTATAGAGATTGGTGCAAATGTTGCAGCCAAATCAGTTGGCAGTTATCACCTTGTATTACCAAATACATTGATTCTGTACCAATGTTATTAGATAACGAACCTAATATACAACATCATATCAGTCTCTTTATTAAGTAAAGAAGGATATAATTTTGTATGGTTGGATAATCTTTTGAACATTTCCTATATCAAGAGTTGCTCGGTTCAGGCACGTTATCTAATAGCATATACGTTCTAAATCAAACCATAGTTCTTAACGTACAGAACACACACAAGAGGAAGAGTTTAGAAATGACTGAATCATACTTATGGCATTGTAGACTAGGTCATATTAATGCGACCCGACTAGCTAAGTTACATTAAGATGCATATTTAAATCAGTTTGAATTTACATCTTGTGAAACTTGCCAGTCATGTCACAAAGTTAAGATGACCATAGCTCCGTTTACTTGAAACAGAGATAGGGTTAGTAAACTCTTGGGACTAATACATAATAATGTATGTGGTCCCTGTCTACACATGCCAGGACTGGTTCTTTGTACTTCATTATATTCACTGATGATCTCTCAGGATTCAGACATGTGTTCCTGTTGAAACACAAGCCTGAAGCATTTGAGAAATTCAATGAATATATATCAGAAGTAGAGAGCCAAAACGGGTATACGTATTACGTCTTTTGATGGGATCAGGGAGGATAATACTTGTGCATGGAATTCTTAGACTATTCTAAAGGAGAATGAGATTCTCTCTCAGCACTACTCCTCCGTATACACCATAGGACAATGGTGTATTGGGGCAGAGCAATCGCACCATATTAGATATGGTGCACTCTATGATGAGTACTACTGAGTTGCCTATTTCCTTTTGGGGGTTATGCACTTGAGGAAGCAGCATAAATACTGATTTGGTTTCCAATCAAATCAGTGCCTACCACTCCATATGAGATATGGTATGGGAAGAGCCCATCATTTATGCATGTGAAGATTTGGGTTGTCCGGCCTATGTCTAAAAGCAAAATCCGGACAAGCTCGAGGCAAGGTCAGTTCTGTGAATGTTTGTTTGATATCCTAAGCATTCGCAAGGGAATATCTTCTACTACACCGAGAAACAAAAGGTGTTTTATTTCTCGGCATGCCACCTTTTTGGGAAAAGGAATTTATTTTGGAAAGAAATTTGTGGTCATGAGTTAGAACTGGAAGGAGTTCCAGCTATACAAACTACAGCTGATGATTTGGTAGAACCGAAGGATTCAATAGTTCCCGACGAACCTCAGCTTCTTCGCCGATCTAGTAGGGTTCCTCATCCGCTTGAGAGGTACTACGGTTTTCTCGATGACAGTGGGAGCGAGGATTGCAACAAAAGATGATGACCCAACTAGTTTCGAGCAGGCCATCATGAGTGGGGACTCTGTAAGAATGGCTGGATGCTAAGCGATCTGAGATGAAATCTATATACACCTACAAAGTATGGACTTTGGTCGCTATATCTGAAGGGTTAAATCCCCATGAGGAGCAAGTAAATTTTGAGAAGATTATTTGGTGTAGATAGAAAAGTTGAGACTTTCAAGGCTAGACTTGTTGCAAAAGGTTCTCATTATTTGCCAGGCGTGGATAATGATGAAACCTTTTTCTCAAGTGGCTGTGCTTAAGTCCATCCGGATCCTACTTGCCATTGCTACATACCATGACTATGATATATTGCAGTTGGGTGTCATGACTACTTTTTTGAATACTGATTTAGAAGAGAGCGTCTATATGTACACAGCCAGAGGGCTTCGTAGACGGTGGGAGCAGCGGAAACGTGTGAAAGTTGCTTTACAGGTTAAAGCAGACATCGCGAAGTTGGAACATCTATTTTGATGTGATAGTCAAAGCGTTTGACTTCATCAAAATGGTAGATGAACCTTGTATATACAAAAAGGGTAGTGGAGAGTAAGGTGGTCTTCCTCGTATTGTACGTGGATGACATACTCTTCATAGGAAATAAGTTTCCTATGGTACACTCGATCAATCTCCTCTTATCACAATGATTCTCCATATAGGATCTTGGTGATACCTCCTAAATCCTGGTTTTTGGATCTATGAGATAGATCTAAGTGGATGTTAGGATTCTCATTAGGTGTAGTGAGATGATATCAAATGATCCTGAGGAGAATCACTGGACTGCTTTGGAGAACCTTCTTAAGTACTTGAGTAGCACTAAAGAACTGTTCTCGGAGTTTACTAACGGTGAACCCCAGTGGGTGTCCTTTTCCGACTCGAGCTTCCAGGGTGGTAAGGTTGACTGAAAGTCAGTTAAAGGCACTGTCTTTACCCTCAGTGGAGGGACGGTATGTTGGAAGAGTTCCAAGCTAGATACCGGGGCAAACTAGACGATAAAGGCTGGATACATCGCTATCAACGATGCTACCAAAGAGGCAGTCTGGGTATATATATGTTCATGAGATGAACTAGGTTCCTACCATTGTGTGACACGGAGATGCGGCTTTGTCCTTGGAACCCTGGTCCTATCAGTGACCCAGATATATTCTAAGGCAGTATCACCTGATCATGGAGATGGTTGATCTCTAAGAGATCGAGGCTAGGAGAGTAGACTAAGAGGTTAACATGGTAGATCCACTCACTAAGGCCTTTCCTGCGAGAGACTTTTATAGGACGTTGGGTACGCTATACTACAACAACTGCCCTTAGTGCAAGTGGGAGATTGTTAGTTGTATGTATTCCCTAGATGCCATTATTGTACATGAGATGTATATTATAGTGGATGCTTGGACATATATATGGAGGACTTTCTTGCTCGACATGATAGTACGCTATCTGGTTGCTCTTTATCTTAACATGTACACCTATGTCTCTCTGTTGCATGTTGATAAAGCCCTTAGGATGTGTACTTGACTTCCAGGATTATGATGCAGATCATACTAGTAGGGCCTGGGTAGTCCATGAGTTCATCCTTCAATATTCCTAGTCGTGGGAATATCGAGACGGGGCATCGATATTCCAGAGTAGACTAGCGTATATCCACTCGACCCATATGATGGGCTATGGATGATCCCATATCCATTGGTGTTTGACATCAGAGATGGTATACGGGTGCTCAGTGTAGACTGGGTATACTGAACGGACTCGCCGAGAACTCCTAGATGGTATTATACCTCACATCAGATAGCAGTTCTCTGGTGACACTGGTACAGGTTAGTCTGTCGCCCCGAGATCGTCATAGAGTCTTGTGTGTCTCCCACTGTGCTTCCACCCTACCATAGCTCTACTGAGTCGTGCAAACAGGTGGTTTTTAGGTACAGTCCCGAGTCACTTGGAGGCAATGAGCGATAGGAGGGGATTCTTCTCTCCCATTATTGGGGGTTGATGTTGCTCTATGCTCGATTGGCCATAACTGCAAATCCCTGACCATGGTAGATGAGATTTACTGGTAAGTGTTATTAGTAGTTTCTCGTCCGTTATGGACCTTACATCGGCATGACTTATCAAGATATTGGGGTCTGACGTTTACCACCACGAGACGAGATATGCGACATATGAGACAAAGAGACCGGACTGTACGGTACTGTTACTGATTGGATTCGTAGGAGTATGAGCAGGCATGCTTGTTGATCTTCTGATCGCTCAATACACGGGTGGCCGTTACGTTTAGCACGCCTCTTGTGGCTTGTGGGTGTTTAATACGATCATCACATACTGCTGGCGTATTGACGAGTCTTTAGAGTCCTACACAGAGGTTTCCGTGCCCAAGCGAAATGGAGTAGGAGCACATATGTGATATGTGCGTGACCGAGGTTAATGTGCGTATGTGATACCGCATTCAATTCTCGCGATATGTGATATCGGTCGGTTATATGTTATATAGCCGGGTTATCGGATCAAGTGTTGATTCGATAGATTGTTATATTTGATATTAGTTAATTGTTTGTGATATAGACAGATTATTAAATCAAGTGTTGATTTAATAATTTAATGTATAATTATTTATTTGATATATTAACTTACATTATCTAATATTAGCTCACTTAACATTTCTTTTTCTCACTAGTGTGCATATAGTATATATGTAATATATATTAATGTACATGTTTTTGTGTCATGCATGATGACATATGCAAACATGGTTTGTGTGTGTTACTTACACCATAATTAAGATAATGGTAATGATTTTATTTATTTTAGTAATTCAAAATTAGTGGTATTTTTTCATGGCTTGTAAGCTTGTGGAAGCTTGTAGATTATTTGACTTAGTCCATTAATCATGTCTCATTCAAGATATTTATTAACCAAACTATTATCTTAAACCATGATTATGTCTCTACAATGGTTAATATGTGATATTGTCTTACCCATGGTTACTATCCTCACCTAATTAGTTTTCATTTCTCATCTTGATTATTTTCATCTTCTTCTTCCTCATGATAGCTTTCTAGCTTTCAAAAGTGTGAGAAAATATTGTGAGAAAATAAAATATAAAGTTAGCCAATTTCCTACTTCATTATCCTCTACTACTTGCCATTTAGTTTAGGATGTTCTCTTCACAAAGTTCATTACCTTGTGAAGAGGTAGTTTGGGTTTGAGTCTCCTCGACGTAGATCATCTTTGGCCTCAAAGACTTCGAGCAAGCTTGTTCATTTCTTCATGTGGATTTTTACTAAAGTTCGGATGTTCACTACTTGGAGTGAAGGGACTAGTACAAGGAGCTTTAGAAGTGAAGGAGCGGTCTGCAAAAGTTTTATTCCCCATTCACTTTCTATGTAAAGTAGTATGCATTCTAGTTTTGCTCCTAACACTTTAGTTAGATCCTAGGTTAAGTTGTTTGGCACACTAAATTTTTTTTAATACGGCATGTTTGATTCCTTATGAAACCTTTTGGTCGTGCCAAATAACCCAACAGAAGGGACTACTACAAAGAGCTAAAGAAGTGAAGGACCGGACTACAAAGGTTGTAATCCCTAATCACTTAGTTGTAACGTAGTTTACAATATGTTTCGTATGATTCTATTGTTAAAGATTCTAGTTTAGGGTTCTTTAAAATGGCAAAATTTTGAAAATGGCATGGACGATACCTCCCGAAACCTTGCTGTCGTTCATAGGAACCCTACAGTGGTATCAGAGCCTAACTAGGGAATTAGACGGATTGTGTTGGATTACGAAACCGAAACAACTCCGAAACTTGAAACATTGATAGCTAGTTTATGTTCATTATTTAAAGTCTTCAAAATTTTTTTTAAACAGTTGCAGAATGTTGTATGAGATGCAACATGAACACAGTGCAAATTTGAACCATTTCGACTTTTATTTGGCCTGCCACATGCCCATTAAATCCGGCCTCCTCGGCCCTTATGTGGAATTTTCGTTTGAAACTTGCACTGTGTTCCACTCTCTGGGTTTTGGTGTTTCAGGTGTTGTTTGTTTTTGCTAAATTTTCATGTGATGTTAATTTTCTGCAAAGGAAACTCGGAGTGTTTTGTAATCGTAATTCTAACAGTTTTTCGGGTTACTTTAGACGGTGTTAAAAAGTTTGAACGGATATCAAATACCCATTTTAACTCTCGCTGGAAATTTTCCAAGTGTTGGATTTTTCCTTAGTTTAAAACTTTCAGAAAAACATGTAAGCGATACCGTGGACCCCTAGAAGAACGAAACCTTAACTCGATTATGTGAACGTTAGAACTGCCACAAAATCTAAAGGTTTGTGGTTGTTCAGCGGTACCACATGTGAGGAATTGGTTGACCCTTCTACGGCTAGTTCATAGGAGCTGTGGCATGTACTAAGTATTTTTAAACTACGCTCAAGTGTTGAGCTTTTCGGGTAATTTTGGGTGTTTGTTGATTCGATCGGAATGTTTGATATCGTCTAGCTATTTGTGGAATGTGATACTATATGTAGAATTCATATAGTTAGGCATGAAATCCAAAGTATGTGATATTTTGGGTTTATGATGTCTATGGTTATTATGGCTTCAAAATGTTGTAGTTTGATATTTTCTTTTCTGGGACCGTAACTGTAATATGTGGTGTATCGTCGGTTTCGTTGTTGTATGTCAACAACATTTGGGATACGCATATTTACTTACGTTGATGACATGCGATGTTATGTGTTGTTGTGATATGCTATATTGGATCGTCGTGCTTTGAATAGCCGGAGGTTTTATGTGAGATGTGTAAGTCGACGTTAGACACCACACAAGATGCAGGGAGGCGGAATAGGTAAAACAATCATTTTGTTTAAGTTAACATCGACTAACTTTACGGATCTTTCCTAAACCCTAACTAACAAGCTATCTAGAAGTGCTAAACTACTATGATAAATGATTATACCTCAAGATACTAGTCATTCTTGTTCTTGTTGTGCACCTCCTCGTCGGCCTCCTCAATGTGATAGAAGATCCACTTGAGAGTTCCTTCTCCAAGCTTTAACCTCTCACTTGAGGTAACTAAGTGGCTAGGATTGCTAATCCAAGTAACCTAGAGGATATAGAGATGGATTAAGGATTAATTAGTCTTTCTAACCCTTGGGATCTCAACACATGAGAGGATTAGGGTTAAGTTGAAGAAGAGGAGAGCTTGAGGAGAGAGAGTGTGTATGTGAGAATTCAAATGAAAAATAACTCAATTCTATATCTTATGAAGCATAATGATTATCAAATAAATCATATATGATAATTACAACCATGCTTCATTTAATACAATCAATGAATCATCTCATGAGTGATTAAGCAATAAATACTTCATTAACTCACTTGGATGAATCATCTTATGAGTCACTAATTCATTTAATCCAAATTACACATAAGCACTCCACCTCATTTCGTTTAATTCATAAATGAATTAAATCAAAATGAGTCACCTATCTTCTAGAAGCTTCTCGACTAATTACGAGAATGCCCCTCCAATCCGTAAAACACGGAAATACTGAGACTGTATAAATCCAATAATCCAATACTAGAATCTGTCTTAAACTAAAGCCTGCTAGTATAATCTGTTCGAACATCATATTTGTACAAGTACACGTATATGTACGAACCCTGTCGTAAAACCATACGACCTCTATATCGTTTCTCCTGAAGCAGGGAAACTCTCTGTGTGGGACTCTAAAGACTTCACACTACGCTGGCAGTGGGTTTAACCACAGGCCGCAAGCTGTACTAGCTGTAAATAACGGTCCCCAGGTAGATGTTCATAAGAAGGCCGATGAGGAAACCCATCCGAACTCCTACTGAGCCTGATGTGACAATCTCCGTACAGTCCGGTCTGTTCGTCTAATACTATCGCAAATCGGGCCTAGGGGCGGGAAGCGTCAGTTCCCTAAATGAGGTATAAGTCGTGTCGGAGTGAAGCCCATTACAACTTGAGAAGCTACTGGAAATCCTACCAGTAAATCTCGTTTTCCGTGGCCAGGGACTTTGCGTAATGGCTCTCCAAACACAGTGCGATATCAACTCCCAATACCGGGAGAGACGAATCCTTTCTAACTGTCATTCCCTCAAAGTACATCGGGACTGCACCCAACTACTACCTGTTTCCATGACTCCTTTGAGCCGTGGTAGGGTAGCAATCTAAGAACAGTGGGAACACACTCGAGACGAAGCAGCAGTGTCAAGTCAACAGACTATGCTGTACTCATGTCACCTGGGAACTTTTAACTGACGACGGGTATAATACCAACCAACAGTTCCCTGCGAGTCCTGTTCGGTGTACCCGTAACCGAACGAGCACCTGTATACTATCTCCAGTACATCGTACTAATGGCTGTGGGACAGGCCGTTTCCCCTGCTGTGATGAGAAGCGTACACATTAGTCTACTCTGGAGTATCGATGCCCTGTCTCGATAATCCTACGACTAGGGACCTGAAAAGGATATGCTTGTAGACTACCCAGCCCCCACTAGTGTGACTGCCATCACAACGCTGGTAGTCAAGAAAGATCCTATGGGCTTTATCAATATGTATTCGCGATATGCTAAAAGAAACATATACACAAATTAAGATATATATAAACCAAGTAGCATACTATTATGTTGAGCAAGACTGTTAATATAACTGTGAATATCCTAAGCTTCCATTAAGTAATATACAAGCTAGTATGATACAATAATGGCCCCTAGGGCATATACACTAACAATCTCGCACTTGCACTTGGGCCATGTAGTGGCATATCGAAGACCTATCATCTCGAATAGCCACTCGAACTGTGTCTGAGGTAAGGCCTTTGTGAATGGATCTGCAGTGTTCTCCTCTGCAGCAACTCTCCGGACCTCGATCTCCCGGCGATCTATGATCTCCCTGATCAGGTGATATCGCCTTAAGATGTGTCTGGACTTCTGATGGGACCTGGGTTCCTTCGTTAAAGCTATATCCCCGTTGTTGTCACAATACAGAGGTATTGGATCAACAATGGATGGAACCACCTGAAGTTCTGTGAGGAACTTCTTCATCCAGACTGCTTCTTTTGCGGCATTGCAAGCAGCGATATACTCCGCTTCCATCGTCGAGTCAGCAACGGTGTCCTTCTTGGAACTCTTCCAGCACACCGCCACTCCATTGAAGGTAAAGACATAACCTGACATGGACTTGGAGTCATCCTTGTCACTCTGGAAGCTGGAGTCAGCAAAGGCCTCGATTTTGAGGTCTTTTCCGCCGTAAACCAAGAACATATCCTTAGTCCTTCAGTACTTGAGAATGTTCTTTACTGCTATCCAGTGCTTCTCCCCTGGGTCAGACTGATACCGGCTTACCACGCTCAGTGCGTAAGCTACATCTGGTCTGGTGCACAACATCGCATACATTATAGATCCTACCGCAGAAGCGTAGGGTATAATCGACATGCGATCCATTTCCAAATCAGTCTTAGGAGACATCTCTTTGGAGAGGGTGATTCCATGACAAGCCGGCAAATTACCGCGCTTAAAATCTTCCATACTGAATCTTTTCAGTATAGTGTTGATATACCTGGACTGCGAAAGTCCCAACATCCTCTTAGATCTATCACGAAAGATCCAGATCCCCAGAATGTAAGAGACATCACCCAGGTCTTTCATGGAGAACCTGTGTGACAGGAATCCTTTGACAGATTGTAGCAAAGTAATGTTATTTCCTATTAAGAGTATGTCATCCACGTACAAGACGAGGAATACGACAGTTCGTACTACGATTTTACTATATATACATGGTTCATCTGGATTTTTGATAAAGTCATATTCTTTAACCGTTTCATCAAAATAGATGTTCCAACTCCGCGATGCCTTCTTTAGTCCATAAATGGACTTAAGCAACTTGCACACTTTCCCGCTGCTCCCACTCTGATTGAAACCTTCTGGCTGATCCATATAGGCGCATTCTTCTAAATTACCGTTTAGAAAAGCCGTCTTTACGTCCATCTTCCAGATCTCATAATCATGGAAGGCGGCAATGGCAAGAAGGATCCGAATGGATTTGAGCATAGCCACTGGAGAAAACGTTTCGTCATAGTCCAAACCAGGTCTTTGACGAAAACCCTTTGCAACAAGTCTAGCCTTATAGGTTTCCACCTGTCCATCTACACCAATCTTTTTCTTGAAGATCCACTTGCATCCTATGGGTTTTACACCATCTGGAGCAAAGTTCAAAGTCCATACTTTTTTGGTGTACATGGACTCCATCTCGTTCCGCATTGCATCCATCCATCTTACTGAGTCGCCGCTCTGGATGGCCTGTTGGAAGCTAGTAGGTTCATCATTATCAATGACGCAATCCTCTCTATCCCCGTCTATAAGAAAACTGTAGTATCTCTCAGGCGGATGAGACGGCCTACTACTCCTGCGGAGGGGTGCGGGAATGTCCTGTTCTTCTTGAACTTCTGTTTCTACCAAACTTTCAGTAGTAGTTTGTGGTTTTGGAATTTCTTCCAGTTCTATTGCGCTCCTATTTGTTTCCTTTTCTAAAAACTGTTGTTCTAGAAAATGGGCATTACGAGAAACAAAAACCTTTCGTTCCTCTGTGTAATAGAAAAAATACCCCTTGGAGTTCTTTGGATATCCCACAAACTTACACTGTACAGATCGTGGTTCGTGTTTGTCCGCATACTGCTTTTTTACAAAAGCTGGACATCCCCATATCTTCAGATACTGAAGATAGGGTTTCTTCCCACTCCACATCTGATATGGTGCGGTAGGCACAGTCTTAGTAGGAACCCTTTTCAAAAGATATGCAGCTGATTCTAGTGCATAACCCCAGATAGATCGCGGTTACTCAGCATTACTCATCATGTAACGTACCATATCCAATAGGGTTCGGTTCCATCTTTCTGATATACCGTTATGGTGTGGAGTGTATGGAGGAGTAAGCGGAGAGAGAATTCCTTTCTCTTTTAGGTAACCCAGGAACTCGGCACTTAAGTATTCACCACCTCGATCAGATCTCAGTGTCTTGATACTTTTGCCGGTTTGGTTTTCTAGTTCATTCTTATATTCTTGGAATTTCTCATAGGCCTCGGATTTATGTTTCACCAAGAAAATGAATCCATACCTAGAGTAATCATCCGTAAAAGTAATGAAATATGAAAAACCGCCTCTTGCATGTGTAGACATTGGACCACATACATCACTGTGTATGAGTCCTAAAAGCTCGCTCGCTCTTACTCCATGTCCAGTGAATGGAGTCTTTGTTATCTTTCCTTTGAGATATGATTGACAAGTGGCAAAAGATTGATATTCGAACGGATCCAAATATCCTTCTCTATATAACTTAATTAACCTTGTCACATTGATGTGACCTACTCTACAAAACTATAAGAAAGCCTAATTTATATCTGGAGACTTTCTTTTTATTGTGTTCTGGACATTGAAAATCTGTAATTAGTTTAACACGTACATACCGTTATCTAATGTACCGGACCCAATCAAACCATGATTAAGGTGGATGTTAACAACATCGCTTACAAACGTGAAATCATAACCTTCTTTTGATAACAATGATACTGATATGATATTACACGTTAAACTAGGTACACAAAAACAGTTGCGCAAAACAAAAATATGTCCACTCGTCAATCCAAGATGATAATCCCCTACGGACACAGCATTCACGCTAGCTCCGTTAGCAACCTGGAGGGTCAAATCACCAACCTTCAGCACTCTACGGTTTCTCAGTGCCTGCAATGAATTGCATATATGAGATCCTGATCTGGTATTCAATACCCAGGAAGTAGAGGTTATTGACAGACAATTTTCAATTATAAACACACCTGAAGTCGAAGCCACAACTTGCTTCGGCTCCTGGTTCTTGGCAATCCAAGCTTCGCAATCTTTCTTCCAATGGCCTTTCCTACGACAGTGGAAGCACTCGTCCTTTGCCACTGCTGGTACCGCAACCTTTACCTTTCCCTTAACTCCCACCTTACCAACACCACCTCTTGGTTTGGTAGCGGCCTTCTTCTTCCTTCCTTTGGCCCTTGCCTTTGACCTGGAAGAGGAAGCACCACGAACAAACATAGTGGGCGTTTCCCTTGCTTTCTGCAAGGTGCCCTCTGCACTCCTCAAAATGTTAAGGAGTTCTGGAAGCTCAACATCCTTACCTTGAATTTTCAAAATTCAAGATAAATTGGGCGCAGGTGGAAGGAAGGGACTGAAGAACCAAGTCTGTATATAGCTCGTTCTCTAATGTTGTCCCGAGGTCTGCGAGCTCTTCAATATAGCCAATCATCTTAAGGACATGTTCTCCTACAGATGATCTGATGGCCAGCCTCGACTGAAACAAGTTCTTCGAGGTCTCGTATCTAGCTATACGAGATTGCTCTCCATACCGTTCCTTGGTGTGGAGAAATATGGATTCAAGATCCATATTCTCGTGCCTCCTCTGATGTTCATTATTCATAGAGGCAAGCATGATGCATATGGCCTTCGCGCAGTCTAACTCCCAGGTCTTGCGGATTTCCTTATCCGCGACACTGGATTCTGGACCTGGGATGGCAAGAACCTTAGCAGTAAGGACATACCCCAATTTGTCATAGGTAATTTCCATCTTGACATTCCGGAACCAGTCTTTATAGTTTGGCCCTATCAAAATATTTTTATCTAATAATAACTTAAGGCCTGTCATGTTCTGGGTCGCTGCAATTAGGAGAGAGAGAGGAAACAATTTAGCATGATGCTCTTGCAAGTTTAGAGTGGTTTTTAGTTTATCTAAACAGGATGGCTCACACTGTTTCTCGAATCCCTCCTCAAACCAAAAAGGAAGAACTAGTCAGGACTATTCTCACCATACAATACTTGCTTAACCATTCAGCCAGGCCGGTGTCGGTACTTCGAGGGAAGTTTTACGACGCTTTCGCGAAGTTCCTTAATTAAATAACCTCTTTTCTCTGGGGGTATAGCCCTGGTGACACCTTTCTCGACACCTACTTGGTTTATAGCATTGATCGTTAAGTGAAAGAATCTCCTGATGAGTAGCATATTCTCACAGTAGGATCGGGATCCAAATATCATCGTTTGATAAAGCTAAAGGAATCCTACCAAAATTATCACACTCCAAATGGTATTCATCTCTAGGAAGTTTCAGTTTCTTTAGAAACTCCCGATATGGATTTCTGCCCCATGCACATATGACCTTGGCGTTGGTCAAAATATCATAAGTCACATGTCAAGTTCTACCCATCATTATCTTTTTAATTTGAACCCATCCGTACATACCCCTGACGTTGGCCAAATGGCAGTACAACTTTCCCAAACTAACTCATCTATTTATACAACAAATGAATACCCAGCAGCTACCAAACACTATTCCTTGGCGTTGGTCAAAATACATAGCTTGAATAGTACTGAATACCCAAATGAAATGATGGAGGGCTACGAATGGTTTTGGCGAAACCGTGAACGTAGTGAACTTGGTATGATCGAAGGAACCTGATAGATTTTAAAAGGAGTTGCTTAAGCTCCGCAATTAAAAAATCTTCTGTTTTAAAATAACTGAGTAGTTTCTTTTAAACTATTCCAACGATTCAACTTTGGTTTATTTTCTTTGCATTAATATAATGCGTCCCATCAATTAATCTATCATTGCAGAAAACAACGAAAATACAACGTCCTCTTATGCCATCCACATTCGCCACTGGGCCCTGTCATTCACCTGTTAGGTTACTTTACTAACGACAGAGCGGGGGCTGGGCTAGCGCGGGTGCATAAGTAACGCCTACTAGATATCATATATAGATATTGTACATTCGTCAGACGCAATAATAGGCATTCCAGATCACAGATGAACATATTGGATTTTCTAGAAATCTGCATTCCTTTTGAGCCTGCAAAGAAAGACGGATTACATAGTCGCGATAAATAGCAAAAACCCTACCCTAGACCCCTACGGGTACGGAAAACTACCCGCCTAGTACCGGAAGTGAAGCGGTCTCTCCCAACAACGTGAGTAGGACACTAAGCACTTCAAAGTACCCGGTAGTTTGTGCACCCCACCTTGGGTCTATTCTAGGAGCATAAAATAGTAAATGAAATAATACAACGGTGGCTACAACCTCAACCCGGATGTGTCCCGTAAAAGAATATTACAACAAATTACAATTTACATTTGAATGAAAGAAACACTCGACTCACATCCCCGGCTATACATTCACAACAATCCAACAAGTTCACATTTACAAACCAGTAAAAACCATTACAGAAATGTGCAACCCCCTGCTAACCGTTAGGGGAGGTTTACGAACACATTAATCACAACACAGATATAATCCAGTTAGCCAAAGATCTTATAATTCGTTCAAGCAACACATATGAATCTACTCCAAATAATTCTCTGTGCACATAAAACCTGAGCAGAAACAAAACATCCAAGAAAACACAACATCAACACAGAAGAATAACTGAGCAAATTTGGGTTGACTCGGTGTCAACTCGGCCGCGGATCCACGGTGGATCGCTTGGATCGGTGGTGGTTCCGCGGTGGTTTGGTCGAGTCACGATCCCAAATTTTTTCACAATTTTTAAGAAACCCTGCTTGTATTTTTAAGGTTCCCTGAAAAATTTTTAGACCCTTTTTAAAAATTGGCAGAAACTATGTGAAAACGTCATTTTTTCGGGATTATTTTGCGATCGAATTTCTAAAGACTTTGCTAACATGTTAGTTATGGTTTAGCTAGGCTCTGATACCACTATAAGTCGACGTTAGACACCCCAAAAGATGGGGGGAGGAGGAATAGGTAAAACAATCATTTTGTTTAAGTTAACATCGACTAACTTTATGGATCTTTGCTAAACCTAACTAACAAACTATGTAGAAGTGCTAAACTACTATGATAGATGATTATATCTCAAGATACAAGTCCTTCTTGTTCTTATTGTTCACTCCTCGTCGGCCTCCTCGATGTGATAGAAGATCCACCCGAGAGTTCCTTCACCAAGCTTTAACCTCTCACTTGAGGTAACTAAGTGACTAGGATTGCTAATCCAAGTAACCTAGAAGATATAGACATGGATTAAGGATTAATTAGTCTTTCTAACCCTTGGGATCTCAACACATGAGAGGATTATGGTTATGTTGAAAAAGATGAGAGCTTGAGGAGAGAGAGTGTGTATGTGAGAATTCAAATGAAAAATAACTCAATTCTATATTTCATGAGCATAATGATTACCAAATAAATCATATATGATAATTACAACCATGCTTCATTTAATACAATCAATGATTCATCTCATGAGTCATTAAGCAATAAATGCTTCATTAACTCACTTGGATGAATCATCTCATGAGTCACTAATTCATTTAATGCAAATTACACATAAGCTCTCCACCTCATTAAGCTTAATTCATAAATGAATTAAATCTAAATGAGTCACCTATCTTCTAGAAGCTTCTCGACTAATTACGAGAATACCCCTCCCATCCGTAAAATACGAAAATACTGAGACTGTATTAATCCAATAATCCAATACTAGAATCTGGTTTAAACTAAAGGCTGCTAGTATAATCTGCCCGAACATCATACTTGTACTAGTACATGTATATGTCCGAACCCTGTCGTAAAACCATACGACCTCTATATCGTTTCTCCTAAAGCAGGGAAACTCTCTGTGTGGGACTCTAAAGACTCGACACTATGCTGGAAGTGGGTTTAACCATAGGCCGCAAGCGGTACTAGCTGTACGTAACGGTCCCCAGCTAGATGTCGATAAGAAGGCCGATGAGGAAACCCATCCGAACTCCTACTGAGCCTGATGTGATAATCTCCATACAGTTCAGTCTGTTCGTCAAATACTATCACATATCGGGCCTAGGGTGTGGCAAGCGTCAGTCCCCTAAAAGCGGTATAAGTCATGTCGGAGTGAAGCCCATTACACCTTGAGAAGCTACTGGAAATCCTACCAGTAAATCTCGTTTTCCCTGGCCAGGGACTTTGCGTAATGGCTCTCCAAACACAGTGCGATATCAACTCCCAATACCGAGAGAGACGAATCCTTTCTAACTGCCACTGCCTCTAAGTGCTTCGGGACTGCACCCAACTGCTACCTGTTTGCACGACTCCTTTGAGCCGTGGTAAGGTAGCAATCTATGAACAGTGGGAACACACTTGAGACGAAGCAGCAGTGTCAAGTCAACGGACTATGCTGTACTCATGTCACCTGGGAACTGTTAACTGACGACGGGTATAATACCAACTAACAGTTCCCTACGAGTCATGTTCAGTGTACCCGTAACCCAACGAGCACCTGTATACTATCTCCAGTACAACATACTAATGGCTGTGGGACAGACCATTTCCCATGCTGGCTTGAGAAGCGTTCATACTAGTCAACTCTGGAGTATCGATGCCCTGTCTCGATAATCCTACAACTAGGGACCTAAAAAAGAATGTGCTTGTAGACTACCCAGCCCCCACTACTGTGACTGCCATCACAACGCTGGTAGTCAGGCAAGATCCTATGGGCTCTACCAATAAGTATTCGCGATATGCTAAAAGAAACATATACACATATTAAGATAGATATAAACCAAGTCACATACTACTATGTTGAGCAAGACTGTGAATATCCCAAGCTTCCATTAGGTAATATACAAGCTAGTATGATACAATAATGTCCCCTAGGGCATATACACTAAGAAGATGAGAGTTTTTATTTTCATTCATGTAAAATTCAATGTATGTAATATTCTTTTATTGGGGCACTTCTGGGTTGAGGATGATGTCACCATTGTTGTATGTTAGTTACTTTTCCGTATTAGGATAGTCCCAAGGAGGGGAGCACAAGGAATCGGGTTCTAGAGTCCAGTGGGAGACCAACTCGAGGAGTCGAGTCCGGTTCTCCTAACTCTAGAATTGGTAGGGTTGATTGCCGCTCTCGTAGGGGTCTAGGGATGTGCTTTTGGCTATTCATCACGTCCATGGAATCCATGTTTTTTATAGGCTCAAAATAAAACACGGACCTCCTAATATATCCAATATTTCATATGTTATCTTCCGTTGATGATATTGTGTGATGTGATCACTGTGGATTCTGAGACAAATTGCTATTATAGACGATGGTTATGTTTTGCACCAGCGCTAGTCCCGTCCCAGTATGCCATTAGTTAAGTAACTTAACGGTGCATAACAAGACATTGTGGCGAATGCGGATGGCATAAGCGTACGTTATATTTTCGTTTCATTTTCTGTGATTCTAAGGAATCATAAATGTGGGATTTCATTATGAGATTAATGAAAAGAAAAGAAACCTAAAAGGTGTTGTAGAATTATATTTTCAAAAAGGGTAGCTCTAGTTTTGCTTTGCTTAGCTGTATTCCTTGTAGAATATCCAGCACCTCATTCGATGAGGAAAGAGCCAAGATCCCTTCACCGGGAGTGACCTCTTTAGAAAAAGCTAGCAGATGCTACAACTACATCGGTTTTGCTTTTGGATTGCTTCTTTTAGTTCTTACTTTACATAGCGGTAATTTTGAAATATCCTGCACCTTATCCGATAAGAAAAGAGCCGAGATCCCTTCACCAGGAGTGATCTCTTTAGCAAAACTAGTAATAAGCCTCAAAAACATTCCTTTATCTAAAATCACTTGTTTCTACAACTATATCAAGTTCATTACGCTCATGGTTTTCTTAAAACCTGCGTAGCCCTCCGACATTTCAGACAAGTAATAATTAGTATTCGTACTACTTTTTTTGACCTTGTCAAGGTGTAGTGTACGGTAGTGAATTAGTGCTTATCTGTTAAAGCATGAGATGTGATTGGATTAGGGTAGTCGTAAGGCCTTGTTGACCTTGTCAAGGGTCGTGCGGGTGGGTTTAATTCAATCATTAAATGTACGGGTTGAACTCGACTTGCGATTTATGGTTTGTTGACCTTGTCATTGTCATAGATCGCTTGGGGCAAAATATCTTAGTGTATATGCTCTAGGGGCCATTATTGTATCATACTTGTATGTATATTACTTAATGGAAGCTTGGGATATTCACAGTTGTATATACAGTCTTGCTAAAAATGGTAGTATGCTACTTGGTTTGTGTCTACTTTAATATGTGCATATATTTCTTGTAACGTATCACTTATACATATTAGTTGAGCCCACAGGATCTTTGCTTGATTACCAGCGTTATGATGGCAGTCACACTAGTGGGGGCTGGGTAGTCTGTAAGCAACATCCTATACCGGTCCCTGGTCGTTGGATTATCGAGATAGGGCATCGATATTACGAAGTAGACTAAGTTTGTACGCTTCTCATCCCAGTTTGGGAGATGGTCTGTCCCACAGCCATCAGTACGTCGTACTGGAGATAGTATACTGGTGCTCGTTAGGTTACGGGTACACCGGACAGGAGTCGCAGGGGAACTGATTGGTTGGTATTATACCCGTCGTCAGTTAACAGTTTCCAGGTGACATGAGTACAGCATAGTCTGCAGACTTGACACTGCTACTTCGCCTCGAGTGTCTCCCACTGTTCTTAGATTGCTATCCTACCACGGCTCAAAGGAGTCATGCAAACAGGTAGCAGTTGGGTGCAGTCCCGAGCACTTGGAGGCAGTAGTGGTTAGACAGGATTCGTCTCTCCCGGTATTGGGAGATGATATCGCACTGTGTCAAAGAGCCATTACGCAAAGTCCCTGGCCAGGGCAAGCGATATTTACTGGTAGGTTCCAGTCATTTTCTCAGGGTGTAATGGGCTACGCTCCGACATGACTTATACAGCTATTATGGGACTGACGCTTGCCGCCCCTAGGCTTGATATGCGATAGTCTTAGACGAACAGACCGGACTGTACGGAGATTGTTACATGAGGCTCAGTGGGAGTTCGGATGAGTTTCCTCATCGGCCTTCTTATCAACATCTACCTGGGGACCGTTACGTACAGCTAGTGCCCCTTGCGGTCTGTGGTTAAACCCACTGCCAGCGTAGTGTCGAGTCTTTAGAGTCCCACACAGAGACTTTCCCTGCTCCAGGTGAAACGATATAGAGGTCGTATGGTTTTACGACAAGGGTTCGGACGCGTACGTGTGTTTACACACGTACGACTTTTCGGACAGTTTTTACTAGCCGGCTTTGGTTTAAGCCAGATTCTAGTATCGGGTTATTGGATTTATACAGTCTAAAGTTTTTCCGTGTTTTCACGGATTGGAAGGGCGTTCTCGTAATTTTTCGGGAAGCTTCTAGAAGAGTGGTGACTAATGGGTTAAGGTGGCATGAGCATTAATTGCTTAAGGACTCAATTGTGTGATTCATCCTTTGCATTAAATGATTCATTAATGAGTTAATGAATCATATGATGAATCACACAAGGTGAATGCATCAACCATGATGATTAATCATTTATATTATTTATTTGATTAATTGTTATGGTTGTTATATTCTAGTGAGTTCATTTTGCTTCTCATTCTTATGCTCACCTTCTCTCTCCTCAAGCTCATCCTCTCTTGAAACCCTAATCCTCCCCTCTCATGTGTTGAGATCAAGGATTAGATAGACTAATACATCTATAACCTTACTCTATATCCCCTAGATAGCTTAGATTAGCAATTTGAGCAATCTAGTTATCTCAAGTTAGAGATCAAGCTTGGACAAAGAGCTCTCGGGTGGATCGTCTTTGACTCGAGGAGGCCGTTGAGGTGCCGATGTTCCAAGGAGCCTACGAGGAGTGGAAGCAGTGATGAAGACCCGAAGGACATGTACCGTGAGGTATAACATCGAATACGAGTAGTTAAACCTTTTGTAGATAGTTAGCAATGGTTTAGATACGATTCATGTGCTCAAGTCCGTGTTACTAAGCATTGATAATCGTTTTTCATATATTCTGACTCCCCGCAAGTTCGTGGGGTGCATGACATGGACTTACAGTTGTATCAGAGACAACTAAACCATTACTAGCTTGTTAGCAACTGATTAGAACTACGATCGTCAGAAAACGCGAAAACGAAACCCCGGAAATCCCAAGTTTCTGTTAATTTTAAACATGCCTAAAAAACTATTTGACATACCTTAAAATTCATAGCAGGGATATTTAAGAATACTGGGAAAATACGAAGTTCCAACTCGGTGTTATGGCCGTGGATCCGCGGCAATAGAGTGCTTGTGCCGCGGATCCGCCGCCGTGTCAACTCCGAGTTGACTCGGATTTGCTCTGTTATTCTTGTTTTATGGTGTTCTGTTTTCCAGTGTGTTCTGTTTCTACCCAGGTTACTTCAGTGCAGGATTGCTTTTAGGGTAGACACGGATAAAGGTTGTCGATCGATGTTCTAAGTTATTTGCTAATTGGGTTTTTATCTGTAATGTTTAATGTGTTCATAAACCTCCCCTAACTACTAGTATGTCAGTTGGCAGGGGATTGCACATTTCTGAAATGTTTACTGTTTGTGTATATGAACTGTATTGGACTGTTGTGATGATTAGCCGGGGTTTGAGATGGGTTTAATATTCATTCATTCGATGTAAATGTAATTTGATGTAATATTCTTTTGCGGGGCACATCCAGGTTACGTTTGTATCCACCATTGTATTATTTCTTTTTACTGTTTTTGCTCCTAGGATAGACCCAAGGTGGGGTACACAAACTACCGGGTACGTCGAAGTGTTTGGTGGCCTACTCACGTCGTTGAGGGAGACTGCTTCACTTCGGGTACTTGGCGGGTAGTTTGCCGTACCCGTAGGGGTCTAGGGTGGGGTAATGGCTATTGATCACAACTGTGTAATCCGTCTTTTATTGCAGGCTCAAAGAAAATGCGGATTGCTAATAAATCCAATAAAGTTCATCTGTGATCTGGAATGCTTATTATTGCGTCTGACGAATGTACAATATCTATATATGATAGCTATTAGACGTCACTTATGTTTTACACCCGCGCTAACCCAGCCCCCGCTCTGTCGTTAGTTAAGTAACTTAACGGGTGATGACGGGACCCCGTGGCGAATGCGGATGGCATAAGAGGATGTGGTATTTTCGTTGTTTTCTGCAATGATAAGATAAAAGATGGGACGCATTATTATAATGCAAAGAAAATAAACCAAAGTTAAGTCGTTGGAACAAATTTAAAAGAAACCACTCGGTTATTTTAAAAGAACAGAATTTTTTAATTGCGGAGCTTTAACCACTCCTTTTAAAAAGTATCAGGTTCCTTCGATTATATCAAGTTCACTACGTTCACGGTTTTGCCAAAACCATTCGTAGACCTCCGTCATTTCTTATAGATGGTCAGTAGTATTCAAGCTATGTTTGTTGGCCTTCGTCAAGGCAGAGTGTTTGGTAGCTACTGGGTATTCATTTGTTACATAGATAGATGTGTTGGTTTGGGACAGTCGTATTACCTTATTGGCCTTCGTCAAGAGTATGTACGGGTGGGTTCAAATTAACAAGGATAATGATGGGCAGAACTTGACATGTGACTTATGATTTGTTGGCCTTCGTCAAGGTCATAAGAGCATGGGGCAAAAATCCACATCGGGAATTTCTAAAGAAACTGAAATTTGCAGAGAGATGCATACCATTTTGGAGTTTGATGAATGTTGGTAGGATTCCTTCAACATTATCATACGATGATATTTTGGATACCGATCCTACTGTGAGTATATTCTACTTATCAGGAGATTCGTCACTTAACGATCAAATGCTATAAACCAAGTAGGTGCCTAGAAAGGTGTCAGCGGAGCTACGCCCCCAGAGAAAAGGGGTTCTTTAATTAAGGAACTTCGCGAAAGCGTTGGAAAACCTCCCTCGAAGTATCGACACTGGCCTGGCTGAACGGTTAAGCAAGTATTGTACGGTGAGAATAGTCTTGGCTAATTCTTCTTTTATGGTTTGAGGAAGGATTCGAGAAACAGTGGGAGCCATCCTGTTTAGATAAACTAAAAACCAATCTAAAACTTGCAACAGCATCATGCTAAAATAGTTTTCTTCTCTCTCTCTTAATTGCAGCGACTTGTGAACACACATAGGTTACATCTTGATAACAATTTGACTGAATCTGACTTATATGACTGGCAAAGGTCTGTGCAGATGTCCATTGCCTATGACAAGCTGGACCACCCTATTACTACTCCAGATCCCGCCGTCCCAGGTCCAGCTTCCACTATCGTGGATATGGATATCCGTCAGACAAGGGAAAAGGATAAAACAAAAGCCAAGTGCCTCGCGTTAGCTTCAGTTGATGGTGTATACCAGAAGCAGCACGAGAAGATGGACTCAGTTTCCATCTTTCTCCATAACAAAGATTTGTATGGAGAGCAATCTCATATCGCTAGATATGAAACCTCGAACGAATTAATTCAAGCGTGGATGGCTGTCGGGTGATTTGTAGGGGACAACGTCCTTACAATGACTAGCTGTATTGATGAGCTCCAGGACCTGGAGACCACGTTGGGAAACATGTCAGATACTGACTTGATGCTACAGTCTCTGCCTTCTAACCTGAAGGAAACCAAGGTAGTAGAAGGAAAGAGAAAGGCAAAAGTTTCAGGACTGAATGAAGTAAAAGATGGGCGTTTCTATTGTTATGGGATTGGGCATTGGAAGAATGATTGTACGGCTTTAGAAGTCAGTAGCCAGGATACGAAGCATATTGTGGCTTCAGCCTCAAGTGTGTTTGTAATTGAAAACTGTATGTGAGTTAACCCTACTTCCTGGGTATTAGATACCGAGTCAGGATCTCACATCTGTAATTCATTACAGGCTCTGAGAAACCGTAGGGTTATCAGGATAGGTGATGTGACCCTCACGGTTGCTAACGGAATGAGCATGGATGCTAAATCCGTAGGGGAATAACATCTTGGACTGACAACTGGGGAGATATTGATTCTGCGTAACTGTTTTTATGTACCAGGGACAACTTGTAATATCATGTCTGTATCCTTACTTTCTAAAGAAGGATATGATTTTACTTTTATGAGCGATGTGGTTCACAACCACCTAAATCAAGTTCTGATTGGGTCAGGTACATTACAAAACGGAATATACGTATTAAATCAAGCTCAGATTTTCAGTGTCCAGAACACACTTAAAAGAAAGTCTCTGGAATTAAATCAGGCTTTCTTATGGCATTATAGACTAGGTCACATCAATGAGAGAAGGTTGACTAAGTTACAAAGAGAAGGATATTTGAATTCGTTCGAATATCAATCTTATGCTACTTGTGAATCTTGTCTCATGGGAAAGATGACAAAGACTCCGTTAACTGGACACGGAGTAAGAGCGAGCGAGCACTTGGGACTCATACACAGTGATGTGTGCGGTCCAATGTCTATACATGCGAGAGGTGGTTATTCCTACTTCATTACTTTTACGGATGATTTCTCTAGGTATGGACATGTCTTTTTGATGAAACATAAATCCGAGGCCTTTGAGAAATTCCAGGAATACAAGAATGAAGTGGAAAACCAAAAGGGAAAAAGTATCAAGACACTGAGATCTGATCAAGATGGTGAATACTTAAGTACCGAGTTCCTGGGTTACTTAAAAGTGAATGGAATTCTCTCTCAGCTTACTCCTCCATACACACCACAACACAATGGTGTATCAGAGAGGAGGAATCGAACCATATTAGATATGGTTCGTTCCTTGATGAGTAAGGCTGAGTTACCGCGATCTTTCTGGGGATATGCGCTAGAATCAGCTGCATATCTTTTGAACAAAGTTACAACCAAGACTGTGCCTACCACACCATATCAGATGTGGAGTGGGAAGAAACCCTATCTTCAGTACCTGAAGACATGGGGATGTCCAGCTTTTGTAAAAAAGCAGCATCCTGACAAGCTCGAGGCACGCTCAGTACAGTGTAAGTTTGTGGGATATCTAAAGAACTCCAACGGGTATTATTTCTATTACGCAGAGAAACAAAAGGTTTTTGTTTCTCGTCATGCCCTCTTCTTAGAAACTGAATTTTTAGAAAATCCGAAGAATGAGAGCGTAGAATTGGAAGAAATTCTACTACTGAAAGTATGGTAGAACCAGAAATTCATGAAGAACTGGACGTTCCCACACCACTCCGCAGGAGTTGTAGGCAGTCTCATCCGCCCGAGAGATACTACGGTTTTCTCATAGACGGTGATAGAGAGGACTGCATAATTGACTATATTGAGCCTACTAGCTTCCAGCAAGCCATTCAGAGCGGCGACTCGGTAAAATGGCTGGATGCAATGCGGAACGAAATGGAGTCCATGTACACTAACAAAGTATGGACTTTGGACATTGCTCCAGATGGGTTAAAACCCGTAGGATGCAAATGGATCTTCAAAAAGAAGAATGGTGTAGATAGACAGGTTGAAATCTATAAGGCTAGACTTATTGCAAAGGGTTTCCATCAAAGACCTGGTTTAGACTATAACGAAACCTTTTCTCCAGTGGCTATGCTCAAATCCATTAGGGTCCTTCTTGCTATTGCTGCTTTCCATGATTATGAGATCTGGCAGATGGACGTAAAGACGGATTTTCTAAATGGAAATTTAGAAAAGAGCGTCTATATGGATTAACCAGAAGGATTCATTCAGAGTGGGAGCAGCGGTAAAGTATGCAAGCTGCTAAAGTCCATTTATGGACTAAAGCAGGCATCGCGGAGTTGGAACATCTGTTTTGATGATACTGTCAAGGAATTTGACTTTATCAAAAATCCAGATGAACCATGCATATACAGTAAGATTGTAGGGAGAGCTGTAGTATTTCTCGTCTTATACGTGGATGACATTCTCCTAATAGGAAATGATATTCCTATGTTACAGTCAGTCAAAAGTTTTTTGTCACAGAAGTTCTCCATGAAAGACCTAGGTGATGCCACCTACATTCTAGGGATTCAGATCTATCGTGATAGATCAAAGAGGATGTTGGGACTTTCGCAGTCCAGGTACGTAGACACCATATTGAAAAGATTCAGTATGGAAGATTCTAAGTGCGGTAACCTACCGGCTTGTCACGGAATCACTCTCTCCAAAGATATGTCTCCTAAGACTGATTTGGAAAGGGATCGCATGTCGATTATACCCTACGCTTCAGCAGTAGGCTCTATAATGTATGCGATGTTATGTACCAGACCAGATGTAGCATACGCATTGAGCGTAGTAAGCCGGTATCAAGCAAACCCAGGGGAGAATCCCTGGATAGCAGTAAAGAACATTCTCAAGTACCTAAGGAGGACTAAGGAGATGTTCTTGGTGTATGGCGGAAAAGACCTCCAGATGGAGGCCTTTGCCGATTCCGGCTTCCAGAGTGACAAAGATGACTCCAAGTCCATGTCGGGTTATGTCTTTACCCTCAATGGAGGGGCGGTCTGTTGGAAGAGTTCCAAACAGGAGACCGTTGCTGACTCAACGATGGAAGCAGAGTACATAGCTGCTTGCGATGCCGCAAAAGAAGCTGTCTGGATGAAGAAGTTCCTCACAGAACTTCAGGTGGTTCCTACCAGTATTGGTCCAATAACTCTGTATTGTGACAACAACGGCGCTATAGCTTTAGCGAAGGAACCCTGGTCCCATCAGAAGTCCAGACACATCTTAAGGTAGTATCACCTGATCAGGGAGATCGTAGATCGCCGGAAGATCGAGGTGAAAAGAGTAGAGACGGAGAATAACATTACTGATCCATTCACAAAGGCCCTTCCTCAGACACAGTTCGAGAGGCTATTCGAGATGATAGGTCTACGATATGCCAGCTCATGGCCTCAGTGGAAGTGGGAGATTGTTAGTGTATATGCCCTAGGGGCCATTATTGTATCATACTTGTATGTATATTACTTAATGGAAGCTTGGGATATTCACAGTTGTACATACAGTCTTGCTAAAAATGGTAGTATGCTACTTGGTTTGTGTCTACTTTAATATGTGCATATGTTTCTTGTAACGTATCACTTATACATATTAGTAGAGCCCATAGGATCTTTGCTTGATTACCAGGTTGTGATGGTAGTCACACTAGTGGGGGCTAGGTAGTCTGTAAGCAACATCCTATACAGGTCCCTGGTCGTTGGATTATCGAGATAGGGCATCGATATTCCGGAGTAGACTAAGTGTGTACGCTTCTCATCCTAGTTGGGGAGATGGTCTGTCCCACAGCCATCGGTACATCGTACTGGAGATAGTATACACGTGTTCGTTAGGTTACGTGTACACCGGACAGGACTCGCAGGGGAACTGATTGGTTGGTATTATACCCGTCGTCAGTTAACAGTTCCCAGGTGACATGAGTACAGTATAGTCCGCAGACTTGACACTGCTACTTCGCCTCGAGTGTGTCCCACTGTTCTTAGATTGCTACCCTACCACGGCTCAAAGGAGTCGTGCAAACAGATAGCAGTTGGGTGCAGTCCCGAGCACTTGGAGACAGTAGTGGTTAGACAGGAATCGTCTCTCCCGGTATTGGGAGATGATATTGCGCTGTGTCAGAGAGCCATTACGCAAAGTCCCTGGCCAGGGCAAGCGAGATTTACTGGTAGGTTCCAGTAGTTTTCTCAGGGTGTAATGGGCTACGCTCCGACATGACTTATACAGCTATTAGGCGACTGACGCTTGCCGCTGTAGGGTTCCTAGGCACACTAATGAGGTCTCACAAGGCATCAACCATGCCAATTTCAAATTTTTACAAGTGCCGAGAAACCCTAATACGGATCGTTAACTAGAAAATAGGCGAAACAAGAAACTAGTTAACATCTTAACTAAGTGAACTGAAATACAACCTTTGTTGATCCGGTCCTCCACCTCCATAACTCCGCGATGAAGTCCCCTCGCTGCGATCATCAGATCCTGGGGTCTAGCGTCAGCTTCATCAGATAAATGGGCGGGCTAGGTCGTCGACTTCGATGCCGAAGATGATCTACGTCGAGGCAACACAAGATCAAGCTTCAACTTCACCAAGTCATGAAACATGTGAAGAAAACACCCTATACTACATGGCAAGTGGTAGAGGATGAAGAAATAGGAAGTGGGTTCACTTTAGAATTGGATTTCTCACTCTTTTTCTCAAGGCACCATTATTGGTAGCAAGCTTCTTCATCTTGAAGAATAAAGAAGAAGAAGATAATGAATATGATAAGTATTATTTAAAATAGAAAATGAAATGATACTTATCATATAGCAACCATGGTTAAGTGTAGAGACTAAACTAGGGTTAGGTGAATGGTTAGGTTTAGGAAAGAAACAAAGTGGTCAAAGCTTCATGAAGCTTCAAGGTCAAAACAAAAGATGCCACCATTTTGTTTCTTGCCCAAAAAAAACAAATAAATAAATAAAATGAATAAGTGAATAATTCAAAACCCTAACCATTCACTTAACCATGGTTTAAAGTAAACATACACCCAAGCTTGCATGTATCATCAAACATGATAGAATCTAGTGCACAAAACTATATCAAATATACAATGTACACATTAAGTGAGAAAATCCATCTTAAGTGAACTAATACTAGTTAATGTAAAGTAATATATCAAATATATAATTATACACTAAATCATTAAATCAACACTTGATTTAATGATCCAGTCATATCGCATATAACCGTCTAGTATCAAGTGTATCAATGTATCGAATCAACACTTGATTCGGTAACCCGGCTATATCACATATAACCTGCCGATGATACAAATCGCGAGAATAGAATCCAGTATCACATACTGGTATTATTCTCGGTCCCGCACATATCTCATATGCGCTCCTATTTCGTTTCACTTGAGCCAGTAAATCTCTGTGTAGGACTCTAAAGACTCGTCAATACGCCGGCAGCAGGTGATGATCATATCAAACACCCACAAGCCGCAAGCGGTCTGCTAAACTTAACAGCCACCCGGGTATTGAGCGATCAGAAGATCGACAAGCAAGCCCGCTCACACTCGTGTGAATCCAACCAGTAACACATACCGTACAGTCCGGTCTGTTCGTCTGATATGTCGCATATCTCGCCTAGGGGTGGTAAACGTCAGACCCCAATAGCTCGATAAGTCGTGTCGATATGAGGTCTACAACAGTTCAAGAAACTACTGGTAACACTTACCAGTAAATCTCAGCAACCCTGGCCAGGGATTTCCGCTTATAGCCAATCGAACACAGCGCAACATCAACTCCCTATACCGGGAGAGACGAATCCCCTCCTATCGCTCATTGCCTCCATGTGATTCGGGACTGTACCAAAAAACCACCTTTTTTCACGCCCTCTTGGACGTGGTAAGGTGGAAATCAAAGCACAGTGGGAATCAGACAAGACTCTATGACGATCTCAGGTCAACAGACTACTCTGTACCAGTGTCACCAGAGAACTGCCATCTGACGTAAGGTATAATACCATCTGGGAGTTCTCGGCGAGTCCGTCCAGTGTACCCAGTCTCCACTGAGCACCCGTATATCATCTCTGATGTCAAACACCAATGGATATGGGATCATCCATCGCCTCTCTGTATGGGTCGAGAAGGTACACGCTCGTCTACTCTGGTATATCGATGCCCCGTCTCGATACACCCACGACTAGGGACTTTGAAGGATGTACTTATGGACTACCATGTCCCCACTAGTATGATCTGCATCATAGTCCAGGTAGTCAAGTACACATCCTAAGGGCTTTACCAACATGTAACAGAGAGACAATCAGTATACACGTTAAAGTAAATAGCAACCAGATAGCATACTATCATGTCGAGCAAGAAAGTCCTCCCTATATATGTCCAAGCATCCACTACAATATACATCCTATGTATAGTAATGGCCTCTAGGGCATATATATAACTAACAGCCGCCCCTTAGGCTTGATATGCGATGGTCTTAGACGAACAGACCGGACTGTACGGAGATTGTCACATCAGGCTCAGTGGGTGTTCGGATCAGTTTCCACATCGGCCTTCTTATCGACATCTACCTGGGAACCGTTACGTATAGCTAGTGCCGCTTGCGGTCTGTGGTTAAACCTACTGCCAGCGTAGTGTCGAGTCTTTAGAGTCCCACACAGAGGGTTTCCCTGCTCCAGGAGAAATGATATAGAGGTCGTATGGTTTTACGACAAGGGTTCGGACGCGTACGTGTGTTTACGCACGTACGACTTTTCAGACAGTTTTTACTAGCTGGCTTTGGTTTAAGCCAGATTCTAGTATCGGGTTATTGGATTTATACAGTCTAAAGTTTTTCCGTGTTTTCACGGATTGGAGGGGTGTTCTCGTAATTTTCCGGGAAGCTTCTAGAAGAGTGGTGACTAAGGTGTTAAGGTGGCATGAGCATTAATTGCTTAATGACTCATTTGTGTGATTCATCCTTTGCATTAAATGATTCATTAATGAGTTAATGAGTCATATAATGAATCACACAAGGTGAATGCATCAACCATGATGATTAATCATTTATATTATTTATTTGATTGATTGTTATGGTTGTTATATTCTAGTGAGTTCATTTTTCTTTTCATTCTTATGCTCACCTTCTCTCTCCTCAAGCTCATCCTCTCTTGAAACCCTAATCCTCCCCTCTCATGTGTTAAGATCAAGGATTAGATAGACTAATACATCCATAACCTTACTCTATATCCCCTAGATAGCTTAGATTAGCAATTTGAGCAATCTAGTTATCTCAAGTTAGAGATCAAGCTTGGACAAAGAGCTCTCGGGTGGATCGTCTTTGACTCGAGGAGACCGTTGAGGTGCCGATGTTCCAAGGAGCCTACGAGGAGTGGAGGACAGCGATGAAGACCCAAAGGACATGTAACGTGAGGTATAACTTCGAATCTGAGTAGTTAAACCTCTTGTAGATAGTTAGCAATGGTTTAGATACGATTCATGCGCTCAAGTCCGTGTTACGAAGTTTTGATAATCGTTTTTCATATATTCCGCTTCCCCGCAAGTTCATGATGTGCGTGACATGGACCTACAAAATATTCGAGAATTTGAAGTGTTGAAATTTGCATTGAGATTGCATACCGTCTATGTGATAATAGGATCCCGAACCCTCTGTGAGAAAAAGTTGCTCCCGGGAATGTTTTGTACTTTAAAATTAGCTAACTCATTAGGTGTATAGAAGGGTGTCAATGGGGCTACGCCTCTGGGAAAATAAGGTTTATATTAATTAGGTCCGCGCGAAAACACGGGGAACCTCCCTTAGAAGTACCGGCACTGGCCTGGCTGAACGGTTAGCGAAGTTGTAGAATGCAATTAATCCTGGCTGAATTTTCATTTTTAAAGGTTTGAAGAAAAATTTGAGAATAGCAGTCGGAGACATCGATTAGATAATATATATAACCAATCCAATCATTGCAAGAGCATACGCTAAGTGTTTTCTTCTCTCTCTCCAGGTAGCGACCATGTCAGGCCTTAATCAAGATAATAATATGGATGAATTGACCGAACCTGCTTTTTATGCTGAGCAGGGGAACATTGGTTCTGCTCCAAGTTATAATTGTTATAAGTCCGAGCAGGAAATAGGAAAATATCCGGATTTCCACGCCACCCAAACGAAGAATAAGCATGTTGGTGCATCTTCTTCGGGTGCGTTGTTTACCAAGAACTGTTTCTCAGTTTACTCTACGTCCTGAGTATTAGATACCAGATCGGGATCCCACATATGTAATATATTACATGGGCTTAGGAAAGGTTGGGAACTTGGAGAGGGTGATCATTCCGTAAGAGTAGGGAATGGAGCAAATGTTGCAGCCAAAGCAGTTGTCGAATATCACATTGTATTACCAAATGGTAATACATTGATTCTGAACGAATGCTACTATGTACCGACCCTGATATGCAATCATATATCAGTTTCTTTATTAAGTAAAGAATGATAAAATTTTATAGTACAGGATAATGTTATGAACATCTAAATCAAACCACAGTTCTCAACACACAAAACACACACAAGAGGAAGTGTTCAGAAATGAACGAATACTTCTTGTGGCTTTGTACACTAGGACATATCAATGCGACACTGTAATGTTCTAGAAAGTGTTATGTGAATGTTTCCGTTTTTGGGTAAAATTGTCGGTATTTTCTGTTTTTAACCGACTATGATCAAACGGCCATATAGACTTGCCAGCACCTAGTTTAGCTAAAATAAAGTTACTGCGCAAGCTTTGGGGGTATATGGGACGTTTTGGTCCAATTTGAATTTTTCCCAATTTTAATATTATTTTAATGCGGTATTCACATTTTAGGAAATTTCTTCTAAGTGAACTTTTATTCAATTGAGTTGTGTAATAAAACCCTTGACCACTTTATCTAGATAATTGTTTGTGCATATGGATTAATTTTTTTTAAAGAAAAGGAAATGAAATGAATGAGGTGGCATGTGCATGCATGTAGGTGTGATAGCATTTATTGTGCATTTATTTCTTTTCTTGCTAGAATCATCCACACAATTCCTCACCCTCTCCTCACTTGGCCGAGCCCTCCCTCTCTCTTTTGCCCTTGTGCATTTCTTTCTCCATTTGCATCAATTCAAAGCTCATTAAATCCCCAAAATCCCAAAATATATCACAAAAATCACATCTTTGATCACTTTTGCCTCTTGGAGCTTGGAAAGCTTGGTTATTTGTGTTCTTGAGGATAGGTAATGATCCTTATCTGTACTTTTTATAGTTTTTATGGTATGTAGCTAGTTAGTTTAAGTTTTAAGTGTTTAAAGTTATGTTTTGTGCTATATATCGTATTTTAGTGTCGATTTGCGATATCTGTGACCTGCTGTGATCCTGAGAAAATACTAGGAAACCAAACAGTGTAGTTGTGTTGTACCTGTGACCATAGGACCCTACCTGGAGCACGGACCCCATCAGCTCGGACTCGGCCGGTGAAGTTTGAAGGCAACTCCGGTGAGATCGGCCCCTAGGTGGAATTGGGGTGTGGATTTTTGAGGGTAGGTCTATGCTGGGGTTTGGGTGTATTTGGTTCTGTTTGTTTGTTTAGTTTTCTCTGTATGCAAAATCTGGGATCACTTAGGTAGGTTGTAGTATTTTGTGTTTGCGCGATACGTTATACGACATGGATCGTTCACTTTGTATGTTTTGCTCGTAAGTTGTTTTCGTCGTGTCGCTACGCACATTAGCCACAATACGAACAATTAAGAGGATGTTTTGTGTTGTTGCGTCGGTCTAATGTAGTTTGTATGTGTTTTAGGGTTCTTATTAATATACACTTGTTTTATTGTCTTAATATTGTAGGTTCACAAACGGGGACTACGGACACAGCTACAAAGGGAAAACAGGTGGTTGGCTACACTTAGCCAGGAGTGTTGGTGAGTAGATTTAACAACTACAGGGAAATCGTCCGCATAGCGTTATGCGTCTGGGCTAGAAATGACTTAATTTGTCGCATATTCTATGTCATATTTAGAATTGCGCATTTACCTTACTGCTTAGTAAATTGTTGTGCTTGGACTAGTGTCCTTAGGACACTGCACTATTATTGACGGCTCATGTTGCACGAGCACTGATTGTATGCCACACACACCGTCAATAATTGCCATGCCGTGCACAACCCACATATAGAAATGATAATGTCTGGTTACGAACATTGTGACATTGATTCATATTTCTTATCGCATATGACATATAGCATACCTGTATACTGAGATACTTACATATATGCTTTGACATACTAGTTACCTGCATACCTATTGGGTATCGTACCATTAGGGATAGGTACATATACACCTAAGGACATAGCTACAGGTGTACTTTGAAATTCATACTTCACTTATACCTGGAGGATATATCACATCATTTCTAATAGGTAGATACTTATATTTTCTGCTATACCTTTATGTGCTCACATATATCTGGCTATAGCTACGTATTTACCTTTACTTGATGTTATTTTATAATTGGAGAGATTAGGAACCGCATGATATTTTATTAACACGTTACAGTTAATTGCGGCTTTTTCCTTTATATGCTCGAATTTCAGATTTATGATGCGTATATTATATTCATGGATTTTTGCATTGAGATATGGATTTTTCATGATGTTTTCTGGATTTGGGGACCGTGAGAGTTTCATGAAATTATGCATTATTTGAAAAACCCGTTTCCCTTGATATGATATTTCTGCAGCCACCATGAGATTTATCGGTTCAGAGATACATACCCCACGCGAGGAAAGGAGGGATCCGTGTGCGGGTACATTGTGGGGCCCGGAGGTACACCGGGGCAAGAATCTCAGTAAGGAGATGAGTTAGTGGGGGAACTATACTTTCCGGTGACATTACCAATTACTCGGCGGTTATCAAGGGGATACCAACGGGAGTCATGTGCGTATGGATACGTCGAGAGGCGATGGTAAGAGCTAGGCACTCGAGCTTTCAGGATAGCGTATGATACGTACCTATCAGGGGGCCAGTCATCGAGACAGCACCTGATAGATCAGTATTTCTGTGTCGATGCAGTTATATATCTGGAAGCTATTATATATCTGGCCGCTTTTATATATGCCCTTACTCCAATATTAGTGGAATGGGACGCTAATATATGTGTATTGACATTAAATTATATACATCATCATATTTATTCATGCAAATATACCTAGAATGTAAATGACTCATTAAAATTGGATTTAGGACATTAGAGAATTCACTTGATATTGTACATACGGGATATGTAAGATCTACTTGATATTGTACATTCGAGATCTGCAAGATATACTTGATATTGTACATACGGGATATGTGAGATCTATTTGATGTTGTATATTCGAGATATGCGAGATATACTTGATATTGTACATACGGGATATGTGAGATCGACTTGATGTTGTACATTCAAGATATGTGAGATATACTTGATATTGTACATACGGGATATGTGAGATCTACTTGATGTTGCACATTTAGGATATGTGAGACTTACTTGATATGATAGCCAAATTGGGGGCTGATTGGAGGAATTGGGATTTGGATTGTCTTGTTGGATTGTGATCCTACCACGATGTCAGGATTCCGTGGAAATGACATATTTCATTCCATACTCCACATTTATTGTTTATGCACTGTTTCATGCATTAGTGTACCTGTTAGAGTACCTTCCATGACCGTTGCATTTACATACCTTTATTCATATCATTTCTTCATGTACTTGTAGTACCTGATAGAGTACCTTACATGACTGTTACCTACATATCGTCATATTATTGCTTCACGTATTAATTGTACCTGCTAGTGTACTTTTCATGATTATTGCATTATATATAACCATTCATTGATATTAAATGCTTATGTTAAATTCGCGCTGTACGTGCATACTCGCGATTACCTGCATATGTTATTTACTATTCACGAGTTGGCAACTGGTTGGAACCTCAAAAACTATCTATAACCGCAATCAAGAACGGCGTCGCATGATGCTAGCCGGTGAGTACGGGTCGGTCCACAGGGATGTTGTGAATTTTCTCATCGCTCAAACGAGTTAATTCCGATGGGTGTTCGGATTTCTTATTAAATCTAAAAACTAAATCTATCATTTATCTAGGGCAAAGAATTAAAGATCTAACTAGGGCAAGGAATTAAATTTAATCTAGGGCAGAGAATGAAAAATTACCTTGGGCAAGAATTGAAATTACCTTCTTACTTTACAAATCGCTCTCTCCAAACATCAACACAAGACTTGTCAGATCTGAATTCATGAATTGAAAAGAGGCACCGATGCTCTCCATAAAGAATTCTGAAATTTATTATTAAAAGGAGGCATAAGAAAATACAATGATTTGGGTTCTATTTATAGGAGATAGAAACCCTAGGTTTGCAATTGATTCGCATGTCTGAAATTACAAAAATAGCCCTTAGGTTGACTAGTCAGCGCAGAACCTACATTTTGGTAAAAAATTATTTTCCTTTGGGCATCATGTGGCCGTGGAACCGCGGCCGGTGGGCTTGGGCCGCGGTTCCGCGGCCCTTTGAAAGGCTTCGGTGCTGAAACTTTAGGGTTTTGTTCTGGGTCTTTTTAGGCTTTTGGTTCTTTGGTTCTTTTATCAATTGGGCTTCTACATTGGTTCCAGATCTTCAGTGAACAATTTGCAATGGATTTTTAACTGTTCGCTTTGTATTCTTGGACCTTGCGTTGCCTTGTACATTGTGAACTGTTCTTCATCTAGGCTTGACTAAGCTCCTCCCATTTGTTGGTCAAAAGTCCATATTTTCATCGTCTTTACATCGTTTTCACTGTTTCCTGTCCACGAACCTGTAACCTGTAATATGTAGTAGACATGCGTCAAAAGCACATGTTTATTTATAAAAAGAATAAGAATGGGGAATATAATAATGCAATATTCTGGTGTGAACAGCAACTCACCCCCGTTGTGCCACAGTGTTTGCAGGTGTTCCTCAGGATAGTTAGAGGCAGGCTATTTTCATCTTCGTATCATCTTTTGCTGCGGATACCATTTCGCTTGACAGTGTGCAGTTTTGCCAAGGTGGGTTTTGTGGTTATCCGATATTGTATTGTATATTCGTTGTATCCATGTACTCTCCATCTACCAGTATTATATATGACTTAGTGACTTGGTGTGAGGACGATATTTTATATTATTGTGTGACATAGAGGTTTTTATGCAGTTTTATTTATATCATCTCTTTCTTCGCTACGGCGTCGTATATCTGTTATGGTGATTGTTTTCCGCCGTTGGGCGTGGATTTTCTCCCGTTTGGGATGCTTTTACTTATATATTATGTTGTACCCATTTTTTAGGCTGGTTTTTACAAAGGAGAAGCTACCAAAATTTTAATGAATAAAAGTGAGACTTTAACGAATTTGGGTTGTGATTTCAAAGGTTTTGAAAATACTATTATCTCTTTGTTGCTACTTTTGATAGTTTAGATTGCTGGGTTTTGGCTTTCTTCTACTACGTTATGCCTTTAGACGTTGCGTAGTATTAGGGCCGTCACGTGCCGAATTTCGGGTCATGAAAAAGTTGGTATCAGAGCGCTAGGTTTTACCTTTCGGTGTATAGGATGACCTTGGTATGTTGGAGTAGGCGGCTTAAGCAGAGTAACGTTGTGTGTGTATGTCTGCAGCATACTCACGATGCAGTACTCCGCCTAAAGTGACCTAAGTACAAATTGCTTGAAATTTCTTCCTAGATGATACATATTCTTGTGATTCGACTTCCGTGTTCATATCGAATCCTTATTCCATTTATAGCCTTTTCCGCGGATGACTATGAGGACTCAGAGTGATGCAGCGAGAGCCGAGGTCAGAGTTGACTCGTGTGGGACGAGGACTGACCAGGATGGCACGCTCGTTGCACAAGAACAGACGGATCCGCCTTCGACAGATAGTATTGCTAGGCTTGTGGTAGAGATGCAGGACATGCGCCAGATGATAAGTTCTTTGTTTGAGGCCATTCGAGCGCAGCGACAGGAGATTGTCACCCCTGCTACCCAGTTGTTCCTTGCGATCAGCACACGGTATTCCGTCACCTACATAGCACCAGTAGATGCAGCCCTAGTTGACAAGACAAGTATTCCACAGACTTTGAGAGTCCCGGAACAGTGGAGGACTCGTACCGGTGTACCAGCCTAGAGGCAGAGGCCTAGTAGTCGAGACAGCTTTCGTGACCATTTCGGGAGTAGCAGAGGTTTAGGTCGAGAGGATTTGTGTTAGCTAGATCATCCGTTTGTTGTGTTAATTTCTGTCAACGATTCTTTTGTTACGCAATACGTATTTCAGTCGTATGCTAATCGGTTAGAAGATTCATCCGTTACTTGATCCTTCTAGGGAGATTGGATTTGACGTTCTCCTGGGCATGGACTGGTTAGCTACGTACTACGCGTCTGTAGACTACCGAGAGAAAACAGTCAGGTTTGTTTTCCCGGCAAGTCAGTTCTTGTTGTGCATGGGGACAGTGGTGCCGCCTCTCACAGCTTGAATTCAGCCTTTTTCGCTAGTCGGCTTTTGAGGAGAGGATGTCGAGGATTCTTGGCGTTCATTCGTGATACCGGAGCCATAGTGGATTTGTTGGACCGGATTCTTATCGTGCGAGAGTTTTCCGACGTTGTTCCAGATGAGCCGGCGAAGCTTAGGGAGCTTAAGGATCTGCTGCAGAGTTGTTTGTTGGTGGGTTTGTGCGTCTGAGTGTTTCGCATTGGGGAGCTCCTATTTCTGTTCGTTAAGGAGAAAGATGGCAGTTTGAGGTTGTATATTGATTGATCGTCAATTGAACCGGCTTACGATGCGGATAGGTATCCTTTACTTCGCATTGACGATTTCTTCGATCAGCTCCAGAGTGCGAGACATTTTGTAAGTTTGTTTTGGGATCAGGTCATCATTGTTGCGGGTTTGGAGTGATGACATTCCGAAGATTGCCTTGTGCGTGCTACGGGCTTTGTGTGTTTTGGTGGTGTCATTGGACTCACCAATGCCCAGCACCATTCATAGATATGATAAACCAGAATTCTTCAGGCCGTTCCTCGACTAGTTATTGTTGTGTTATTGACTACATTCTTTTCTATTGTAATGTGTCTTGAGGAACAGGAGTAGCACTTAAGGATTTGTTTTGCAGACATAGGGAGAGCCCCAGCTGTTTGCTAGATTCTCGGAGTGTTTCTTCAGGTTTGTTTGTGTTGACTCCTAGGTCTTGTAGTTACGGGAGACAGTTTCGTATGGTTCCGAAGGAGATCGAGACCGTACTGCTTTGGCCCAGACTGGTGTACTGACGGAGGTCCGTTGATTTTAGGCTTAGCAGGGTTTTTTTACCGCCGTTTCATGCAGGATTGCTAGTGTAGTGCTGCACCGTTGACTGGACTGACTTAAAAGGTTGTTCTTTTCTTTGGACTGAGGCATGCATGCGGAGTTTTCCAGCAGTTGGAGATTCGGTTAACAACTGCATCGGTTCTTTCCTTGCTTTCTGGTTCGGGCGACCTTGTTGTATAACTGTGATGTTTCACGAGTGGGGCTCGACGGTGTACTGAGGTGACACTATAGAGTTATCGCTTTTGCTTCCCGACAGTTGCAGGAAGTACGAGCAGGATATCCCACTCATGATCTGGAGATGGCCGCTGTGGTCGTGCGTTGAAGATCTGAGGACACTACTTGTTCGGAGAATTGTGTCATATTTTCACGAATCACCAGAGCTTAATATACATCTTCCTGTAGCGGGTTTTGATTGTTGAGATAGTCTTCTGCAGATTTACAGTTCTTGTGTGATCGTGGAGTACAGCTTAGGTTCGCCTCTTCGGAGGGGACAGCTTGCTCATGTCCGCGCCCGACCACTCTTCTTTAATCGCTTTCGCGAGGCACTGCCCGCCAACGCTCGTTAGTTAGAGATACTCGAGCATACTCGGCTGGTTAATGATTCGGAGTCCTTGATTTGTGATCAGAGTGTGCTACGTTTAGGGACGCGTTGTGTACCTGTTGCTGATGGGCAGAGACGCGAAATCCTAGAACAGGCACATCAGTCAGCTTTCGGTGTTCATTCGAGTTCCACCATTGTGTGACGTGACTCGTGAGGTAGTTACGGGTGGGCAGGAATGTAAAGAGAAGTTTCGGATTTCGTTTCAAGGTGTCTGTCTGGTTGTCTGCTAAGGTTGAGCATTTGAGACCGGCTGGAGAGTTGCAATCTTTAACTGTTCTGGTGAGGGAATGGGAGCGGATCTTCATGAATTTTTCGTTGTGGCGTCTACCCAGGTTAATCAGGGTGTCACTCCATTTGGGTATTGGTTGACCGGTTATTCTCAGTTTTCTCGGTTGTTCTTTCTTATGCTTGTGCGTACGTACTTGTTGTTGTCGGCAGTTGGTATCGTCACTCGCCAGTGTTAGAGTTCTCCTTCGATAACTGTTATCAGGAGACACTCCAATTGGCAACCTTTAGGTTAGTTGTAGGTTGTGTCGATCACCAATCTATTTTTTTGACTCTGCGTAGTAGGATTATTGGACCCCAGCTAATCTAGAGACCTCGGAGATGATCCAGTTGGTTCAGGTTAGGATGATGACAGCCAGTGCAGACAAAGGTCTTATGCCGATCATGGTGGTCGCAGACTTGGGTTCGCAGTGGGAGATAATTTATTCCTACGTACTTTCCGATGAATGACGTGTTATGTTTTGGGAAGCTTATCCTAGAATTTTAGGTCCTTTTGAGATCTTTTTAGCGAGTTAGTTCTGTTGCCTATAACTTGGCACTTCTGCCCAGATTATTTACTATTCACCCCGTTTTCTTTGTGCTGATACTTTGCAAATATCTTCATGACCTTTTTCACATAATTCAACACCAGACCATTTAGCTTTGACGCGATCTTTTCGTTCACCGGCAGCCATTTGTGCTAGTGGCTCGACAGGTGGAGAAATTTCGGTCAAGGGTCTTGCCATCTGTGAAGAGTTTTCTTGGACGTAGCCGTATAGTGAGGTGATCACTTAGGAGGCTGCGAGCGAGATATGAGGCTTTGTAATCTTCTCTTTGAAAGTACGCTTAGTGAGAATTTAAATTTGGGGACGAATTTTTATAAGGGGGCAGATGTAACGTTTTAGAAATTGTTATGTGAATGTTTCCGTTTTTGGGTAAAATTGTCGGTATTTTCTGTTTTTAACCGACTATGATCAAACGACCATATAGACTTCCCAGCACCTAGTTTAGCTAAAATAAAGTTACTGCGCAAGCTTTGGGGGTATATGGGACATTTTGGTCCAATTTTAATATTTCCCAATTTTAATAATATTTTAATGCGCTATTCACATTTTGGGAAATTTCTTCTAAGTGAACTTTTCTTCAATTGAGTTGTGTAATAAAACCCATGACCACTTTATCTAGATATTTGTTTGTGCATATGGATTAAGTTTTTTTAAAGAAAAGGAAATGAAATGAATGAGGTGGCATGTGCATGCATGTAGGTGTGAAGGCATTTATTGTGCATTTATTTCTTTTCTTGCTAGAATCATCCACACAATTCCCCACCCTCTCCTCACTTTGCCGAGCCCTCCCTCTCTCTTCTTCCCTTGTGCATTTCTTTCTCCATTTGCATCAATTCAAAGCTCATAAAATCCCAAAAATCCTAAAATATATCACAAAAATCACATCTTTGATCACTTTTGCCTCTTGGAGCTAGGAAAGCTTGGTTCTTTGTGTTCTTGAGAATAGGTAATGATCCTTATATGTTCTTTTAATAGTTTTTGTGGTATGTAGCTAGTTAGTTTCAGTTTTAAGTGTTTAAAGCTAAGTTTCGTGCTATATATCGTATTTTAGTGTCGATTTGTGATATCTGTGACCTGCTGTGATCCCGAGAAAATACTAGGAAACCAAACAGTGTAGTTGTGTTGTACCTGTGACCATAGGACCTTACCTGGAGCACGGACCCCATCAGCTCGGACTCGGCCGGCGACATTTGAAGGCAACTCCGGCAAGATCGGCCCCTAGGTGGAGTTGGGGTGTTGGTTTTTGAGGGTAGGTCTATGATGGGGTATGGGTGTATTTGGTTCTGTTTGTATGTTTATTTTCTCTGTATGCAAAATCTGGGATCACTTAGGTAGGTTGTAGTGTTTTGTTTTCGCGCGATACGCTATACGACACGGATAGTGCACTTTGTGTGGTTTTGCTCTTAAGTTGTTTTCGTCGTGTCGCTATGCACATTAGCCACAATACGAACACTTAAGAGGATGTTTTGTGTTGTTGCGTCGGTCTAATGTAGTTTGTATGTGTTTTAGGGTCATTATTAATATACACTTGTTTTATTGTCTTAATATTGTAGGTTCGCAGGCGGGGACAACGGACACAGCTATAAAGGGAAAACAGGTAGTTGGCTACACTTAGCTAGGAGTGTTGGTGAGTAGATTTAATATCTACAGGGGAATCGCCTGCATGGCGTTATGCGTCTGGGCTAGAAATGATTTAATTTGTCGCATATTCTATGTCATATTTAAAATTGCACATTTACCCTACTGCTTAGTAAATTGTTGTGCTTGGACTAGTATCCTTAGGACACTGTGCTATTATTGACGGCTCATGTTGCACGAGCACTAATTGTATGCCACACACACCGTCAATAATTGCCATGTCATGCACCGCCCACATATAGAAATGATATTGTCTGGTTAGGAACATTGTGATATTGATTCATATTTCTTATCGCATATGACATATATCATACCTGTATAACAACATGCTTACATATATGCTTTGACATACTAGTTACCTGTATACTTATAAAGTATCGTACCATTAGGGATAGGTACATATACACTTAAGGACATAGCTACAGGTGTACTTTGAAATTCATACTTCGCTTATACCTGGAGGATATATCACATCATTTCTAATAGGTAGATATATATATTTTCTGCTATACCTTTATGTGTTCACATATATCTGGCTATAGCTACGTATTTACCTTTACTTGATGTTATTTTAGAATTGGAGAGATTAGGAACCGCATGATATTTTATTAACATGTTACAGTTAATTGCGACCTTTTCCTTTATATGGTCGCATTTCAGATTTATGATGCGTATATTATATTCATGGATTTTCGCATTGAGATATGGATTTTTCGTGATGTTTTCTGGATTTGGGGACCGTGGGAGTTTCATGAAATTATGCATTATTTGAAAAACCCAGATTTCCCTTGATATGATATTTCAGCAGCCACCTTGAGATTTATCGGTTCGGAGATATATACCCCACTCGAGGAAAGGAGGGATCCGTGTGCGGGTACATGGTGGGGCCCGGAAGTACCCCGGGGCAAGAATTTCATTGAGGAGATGAGTTGGTGAGGCCCGGAAGTACCCCGGGGCAAGAATCTCAGTGAGGAGATGAGTTGGGGAACCATATTTTCCGGTGACATTACTAATGACTCGGCGGTTATAATGGGGATACCGACGGGAGTCATATGCGTATGGATACGTCGAGATATGAGGGTTAGAGCTAGGCACTCGAGCTTTAGGGATAGCGTATGATACGTACCTATCAGGGGGCCAGTCATGGAGACAGTACCTGATAGATCGGTATTTCTGTGTCGATAGTTGACACATTGGTTTTATGATATTCTTTTTACTCCTTTGTATATATAATAGGGGATTAGGCCGCTGTTATATATGCCCTTACACCAATATTAGTGGAATGGGACGCTAATATATGTGTATTGACATTAAATTATATACATCATCATATTTATTCATGCAAATATACCTAGAATGTAAAGGACTCATTGACATTGGATTTAGGACATTTGAGAATTCACTTGATATTGTTCATACGGGATATGTGAGCTCTACTTGATGTTGTACATTCGAGATATGCGAGATATACTTGATATTGTACATACGGGATATGTGAGATATACTTGATGTTGTACATACGGGATATGCGAGATATACTTGATGTTGTACATTCGAGATATGCGAGATATACTTGATATTGTATATACGGGATATGTGAGATCTACTTGATGTTGTACATTCGAGATATGCGAGATATACTTGATATTGTACATACGGGATATGTGAGATCTACTTGATGTTGTACATTCGAGATATGCGAGATATACTTGATATTGTACATACGGGATATGTGAGATCTACTTGATGTTGTACATTCGAGATATGTGAGATTTACTTGATATTGTACATACGGGTTATGTGAGATCTACTTGATCTTGTACATTTAGGATATGTGAGACTTACTTGATATGATAGCCAAATTGGGGGCTTATTGGAGGAATTGGGATTTGGATTATCTTGATGGATTGTGATCCTACCACGATGTCAGGATTCCATAGAAATGACATATTTCATTCCATACTCCACATTTATTGTTTATGCACTGTTTCATGCATTAGTGTACTGGTTAGAGTACCTTCCATGACTGTTGCATTTACATACCTTTATTCATATCATTTCTTCATGTACTTGTAGTACCTGATAGAGTACCTTACATGACTGTTACCAACATATCGTCATATTATTGCTTCACATATTAATTGTACCTGCTAGTGTACTTTTCATGATTATAGCATTACATCTGACCATTCATTAATATTAAATGCTTATGTTAGATTCGCGATGTACGTGCATACTCGCGATTACCTGCATATGTTATTTACTATTCATAAGTTGGCTACTCACCCCCGTTGTGCCACAGTGTTTGCAGGTGTTCCTCAGGATAGTCGGAGGCAGCATATTTTCATCCTTCGTATCATCTTTTGCTGCGGATACCATTTCGCCTGACAGTGTGCAGTTTTGCCCAGGTGGGTTTTATGGTTATCCGATGTTGTATTGTATATTCGTTGTATCTATGTACTCTCGATCTACCAGTATTATGTATGACTTAGTGACTTGGTGTGAGGACGATATTGTATATTATTTTGTGACTTGGAGGTTTTTATGCAGTTTTATTTATATCGTCTCTTTCTTCGCTACGGCGTCGTATATCTGTTGTGGTGATTGTTTTCTGCCGTTGGACGTGGATTTTGCTCCCGTTTGGGATGCTTTTACTTATCTATTATGTTGTACCCATTTTTGGTGCTGGTTTTTACAAAGGAGATGCTCCCAAAATTTTAAAGAATAAAAGTGAGACTTTAAAGAATTTGGGTTGTGATTTCAAAGGGTTTTGATAATACTCTTATCACTTTCTTGCTACTTTTGATGGTTTAGATTGCTGGGTTTTGGCTTTCTTTTACTACGTTACGCCTTTAGACGTTGCGTAGTATTAGGGCCGTCACGTCCCAAATTTCGGGTCGTGACAGACACGACTAGCTAAGTTACATAAAGATGGATATTTGAATTTGTTCGAATTTGCATCTTATGACACTTGCCAGTTATGTCTCAAAGGCAAGATGACAAAAACTCCGTTTAGTGGACACGGAGAAAGAGTTAAAGAACTCCTAGGACTAATACATAGTGATGTATGTGGTCCTATATCTATACATGCCAGGAATGGTTCTTCGTACTTCATTACATTCACTGACGATCTCTTAAAATACGAACACGTGTTCCCGATGAAACACAAGTTTGAAGCTTTTGAGAAATTCAAGGAATATAAATCCGAAGTCGAGAACAAGGCAGGCAAAAGTATTAAAATCCTGCGATCCGATCGGGGAGGAGAATACATGAGCACGGAATTCCGTGACTATCTAAAAGAAAATGGGATTCTCTCTCAGCTTACTCCTCCGTATACACCACAGCACAACAGTATATCCGAGAAGAGGAATCATACCCTATTAGATATGGTGCGCTTTATGTTGAGCACTGCTGAGTTGCCTATTTCTTTTTGAGGTTATGCGCTTGAGAAGGGAAGCATACCTATTGAATCAAGTTCCATCTAAATCTCTACCTACCACACCATATGAGATATGGAGTGGGAAGAGACCATATCTTAAACGATTTAAGATATGGGGTTATCCGGCCTATATTAAAAGGCAAAATCCGGACAAACTCGAGGCACGGTCAGTTCTTTGCAAGTTTGTGGGATATCCAAAGAATTCATATGGATATTTTTTCTACCACAGTGAGGAACAAAAAGTGTTTGTTGCTCAACATGCCACCTTTTTAGAAAAGGAATTTCTTGTAAAAGAAATTAGTAGGAAAGAGGAAGTACTGGAAGAAGTTCCAGATACATAAACTATAACTGAAGATTTGGTGGAACCAGAGCATTCGATAGTGCCCGATGAACCCCAGCCTCTCCGCTGATCTAGTAGGGTCCTCATCCACCTGAGCGATACTATGGCTTTCTCATTGATAGTAGTAGCGAGGATTGCATCATGGAAGATGATGATCTAACTAGCTTCGAGTAGGCCATCACGAGCGGGGATGGAATCCATGTACACTAACAAAGTATTAACTTTGGAAGTTGCTCCTGAAGGGGTAAAACCCATCAGGAGAAAATGGATCTTTAAGAAGAAACTTGGTGCAGATGGAAAAGTTGATAGTTTTAATGCTAGATTTGTTGCAAAAGGTTTTCATCAACGACCAGGTGTGGACTATGATGAAACATTTTCTCCAGTAGCTATTCTTAAGTCCATCAGGATCCTGCTTACCATCGCTGCATAGCATGATTACGAAAGCTGGCAAATGGATGTTAAGATCTCCTTTCTAAATGGGAATTTAGAAGAGTGCGTGTACATGACTCATCCAGAGGGCTTCGTAGACAGTGGGAGAAGCGGGAAGGTATGCAAGCTGCTTAAATCCATCGACGGGTTAAAGCAGGCATCGTGGAGTTGGAACATCTGTTTTGATGTGGTAGTCAAAGAGTTTGACTTCATCAAAAATGTAAATGAACCATTCACATACAAGAAGGTGGCAGATAGTAAGGTTTTCTTCCTCGTATTGTACGTGGAGGACATACTCTTAATAGGAAATGATATTCCTATGCTGCAATCGGTCAAGCTCTTCTTATCACAATAATTCTCAATGAAAGATCTAGGGGATGCCTCCTACATCTTTGGGATTAAGATCTATAGAGATTGATCTAAACGGATACTGGGATTGTCCCAATCCAGGTACATTGACACCATACTAAAGAGGTTTAGTATGGAAGAATCCAAGCGTGGGTTTTTACCCACGATCTCACGACTCACTCTCTCTGAAAAGATGTCTCCCAAGACAGATTTGGAGAGAGCTTGCATGCAAGGGATACCCTATGCTTCGGAAGTAGGCTCTATCATGTACGTGATGCTATGTACCAGACCCGATGTAGCATACTCACTAAGTGTAGTGAGTAGGTATCAAGCAGATCCAGGAGAGGGTCACTGGACAACTGTGAAGATCCTTCTCAAGTACTTGAGAAGGACTAAAGAGATGCTCTTGGTGTATGGTAATGGAGAACTCCAAGTGGAGTCCTTTACCGATTCGAGCTTCCAGAGTGATAAGGACGGCTCTAAGTCGGTATCGGGATTTGTCTTTACCCTCAATGGAGGGGCGGTTTGTTGGAAGAGTCCCAAACAGAAAACCGTGGCAGACTCGATGATGGAGGCTGAATACATCGCTGCCAACGATGCAGCCAAAGAGGCTGTCTGGATGAAGAAGTTCATAACTGAACTTGGAGTGGTTTCGTCCATTGTGCATCCAAAACCTTTGTATTGCGATAACAATGGAGCAGTGACCTTGGCCAAGGCACCCAGGTCCCATCAGTGATCCAGGCATATTCTGAGGCGGTATCACCTGATTCGGGTGATAGTTGATCGCCGGGAGATCGAGGTCAGGACAGTTGACACGAAGGATAACACGGCGGATCCACTCACCAAGGCCATTCCCCAGATACAATTTGATAGACTCTTCGGGATGTTGGGTATAAGATACTACAACAACTGGCCTTAATGGAAGTGGGAGATTGTTAGTTATATGTATGCCCCAGAGGCCATTATTGTATATGTGATATATATTATAGTGGATGCTTGGATATATATAGAGAGGACTTTCTTCCTCGACATTGTCACGGCCCGAAAGTACGGAACATGACGGGCACTTAAACTACGAAACGCCTCGAGGCGTACATAATCTAAGTAAGACGAAAACCCAGAAATCCAAACCAAGAAAGTAGTAGAGTGAAGGAAAAACCAACTTAAAGCAAGTAGTTTTAATAGCCTAAGCCGAATTATGCATTTTCAAAAACAATAAATATTTCCTAAAAATTTCGGCAGAGTCTCCTCTGTAAATACTGGCCCCCAAATGGGATATAACATGAATAGTATAAGAAATGAATAAAAAGGCATCCCCAAGCGGGAGCTACCTCTTCGTCAATCGACTGTCACAACCACACAAGCAATATAATATACAACGCCAAGGACGAGAATCAAAACTCAAAAGGAAACTCAAAACACCAAGAAATCTATAGAAATACAACGCGCGACTCTAAGGTCGAAAGAATAAACATCACTGGTCTCTATCTCTGAAATAAATACAAGTTTCGTTGATGGAACTTCTAGATACAACAGAATAATAATATACAAGGTATAATGATGGGTACGATACAAGTAAACCCAACTACTAGCAAGTCATCCAAAAAAGAAGCAGTGCCAGCAAAGCCGTAATGAAACCTGTCACGTCCCGAAAGTACGGAACATGACCGGCACTTAAACTACGTAACGTCTCGAGGCGTACGTAATCTAAGTAAACCGAAAACCCAGAAATCCAAACCAAGAAAAGTAGTAAAGTGAAGGAAAACCAATTTAAATCAAGTAGTTTTAATAGTATAAGCCAAATTATGCGTTTTTAAAAACATCAAATATTTCCTGAAAATTTCGGCAGAGTCTCCTTTGTAAATACTGGCCCCCAAACGGGATACAACATGAATAGTATACGAAATCAATAAAAGGCATCCCCAAGCGGGAGCTAGCTCTTCGTCAATCGACGGTCACAACCACACAAGCAATATAATATACAATGCCAAGGGCAAGGATAAAAACTCAAAAGGAAACTCAAAACAGCAAGAAATCCATAGAAATACAACGCGCGACTCTAAGGTCGAAGGAATAAACATCACTGGTCTCTATCTCAAAATAAATACATGTTTGGTTGATGGAAATTCTAAATACAACTGAATAATAATATACAATGTATAATGATGGGTACGATACAAATAAACCCACCTACTAGCAAGTCACCCGAAAGAAGCAGTGCCAGCAAAGCCGTAATGAAACCTGTACGGCAAAACCTGGAAGAAACCGTGGCACAACGGGGGTAAGTTGCCAACTCGTGAGTAGAAAAACATCTACGAATAGGAATCACATGTATGACGCAATCCTAGGTCATACGATCATAATATATCCCCAAATAAAATAACCAGCAGCCTATAACAATGGCTAGGGTAAATATCTTACCCGAGTGTAATCCCATGTGCTCGTGTCAGTGCCTCAGGTAGCAATGTATCATATGGATGAGGTATGAATGCATGAAACAGAATGCATGTACCGAAGAAAACTGCTTTCATAAATTAGTGAGATATATGCATTTTTAAAATGAGGAATCATAAATGAAATCAGCATAAACAGTGCCTAGCTTCGACAAAAAACAAGTATCCAAATATCTCGATATTTCTGTGTCGCAATCTCTGTACCTCAATATCTCAAAATTTCAATGTCTCAATCACAATATCTAGGGCGCCGTCAGTCCAGGCCGGCCCCTACCATCCATCTCAAGGCCACGACGGTATCCTTCGGATATCCAACGCATCGGGTAAAATCACCGGTCGCTAGTGCTCCCCTGCCAGGCTCAACGCAATCATCTGCGATCCTCTTGCCCCGAGGTACTGTACCGGGTCCACCATGTACCCGAAACGGTTCCTCCATCTCTTCGAATCGGGTCTCGAAATCCATCAGCAAACTCATGGTGGACGACTCATACATCAAGGGAAAACAACACTTTTTATTTAAAAAGCGAGAAAATAAGTTTATATAAGTTTTGCGGTTTTCCCCCAAATCCCGAAAATCTCATGGAAATCCGAATCCAAATCATCAATAGCTTGTAAAACCATGAATATAGGCATGAGAATCCATGAATGCGGCATAACAATGAATAACAGTATGCATGAAGTAGTAAGTAATAACTACAATGTCTAAACTAGCATATAAGGCAAGTATACCATATCATGTCTAAACTATTAGCTAACAACCTATGTCAAATGAAATAGTATTTTCTAAAGTGTTCGTGACATAGCAATTACCGATGAAGATGTGTGTGAGCCGCCAAGTAAGTGTACGTGGTACATACGCGTCATCGGTAACAGTGCTGGTGTCCTAATAGCATGATATCAACAATAGAATATGAAACATAATATAAGCATGCGATGTGGAGCGAACAACAATAATGAGCGGGAGCTAAATACTAGAAACAAAGATAACAATCTATATTTAATATAAATCTAGTCTAACAACTACACTAAATTAAAGGGCTAAGCTAACTGGCTACTGGAAGTAAGGAAACCGCCTAACACCTGAGTCGATACATATATATATATATATATACACATATATTAGTCGATGATCCCGCCTCGATAATATCACATCCGATACCATATCTATAATCAAATATTCCCAAGTCAAGAGCGCGGATCAAACATCAATATATAGCTCGTACGTAAATCCGTCGTACGACATCCCAAATCTGGGTACGGGTCAATATCACATTATTCATCTGGTATCGTCTTTATCAAAGATCATAATCCGGGTACTGACCTAAGTCTAGTACGATACTAATATCATCAATATTGTAATGATCTGACTGCTGATCTACAGTCTCATACAAACCGATATCATCATCAAATATCGTCATAAAGAGGTATACATCGCCTAATGCGACCTATTATGAATATCTTAATATATCTTATCTCATATCACGATCACATGTCAACCATTCAATTTATAACACTATTCACATATAATGTCGTCCCAAGATCCGCTATAATATCAGGATGTATCTCAAGTACGAATCCTGCCATATCACTGTTCTCGCGGTCTCAATCAAATCTTATCGACTCATCTCAAATCCTAAATACTACCCTCAAATCCAGTATGTGAACACATAGTCCCATACCCATGTGAACACATAACAATATAACCCTATATAAGCACATATGAAAGAAGAATGTATGCAAGTATGGGTGTGTGTGTGTGTAAATGTGGTGCAACCTCTACTCTAGGGTTTCGCAACACTAAACCTATCCAATTACACCTAAAATCTATCTTTATCATCAATAAACTCAACAATATACTCAATATATATGTGTGTATACGTATTCGTATACATCACCACGAACTGCGGGGGTGGTATACGCCTTCCATCTGACTTCTCCCTGTAGATATAAATCTACTCACCTGGTCCTCGCTCGCTGGTGCCGACGTCGCCACGCGCTTTCTTGTCGTCTCGAAGTCCACATGGAGTACCGCATATCATAACGCACCGTATCGCATGAAAACCAAATTCGAAATCGAAACGGCATACGAAAATCAAATCGGCACGCGTATCACGCATAGGTCAAAACCTATCGCCTACGCATGCAAGAATAGCCAAACTAACCCTCGATATCGATGTACAAATGTCAAACCATCGGGAAAAATCCAAACACACTCATTTGCGTCTTCACGAACACTAATTATAATATAAAATAGGTTAAAATTCACAAAAACCCCAAATTCACTTTAAAAGCCATTTTTCCGAAAATCTAGCAAGCAAAAATTACCTGTTTTAGTACAAAACTCGACGTTTAAACAAATCTAGTGGCTATAATATTTATTAAATAACTTAAATAAGCCATACAAACCATTTCCACGATTTAATTTCACCAAACCATATACCCTCAAAAAAACTAGTTTGCAAAAATACCGATTTTAACTCTTTTTAAAGTAAAATTCACAATTTTACAATTAAGCTTGGTTTTGCATGGTCCAAAGGCATTAAACCACTCAATATAATATTAATAATGACATGAAAGCATAATTATATTTTAATCTAAAGCATTTAATAATTTTCCAAAAACCCTAGTTAGCAAAATAGCTTAATTAGGACATTTTATAAGTAATGGTTTGTAATTAACAACTAGATTAGCTTTCTACAAGACTTAAGATGTTAATCCTCATCACATAACCATGCACAATTGATCACAACACAATTCCACAACAAAACTCTAACTTGAATTTCTTAATTATGCAATTAAACTCATCTAAAACCTAATAATCACTTAGTTAACTTAGATTAATGCAACTAGACAACAAATTTAACAAAAGCATGAGATTATACCTTCCATGTTTGAGATCAAACTTAAGATCTAGCCTCCCAAAATGCTCTATTTTCACAAGGATCCATGCTTGAAAGGCCAAGGAATAATGGGTAAAACTTGGATTTGGAATTAGAGTTGAATTTGTATGGATTTGAAGTGATTTTTGTGGATTTTTTTTATGCAAAAAGGGGTGAGATTTAGGGGGAGGGGCTGCTATTGTAGCCTACAATTTTCGGCCAAAAAATGTGGCGGGGGGTGGGGGTGGTGACGGAGGATAGAGAGTGAGGTGGAGAAAATGGGGAGAAAAGTCAAAGTCCACCATTACTTCTTTCATTTTCTTTTCTTTTCTTTTCAAAAAAGAGGTGATTGGAGAGAGGGGGGCTATCAAGGTGGGGCCGGTCACATAGGGAGAGGGAGAGAGGGTGAGGTGTGGGTGTGTGGGTTAGGGTAAAAGATAAATGTATTACCCCAATTCTCACTAACACAACATTCACTAATTAAGCCCTTTTTCTTCGATAATTTCTAAACCGTTTTGGCAAACCATTTCATTTCAGAAACAATATTTTACATTTCAGTTTAGTATGTCATGAATTATAAAATTTGTATCAACCCATTCCAATTTGTAATTTTCCCTAATTAAATGTATTAGTGACGGCTTAAAATAATATTAAAATAATTAATTTCGGAAAAATTTTCATAAAATTTCAAATTTCACCAGTGGCTCAATAATCACCAAATACTTGCAATTATATAGCTAGAATATGTATATTTAATTTTATAATAAAGATATTTGTATTTTGACTTTTTACAGAAAACCCCCTTGTTTTACCGATTTTCCCAAATTTCACCGAAACGATTTTCAACACGTTACAAAACCTGCAAGAAACTGTGGCACAACAGGGGTGAGTTGCCAACTCGTGAGTTGAAAACATCTACGAACAGAAATCGCATGAACAACGCAATCCTAAGTCATACGATCATAATATATCCCCAAATATATAATCTGCAGCCTATAACAATGGCTAGGGTATATCTCTAAACAACGGTAATACCAAGTGCTCGTGTCAGTGCCTCAGGTAGCAATATATCATATGGATGAGGTATGAATGCATGAAAACAGAATACATGTAAATGAAGAAACTGCTTTCATAATTTAGTGAGATTTCAGTATTTTCAAAACAATGTATCATAAATGAAATCAGCATAAACAGTGTTTAGTATCGACACAAAACATAAATCCCAATATCTCAATATCTCAGGCTCCGGCTATCCGGACTGGCCTGGATCATCAATATCATTACCTTGATGTCTCAAAATCTCAATGTCTCAATCTCACTATCTATGGCGCCGTCAGTCCGGACCGGCCCCTGCCATCAATCTCAAGACCACGACGGTATCCTCCGGATATCCGACGCGTCGGGTAAAATCATCGGTAGGTAGTCCTCCCCTAACAAGCTCATTGTCTACTACTCGAACTTCTTTCCCCGGGGTACCTTACCGGGCCCACCATGTACCCGAAACGGTTCATCCAACTCCTCGAATCGGGTCTCGAAATCCATCAGCAAACTCAAGGTGAACGACTCATATATCATGAGAAAACCGCACTTTTCATTTAAAAACAGAGAGAAAAGAAGTTTATAAATGTTTTTGCGGTTTCCCCCCCAAATCCAGGAAATCTCATGAAAATCCGAATCCAAATCCTCAATAGCATGTAAACAGTGAATATAGGCATAAAAATCCATGAATGCGGCATAACAGTGAATAATAACATGTATGAAGTAGCAAGTAATAACTACAATGTCTAAACTAGCATATAAGACAAGTACACTAATATCATGTCTAAACTATTAGCTAACAAACTATGACAATGAAATAGTATTTTCTAAAGTGTTCGTGACATGGCAATTACCGATGAAGATGTGTGCGAGCCGGCAAGTAAGTGTACGCGGTACATACGCGTCATCGGTAATGGTGCTGGTGTCCTAGCAGCATGATATCAATAACGGTATATGAATAAAAAATAAGTATGCGATGCGGAGCGAACAACAATAATGTGCGGGAGCTGAATACTAAACACAATGATAACTAATCTGCATTTAATAAAATATGAGGTCCACAGTGGTGCCATTTGAAATAACACGAATCATGGGGTTTTGAAAATAAGGGCTACGGTGTTTTTAAGAAAAGATACGTCTTTTCAAATATCCGTAGAATCCCTTGACCTGTTTTTTAAAATACCCACGATCCGTTAGTTTTGAAATATGTAGGAATCTAACCTAGTCTAACAACTACACTAAACTATTCGGCTGAACTAACAAGCTAACTGAAGGTAAGGAAAAGGCATAACATCTGAGTCGATACATATATATATATGTATATATATATATATATATTAGTCGGTGATCCCGCCTCGATAATATCACATCTGATACCATATCTATGATCCGATATTCCCAAGTCAAGAGTGCGGATCAAACATCAATATATAGCTCGTACGTAAATCCGTCGTACGGCATCCCAAATCTGGGTACGGGTCAATATCCCATTCATCATACTATTCATCCGGTATCCTCTTCATCAAATATCCTGATTGGGGTACTGATCTACGTCTTGTACAATACTGATACCGCCTAAGTATGCATGCACATGTGTGAAACACTACGTCAATGTACCCGCTACAACGTCATGTCGTATCTCAAATACGAACCATGCCAAATCACCGATCTCATGGCCTCAAATCAAATTTCATCGACTCATCTCAAATCCCAAGTACTATCCTCAAATCCAGTATATGAACACATAGTCCCATACCCATGTGAACATATAAACATAATCCCATATACGCACATGTGAAAGAAATGATGTATGCAAGTATGTGCGTGCGTGTGTGTATAGGTGCAACCCCAACTCTAGGGTTTCGCAACTACACTAAACCAATCCAAGAACACCAAAAATCCATCTTTATCATCAATCAACTCAAACTACATATAATAAATATATGTGTGTATACGTATTCGTATACATCACCACGAACTGCGGGGGTGCTATACGCCATCCACCCGACTTCTCCCCGTAGATATAAATCTACTCACCTGGTCCTCACTTGCCGGTGCCGACGTCGCCATGCGCTTGCTTGTCGTATCGAAGTCCACATGGGGTACCTATATGTCACCACGTATCGTAATGCATAAAAATCCAATTCGAAATCGAAACAGCATATGAAAACCAAATCGGTACGCGTATCACGCATAAGTCAAAACCTATCGCCTACGCATGCAAGAATAGCCAAACCAACCCTCGATGTCGATGTACAAACTTCAAACCATCGAGAAAAATCCAAACACGCTCATTTGCACATTCACAAACACTAATTATAATATGAAATAGGTTGCAATTCACAAAACCTCAAACTCACATTAAAAGCTATTTTTTCCGAAAATCTAGCAAGCAAAATTAACCGTTTTAGTACAAAACTTGATATTTAAACAAATCTAGTGGCCACAATATCCACTAAATATTATAAATAAGTCATACAACCCTAATTAGATTTTTAATCTCATCAAATTCATTAAACCCAAAAACTTAGTTTACAAATAACTTAATTAGCAAAATTTTGAAATAACAATTTGGAACTAGATACAAGGTTTGGTTTTTAGCATTCCATTAACATGTTAAACTCCTCATGAAAACAACAATCATATGATAAAACCCTCACAATAGTTTTATCTCACATAAAAAAAATATTTTACAAAACCTAGTTTGCACTAGAAATCGAAAAATTGCGCAAACATCGCGGATTTGCGACAAAATGGTCACAACATTGCACAATCACCCAATCCACACTACTAGTTAGCTACAACACTCAAATTAACCTACATGAAATGATTCAATTTCAATTTCTAACATCAACCTTTCTCTTGAATTTCATCACACAAGCAACAACAACCCAATTAACACTTTAAAAGCCTATTTTAGCATAATCAAACTACAAATTAAACATTAGATTAGAATTATACCTCTCAAGTTTGAAACCCTAGGTTCTCTAGCCTCCAAAGACACCTCCTTTCACCATGCTTTAAACCAATTTTAGTGCTAGAAGAGGTAGAATAGGGATTAGCTTTGAATTAGTGAAGGAATTGTGGATTTTTTTGATGTGTTTTGAGATGAAATTGAAGCAAAAGAGATGGGAATTTGGGGGGAAAAGATGCGGCTGCTGCAGGTCATTTTCAGCCATGGGAGGAAGTGGGGAGATGTGAGTGAATGGTGTGAAAAAAAACTAAGTCAAAGCCCCTCCCAATTACCATAATACCCCCACCTACATAAATATATAATAAAACCTTTATTTTAACCATTCTTTTCACATGAAAGAAGTATAAAGGAGGGGGAAAGTGAGTGGGCTGTTGTTGGTGGTGGTGGGGCCGGCCATGAGTGGGTGAGGATGGGTGAGAGAGAGTACAAGAAAATTCCATGCAAAAAGAACCTCTCAAGTTACCAAATTGAAAGTTTTAGTTAAATTATTTAAATTTTAGTTTTCCCCTTAAGTATAACCAATTAGAACTTGAAATAAATTGCTAAAAATTTATATTACTAATTGGATTTTATTTGTCAAGGTTCTATAGTGTGTAATTAGCCAATTCAAATTTGTATTTATCGCTAAATTTAAAGTATTTGTGACGACTTAAAATAATTTTAAAATAATTAATTTCGGAAAATTTTTCAGAAAATTAGTAATTTTACCAGTGGCTCAATAAACACCAAATACTAGTAATTACATAGCTAGAATATATATATTTAATTTTATATTAAAGATATTAAATTTTGAGTTTTTACGGAAAACCCCCTTATTCTACCAATTTTCCGAAATTTCACCGAAACGATTTTCAAAACGTTACAGACATGATAGTATACTATCTGGTTGCTCTTTATCTTAACATGTTGACTTGTATATGTGATCTTGTCTTACTCTCACATGTTGATAGAGCCTTAGATTATGTACTTGACTACCAGGACTATGATGGAGATCATACTAGTGGGGCCAAGGGTAGTCTATAAGTACACCCTAAAACAGTTCCTAGTCGAGGGTTTATCGAGACATGGCATCGATATTTCGGTTTAGACTAGCGTATACGCATCTTAACCCATATGATGGGCGATGGATGATCCCACATCCATTGGTGTTTGAAATCAAAGATGATACACAGGTGCTCAGTGAAGACTTGGTACACTGAACGGACTCGCCGGGAACTCCTAGTTGGTACTATACCAATCGTCAGATAGCGGTTCTCTGGTGACACTGGTACAGGTTAGTCTGTAGACCCGAGATCGTCATAGAATCTTGTGTGATTCCCACTGTGCTTTGATTTCCACCTTACTACGTTCAAAAGAACGTGCAAAATGGTGGCTTTTGGGTACAGTCTCGAATCACACGGAGGCAATGAGCGATAGGATGGGATTCGTCTCTTCCGGTATTGGGAGTTGATGTTGCGCTGTGCTAAATTGGCCATAACAGGAAAGTCCCTGGCCAAGGCTGATACAGAGATTTACTGATAAGTGTTATCAGTAGTTTCTCGACCCGTTATGAGCCTCACATCGGCACGACTTATCGGTTATTCGGATCTGACGTTTACTACCCCTAGACTAGATATGCGACATATCAGACCAAAAGACCGGACTGTACGAAAGTGTTACTGACAGGCTTTTGCAGGAGTTAGAGCAGGCAAGCTTGCTGATCTTCTGATCGTTCAATACCCGGGTAGCCGTTACGTCAAGCTAGTACCGCTGGCGGCTTGTGGGTGCTTGATGTGATCATCACCTACTGCCGGTGTATTGACGAGTCTTTAGAGTCCTACACAGAGGTTTCACTGGCTCAGGAAAAACAAAGTAGGAGCATATATGTGATATATGCGGACCGAGATTAATATGAGTATATGATACCGTATTCTATTCTCGCGATATAAAGTATCGATCGGATATATGAGATATTGCTGGGTTATGGAATCAAGTGTTGATTCGATAAGTCGATACAGTGTCGGTCGGTTGTATGAGAGATAGGCAGGTTATCGAATCAAGTGTTGGTTCGATAAATTCATACAAATTATATTAGTCGGTCATATGAGATATAACCGGATTATTAAATTATGTGTTGATTTAATGATTTAATGTATAATTATATATATGATATACTAATTTACATTAACCAATATTAGCTCACTTAAGCATTTCTTTTTCTCACATGTGCACACTTGATATATATGTGATATATATTAATTGTGTTTTATTTATGTGTCGTGGTTGATTATACATGCAACATGGGTGTATGAGCCCTACACCATGATAATGATAATGATTGGTTTATTTATTTAGAATAAAACAATTATTAGTTGGAAAATTGCCACATGGCATGAAGCTTCATGATGCTTGGAGACCCATTGACTTAGGCCACTAGTTTTGTCTTATACTAGATATTTGTTAACCCAACCATTATCTAAACTCATGGTTAAGTCTCTGCATGAGATATACTAGATATTTTCTCACCCATGCTTGCCATTCTCTCTTACATCTATTATTTACTTCTTCCTCCTCAAAGCTCAAGAGAGTTCTCTAGGTTTTGGGAGAAGCTTAAAAACAAGTGAGAAAAGTATTTCTAAAGTGAGCAAAAATCCTACTTCATCATCCACTACTAGATTAGCAGTTTAGTATAGCATGTTAGCTTCACTAATCCTATATTAGTGAAGAGGGTAGCTTAGGTTTGTGACTCCTCGACGTAGATCATCATCGGCTTGGAAGACTTCAAGCAAGCATGGATCTTTTTTCTTGTAGATCCGTTCGAGGGTCCGCAACATCGCAACTTGGAGCGAAGGGACTACAATAAGGAGCTAAAGAAGTGAATGACCGGACTACAAAGGTTGTAATCCCTAATCACTTAGTTGTAAAGTAGTTTACAATATGTTTCGTATGATTCCGTAGTTAAAGATTCTAGTTTAGGGTTCTTTGCAACGGCAAAATTTTGAAAATGGCATGGACGATGCCTCCCGAAACCTTGTTGTCGTTCATAGGATCCCTACATATACATATACATATACGTATACATATACATATACATATACATATACATATATATATATATATAAAATTGGACAAGAGGTTCGTGCGAGATATTAACAAGCTGTTGTTACTCCCCGTTGATACCTGAGGACTGATATGTATGCAGAGGCGTTGGATACGGCCAAATTCTAGAGGGAAGCTATGCTGAGGATACAGCTGTCCGAAAATGAGAAAAGGAATTTAAGTGAAGAGTGCCATCCTCCGTAGAGTTCAGCATATGTAATATCGGAAGAGACCATAAGAAGGTTTCTTCCAGGACACCGCAGCGATAAGGATTTGCAGCCAAGATCAGTTGTATCGTGCATATTCAGAAGGCTAGATGCCGCCATCAGTAACGTGCTACCTTGCGAGTGGTCATGTTAATTGGCCAAGAGATGATCAGAAGAGTGCTAGAGCGGAACTGTTATGTCATTACACCTAACCGGGCTGACGAGCAGAAAGATTGTAGGATTGGTAATCCACACAGGAACATAAGGACCCAGTGACAGAGGATGCCAAACCGTGAGCAGGAGGCTGGTGGATGTTTTTGCTCTTCCAACTTTCGGCGCACCGGCATTTTTTTCGACATTGAATGAGATGTACCTCAATATCAATTATTACGATATGTGTTTTAATGATTTGAGTATCACACTTTTATCGCATAGACTTGAGTTTTGATGATTTTGATTCATGATATTTGTTTTGTGCATAGTTGTTGCACTTGGTTTATGTTTAATACATCCGTTACGTTGGTTTACGATTTTTGCAGATCTATTGCACTTCATATCGATCGCACTTGATATCGATCTTTTGCCTTGGATTCATATATTTATGATTCCGTGGATTTTGATACCGTCGATTGATTTCGTGCATGTTGTATGCACTCGACTTGACTTATGCACTCAGTATAGCTCATATGTCCTTGCAGTGCATTAATATGGGCAGGGTTAGCTTAGCAACTTGTGAAGGTTTTGCCAAGCGTCAAACATGCTATGTTAAAATTTTTGGGGTGCTAAACAAACCAACCAAGTAATCGAACTAGAGAATTGGGGTTAATATGTATGTAAACAACTTTACAACTAAGTGATTAGGGATTACAACCTTTGTCGTCCGCTTCTTCACTTCACAAGCTCAAAGTAGTGGTCCCTTCACTGCGATCAACGAGCTCCCGAACTCTTGAGAGGCTCCATAAGATGTACGATGCATCCTTGCTTGAAGTCTTCAAAGTCTGTGATGATCTACTTCGAGGAAACACAGATTCAAGCTATCTCTTTACTAAGTTGGAACTAGTGAAGCTAACACACTAATCTATATGGCTAGTATAAAAGCGGATGTTGAAGTAGGAATTTAGCTCACTTTAGTATTTAATTTCTCACTATTTTTCTTCTTGATCTCAAAATCTAGAGAGCAAAAATGAGATGAGGAAGAAGAAGATGAATGAATGTGATAAGGTTAGAAATGCAACCATGGGTTCGTATATGTCAAAACCTAACCCATGTAGAGAGTTAAACATGGCTATGTGTCATGGTTGGGTGAGAAAATATCTTAAGAAAAACAAAAAGGGTAGACATTGTCAATGGTTATCAACAAGCTTCATGAAGCTTCCACCATGACTCATTTCCACAATTTTGAATTACTTAAGAATTTAAACCCAAACATTATATGTAGCGTGGTATAATTCTCATACATCCTTGTTGCATGTATAACCTAGCATGTCACAATATTATATATCACATATATACTATTTATGTAACAATAGAAAAAAATACAGTAAACATATATCACATATATGTTAAATGTATCATAACTGAGAATAATAAATAGTGAGCATAATATATTTATAAATATATATATATATATATATATATATATATATATATATCTTATTTCATCGAATCAACACATGATCCGATAACCCGGCTATATCACATATAACCGGCCGATATCATATATCGCGAGAATAGAATACGGCATCACAAACGCGTATCAATCTCGTTCTAGCACATATCGCATATATGCTCCTACTCCATTTTTCCTGATCCAGGAAATCTCTTTGTAGGACTCTAAAGACTCGCCAATACGCCGGCAGTAGGTGACGATCACATCACACACCAACAAGCCGCAAGCGGTCAGCTAAACGTAACGGCCATCCGGGTATTCAGCGATCAGAAGATCAATAAGCAAGTCTGCTCTAACTCCTGTAAATCCAATCAGTAACACTACCATACAGTCCGGTCTCTTCGTCTGATATGTCTCAAATCCAATCTAGGGGTGGTAAACGTCAGACCCCAGTAACCGATAAGTCGTGTCGATGTGAGGCTCAAAACAGGTCGAGAAACTAATGATAACACTTACCAGTAGATCTCCATATCGGTCTTGGCCAGGCACTTCCAGTTATAGCCAATCGAACACAGCGCAACATCAAACCCAAATACCGGGAGAGAAGAAACCTCTCCTATCGCTCATTGCCTCCATGTAATTCAGGACTGTACCCAAAAGCCACCATTTGGCACGTTCTCTTAAACGTGGTTCGGTGGAAATCAAAGCACAGTGGGAATCAATCAAGACTCTATGGCGATCTCGGGTCTACAGACTAACCAGTACCAGTGTCACCAGAGAACTGCTATCTGACGATAAGTATAATATCAACAAGGAGTTCTCTGCGAGTCCGTTCAGTGTACCCAGTCTCCACTGAGCACCCGGACACTATCCTTGATGTCAAACACCAATGGATGTGGGATCATCCATCGCCCATCATATAGGTCAAGATGCGTATATGCTAGTCTACTCTGGAGTATCGATGCCCTATCTCGATACACTCTCGACTAGGAACAATTATAGGATGTACTCATGGACTACCCTGGCCTCACTAGTATGATCTTCATCATAGTCCCAGTAGTCAAGTACATATCCTAAGGGCTTTATCAACATGTGAGAGTAAGACAGTAAACCAATACAAGTCAACATGTTAAGACAAAGAGCAACCAGATAGCATACTATCATATCTGTTTCCCCCAATCAGAGCAAAGCTCTGTTTGAATTTCAAAAATTCAAAAATTGAAGCAACGCTTTAGATCCCTTGCGCTGCGCGCAACGCGCCACGTGTCAAAAGCAGACACGGTAGCGCAGCGCCCAAGGCAGCGCACCCAATCAGAGCAAGGCTCTGTTTAAAATTCAAATTTTAATAAAGGAAGCAACGCTTCAGATGATCTGTGCTCTGCGCTGCGCGACACGTTGCAGCGTAGCTGCGCTAGAGCAGCTGCGCTGCTCTAGCGCTGTTGCGCTAGTGCTGTTGCGCTGTGCTCTGCGCTGCGCGACACGTGGCAGTGCAGTTGCGCTGCGCTCTGCGCTGCGTGACACGTGTCAAGCGCAGGTGCGCTTGCGCCAACTGTGCCAGCACCAAAACAGAAGTAAAATTCTAGAAATATCTTTCTGATCCTATTAAAACAATAAGATTCTCTTCTTTAAAAAAAAAGCCCTTGGATCAAAGATCCAACGGTGAGGAAAATTCCCTAAATCACTCAGAGAAAGATCACTTTAACCGATTTAACAAATCAATTGGCACTACAAAATGGCCCCTAGACTCCAAGTCTAAAGGACACAGAGGAAAAAAAAATAAAAAAAAAATTTAGAGAGATATTCTGAACTTCTCTAGAAAATTTTGAGAAGAGCTCACAAAAAAATAAAGGTAAAACCTTTTGAATAAAAAGAAGAGTTTCTTCTAAAAAGATCATTGATCTAAGAACAAGATCAAAGATGTTAATTAAAAAAATATATATATATAATAATAATAATAATAATAATAATAAAGGCATTGCCTTTTGATGAACCACTGGTTCTTGATATTTGAGGTAAAACCTCTCTGGAAAATAAGAAAAAATTGTTTTCTTTGATCTAAATTTGATCAAAATATAAAACAGTGCCCTGCACTTATAAAATTTGCACTATTGCGCTCTTGGGTTGGCGCAAGTCACCAGAGAGTGCCACGTGTCAGCCCTGGAGCAATCTGCGCCTTGCGCTTTAAAAAATGAGCATTGCGCTCTTGGGTTGGCGCAACTCACCATAGCGCGCCACGTGTCAGCCCAAGAGCAAACTGCGCCTTGCGCTTTAAAAAAATTAGCATTGCGCTCTTGGATTGGCGCATCTCATCAGAGCGCGCCACGTGTCAGCAGCGCAACAGCGCAGCGCAACAGCGCAGCGCACTGCGCTTGCGCTCACCAGAGCGTGACACATGTCACCATCTTATAAGTTTGCGCCTTGCGATCCTCAATTGGCGCAAAGCGCCTGACAAGCCACGTCGGGCGCTGTCAGAGCATTTAATGCAATGCATTATCAAGGACAGAGCCCAATAAAAAAAGGTCTATCAGACCAAATAAAAGTGCTATGCACTATTTAAAGGGGCAGAGCCCAATTAAAAGGAAAAAAGTCTAAAACAGATTAAAATAAAATGCCATGCATTATTAAAAAAAAAAGGACAGAGCCCAAACAGAGGTCTGTTAGACCAAAACAAATGCGGTGCATTTAATTAAAAGCCCAATGCTATGCATTAATAAAGGGTAGCGCCCAACCAAAGGCCTAATAGGCCAATGATAAATAAAATGTGGAATATTTTCAACTGGACTTAACCCAATCATGGCCATAAGTCCTCAAATTAAAATTGACTGAGCACGACTGCTCTCTTAAATCAATTTACACCCGGTTCAAGGGTAAATCTCTAAACTCCTCTGATATTTGTCGTTGTAATCCTTCAAGGTCGTCAGAGAGGTGACGGGTCCCGACAACCACACATCGATACGGACTGTGGGGTCCCTAAACTCATGGACTTATGCGTCTTTAAACAAACAGTACAGACTGTGGGGTCCTTAAACTCATGGACTTAAGCGTCCTTAAATCAATACACGGACTTAAGCGTCCTTAAACTTACGGACTTAAGCGTCCTTAAACCAATGGACTGCCATATCCCTAAACTGGCAATGGACCACCATGTCCCTAAACTGGCAATGGACCACCATGTCCCTAAATTGGAACAATAGAGCCCCTAATGCTCTTTTGTCGGAACTAAACGATCCCGTTTAAGTTGATCTTAGCTTCAGATATGGCTAACGTATTTTTAAACCTTCAAACAGACTTTAGTCCCAAATTGGACTATAGATCCCCAATCAACTTTGGTTCAAGGGTACATCTCTGAACTCCCCTGACATCTGTCGTTGTAATCCTTCAACGTCGTCAGAGAGGTGACGGGTCCCGATGGCCATACATGCAATGGACCACTACGTCCCTAAACTGGAACAATAGAGCCCAAACGCTCTTTTGTCGGATCTAAACGATCCCGTTAAGTTGATCTTAGTCTCAAACTGGACTAACGTATCCTTAACAAACGTTTGAGTTGATCTTAGCCTCAAATACGGCTAACGTATCCTCAAACCAAAACCCCAAACCCAAATCTAAGAAAATACGGATTTGGACTAATCCACGTCCTACGGGCGACGACATAAATTAGTCTCCGTATACAATCCACGGGCAACCACAAACAAAATAAACGCATACGACACGAAGTGAAATTCTGGAGAAGGAGAAAGCTGTTGCCGCGATGCGGTAGCGTAATTAACTGCAGGGGCTTGCGCCTGCAGGGCAGAGCGTCCCCACAATCAAAAAACCCCTCAAGTGAGGGGGAATCTAACGAAGTCTGCTATATCGGCCGTATCCGTCTAAACCTCCGATACAAGTGCCATAGATCAACTTGGCATCTTCGAAGAGGTGGACGGATAAAACCAAATAGCATCTGCCCCGAATCTCAGGCAAGACGTCTTCACGTCGTCTTGGCCATCTTTCGGAGGGGAACAGATTCTGGAACGCCTGGTGGGACCTTTTCCTCTTTCCACTCCGCACTTCTTTGGTCGTCTTCGCGAACGAATCGCGGTTTGTTAATGGTTGCTTTCGGGTTTCAAGTTACTAAGATTTGGTCTTTTGCTTGGTGCAGAAATCTAACAACAACGACGACCAACTGCTCGAACTGCTCCAAATGCCAATGCAACAGACGCTCTGCCTCACCTGGTGGTGTAGCCTATGGGCCTCAAGCAGATCCTTGCTATGCCGGTAGAACAAGTGACTCAAGCTGCCACTGGCCTGTTCTTCGGGACTATGCTCCCGCCAGCAAGCTTCACCATTCCAGTGCCCGTACCGGAAGCGGAAAAGAAGTCAGTCTTCGATCGGCTTACTACTACCACGGCCCCTCTCAACGGGTCGTCCAATGTCAAGCCGGCAGCTTCGGTCTTTACCAGGCTGAACCTGAACTCTGATGGGCCTGCCAAGAAGCCCATGACCCCTGACATGGCCTTCGCAAAGAGGACAGCCATCTCTAATCCTGAAGTCGTCAAGACGGCTTTTCCTGCTAAAGAGTCGGTCTTTTCAAGGCTGACTATTCCGGCTCCCGTTCCTGCTCGAGGGTCTGTCTTTGACAGATTGGACACCGCCACTCAAAAGACATCAGTCTTCAAGAGGCTGGCACCAGCGGCGCCTCGTCTAGACAGGGGGCAAGACAAAACCATCCCCATCGCCGAACCAGCCCTAACAGCTCGACATGCTCGACTCACCACTGGCGCCGAGTAAGGAAGGTCGGGGGCAATTCCCCCTCTGGGCTAACTCCACCGGTCCAATGGTGGAAATTAATGCTGCTGTTCCAACTGGGAACAACTTTGAATCGCTAAGGAGGGTATGCAAGAACTCTCCGACTGGCACACTGAAAAGATCTCCTCCGCCAGCGGAGAATGTTACAGAAGCAAAGCCAGAGCAGCCCCCTCAATGGCTGTCCTCCAAAATTTACAAGGTCTGGTGGTGAGTTCAAGACTCAGTAATTGATCGAGATCACTCTCGTCGGCAGAAGAGGGTGAAAGTACAGGAAGAAAAGAACCGTCCTGTCAAACAACAAAGGACGACAACCACTTGGGTGCCCACTACAATGGCCCCCTCCATGTCGACTACTCAAAAGAGAAGAAGGCCGGAGAAAGTCCCCACGTCTGCGGCAAATGTCAAAGGCAGTGAGCCCAAATGCCCTAAGTCCGGGGGCATTGTGATACACACCGTCTACATGGCGTCCGGGAAAGAGGACGGCCGTACATCTACAGGTCATAGACCGCTTACACGGTCAGTGACTAAAGCTCAGGAGGAGCAGCAGAAGCTCTAAGAAATGATGAATGCGAAAGCCGCACTCACTGGGCCAAAAGAAAGTCCCGAAGCGTCCTCGGATCAACGCCAGGAGCAAGAAACCGACGACGAGTTCCTTCGGAGAATATTGGAGAAGAAGGAAAAAGAGGCTGCGGAACAAGCAGCCAATATAAAATGAATGGCCCTTCTATTCAAGGATATGGTGGGTATGTTGATCCGGCAAGATCCTCCTGCTGAAGATTCTCCGATAGTCCTTAAAGATGATAGAGGAGAGACGTCGAATCCTCCACCGGCTCTGTCAACAGCCAAGGAGGAGACAATTTCCAAGGCTGGCTTGGATGAATATATAGCTCAGCAGATACAGGTTCACCAGGCAACCGAGGCAGCCGGTCAAGTTGTCAAGACGGGGAGACCTTATCCGAGATGGTATGATCAGATCAAGTACACGCCGGGCTATACAATACCGAAATTCCATGTGTATAAGGGGACTGGCAATCCCCATCAACATGTTACCCAGTTCAGGGGTCTTTGTGGCAATACCGGTAGTGATGATAAATTGTTGCTTCGCCAGTTCGTCGGTAGCTTATCGGAGACAGCATTCGAGTGGTACTCCAAGCTCCCAAACGACTCTATCAAGACCTTTGCGGAAATGGAGCTATTGTTTATTCGCAAGCGCCACCGAACGCACCCCAATAACAGTATTGATTAATGCCAGGATGAAGCCAGGCGAAACATGGGTTCAGTATGCGATATGGTGGCGGAACTTGTGGTCAAAATGCGAACAACGCATTGAAGAAGCGCCGGCAGTGGGCATGTTTGTAGGAACCCTCGATCCGCAGGTGACCATATCTCAATTCATGATGTTCTTCAAGCCGACTACCTTCCAGTCCGTGATCGACAAGCTAGCCCAAATGGACCAGATGGGCCATAGACCGTCTCCTCCAAAGCCGGATTCTCGAAATGAGAAAGGGAAGGGAAAAGCGATCGTCGTCGCCAATGCTCAACAACAGCCGAGCAACCTGAAGCCGGTGGTCCGTCAAAATAATATGCGTCCATGCGTACCCCTCGAGGAGAGGCTAAGACGTCCTTACTCGTTCCCTCAAGATAAAACCAGAAGATTGTTCGAGCTGGCATTGCGCAACCGACTCATCAATCTGCCAGATCCAAGAAGCCCGTTGCAGCCAAACGACGCCAATGATCCAAACTACTGTCCCTACCACCGAGTATTGGGCCATCCGATCGAGGATTGCTACGTCTTCAAAAACGGGATTGAAGACCAATACCAGCAGGGCAAGTTCGCGTTGTCCGAAAGATGGAATGTGAGCCCGCCGCAACCTCATACCCTTAAAAAGGTGAATACGCCGGGGGCAACATGCTCCCTTGTTGAAGAAGCTCCGTGGGAGGTTGTGCTATCAGCCAAAACAATGTGATGCTGAATGATCTCCAGACGTGCTCGGCGATCAGGTGGAAAAACCCGTTGGAACCTGAGATCATTGAAGTGATGCTGAAGCCGTGCCCAACTCTAAAGATCGATGGCGGTGGTCCAAACACTTGTACCCAGCCGTCCAAATCTTCAAAGAAGAAGAAGAAGAGATCTAAAAAGCCCGTGAAGCCTGGCGACAAGCGTACGGACTTACAGAAACAGATCGACGCGCTGGAAGAATACAATCAAAAGGAACGAATTCCCATCACACTCCAGGAGTTCCTCAGCCACATTTTTCAAGATGAAGATGAAGGGGAGAGCTCGTCGGATGAATCCGAAGAATACGTGGCGAGTTGTCATATGATCTCTCACTCGTTTACGGACGATGAGAAAACTCCTTGCACTGAGAAGCTGGGGGTAGAGCCTGAGCCGGAACCTTTGTGGCCGTCAGACGAAATGATCGACGCCTTTCTGGATGAGATTCGTCTGAAAAGTAAAGCCGATCAGGACCGTGAGATGGCCATATTGTAAGGAGCCAAACGCCGGTGATTAGACGAAAGGGTTGAGAAACTCCCGTTAAATCAAGAAACATCTGTTGCGGATAAAAACAAATTAAAGACGTGAAAGAGGTTTGCTAAGGCCATATCAATGGGGATGAAGCTACCACCCTCTGAAGAAAACATTGCCAGTAAAGCAGAAACACACCCTTCCTACTGCTTATATCATCGAAAGATTTCGCACCCCTCCGAAGTATGCAAGGCTTTCAATAGATGGTGGCAGGGGTATGTGGTCCACCGGCAGCACGTTAAGTGGAGGAAGCGGAAAACTCGTCGGGAGCGGAAAAGTACGGCCGATGAGCTCAGAAGAACCACCGGTAATTGTCGCATGGTTAACGTCGGGGGATCGCAAGTTCTCACGTTCGGGAGTAACTCTGACGAGGAAATGGAGCTTAGCCCTCTCTTTAAAGAGTCCACCTCGGCAAAAGAGGAAGAGCCACAGGCCTGCGAAAATATTCGGCTGCGTAATCGTACACTATCCGAAAAGAATCATGGACCCTCAAATAAAAAAGATAAGGGGAAAGAAAAGGTTTCTGAGGATATCGCCTTAGATGACCAAGTCATAAAGGAGCTAACCGCCAAGGATCCGACAAAGAGAAATAAGGTGGACTACAACGTTCTGACATATTTAAGGAAGCTACCTTCGCAGCTCAGCATTCTTGATTCCCTCTTGTTATCAAAAGAAGCAAGGGATTCATTGATCAAAGCGCTGCAGGACCCAGAGCAATTCCAAGCTTTTCTCGCCGAAGAAAAAATGAAGGACGAGCTGGAAGAAGTGTACACAGCTGATGTCACTTTCGGTGATGAAGACCTCCTCCTTGGGACATGCGAACGCAATCATCCCCTCTATGTCTCAGGATATTGCCATGATATAAAGATAGGAAAAATCTTGGTTGACAATGGCCCTTCTGTCAATCTCCTCAATGTACGGGTGTTGAAAGAAATATGCATGAGCGTCCAGCACCTCGCTCGGGATAAGCTCACCATCTCCGGGTTCGACTCTCAATCATCCAGGACACTCGGGTCTGTGATACTAACGCTGCGCTTTGAGCTACTCGTCACAGATATTAAATTCCACGTCATAGACGCCAAGACATGCTACAATGCTCTGCTGGACCGGCCATAGTTACACGAGTACAACATCATCCCTTCTACACAGCACCAGTGTATGAAATATTTTAAGGATGCTCTCGAGTATACCGTAACGGAAGAACTGAACCCATCCACCGTGAACGAAGTCCGCAAATATGAAGATGCAAAATACTTCTTACCGGATTTCGAAGACACGGAGAGGTGTCACAAGCCGGAGAACAAAACTAACGCCACCATCCCTGTCTTCGGGAGCGATACTGAGGAAGAGGAAGAGATAGTCTATTCCGGGCCACCCCAACACAACAAGCCGGGACCATCCGCTCCTATGTTCTTCTTTGGCAGTGACCCGGAAGATGAGGTCCATGTTATATTTTCCGCTCGACCTTCAATACAAGCTTCCGCTGATGAAGAGCAAAGTCTGCAAGTCGCCATGGTTCCGCCCAAACATCATAAAGAACTGGACGTGCTTGACACCTACAGTGTAGAGGAGCTGCGGATGTTCTATATCCCTCCCAGGCGAGAAGGCGAAAAGGAGATTCTATTCTACCGCTCCGGGTAAACCAGAGTAGAAAAAGAAATCTGCCACGGTGCAGACCCTACACTTGACAGGCTTCAGCCCATCCATCTGCCTAGTTATTACACAGAGGGCTTGAAAAGGCTATTGAAGCGCCAAGGGATACCCTTCAAACAGACTGCTCGAAAAGCTAAGTTCTATGACAGGGTCAGGAACGTTCCCGAAACTCAGCGCAAATTGTCTAATGGGAGAATGGAAGCAATCGGGCTTGGATTTGTTCGGTCCAAGAAACGAGAGCTACTCAGTGACTGCTATGTTGTGCATAACTTTGATGAAGAAGGCGGCGCTCAATGGGAAGATGCTGACCCTGAGCCAGAAAAAGTCCCCGATGTGAAAATGCCCAGTCCGTCTTTCGAAGAGCATATGAACAAGCTTATAAGGTGTTAGTGTATATGCCCTAGAGGCCATTACTGTATCATACTAGTTTGTATATTACTTGATGGAAGCTTAGGATATTCACCTTGTATTGACATTCTTGCTCAAAATAGTAGTATGCTACTTGGTTTGTTTCTGCTTTAATGTGTGCATGTGTTTCTTTTATCATATCGCCTTTACACATTACTGGAGCCCTTAGGATCTTTGCTTGATTACCAACGTTGTCATGGAAGTCACACTCGTGGGGGCTGGGTAATCCACAAGAACATCCTTATGCAGGTCCCTAGTCGTAGGACTATCGAGACAAGGCATCGATACTCCGGAGTAGACTAGCGTATGTGCTTCTCATCCCAGCTTGGGAGACGGTCTGTCCCACAGCCGTCAGTACGTCGTACTTAGGATAGTATGCGGGTGCTCGTTAGGTTACGAGTACACTGGATAGGACTCATCGGGAACTGTTGGTTGGTATTATACCTATCGTCGGTTATCAGTTCCCAGGTGACATGAGTACAGCTTAGTCCGTTGACTTGACACTGTCACTTCGCCTCGTGTGTGTTCCCACAGTTCTTTGATTACTAACTTACCACGGCTCAAAGGAGTAGTGCAAACAGGTAGTTTTTGGGTGCAGTCCCGAAGCACTTGGAGGCAGTGACGGTTAGATAGTATTCGTCTCTCCTGTTATTGGGGGTTGATATCGCGCTGTGTCTAGGAGAGCCATTACACAAAGTCCTTGGCCAGGGCAAGCGAGATAGACTGATAGGTTTCCAGTGTTATCTCAGGGTGTTCTGGGCTACACTCCGACTCGACTCGTAACGCTATTAGGGGATTGACGTTTACCGCCCCCTAGGCCCGCCATGCAATGTTCTTAGACGAACAGACCGGACTGTACGGAGACTATCACATTCAGGCTCAGTAGGAGTTCAGATGCGTTTACCTCGTCAGTCTTCTTATCGGCATCTACCTGAGGACCGTTACGTATAGCTAGTGCCGCTTGCGGTCTGTGGTTAAACCCACTGCCAGCGTAGTATCGAGTCTTTAGAGTCCCATAGAGAGGGTTATTAGCCTTTAGGCAAAATGACTAGAGGTCGCATTGTTTTGCGACGGGGTTCGTTCACATCCGCGCACTTGTGCACGTTTGGTGTCCGGACAGCTTATACTAGCGGGCGTTGGTTTAAGACGGATCCTAGAATATGATTTGGGATTGGTTTTATCTCATTGTATTCGTGTTCCTCGGAACGCGGATACGGGTGTGTATGCACAGTTGACTGAGGCAGAGTCAAAGGACTTTCATTAGGGTTGATGACCATTGTCATTTTCTTAACCTTAATGTTTATGTGTGAAATATGATTTATTAATATTAGTTAATTATAATTGTGAATGGTTAGGGTTGTTGACCATTTGACTATGCTTGGCTTGTTGACCTAGGTTGATAAGTTGACCATCATCATTTCATATGAATGATGCTCTTTGGTTCTTGCAAAAGCATTTAATGTGAAATGATAATGGTCATTTCATGATTAACCATCACAATTAACTTTAGCTAATTATTTATTTATCATAATTCACATATATATGAGAAGGTTGGTTTATTCTTCTCATTCTATCATTCTCATTCTCTCTCATCCTCTTCCTCTCCCTCTAGCTCTCCCCTCTCATGAGTTGAGAACCATTTGAGCTTGAGATAATCCCTTCAAAAATACTCTCTACTCTTTCTAAGGTTATAGGTTTAACACACCAAGCACCTTAGTTACTTCTAGTTTGAGGTTGGAGCAAAGGTAGAGGCCCTCGGGTGAATCTTTCTTCGGCAAGAGAAGGCGACAAGGAGAACCCGTTCTTTCACTCCAAGGAGCAAGAAGAGAAGGACTTCAAGACTTAGGTATAACCCCCTTTCCGAGTAGCTAACTCTTTTAGCTTGGTAGTTAGTTTTTGTTTAGCAAAGATCCCTCCTTTAGCTAGTCCATGTTGCCCAGTGTAGTAAAAATCCGATTTTTCATAACGTTTCCGCCTCCCCGCAAGCACCGGGGTGGGCAACGTGGACTGACAGTGCTATCAGAGCCTCGCTAAACATAAACAAGCATGTTAGCAAAGTATTTAGAATTTCGATCGGAAAAAAATCGCGAAACACGTCCGTAAAAACCAACTTTCTGCCGATTTTTTATACTGCTCTAAAAGTGATTTAACATACATGAAAATTGGCTCAGGATTTTCTAAAGACACCCACCAAAAATGATCCACTGAACCGGTCAAAGCGCCGCGGTTCCACGGTAATAACATGCTTCTTGCCGCGGATCCGCGGCCGAGTTGACTCGGCCGTGGACCGAGTTTGATGCAGTATACTTAGTTGGAGGTTTTAGGATTTTTAATATAATTTTGTTGGAGATAGTGCCCTCAGAGTCAATTATTAGGTCACAGGTACGTGATTGTAATGATTGAGGGAGGACCTATCCCGGTAGGACAGTCTTACTCGAGATGATAGTATGCTATCTGGTTTACCTTTATCATCGTGTACTGCTTTAGGTGACATGACACGTCGCTATTACACGTTGATAGAGCCCCTAGGATTCTTGCTTAACCACCAGCAGTATGAGGGCGATCATATAAGTGAGAGCTGGGGGTCTACAAGCATATCCTTAAAAGGTCCCTAGTCGTGGGAGTTTCGAGACCGGGCATCGATACTCCATTAGTAGACTAGTGTATACAGTCGAGACCCCGACGAGGGGCGGTGGCCGGTCTCACAAGCCACTGGTGTCAGTTGGATCACCTAAGATGTATACAGGTGCTCATTGGGTTATGAGTACACCGGACAGGACTCGCCGGGAACATGCTAGTTGGTCATATACCAGACGTCAGATGGCAGTTCCCTGGTGACATGTGTGCAGGTTAGTTCATCGACCTGGGGATCGTCATTTGTCTCGTGTGAGTTCCCACTGTACTTTGATTACTACCCTACCACGGCTCAAAGGAGTCGTGCAAACAGGTTTTAGTTGGGTACAGTCCCGAGCCACATGGAGGCAGTGAGCGTATCTTCAGGGGTTCGTCTCTCCCGGTATTGGGGGTGAGGTCGTGCTGTGTCTAGGAGAGCCATTACACAAAGTCCTTGGCCAAGGCAAGGAGATTTACTGGTAGGTATTCCAGTAGTATCTCAGGGTGTTCTGGGCTACACTCCGACACGACTTGTACCGCTTTTGGGGGTCTGACTTTTACCAACCCCCTAGGCCCGCCATGCGATACTCATAGACGAACGGACCGGACTGTACGGATATTGTCACTGACAGGCTCAGTAGGGTGTCAGGATGAGTTCGCTCATCGACGTCCTTTTTAGTCAATACCTGGTAGCCCGTTACGTATTGGCTTATACCTCTGACGTGCTAGTGGTTAAATCCACAACCGAGGTGTTGATGAGTCTTTAGAGTCCCCCACATTTCAGTTACTCAGCTTTCGGGCGAAAGGTTGTAGAGGCCGTATGGTGATATGGCAGGGTCCGATCAGGTACGTGCGGTATTGCACGGATCAGGATCGGACAGTCTGTACTATAGGCCGTATGGATATATGGCAGGGTTCGATCAGATACGTGCGGTATTGCACGGATCAGGATCGAACAGATATTACTAGCCGGTTTTGGTATAAGCCGGATCCTAGTATAGTACAGTGTAGATTTTGTCTCATTGCATTTGTATTTCGGTCGAAATACAGATGCGGGTGTGTATGCACAGTATCGGGGTTTTCCTGTAATTTATTACGGGACCAGTTTTCTGGAGTTGCCAGTTTGCTTTCCGTTTCGGCCAATTTCCATTGTTCCGTTCATTGGCCGAAGATTGGTGGAGGAGGGTTTATTTGCATTGTTGCAAATTTGTTTTTGTGGAGGGGGTCTTTGCTTCTTGTTTCATCATGATGGTTTTCATGATGAGCACCATACCTTGACCTTTTGACTTGATCACTTCATGATAGCTTGACTTTGGATGTCATCATGGTTGTTGTTGATTGGTTAGTGGAGTATGGATTTGGTTGTGATGATAATTTCTTTTCATCATTCTTTTTCTCTCATGATTATTGTAGTGGTTGAATCATCCATACACCACACACTCTCTCTCCAATCTTACTCCCTCTTTTGTTTGGCCGGCCATTCCAAATGGTGGGTGTGGATTCATTTTTTATGTGTGGCATTTTGTTTCTCATGCTCACTAGAAAAGCCCTCTAGTTCTTTTCCAAAAAGTTCCTCTCTTTTCTTCCACAAAATGGCACAACTCCAAACCCCAAAAATGAGACTCCTTCTCTACGAATTCTACAACGAATCTTGGGCACGTCGAGTAGCCGGCTTCGTGCCCGAGTTGCCTCGGCATTGAGGTGGGAGCCCGTAAACAAAGTAGGCGATGTGGTGCACTTCCGGAGACGAGGAGGAGACGGGACTTTTCCGCAGGAGATCGGGACCATGACGAGAAGACCGGAGGACTTGGATCGTCGGTATATATCTATTCCCATTCTTGTAGATAGCTTAGACTAGTTAATGGTTCGATCCGGGTTACAGTGCGCGGTGGTGCCGGTTTGCTAAGTCCGCAAAAATTTAAGTTATTCACCGCTTCCGCATTCCGGCGTCGGATTGACGGCCGGGGCGCCGCCGTGCACTTACAGTGGTATCAGAGCCTCGCCATTAACTTCGTCTAGCTTTGTGTAATGTGTTTTGCATTTCCGATCGATCAAAAAGTTCCAAAACCCGTATTCCCTTCGCATCAGTTTCTGTCGAAATTTTTTGGAGTCTAAAAATTTTTCAGGTGGTCTCAGAATGATGTGCAGGGAGTACAAAGAACACAGAAAAAATTTGGTAGCACAATTCGTCCGTACGACCGCGGAAGGGCGGCCAAAACCCCCATTCCGCCGCTCTTCCGCGGCACACTGTTCACATTACTGCACCATTTTTTTTCAGATGTTTTCTGGGTTTAATATATGGGCTTTGGAATATTAAAGTTGGGCCAATTGTTTCTGTGACTGCTGCAGTATTCTTTGTGGGCCCACTTGTTAAAGTTTAATCAATCGGAATATTTTAAACACATTTTTCACAGTATTTACATTATATCTGCGACCGTGAATGTCACTCGATCGGTAAATCCGGTCTAACTGCTATAGCCCGGTTAGACGGATTTGCGAACGTGACTTTCACGTTGATGTTCTATGTATTTGCTGTGATGTTGCGGATCGGTCGTGGGGGATAGCCTGGATGCAATACTAGTACAGTTTTGTTGTAATATGTACATTTGATATTGCGGGGCGAGCGTCCGACATGTGGACTGCCGTCACTGCCTGTTTGTATTATTATTTTGGGGCACGACCTGGTTGCGGTCGATGTACCCGTTGTATGTATATTTTACTTTCTGTACTAGGATTGCCCCGCGGAAGGGTGCACGGATAGCCGGATTCTGGAGGGCAACAAGCCCGCATCTCATGGCATTGAGACGGAGGGGGCTTCACTCTAGGATTGGCGGGCTATTCGCCGCACTCGTAGGGGGTACAGGTTGACCCAAGAGGGGTGCCCAAGTTACCGGATTCCGTGAAGTGCTGGGTGGTCCATTCACGTTGCTGAAGGGGGCTGCCTCGCTTCAGGTTTTGGCGGGTGACTTGCCGCGCCCGTAGGGGTCTAGGATTTCATTGCACAGGCTATCCACACGACCAGGGGAACGTCGGGTTTCAGTAGTGGCTCTGTGAAACCCGGGGATCCCAGATATCTGTATTGTTTATGTGATGCTGTTCATTTTCTGTGATGTTGCATTTTATTCACGCCTTGAGCGAAATATAATATATTGGTATATATATTAGTAGATGTTGTATATGTTTTGCATCCGCGCTAGTCCAGTCCCCGCTCTGTCGTTAGTAAGCTAACCTAACGGGTAATGACGGGACCCAGTGGCGAATGCGGATGGCATATACGTACATCAGTATATTTTTGTTCTTTGTGGTGTGATCAATTGATGGGACTGCATTGATTCGGATCAATGCAAGTTAAAAACAAACCTAATCTGATGTTGTTGGAACACTTTTCAAAAAGCTGTTATTGCAAGGACGTTTACTTTTGTTTTGCATCGTGGTATTCATTGGAATATCCTACTCCTCAGTCGACGAGGCAAGGGCCGAGATCCCTTCACCGGGAGTGACCCCTTGGACAAAAGTTTGCGTCAGGGCAATGACTTCACTATAGCCGATTACTTTTGCTTTGCACCGTGGTATTCAGTTGAAATATCCTGCACCCCATTCTACGGGGAAAGAGCCGAGATCCCTTCACCGGGAGTGACCTCTTTAGCAACGGTTTTCGTCACTATATTTTCAAAAAGCTATTCGTTCCTTCGACGATATCAAGTTCATTACGTTAAAGGTTTTCGCCAGAAACCATTCGTAGCCCTCCGTCGTTTCATATGGGTAGTCAATAGTATTCAAGCTGTGTTTGTTGGCCTTAGTCAAGGCACAGTGTTTGGTAGCTATTGGGTATTCATATGCTGCATAGATAGATGCGTTGGTTTGGGACAGTCGTATAGCCTTGTTGGCCCTAGTCAAGGGCTTGTACGGGTGGATTCAAATTAACCTGGATAATGACGGGTAGAACTTGACATGTGACTTATGATTTGTTGTCCTTAGTCAAGGTCATAAGAGCATGGGGCAGAAAACACATCGGGAGTTTCAAAAGAACTGAAACTTGCCAGATATGCGCATACCATCTGGAGTGTGATGACGTGAGCGGATTCCGTCACGTTGTCATGCGATGAGAGTTGGATCCCGATTCCCACTGATGAGTTATTTACTCCTCGGGTGACCCCGACTAATTCTTCTTTCAGGTTTGGAGGAGAATTTGAGGTACAGTGGGAGGTTTCCAGATTAGATAAATTGGTAACCATTCTGATCTAGGTTAGAGTGCACGCTGAGTGTTTCTTTTTTCTCTCTCTCTGGCAGCGACCATTGACCCGACCCTAAGACTATGACTCAGTGACCAAGTTGACCGAACCTTCTTAAACACCGGCTTTTGGATTGTCAGAGTTGCAAATCTCATTGCCACTCCTACTTTTACCCTTTTCTCCAGGACACCCCGTTTTACTACGAACGTCCACTTCCATTGGACAAAACCATCGTATGGTTAGATACGAACTCGAAAGAATTTATTCGAGGATGGTTTCCGGTTCTGGAGAAAACGGATAGGATTATTCAGTTGTCTTTTCCTTTTACCCTCTCTCAGGTTACGAGTACTCCTTGGTTTAGGGGTAGTACACCTATTACGCAAATTGGATTGTCTTCTTCCAAACCTTAGGCTGGTGCCGACCGGTAGGGAATGAAGAAAACCAATTAGCATAACGATGGTGTGCAGAAGGTATTAAGTTCAGACAAAGCAAGGGATTAGTAAGAGGGCAAAGTAAATTGCAACAGATATTCACGACCAAACCAAATATTTCATTACCACTCCCACATCACCTTTGTATTTCTCCAGGACACTCCGTATCACTAGGAAGATCCACAGTTTATTTGGATACTCCATCGTATGGTTATATACGAACTCGAATGGAACTTGTTCCAGTTCGGGGATGGATTCTGGTTCAGGAGAAATAGGAATAAGGTTTATTCGGTTGTCTTTTATCTTCACCCTCTCTCATTGCGAGTGTTCCTAGGATGCGGACAGTACACCCATTATGCTTATTGGATAGTCTTCTTCCAAACCATAGGCTGGTGCCGAACGGTAGGGAAGGAAGAAAACCATTTGGCCTAAAAGGGTGTGCAGAAGGTAAAGACTAAAGACATATGAAGGGATTTGGAGAGGTGGCAAAGAACTATACGGTTACAGTCGTGAATCTGGAAGAGGCATTACTAGGAATACCAGAATACCCCATCGGAACATTTCAATGTTTCAGTTTCACTGTGTAATGTTAAAGGAAAACTGATTTCCCGATTAGATACTTACTCCAGGGTATGTATTTACCAGGTACGATTCTCACATCTGTATGGTTTTACAGATGATGAGTGGGAGTAAGTTATTGGGAATTGGGTGATTATCCTCATTATATCGGGATTCGTTGTAATCGGTGATATTTGAGGAAATCACCTGGGCTGTTTGCCGGTCGGCAAATATTTGGTTTTGAATATCCGCTGTTATGCACCAATTTCAAATTGATATATCTGTACGTCTATTTTCATAGAGTGAGATATACCTTTCTGAAATTATGTCTACGACATTTACCTATATCAGTGGATGGTTAGGTAAGGAGCATTAAACAGCGGTGTAATTCTTCTTAACCATAAGTACAGTTTTCCACCTACGACACACAGTGAATGAGTTATCAGACTCAAGGGACTTATACAGAGTATTGTATGTTTTCCAGGGTCCATCAGGACAGAGGGGTTGGTCCTCGTACTACATTCAGTTTACTTATGACTTCTCTAGTTTTTAGACAGGTGTTTCGTGGAAACACAGGGTCCGAATTTGGAGAAGTTATTGGTATTTGAATAGAGTGGAGAACCAGGTGTCACAATTATCGGGATTCTTCAAAATGATCGAAGATGTAGATACTTGTGTATGGTGTTCAGTTGATAGTAATGATTAAGAGAACTTGCTTCTCTTTCAGGTTACTCATAATTGGAAATGCTTCCTAAGTTGAGTAACGCTGATCGGCCTCCTTCCATTTAGTTGACATGCACTGGAGACAGTTGCATGATTTGGATCTGGTTCAATTAAATCAGTGCCTCTGTTTCTATATTGGATATAGAACAGTTCATATCTTAACATTGTTAAGGTACGGGGAGTTGTCCGGTTTATGCTTAAAACCAGACACTGGACAACTCAAGGCACGTTTCTGTAATGGCTGTTTGTGGGTTGGCCCAGGCTATGACGCGGGTTGACTTTCTACCATCTGGAAGATCAATAGCAATATTGTTCTTGACTCGCCACAGTTTTATTAAAAATGGATTTTTTCAGAAAACAGTAGTGGGAGTATGGTAGAACTGGAAGTGATTCCAGAACCTCAAACGATTACTGAAGATTTGATAAGGAACCTAAAGATTCAATCTGGATTGACATTCCATTGGCCACTCCGCAGATAAGGTGGGAAACTTCAGGCACCCGAGAGGCACTACGGTAGCCTCAAGGACGGTGACAGGGAAGTTCTTCTTTACCCACAATTGCCATTGCTGTTGTTCCAGGTTACGAGACCCGGCGGGAGGATGAGTACAGCGTCGTTCTAAACCAGTTTTAGAAGTGTACGTCTATATGACTCTGCCAAAGGGTTGTCGTAGTCAGTGGGAGCAGCGGAAGCATTGGTGGACATCAGGTTGCTTATGTCTATTTATAGACTAAAGCAGATATAGCGGAGATAGATCATCTATTTCTGACGTGACAGTCATGGGTTTGACTTCATCAGAATAGGGGATGGATCTGTTGAGAAGGTAGTAGGGTGTGATATCCTGGTATTTGGATGATATACACAGAGTAGGAAAAGAAACTCCTACACTACGATCGGTTATACTTTGGTCGTCACACAGTTGTTTCTCCACAAAGGAAATGGATTTTATATCAGACATACTGGTTACTAGATCTATGGTCTTAGATCTAGATTTGGGTGGTTTCCCAATCAGGGTACTTGACAGCATTCTAAGAGTATTTAGGATGGACGACTCCTGGCACGGTAGTGTACCTGCAGGTAATGGAGTCACCCTCTCCAAAGGTGTCTTACAGACTAAAGGGGAGAGGGACGGGCATGATTGGCATATCACTTGCTCAGGCAATTGAGTCAATCGTGAGATATCAAGTACCACACCAGATGTTGTTCTTGCACTAGATGCAATAAGTTGACATTAATCCAATCCTGGAGAAACAGTCGGAAGCAGTTTTAGAACATAAGTGGATGTTCTAGGGAGATGATAACGACAGCCTCATTCAGGAGACAGTTATCATTCCAGGCTTCCAAGGTGACATGGACGACAAGGAGGTTGTCAGAGTTTTAGTTTTCCTTCTGATGAGGGGCAGTATTTTGGACAGGTGGTCCAAGGCAATACTGAGGGAGGCATGGTGCGCAGGATACTGATTAAGTTCAGTTGTCGATACAGTCTAAGAAGTTTGGATTTGGAGTTCATTTATGAGCTATGTCCCATCAGACATCCAGACACGTTCTAAGACAGGTATTGCTCTTTTCGGGAGATGGCTTTCTCCGCGAACTTGAGATATAGAGAGACAAAGGAAGAAACAACTAAGCGGATCCACTCACTGAGGCTATTCCTCGAACGCAATAGTTCCGCAAACGAGCTTTGTGAGACTGACTAGTAGAGGAGTTGGATGTTCGGTATCACACGGGCTGTGAGTATGCGACATCGCAATAATTAGCCTTGAGTGCAAGTGGGAGATTGTTGGAGATAGTGCCCTCAGAGTCAATTATTAGGTCACAGGTACGTGATTGTAATGATTGAGGGAGGACCTATCCCGGTAGGACAGTCTTACTCGAGATGATAGTATGCTATCTGGTTTACCTTTATCATCGTGTACTGCTTTAGGTGACATGACACGTCGCTATTACACGTTGATAGAGCCCCTAGGATTCTTGCTTAACCACCAGCAGTATGAGGGCGATCATATAAGTGAGAGCTGGGGGTCTACAAGCATATCCTTAAAAGGTCTCTAGTCGTGGGAGTTTCGAGACCGGGCATCGATACTCCATTAGTAGACTAGTGTATACAGTCGAGACCCCGACGAGGGGCGGTGGCCGGTCTCACAAGCCACTGGTGTCAGTTGGATCACCTAAGATGTATACAGGTGCTCATTGGGTTATGAGTACACCGGACAGGACTCGCCGGGAACATGCTAGTTGGTCATATACCAGACGTCAGATGGCAGTTCCCTGGTGACATGTGTGCAGGTTAGTTCATCGACCTGGGGATCGTCATTTGTCTCGTGTGAGTTCCCACTGTACTTTGATTACTACCCTACCACGGCTCAAAGGAGTCGTGCAAACAGGTTTTAGTTGGGTACAGTCCCGAGCCACATGGAGGCAGTGAGCGTATCTTCAGGGGTTCGTCTCTCCCGGTATTGGGGGTGAGGTCGTGCTGTGTCTAGGAGAGCCATTACACAAAGTCCTTGGCCAAGGCAAGGAGATTTACTGGTAGGTATTCCAGTAGTATCTCAGGGTGTTCTGGGCTACACTCCGACACGACTTGTACCGCTTTTGGGGGTCTGACTTTTACCAACCCCCTAGGCCCGCCATGCGATACTCATAGACGAACGGACCGGACTGTACGGATATTGTCACTGACAGGCTCAGTAGGGTGTCAGGATGAGTTCGCTCATCGACTTCCTTTTTAGTCAATACCTGGTAGCCCGTTACGTATTGGCTTATACCTCTGACGTGCTAGTGGTTAAATCCACAACCGAGGTGTTGATGAGTCTTTAGAGTCCCCCACATTTCAGTTACTCAGCTTTCGGGCGAAAGGTTGTAGAGGCCGTATGGAGATATGGCAGGGTCCGATCAGGTACGTGCGGTATTGCACGGATCAGGATCGGACAGTCTGTACTATAGGCCGTATGGATATATGGCAGGGTTCGATCAGATACGTGCGGTATTGCACGGATCAGGATCGAACAGATATTACTAGCCGGTTTTGGTATAAGCCGGATCCTAGTATAGTACAGTGTAGATTTTGTCTCATTGCATTTGTATTTCGGTCGAAATACAGATGCGGGTGTGTATGCACAGTATCGGGGTTTTCCTGTAATTTATTACGGGACCAGTTTTCTGGAGTTGCCAGTTTGCTTTCCGTTTCGGCCAATTTCCATTGTTCCGTTCATTGGCCGAAGATTGGTGGAGGAGGGTTTATTTGCATTGTTGCAAATTTGTTTTTGTGGAGGGGGTCTTTGCTTCTTGTTTCATCATGATGGTTTTCATGATGAGCACCATACCTTGACCTTTTGACTTGATCACTTCATGATAGCTTGACTTTGGATGTCATCATGGTTGTTGTTGATTGGTTAGTGGAGTATGGATTTGGTTGTGATGATAATTTCTTTTCATCATTCTTTTTCTCTCATGATTATTGTAGTGGTTGAATCATCCATACACCACACACTCTCTCTCCAATCTTACTCCCTCTTTTGTTTGGCCGGCCATTCCAAATGGTGGGTGTGGATTCATTTTTTATGTGTGGCATTTTGTTTCTCATGCTCACTAGAAAAGCCCTCTAGTTCTTTTCCAAAAAGTTCCTATCTTTTCTTCCACAAAATGGCACAACTCCAAACCCCAAAAATGAGACTCCTTCTCTACGAATTCTACAACGAATCTTGGGCACGTCGAGTAGCCGGCTTCGTGCCCGAGTTGCCTCGGCATTGAGGTGGGAGCCCGTAAACAAAGTAGGCGATGTGGTGCACTTCCGGCGACGAGGAGGAGACGGGACTTTTCCGCAGGAGATCGGGACCATGACGAGAAGACCGGAGGACTTGGATCGTCGGTATATATCTATTCCCATTCTTGTAGATAGCTTAGACTAGTTAATGGTTCGATCCGGGTTACAGTGCGCGGTGGTGCCGGTTTGCTAAGTCCGCAAAAATTTAAGTTATTCACCGCTTCCGCATTCCGGCGTCGGATTGACGGCCGGGGCGCCGCCGTGCACTTACAAATTTGTTTCTACCAAGATTTTCCAGATAACAAATTGATTTTTTGGGTGGTTACAAATCCGTATTTTGCTCGATATTCCACAGACTTTGGCTAATGGATATTTTCTGTGATGTTATATATGTATTGAACGTCCACTAATCGCTATACGTCGATTAGTGGGGGTTATACATATCTGTGATCTGTAATGTTGATGGTTTGTGTATATGAATTCGTTGGATTGTCACGGATGAATAGCCGGGGGGTTGTGAGATGAGAGTTTTCTTATTCTTTCAATTCTTGTAATATGTAAATTGATGTAATATTATTTGTATGGCCGCACAACCGGGTTGGGGTTGTAGCCGTCATTATATAATTTCTTTTTACTGTTTTTGCTCCTAGGATAGACCCAAGGTGGGGTGCACAAACTACCGGGTATCTCGAAGTGCCGATTGGCCTACTCACGGTGTTGAGGGAGGTTGCTTCGTTTCGGGTACTTGGCGGGTAGTTTGCACAGCCGTAGGGGTCTATGGTGGGGTTTGGCTATTCATCGTGGCCGTGTAATCCGCTCTTCGTTACAGGCTCGTACGAAATGCTGATTCCTAGTATATCCAATGTGTTCATCTGTGATCTGGAATAGCTATCATTGCATTTGATGAATGTTCATATATATCTATATGATATCTATATAGGCGTTGCTTATGTTTTGCATCCGTGCTAGTCCAGCCCCCGCTCTGTCGTTAGTTAAGTAACCTAACGGGTGATGACGGGACCCCGTGCGAATGCGGATGAAATAAGCGTACGTCATATTTTCGTTGTTTTCTGCAATGGTAGGATTAATTGATTGGACACATTAAAACTAATGCAAGAAAAATAAACCAAGTAAAATTCGTTCGAACACTTTCAAAACCACTCGGTTCTTTTCAAAACCAAATTTTAAATGCGGAGCGTTAACCACTCCTTTTTTGAAAGCTATCTCGTTTCTTCGATTATATCAAGTCCACTACGTTCACGGTTTCGCCAAAACCATTCGTAGCCCTTCGTCGTTTCACATGAATGGTCAATAAGTATTCACGCTATGTATGTTGGCCAAACTCAAGGCATAATGATTGGTAGCTATTGGGTATTCATGTGCAGCATAGATAGATGCGTTTGTTTGGGACAGTCGTACTGCCATTTTGGCCAAAGTCAAGGGTAGGTACGGGTGGGTTCAAATTAACCTGGAGAATGACGGGTAGAACTTGACATATGACTTATGATATTTTGGCCAAAGTCAAGGTCATAAGAGCATGGGGCAAAAATCCACATCGGGAGTTTCAAAAGAAACTGAAACTTGCTAGCACTGCATACCATTTGGAGTGTGATGATTCTGGTAGGATTCCTTCAGTTTTGTCACGCAATGATATTTGGATCCCGATCCTATTGTGAGTATATGCTACTCCTCCGGAACTTTCTCACTTAACGATCAATGCTATAAAGCAAGTAGGTGTCTAGAAAGGTGTTAGCGGGGCTACGCCCACAGGGAAAAGAGGTTACTTAATTAAGGAACTTCGCGAAAGCGTTGGAAAACCTCCCTCGAAGTACCGGCACTGGCCTGGCTGAACGGTTAAGCAAGAATTGTACGGTGAGATTGATCCTGACTAATTCTTCCTTTATGGTTTGAGGAGGGATTCGAGAGACAGTGGGAGCCATCCTGTTTAGACAAATTAAAAACCACTCTAAACTTGCAAGAGCATCATGCTAAAGTGTTTCTTTTCTCTCTCCTAATTGCAGCGACCAAATATCATGACTGGACTTAAGTTACTTCTAGATAAAAACATACTGACAGGGCCAAACTATAAAGATTGGCTCAGGAATGTCAAAATGGCAATCACTTATGATAAGTTGGGGTATCTTCTTACCACCAAAGCTCCCGCTTGTCCCAAATTCCAAAACCAGCGTCGCGGATAGGGAAATCCGTAAAACCTGGGAAATCGACTGCGCGAAGGCCAAGTGCCTCGTGCTTGCCTCTATGGACAATGAACATAAGAGGAGGCACGAGAATATGGAACTCGAATCCATATTTCTACATACAAAAGAACTGTACAGAGAGCAATCCCGTATCGCAAGATACGAAGTGTCGAAAAAGCTGTTTTCAGCGAGATTGGCCGTCGGATCATCGGTAGCGGAACACGTGATTAAGATGATTGGCTACATAAAAGAGCTCGCGGACCTTGGGACCACGTTGGAGAATGAGCTCTATACGGACTTGATTCTTCAGTCCTTTCCTTCCACTTACGCCCAGTTCATCCTGAATTTCAACTTGCAAGAAAAGGAAGTTGAACTTTCAGAGCTCCTCAACATGCTAAGGAGTGCAGAGGGCACCCTACAGAAAGGTATGGAAACATCCACTTTGTTTCTAGGAGGATCTTCTTCTTCTAGGTCCAAGGCGATAGCTAAGGGAAAGAAGAAGAAAACCCCCGCCAAACCAAGGGGCGGTGTTAGTAAAGTGGATACGAAGGGAAGGCAAAAGCAACAAAGGTAGTGGGGAAGCTTGTGGGGAAGGAAGAGTGCTTTTACTGTCATAAGAGTGGACACTGGAAGAAAAATTGCAGGGCTTGGAAGGCCAAAACACAGGATCTGAAGCAAGTTGCGGCTTCAGCTTCAGGTGTGTATGTTATTGAAAACTGTCTATCAATAAGCTCTGCTTCCTGGGTATTGGATACCGGATCAGGATCTCATATCTGGAATTCTTTGCAGGAATTGAGAAAGCGTAGGTTTTTGAAGGCAGGTGATATGACCCTCAAAGTTGCAAACGGAGCTAGCATGGATGCTGAGGCCGTGGGGGACTATCACCTGGGAATTTCAGATGGACATGTTTTTGTTTTAGGTAATTGCTTTTTTGTACTCAATGCAACTTGTAATATCATTTCTGTATCTTTAATGTCTAAAGAAGGTTATGAATTTGCGTTTGTAAGTAATGTTGTAAACATTCACCTTAATCAAGTTCTGATTGGGTCAGGTACATTAAGCAATGGTATATACGTATTAAACCAACCACAGATTTTCAATGTCTAGAATACACACAAAAGAAAGTCTCCGGAAACAAATCAGGCTTTCTTATGGTATTGTAAGCTGGGTCACATCAATGAGAGAAGGTTGACAAAGTTACATACAGAAGGATATTTGGATCCGTTCGAATATCAATCATATGCAACTTGTCAATCCTGTCTCAAAGGAAAGATGACAAAGACTTCGTTCATTGGACACGGAGTGAGAGCGAGCGAGCTCTTAGGACTCGTACACAGCGACATGTGCGGTCCAATGTCTACACATGCACGAAGCGGTTATTCTTACTTCATTACTTTTACGGATGACTTTTCAAGGTACGGATATGTCTTCTTAATGAAACATAAATCCGAAGCCTTTGGAAAATTCCAGGAATATAAGAATGAAGTAGAAAAACAAACAGGCAAAAGTATCAAGACACTGAGATCTGATCGAGGTGGTGAATACTTGAGTGCCGAGTTCCTGGATTACTTAAAAGAGAATGGAATTCTCTCTCAGCTTACTCCTCCATACACTCCACAACATAACGGTGTATCGAAGAGACGGAACCGAACCCTATTGGATATGGTACGGTCCATCATGAGTAACGCAGAGTTACCACGATCATTCTGGGGAAATGCACTAGAATCAGCTGCATACCTTTTGAACCGAGTTCCAACTAAGACTGTGCCTACTACACCATATCAGATGTGGTGTGGAAAGAGACCCTATCATAATCACATTAACACATGCGGATGTCCAGCTTTTGTCAAAAAGCAGCATGCGGACAAACTCGAGGCATGCTCAGTACAGTGCAAGTTTGTGGGATATCCAAAGAAGTCTAAGGGATATTTCTTCTATTGAGAAGAGGAACAAAAGGTTTTTGTTTCTCGTCATGCCCACTTCTTGGAAACTCAGTTTTTGGAAAAACAGATAAGTGGGAGCGCAATAGAATTGGAAGAAATTCCAGAACCACGAGCTATTACTGAAAGCTTAGTTGAACCAGTGGGTTCGAAAGATCAGGACATTCCTGCGCCGCTCCGCAGAAGTAGTAGGCAGTCTCATCCGCCCGAGAGATACTACGGTTTTCTCATAGATGGGGATAGAGAGGATTGCATCATTGATAGTGATGAGCCGACTAGCTTCCAGCAGGCCATTCAGAGCGTTGACTCGGTAAAATGGCTAGATGCAATGCGGACCGAAATGGAGTCCATATACACCAACAAAGTATAGACGTTGGATGTTGCTCCAGATGGGGTAAAACCCGTGGGATGCAAGTGGATCTTCAAAATGAAGATTGGTGTAGATGGACAGGTTGAGACCTATAAAGCTAGACTTGTTGCAAAGGGTTTTCGTCAAAGACTTGGTTTGGACTATGACGAAACCTTTTCTCCAGTGGCTATGTTGAAATCCATTCGGATCCTTCTTGCCATTGGTGCCTTCCACGATTATGAGATTTGGCAGATGGACGTAAAGACCGCTTTTCTAAATGGAAATTTAGAAGAGTGTGTCTATATAGACTAGCCAGAGGGTTTCATTCAGAGTAGGAGCAGCGGAAAGGTGTGCAAGTTGCTTAAGTCCATCTATGGACTAAAGCAGGCATCGCGGAGTTGGAACATCTGTTTTGATGAGACGGTCAAAGAATTTGACTTTATCAAAAATCCAGATGAACCATGCATCTATAGTAGATTTGTAGCAAGAACTGTAGTATTCCTCATTTTATACGTGGATGACATTCTCTTGATAGGAAATGACATTCCTATGCTACAATCTGTCAAAGGGTTCTTATCACACTGGTTCTCCATGAAGGACCTGGGTGATGCCTCTTACATTCTGGGGATCCGGATCTATCGTGACAGATCCAAGAGGATATTAGGACTTTCACAGTCCAGGTATATCGACACCATACTGAAAAGATTCGCTATGGCAGATTCCAAGCGCGGGAATCTGCCGGCTTGTCACGGGATTACCCTCTCCAAAGAGATGTCTCCCAAGACTGATTTGGAAAGGGATCGCATGTCTATTATACCCTACGCTTCTGCGGTAGGCTCTATAATGTATGCGATGTTGTGTACCAGACCAGATGTAGCTTATGCATTGAGTGTGTTAAGCCGGTATCAGTCAAACCCTGGGGAGAAGCACTGGATAGCGGTAAAGAACATTCTCAAGTACCTGAGAAGGACTAAGGAGATGTTCTTGGTGTATGGCGGAAAAGACCTCCAGATCGAGGCCTTTGCTGACTCCAGCTTCCAGAGTGACAAGGATGATTCTAAGTCCATGTCGGGCTATGTCTTTACCCTCTATGGAGGGGAGGTGTATTGGAAGAGTTCCAAACAGAAAACCGTTGTTGACTCGACGATGGATGCAGAATATATCGCTGCTGCAGATGCTGCAAAAGAAGCTGTCTGGATAAAGAAGTTCTTGACAGAACTTCAGGTGGTTCCGTCCATTGTTGATCCAATACCTCTGTATTGCGACAACAACGGGGCTATAGCTTTAGAAAAGGAACCCAGGTCCCATCAGAAGTCCAGGCACATCTTGAGGCGGTATCACTTGATCAGGGAGATCGTGGGTCGCCAGGAGATCGAGGTTCGGAGAGTTGCTACGGAAGATAACAGTGCTGATCCATTTGTAGGGTTGCTGGGCACGCGCACAAGGTTCTACGAGGCATCAACCATGCTCAAATTAAAAATTAGCCGTGCCGAACAACCCGAAGCCGGATCTTTAAACTAGGGTTTAGGCGAAAACTAACATGTTAAACACTTTAAAAATAAGTGAGAAGGATTACAACCTTTGTAGATCCGGTTCTTCACTTCATAAGCTCCGTGTTGTGGTCCCTTCGCTGCGATCATCGGGTTCTGGACTCTCGAGAGGCTCCACGAAGAGAAAGATGCAGTCTTGCTTCCGATCTTCGATACAAAGATGATCTACCTTGAAGTTTCATTAACACAAGCTAACACTCACTAAATAAAGTGAACACTCCCATCTAAAGGGCAAGGGAAGATGAGGATGATGAAGTAGGATTTTTGCTCTCTTTTATAATCTTTTTCTCACTCATTTATCATCACTTAGAGAAAGCTAGAAAGCTTTTTCAATGAATAACTCAAGGAAGAAGATGATAGAATTCATTTGTGTTGAAAAATAAAAAGTTATCATAATCATTTATGCAACCATGGTTGTAGTAACCAATGTAGAGAGTTTACTATGGTTAGGGTTTGGGTTGGGTTAAAGGGCGAGTCACAAAGAAATATCTATCATAATATCTTAGCAAATGACAAAGTAAAACCATCTAGAAATATCTAGAATACATTAACCCAAATCAAACCCTAATCTTGTTTAAACTCCACTAAACATGTTGCATTAATAATTATAACATGTTACAATATTATATATCACATATACAATATTTATTGTAACAAAATAAAATAATACATTTAACATATATCGCATATATATCAATGTATTAACCGAGTGAGAAAAATAATCTTTTAGTGAAAAAATATTAGTTAATACAATTTAATATATCATATATATTATTATACATTAAATTATCGAATCAACACTTGATCCGACAATCCGGCTATATCGCATATAACCAACTAATATTTATCCGTACCGATTCATCGAATCAACACTTGATCCGACGATGCGGCTGATATCAAATATCGCGAGAATAGAATACGGTATCTCATATCGTATTATCCTCGGTCCCGCACATATCACATATGTGCTCCTAATCCGTTTTGCCTGAGCCAAGAAACCTCTGTGTAGGATTCTAAAGAATCGTCAATACGCCGGCAGTAGGTGATGATCATATCAAGCACCCAAAAGCTGCAAGCGGTCAGCTAAACGTAACAGCTACCCAGGTATTGAGCGCTCAGAAGATCAACAAGCAAGCCTGTACATTCTCCTGTGAATCGAATCAGTAACACTCCCGTACAGTCCGGTCTCGTCGTCTGATATGTCGCATATCTCGCCTAGGGGTGGAAAACGTCAGACCCCAGTAGCTCGATAAGTCGTGTCGATATGAGCACTATAACAGTTCGAGAAACTACTGATAACACTTACCAGTAAATCTCAACAACCCTGGCCAGGGATTTCCGGTTATAGCCAATCGAACACACCACAAAATCAACTCCCTATACCGGGAGAGACGAATCTCCTCCTATCGCTCATTGCCTCCATGTGATTCGGGACTTTACCCAAAAGCCACCTTTTTGTATACCCTCTTGGACGTGGTATGATGGAAATCAAAGCACAGTAGGAATCACACAAGACTCTATGACGATCTCGGGTCAACAGACTACTCTGTACCAGTGTCACCGGAGAACTGCCATCTGACGTGAGGTATAATACCATCTGGGAGTTCTCGGCGAGTCCGTCCAGTGTACCCAGTCTCCACTGAGAACCCATACACTATCCTTGATATCAAACACCGATGGATATGGGATCATCCATCGCCCATCATATGGGTCAAGATGCGTATACGCTAGTCTACTCTGGTGTATCGATGCCCTGTCTCGATACACCCTTGACTAGGAACGGTTATAGGATGTACTCGTCGACTACTGTGGCCCCACTAGTATGATCTCATCATAGTCCCAGTAGTCGCGTACATATCCTAAGGGCTTTATCAACATGTAATATAGAGACAATCAGAGTACATGTTAAGATAAAGTACAACCAGATGGCATACTATCATGTCGAGCAAGAAAGTCCTCCCTATATATGTCCAAGCATCCATTACAATATACATCGTATGTACAGTAATGGCCTCTAGGGCATACATATAACTAACACCATTCATGAAGGCCTTACCCCAGACTCAGTTCGAGCGGCTGATCGAGATGATAGGTCTTCGATACGCCAGTACATGGCCTTAGTGCAAGTGGGAGATTGTTAGTGTATATGCCCTAGAGGCCATTACTGTATCATACTAGTTTGTATATTACTTGATGGAAGCTTGGGATATTCACCTTGTATTGACATTCTTGCTCAAAATAGTAGTATGCTACTTGGTTTGTTTCTGCTTTAATGTGTGCATGTGTTTCTTTTAGCATATCGCCTTTACACATTAGTGGAGCCCTTAGGATCTTTGCTTGATTACCAGCGTTGTGATAGCACTCACACTCGTGGGGGCTGGGTAATCCACAAGCACATCCTTATGCAGGTCCTTAGTCGTAGGACTATCGAGACAGGGCATCGATACTCCGGAGTAGACTAGCGTATGCGCTTCTCATCCCAGCTTGGGAGACGGTCTGTCCCACAGCCGTCAGTACGCCGTACTTGGGATAGTATGCGGGCGCTCGTTAGGTTACGAGTACACTGGACAGGACTCATCGGGAACTGTTTGTTGGTATTATACTTATCGTCGGTTATCAATTTCCAAGTGACATGAGTACAGCTTATTCCGTTGACTTGACACTGTCACTTCGCCTCGAGTGTGTTCCCACTGTTCTTTGATTACTACCCTACCGCGGCTCAAATGATTCATGCAAACAGGTAGTTTTTGGGTGCAGTTCCGAAGCACTTAGAGGCAGTGACGGTTAGATAGGATTCTTCTCTCCCGGTATTGGGGGTTGATATCGTGCTGTGTCTAGGAGAGCCATTACATAAAATCCCTAACCAGGGCAAGCGAGATAGACTGGTAGGTTTCCAGTGTTATCTCAGGGTGTTCTGGGCTACACTCCGACACGACTTGTACTACTATTAGGGGACTAACGTTTACCGCCCCACTAGGCCCGCCATGGGATGTTCTTAGACGAACAGACTGAACTGTACGGAGACTGTCACATTCAGGCTCAGTAGGAGTTCAGATGGGTTTACCGCGTCAGTCTTCTTATCGGCATCTACCTGGGGACCGTTACGTACAGCTAGTGCCGCTTGCGGTCTGTGATTAAACCCACTTTCAGCGTAGTGTCGAGTCTTTAGAGTCCCACACAGAGGGTTATTCGCCTTTAGGCAAAATGAGTAGAGGTCGCATGGTTTTGCGACGGGGTTCGTTCACATCTGCGCACTTGTGCATGTTTGGTGTCCGGACAGCTTATACAAGCGGGCTTTGGTTTATGCCGGATCCTAGTATATGATTTGGTATTGGTTTTATCTCATTGCATTCGTGTTCCTCGAAACGCGGATACGGGTGTGTATGCACAGTTGACTGAGGCAGAGGCAGAGGACTTTCATTAGGGTTGATGACCATTGTCATTTTCTTAACCCTAATGTTTATGTGTGAAATATGATTTATTAATATTAGTTAATTATAATTGTGAATGGTTAGGGTTGTTGACCATTTGACTATGCTTGACTTGTTGACCTAGGTGGACAAGTTGACCATCATCATTTCATATGAAAGATGCTCTTTGGTTCTTGCAAAAGCATTTAATGTGAAATGATAATAGTCATTTCATGATTAACCATCACAATTATCTTTAGCTAATTATTTATTTATCATAATTCACATATATGTGAGAAGGTTGGTTTATTCTTCTCATTCTATCATTCTCATTCTCTCTCATCCTCTTCCTCTCCCCCTAGCTTTCCTCTCTCATGAGTTGAGAACCATTTGAGCTTGAGATAATCCCGTCAAAAATACTCTATACTCTTTCTAAGGTTCTAGGTTTAGTACACCAAGCACCTTAGTTACTTCTAGTTTGAGGTTGGAGCCAAAGGTAGAGGCCCTCGGGTAGATCTTTCTTCGGCAAGAGAAGGCGACAAGGAGAACCCGTTCTTTCACTCCAAGGAGCAAGAAGAGAAGGACTTCAAGACTTAGGTATAACCCCCTTTCCGAGTAGCTAACTCTTCTAGCTTGGTAGTTAGTTTTTGTTTAGCAAAGATCCCTCGTTTAGCTAGTCCATGTTGCCTAGTGTTGTAGAAATCCGATTTTTCATAACGTTTCCACCTCCCCGCAAGCACCGGGGTGGGCAACGTGGACTTACATAAGGGAAGCTGGTTAAAAAGTTCGAGACGACCATAACCGCGAAATGGCCATCTATAAGAAACCCAGGACGCAACACCTTCTCCAACAGGCTGCGAAAGACGAAAAGGCCGCTCCCTGTCATCCTGTTATAAAAAAGCCCGACGCAGAGGCAGAAACAAGTCGAAAAGCGGAAAGGGCATTCAACAGCGACAAAGCGGGAACAAAAAGTCACGCAGTCGAGAATCGAGCGGTCCGGATTTATCCCTTATGAAGAAGATGGGTCGAGCATACTCTTTTCCTCAGGACAAGACAAAGAAGATACTTGACCTAGCTATAAAGCATCAAATGCTTACACTTCCGGAGTCCAAGCACCCCGATCAAGCAGGCGATGTCTCACACCCGAACTATTGCACTTATTACAGGGTAATATGATACCCTCTCGAAGATTCTTTCACCTTCAAGAATTGGGTCTAAGATCAGTATCAGCTCGGCAAGTTCGCTCTATCTGACAGCTGGAGGGTTACGCTGCCACAGAAGCATGAACCCAAAGCCACGAGAGCTGAACCAGATCCACATAAGTCTCGGAAACGAGCTCGTACTTGTCATATGATAACAATATCAAAAGAAGAGCCCGAGGATATGGATGACCTTCCCTGGTGCTTCGAAAACAGCGATGACGGGGTGATATCAGAATTCCCACCAGCGCCGAAAGAGCTGGAAGATGGAATACACACCACTGCGGATAACCTCAAGAAAATTGAGTTGGGGACAGCGAACGACCCGCGAACGACATTCGTTAGTGAACTGTTGTCTGAAGAAAGGGTGGTACAAAGCCGTCGGGTGCTTGCCCCAGCAGAAATATCCCCGGAGTAATCCGAAGAAAAAGGAGCGACTGAGCAAATAGCTATGCAAATAAAAGACCAGGAAAAGACTGAGGATTGGAGAGAAGTCTTTGTAGACTACTTCAAATCCAGTCGTACGCCTGAAGATGTGTCCTCAAGACATCAACTCATGAAACGAGATCTGTCTTTCGCCTTCGTCAATGATACTCTGTACAAGAGGTTGTTTGATTCTCTATGGTTGAGATGCCTGGGACCTGATGAAGCGAAAAGAGTCGTTCAGGAAGTTCACGACGGACTCTGTGGTTCTCACCAAGCAGGCCCGAAGATGAAGTTGAAAATTAAACGGATGGGCTACTATTGGCCAACGATGATTCAGGACTCCCTCGAATATGCGAAGCAATGCCACTCATGCCAGATTCATGGGGACTTCGTCCATCAGCATCCAAATCCACTACAACCAACGGTGGCTAACTGGCCGTTCGAAATATGGGGGACTGACATAATCGGACCCATTGAACCAGCATCGTCTAGGGGACATCGATTCATCTTGACGATGACCGACTACTTCTCCAAATAGGCAGAAGCAGTACCGTTGAGGAAAGTGAAGACGGAGAATATCCTCAATTTCTTTATGACGCACGTCATTTATCGGTTTGGAACTCCGCGACGGATTATCTCCGATAACGGGCCAGCCTACAGAAGTCACAAGATCCGTAGCTTCGCGCAACAACACAACATAGACTGGAGATATTCCTCAGTTTATAATCCTCGAGCTAACGGTCTCGCTGAGGCTTTCAATAAGACCTTGACAAAGATCGTGAAGAAGACGGCGTCCCGAAATAAGAAGGACTGGCACGCGAGACTGCAAGAAGCTCTCTGGGCGTATCGAACTACATTCAAGACAGCCACGAACACAACGCCGTATGTTGGAGATAGTGCCCTCAGAGTCGATTATTGGATCACAGGTACATGATTGCAATGATTGAGGGAGGACCCATGCCGGTAGGACCGTCTTATTCAAGATGATAGTATGCTATCTGGTTTATCTTTATCATCGTGTACTGCTTTAGGTGACATTACAGATCACTATTGCACATTGGTAGAGTCCTTAGGATTCTTGCTTAACGGCCGGCAGTATGATGGCGATCGTATACGTGGGAGCTGGGGCCTATAAGCACATCCTTAAAAGGTCCCTAGTTGTGGGAGTTTTCGAGACAGGGCATCGATACTCCAGAGTAGACTAGTGTATACAGTCGAGACCCCAACGAGGGGCGGTGGCCGGTCTCACAAGCCACTGGTGTCAGTTGGTTCACCTAAGATGTATACAGGTGCTCATTGGGTTATGAGTACACCGGACATGATTCGCCGGGAACATGCTAGTTGGTATTATACCTGACGTCAGATGGCAGTTCCCTGGTGTCATGTGTACAGGTTAGTTCATCGACCTGAGATCGTCATTTGTCTCGTGTGAATTCCCACTGTGCTTTGATTACTACCCTACCATGGCTCAAAGGAGTCGTGCAAACAGGTTTTAGTTGGGTACAGTCCCGAGCCACATGGAGGCAGTGAGCGGATCTTCAGGGGTTCGTCTCTCCCGGTATTGGGGGTGAGGTCACGTTGTGTCTAGGAGAGCCATTACACGAAGTCCTTGGCCAAGGCAGGAGATTTACAAGTAGGTATTCCAGTAATATCTCAGGGTGTTCTGGGCTACACTCCGACACGACTTGTACTGCTTTTGGTTGTCTGACTTTTACCAACCCCCTAGGTCTGCTATGCGATGCTCATAGACGAACGGACCGGACTGTACGGATATTGTCACTGACAGGCTCAGTAGGGTGTCAGGATGAGTTCGCTCATCGACGTCCCTTTTGGTCAATACCTGGTAGCCCGTTACTTATGGCTAATACCTTTGACGTGCTAGTGGTTAAATCCACAGCCAAGGGATTGACGAGTCTTTAGAGTCCCCCACAGACCGTTTTCTCATGTTTTGGGAGATACGCTGTAGAGGCCGTATGGAGATATGGCAGGGTTCAATCATATGCGTGCGGTATTGCACGGATCAAGATCGGACGGATCATACTAGCGGGCTTTGGTTTAAGCCGGATCCTAGTATTGTACAGTGTAGATTTTGTCTCATTACATTTGTATTCGGTCGGAATACAAATGCGGGTATGTATATACAGTCGCGGGGTTTTCCTGTAATTTATTACGGGATCAGTTTTTTGAAGTTGCCAGTTTGCACTCTGTTTCGGCCATTTTCCTTTGTATCTTTCCTTGGCTGAAAATTGGTGGAGGATGGCTTATTTGTAAATGTGCAAATTGGCATTGTGGAAGGTGGTCTTTGTAAATTGTTGCTTCATGATGATTCAACCATCATTTGACTTCTTTATTCATCATTGCTTGACTTTTGCTTGATGAGATGGTTGATGAGGATTGGACTTTAGTAGTGATCATTATTCTTTATGATTATCAGTTTTCTCTCTTGATCAGTCGAAAATATTGCATATTTTAACCGGCAATTTCCCTATCATCTGCATACATATAGAAGTGTACGGTATTCATAATTCACATATTAGCAAATCGGTCGCAAAATATCAGATTACATGTATTCGACCTTAAAACCGGCATTTCTAGGGAAATTGACTGCATTTCATTACATGGCATATTTTCTATATATCGCAACCCGTGTTTCGAAGTCTATGCAGGAAATGAGAAGCTCGCTCGACCATTACACCGCTCGAAAGATACGTAAACTCACTAACTTCAAATCTGGTACCAATCCAAAGGAGCAATCACAATTCAGCATATCAGACAAAGCCCTAAACATCATCCCAAGACCACAGAAGAAGGCACCAAGCCCAAGGACTCAACATGGCCGCGGATCCGCGGTATGGGCTTGCTAATGCCGCGGATCCGCGGTGGGTTCAGGGAATTAGCTCCCCAAATTTGCAGCAAAATTCCTGTTTCAGGGCCTACAGTTCAGAAATGCATCTCAGTTTCCAGAAGACTCCAGGGATTTCTGCCAGATCTGCAAGCTTTGGGCTTAACACTAAACTAGCCTTGTATTCTAGAACTTTCCCTAAACCCTAGCTTAAACCCTAAGCTAAAGTCTAACAAACTCTCTCAACAAACTTTGGGAGGGAAAGTTCCAATTCAAACCTAAACCTAGGGTTTGGGAGTTCTATAAATAAGACCCTAGACTCAAGGATAGATCATCTTAGAAAATCATCACAAATCTTGCATCCAAGAGAGGGTGTGATTCTTTTTAGCCATTCTCCTTCTTCATCTCCTTCTTCCACAAGTTTAGTGAGAGAGCTTGTAGGAAACCCTAACCCTAATTCCAATTAAAGATCAAGATCCCGAGTGCCCATTAAGCAAGAAGCCTTACAACCTTTAGGAGCGGAGCCGATCTTCAACGGAGCAAGCGATCCGAGCCGATCCACGACTTACGAAGCCGAGCGACGCCCTATCAACAATCTAGATTCTTCTTCTTGTAGTTCTTGAAGCAAATGTAATCAAAATTGTTGAGATAAATAAAGGTGATATTCTTTTATCTTGTTTTCTTTAAATTCTGCATCATGCTATCTTTACAATTCGTAAATCTTTTCTGTGTGGTGATGTGTGAATAAAACTCCGCTCGTCGAGGAGTCGAGACGGGCAATAGAATGATGATGTAACATAGCTTTAATCGATTCTTGAGTCCTATGAGTTTTGTAAACCCTAGCAAGTTCAAGAAACGACGACCTATTTCGTTTCGATGCTTTCTTGATTGACATCGATCGAAATTGGGGAGTTACGATCGTTTCTTGAATTTGGTAGAGGCTAGAAAAGGAATGATATCGACGAAAGAACATGGGTTATAGGATGAAACCCTAGTTTCACGAGAAAGCCCCAACTCTCGTCGATGATCATCGATCTAGTATCAATCCTTCGAAGGACAAGAACACGATATCTTTAGATTACATCACGTCTATCGATCAGATCGATTCCTACGAGCCTCTTTTAGATTCTTGATTGTTGATTGGAAAAATATTATCAAAACCCAATTCTTGATTGTTTATCAGTTCTTGATTCTTGATTAAACATCGTGACACCTGAATCAATTGATAAATTCTTGAATCATGTTTTCTTTTCTTGTCAATTAAGTTTTCAATTCAAGCATATTATAAAAACGAATCGTGCAATCTCTGTGGACGATCCGCACTCACTACAAACTACATCCGACACCGTAGTTTGATTGCGGTCAAAATATTTTTTTGGTTGTGAAGGTCTTTACAAATTTTCTACATACTACACAACGGGAAAAACGAACAATCAAAATGGCGCCGTTGCCGGGGATCGCGCGCTAATTCGTTTACATTTTATAGTTTGGATTGAAAGAATTATTACATTTTACTTCTTGAAATCAAATTCGTACAAACTCTTATACGTATGTTGTGATTGACTGCAAGGTGATATAGAGCATTCTGTGCTGTGGAAATTTTTTTTGGAATATACCAGAGAGCTGAGGGGACCAAGATAAGCTCCCTGAAGAAATTGTGTACAGTGATCTCTCTGTGGGAGCGCGTTTCAGCGGCTAATACCCACCAAGTGCGGCGGTTCCGCGGCTTGGTGAAGGGTTCTCTGCAAAATTTTCAGTGCAGGTACTTTCTTGCTCTCTCCCCTCTCCTCTTTTAGCTCCAACTAACACTTTGCTGCAGGATTCTTTGCAAATAATCGCAGCGCCGCAAAAGCAAAAATTAAATTTGTGCGTGATTTTGATTTCTTGGTTGTTTGCATTCTAATACGGAAATTTAAGGGGCACGGCCAAATCCAAATTAGGTGGGGATTTCATTACCCTTCCTAGGCCCCGAAAATCGCAAAACTTGCATCCGCATTACCCTCATTAACTAAAAGAAATCTAGAGAAGACTCTAAGGACTGTCGTGCTCAATTAGGACAAGAGAAGGCCGTGGGTAATTCATTGCTTATCCGCGTTTTCTTGTGGTGCCTAAGGCGAGTGTGTCTAAGGCTAGTGGTTTTTAATTAGGCCCACTACTTACGTAGTGGAGTACCTTCCCACTTACCTGGCACTTATCCGGCCACAGGGGGACAAAGAGGCAGTGGAGGATTCTATCCTGCGACTTGTCTTTTGGCAGTTAGGAGCGGTCTAGAGCCGGACCTAGGTGACCACTAGATTCTAGGGTTTGTGTGCTGCATTTTTTTTGTCGCATCATTTTTTTCAAAATACGTCCCTTTTTCAAAAGCAAGCACCGCATTCATTCATTACCCCTAATTATAAGCCAACGCTGCCACTTGTACTAACCCATTTTAGTGCAAGATAGGCTGGACACGGGATTCTAGTGCCCGTTTAGTCCGCGTACCCCTTATCGACTCCGAAGTCGATATTTCTCCATTTACCTTTTCTTTACCTACTACCACACCCACACCGATGGATCCGAATCCATCAAACTTCTTTAACCCTAATCTGCCGCCGTCCGTTGGTGCGCAGAATCCTCCCCACATTTCTCTCCAGGAAAGATGCTATCCACATAGAGGTCCTCTTTCGACCTGCTTATCCACACCACCAGCCAATGGGGATAACTTTGAGTTTAAGCCACAGTATATCAATCTTTTACCCAAATACCACGGACTCGAGACTGAGGACGCTTACGTTTTCATTACCAAATTTGAAAACGTATGCGCAGTGATGGGTACGTCACAACTTTCAGTGGATGCGATGCGTCTACGACTTCTTCCATTTACATTGTGCGATATAGCCGAGATGTGGATATATAACACTACCGCACATTCTATTACGAATTGGGAAGAATTCGTCGCTGCATTCCTTAAGAAATTCTACCCACACCAAAAGACAGCTCGAATCCGTAGCGAACTGAACCAATTTGCCCAGCTCCCTGCTGAACCATTCTCTAAATACTTTGAACGTTTCAAGGATCTATTGGTTCAATGTCCTCATCACGGCATCCCGAGATGGGAGCATTGCCGAATCATATATGAGGGCAGTAACCCTAGCACTAAACAGAGCCTTGAAAACATGTGTCAAGGTACATTTATGACTAAGGATGATGGGGAAGCTTGGCGATACTTAGAAGAGTTCGCTGAAAAATCACTACAGTGGGAGAGTGGAACCCAACCATTGAATAGGGGTGGCGTTCACCAAATAGATGTGTCCATAGGTGTTCGAGCTGAAATGGCAGCAATGCAAAAGAAGCTCGACGCTATGGAACACAAATTTGCAGCAGCCTCCCTAAACCCAGTGTCACTCCCCAAAACTGTTTGTGGGTGCTGTTCTGATCCGTCACATTTAACGGAAGAATGTCCATTAAACTCTGCGTTTCAAGGTCACGAGCATTCTAATGCCGCATTTCAAAGACCTCGAAACGATCCATATTCTTCCACGTACAATCAGGGTTGGAGGAACCACCCGAATTTCGCTTAGAACCAAAATCAATCTCAAAACACGGTTCCAAACACGAATAATTTTCAAAGGGCTCTTCCTCCACCACAACAGCAACCCCTTCAACTCACTCAGCACCCCTATCAGTCACAAAATTTCCAAAACCAGGGCAACACTCCTGCACAGTCTAATCCTATGCAGTCCTGTTCTGACGATTTCTCTCAATTCACTCAAACCATGAAATCACTTTTGTCAAATTTCATAGAGGTTTCGGCTGAGGTTAGATCTTCCGTCGGTGAGATAAAGAAAAACTCAGCGTCCCAAGCTGAGAGTATCAGAACGATGGAAGCTGAAATCGCACGACTTAAAGCCGAAATGATTGCGAGAGAAAAAGGGAAACTTCCCTCTCAACCCCTACAGAATCCTGGGCATTACAATGTAAATGCCGTCACAACGTTGAGATCGGGAAGAGTGCTGAATAATAATGTCGGGGAAGATATTGATAATACTGAAAATCATATCAACACCCCGGCTGAGACCTTTCCACACACACACACTTCTCCTTCTGATCCTTCTTCTTCTACCAAACCACCTTCTAGCGAGCCTATTCTCCATTTCCCATTAGGCTCGACACCTTCACCCAACCCTTATAGTTCTCCACAGACGGTCCCCACACCTCTTTTGGGACCTCGTCTACCCCTTTTTCCTTCTCCTATGATGGACCCTGCGCTTATTGCGAAAGCTCCTTACCCGAACCGGTTAAGAGCTAACAGAACGAGTCCTCATATGGAGAAAATTTTAGAGATGTTCAAACAGGTTAACATCAATATCCCTCTCCTAGATGCGATTCAACAAGTCCACGCTTATGCGAAAATTCTTAAGGACTTGTGCACTAGGAAGAGGAAGACTCAAGTGCCGAAGAAGGTCTTTATGTCTAATAATATCAGCACTGCTTTTATACCCCAGCTTCCAAAGAAAAGAAAGGACCCAGGATGTCCTACAATATCGATTTCGATTGGGGGTAAAAACATAAATCGTGCTCTTTTAGACCTTGGCGCAAGTGTTAACCTGCTTCCTTATTCTGTCTATGAGCAATTAGGGATTGGAGAGCTGAAACCTGCTCATTGCACTCTCCAGATGGCAGACCGATCTATCACCAAACCAAGGGGTGAATTAGAGGATGTATTGATAAAGGTCGGGGAATTTGTTTTCCCTGTAGACTTCATTGTGCTCGACACACATCCTGTAGCAAACCCCCGGGGCCAAATTCCGGTGATTCTGGGTCGTCCTTTCCTTGCCACTTCCAACGCTGTTATAAACTGTAGAACGATTCAATGAACTTATCATTTGGAAATATGACCATTGAACTAAACATCTATAAAGTTGGAAGTCAGCCATCAGAACCCTCTGCTCATATTTTAGATGTGTGCTCTGTCCATGAGATCGCTCCCGATAGTTGTGGAGCCGAGGATCTTTGCTTTACTGATCTCGATGACATTACCACATCTCTGTTTGACTTTGCACAAGATCTTAGTGAGGACACTTTACCTACACATGAGTCCTGCACTTCTGACTTTTCTCCACCCGAGTCTGTATCTTTCACAGGCTCTGAGCTTCTTTGTAAATCCAAAAATCAATCTATGACCCTTCCTTCTATCATTTCTCCGCTTGAATTAGATCTCAAGGTTTTACCTTCTCACCTTAAATATGCATATCTTGGTGAGAACGAGTCATTACCGGTTATCATTTCCGCTTCTCATGCATCAGAGCAAGAGAATGCACTTTTATCGGTATTGAGATCTAACAAAGAGGCGTTTGGTTGGAGTATGGCGGACATCAAAGGGATTAGTCCCTTGATAGTTGAACATCATATACATGTGATGGATGATGCCAGACCAACCCGAGAACCACAGAGACGGTTGAATCCCGTCATGAAGGAAGCGGTCGCGGTCATGAAAGAGATCGTCAAATGCTTAGATAATGGTATTATATACCCCATCTCCGATAGCCAGTGGGTGAGTCCTATACATGTCGTTCCTAAGAAATCCGGCATCACAGTTATCACAAATGAGGCGAATGAGTTGATTCAGACACGCGCCCAAACTGTGTGGCGTGTATGCATCGATTATAGAAAACTCAACGCTGCCACGAGGAAAGATCATTTTCCTCTACCATTCATTGATCAGATGCTGGAACGCTTAGCGGGACGAGAGTATTATTGTTTTATGGACGGATACTCAGGCTACAATCAGGTCCCCATCGCCAAAAAGGATCAAGATAAAACCACTTTTACTTGTCCTTTTGGTACCTTTGCTTACAGTCGCATGCCCTTTGGGTTATGCAATGCTCCCGCTACGTTTCAGCGGTGTATGATGGGGATATTCTCTGATATGGTAGAGAATTTTTTGGAGATCTTTATGGACGACTTCTCGATTTTTGGAGACTCTTTTTCAGATTGCCTAGCGAATCTGGACGCTGTTCTTACTCGTTGCAAAGAGAAGAACTTAACATTAAACTGGGAAAAATGCCATTTTATGGTCCAAGAAGGAATAGTACTTGGACATGTCATTTCACAGAAAGGCATTGAGGTTGACAGAGCTAAAGTAGATGTCATTCAAAACCTCCCTCATCCCAAAAGCGTCAAAGATATTCGCTCTTTCCTTGGCCCTGCGGGCTTTTATAGGAGATTCATTAAGGATTTTAGCAAAATTGCTAGACCTTTAACACTACTCCTGGCCAAGGATACGACCTTCCATTTTGACTCGGATTGCGAGACAGATTTCGACTCACTTAAACACTCACTCACTTCAGCCCCCGTTTTATCATCACCAAATTGGGACTACCCCTTTGAGCTAATGTGTGACGCATCTGATTTTGCAGTAGGTGCAGTCTTAGGACAGCACATTGAAAAGATGCCACACGTGATTTACTATGCTAGTAAGACCCTGAATGATGCGCAAATCAATTATACAACCACAGAGAAAGAACTTTTAGCGGTTGTATTTGCATTAGAAAAGTTCAGGTCTTACTTAATCGGCTCACCTATAGTTGTGTATACTGACCATTCCGATTTAAAACATCTTTTGGCGAAAAAGATGCAAAAGGTCGACTAATACGTTGGATCCTACTGTTACAATAATTTGATCTTGTTATCAAAGATAAGAAAGGATGTGAAAACGTAGTAGCTGACCACCTTTCACGCATCATTTCTTCCCCTGTGACCCTGCCGATCAATGATTCATTCCCTGACGAACAACTCTTGAGCATATCCGCTGAACCATGTTCAGGGATATTGTGAACTATCATGCCACGGGACTTATACCGAGCGAATGGTCAAAACAGGACAAATACCGTTTTTTATCCCAAGTAAAACACTTTTATTGGGACGAGCCCTATTTGTTTAAATATTTTCCTGATCAGATCATTCGCCGGTGCGTCCCAAATGAAGAGTTCAAGAGTGTTCTTTCATTTTGTCATGATCAGGCCTGTGGGGGTCACTTTGGCCCTAGAAAGACAGCGGAAAAGGTTTTGCAATGTGGATTTTATTGGCCGACCTTATTCAAAGACGCATTTGAGTATTGCAAAACCTGTACACAATGTCAGTATACGGGTAGAATATCCCAGAGGAATGAAATGCCTCAGCAACCCATCTTGGTTGTTGAAATATTTGATGTTTGGGGCATAGATTTTATGGGTCCTTTTCCCAACTCCTTTGGGAATCTGTACATATTGCTGGCGGTTGATTATGTCTCAAAGTGGGTAGAAGCCATTCAATGTCGCACTAATGACAGGAAAGTTGTCATTAAGTTCTTAAAAGAGAATATCTTCTCGCGATTTGGACACCCACGCGTTATTATTAGCGATAATGGGACACATTTCTGCAACAGATCTTTCGAGACTCTGATGCGAAAATACTCAATCAACCACCGACTTTCTACACCCTATCATCCCCAAACAAGCGGGCAGGCTGAAATCTCTAACAGACAAATCAAACTTATCCTGGAGAAGACTGTTGCTAAAAATAGAAAAGACTGGTCGACCAAATTGACGGATGCTCTTTGGGCATTCAGGACTGTATATAAGACCGACCTAGGAATGTCTCCATATAGGATAGTGTTTGGAAAAGCATGTCATTTACCCGTCGAGATAGAGCATAAAGCATTGTGGGCTATAAAAGAAATAAATTTTGATCTAAACCTTGCTTGCAACTTTCGGAAGCTGCAACTTAACGAGCTAAGCGAACTCCGCGATGAAGCTTATGATAATGCTGTAATCACAAAGAATAGGACTAAGGTTTTTCACGATAAAAACATTTTGAGGAAAACATTTTTACCTGGTCAACAAGTCCTTCTTTATGATTCACGATTACACCTTCACGCGGGTAAGCTCCGATCTCGATGGAAGGGTCCTTTTGTTGTGCGGTCTGTATACCCGCACGGGGCCGTAGAAGTTGAAAATGTTAAAAACGGCACTGTTTTCAAAGTAAATGGACATAGACTTAAGCCGTATTATTCCACTGACCCCACGGAGGAGCTCTTGTTCTTACAAGAGCCAGTTTATTTAGATTAAAATTCCTCCGTCTCACCTTCATATCCTGTATATCATTGCATATTTTTTGAATGAAGGTGAGTAAAAGATAAGTTTGGGGGAAGTTCTTCACTTATATATTTTGCCCCCACTAATAATCCCCTCCCAGAATTACAGGTTTTGTAGATATAGCTATCGGCAACAGTGAGGACATTGTTGAAAACAAGTTTGGGGGAGGTTTGTGCTTATTTTTGCATCATGTGCATATCATCTGCATAAGCACAAAACATTTCTTTTAAAAATCTATAAAAATTAAAAAATTTTGAAAACCCATAAAAATTTAAAAATTTTCAAATATAAAAATAATTTTAATATTTACACTTTTTTTTGTATATAAATAAGATAATGAAAGTTTAGATAGTGAAAAATTACATCCATGAGATTAGAAATTTTTTAGAAAACTAAGAAAATTAGAAGTTTTCTTATACGAACTAGTAATAAGTAGTTATGAGCCGTTGTCCCAAGGGTTAGTAAGATGAAAGACGTCACTAATCTGAGGATAAAAATAAGTCTGAAAAATAGTTTCTATTCTGGAAGCCAAACATTTTGAACGTTGCTACCCTGCTATTCGCACTTACACACGTCTTGAAGCCTGGGATAGTAGAGGATACCTTGAAATGCTCTTGTCTTAAAGCCAAAAGTATGAAGGAAATAAAAATAAAAATGAATAAAGAAAATATAAAGTGGTGAGAAAAATGAACACTGGTTTTGTTATCACCGAAGGCAAGAAAAATGTATAGCAAGGGTGCTTCTTCACCTAGTGCCCTAAGGCCAACTGGTCTGGGAGTCACTGCTATGCCTGAGGTGGTGCAAGACGAGGAAAATACACCAAGTAAGCAAGCACAGGAGTAATCGGTCGGATAGTACCTCAAGAAGTATTAACGGTCGCATGAAAGTGTGTGAGCAATCTCATCTAAATATTCATTAATTAAAAAGTACTGAGGCTGATGGGCAAGAGTATGATAGCTTGAATTGAATTCTCCGGGTGTAGGGATGTCCTTTACACACACGCAGGGTTATATGATCGATGTTTGGAATACAGATAGGAATGAAGAATAAGACGATGTTTTATTGAGGGAGGACGTGATTTCTAACATCTTTTCATGACCATTAAGATAGGGCTCATGACAACCGAAAAGCTAGCTCAGTTGGAAACCCTAATTTTCAAAGCTTTTCTTTTACAATTCTCTTCTTTAAATGTAATATTCATGATCTTGCTTTTATTATTGGATTTTGTGGGTGCAATCCGCTGAAAACCCTCAGGAGACAACACTCCTCCTACTAGGGACACCTAGAGGTTTAAAGGCTTGTTGCACGTGCTCAGTGCAATCGTGTTGCCTACGAAAGTGTGCTAGCTAGTTTTTCTCTTTCTTTATTTTCTCCTTCTCTTTTTAATAAAACATTCGCTCGAGACGATCGAAATTAAGTTTGGGGGTATTTGATCAGTCGAAAATATTGCATATTTTAACCGGAAATTTCCCTATCATCTGCATACATATAGAAGTGTACGGTATTCATAATTCACATATTAGCAAATCGGGCGCAAAATATCAGATTACATGTATTCGACCTTAAAACCGGCATTTCTAGGGAAATTGACTGCATTTCATTATATGGCATATTTTCTATATATCGCAACCCGTGTTTCGAAGTCTATGCAGGAAATGAGAAGCTCGCTCGACCATTACATCGCTCGAAAGATACGTAAACTCACTAACTTCAAATCTGGTACCAATCCAAAGGAGCAATCACAATTCGGCATATCAGAAAAAGCCCTAAACATCATCCCAAGACCACAGAAGAAGGCACCAAGCCCAAGGACTCAACATGGCCGCGGATCCGCGGCATGGGCTTGCTAATGCCGCGGATCCGCGGTGGGTTCAGGGAATTAGCTCCCCAAATTTGCAGCAAAATTCCTGTTTCAGGGCCTACAGTTCAGAAATGCATCTCAGTTTCCAGAAGACTCCAGGGATTTCTGCCAGATCTGGAAGCTTTGGGCTTAACACTAAACTAGCCTTGTATTCTAGAACTTTCCCTAAACCCTAGCTTAAACCCTAAGCTAAAGTCTAACAAACTCTCTCAACAAACTTTGGGAGGGAAAGTTCCAATTCAAACCTAAACCTAGGGTTTGGGAGTTCTATAAATAAGACCCTAGACTCAAGGATAGATCATCTTAGAAAATCATCACAAATCTTGCATCCAAGAGAGGGTGTGATTCTTTTTAGCCATTCTCCTTCTTCATCTCCTTCTTCTACAAGTTTAGTGAGAGAGCTTGTAGGAAACCCTAACCCTAATTCCAATTAAAGATCAAGATCCCGAGTGCCCATTAAGCAAGAAGCCTTACAACCTTTAGGAGCGGAGCCGATCTTCAACGGAGCAAGCGATCCGAGCCGATCCACGACTTACGAAGCCGAGCGACGCCCTATCAACAATCTAGATTCTTCTTCTTGTAGTTATTGAAGCAAATGTAATCAAAATTGTTGAGATAAATAAAGGTGATATTCTTTTATCTTGTTTTCTTTAAATTCCGCATCATGCTATCTTTACAATTCGTAAATCTTTTCTGTGTGGTGATGTGTGAATAAAACTCCGCTCGTCGAGGAGTCGAGACGGTCAATAGAATGATGATGTAACATAGCTTTAATCGATTCTTGAGTCCTATGAGTTTTGTAAACCCTAGCAAGTTCAAGAAACGACGACCCATTTCATTTTGATGCTTTCTTGATTGACATCGATCGAAATTGGGGAGTTACGATCGTTTCTTGAATTTGGTAGAGGCTAGAAAAGGAATGATATCGACGAAAGAACAAGGGTTATAGGATGAAACCCTAGTTTCACGAGAAAGCCCCAACTCTCGTCGATGATCATCGATCTAGTATCAATCCATCGAAGGACAAGAACACGATATCATTAGATTACATCACGTCTATCGATCAGATCGATTCCTACGAGCCTCTTTTAGATTCTTGATTGTTGATTGGAAAAATATTATCAAAACCCAATTCTTGATTGTTTATCAGTTCTTGATTCTTGATTAAATATCGTGACACCTGAATCAATTGATAAATTCTTGAATCATGTTTTCTTTTCTTGTCAATTAAGTTTTCAATTCAAGCATATTATAAAAACGAATCGTGCAATCCCTGTGGACGATCCGCACTCACTACAAACTACATCCGACACCGTAGTTTGATTGCGGTCAAAATATTTTTTTGGTTGTGAAGTTCTTTACAAATTTTCTACATACTACACAACGGGAAAAACGAACAATCATCTCTCTTGCATTATTCCCTCTCTCCCTACACAACATTTGACTCACTCCCCTTCTCATTGTGGAAGTGATGGGCGGCCATTCTTAGTAGGAGGGCTGTCCAAAATTTGGGTAGAGAAATTGATCTCTTTTGCTTGCCACAAAATTTTCTTGTTCATCTAAAAAGCTTACTACTCTTCCACCACATCAATATGGCAACTTCCTTAACCCCGTTGAGACAAAAGAGTTCTACACTATCCTACAGCATTCTTGGACATGTCGACTCGCCAACTTCGTGCCCGAGATGCCTCGGTCCAGAGGTGGGAGCCCGTAAAAGAACCCGGCGATGTGGTGCCCTTCCGACAAGGAGATGAAGACCGGAGATTTCACGGGAAGATCGGGATGACGACGAGAAGACCGAAGGACACGGATCGCTCGGTATATCTCTTTACCCCTTCTCTAGTTTACTAGCATTAGGTTAATGGCCCGATCCGGGTTTTATAGTACGCGGTAGTGCCAGTTTACAAGTTCTGTAAAAGTTTCGTTTCCGCATTTTTGCCCCGTTCAGACGGCCGAGGCGCTGCCGTGCACATACATTGGTATCAGAGCCACGCCAATAACCTAGTGTAGCTTGCTCTTGTAAGTCGATGTGCAACACCCCACGAGTAGCGGAGAGGCGGAAATATGAAAAACGATCTTGTTTTGAAGCATACATCGACTAACCGAAGATCTTTTCTAAACGATAATTAACAACAACCATAGAGTTCTTAGCTACTATATAAATAGATTGTACCTAATGATTCTAGTCCTTCGTCTTTGTGATCTCTACGTCCTCCTCGGCCTCCTTTCCGTAATAGATGATCCACCCGAGTACCCTAATCCAAGCTACACCTCAAGACTTGAGGTAACTATGTTTCTCTAGTTGCTAACCAAAGTAACTAAGATGATGTAGAGTTAGGTTATGGAGTGTTTAGTCTATCCTAATCCTTGGTCTCAACTCATGAGTGGTAGGATTAGTGTTTTTAGAAGGAGTGAACTTGAGGAGAGAGAAGGTGGAGATTATAATGAAAAAATAGAAAAGCTTCTCACTTGAATATATGAAGTATAATGAATTATCAAGTAAATCAATTTAAAGGATTATTCACCATGCTTCATTTATTCAACAAGTGTGATTCACCATATGAGTCATTAAGTAATAAATGATGCATTAATGACATAGTGAATCACACTAATGAGTCACAATTTGCATTTAATCAAAATGCCACCTTAACCTCCGTAGTCACCATCCTTCTAGAAGCTTCCCGGAAAATTACGAGAACGCCCCTCGCATCCGTGAAAACACGGAAAAACTTTATACTGTATAAATCCAATAACCCGATACTAGAATCTGGCTTAAACCAAAGCCGGCTAGTAAAAACTGTCCGAATGTCGTACGTGCGTTTAAACACGTATGCGTCCGAACCCTTTGTCGTAAAACTGTATGACCTCTATATCATTTCGCCTGGAGTTTGGAAAACTCTATGTGGGACTCTAAAGACTCGACTACTACGCTGGTAGTGGGTTTAACCACAGACCGCAAGCGGCACTAGCTGTACGTAACGGTCCCCAGGTAGATGTCGATAAGAAGGCCGGTGAGGATACCCATACGAACTCCTACCGAGCCTGTGCGTGACTATATTCGTGCAGTCCGGTCTGTTCGTCTAAGAGTATCGCATGTATGGTCTAGGGAGGTGGTAAACGTCAGACCCCTAATAACCGTACAAGTCGGGTCGGTTTGGCTCTATCACCATCCGAGAATCTACTGATCAATCTATCAATAATTCTCAATCAGCCCTGGCCAGGGACTTATGGTAATGACCAACTGATCACTGTATGATATCAACTCCCTATACCGGGAGAGACAAATCCCTAACAGTCACTCACTGCCTCCACGTGGCTCGGGACTGTGCCCAACTAAAACCTGTTTGCGCGACTCCTTTGAACCATGGTAGGGTAGTAATCAAAGCACAGTGGGAACTCACACGAGACAAATGACGACTTTAAGTCAACGGACTATCTGCACACATATCACCTGAGAACTGCTATCTGACGTTAGGTATAAATACGATCCAGTCAGTTCTCGGCGAGTCCTGTCCGGTGTACTCACACCCAGTGAGTATCTGTATACAATCTTAGGTGCACTCCACCAATGGCTGTGGGACCAATCCGTCGCCCCTCCTTAGGGTCTAGATATGTATACACCAGTCTACACCGGAGTATCGATGCCCAGTCTCGATACTCCTGCGACCAGGGACATCTAAGGATGTGCCTATTGACTATCCAGCTCCCACTAGTATGACTGCCATCACAACGCCGGTAGTCAGGCAAACATCCTAAGGGCTTTATCAACATGTATATATATATGAATACTACCCAAAATATATCAAATGTTAAGATAAAGACAAACCAAATAGCGTACTATTATATATTAAGAAAGATTGTTATGTACATACATATCCCCAGTATCCTATACAATGAAGGCCTCTAGGGCATATATATCCAACAATCTCCCACTTGCACTAGGGCCTATAATTGGCGCAATGAGTACCCACTGTCTTCACTATATCCAGTTGCTGGAGTACCGAATGCCCAACATCTCAAACAGCCTCTCGAACTAAACTTGAGGGATGGCCTTTGTGAATGGATCTGCCGTGTTGTCTTTTGTATCCACTCTCCGTACCTCGATCTTCCGACGATCAACGATCTCCCTGATAAGGTGAAAACGCCTTAAATATGCCTGGATTTCTGATGGGACCTGGGTTCCTTCGCCAATGCTATGGCCCGATTGTTATCACAATACAGAGGTATTGGATTGGCAATGGACGGAACCACCTGAAGTTCAGAGGTGAACTTCCTCATCCAGACAGCCTCTTTTGCGGCTTCACTAGCAGCTATATACTCAGCCTCCTTAGTTGAGTCTGCGACGGTATCCTGTTTGGAACTCTTCCAACATACAGCCCCTCCATTGAGGGTAAACACAAAACCCGAAATGGATTTAGAATCATCTTTGTCACTTTGGAAGCCGGAATCGGTAAAAGCCTCTACTTGGAGGTCCCCATTACCGTAAATTAAGAACATCTCCTTAGTCCTTCTTAGGCACTTGAGAATGTTCTTTACCGCTATCCAATGCTTCTCACCTAGGTCAGACTGATACCTGCTTACCACACCAAGTGCGTAAGCTACATCCGGTCTTATACATAATATCGCATACATTATAGATCCTATCGCCGTAGCGTAGGATAAAATGCTCTTGCGATCCCTCTCTTCATCAGTCTTTGGAGACATCTCTTTGGAGAGGGTGATCCCGTGACAAGCGGGCATGTTACCACGCTTGGAATCTTTCATACTAAACCTCTTTAGTATAGTGTCAATATACCTGGACTGTGAAAGTCCCAACATTCTATTATATCTATCATGATAGATCTTAATGCCCAAAATGTAGGTTGCAGCACCCAAGTCTTTCATGGAGAATTTCTGTGACAAGAAGAGGTTTACTGATTGTAGCATAGGGACATCATTCCCGATCAGTAGTATGTCGTCGACGTACAAAATGAGGAAGACTACTGCTCCTTCTACAATCTTCCTATAAATACATGGTTCATCTACATTTTTGATAAAGTCAAACTCTTTGACTATCTCATCAAAGCAGATGTTCCAAATTCGCGATGCTTGCTTTAATCTATTGATGGATTTAAGCAACCTGCACACTCTTCCGCTGCTCCCACTGTCTAAGAAACCTTCTGGTTGATCGATGTAAACACTCTCTTCTAAATGTCCATTTAGAAAAGCTGTTTTTACGTCCATCTGCCAGATTTCATAGTCATGGAAGGCAGCAATGGCAAGCAGGATCCGAATGGATTTAAGCATAGCTACAGGTGAAAAGGTTTCATCATAGTCCAATCCTGGTCTTTGACAAAAACCTTTTGCAACAAGTCTAGCTTTGTAGGTTTCCACTTGTCCAAGTGCATCAATCTTCTTTTTGAAGATCCATTTGCATCCAACTGGTTTCACCCCAGGAGGAGCAACTTCTAAAGTCCATACTTTATTGGTGTACATGGATTCCATTTCGGATCTCATAGCATCCTGCCACTTGATTGAGTCAATACTCGTGATAGCCTGCAGAAAACTAGTAGGTTCATCATCATCGATGATGCAATCCTCTTGATCCCTATCTAGAAGAAAACCATAGTATCTCTCTAGAGGATGAGAAAACCTACTAGATCTGCGTAGTGGCGTTGGTTCGTTATGTTCTATTGAAATCTGAGGTTCTTCTAAGTCCTCGGTAGCAGTTTGAGGTTCTGAAATTTCTTCCAGCTCTACCGCGCTCCCACTAATTTCTTTTGCAAGAAGTTCGCTCTCTAAGAAGACAATGTGGCGAACAACAAACACCTTTTGTTCTTCAGTGTGGTAGACCATGTACCCCCTTGAATGTTTGGGGTATCCTACAAACTTGCACAAAACCGATCGTGCCTCGAGCTTGTCCGGTCTATGCTTTTTAACATATGCCGGACACCCCCATATCTTGATGTTCTTAAGATATGGTCTCTTCCCGCTCCACATTTCATATGGAGTGGTAGGCACAGACTTAGTTGGAACTCTATTCAATAAGTATGCTGCTGATTCTAGAGCAAATCCCAAGAAGGAAAGTGGCAACTCAGCACTACTCATCATTGAACGCACCATATCTAATAGCTTGCGATTCCTCCTTTCTGATACACCATTATGCTGAGGTGTATAAGGCGGAGTATGCTGAGAGAGAATTCCATTCTCTTTTAAGTATTCAAGGAAACTGGTACTTAAGTTTTCTCCACCTCAATCAGATCGAAGTGTCTTGATGCTTTTACCAGTTTGTTTCTCTACTTCATTTTTATACTCCTTAAACTTCTCAAAGTCCTCTGATTTATGTTTCATTAAGAACACATGTCCATACCTAGAGAAGTCATCAGTAAAAGTGATGAAGTAGGAGTGACCGCTTCGCGCATGTGTAGACATTGGACCATATACATCACTGTGTACAAGTCCCAAGAGTTCAGTAGCTCTTGCTCCGTGTCCGGAGAACGGAGATTTGGTCATTTTTCCTTTGATACATGATTGACAAGTTGCATATGATGAATATTCAAACGGATCTAGATATCCATTTTTATGTAACTTAGTCAACCTTGTTTCGTTTATATGACCAAGTCTACAATGCCATAAGAAGGCTTGATTTGAATCTGGAGCCTTTCTTTTAAGTGTGTTTTGAATATTGAAAATTCGAGGTTGATTAAGTATGTATATGCCGTTTTCCAGTGTGCCATACCCAATCAGTTCTTGATTTAGGAGAATGTTCATGACATTACTTTCAAGCGCAAAATTATATCCTTTATTAGAAAACAAAGATACTGATATAATATTACACAGCATACTGGGAATACAAAAACAGCTGTACAACACCAAAACGTGCCCACTAGTCAACCCTAGGTGATACTCCCCTATTGCAACAGCATCTACATGCATTCCATTGCCCATCCGGAGAGTCATATCACCTGCCCCCAGTACTCTATTATTTCTCAGATCCTGCAATAAATTAAAGATGTGAGAACCAGAACCGGTATCAAGTACCCATGATGTAGAGTTTACTGAAAGACAATTTTTGATTACGAACACACCTGTAGCAGAAGCAACCGCTTGCTTCGTGTCCTTCGCCTTGAAGGCCATACAGTCCTTCTTCCAGTGCCCTTGCTTGTGACAATAATGGCATTCGTTTATATCCGCTTTCACCCTTCCTGCCTTGTTCTTTCCCTGCACCTTCTTGACCCCTCCTTTCGGTTTGATGGCTTTCATCTTCTTCTTCCCTTTAGCTTTCGCTTTAGATTTAGAAAAGGATGATTGGCCAGCATACAGAACGTGGGCCTTCTCCTTTTTCAAGGAGGTCTCTGCTACCCTCAACATGTTGAGGAGCTTTAGAAGATAAGCTTCCATTTCGTGCATGTTGAAGCTAAGCACGAACTGAGAGAAGGTGTGGGGAAGGGACTGCAAAATCAAGTCGATATACAAATCATTCTCTAGCACGCATCCCAGGTTTGTGAGTTCCTCAATGAAGCTGATCATTTTGAAGACGTGCTCTCCTACAGGCGATCCTGGAGCCAACCTCATCTGGAAGAGTTTCCTTGAGGTCTCGTATCTTGCGATACGGTAGTGCTCTCCATATAATTCCTTAACATGGAGAAAGATGGATACAATATCCATACTCTTGTGTTGTTTCTGGAGTTCATTGTTCATGGACGCCAGCACGATACACTTAGCTCGCTCATAGTCCAGATCCCAAGTTTTGCGAACTTCCTTGTCCACAACTGAGGAATCTGGTCCAGGGATAAGTGGAGGAATAGGGGTGGTAACATATGCTACTTTGTCATAAGTCGGTGCAATGTTGACGTTCCTTAGCCAATCTTTATAGTTCTGCCCGGTCAGTATATTTTTTTTCAAGTAATAGTTTTAGTTCTGTTATGGCAGCTGCTAGAGAGAGAGAAAAGAAAACACTCAGCATATGCTTCTTACCAGTTTAGATTGGTTATTAATTTATCTAAACATGATGGCTCCCACTGTTCCCTCAAATCCTTCTTCAAAACCTAAAAGAAGAACTAGTTAGGATTTAATCATGTAGGGTTCCTAGGCACTCTCAAGAGGTCTCACAAGGCATCAACCATGCCAATTTCAAATTTTAACGTGCCGAGAAACCCTAAACTACGGATCGTTTGCTAGAAATCTAGGCGAAAAGTAAACTAGTTAACACTTAACTAAGAGATACGAAAATACAACCTTTGTAGATCCGGTTCTCCACCTCCATAGCTCCGCAATGAAGTCTCCTCGCTGTCCATAACAAGTCCCGGGCTCTAGCGTCGGCTTCATCGGAGAATGGACGGGCTAGGTCATCGATGTCCATGCCGAAGATGATCTACGTCGAGGCATCGCTAAATCAAGCTCCCACTTCACCAAGTCATGAAACTTGCGAAGAGAACACACTCTACTACTTCGCAAGAGGTAGAGGATGAAGAAATAGGAAGTGGGTAGACTTTAGAATTGGATTTCTCACTCATCTCCATCAATCACCATTGATGGAGCTTGCTATTCTTCATGGAAGAAGATGAAGAAGAAGAAGAAAGTTTTATGATAAGTCTTGAATTATTGGATAAATAAATCAATACTTATCATATATTAACCCTTGGTTAATTGTAGAGAATGGACCATGGTTAACTTGGATGGTTAGGTTTAAGCATGAGACAAGAATGAAGACTAAGTCAATGCTTCAAGAAACTTCAACTAAAAACAAAAATAGCAACCATTCTTTTCTCATCTTTTCCAAAAATAAATAAACAAATAAATAAGTAAGAAAAAGAGAACCCTAATCATAAACTTAACCATGGTTTAATTCTTTACACTTAACCAAGTAAGCATGTATCATCAAACATGATACAATCAAGTGCACAAAACTATATCGAATATACAATGTGCACATCCGAGTGAGAAAATCCATCTTAAGTAAACCGATACTAGTTGATGCAAAGTAATATATCAAATATATAAATATGCATTAAATCATTAAATCAACACTTGATTTAACGATCCGGTCATATCGCATATAACCGACTAGTATCCAATGTATCGGCTTATCGAATCAACCCTCGATTCGATAACTAGGTTATATCGCATATACCCATTCGACACATTCATCGCGAGAATGGAATACGGTATCACATACACGTATTGTTCTCGGTCCCACACATATCTCATATGCGCTCCTATTTCGTTTCGCTTGAGCCAGGAAACCTCTGTGTAGGACTCTAAAGACTCGTCAATACGCCGGCAGCAGATGATGATCATATCAAACACCCACAAGCCGCAAGCGGTCTTCTAAACGTAACGGCCACCCGGGTATTGAGCGATCTGAAGATCGACGAGCAAGCCCGCTCACATTCCAGTGAATCCAACCAGTAACACTACCGTACAGTCCGGTCTGATCGTCTGATATGTCGCATATCTCGCCTAGGGGTGGTAAACGTCAGACCCCAATAGCTCGATAAGTCGTGTCGATATGAGGTCTATAACAATTCGAGAAACTACTGGTAACACTTACCAGTAAATCTCAGCAACCCTGGCCAGGGATTTCCTGTTATAGCCAATCGAACACAGCGCAACATCAACCCCCTATACCGGGAGAGACGAATCCCCTCCTATCGCTCATTGCCTCCATGTGACTCGGGACTGTACCCAATAACCACCGTTTTGCACGCCCTCTTGGACGTGGTAAGATGGAAATCAAAGCACAGTGGGAACCACACAAGACTCTATGACGATCTCGGGTCAACAGACTACTCTGTACCAGTGTCACCAGAGAACTGCCATCTGACGTGAGGTATAATACCATCTGGGAGTTCTCGGCGAGTCCGTCCAGTGTACCCAGTCTCTACTGAGCACCCGTATATCATCTCTGATGTCAAACACCAATGGATATGGGATCATCCATCGCCCATCTGTATGGGTTGAGAAGGTATACACTAGTCTACTCTGGTATATCGATGCCCCGTCTCGATACACCCACGACTAGGGACTTTGAAGGATGTACTTATGGACTACCATGTCCCCACTAGTATGATCTGCATCATAGTCCAGGTAGTCAAGCACACATCCTAAGGGCTTTACCAACATGTAACAGAGAGACAATCAGTGTACTCGTTAAGGTAAAGATCAACCAGATAGCATACTATCATGTCGAGCAAGAAAGTCCTCCCTATATATGTCCTAGCATCCACTACAATATACATCTTATGTACAGTAATGGCCTCTAGGGCATACATATAACTAACAATCTCCCACTTGCACTAGGGCCATCTGATAGCAGTGGTTGTAGTATCTCATACTCAACCATCCCATAAAAATCTCTCTCTGGGAACAGGCCTTTGTGAGTGGATCCGCTGTCTTGTCCTTTGAGTCTACTCTCCTAACCTCGATCACCCTGGAGATCAACTATCTCCATGATCAGGTGATGCTGCCTTAGAATATGTCTGGATCACTGATGGGACGGACGTTCCTTGGCATAAGCCACAACTCCATTGTCTCACAATGGTTGGAACGTAGTTCATCTCATGAACCTATATACACCCAAACAGCCTCTTTGGTAGCATCTTAAGTAGCGATGTACCCAGCCTTTATCGTCTAGTATGTCACGGTATCTAGCTTGGAACTACTCCAACATACCGTCCCTTTACTGAGGGTAAAGACAATGCCTGTGACTGACACTCAGTCGTCATTATCACCCTGGAACCCTTCCAGTGATTCTCCCCAGGATCGGTTGACACCATCTCACTACAACTAGTGAGAGTCCTAACATCCAATTAGATCTATCTCATAGATCCAAACATCAGGATTTAGGAGGTATCATTTTGATCCTTTATGGAGAATCATTATGATAAGCGGAGATTGACCGAGCGTAGCATAGGAAACTCCTTCCCCATCAAGAGTATGTCATCCACGTACTCTACGAGGATCGTCACCATACTCCCTACTACCTTTTTGTTTATACAAGGTTCATCTACCATTTTGATGATGTCAAACTCTTTGACTAATTCATCAAAACAGATGTTCCAACTCCGCGATGCCTGCTTTATCCTATAAAACATCTTACACACGTTTCCGCTGCTCCCACTGTCTACGAAGCCCTCTCGCTGTGTACTTATAGACGCACTCTTCAATAACATCATTTAGAAAAGCAGTCATGGCACTCAACCGCCAGATATCGTAGTTATGGTATGTAGCCGTGGCAAGTAGGATCTGGATGGACTTAAGCATAGCTACTGGAAAAGGTTTCATCATTATCCACGCCTGGTCGATGACGAAAACCTTTAACAATTCTAGCTTTGAAAGTTTCAACTTTTCCATGTACACCAAGTAATCTTCTCAAGATATACTTGCTCCTGATGGGGATTTAACCCTTCAGATATAGCAACCAAAGTCCATACTTTGTTGGTGTATAAGGATTCCATCTCAGATCGCTAAGCATCCAGCCATTCTTATAGAGTCCCTACTCTCGATGGCCTGCTCGAAACTAGTTGGGTCATCATCTCATGATGCAATCCTCGCTCCCACTGTCATAGAGAAACAGAAGTATCTCTCAGGTGGGTGAGGAACCCTACTAGATCGGCGGAGAGGCTGAGGTTCGTTGGAATCTACTGAATCCTTTGGTTCTATCAAATCATCAGCTGCAGTTTGTATAGCTGGAACCTTTCCAGTTCTACATTACAGACTTTGCCTCGAGCTTGTCCGGATTTTGCTTTTAGACAAAGGCCGGACAACTCCAAATCTTAACTAGCTTAAGATATGGGCGATTCCCTTTCCATATCACATATGAAATGGTAGGCAACTGATTTGATTGGAACCCTATTCAATAGGTATGCAACTTCATAAGTGCATAACTCCCAAAAAGGAAATAGGTAACTCAGTAGTACTCATCTTAGAGCACACCTTATCACATAGGGTGTAATTGCTCCGCCCCGATACACTATCGTGCAATGGTGTATACGGAGGAGTAATGCTGACTTCAGCTAGTCGGGTCACATTGATTTGACCTAGTCAAGGATCCGTTCATTTCTGAACTCTTCCTCTTGTGTGTGTTCTGTATACTAAGAACTGTAGTTTGATTTAGAACATCAATGCTTTTAGATAACGTGCCTGAACCGATCAACTTTTGATATAGGAAATGTTCAAAACATTATCCAACAATACAAAATTTTATCATTTCTTTACTGATAAAGAGACTGATATGATTTTGTATATCAGGTTCGGTATCTAATAACATTCATTCAGAATCAATGTATTCGTAATACAGGGTGACAGTGACCAACAGACTTGGCTGCAACACTTGCCCCGTTTTCTGTCTCATGAAACTTATCACCCGTTCTCAGTTCTCTACCTTTCTGTAGCCCTATGTAACAGATTACATATCTGGGATCCTGATCTGGTATCACATACCCAGGACGTAGAGGATACAGAGAAACAGTTCTGTGTAACGAACACACCCGAAGAAGATGCATCATATGCACTTTCTTCGTTTGGGCGGCATAGGAATTCTGGTATTCCCCAATTTCCTGCTCTGTCTTATAACAATTATAAGTTGGAGTGGGACCAACGTTCCCCAGCTCAGTATAACAAGCGGGTTCGGTCAATATTCCGTATTATTATCTTGATTAAGGCGTGATAGGGTCGCTACCTGGAGAGAGAGAGAAGAAAACACTCAGCGTGCGCTCTTGCAAGAATAGATTGGTTATTATTTTATCTAATCAGGATGGCTCCCACTGCTTTTTATCAAATCTTCCTTCAAACCCTAAAAGGAAAGACTAGCCGGGATTAATTACACACTACAAGTTCGCCAATCTTTCAGCCAGGCCAGTGTCGGTACTTTGAGGGAGGTCCCCCGTGCTTTCGCACGAACCTAATTAATGTAAACCTCATTTTCCCAGAGGCGTAACCCCGTTGACACCTTTCTAGACACCTACTTGATCGGCTAATTATAATGTATAAAACTCTCCCAGGAGTAACTCTTACTCGCAGCGGGTATCGGGATCCAACTATCTCATAGAAGGTATGCAATCTCATTGCAAATTTCAACACTTGAAATTCCCGATAATATTTTGCCCCTAGCGTCCTATGACCTTGACGGAGATCAACAAACCATAGGCTACTAGTCAAGTTCAACCCGTCATTTCTTGATCGAATTAAACCCACCCGCACGACCCTTGACGGAAGTCAACAAGGCCGCACGACTACCCTAATCCAATCTGCATCATATGCATAAACAGATAAATACTAGTTAGCTACCGCACACTACGCCTTGACGGAGGTCAACAAACGTAGCACGAATACTAAATAGGACTTATCTGAAATGACGGAGGGCTACGACAGGTTTTTCTGAAAACCTATTGCGTAATGAACTTGATATCGTTGTAGAATCAAATGATTTTAAAAATGGAATGCTTTTGAGGCTTTTCTAGTTTTGCTAAAGGAGTCACTCCCGGTGAAGGGATCGTCGGTCCTTTCCTCGTCGAATGAGGTGCGGGATATATCATATATATCACTGTGCAAAGCAAAAACTCTTAAAAGCAATCAAAAGACAAACCGAGGGCGTAGCATCGACCAGTTATTGTTGGAGATAGTGCCCTCAGAGTCAATTATTGGATCACAGGCACGTGATTGCAATGATTGAGGGAGGACCTATCCCGGTAGGACAGTCTTACTCGAGATGATAGTATGCTATCTGGTTCATCTTTATCATCGTGTACTGCTTTAGGCGACCTGACATGTCGCTATTACACGTTGATAGAGCCCCTAGGATTCTTGCTTGACTACCAGCAGTATGATGGCGATCATATACGTGGGAGCTGGTAGTCTATAAGCACATCCTTAAAAGGTCCCTAGTCGTAGGAGTTTCGAGACAGGGCATCGATACTCCATTAGTAGACTAGTGTATACAGTCGAGACCCCGACGAGGGGCGGTGGCCGGTCTCACAAGCCACTGGTGTCAGTTGGTTCACCTAAGATGTATACAGGTGCTCATTGGGTTATGAGTACACCGGACAGGACTCGCCGGGAACCTGCTAGTTGGGATTATACCAGACGTCAGATAGCAGTTCCCAGGTGACATGTGTACAGGTTAGTTCATCGACCTGAGATCGTCATTTGTCTCGTGTGAGTTCCCACTGTGCTTTGATTACTACCCGACCACGGCTCAAAGGAGTCGTGCAAACAGGTTTTAGTTGGGTACAGTCCCGAGCCACATGGAGGCAGTGAGCGGATCTGCAGGGGTTCGTCTCTCCCGGTATTGGGGTTGAGGTCGCGCTGTGTCTAGGAGAGCCATTACGCAAAGCCCTCGGCCGAGGCAGGAGATTTACTGGTAGGTATTCCAGTAGTATCTCAGGGCGTTCTGGGCTACACTCCGACACAACTTGTACCGCCTTTGGGGGTCTGGCTTTTACCAACCCCCTAGGCCCGACATGCGATCCTCATAGACGAACGGACCGGACTGTACGGATATTGTCACTGACAGGCTCAGTAGGGTGTCAGGATGAGTTCGCTCATCGACGTCCCTTTTGGTCAATAGCTGGTGGCCCGTCACGTATTGGCTAATACCTCTGACGTGCTAGTGGTTAAATTCACAGCCATAGTATTGACGAGTCTTTAGAGTCCACCACACTTACAGTTACTCAAGCTTTCGGGTGAAACGCTGTAGAGGCCGTATGGAGATATGGCAGGGTCCGATCAGATACGTGCGGTATTGCACGGATCAGGATCGGACGGTTTGTACTAGTGGCTGTATAGTTATATGGCAGGGTTTGATCTGATACGTGCGGTATTGCAAGGATCAGGATCGAACGGATTTTACTAGCCGGCTTTGGCTTAAGCCGGTCCTAGTTTAGTACAGTGTAGATTTTGTCTCATTGCGTTTGTATCCGGACGGAATACAGATGCGGGTGTGTATGCACAGTATCGGGGTTTTCCTGTAATTTATTACGGGACCAGTTTTCTGGAGTTGCCAGTTTGCATTCCGTTCCGGCCGGTTTTCCTTTGTTCTTTCCCGGCCGGACTTTTAGGATGGAGGGTGTTATTTGCAAGTTTGCAAATAACATATTGTGGAGGTTTTATTTGTAAAATGATTAATTATGATAGCATCTTTTTGATACCATTCTTATCTTTCATCATGACTTGCTTTTTGTTGATTTGAGGTGATTAGTAGTTGATATGAGTTTTGTTATCATGATGTTTGGATATGGTCACCCTCTCTCTTTTCCTACACTCACCTCCCTCTTGCTTTCATATTCTTTCCTCCACCATTCTAATATGAGAAATTTTTTTGGAGAGAAGAAGAAGATGAGAGCTTCATCTTGAGAGTTTCATTCTTGATCTCATTTTCATGCTAGAAAAATGCAAGCACCATTTTTCTAATCTTGATTCCTCCATCATCTTCAAAGGCAACAAACCCCAAATGAGACATAGCCTCTACACTACACATTCTACAGCATATCTTGAGCATGTCGAGTTGCCGGCTTCATGCCCGAGTTGCCTCGGTATTGAGGCGGGAGCCCGTAAAAGACGCAGGCGATGTGGTGCCCTTCCGGCGAGGAGGCGACGATGTGGAGACAAGACTTTCCGCGGGAGATCGGGACGATGACGAGAAGACCGGAGGACTCGGATCACTCGGTATACTTCTCTTCCCATCTCTTGTTAGCTAGTATCGGTTAATGGTTACGATCCGGGTTATTGTCCGCGGTAGCGCCGGTTTCCAAGTAAGGAAAAATTTTGATTCCGCATTTTGGCCTCGGTAAGACGGCCGGGGCGCTGCCGTGGCGCAACATGGTATCAGAGCCACGCCATTAACCTTACCTAGCTTGTTCTAATGCATTTTGCTTATCCGATCGACCAAAATTCCAAAAACCTCATTTTTGTTCACATCAGTTTTCTGTTGGAATTTTTTGGTGTCTAAAATTTTTTCAGGTTGCAGAAAAATGATGTACTGGAAAATATAAGGCTACTGTAGAAAAACGATAGAGTGATTCACTAGTTGGAGCGCGGAACCGCGGCCAAAACCCCCTTGGGGCCGCGGTTCCGCCGCACTATGGTGAGTTCACTTGGTCGTTTTTCTTCAGTTGCTTTCTGGGATGAAAATAGGGCTTTTGGGATATTAAATTTGGGCCCAGATCTTCTGTGACTGCTACAGTATTACTTGGGGGCCCACTTGTTAATTGTTTGATCGATCGGATATTTTTAAACACATTATTTCACAGTATTTACATTATATCTGCGACCGTGAATGTCACTTGATCGGTAAATCCCGTCTAACTGCTATAGCCCGGTTAGACGGATTTGCGAACGTGATTTTCACGTTGATGTTCTATGTTTATGCTGTGTTGTTGCGGATCGGTCGTGGGGGATAGCCTGGATGCAATGCTAGTACAGTTTCTGTTGTATTATGTACATTTGATATTGCGGGGCGAGCGTCCGACATGTGGACTGCCGTCACTGCCTGTTTGTATTATTCTTTTGGGGCACGACCTGGTTGCGGTCGATGTACCCGTTGTATGTATATTTTACTTTCTGTACTAGGATTGCCCCGCGGTGGGGTGCACGGATAGCCGGGTTCTGGAGGGCAACAAGCCCGCATCTCATGGCATTGGGACGGAGGGGACTTCACTCCAGGATTGGCGGGCTATTCGCCGCACTCGTAGGGGGTACAGGTTGACCCAGGAGGGGTGCCCAAGTTACCGGATTCCGTGAAGTGCTGGGTGGTCCATTCACGGTGCTGAAGGGGGCTGCCTCGCTTCAGGTTTTGGCGGGTGACTTGCCGCACCCGTAGGGGTCTAGGTTTTCATTGCACAGGCTATCCACACGACCAGGGGAACGTCGGGTTTCAGCAGCGGCTCTGTGAAACCCGGGGCTTCCAGATATCTGTATTGTTCTGTGATGCTACACTTTTCTGTGATGTTGCATTTTCACGCCTTGAGCGAAATACTATATATTGGTATATATATTAGTAGATGTTGTATATGTTTTTCATCCGCGCTAGTCCAGTCCCCGCTCTGCCGTTAGTTAGCTAACCTAACGGGTGATGACGGGACCCAGTGGCGAATGCGGATGGCATATACGTACGTCAGTATATTTTCGTTCTTTTTGGTGTGATCAATTGATGGGAATGCATTGATTCGGATCAATGCAAGATAAACAAACCTAATCTGATGTTGTTGGAACACTTTTTCAAAAAGCTGTTATTGCAAGGACGTTCACTTTTGTTTTGCATCGCGGTATTCATTTGGAATATCCTGCTCCTCAGTCGACGAGGCAAGGGCCGAGATCCCTTCACCGGGAGTGACCCCTTGGACAGAAGTTTGCGTCAGGGCATTAACTTTACTATAGCCGATTACTTTTGCTTTGCATCGTGGTATTCAGTTGGAATATCCTACACCTCATTCTACGGGGAAAGAGCCGAGATCCCTTCACCGGGAGTGACCTCTTTAGCGAAGGTTTTCGTCACTATATTTTTATAAAAGGCTATGCAGTTCCTTCAACGATATCAAGTTCATTACGTTAAAGGTTTTTCGCCAAAAACCATTCGTAGCCCTCCGTCATTTCTTATGGGTATTATTTAGTATTCGTGCTGCGTTTGTTGACTCCATCAAGGCGTAGTGTACGGTAGCTAAGTGGTGCTTGTTTGTTGCATAATTGGGATTGATTAGGACAGTCGTGCGGCCTTGTTGACTCCGTCAAGGGCACGTACGGGTGGGTTTAATGCAATCCAGATAATGACGGGTTGAACTTGACTAGGATTCTTTGATTTGTTGACTCCGTCAAGGTCACTTGAGTCCTAGGGATAAAAACATCACATCGGGAGTTTCAAAAGAACTGAAACTTGCCAGGCATGCGCATACCTTCTGGAGTGTGATACCGTGAGCGGATTCCGTCACGTTATCATGCGATGATAGTTGGATCCCGATTCCCACTGATGAGTTGGTTTACTCCTCGGGTGACCCCGACTAATTCTTCTTTCAGGTTTGGAGGAGAATTTGAGGTACAGTGGGAGGTTTCCAGATTAGACAAAATGATAACCATTCTGATCTAGGTTAGAGTGCACGCTGAGTGTTTCTTTTCTCTCTCTCTTTGGCAGCGACCATTGACCCGACCCTGGACTATGACTCAGTGACCAAGTTGACCGAACCTTCTTAACACTGGCTTTTGGATTGTCAGAGTTGCAAACCTCATTGCCACTCCTACTTTTACCCTTTTCTCCAGGACACCCCGTATTACTACGAACGTCCACTTCCATTGGACAAAACCATCGTATGGTTATATACGAACTCGAAGGACTTCGAGGATGGTTTCTGGTTCTGGAGAAAACGAATAGGATTATTCAGTTTTCTTTTCTTTTCACCTTCTCTCATTGCGAGTACTCCTTGGTTTAGGAGATAGTACACCTATTACGCAAATTGGATAGTCTTCTTCCAAACCTTAGGCAGGTGCCGAACGGTGGGGAATGAAGAAAACCAATTAGCATAACGATGTTGTACAGAAGGTATTAAGTTAAGACAAAGCAAGGGATTAGTAAGAGGGCAAAGTAAATTGCGACTGCTATTCACGACCGAACCAAGTATTTCTTCGCCAATCCTAAATCACCTTTGTATTTCTCCAGGACACTCCGTATCACTACGAAGATCCCAAGTTTATTGGATAATCCATCGTATGGTTATATACGAACTCGAAAGGAACTTGTTCCAGTTCGGGGATGGATCCTAGTTCAGGAGAAATAGGAATAAAGTACATTCAGGTGTCTTTTATCTTCACCTTCTCTCGCGTTGCGAGTGCTCCTAGGATTAGGACAGTACACCCTTTATGCTTTTTGGATAGTCTTCTTCCAAACCATAGGCTGGTGCCGAACGGTAGGGAGGGAAGAAAACCAATTGGCCTAAAGGAGTGTACAGAAGGTAATGACTAAAGACATATAAAGGGATTTGGAAAGGTGGCAAAGAATTATACGGTTATAGTTGTGAATCTGGATAATGGAAGAGACATTACTAGTGTTGGAGATAGTGCCCTCATAGTCAATTATTGGATCGCAGGTACGTGATTGCAATGATTGCGGAGGACCTATCCCGGTAGGACAGTCTTACTCGAAATGATAGTATGCTATCTGGTTTGCCTTTATCAGTTGTGTACATGTTCAGGTGACTGATTGCATGTTACACTTTGATAGAGCCCTTAGGATCTTGCTTTACTACCAACTGTATGAGGGCGATCATATACGTGAGAGTTGGGTAGTTTATATGCATATCCTTAATTGTGGTCCCTAGTCGTGGGAGTTTCGAGACAGGGCATCGATACTCCGGAGTAGACTAGTGTGTACAGTCGAGACCCCGACGAGGGGCGGTGGCCGGTCTCACAAGCCACTGGTGTATGTTGGATCACCTAAGATGTATACAGGTGCTCATTGGGTTATGAGTACACCGGACAGGACTCGCCGGGAATCTGCTAGTTAGTATTATATCTACCGTCAGATAGCAGTTCCCTGGTGACATGTGTACAGGTTAGTTCATCGACCTGAGGTCGTCATTTGTCTCGTGTGAGTTCCTACTGTGCTTTGATTTCTACCCTACCACGGCTCAAAGGAGTCGTGCAAACAGGTAGCTTTTGGGTACAGTCCCGAGCCATATGGAGGCACGTGAGCGGATCGGCAGGGGATTCGTCTCTCCCGGTATTGGGGGCGAGATCGTGCTGTGTCTAGGAGAGCCATTACACAAATCCATGGCCATGGTAAGAGATTTACTGGTAGGTACTCCAGTAGTATCTCAGGGTGTTATTGGGCTACACTCCGACACGACTTATACTGCTTCTGGGGGTCTGACGTTACTAGCCCCCTAGGCGGATATGCGATACTCATTGACGAACGGACCGGACTGTATATACATTGTCACTGTTAGGCTCAGTAGGGTTTCTGGATGTGTTAGCTCATCGGCCACCCTTGAGTGCGCTCATCAGCCTCCCTTAAGTTCAGTCCATGGGCAACCGTTACGCATAGCTAGTGCCGCTGACGGTTTGTGGTTAAACCCACTGCCAGGGTACTGAAGAGTCATTAGAGTCCCCCACAGACAGTTTCCCAAGTTTCGGGCGAAACGTTGTAGAGGCCGTATGGTTTTATGGCAGGGTTCGGAAAATGCACGTGCGTTTACGCACGTGTTATTTTTCGGGCAGATAATACTGGTCGGCTTTGGTTTAAGCCGGATCCGAGTATTATATTGAGTAGGTATAATATCTTTGTCTCAGTTGAATTTGTATTCGGTCGTAATACAAATGCGAGTATATTTATACAGTTTCGGGGTTTTCCTGAAAGTTGTTTCAGGATCACTTTTGGAAGTTGCCAGATTCCAGTTTTCTATCAGCCGTCTTTTAACATTCTGTTAAAGACGGATTTATCTTTACTTCTGATATGAGTGAGTCATCATTCTAGAAGCTTCTAGAAGTGATGATAAGGCATATGACTCATTAGTGCATTAATGGTTTCATTAAAGGCATGATGAGGTGTTTAAGTGACTCATGGTTTTCATTAATGAGTTTTGTTTAGCTAAGGATATTTCTTCTTGATCTTTTGAGTGAGAAGCTTTCTTATACTCACCCTTTGCTCCTACACTCACCTTCCTCCTTTGATATATATATAGCCTCCTCTCTCTTTCTCATTCACACACTTGATTCAAGAGAGAAAAGATTATGATAGATATTTGGGGTGTATGGAATTCACAGATCATTTCATTCCATCACCCAATTTCCACGGCAACTTCATTAACCGTCCGTCCATAGCTTTGGACGGGACGAGACAAAGTCATCTACTCAATCTCTACATCATTCTTGGTCGTCTCTTTTAGCAAACTTGACGACCGAGTTGCCTCGAGTCAGAGGCGGGAGCCCGTTTAAAGAACCGATCATGTGGTGCCACTTCGACGATGGACTTGGAGATCAACGAGATCGGAGCAGCCGCAACGGAGCGTGGGATGATGGTTGAAGAATGAAGGACTCGGATCGTTCGGTACAATCCTTCTTCCCTCTTTGTAGATTGTTAGTTTAGCAATAATGGTAGATCCGGGTTAAAGTATACGATAGCGCCAAGTTTAAAAGTTTTATTCCGCATTTGGCGTCTGTAGACTGCCGGGGCGCTAGCGTAGACTTACAGTGGTATCAGAGACTCACCATTTTGCTATACTAACTTGTGCTAACGCGTTTAAAACATCGATCCGACCGAAAATCGAAAACTGCAAAAATCGCATTTTTCTTCACTTGACAGTTCTGTTAATTTTAAACGGTGTCAAAATTGATTTCTGTATATCTTAAAAATCCGTGCAGGCTTTTCTAAGACCCACGAGAAAATTTGGAGTCATGATTCCTCCATGGAGGCGCGGAAGCGCGGCCAAACCCATGGTTTGGCCGCCCTTCCGCGGCCACGTGAGGAGAACGTGCGTCCAAAATTTTCCAGTGGGTTCTACTTTGGTTTTTGGGGTTTTTGAGATATATAGTTTTGGCCCAGGTTTTATTACTGTTCACCAGTAAGCTTTGGGGCCCACTTTTTGATATTTGGTCTTTGGTCGATCGAAATTTAAACACGTTAGTTTACAGTGCTTACATTATATCTCCGACCGGGAATGTCATTTGATCGGTAAACCGCGTTTAATTGCTATAGTTCTTTTAGACGGGTTTGCGAACGTGACATTCGCGTTGATGTTCTGTGTTGTGCTGTATTGTTGCGGATTTGTCGTGGTGGATAGCAGTGTGCAATGGTAGTACAGTTTGAGTTTATTTGTACATTTGATATTGCGGGGCGAGCGTCCAACATGTGGATAGCCGTCACTGCCTGTTGTATAATATTCTTTTGGGGCACGACCAGGTTGCGGTCGATGTACCTGTTGTACTATTTTCATTTCTGTACTAGGTTTTGCCCCGAGACGGAGTGCACGGATAGCCGGGTTCGGGAGGGCAACGGGTCCGCATCTCATGGCTTTGAGAGGCAGAGGGGTCCCACTTCAGAATTGGCAGACTATTCGCCGCACTCGTAGGGGGTACAGGTTGACCCAAGGAGGGGTGCCCAAGATTACCGGATTCTGTGGAGTGCCGGGTGTTCCATTCACTATGCTGTGGGGACTGCCTCGCTTCAGGTTTTGGCGGGTAACTTGCCGCACCCGTAGGGGTCTAGGTTTCATTGCACAGGCTATCCACACGACAGGGGAACGTCGAGTTTCAGCAGCGGCTCTGTGAAACTCGGGGATCCCAGATATCTGTATTGTTCTGTGATGCTTATTACTTCTCTGTAATGTTGCATATTATCACGCCTGGAGCGATTATGTATATTGGTTTATATACTACTAGATGTTGTATATGTTTTACACCCGCGCTAGTCCAGTCCCCGCTCTGTCGTTAGTTAAGTAACCTAACGGGTGATGACGGGACCCAGTGACGAATGCGGATGGCATATACGTACATTTTATTTTCGTTCTTTTCTGGTGTGATTGATTGATGGGACTGCGTTGATTTTGATCAATGCAAAGTTAAACAAACCTGTTTGAGTTGTTGGAACAATTTTAAAAAGTGTTGTTACAAAGACGTTTCCTTTTGTTATGCATAGCGGTATTCGGTGTGAATATCCAGCACCTCATTCGACGAGGCAAGGGCTGATATCCCTTCACCGGGAAAGACCCCTTGGACAGAAGTTTGCGTCAGGGTAATAACTTTACTATAGTCGATTACATGTTGCTTTGCATAGCGGTATTCAGTGGAATATCCTGCACCTCATTCCACGAGGAAAGAGCCGAGATCCCTTTACCGGGAGTGACCTCTTTAGCAAAAGGTTTTCGCCACTATATTTTAAAAAAAGCTATCAGGTTCCTTCAGCGATATCAAGTTCACTACGTTAAAGGTTTTTCGCCAAAAACCAACCGTAGCCCTCCGTTGTTTCTTATGGATGGTCAGTAGTATTCAAGCTATGTTTGTTGGCATACGTCAAGGCATAGTGTTTGGTAGCTGCTGGGTATTCATTTGTTGCATAGATAGATGAGTTGGTTTGGGACAGTCGTATTACCTTGTTGGCATACGTCAAGGGTATGTACGGGTGGGTTCAAATTAACAAGATAATGACGGGCAGAACTTGACATGTGACTTATGATTTGTTGACATACGCCAAGGTCATAGGAGCATGGGGCAAGAAAATGATATCGGGAGTTTCTAAAGAAACTGAAACTTGCCAAGTGTGCGCATACCTTCTGGAGTATGAATAACGTGGATGCATTCCATCACGTTAACATGCGATGAGAGTTGGATCCCGATTCCCACTGATGAGTTGGTTTACTCTTCGGGTAATCCCGATTGATTCTTCTTTAGGTTTGGAGGAGAATTTGACAGGACAGTGGGAGGTTTCCGGATTAGATAAAGTGATGACCATTCTGATCTAGGTTAGAGTGCACGCAGAGTGTTTCTTTTCTCTCTCTCTCTTTGGCAGCGACCTTTGACCGACCCTAGACTATGACTCAGTGACCAGGTTGACCGAACCTTCTTAAAATACTGGCTTTTGGATTGTCTGAGTTGCATAAGTCATTGCCACTCCTTCTTTTACCCTTTGAATTTCTCAGAACACCCGTATTACTACGGATATCCACTTCCATTGGATAGATCCATCGTATGGTTATATACGAACTCGAAGGGACTTCTTCGGGGATGGATCCAGGTTCAGGAGAAATAGAATTGGTTTATTCAGTTGTTTTTTATTATCACCTTCTCTCAGGTTGCGAGAGCTCCTTGGTTTAGGAGAGTACACCTATTACGCTTATTGAATAGTCTTATTCCAAACCATAGGCTGGTGCCGAAAGGTAGGGAATGAAGAAAACCAATTAGCCTAAGTAGGGTGTGCAGAAGGTAATATGTAAAGACAAAATAAAGGGATTAGAAAGAGGGCAAAGTAAATTGCGACTGATATCATTCACGACCAAAACCGCGTACTTCATCGCCACTCCTATTTCACCTTTAAAAGAATAAGGTATTATTCAGTTGTCTTTTATCATCACCTTCTCTCGAGATGCGAGTATTCCTTGGTTTAGGAGGGTACACCTATTATGCTTACTGGATAGTCTTCTTCCAAACCATAGGCTGGTGCCGAACGGTAGGGAAGGAAGAAAACCATTTAGCCTAATGATGGTGTACAGAAGGTAACGACTAAAGACAAATAAAGGGGATTTGGAGAGATGGCAAAGAGATATACGGTTGAAGTCATGAATTGGATTATGGAAGAGGCATTGCTATGAATACCAGGATACCCCTACGAAACATTTTCATGTTTCAGTGCATTGTTAAAGAAAAACTGTTTTCCCGATTAGATACTTACTCCAAGGGTATGTATTTACCAGGTTTCATTTTCATATCTGTATGGTTTTACAGATGATGAGTGGGAGTAAGATATTGGGAATTAGGTGATCATCCTCATTATATCGGAATTCGTTGTAATTGGTGATATTTGAGGAAATCGCCAGGGTACAGTTTTCTACCTACGACGCACAGGTTTTGAGTTGTTTAACTCAGCGGACTTATACAGAGTATTGTATGTTGTCCAAGTGTCCTTCAGGACAAAGGGGTAGGTCCTCGTACTATGTTCTGTTTACTTATAACTTCTCTGGTATTTAGACAAGTGTTTCGTAGAAATACAAGGTCTAAGTTTTGAGAAGTTGTGGGTATAAGAATAAAGTAGAGAACCAGGCATCACAAGTATCGGGATTCTTCAAAGAGATAGAAGATATAGATTCTTGTGAATGGTATTCAGATGATAGTGATGGTTTTGAGAAACGAGTTTTCTCTTTCAGGTTACTCATAATTGGATGGATTCCTAAGTTGAGTAATGCTGATTGGCCTTTTTCCATTAAGTTGATATGCACTGGAGACAGCTGCATGGTTTGAATATGGTTCCAATTAAATAAGTGCCAAAGTTTCTGTATTGGATATAGAATGGATCGTACCTTAAAAGAAATTAAGGTATGGGGAGTTGTCCAGCTTATGCTTAAAACCAGACTCTGGATAACTCAGGGCACGTTTCTGTAATGGCTGTTTTGTGGGTTGACCCTGGCTATGACGAGGGTTGATATTCTACCATTTGGAAGATCAATAGTGATATTGTTCTTGACTCGCCACAGTTTTAGTAAAATGGATCTTTTTCAGAAAACAGTAGTGGGAGTATGGTAGAACTGGAAGTGATTCCAGAACCGCAAACGATTACGGAAAATTTAATAGGACCTATACATTCAATCAGGTTTGACATTCCAATAGCCACTCCGCAGATATGGTGGGTAACCTCAGACACCCGAGAGGTACTTCGGTAGCCTCAAGGACGGTGACAGGGAGGTTCTTATCTACAAAGACTTGACACTACTGTTGTTCCAGGATATGAGACCCTGTAGGAGGGTTGTCGTAGTCAGTGGGAGCATCGGAAGCATAGTGAGCAAGTAGCTTATATCTATTTATAGACTTGAGCAGTTATAGCGGAGATAGATCATCTAATTTTGATGTGACAGTCATGGTTTTTGACTTCAATCAGAATAGGGGATGGATCAGTTAAGAAGGTAGTAGGGTGTGATGTCATGGTATCATGATGACATACACAGAGTAGGAAGTAAAATTCCTATACTACGATCGGTTGAACTGTGGTCGTCACACAGTTGTTTCTCCAGACAGGACATGGATATAATATTTGACATTCTGGTTTCTGGATCTATGGCTTTAGATCTAGATTTGGGCAGTTTCCCAATGTGGGTACTTTGACAGTTATTCTAATGGTTTTTAGAATAGTTGACTCCTAGCATGGTGGTGTACCTGCAGGTGATGGAGTCACCCTCTCTAAAGGTGTCGTATGGACTAAAGGGGAGAGGGATATGCATGATTGACAGATCACTTGCTTAGGCAATTGAGTCAATCGTGAGATGTCAAGTACCACACCAGATGTTGTTTTTGCACTAGATGCAATAAGTTTGTATTAATCCAATCCTGGAGAAACATAAGGAAGCAGTTTTAGAACATTGGTACATGTTCTACGGATTTGATAACGGCAGCCTCTTTCGGGAGACGGTTATCATTCCAGGCTTCAAAGGTGACATGGATGACAGAGTGATTGTCAGAGTTTTAGTTTTCCCTCTGACGAGGGACAGTATTATGGACAGGTGGTTCCAGAGGATACTGTGGGTGGCATGGTGCCAGATACTGATTGGTTTCAGTGATCCATACAGTCTAAGAAGTTTGGATATGGAGTTCATTTATGAACTAAGGTCCCATCAGATATCCAGACATATTCTAAGACAGGTACTACTCAATTCGGGAGATGGCTTTCTCCGCGAACTTGAGATTATGAGAGATACAGAAAGAAACTTCTAGGCGGATCCACTCACCGAGGCTATTTCTCGAATACAATAGTTTTACAAACGGGCTTTGTGAAACTGATTAGTAGAGGAGTTGGATGTTCGTTTTCACACGGGCTGTGAGTAGTCGACATCGCAATATTAGCCTTGAGTGCAAGTGGGAGATTGTTGGAGATAGTGCCCTCATAGTCAATTATTGGATCGCAGGTACGTGATTGCAATGATTGCGGAGGACCTATCCCGGTAGGACAGTCTTACTCGAAATGATAGTATGCTATCTGGTTTGCCTTTATCAGTTGTGTACATGTTCAGGTGACTGATTGCATGTTACACTTTGATAGAGCCCTTAGGATCTTGCTTTACTACCAACTGTATGAGGGCGATCATATACGTGAGAGTTGGGTAGTTTATATGCATATCCTTAATTGTGGTCCCTAGTCGTGGGAGTTTCGAGACAGGGCATCGATACTCCGGAGTAGACTAGTGTGTACAGTCGAGACCCCGACGAGGGGCGGTGGCCGGTCTCACAAGCCACTGGTGTATGTTGGATCACCTAAGATGTATACAGGTGCTCATTGGGTTATGAGTACACCGGACAGGACTCGCCGGGAATCTGCTAGTTAGTATTATATCTACCGTCAGATAGCAGTTCCCTGGTGACATGTGTACAGGTTAGTTCATCGACCTGAGGTCGTCATTTGTCTCGTGTGAGTTCCCACTGTGCTTTGATTTCTACCCTACCACGGCTCAAAGGAGTCGTGCAAACAGGTAGCTTTTGGGTACAGTCCCGAGCCATATGGAGGCACGTGAGCGGATCGGCAGGGGATTCGTCTCTCCCGGTATTGGGGGCGAGATCGTGCTGTGTCTAGGAGAGCCATTACACAAATCCATGGCCATGGTAAGAGATTTACTGGTAGGTACTCCAGTAGTATCTCAGGGTGTTATTGGGCTACACTCCGACACGACTTATACTGCTTCTGGGGGTCTGACGTTACTAGCCCCCTAGGCGGATATGCGATACTCATTGACGAACGGACCGGACTGTATATACATTGTCACTGTTAGGCTCAGTAGGGTTTCTGGATGTGTTAGCTCATCGGCCACCCTTGAGTGCGCTCATCAGCCTCCCTTAAGTTCAGTCCATGGGCAACCGTTACGCATAGCTAGTGCCGCTGACGGTTTGTGGTTAAACCCACTGCCAGGGTACTGAAGAGTCATTAGAGTCCCCCACAGACAGTTTCCCAAGTTTCGGGCGAAACGTTGTAGAGGCCGTATGGTTTTATGGCAGGGTTCGGAAAATGCACGTGCGTTTACGCACGTGTTATTTTTCGGGCAGATAATACTGGTCGGCTTTGGTTTAAGCCGGATCCGAGTATTATATTGAGTAGGTATAATATCTTTGTCTCAGTTGCATTTGTATTCGGTCGTAATACAAATGCGAGTATATTTATACAGTTTCGGGGTTTTCCTGAAAGTTGTTTCAGGATCACTTTTGGAAGTTGCCAGATTCCAGTTTTCTATCAGCCGTCTTTTAACATTCTGTTAAAGACGGATTTATCTTTTCTTCTGATATGAGTGAGTCATCATTCTAGAAGCTTCTAGAAGTGATGATAAGGCATATGACTCATTAGTGCATTAATGGTTTCATTAAAGGCATGATGAGGTGTTTAAGTGACTCATGGTTTTCATTAATGAGTTTTGTTTAGCTAAGGATATTTCTTCTTGATCTTTTGAGTGAGAAGCTTTCTTATACTCACCCTTTGCTCCTACACTCACCTTCCTCCTTTGATATATATATAGCCTCCTCTCTCTTTCTCATTCACACACTTGATTCAAGAGAGAAAAGATTATGATAGATATTTGGGGTGTATGGAATTCACAGATCATTTCATTCCATCACCCAATTTCCACGGCAACTTCATTAACCGTCCGTCCATAGCTTTGGACGGGACGAGACAAAGTCATCTACTCAATCTCTACATCATTCTTGGTCGTCTCTTTTAGCAAACTTGACGACCGAGTTGCCTCGAGTCAGAGGCGGGAGCCCGTTTAAAGAACCGATCATGTGGTGCCACTTCGACGATGGACTTGGAGATCAACGAGATCGGAGCAGCCGCAACGGAGCGTGGGATGATGATTGAAGAATGAAGGACTCGGATCGTTCGGTACAATCCTTCTTCCCTCTTTGTAGATTGTTAGTTTAGCAATAATGGTAGATCCGGGTTAAAGTATACGATAGCGCCAAGTTTAAAAGTTTTATTCCGCATTTGGCGTCTGTAGACTGCCGGGGCGCTAGCGTAGACTTACAACTAGGAATACCAGGATACCCAAACGAAACATTTCAATGTTTCAGTTTCACTGTGTACTGTTAATAGAAAACTTATTTCCCGATTAGACACTTACTCCAGGGTATGCATTTACCAGGTATGATTCTCACATCTGTATGGTTTTACAGATGATGAGTGGGAGTAAGTTATTGGGAATTGGGTGATCATCCTCATTATATCGGGATTCGTTGTAATCGGTGATATTTAAGGAAGTCACCTGGGTTGTTTGCCGGACGGCAATTATTTGGTTTTGAATATCCGCTGTTATGCACCAATTTCAAATTGATATATATGTACGTCTATTTTTATAGAGTGAGATATACCTTTTGAAGTTATGTCTATGACATTTACCTATATCAGTGGATGGTTAGGTAAGGAGCATTGAACAGCGGTGTAATTCTTCTTAACCATAAGTACAGTTTTCAACCTACGACGCACAGTGAAAGAGTTGTTAGACTCAGCGGACTTATACAGAGTATTGTATGTTGTCCAGTGTCCATTAGGACAGAGGGGTTGGTCCTCATACTATATTCTGTTTACTTTTAACTTCTCTAGTTCTTAGACATGTGATTAGTAGAAACACAGGGTCTAAGTTTTGAGGAGTTATAGGTATTTGAATAGAGTAGAGAACCAAGTATTGCAAGTATCGGGATTCTTCAAAGTGATCGAAGATGTAGATACTTGTGTATGGTATTCAGTTGATAGTAATGATAAAGGGAAATTGCTTCTCTTTCAGGTTACTCATAATTGGAAGCATTCCTAAGTTGAGTAACGCTGATCGACCTCCTTCCATTTAGTTGACATGCACTGGAGATAGCTGCATGATTTGAATCTGGTTCATTTAAATCAGTGCCTCTAGTTCTATATTGGATATAGAACAGTTCTTATCTTAACGATGTTAAGGTACGGGGAGTTGTCCGGCTTATGATTAAAACCAGACACTGGACAACTCAAGGCACGTTTCTGTAATGGCTGTTTGTGGGTTGACCCAGGCTATGACGAGGGTTGACTTACTACCATCTGGAAGATCAATAGTGATATTGTTCTTAACTCGCCACATTTTAAAAGAAATGGTTATTTTTCAGAAAACAGTAGTAGGAGTATGGTAGAACTGGAAGCGATTCCAGAACCGCAAACGATTACTGAAGATTTGATAAGGAACCTAAAGATTCAATCTGATTTAACATTCCATTGGCCACTCCGCAGATAAGGTGGGTAACTTCAGGCACCCGAGAGGTACTCCGGTAGCCTCAAGGACGGTGACAGGGAAGTTCTTGTTTACGCACACTTGCCATTGTTGTTGTTCCAGGCTGTGAGACCCGGCAGGAGGATGAGTATAGCGTCGTTCTAAACTAGCTTTAGAAGTGCACGTCTATATGACTCTGCCAGAGGGTTGTCATAGTCAGTGGGAGCAGCGGAAACATTGGTGGACATCAGGCTTATGTCTATAGACTAAAGCAGATATAGCGGAGATAGACCATCTATTTCTGATGTGACAGTCATAGTTTTGACGTCATCAGAATAGGGGATGGATCTGTTGAGAAGGTAGTAGGGTGTGATGTCCTGGTATTGGATGACATACATAAAGTAGGAAGTGACATTCCTATACTACGATCGGTTATACTTTGGTCGTCACACAGTGGTTTCTCCACAAGGGACTTAGACCTTATATCAGACATACTGGTTACTAGATCTATGGTTTTAGATCTAGATTTGGGTGGTTTCCCAATCAGGGTACTTTGACAGCATTCTAAGAGTATTTAGAATGGACGACTCCTGGCATGGTAGTGTACCTGCAGGTAATGGAGTCACCCTCTCTAAAGGTGTCTTATAGACTAAAGTAGAGAGGGGTGTGCATGATTGGCAGATCACTTGCTTAGGCAATTGAGTCAATCATGAGATGTCAAGTACCACACCAGATGTTGTTCTTGCACTAGATGCAATAAGTTGATATTGATCCAATCCTGGAGGAACAGTCGGAAGCAGTTTTAGAACATAAGTGAATGTTCTAGGGATATGATAACGGCTGCCTCCTTTAGGAGACGGTTATCACTCCAGGCTTCCAAGGTGACATGGAAGACAAGGAGGTTGTCAGAGTTATTGTTTTCCTTCTGATGAGGGGCAGTATTTTGGACAGGTGATCCAAGGCAATACTGAGGGAGTCATGGCGCAGGATACTGATTAAGTTCAGTTGTCGATATAGTCTAAGAAGTTTGGATTTGGAGTTCATTTATGAGCTAGGTCTCATCAGATATCCAGACATACTCTAAGACAGGTATTGCTCATTTCGGGAGATGGCTTTCTCTGCGAACTTGAGATATAGAGAGACATAGAAAGAAACATCACAGCGGATCCACTCACTGAGGCTATTCCTCGAACGCAATAGTTTCGCAAACGAGCTTTGTGAGACTGACAAGTAGAGGAGTTGGGTGTTCGGTATCACACGGGCTGTGAGTATGCGACTTCGCAATAATTAGCCTTGAGTGCAAGTGGGAGATTGTTGGAGATAGTGCCCTCAGAGTCAATTATTGGATCACAGGCACGTGATTGCAATGATTGAGGGAGGACCTATCCCGGTAGGACAATCTTACTCGAGATGATAGTATGCTATCTGGTTCATCTTTATCATCGTGTACTGCTTTAGGCGACCTGACATGTCGCTATTACACGTTGATAGAGCCTCTAGGATTCTTGCTTGACTACCAGCAGTATGATGGCGATCATATACGTGGAAGCTGGTAGTCTATAAGCACATCCTTAAAAGGTCCCTAGTCGTAGGAGTTTCGAGACAAGGCATCGATACTCCATTAGTAGACTAGTGTATACAGTCGAGACCCCGACGAGGGGCGGTGGCCGGTCTCACAAGCCACTGGTGTCAGTTGGTTCACCTAAGATGTATACAGGTGCTCATTGGGTTATGAGTACACCGGACAGGACTCGCCGGGAACCTGCTAGTTGGGATTATACCAGACGTCAGATAGCAGTTCCCAGGTGACATGTGTACAGGTTAGTTCATCGACCTGAGATCGTCATTTGTCTCGTGTGAGTTCCCACTGTACTTTGATTACTACCCTACCACGGCTCAAAGGAGTCGTGCAAACAGGTTTTAGTTGGGTACAGTCCCGAGCCACATGGAGGCAGTGAGCGGATCTGCAGGGGTTCGTCTCTCCCGGTATTGGGGGTGAGGTCGCGCTGTGTCTAGGAGAGCCATTACGGAAAGCCCTCGGCCGATGCAGGAGATTTACTGGTTGGTATTCCAGTAGTATCTCATGGCGTTCTGGGCTACACTCCGACACAACTTGTACCGCTTTTGGGGGTCTGGCTTTTACCAACCCCCTAGGCCCGACATGCGATCCTCATAGACGAACGGACCGGACTGTACGGATATTGTCACTGACAGGCTCAGTAGGGTGTCAGGATGAGTTCGCTCATCGACGTCCCTTTTGGTCAATAGCTGGTGGCCCGTCACGTATTGGCTAATACCTCTGACGTGCTAGTGGTTAAATTCACAGCCATAGTATTAACGAGTCTTTAGAGTCCACCACACTTACAGTTACTCAAGCTTTCGGGCGAAACGCTGTAGAGGCCGTATGGAGATATGGCAGGGTCCGATCAGATACGTGCGGTATTGCACGGATCAGGATCGGACGGTTTGTACTAGTGGCTGTATAGTTATATGGCAGGGTTTGATCTGATACATGCGGTATTGCACGGATCAGGATCGAACGGATTTTACTAGCCGGCTTTGGCTTAAGCCGGTCCTAGTTTAGTACAGTGTAGATTTTGTCTCATTGCGTTTGTATCCGGACGGAATACAGATGCGGGTGTGTATGCACAGTATCGGGATTTTCCTGTAATTTATTACGGGACCAGTTTTCTGGAGTTGCCAGTTTGCATTCCGTTCCGGCCGGTTTTCCTTTGTTCTTTCCCGGCCGGACTTTTAGGATGGAGGGTGTTATTTGCAAGTTTGCAAATAACATATTGTGGAGGTTTTATTTGTAAAATGATTAATTATGATAGCATCTTTTTGATACCATTCTTATCTTTCATCATGACTTGCTTTTTGTTGATTTGAGGTGATTAGTAGTTGATATGAGTTTTGTTATCATGATGTTTGGATATGGTCACCCTCTCTCTTTTCCTACACTCACCTCCCTCTTGCTTTCATATTCTTTCCTCCACCATTCTAATATGAGAAATTTTTTTGGAGAGAAGAAGAAGATGAGAGCTTCATCTTGAGAGTTTCATTCTAGATCTCATTTTCATGCTAGAAAAATGCAAGCACCATTTTTCTAATCTTGATTCCTCCATCATCTTCAAAGGCAACAAACCCCAAATGAGACATAGCCTCTACACTACACATTCTACAGCATATCTTGAGCATGTCGAGTTGCCGGCTTCATGCCCGAGTTGCCTCGGTATTGAGGCGGGAGCCCGTAAAAGACGCAGGCGATGTGGTGCCCTTCCGGCGAGGAGGCGACAATGTGGAGACAAGACTTTCCGCGGGAGATCGGGACGATGACGAGAAGACCGGAGGACTCGGATCACTCGGTATACTTCTCTTCCCATCTCTTGTTAGCTAGTATCGGTTAATGGTTACGATCCGGGTTATTGTCCGCGGTAGCGCCGGTTTCCAAGTAAGGAAAAATTTTGATTTCGCATTTTGGCCTCGGTAAGACGGCCGGGGCGCTGCCGTGGCACAACAGTTATTGCTAAAGGAGTCACTCCCGGTGAAGGGATCTCGGTCCTTTCCTTATCGAATAAGGTACAGGATATATCACATATACCGCTGTGCAAAGCAAGAACTGTAGCTACCTGTTTTATTTTGAAATTCGATTCTACAACATCTTAGGTTTCTTTTACTTTCATTAATCACATTAATGAAGTCCCATCATTTAAATACCTAAACATCACAGATTGATATAACGTACACTTATGCCATCCGCATTCGCCTCGATGTCCCCTCGTGCACCGTTAGGTTAGGTAACTAACGACAGAGCAGGGCAGGGCTAGCGCGGGTGTAAAACATAAGTAACGCCTGTATAATATATCATATATATTATATACTGTATCTATCACAGAACATCACATGATCACATCACAGACATCGCAGCAGAAGAAACATATGAAATATTGGATATACTAGGACGTCCGTGTTTTCAATACGAGCCAGTATAAAACACGGATTCCATGGTCGTGATGAATAGCCAAACCCACACCCCTAGACCCCTACGAGAGCGGCAAGCAACCCTACCAATTCTAGAGTTAGGAGACCCGGACTCGACTCCTCGAGATGGTCTCCCACTGGACCCTAGAACCCGGTTACTTGTGCTCCCCTCCTTGGGTCTATCCTAGAGCGGAAAAGTAAATAATATACAAAAGGTGACAACTTCCGCAACCTGGAAGTGCCCCAATAAAAGAATATTACAAACAAGTTTTTACATGAATGAAAATGAAAAACACTCATCTCACATAAAAACCCCCGGCTATTCAAACACGACGATCCAATATAACATATCCAGCAACACATAACATCACATGTCATCAACGTAAGTAAATATGTCCATCCCAATTGTCGTTGACATATAGCAACGAAACCGGCGATATCACATATTACACTTACGGTCACAGAAAAGAAAGTGTAAAACTACAACAGTTGGAATCCGCAACCACCTCAGACATCACATGCCTGACCAAATGAATTCTTTAGACATCGCATGCCTAACAATTATAAACCCCGCATTTTAGTCTCATTATCGAAAACACTTTTCAATATCAAGTCGGGTAATTCAACAAGATTCCCGACATCCTGATCGAATGCTCGTCGCAAACTTCAGTAGACGGCCGCACCCCCGATACCGTCGACGAAGTGCACCAAGGCGGAACACCGCTACCGCGAGCACCCGAACGGATGCTTTCGGCGACGGGGATCTCCTACAGTCACTTGGTCAGGGCTATGGAGTGAGGCTGTCTATTAAGTTTACCCGGCGAGTATCCGCGTACGCTACGTGATTGCGACAGACTTTTGATCACATCAAAATTCCGTGGCAACCGATCAAGTGAGACTAAACTGCTATGTTTATGTCATTCATTCAGTTATCACCTAATTTATTGTGAATTCCAATTATTGTATCACATTCCAGATAATTAGAAAATGTTAAACTTTCCGATCGAACAATCGACACCCAAGTTTTCCCGATACAGATCAACACATGAAACAAGTCTAACAACATTCAGTTCGTGCCTCAGTACCAACGGTCCAGCCGTAGAAGGGTCAAGCCAACGCCTCACATGTGGCACGCCGTACTGCCCCAAACCCGAAGGTTCAAAGGGCAGTTCAAGACGGTCACATAATCGAGTTAAGGTTTGTTGTCTTCTAGAGGGACCATCGCGTTACTTGCACTACTTAGAACGTCGTTAAACTACGGAAAAATCCAACACTTGGAAATTTCCCGACAGGGGAAAAATTGGGTATTTATATCCGGTCGAACCTTTTAACATATTCTAAAAATTATCCGGAAAAACACAAAGACGAAATTTGATACCCCGATCGAAACACCGAATCCCCAAAACAACTCCAGAAAAATTCAACTCTTGAAAAAATATTAAAAATACCCAGGAAAACCAGCACTGTTAAATAGGAGTTACTGTGCAAACATCACCTCACAACACGACAAACAGGCCGCTGTTCCGCCGCACGAGCTAGGCTCGTGCCGCGGAAGCGCGGCGCTTTAATGGAATTAGGGCATCGAAATTTACAATAACTCTTAGATATTCCTGCTGATATTTATACATATTTTTAATACTGAAAAATCCCTGTTTTTAGAAAAAGTCCAGAGAGCCATTTTGTGATCGGGTTTCGGGTTCGTTCGGACTTCAAATTCCGTCTAGACTTCGCCTAAGGCTCTAGCTAGGCTCTGATACCACTGTAGGGTTCCTAGGCACTCTCAAGAGGTCTCACAAGGCATCAACCATGCCAATTTCAAATTTTAACGTGCCGAGAAACCCTAAACTACGGATCGTTTGCTAGAAATCTAGGCGAAAAGTAAACTAGTTAACACTTAACTAAGAGATACGAAAATACAACCTTTGTAGATCCGGTTCTCCACCTCCATAGCTCCGCAATGAAGTCTCCTCGCTATCCATAACAAGTCCCGGGCTCTAGCGTCGGCTTCATCGGAGAATGGACGGGCTAGGTCATCGATGTCCATGCCGAAGATGATCTACGTCGAGGCATCGCTAAATCAAGCTCCCACTTCACCAAGTCATGAAACTTGTGAAGAGAACACACTCTACTACTTGGCAAGAGGTAGAGGATGAAGAAATAGGAAGTGGGTAGACTTTAGAATTGGATTTCTCACTCATCTCCATCAATCACCATTGATGGAGCTTGCTATTCTTCATGGAAGAAGATGAAGAAGAAGAAGAAAGTCTTATGATAAGTCTTGAATTATTGGATAAATAAATCAATACTTATCATATATTAACCCTTGGTTAATTGTAGAGAATGGACCATGGTTAACTTGGATGGTTAGGGTTAAGCATGAGACAAGAATGAAGACTAAGTCAATGCTTCAAGAAACTTCAACTAAAAACAAAAATAGCAACCATTCTTTTTTCATCTTTTCCAAAAATAAATAAACAAATAAATAAGTAAGAAAAAGAGAACCCTAATCATAAACTTAACCATGGTTTAATTCTTTACACTTAACCAAGTAAACATGTATCATCAAACATGATACAATCAAGTGCACAAAACTATATCGAATATACAATGTGCACATCCGAGTGAGAAAATCCATCTTAAGTAAACCGATACTAGTTGATGCAAAGTAATATATCAAATATATAAATATGCATTAAATCATTAAATCAACACTTGATTTAACGATCCGGTCATATCGCATATAACCGACTAGTATCCAATGTATCGGCTTATCGAATCAACCCTCGATTTGATAACTAGGTTATATCGCATATAACCATTCGACACATTCATCGCGAGAATGGAATACGGTATCACATACACGTATTGTTCTCGGTCCCACACATTTCTCATATGCGCTCCTATTTCGTTTCGCTTGAGCCAGGAAACCTCTGTGTAGGACTCTAAAGACTCGTCAATACGCCGGCAGCAGATGATGATCATATCAAACACCCATAAGCCGCAAGCGGTCTGCTAAACGTAACGGCCATCCGGGTATTGAGCGATCTGAAGATCGACGAGCAAGCCCGCTCACACTCCAGTGAATCCAACCAGTAACACTACCGTACAGTCCGGTCTGATCGTCTGATATGTCGCATATCTCGCCTAGGGTGGTAAACGTCAGACCCCAATAGCTCGATAAGTCGTGTCGATATGAGGTCTATAACAATTCGAGAAACTACTGGTAACACTTACCAGTAAATCTCAGCAACCCTGGCCAGGGATTTCCTGTTATAGCCAATCGAACACAGCGCAACATCAACCCCCTATACCGGGAGAGACGAATCCCCTCCTATCGCTCATTGCCTCCATGTGACTCGGGACTGTACCCAAAAACCACCGTTTTGCATGCCCTCTTGGACGTGGTAAGATGGAAATCAAAGCACAGTGGGAACCATACAAGACTCTATGACGATCTCGGGTCAACAGACTACTCTGTACCAGTGTCACCAGAGAACTGCCATCTGACGTGAGGTATAATACCATCTGGGAGTTCTCGGCGAGTCCGTCCAGTGTACCCAGTCTCTACTGAGCACCCGTATATCATCTCTGATGTCAAACACCAATGGATATGGGATCATCCATCGCCTATTGTATGGGTCGAGAAGGTATACGCTAGTCTACTCTGGTATATCGATGCCCCGTCTCGATACACCCACGACTAGGGACTTTGAAGGATGTACTTATGGACTACCATGTCCCCACTAGTATGATCTGCATCATAGTCCAGGTAGTCAAGCACACATCCTAAGGGCTTTACCAACATGTAACAGAGAGACAATCAGTGTACTCGTTAAAGTAAAGATCAACCAGATAGCATACTATCATGTCGAGCAAGAAAGTCCTCCCTATATATGTCCTAGCATCCACTACAATATACATCTTATGTACAGTAATGGCCTCTACGGCATACATATAACTAACAAATCACACGTCACAATACTTGCTTAACCTTTCAGCCAGGCTGGTATTGGTACTTCGAGGGAGGTTTTCCAACGCTTTCGCGAAGTTCCTTAATTAAATAACCTCTTTTCCCTATAGTCGTAGCCCCTCTAACACCTTTCTGGACACCTACTTGGTTTATAGCATTGATTGTTAAGTGAGAATGTTTCCGGAGAGTAATCCTACTCATCAGTGGGATCGGGATCCAACTATCATTGCATGATGCACTAGATGGAGGCCACTCCAGAAGGTATGCTAAATATGCATGTTTCCTTTATGTTTGAAACTCCCGATGTGATTTTTATACCCCAAGCTCTTATAGACCTTGACGTAGGCCAACAAGTCATAAGATGCAAGTCAAGTTCTACCCGTCGTTGTCCTGATTAATTTAGGTACATCGTACATGCCCTTGACGTAGGCCAACAAGGCTGTATGTCTGTCCTATACTAATGCATCTATCTATGCAACAAATAGGCAAACATACTGCTACCATACACTATGCCTTGACGTAGGCCAACAAGCATAGCATGAATACGATGTGCTGTCTATCTGAAACGACGAAGGGTTACGGCTGGTTTTTGGCTAAAAACCGTTAACGTAGTGAACTTGATTTGATCGAAGGAACTAAGATAGCTTTTATAAAAAAGAGTGGTTTATGCTCCGCATTTTAAAATTTGCTTTTTCAAGAAAACAGAGTGGCTTTTTGAAATTGTTCCAACGATTCAGTTTAGGTTTTATTTTTCTTTGCATTAAAAATAATGCGTCCCATCTTTAACCTATCATTACAGATAACAACGAAAATACAACGTCCTCTTATGCCATCCGCATTCGCCACGGGGTCCCGTCATCACCCGTTAGGTTACTTAACTAACGGCAGAGCGAGGGCTGGGCTAGCGCGGGTGTAAAACATAAGTGACGTCTAAATAGCTATCATTTATAGATATTGTACATTCGTCAGACGCAATAATAGGCATTCCAGATCACAGAAAAACAATATTGGATTTCCAAGCAATCCGTGTTTCTTTTGAGCCTATAAGAAAAGACGGATTACACAGTTGTGATGAATAGCCATTACCCCACCCTAAACCCCTACGGATACGGCAAACTACCCGCCAAGTACCCGAAGTCAAGCGGTCTCCCTCAACGACGTGAGTAGGCCACTAAACACTTCGAAATACCTGCTAGTTTGTGCACCCCACCTTGGGTCTATCCTAGGAGCAAAAATAGTAAAAAGTAATAATACAACGGTGGCTACAACAGCAACCTGGATGTACTCCGCAAAATAATATTACAACTTATTACATCTAATGAATTAATACAATAACCCATCACAGAACCCGGCTAATCATCACAACAGCCCAATACAGTTCATATCACAAACAGTTAAAACATTACAGATATGTGCAACCCCCTGCCAACCGACATACTAGCAGTTTGGGGAGGTTTACGAACACATAATAGAGTTCACAGATATAATCAAACAAGCAAACATCGCATAATTTCGATCGATTAAACACATTAAATTCTACTCCAAATCTTCTCTGTAAATTTGAAACCTGAGCAGAAAATAAAATATACCAGAAAATACAAAATATCACAAAAGATGCACAGAAGAAAACTGGGCTGAATCGGCCCCAACTCGGCCGCGGATCCGCGGCGGATCGGTAGGATCGGCCGCGGTTCCGCGGCTCAGTGGCCGATTCAGGAGCCCATTATTCTTCTGTGTTCTTATATTTTCATGCTGGTCATTCTGGAGGAACCAGAAAATTTTTTGGACCTCATTTAAAAATCGACAGAAACTATATGATATCCGTGTATTTTCCGATTTGTTTTGCGTTCGAAATTCATACGACTTTGCAAGTGAGTTAATTATTGTTTAGTGAGGCTCTGATACCACTGTAAGTCGATGTGCAACACACCACGAGTAGCGGGGAGGCGGAAATATGAAAAACGATCTTGTTTTGACTCATACATCGACTAACCGAAGATCTTTTCTAAACGATAATTAACAACCATAGAGTTCTTAGCTACTATGTAAAGAGATTATACCTAATGATTCTAGTCCTTCGTCTTTGTGATCTCTACATCCTCCTCGGCTTCCTTTCCGTAATAGATGATCCACCCGAGTACCCTAATCCAAGCTACACCACAAGACTTGAAGTAACTAAGTTTCTCTAGTTGCTAACCAAAGTAACTAAGATGATGTAGTGTTAGGTTATGGAGTGTTTAGCTTATCCTAATCCTTGCTCTCAACTCATGAGTGGTAGGACTAGGGTTTTTAGAACGAGTGAACTTGAGGAGAGAGAAGGTGGAGATTATAATGAAAAAATAGAAAAGCTTCTCACTTGAATATATGAAATATAATGAATTATCAAGTAAATCAATTTAAAGGATTATTCACCATGCTTCATTTATTCAAGAAGAGTGATTCACCATATGAGTCATTAAGTAATAAATGATGCATTAATGACATAGTGAATCACACTAATGAGTCACAATTTGCATTTAATGAAAATGCCACCTTAACCTCCTTAGTCACCATCCTTCTAGAAGCTTCCCGGAAAATTATGAGAACGCCCCTCGCATCCGTGAAAACACGGAAAAACTTTAGACTGTATAAATCCAATAACCCGATACTAGAATCTGGCTTAAACCAAAGCCGGCTAGTAAAAAATGTCCGAATGTCATACGTGCATTTAAACACGTATGCGTCCGAACCCTTTGTCGTAAAACCGTACGACCTCTATATCATTTCGCCTGGAGTTGGGAAAACTCTGTGTGGGACTCTATAGACTCAACTACTACGCTGGTAGTGGGTTTAACCACAGAGCGCAAGCGGCATTAGCTGTACGTAAAGGTCCCGAGGTAGATGTCGATAAGAAGGCCGGTGAGGATACCCATCCGAACTCCTACTGAGCATGTGCGTGACAATATCCGTGCATTCCGGTCTGTTCGTCTAAGTGTATCTCTTGTATGGTCTAGGGAGGTGGTAAACGTCAGACCCCTAATAACCGTACAAGTCGTGTCGGTTTGGCTCTATCACCATCCGAGAATCTACTGATCAATCTATCAGTAATTCGCAATCAGCCCTAGCCAGGGACTCATGGTAATGACCAACCGATCACTGTGCGATATCAACTCCCTATACCGGGAGAGACGAATCCCTAACAGTCACTCACTGCCTCCACGTGGCTCGGGACTGTGCCGAACTAAAACCTGTTTGTACGACTCTTTTGAACCGTGGTAGGGTAGTAATCAAAGCACAGTGGGAACTCACACGAGACAAATGACGACTTTAAGTCAACGGACTATCTGCACACATGTCACCTGAGAACTGCTATCTGACGTTAGGTATAAATACTATCCAGTCAGTTCTCGGCGAGTCCTGTCCGGTGTACTCACGCCCAGTGAGTATCTATATACAATCTTAGGTGCACTCCACCAATGGCTGCGGGACCAATCTATCGCCCCTCCTCAGGGTCTAGATATGTATACACCAGTCTACTCCGGAGTATCGATGCCCAGTCTCGATACTCCTGCGACCAGGGACATCTAAGGATGTGCCTATTGACTATCCAGCTCCCACTAGTATGACTGCCATCACAATGCCGGTAGTCAGGCAAATATCCTAAGAGCTTTATCAACATGTATATATATATAAATACTACCCAAAATATATCAAATGTTAAGATAATGACAAACCAAATAGCGTACTATTATATATTAAGCAAGACTGTTATGTACATACATATCTCCAGTATCCTATACAATGAAGGCCTCTAGGGCATATATATCCAACAGCTCTAACGTGTTTACAAGTTCGATCGAACGGATTTTCCAAAAAACGTATTTTCAAGTGCAGTTTCTGTCGAATTTTTGCAGTGGTCAAAAAATTATTTGGTACAATGTAAAAATACATGCAGGGTTTTTTATGCATTCTGTGAAAATTTGGTAGGCTGAAGTTTCTGTAGCGCGGCGGATCAGCGGCCAAAACCACGTTTTGGCCGCGGATCTGCCGCCGAATTTTGGCTTCACTGCGTCATATTTTTACAGTGGCTCTCTAACATGGAAATAGGGTTTCTGGTATATTCTTTTTGGGCCCAGATGTTTTTGAGTGCTACAGTTGTGCTTGGGGCCCACTTCGGAATATTCAGTCGATCGAAAATTTTAAACATGTTAGTTCACAGTATTTACATTATATCTGCGACCGTGAATGTCATTTAATCGGTAAATCCTGTCTAACTGCTATAACCCTTTTCGACGGATTTATGAACGTGACATTCACGTTGATGTTCTGTGTTGTGCTGTGATGTTGCGGATTTGTCATGGTGGATAGCCTGGATGCAATGTTAGTACAGTTTGGTTGTATATGTACATTTAATATTGCGGGGCGAGCGTCCGACATGTGGACTGCCGTCACTGCATGTCTGTATATTATTCTTTTGGGGCACGACCAGGCTGAGGTCGATGTACCTGTTGCATGTATATTTTACTTTCTGTACTAGGATTACCCCGCGGTGGGGTGCACAGATAGCCGGGTTCTAGAGAGCAACGGGCCCGCATCTCATGGCTTTGAGATGGAGGGGGCTTCACTCTAGAATTGGCGGGCTATTCGTCGCACTCGTAGGGGGCACAGGTTGACCCAAGGATGGGCGCTAAAGTTACCGGATTCCGTGAAGTGCTGGGTGGTCCATTCACGTTGCTGAAGGGGGGCTGCCTCGCTTTAGGTTTTGGCGGGTAACTTGCCGTGCCCATAGGGGTCTAGGATCTCATTGCACAGGCTATCCACACGACCAGGGGAACGTCGGGTTTCAGTAGTTGCTGTATGAAACCCGGGGATCCCAGATATCCGTATTTTCTGTGATGCTTATTACATTTCTGTGATGTTGCATTTTATCACGCCATGAGCGAATATTATAAATTGATATATATACTAGTAGATGTTGTATATGTTTTGCATCCACGCTAGTCTAGTCCCCGCTCTGTCGTTAGTTAAGTAACCTAACGGGTGATGACGGGACCCAGTGGCGAATGCGGATGGCATATACGTACATCATTATTTTCATTCTTTATTGGTGTGATCAATTGATGGGGCTGCATTGATTCGGATCAATGCAAGCTAATCAAACCTATTCTGATGTTGTTGGAATATTTTTCAAAAAGCTGTTATTGCAAGGACGTTCTCTTTTGTTTTGCACAATGGTATTCGGTTATGAATATGCAGCACCTCAGTCGACGAGGCAAGTGCCGAGATCCCTTCACCGGGAGTGACCCCTTGGACAGAAGTTTGCATCAGGGTAATAACTTCACTATAGCCGATTGCCTTTTGCTTTGCATCGTGGTATTCAGTTGGAATATCTTGCACCTCATTCTACGGGGAAAGAGCCAAGATCCCTTCACCGGGAGAGACCTCTTTAGCAAAGGTTTTCGCCACAATATTTTAAAAAGATATCCAGTTCCTTCAATAATATCAAGTTCTTTACGTTAAAGGTTTTTCGCCAAAAACCATTCGTAGACCTCCGTCATTTCATATGGATAGTCAACAGTATTCAAGCTGTGTTTTATGGCCAGAGTCAAGGTACAGTGATTGGTAGCTATTGGATATTCATATGCAGCATAGATAGATGCATTGGTTTGGGACAGTCGTACTGCCTTGTTAGCCAAAGTCAAGGGTAGGTATGGGTGGGTTCAAATTAACCTGGAGAATGACAGGTAGAACTTGACATGTGACTTATGATTTGTTGGCCAAAGTCATGGTCATAAGAGCATGGGGTGAAAATCACATCGGGAGTTTCTAAAGAAACTGAAACTTGCCAGATATGCGCATAGCTTCTGGAGTGTGATAACGTGAGCGGATTCCGTCACGTTATCATGCGATGATAGTTGGAACCCGATTCCCACTGATGAGTTGGTTTACTCCTCGGGTGATCCCGACTAATTCTTCTTTCAGGTTTGGAGGAGAGTTTGACGGTACAGTGGGAGGTTTCCAAATTAGATAAAGTGATAACCATTCTGATCTAGGTTAGAGTGCACGCTGAGTGTTTCTTTTCTCTCACTCTTTGGCAGCAACCATGGCCCGACCCTTGACTATGACTCAGTGACCAAATTAACTGAACCTTCTTAAACACTGGCTTTTGGATTGTCAGAGTTGCAAACCTCTTTGCCACTCCTACTTTTACCCTTTTCTCCAGAACACCCCGTATTACTACGAACGTCCACTTCCATTGGATAAAACCATCGTATGGTTATATACGAACTTGAAGGAATTTATTTGAGGATGGTTTCTGGTTCTTGAGAAAATGAATAGGACTATTCAGCTGTTTTTTCCTTTTACCTTCTCTCAGGTTGCGAGTGCCCCTTAGATTAAGGATAGTACACCTATTACGCAAATTGGATAGTCTTCTTCCAAACCACAGGCAGGTGCCGACCGGTAGGGAATGAAGAAAACCAATTAGCTTAACGATGGTGTACAGGAGGTATTATGTAAAGACAAATAAAGGGATTGGAAGGAGGGCAAAGTAAATTGCGACTGCTATTCATGACCAAACCAAGTATTTCATTACCACTCCCTCTTCACCTTTTTATTTCTCCAGGACACTCCGTATCACTATGAAGATCCATAGTTTATTAGATACTCAATCGTATGGTTATATACGAACTCGAAAGGAACTTGTTCCAGTTCGCGGATGGATTCTGGTTCAGGAGAAATAGGAATAAGGTTTATTCGGTTGTCTTTTATCTTTACCTTCTCTCGGGTTGCGAGTGCTCCTAGGATTAGGACAGTACACCCATTATGCTTATTGGATAGTCTTCTTCCAAACCATAGGCTGGTGCCGAAAGGTAGGGAAGGAAGAAAACCATTTAGCCTAAGAGGGTGTACAGAAGGTAATGACTAAAGACATATGAAGGGATGTGGAGAGATGGCATAGAAATATACGGTTACAGTTGTGAATCTGATAATGGAAGAGGCAGTATTAGGAATACCAGGATGCCCCATCGAAATATTTCAATGTTTCAGTTTCACTGTGTATTGTTAAAAGAAAACTGATTTCCCAATTAGTCCTTACTCCATGGTATGTATTTACCAGGTATGATTCTCATATCTGTATGGTTTTACAGATGATGAGTGGGACTAAGTTATTGGGAATTAGGTGATTGTCCTCATTATATCGGAATTCGTTGTAATTGGTGATATTTGATGAAGTCACCTGGGTTATTTGCCGGACGGCAACTATTTGGTTTTGAATATCCGCTGTTATGCATCAATTTCAAATTGATATATCTATATGTCTATTTTTATAGAGTGAGATATAACTTTTTGAAATTATGTCCATGGCATTTACCTATATCAGTGGATGGTAGGTAAGGAGCATTAAATAGCGGTGTAATTCTTCTTAACCATAAGTACAATTTTCAACCTATGACACACAGGGAATGAGTTATTAGACTCAAGGGACTTATACAGAGTATTGTATGTTGTCCTGCGTCCATGAGGACAGAGGGGTTGGTTCTTGTACTATATTCGGTTTACTTATGACTTCTCTAGTTTTTAGACAGGTGTTTCGTAGAAACACAGGGTCCAAGTTTTCAGAAGTTATAGGTATAGGAATAAAGTAGAGAACCAGGTATTGCAAGTATAAGGACTCTTCAAGGTGATCGAAGATGCAGATACTTCTGTATGGTATTCAGCTGATAGTAATGATTTGAAGAGAACTTGTTTCACTTTCTGGTTACTCATAATCGGAAGCACTCCTAAGTTGAGTAATACTGATCGGCCTCTCTCCATTTAGTTGACATGCACTGGAGACAGATGCATGATTTGAATCTGGTTCAATTAAATCAGTGCCTCTGTTTCTGTATTGGATATAGAACAGTTCATATCTTAACGATGTTAAGGTACGAGGAGTTGTCCGGCTTATGCTTAAAACCAGACTCCGGATAACTCAAGGCACGTTTCAGTAATGGCTGTTTGTGGGTTGACCCGGGCTATGACAAGGGTTGACTTTCTACCATCTGGAAGATCAATAGTGATGTTGTTCTTGACTCGCCATAGTTTTAATAAGAATGGATTTTTTCAGAAAACAGTAGTGGGAGTATGGTAGAACTGGAAGTGATTCCAGAACCGCAAACGATTACTGAAGATTTGATAAGAACCTAAAGATTCAATCTGGTTTGACATTCCATTGGCCACTCCGCAGACATGATGGGTAACCTCAGGCACCCGAGAGGTACTCCGGTTGCTTCAAGGACGGTGGCAGGGAGGTTCTTGTTTACCCAGACTTGCCATTGCTGTTATTCCAGACTATGAGATCCGGCAGGAGGATGAGTATAGAGTCGTTCTGAACTGGCTTTAGAAGCGTACGAGTATATGACTCTGCCAGAGGGTTGTCGTAGTCAGTGGGAGCAGCGGAAGCATAGTGGACAGGTAGCTTATGTCTATTTATGGACTAAAGAAGATATAGCGGAGATAGATCATCTATTTCTGATGTGACAGTCATTGGTTTGACTTCATCAGAATAGAGGATGGATCTGTTAAGAAGGTAGTAGGGTGCGATGTCCTGGTATCTGGATGACATACACAGAGTAGGAAGTGATATTCCGATACTACGATCGGTTATACTTTGGTTGTCACACAGTGGTTTCTCCACATAGGAATTGGGTATTATATCAGACATTCTGGTTACTAGATCTATGGTTTTAGATCTAGATTTGAAAAGTATCCCAATCAGGGTACTTAGACAGCATTCTAAAGGTGTTTTAGAATAGACGACTCCAGGCACGGTAGTGTACCTGCAGGTGATGGAGTCACCCTCTCTAAAGGTGTCTTATAGACTAAAGGGGAGAGGGATGTGCATGATCGGCAGATCACTCGCTTAGGAAATTGAGTTGATCATGAGATGTCAAGTACCACACCAGATGTTGTTTTTGCAGTAGTTGCAATAAGTTGATATTGATCCAATCCTGGAGGAACATTCGGAAGCGGTTTTAGAACATAAGTGAATGTTCTAGGGATATGATAACAATAGCTTCTTTTAGGAGATAGTTATCATTGCAGGATTCCAAGGTGACCTGGATGACAGAGAGGTTGTCAGATTTATAGTTTTCCTTCTGATGAGGGGCAGTATTTTGGACAGGTGGTCCAAGGGGATACAGAGGGAGGCATGACGCAGGATACTGATTAAGTTCAGTTGACAATACACTCTAAGAAGTTTGTATTTGGAGTTCATTTATGAGCTAGGTCCCATCAGATATCCAGACATATTCTAAGACAGGTATTGCTCATTTCGGGAGATGGCTTTCTCCGCGAACTTGAGATAAAAAGTGACATAGAAAGAAACATCAAAGTGGATCCACTCACTGAGGCTATTCCTAGAACACAATAGTTTCACAAACAGGCTTTGTGAGACTGATTAGTAGAGGAGTTGGGTGTTCGGTATTACACGGGCTGTGAGTATGCGACATCGCAATAATTAGCCTTGAGTGCAAGTGGGAGATTGTTGGAGATAGTGCCCTCAGAGTCATTTATTGGATCACAGGCGCATGATTGCAATGACTGAGGGAGGACCCATGCCGGTACGACAGTCTTACTCAAGATGATAGTATGCTATCTGGTTTATCTTTATCATCGTGTACTGCTTTAGGTGACATTACAGATCACTATTGCACGTTGGTAGAGCCGTTAGGATTCTTGCTTGACGGCCAGCAGTATGATGGCGATCATATACGTGGGACCTGGGGTTTATAAGCACATCCTTAAAAGGTCCCCAGTCGTGGGAGTTTTTGAGACAGGGCATCGATACTCCAGAGTAGACTAGTGTATACAGTCGAGACCCCTACGAGGGACGGTGGCCGGCCTCACAAGCCACTGGTGTCAGTTGGTTCACCAAAGATGTATACAGGTGCTCATTGGGCTATGAGTACACCGGACAGGACTTGCCGGGAACATGCTAGTTGCTATTATACCTGACGTCTGATGGCAGTTCCCTGGTGACATGTGTACTGATTAGTTCATCGACCTGAGATCGTCAGTTATCTCGTGTGAGTTCCCACTGTGCTTTGATTACTACCCTACCACGGCTCAAAGGAGTCGTACAAACAGGTTTTAGTTGGATACAGTCCCGAGCCACATAGAGGCAGTGAGCGGATCTTCAGGGGTTCGTCTCTCCCGGTATTGGGGGCGAGGTCGCGCTGTGTCTAGGAGAGCCATTACATGAATTCCTTGGCCAAGGCAGGAGATTTACTGGTAGGTATTCCAGTAATATCTCAGTGTGTTCTGGGCTACACTCCGACACGACTTGTATCGCTATTGGGTGTCTGACATTTACCAACCCCCTAGGCCTGCCATGCGATGCTCATAGACGAACGAACCAGACTGTACGGATATTGTCACTGACAGGCTCAGTAGGGTGTCAGGATGAGTTCGCTCATCGACGTCCTTTTTGGTCAATACCTGGTATCCCGTTACGTATGGCTAATACCTCTGACGTGCTAGTGGTTAAATCCACAGCGAAGGGATTGTCGAGTCTTTAGAGTCCCCCACAGACCGTTTTCTCAAGTTTCGGGCGAAACGCTGTAGAGGCCGTATGGAGATATGGCAGGGTTCAATCATATGCGTGCGGTATTGCATGGAACATGATCGGACGGATAATACTAGCGGGCTTTGGTTTAATCCGGATCCTAGTATTCTACAGTGTAGATTTTGTCTCATTGCATTTGTATTCGGTCGGAATACAAATGCGGGTATGTATATACAGTCGCGGGGTTTTCCTGTAATTTATTCCGGGATCAGTTTTTTAAGTTGCCAGTTTGCATTCCGTTTCAGCCATTTTCTTTTGTATCTTTCCTTGGCTGAAAATTGGTGGAGGAAAGCTTATTAGCAAATGTGCAAATTAGCATTGTGGAGGGTGGTCTTTGTAAATTGTTGCTTCATGATGATTCAACCATCATTTGACTTCTTTATTCATCATTGCTTGACTTTTGCTTGATGAGATGGTTGATGAGGATAGGACTTTAGTAGTGATCATTATTCTTCATGATTATCACTTTTCTCTCTCTTGCATTATTCAATCTCTCCCTACACAACATTTGACTCACTCCCTATCTCATTGTGGAAGTGATGGCCGGCCATTCTTAGTAGGAGGGCTGTCTAAAATTTGGGTAGAGAAATTGATCTCTTTTGCTTGCCACAAAATTCTCTAGTTCATCTAAAAAGCTTACTACTCTTCCTCCACATCAATATGGCAACTTCCATAACCCCGTTGAGATAAAAGAGTTCTACACTATCCTACAGCATTCTTGGACACGTCGACTCGCAAACTTCGTGCCCGAGTTGCCTCGGTCTAGAGGTGGGAGCCCGTAAAAGAACCCGGCGATGTGGTGCCCTTCCAACAAGGAGATAAAGACCGGAGATTCCGCGGGGAGATCGGGATGACGACTAGAAGACCGAAGGACACGGATCACTCGGTATATCTCTCTACCCCTTCTCTAGTTTACTAGCATTAGGTTAATGGCCCGATCCGAGTTTTATAGTGCGCGGTAGTGCCAGTTTGCAAGTTCTGTAAAAGTTTCGTTTCCGCATTTTGGCCTCGTTCAGACGGCCGGGGCACTGCTGTGCACTTATACCATACGCGTTGGTATTCGGTAGAGAAGCAGTACTCCCACTCGAGATAGAATTACCTTCTCTACGAGTGGCAGTCGCCTATGAGCTGACGGATGAAGAAAATGCTCGCCATCAGCTTGAGGAGCTTTATGCCCTTGATGATACCTGGCTCATAGCGCAAAAAAATCTGGAGGATTATAAAGCAAAGATGATGCGCTCATATGAAAGATTGACCAGGCGGAGGACATTCCGCCAGGGCGAACTCGTGCTAGTGGTCAAAAGACCTATGATCCCCAATCGTGACAAGCGAGGAAAATTCAAGCCGAACTATGAACTGTAGGGTTCCTAGGCACTCTCAAGAGGTCTCACAAGGCATCAACCATGCCAATTTCAAAAATTACGGTGCCGAGAAACCCTAGACTAGATCGTTAACTAGATAATTTAGGCGACAAAAGCGAATAGTTAACAACTTAACTACAAGAACGGAAATACAACCTTTGTAGATCCGGTCCTCCACCTCCATAGCTCCGCAATGAAGTCTTCTCGCTGTCCAAATGGAATCCAGGGCTCTAGCGTCGGCTTCATCGGAGAAATGGGCGGGCAAGGTCGTCGGCTTCGTACCGAAGATGATCTACGTCGAGGCATCACTAGATCAAGCTCCCACTTCACCAAGTCATGAAACTTATGAAGAGAACACCCTATACTACTTGGCAAGAGGTAGAGGATGAAGAAATAGGAAGTGGGTTCACTTTAGAATTGGGTTTCTCACTCTTTTCATCAAGTTGCCATTGATGGAGGCAAGCTTCTTCATGTGAAGAAGAAGAAGAAGAAGATGAAAATGTTATGATAAGTTGTTTTCAAAAAGAAAATAAAAACAATACTTATCATAATACAACCATGGTCAAGTGTAGAGAATGAACTAGGGTTAAAAGGAGTGGTTAGGGTTAAGCATGAGACAAAATGGTCACTTAGGTCAAAGCTTCATGAAGCTTCAACTAGAAAACAAATCAAGCCACCATTTTCTTTTCATGCCTTTTATTTTCCAAAAAGAATAAACAAATAAATAAATGAATAAATAAGTAATGGATAAACAAAACCCTAATCATTAGTTTAACCATGGTTTATTCTTTACACTTAACTAAGTAAACATGTATCATCAAACATGATACAATCATTTGCACAAAAAGTATATCACATATACAACTTGCACATCCAAGTGAGAAAATCCATTTAAAGTGAACCAATACTAGTTAATGCAAAGTAATAGATCAAATATATAATTATACATTAAATCATTAAATCAACACTTGATTTAACGATCCGGTCATATCGCATATAACTGACTAGTATCCTATTTATCGGCTTATCGAATCAATACTTGATTCTATAACTAGTTTATATCGCATACAACCAATCGATACATTCATCGGGAGAATAGAATACGGTATCACATACACGCATTATTCTCGGTCCCGCACATATCTCATATGCGCTCCTATTTCGTTTCGCTTGAGCCAGGAAACCTCTGTGTAGGACTCTAAAGACTCGTCAATACGCCTGCAGCAGGTGATGATCATATCAAACACCCACAAGCCGCAAGCGGTCTGCTAAACGCAACGGCCACCCGGGTATTGAGCGATCAGAAGATCGACGAGCAAGCCCGCTCACACTCCTGTGAATCCAACCAGTAACACTTACCGTACAGTCTGGTCTGATCGTCTGATATGTCGCATATCTCGCCTAGGGGTGGTAAACGTCAGACCCCATTAGCTCGATAAGTCGTGTCGATATGAGGTCTATAACAATTCGAGAAACTACTGGTAACACTTACCAGTAAATCTCAGCAACCCTGGCTAGGGATTCCCGGTTATGGCCAATCGAACACAGCGCAACATCAACCCCCTATACCGGGAGAGACGAATCCCCTCCTATCGCTCATTGCCTTCATCTGATTCGGGACTGTACCTAAAAACCACCGTTTTGCACGCCCTCTTGGACGTGGTAAGGTGGAAATCAAAGCACAGTGGGAACCACACAAGACTCTATGACGATCTCGGGTCAACAGACTACTCTGTACAAGTGTCACCAGAGAACTGCCATCAGACGTAAGGTATAATACCATCTGGGAGTTCTCGGCGAGTCCGTCCAGTGTACCCAGTCTCCACTGAGCACCCGTATATCATCTCTGATGTCAAACACCAATGGATATGGGATTATCCATCGCCCATCTGTATGGGTCGAGAAGGTATACGCTAGTCTACTCTGGTATATCGATGCCCCATCTCAATACACCCACGACTAGGGACTTTGAAGGATGTACTTATGGACTATCATGTCCCCACTAGTATGATCCGCATCATAGTCCAGGCAGTCAAGTACACATCCTAAGGGCTTTACCAACATGTATCAGAGAGACAATCAGTGTACACGTTAAGGTAAAGATCAACCAGATAGCATACTATCATGTCGAGCAAGAAAGTCCTCCCTATATATGTCCAAGCATCCACTACAATATACATCCAATGTACAGTAATGGCCTCTAGGGCATACATATAACTAACAATCTCTTACTTGCACTAGGGCCATCTGATAGCAGTGGTTGTAGTATCTCATACTCAACCATCCCATAAAAGTCTCTCTCTGGGAAAGGCCTTTGTGAGTGGATCCGCCGTGTTGTCCTCTGAGTCTGTTCTCCTAACCTTGATTACCCTGGAGATCAACCATCTCCATGATCAGGTGATACTGCCATAGATTATGTCTGGATCACTGATGGGACCGGCGTTTCTTGGCATATGCCACAACTCCATTGTCTCACAATGGTAGGAACGTAGTTCATCTCATGAACCAATATACACCCAAACAGCCTCTTTGGTAGCATCTTAAGTAGCGATGTATCCTGCCTTTATCGTCTAGTATGTCACAGTATCTAGCTTGGAACTCTTCCAACATACCGTCCCTTTACTGAGGGTAAAGACAATGCCTGTGACTGACATTCAGTCATCTTTGTCACTCTGGAACACTTCCAGTGATTCTCCCTAGGATCAACTGATACCATCTCACTGCAACTAGTGAGTGTCCTAATATCCAACTAGATCTATCTCATAGATCCAAATTCCAGGATTTAGTAGGTATCACTTTGATCTTATATGGAGAATCAGTGTGATAAGCGGAGATTGATCGAGCGTAGCATAGGAAACTCCTTCCCTACCAAGAGTATGTCATCCACGTACTCTACGAGGATCGCCACCATACTCTCTACTACCTTTTTGTTTATACAAGGTTCATCTACCATTTTGATGTTGTCAAACTCTTTAACTACTTCATCAAAACAGACGTTCCATCTCCGCGATGCCTGCTTTTTCCAATAAAGCATCTTGTACACGTTTCCGCTGCTCCCACTGTCTACGAGGCCCTCTGGCTGTGTACTTACAGACGTTCTCTTCTAAAACATCATTTAGAAAAGCTGTCATGACACCCAACCACCAGATATCATAGTCATGGTATGTAGCCGTGGCAAGTAGGATCTGAATGGACTTAAGCATAGCCACTTGAAAAGGTTTCATCATTGTCCACGCCTGGTCGATGACGAAAACCTTTAACAAGTCTAGCTTTGAAAGTCTCAACTTTTCCATCTACACCAAGTAATCTTCTCAAGATATACTTTCTCCTGATGGGGATTTAACCCTTCAGATATAGCACCCAAAGTCCATACTTTGTTGGTGTACATGGATTCCATCTCAGATCACAAAGCATCCAGCTATTCTTACAGAGTCTTACTCCTGATGGCCAGCTCGAAACTAGCTGGGTCATCATCTCATGATGCAATTCTCTCTCCCACTGTCATAGAGAAACAGAAGTATCTCTCAGGTGGGTGAGGAACCCTACTAGATCGGCGGAGAGGCTGAGGTTCGTTGGTTACTACTGAATCCTTCGGTTCTACCAAATCATCAGCTGCTGTTTGTATAGCTGGAACCTTTCGAGTTGTACATAACAGACCTTGCCTCGAGCTTGTCCGGATTTTGCTTATAGACATAGGCCGGACAACCCCAAATCTTAACTAGCTTAAGACATGGGTTCTTCCCATACCATATCTCATATGGAGTGGTAGGCTACTGATTTGATTTGAACCCTATTCAATAGGTATGCAGCTTCTCAAGTGCATAACTCCCAAAAGGAAATAGGTATCTCATTAGTACTCATCATAGAGCACACCTTATGATATAGGGTGTGATTGCTCCGCCCCGATATACCATCGTGCTATGGTGTATACAGAGGAGTAATGCTGAGAGAGAATCTCATTCTCCTTTAGAATAGTCCAGGATTTCCGTGCTCAAGTATTCTCTTCCTTGATCTCATCATAGGACATAATACTTATACCCGTATTTTTGGTTTTCTACTTCTAACTTATATTCTGTGAATATCTCAAAAGGTTCGGACTTGTGTTTCAACAGGAACATAGGTCTGAATCTTGAGAGATTATCAGAGAATGTAATGAAGTACAAAGAACCGGTCTTGGCATTTGCAGACAGGAGACCTTACATACATCATCATGTATCAGTCCCAAGAGTTCATTAACTCTTTCTCTGTTTCCAATAAACAGGATATGGTCATCTTATCTTTGTGACACGACTGGCAAGTTTCACAAGATGTAAATTCAAACTGATTTAAATATGCATCTACATGTAACTTCAGCTAGTCGGGTCGCATTGATATGACCTAGTCTACAATTCCTCAAGAAGAATTCGTTCATTTCTGAACTCTTCCTCTTGTGTGTGTTCTGTATACTAAGAACTGTAGTTTGATTTAGAACATCAATGCTTTTAGATAACGTGCCTGAACCGATCAACTTTTGATATAGGAAATGTTCAAAACATTATCCAACAATACAAAATTTTATCATTTCTTTACTAATAAAGAGACTGTTATGATTTTGTATATCAGGTTCGGTATCTAATAACATTCATTCAGAATCAATGTATTCGTAATACAGGGTGACAGTGACCAACAGACTTGGCTGCAACACTTGCCCCGTTTTCTGTCTCATGAAACTTATCACCCGTTCTCAGTTTTTCTACCCTTTTGTAGCCCTATGTAACAGATTACATATCTGGGATCCTGATCCGGTATCATATACCCAGGACGTAAAGGACACTGAGAAACAGTTCTGCATAATGAACACACCCGAAGATGATGCATCAGCATGCACTCTCTTCGTTTGGGCGGCAAGGGAATTTTGGTAATCCCTAATTTCCTGCTCTGTCTTATAACAATTATAAGTTGGAGCGGGACCAACGTTCCCCAGCTCAGTATAACAAGCGGGTTCGGTCAATATCCGTATTATTATCTTGATTAAGGCGTGACATGGTCGCTACCTGGAGAGAGAGAGAGAAGAAAACACTCAGCGTGCGCTCTTGCAAGAATAGATTGGTTATTATTTTATCTAATCAGGATGGCTCCCACTGCTTTTTATCAAATCTTCCTTCAAACCCTAAAAGGAATGACTAGCCGGTGATTAATTACACACTATAAGTTCGCCAATCTTTCAGCCAGGCCAGTGTCGGTACTTTGAGGAGGTCCCCCATGCTTTCGCACGTACCTAATTAATGTAAACCTCGTTTTCCCAGAGGCGTAACCCCATTGACACCTTTCTAGACACCTACTTGATCGGCTAATTGTAATGTGTAAAACTCTCCCAGGAGTAACTCTTACTCGCAGCGGGTATCGGGATCCAACTATCTCATAGAAGGTATGCAATCTCATTGCAAATTTCAACACCTGAAATTCCCGATAATATTTTTCCCCATGCGATCTATGACCTTGACTGAGTCAACAAACTATAGACCGCAAGTAAAGTTCAACCCGTCATTTCTCGATTGAATTAAACCAACCCGCACGACCCTTGACTGAGTCAACAAGGCCGCACGACTACCCTAATCCAATCGTATCATATGCTTTGCTGATAAGCAATAATCAGCTACCGCACACTACGCCTTGACTGAGTCAACAAACGCAGCACGAATACTAACTATTACCTATCTGAAATGACGGAGGGCTACGACAGGTTTTTAAGAAAACCTTTTGCGTAATGAACTTTATATCGTTGTAGAATCAAATGATTTTAAAAATGGAGAGTTTTTGAGGCTTTTCTAGTTTTGCTAAAGGGGTCACTCCCGGTGAAGGGATCGTCGGCCCTTTCCTCGTCGAATGAGGTGCGGGATATATCATATATATCACTGTGCAAAGCAAAAACTCTTAAAAGCAATCAAAAGACAAACCGAGTGTGTAGCATCTGCCAGTTATTGCTAAAGGAGTCACTCCCGGTGAAGGGATCTCGGTCCTTTCCTCAACGAATAAGGTGCAGGATATATCATATATACCGCTATGCAAAGCAAGAACTGTAGCTACCTGTTTTATTTTGAAATTCGATTCTACAACATCTTAGGTTTCTTTTCTTTCATTAATCACATTAATGAAGTCCCATCATTTAAGTACCTAAACATCACAGATAAATACGACGTACACTTATGCCATCCGCATTCTCCTCGATGTCCCCTCGTGCACCGTTAGGTTAGGTAACTAACGGCAGAGCGGGGCAGGGCTAGCGCGGGTGTAAAACATAAGTAACGTCTATATAATATATCATATATACTATATACTGTATCTATCACAGAACATCACATGATCACATCACAGATATCGCAGCAGAAGTATCATATGAAATATTGGATATACTAGGACATCCGTGTTTTTAATACGAGCCAGTATAAAACACGGATTCCACAGTCACGATGAATAGCCAAACCCACACCCCTAGACCCCTACGAGAGCGGCAAGCAACCCTACCAATTCTAGAGTTAGGAGACCCGGACTCGACTCCTCGAGTTGGTCTCCCACTGGACTCCAGAACCCAGTTACTTGTGCTCCCCTCCTTGGGTCTATCCTAGTGCGGAAAAGTAAATAATATACAAACGGTGACATCTTCCGCAACCTGGAAGTGCCCCAATAAAAGAATATTACATACAAGTTTTTACATGAATGAAAATGAAAAACACTCATCTCACATAAAAAACCCCGGCTATTCAAACACGACGATCCAATATAACATATCCAGCAACACATAACATCACATGTCATCAACGTAAGTAAATATGCACATCCCAATTGTCGTTGACATATAGCAACGAAACCGGCGATATCACATATTACATTTACGGTCATAGAAAAGCAATTGTAAAACTACAACAGTTGGAATCCGCAACCTCCTCAGACATCTCATGCCTGACAAAATGAATTACTTAGACATCGCATGCCTAACAATTATAAACCCCGCATTTTAGTCTCATTATCGAAAACTCTTTTCAATATCAAGTCGGGCAATTCAACAAGATTCCCGACATCCTGATCGAATGCTCGTCGCAAACTTCAGTAGACGGCTGCACCCCCGATACCGGTGACGAAGTGCACCAAGGCGGAACACCGCTACCGCGAGCACCCGAACAGATGCTTTCGGCGACGGGGTTCTCCCACAGTCACTTGGTCGGGGCTAAGGGAAGTAGCTGTATAATAAGTTTATCCGGCGAGTATCCGCGTACGCTACGTGATTGCGACGGAATTTTGATCGCATCAAAATTCCGTGGCAACCGATCAAGTGAGACTAAACTGCTATGTTTATAACATTCATTCAGTTATCTCATAACTGCTTGTGAATTCCAATTATTGTATCACATTCCGAATAAGATAGAAAATGTTAAACTTTCCGATCGAACAATCGAACACCCAAGTTTTCCCGAAACAGCTCAACTCATGAAATAAGTTCAAAGACATTCACTTCGTGCCTCAGTACCAACGGTCCAGCCGTAGAAGGGTCAAGCCAACGCCTCACACGTGGCACGCCGTACTGCCCCAAACCTGAAGGTTCAAAGGGCAGTTCAAGACTGTCACATAATCGAGTTAAGGTTTGTTTTCTTCTAGAGGGACCATCGCGTTACTTGCACTACTTAGAACGTCGTTAAACTACGGAAAAATCCAACAATTGGAAATTTCCCGGCAGGGGAAAAAGTGGGTATTTATATCCGGTCGAACTTTTTAACATATTCTAAAAATTATCCGGAAAACTACATAGACAAAGTCTGATAATCCGATCGAATCTTTGATTCCCAAAACAACCCAGAATATTCAACTCTTGAATAAATATTAAAAATTCCCAGAAAATCCAGCACCATAAAATAGGAATTACTGTGCAAAAATGGTTGGCTGATGAGACATATTGGCCGCGGAACAGCCGCAGAAGCCATGCTTCTGCCGCGGTTCCGCCGCGCTTTGGAGGAATCATGAGTACGGGCTCCACAGTAATTCTTAAAATTCCCTACTAATTTTTCTGCACATTTTTAATATCGAAAAATCCCCGAAATTGAAAATGTACAGAGAGCATTTTTTGGGTTAGGGTTTCGGTTCGTTCGGATTTCAAACGTCGTCTACGCATCGCCTAAGGCTCTAGCTAGGCTCTGATACCACTGTAGGGTTCCTAGGCACTCTCAAGAGGTCTTACAAGGCATCAACCATGCCAATTTCAAAAATTACGGTGCCGAGAAACCCTAGACTAGATCGTTAAATAGATAATTTAGGCGACAAAAGCGAATAGTTAACAACTTAACTACAAGAACGGAAATACAACCTTTGTAGATCCGGCCCTCCACCTCCATAGCTCCGCAATGAAGTCTCCTTGCTGTCCAAATGGAATCCCTGGCTCTAGCGTCTGCTTCATCGGAGAAATGGGCGGGCAAGGTCGTCGGCTTCGTGCCGAAGATGATCTACGTCGAGGCATCACTAGATCAAGCTCCCACTTCACCAAGTCATGAAACTTGTGAAGAGAACACCCTATACTACTTGGCAAGAGGTAGAGGATAAAGAAATAGGAATTGGGTTCACTTTAGAATTGGATTTCTCACTCTTTTCATCAAGTTGCCATTGATGGAGGCAAGCTTCTTCATGTGAAGAAGAAGAAGAAGAAGATGAAAATGTTATGATAAGTTGTTTTCAAAAAGAAAATAAAAACAATACTTATCATAATACAACCATGGTCAAGTGTAGAGAATTAACTAGGGTTAAAAGGAGTGGTTAGGGTTAAGCATGAGACAAAATGGTCACTTAGGTCAAAGCTTCATGAAGCTTCAACTAGAAAACAAATCAAGCCACCATTTTCTTTTCATGCCTTTTATTTTCCAAAAAGAATAAACAAATAAATAAATGAATAAATAAGTAATGGATAAACAAAACCCTAATCATTAGTTTAACCATGGTTTATTCTTTACACTTAACCAAGTAAACATGTATCATCAAACATGATACAATCATTTGCACAAAAAGTATATCACATATACAACTTGCACATCCAAGTGAGAAAATCCATTTAAAGTGAACCAATACTAGTTGATGCAAAGTAATATATCAAATATATAATTATATATTAAATCATTAAATCAACACTTGATTTAACGATCCGGTCATATCGCATATAACCGACTAGTATCCTATGTATCGGCTTATCGAATCAATACTTGATTCGATAACTAGGTTATATCGCATACAACCAATCGATACATTCATCGCGAGAATAGAATACGGTAACACATACACGCATTATTCTCGGTCCCGCACATATCTCATATGCGCTCCTATTTCGTTTCGCTTGAGCCAGGAAACCTCTGTGTAGGACTCTAAAGACTCGTCAATATGCCGGCAGTAGGTGATGATCATATCAAACACCCACAAACCGCAAGCGGTCTGCTAAACGTAACGGCCACCCGGGTATTGAGCGATCAGAAGATCGACGAGGAAGCCCGCTCACACTCCTGTGAATCCAACCAGTAACACTTACCGTACAGTCTGGTCTGATCGTCTGATATGTCGCATATCTCGCCTAGGGGTGGTAAACGTCAGACCCCAATAGCTCGATAAGTCGTGTCGATATGAGGTCTATAACAATTCGAGAAACTACTGGTAACACTTACCAGTAAATCTCAGCAACCCTGGCCAGGGATTTCCGGTTATAGCCAATCGAACACAGCGCAACATCAACCCCCTATACCGGGAGAGACGAATCCCCTCCTATCGCTCATTGCCTTCATGTGATTCGGGACTGTACACAAAAAGCACCGTTTTGCACGCCCTCTTGGACGTGGTAAGGTGGAAATCAAAGCACAGTGGGAACCACATAAGACTCTATGACGATCTCGGGTCAACAGACTACTCTGTACCAGTGTTACCAGAGAACTGCCATCTGACGTAAGGTATAATACCATCTGGGAGTTCTCGGCGAGTCCGTCCAGTGTACCCAGTCTCCACTGAGCACCCGTATATCATCTCTGATGTCAAACACCAATGGATATGGGATCATCCATCGCCCATCTGTATGGGTCGAGAAGGTATACGCTAATCTACTCTGGTATATCGATGCCCCGTCTCGATACACCCACGACTAGGGACTTTGAAGGATGTACTTATGGACTACCATGTCCCCACTAGTATGATCCGCATCATAGTCCAGGTAGTCAAGTACACATCCTAAGGGCTTTACCAACATGTATCAGAGAGACAATCAGTGTACACGTTAAGGTAAAGATCAACCAGATAGCATACTATCATGTCGAGCAAGAAAGTCCTCCCTATATATGTCCAAGCATCCACTACAATATACATCCAATGTACAGTAATGGCCTCTAGGGCATACATATAACTAACATGAAGGCCCGTACATCATAGACAAGGTCTACCAGGGTGGAGCCTATCTACTTATGGATATGCACGGTGAAAGGCCTTTCATGCCAATAAACGGCGCTTCCTAAAGAAATACTACGCTTACTAAGTCACAGCCTAGGTCAATGATAGATGACGACGACTATGTCCGCTCGCTATCTTCCTAAGACCAAACTCTATAAGTAGTAACTGGCCTTCTTCACCACGGACCGAAACGTCCTTAAACTAATGATGGACCACTACGTCCTAAAACTAGCTACCGACCGAAACATCTTTAAAATCCTACCGCAGCATCCTCAAGCTGACGAGATAAATAAAAAAAAAGAGAATAAAAAAAATAATAATAAAAAAATTAAAAAACGGTATGCCCATAAGCAAAATAGGCATGGATGAAAACCCAAAAGGGCTCCGTGAGTAAAAACAGCAGGGCTACCGGCGAGTGTTCATGAAAACCCGAAAGGGCACGACCTCGTTAGAAAAAAGAATAAAAAAGAATAAAAAAAAGAAGAAGATGTTATGTCCATAAGCAAAATGGGCACGGATGAAAACCCGAAAGGGCTCCATAAGTAAAAACAGTAGGACTACCGGGAAGTGTTTGTGAAAACCCGAAAGGGCGCAACCTCGTTAAAGGACACTTACAGGATCCTCTCGACCTTGTAAGGAGAAACCACCCGCGTGAGATCCTTACGACTCACAAGGGAGCAACACACTTAGGGATCCTCATGATTTCTAAGGAGAAAATACACTTGCAAGATCCTCACGACTCGCAGGGAGAACTCTCTTATGGGACGCTCACGGCTCATAAGATTTGAAAGTCTTAACTTACAGAGACCTAAACCTGTGCTTAAGCCGCCCCCCACAACCTTCGTTATTGCCCTACAAGTGGCTCAATACGGACCCTCGTATACAAACCACGGGCGTGAATAAACATTTCCCTAACAAAGTCACACCCGTGATTAGGGATATGTCCATATGATGAATACCCTTTGTAAGTCCTCTCGACTTATAAGGAGAAAACCCTCTTGTAGGATCCTTACGACTTACGGAGGAAAGTGCACTTAGGAATCCTCACGATTCCTAAGGAGAAAACACACCTACAAGATCCTCACGACTTGTAGGGAGAAATACCTTTGTGAGACCCTTACGGCTCATGAAGTCAAAAGCCTTAGTCGACAGGACCCTAACCCTGTTCGCTAAGCCACCTTTGTTCGACATTGACAGAGGCAAATGATGATTCGCTCATGGCAACGTCCCAGTTGTAGCGGTGCTGATGCCGAAATCGGTGTCTAATTCCAGGCTTACGGCGAAAAGACAGCAAGCCACACATGCATACAAAATAACGGAAATGATGGGGCAACTTGCAATAAAAAGCAGCAAGTAAAAATGTATGCATAAAAAATTGCCCAAATGATTGGGCAACTCGCAATAAAAAGCAGCGAGTAAAAATAAAATAATTAGCCAAAATGATTGGGCACCGCGAAAATAGCCGAAATGATGGGGCAATCGCGACTTTCGCGATATAAAACTGAAATGATAGAGCATCGCGAAAATAAAACAATAATATAAAAAAATGAATGAAACTTCTGCCCTACATGCGATATCACAGTAATCCCTGCATACAATCCAGGGGCACAAATAAAGAAGGAAACACATCTTTCCTCCCCATGCTCCATCAGAAAACGGAGCTAAGTCTTGACGGTAACTCATATAAAACCCGAAAGACACAATACCTCAATTCAGGGATACTAGCGTCCTTGATGAGAGCTTCTTGATTCGTGTCGTCCCGCAGAGAAACCAGTGTCTTTGCAGGAATACCCCAATTCGTTTCAACCTCGAGGAAACCAGTGTCCTCAGCAAAATACTTCGACTCAGGGAAACCAGTGTCCTTGACAAGAGCTTCTTGATTCGCGTCGACCCGCAGAGAAACCAGCGTCTTTGCAGGAACACCTCGATTCGTTTCAACCCCAGGGAAATCAGTGTCCTTGGCAAATACCTCAATTCAGGGAAACTAGCGTCCTTGATGAGAACTTCTTGATTCGCGTCGGCCCGCAGAGAAACTAGTGTCTTTGTAGGAATACCCCGATTCGTTTCAACCTCGAGGAAACCAGTGTCCTCAGCAAAATACTTCGATTCGGGGAAACCAGTGTCCTTGACGTGAGCTTCTTGATTCACGTCGACCCGCAGAGAAACCAGCGTCTTTGCTGGAACACCTCGATTCGTTTCAACCCCAGAGAAATCAGTGTCCTTGGCAAATACCTTAATTCAGGGAAACTAGCGTCCTTGATGAAAGCTTCTTGATTCGCGTTGGCCCGCAGAGAAAACAGTGTCTTTGCAGGAATACCTCGATTCGTTTCAACCTCGAGGAAACCAGTGTCCTCAGCAAAATACTTCGACTCAGGGAAACCAGTGTCCTTGACGAGGGCTTCTTGATTCGCGTCGACCCGCAGAGAAACCAGTGTCTTTGCAGGAACACCTCGATTCATTTTAACCCCAGGGAAATCAGTGTCCTTGGCAACCGCCTCAATTCAGGGAAACTAGCGTCCTTGATGAGAGCTTCTTGATTCGCGTCGGCCCGAGTGTCTTTGCAGGAATACCCCGATTCGTTTCAACCTCAGGGAAATTAGTGTACTTGACGAGAGCTGCTCGATTCGTCTCGACTCGTAAGGAAATTAGTGTCTTCGCGAGGACTTTCCGATTCGTCTCGACTTGCAAGATAAAGCCTTAGGCAGCAGGGATTAAAAAACTTGTTTCCTAAGCACTGGGACCGTGCAAGTCGGTCTAAAACGGTCTCTTGCATACTATCCACGGGTCTCACTCTTCAAAGTCGAATCTCGACAAGGAGGGAAACAACCGCTTACGAGTCCTCTCGACTCGTAAGAGAGAAAATTCTCTTATAAGATCCTTACGACTTATAAGAGAAAATGCACTTAGGAATCCTCACGATTCTTAAGGAGAAAATACACCTACGAGATCCTCTCGATCCGTAGGGAGAAAAGTCTTTATGAGACCCTCACGGCTCATAAAGTTGAAAAGTCTTAGGCAGCAGATCTGAACCTGCGTCCTAAGCCATCGCTACCTCTTGAAGAAGCCGAGACAGAATGCTCGCTCTACCATCTGTTGACCATGTTTGCTAAAATAACATACTGATAATAAAAGAAAGAAGAAAGCACAGAGATGACACAAGACATTGCAAAAGGAAATGTGTATATCTTTATTCATGAATTCAATTAAGTACAAGGCGAGCCGTATAAAGAATAAATAATGTGTACATAATATTCAAAAATTACAAGTGTATAAATGGTACAAAATGTTCAACAAGAAGGAAGCATCTTAAATAGCCCCATCAGTTGCTCGTGTACTTCCTTTAATGCCTTCTCCTGATCGGCCGCCACCGCCAATTCTGCTTCCACCTGAGTCCGCTGCTGCAGGAAGGATGAAAGCTGCTCCTCAACTGCTTGCTGAGCTGCGTTGCGTCCTTGGGCATTATGCTCAGCGACACCGAGCTTCTGCTTCAGTGCTAGCCCATCAAAAATGCTTTGCAGAAGACCCTCGAAGATAGCCTTCTCCCGGGCAGCGTTCGCATCGACTTCAGCACGCAGGCGAGCAGTCTCGCTTGAAGACTCCTGGTATTCCCTCAGCCTTAAAGCTGCTTCTTGTTCCAAATTGCGAAAGTAAGAAGCGCTTTCCTCGATCCACGCCGCCCGTTGAGTACCGCGGCCAAGATTTCGGGGGCAGGGTGCATCAACTCCAGCTGATGCAGGCGGGCCTCGATCTCCCTGCAGTGATTAACCCAAGACTCGACGACGCCTTCATTATGAAAATTTACAAGCGTCGCCAGCATCGGATTAACCTCCGCAGCGAAATCGGCGGCAGATGGGGGAACGTCCGCGTCGATCTCTTCAACGTATCCGCTCAGCATTCCGAAACTCATCGCAGCATTCTTTGAAGACAGACGTCTCAAGAAGGGGCCTGCCGGCATTATGATGCGGGACTCAAGAGGGACCGGAACCGGAACGATAGCTAAAAAAACAAAATCAAATGACGATTCAAGGAAAATAAGAATGTTATCAATGAGGGAGTTTACTATACCAGCTGCAGCAGGCGGCAAAGCTGGGAGGACCGGTGGCGCAACCGATCCCTTATCTTTTTCTTCGATTTGTAACACTGCAATCAGGGCAGTGAAGAATCAGAAATAATTCCATTTCTGAAAAAGGAAGGGTATTAATTGAAAATCATACTCACCAGTGCCGCTAGAAGAAGCAAGCTCCGATGGGAAGGAGAAGTGTGGGTGCAGCACCTGGTAGAGGTGATCAAAAAGCACTCGTGTAAGGACGCAATAGTATAACGTCAATACATGAATTATACGGCCGAGAGATGAAACTGATGGGTCGCGAATCCATACCTTCCATCATTTGCGATGGTACGAGAGAAGGCTGAGAGGTGGCCACCGCCAAGGCAGTAGCTGACGGCGCTCCCTCGAGCAATAGAGCATCAGCAATGGCCGTACCTGCGTTATAAACAAAGATAAACCTGTCAGGAAGGATTGCAAGATAAAGAAAAATGGACAGTAACCCAAAATTTACCTAATGAGCCGCCAGCCGAAACGGAGCCGTCTCCCTCCTCCATCGACATGAGTCCACCTCCCGTGGCCTCATCACCAGACTCTTCGAGAGCCGTCGTCATGCTCGCTAGGCCAGGAGACGACGGAGGACCATAGGCGGGGAGAGCAATGATCGGAGCATTGCCAGACTCTTGAGAAAGAGTGGCCGGCTCGTCCTTAGGAATCATGCCCGTCTCACCCGCTACTCCTTCGGGCTCAGCAGTCACGGCCGTCTCGTCCACCGTTGCCACGTGGTCATCGGTCTCAGGCGCTCCATCCGCTGCTGCCCCAGACCCGGCTGTAGCAGATGTCTCATCCGCTACTACCTCGCGCTCGGCATCGGCTACCTCTTCAGGCATAGTGGACGTGACCGTTTCGTCAACCACTAGCTCAGGTCCGGCAACCCCGGCTATGTCGCCCACCGTCGGCTCGGGTTCATCCAGTACCTCCTCCACTGTCCCCTTAGGCTTGACGGTTTTCGCCTCCCCTTCGGTTGGACTTGGCCCTGCAGGACAAGATATAGAAGAACTGATAGTTGTACAATTCTTACAACAAAGTCTCGAGAGACACGTTACCTCAGGAAGATCGATCGTTGGTCTCCCGAACTGCACGTGCCGCCTTTCTGTGAGTAGTAGACAAAGCGGCCGGAGACTCTTCTGAATGGGTAGCAGCACGAGGAACGGTGCTTGGGCCCGCTCCCACGGCAAAAGAAGCTCTGCGCTCCTTCGCCTCGTGCCTCAACCGCTTCCTCTCCTCCCGAGCCGTCACGACGGACCTCTTCGAAGCTTCCTTCATCAAGGTGCTGGCGTCCTCGTTTAGAGTTGCTTCCAGAGCCTTCAAGGCATCTCTCATCGGCTTCTCAAGTCGGGTCTCTCGCGGTATCCCCGAAGAGGTCGGGACATCAGTAGCTGGCTCAGGAAGAGCCCCCGCATCGGCATGCGCAGAAGATCCCGCGATTCCTGCAATAAGACAAAGAAAAGGTTAGATTGACCGTCACAAAAGAGAATAAAGACTTAATGAATCGAAATTTACCGAGGCCTAAGGATGCTCTGAGTCGTTCCTCCTCTTGAAAAGTTTTGAGGGAAGCAGCAATAGCTTATTCAGTGGTGATGCCTGTTTAAAGAGAAGAGGGGAAAAGCATTAATCAAAGACAGTAATAAAAGTACGATGCAGTAAAAAAAATGCAACTAGTGATTACCCGATTGCGCAAGCTTAGCTAACCAAGCGTCGCGCCTCGCCAATCGCTCTGAAGCTGCGATGACGGCTTCCAGATCAGTGTCATCTGGCGACATAACTAACCCTTTGTTGGTCCTGTACTCGCCCAAGCCCTCGCTATAGGGAGCATGAGGTTCCTGACCGAACGCAACGTCAGCTGAGAGGAACGACTTCTTCTTCCTCTTCTGCGCACGGACCCCAGTCGCACCCAAAATTAACTTGCGCCTTGTGGGCACCTTAGGGCGGTGGGTCCCGATATCCACGCCCATGCCGGACTCCGGCGAAACCACATTTACCGTGTCCACTGGAGCACGGGGCGCTGGTTGCACGTCTGCAGTAGCACGAGGTAATCCGCGCGGAGGGCTCAACACGCGCGGTGGTCTAGCTCCAGCATCTTTCAATGGAGCAACGACCGGGGTCCTTGGCTTCAGGGGAGCCTTGCGGTCGCCGCCGTGAGGCGCACCTTTACGGTCAACCAACATGCGCTTCTCCTCACGGATGACTGAACCCATTGCGTGCGCGTACTAAGCCACGTATGCGTGGAGGACCTGGGGGAAGCAGCTCGGCTCGCTGATGAAAAAGTGGGAGCCCGTATTCAGCCGCATGAAATGGTGCATCGCGCTCTGTATCCCCTCCATGCTGGCCGCGGGCTCTTCCATAAACGCCTCCAGCGGGACCCCTGATTATAGCTTGATTGTTGGACGAACCGGTGGGGGTTGTACCTCATGAAAAGCGCCATCTCGTTCTGCCTGAACACCAAGTAGCCCGGCCGAATGGAGTAGAGGTGAAGAATCTCACGTGCTTTCAGTAAGGAAGCCCCATCCTTGATGCCGTCACACAGCGCCACCATCGCCTTGGAGGTTTCTGAGCCGATGGTCACGAATTTATCCATGAAAGAAATCCTCGCTCCGACCAGGTGTGGGCGAAGGAGCAATCCCCTAGCCTCCCGCGGGGGTGGATTCACAATCGAGGCGCCGATCAGCCGCATGACTCTTGGGAGTCTGCACCTCTCAAAAAATGAAGGGCTCTTATGGACGCCGAATACCCCGTGCACATGCATTTCCATCCACGAGGTGAAGTAGTCCATCGGGAAATTGGCAGGCTGCACCCTAGGTTCATTAGCGTCCGCTGCCACGCTGAGTGCATTATATAGGTGAGCCAACCCGGCGATTCCGATTGACAACTGTAGGCCAGCCACCATCTGATGCGCTGGGTAGAAAACGGACAGCCGCATGTAGCGCGGTTGCATGGGGAGCGCGAAGCTGCAGAGCCACAATCCCAGAAACCCTAAAAAGAAGGTCTCCTCAACAATGCCCGGGGCGGCGATTTCTGACAAGGGCATGATGGCGACGTCGGGGAGATAGAAATCCTTTTGATCGTCTTCCGATATTGGTCGACAATCTAAGCCGAAACCGAAAGGGTCGTCGAGCTTGGCGAACTTTTCACTCCGCTCCAATAGAATCTCCGGTCGAAGGAAGCGGGCGATAAAATCAGCGAAACTGACTCCCCGAACTCCTTATTCCAGATAGAGACCTTCGTATATGTTCAGCACTTTCACCAAGCCCGGAAACTGGTGCTGAATAGCATTCTCCGACGTCAAATCAAATACCAGCGGCTTAGTGGCGAAGACGTACTCGTCAGGAGGAAGCATCTCCTCATAATGCTCCCCCCTCACCGGCAAGCCCGAGATCTCGATGAACTCTTCCAGGGAGATGGAGACTTCCCTGTCCGTCATAAGGAAGGTGTGGGTGGGGATGTTCCATTGTTCGATGAAGGCCTCAACCCACCACGTTGGAGGAGCGGGGTACTCAAACAGCCAGACGTAGATTGCGGAGTACAGACCGATCTTCATCAGATGCATCCTCTTCGCCGATAGGATATATCTGGCCCACTGCAGATATCCGGCCGGTTGTCGCGGGGTCAATCCAATATTGTAAGCCTGTCCCCAAGGGCGTGCTTCACCCTGACATATGCGCCGCCCCAAGATGTCCACGGCCGGCGGTGGCTACACGGGAATTGCACCAATCACAGGCTGGAGAAGATCATCCGAATTCCAGCTCTTGACCTCCACGGCATACTTCACCGGGGGTTCATCCGCATACGGGATCGACGTGATGGGCTCAGACTGCGTCGCGGAACCGAAGCTTTGGCGACCCTTGATGATGTCGTTATACCACCTATCCCACAGGTGAAGGTTCTTGTGCTCGGGGTCATGATCCTTGATGAGAGAGAGCACCTCTCGGTCCACCGGTGCTTCGGGAAATCCTTCCTCCGAGCGAACAAACGGGAAAGACAAATCAGCAGACATGTTGCCTGCAAAAAAAAGGAGGACAAAAGTCAAATGTCAGTGCTATAATCTTAATTTCTGACACTTGGAACTTTAAAATTTGTACCATATTGCAATGCAGTAGATAAGGGACCAAAGGGGGACCCACAAAATCTAGATGACAATTCATCAGTTAATAAGACAGCCCCATCATTGGGTGAGACTGTCAATTAATGAGGAGATCCCCAAAAGAATTTTCTCATTAATGAGAAATCGCTAGAGATAAGGAGAAAATCTCCTCTTTCAGAGCAAAGCTCTGTCACAGAATGACACTTGTCAAACTCTGGTCTCAAAGGGACAAAATTCCTTAAAAGAGCCTAGCTCTGTGATAATGATGGAAAAATCCATCAAAGGAGAATTAATTCTTTAAAAAAATCTAATTAAATTAAAATTTGGGATCTTGAAGATCAAAGAAAACTCTTAAGATTTCCTCATCTTTAGATCAAAAAGATCTATATTTTGTCCATGAGCAAAGATCTGATTCATGGGTTGAAAACCCTGAAACAAGATCTCTTTAGATCTATAGATTCTTGAGAGCAAGGCTCTGTTGGTAAAACCCCAAAGGGGTTTTCTTTAGATCAAAGATCTATAAGAGCAAGGCTCTGTCAATTAAAATTAAATTAAGTGAATTTAATTTAAAATAAAAATTTTACCAAAAAAGTTTTAAGAGTTTAACTCTTGGAGTTCTCGAAAGCAAGAGCAAGGCTCTGAAGTTCTGAGAATCAAAGTTCTTGAAAATGGTGATCATTTGTGAAGGACCAAGGGTCCTATTTATAGGCGCTTGCGCCCCTTCAACTCCTGAGTTGATCCAACGGTTGGGATCTTGCCACCGCTGCACTCACGTGTGCGCCAAGTGAGCGCAACGGTGGGGGGCATTTGTTTCCCTCAATCAGAGCAAAGCTCTGTTTGAATTTCAAAAATTCAAAAATTGAAGTAACTCTTCAGATCTCTTGCGCTACGCCAACGCGCCACGTGTCAAAAGCAGACATGCCAGTGCAGCGCACCCAATCAGGGCAAGGCTCTGTTTAAAATTCAAATTTCAATAAAGGAAGCAACGCTTAAGATGATCTGCGCTCTGCGCTGCGCGACACGTGGCAGCGCAGTGGCGCTGCGCTCTACGCTGCGCGACACGTGGGACCGCAGTGGCGCTAGCGCTTTGCGCTGCGCGACACGTGGGACCGCAGTTGCGCTATCGCAGTTGCGCTGCGCTCTGTGCTGCGCGACACGTGTCTAGCGCAGGTACGCTTGCGCCAACTGTGCCAGCACCAAAACAGAATTAAAATTCTAGAAAGATCTTTCTGATCCTATTAAAACAATAAGATTCTCTTCTGTAAAACAGAAGCCCTTGGATCAAAAGATCCAACGGTGGGGAAAAATCCCTAAATCACTCAGAGAAAGATCTCTTTAACCGATTTAACAAATCAATTGGTACTATAAAAAGGCCCCTAGACTCCAAGTCTAAAGGACACAGAGGAAAAAAAAAGAATAAAAAAACAGAGAGAGATATTCAGAACTTCTCTAGAAAATTTTGAGAAGAGCTCACAAAAAAATAAAGGTAAAACCCTTTGAATGAAAAGAAGAGTTTCTTCTAAAAAGATCATTGATCTAAGAACAAGATCAAAGATCTTCAATAAAAAAATATATATATAATAATAATAAAGGCATTTCCTTTTGATGAACCACTGGTTCTTGATATTTGAGGTAAAAGCTCTCTGGAAAACAAGAAAAACTTGTATTCTTTGATCTAAATTTGATCAAAATATAAAACAGTGTCTTGCACTTGTAAAATTTGCACTGTTGCGCTCTTGGGTTGGCGCAAGTCACCAGAGAGTGCCACGTGTCAGCCCTAGAGCAATCTGCACCTTGCGCTTTAAAAAATGAGCATTACGCTCTTGGGTTGGCGCAACTCACCAGAGTGCGCCACGTGTCAGCCCCAGAGCAAACTGCGCCTTGCGCTTTAAATAAAGTGAGCATTGCACTCTTGGGTTGGCACAACTCACCAGAGCGCGCCACGTGTCAGCAGAGCAACAGCGCAACGCACTGTCGCAGCGCACTGCGCTTGCGCTCACCAGAGCATGACACGTATCACCATCATATAAGTTTGCGCCTTGCGCACCTCAATTGGCGCAAAGCGCCTGACAAGCCACGTGGGGCGCTGTCAGAGCATTTAATGCAATGCATTATCAAGGGCAGAGCCCAAAAAAAAAAGGTCTATCAGACCAAATAAAAGTGCTATGCACTATTTAAAGGGGCAGAGCCCAATTAAAAGGAAAAAAGTCTAAAACGGACTAAAATAAAATGCCATGCATTATTAAAAAAAAAGGGCAGAGCCCAAACAGAGGTTTGTTAGACCAAAACAAATGATGTGCATTTAATTAAAAGCCCAATGCTACGCATTAATAAAGGGTAGAGCCTAAGCAAAGGCCTAATAGGCCAATGATAAATAAAATGTGGAATATTTTCAACTGGACTTAACCCAATCATGGCAATAAGTCCTCAAATTAAAATTGACTGAGCACGACTGCTCTCTTAAATCAATCTACACTCGGTTCAAGGGTACATCTCCGAACTCCTCTGATATTTGTCGTTGTAATCCTTCAACATCGTCAGAAAGGTGATGGGTCCCGACAACCACACATCGATACGGACTGTGGGGTCCTTAAACTCATGGACTTATGCGTCCTTAAACCAACAGTACGGACTGTGGGGTCTTTAAACTCATGGACTTAAGCGTCCTTAAACCAATACATGGACTTAAGCGTCCTTAAACTTACGGACTTAAGCGTCCTTAAACCAATGGACCACCATGTCCCTAAACTGGCAATGGACCACCATGTCCCTAAACTGGCAATGGACCACTATGTCCCTAAACTAGAATAATAGAGCCTCAAATGCTCTTTTGTCGGATCTAAACGATCCCATTTAAGTTGATCTTAGCCTCAAATATGGCTAACGTATCCTTAAACCTTCAAACAGTCTTTAGTCCCACACTGGACTATAGATCCCCCAATCAATTTTGGTTCAAGGGTACATCTCTGAACTCCCCTGACATCTGTCGTTGTAATCCTTCAACATCGTCAGAGAGGTGACGGGTCCGGATGGCCATACATGCAATGGAACACTACGTCCCTAAACTGGAACAATAGAGCCCAAACGCTCTTTTGTCGGATCTAAACGATCCCGTTAAGTTGATCTTAGTCTCAAACTGGACTAACGTATCCTTAACAAACGTTTGAGTTGATCTTAGCCTTAAATACGGCTAACGTATCCTCAAACCAAACCCTAAACCCAAATCTAAGAAAATACGGATTTGGACTAATCCACGTCCTACGGGCGACGACATAAATTAGTCTCCGTATACAATCCACGGGCAACCACAAACAAAACAAACACACACGACACAAAGTGAAATTCTGGAGAAGGAGAAAGTTGTTGCCGCGATGCGGTAGCGTAATTAACTGCAGGGGCTTGCGCCTAAAGGAAAGAGCGTCCCCACAATCAAAAAACCCCTCAAGTGAGGGGGAATCTGACGAAGTCTGCTACATCGGCCGCATCCGTCTAAACCTCTGATACACGGTGCCATAAATCAACTTGGCATATTCCGAGAGGTGGACGGATAAAACTAAATAGTATCTGCCCCGAATCTCAGGCAAGACGTCTTCACGTCGTCTTGGCCGTCTTTCGGAGGGGAACAATATCGAGCAAGAAAGTCCTCTCTATATATCCAAGCATCCACTATAATATACATCATATGTACAATAATGGCCTCTAGGGCATATACATAACTAACAATCTCCCACTTGCACTAAGGCCAGCTGTTGTAGTATCTTATACCCAACATCCCAACGAGTCTGTCAAAATGTATTTGGGGAATGGCCTTCGTGAATGGATCCGCAGTGTTATCCTTCGTGTCTACTCTCCTGACTTCGATCTCCCGGCGATCAACTATCTCCCGGATCAGGTAATACTGCCTCAGAATATGCCCGGATCTTTGATGGGACCTGGGTTCCTTGGCCAAAGCCACAGCTCCATTGTTATCACAATACAAAGATATTGGATGCTCAAAGGACGGAACAACTTCAAGTTCGTTTATGAACTTTTTCATCCAGACAGCCTCTTTGGCAGCGATGTATTCAGCCTCCATCGTCGAGTCTGCCACGGTTTCCTGTTTGGAACTCTTCCAACACAACGCTCCTCCATTGAGGGTAAAGACAAATCCCGAGTGCGACATAGAGTCGTCCTAATCACTTTGGAAGCTCGAATCGGTAAAGGACTCCACTTGGAGTTCTCCGTTACCATACACCAAGAACATCTCTTTAGTCCTTCCCAAGTACTTGGGAATGTTCTTCAAAACTATCCAGTGACTCTCTACAGGATCTGCTTGATACCTATTCACTACACTTAGTGAGTATGCTACATCGAGTCTGGTACATAGCATCGCGCACATGATTGAGCCTACTGCCGAAGCATAGGGTATCCCTTGCAAGCGAGCTCTCTCCAATTCAGTCTTAGGAGACATCTCTTTGGAGAGTGTGTGTCCAGAGTTCGTGGGTAAATTCCAACGATTGGATTCTTCAATACTAAACCTCTTTAGTATGGTGCCAATGTACCTGGATTGGGACAATCCCAGTATCCTCTTAGATCTATCTCTATAGATCTTAATTCCCAAATTGCAGGAGGCATCACCTAGATCTTTCATTGAGAATCTATGTGATAAGAAGAGCTTGACCGAGTGCAGCATAGGAACATCATTTCCTATCAATAATATGTCATCTACGTACAATACGAGGAAGACAACCTTACTCTCTGCCACCTTCTTGTATATACAAAGTTCATCTACGTTTTTGATGAAGTCAAACTCTTTGACTACAACAACAAAACAGATGTTCTAACTCCGCGATGCCTTCTTTAACTCGTAGATGGATTTAAGCAGCTTGCACACCTTTCCGCTGCTCCTACTGTTTACGAAGCCCTCTAGCTGAGTCATGTACACGCACTCCTCTAAATAACCATTTAGAAAAGTGGTCTTAACATCCATTTGCCATATTTCATAGTCATGGTATGAAGCAATGGCAAGTAGGATTCGGATGGACTTAAACATAGCCACTGGAGAAAAGGTTTCGTCATAATCCACACCTGGTCGTTGACGAAAACCCTTTGCAACAAGTCTAGGTTTGAAAGTCTCAACTTTTCCATCTACACCATGTTTCTTCGTAAAGATCCATTTTCTCCCAATGGGTTTTACCCCTTCAGGAGCATCTTCCAAAGTCCATACTTTGTTGGTGTACATGGATTCCATCTCAGATCGCACTGCATCCAGCCACTTCACAGAGTCCCCACTCGTGATGGCCTGCTCGAAACTAGTCGGGTCATCATCTTCCATGATGCAATCCTCGCTCCCACCATCGATGAGAAAACCATAATATCTCTTAGATGGATGAGGAACCCTACTAGATTGGCGGAGAGGCTGGAGTTCGTTGGGTGCTATTGAATCCTCTGGTTCCATAAAATCTTCAGTTGTAGTTTGTGTAGCTGGGACATCTTCCAGTTCTACCTCTTTGCTACTGATTTCCTTTACAATAAATTCATTTTCTAAAAAGTGGCATATTGAGAAACAAACACTTTTTGCTCCTCAACGTGGTAGAAAATATATCCATATGAATCCTTTGGATATCCCACAAACTTGCAAAGAACTGATCTTGCTTCGAGCTTGTTCGGATTTTGCTTTTTAATATAGGCCGGACAACCCCATATATTAACATGTTTAAGAGATGGTCTCTTCCCATTCCATATCTCATATGGAGTGGTAGGAACTGATTTAGTTGGAACTCTATTCAATAGGTATGCAGCCGTTTCCAGTGCATAACTCAAAAAGGAAATAGGTAACTCAGCGGTGCTCATCATAGAGCGCACCATATCTAATAGGGTGTGATTCCTCCGCTTTGATACACCATTGTGTTGTGGTGTATACGGAGGAGTAAGCTAAGAGAGAATCCCATTCTTTTTTAGATAGTCCCGGAACTCATTGCTCAAGTATTCTCCTCCTCGATCAGATCGAAGGATCTGAATACTTATACCCCTTTGGTTCTCTACTTCTTGCTTATATTCTTTGAATTTCTCTGAAGCTTCAGACTTGTGTTTCAACCGGAACACATGTCCGTATCTTGAGAGATCGTCAAAGAATGTAATGAAGTACGAGGAACCATTCCTGGCATGTGTAGACATAGGACCACATACATCACTATGTATTAGTCTCAAAAGTTCCGCAACTCTTTCTCCGTGTCCACTAAACGGAGTTTTGGTCATTTTTTCTTTGAGACATGACTGGCAAGTGTCATAAGATGAAAATTCGAACGGATTCAAATATCCATCCTTATGTAACTTAGCTAGTCATGTCGCATTGATATGACCTAGTATACAATGCCACAAGAAAGATTCGTTCATTTCTGAACTCTTCCACTTGTGTGTGTTTTGTACATTATGAACTGTGATTTGGTTAAGAACGTATATACCATTATTTAACGAGCCTGATCCAATCAACTTTTGATTCAGGTAGATATTCATAACATTATCCCGTTCTACAAAATTATATCCTTCTTTACTCAATAAAGAAACTGATATAAGATTGCATATTAGGGTCGGAATGCAATATCATTCATTCAGAATCAATGTATTACCATTTGGTAACACAAGGTGATATTCGCCAACTGCTTTGGCTGCAACATTTGCACCATTCCCTACTCTTACGGAATGATCACCATCTCCCAGTTCCCTACCTTTCTTCAGCCCATGTAACATATTACATATGTGAGATAGATTTGGGTATCTAATTCCCAGGACGTAAATTGATGAACTGAGAAACAGTTCTCGATAACTAACACACCCGAAGAAGATGCATCGGTATGCTTGTTCTTAATTTGGGCGGCGTGAGAATCCGGATATTCCCCTATTTCCCGCTCAGTCTTATAACAATTATAAGACTGAACGGGATCAACATTCCCCTGCTCAGTATAACAAGCGGGTTTGGTCAATACATCCATATTATTATCTTGATTAAGGATTGACATGGTCGCTACCTGGAGAGAGAGAGAGAAGAAAACACTTTAGCGTATGCTCTTGCAAGATTAGATTGGTTATTATCTTATATAATTAGGATATCTCCTTTTGCTTTTATCACATCTTCCTTCAAACCCGAAAAGGTAAGACTAGCCGGAATTAATTACACTTTACAAGTTCGCCAATCTTTCAGCCAGGTCCGTGTTGGTACTTTGAGGGTGGTTCCCCGTGCTTTCGCACGAACCTAATTAAAATAAACCTTGTTTTCCCAGAGGCATAACCCTATTATCACCATTCTAGACACCTACTTAATTGGTTAATTGTCATGTGTAAAACTCTCCCAGGAGTAACTCTTACTCGCAGTGGGTATCCGGTTCCAACTATCTCTTAGAAGGTATGCAATCTCACTGCAAATTTCAACACTTGAAATTCCCGATAATACTTTTTACCCTTAGTGACTTATGACCTTAACTATGGTCAACGAATCATAAGCTCTAGTCAAGTTCTACCTGTTATTTCTTGATTAATTAGATCCACCCACATGACCCTTAACTATGGTCAACAAAGTGACATGACTGTCCTAATTAATCGCATCATATGCTATATAGGAAGACATCACTCAGCTACCGTACACTACACCTTAGCTATTGTCAACAAACGCAACACGAATACTAAGTACTCTACTTCTTAAAATGATAGAGGATCGCCTCAGGTTTTTCAGAAAACCTTTTGCGTAATGAACTTGATATCGTTGTAGAAACAAGTGATTTAGAAAAGGAGAGTTTTGAGGCTTTTACTAGTTTCTCTAAAGCGGTAACTCCCGGTGAAGGGATCTCGGCTCTTTCCTAATCGAATAAGGTGATGGATATTCTACAAGGAATACCGCCATGCAAAGAAAAAACTATGGAAGCTATAAAAAACTAAACTGAGTGAGTTGTAGCATCTTCTAGTTTTGCTAAAGAGGTCACTCCCGGTGAAGCGATCTTGGCTCTTTCCTTATCGAATATGGTGCTGGATATTCTACAAGGAATACCGCTATGCAAAGCAAAAACTAGAGCTACCCTTTTTGAAAATTTGATTCTACAACATCTATTAGGTTTCTTTTCTTTTCATTGATCTCATTAATGAATTTCCATCATTTATGCTTCCTAAGCATCACATAACAAAAAAAGCAATAATATTTATATATCATATATATATATATAGTATAAGTATTCGTCTCACGCATATAAAATGATCACATCACAGAATATCAGCAGCAGAAGAATCACATATAAAATATTGGATATACTAGGAATTCCATGATTTATTTAAGCCAGTAAAAACGCGGATTCCACTGTCATGATGAATAGCCAAATCCACATTCCTAGACCCCTACGAGAGGGACAAGCAACCCTACCAATTCTAAAGTTAGGAGACCCGGACTCGACTCCTCGAGTTGGTTTCCCACTGGACTCTAGAACCCGGTTGCTTGTGCTCCCCGCCTTGTGTCTATCCTAATGCGGAAAAGTAAATAATATACAACAATGGTGACATCATCCTCAACCCGGAAGTTCCCCAAAAAAAGAATATTACATACAATTAATTTTATATGAATGAAAATAAAAACTCTCATCTCACATAAAACCCCCGGCTATTCTAATCACGACGATCCAATATAACATATCACAGCAACACATAACAACACATGTCATCAACGTAAGTAAATATGCGTATCCCAATTATCGTTGATGTATAGCAATGAAATCGGCGATACACCACATATTACACTTACGGTCGCAAAAAAAGGAAAAAGAAAAACTACAACATTTGGAATCCACAATTACCTTAGACATCCAAAACCCGAAATATCACATATTACGGATTTCATGCCTAACTATATGAATTCCACATATTGTATCACAATCACAGATAGCTAGGCGAAGTTAGACAATTCGATTGATTCAATGAATTCCCAAAATTTCCAAGAGAGCCAAACACTTGAGCACTATTAAAGTTAACAAGAGATGTACCACAATACCTACGGACCTACAGCTGAAGGTCCGACCCAAGCCTCTCAAGTGGCGCCGCGGATCCGCCGCCAAAATAATGTTTTGGCCGCGGATCCGCGGTCACTTAGATGAGTTAGGGTTTCGTTCTTCAGGTGTGTCCATAGAATTCCCTGCATGATTTTCTGAATATTTTTATCATGGAAAAATCCACTTTTTAAAAAAATTTCCAAGGAGGGGGTCCAAAATGGGTTTTACGGGTTCGATCTGAATTCTAACTTCGTCTAGACAACCTCTAATGCTCTAGCTTGGCTCTGATACCACTATAGGGTTAGCTTAACACCTTGTGAAGGTTTTGGAAAGCATCAAATAAGCCATATTAAAATTTTTGGGGTGTTGAACAAACCAACCAAGTAATCGAACTAGAGAATTAGGGTTAATATGTATGTAAACAACTTTACAACTAAGTGATTTGGGATTACAACCTTTGTATTCCGCTCCATCACTTCACAAGCTACAAGTAGGAGTCCCTTCGCTGCGATCAACGAGCCCCCGAACTCTTGAGAGGCTCCACAAGATGTACGATCCATCCTTGCTTGAAGTCTTCAAAGTCTGTGATGATCTACTTGAGGAAACACGGACTCAAGTTATCTCTTCACTATGTAGGAACTAGTGAATCTAACACACTAATCTATATGGCTAGTATAGAAGAGGATGATGATGTAGGAATTTAGCTCACTTTAGTATTTAATTTCTTACTATTTTTCTTCTTGATCTCAAAATCTAGAGAGCAAAAATATGATGAGGAAGAAGAAGATGAACGAATGAGATAAGGTTTGAAATGCAACCATGTGTTAGTATATGTCAAAACCTAACCCATGTAGAGAGTTAACCAGGGCTATGTGTGATGGTTGGGTTAGAAAATATCTTAAGCAAAACAAAAAGGGTGGACTTTGTCAATGGTTATCAACAAGCTTTATGAAGCTTCCACCATGACTCATTTGCACAATTTTGAATTACTTAAGAATTTAAACCCAAACATTATATGAAGCATGGTATAATTCTCATACATCCTTGTTGCATGTATAACCTAGCATGTCACAATATTATATATCGCATATATAATATTTATGTAACAATAGAAAACAATACAATAAACATATATCACATATATGTTAAATGTATCATAAGTGACAATAATAAATATTTAAGTGAGCATAATATATAAATATATATATGTATATTATTTCAACGAATCAACACTTGATCCGATAATCCGGCTTTATCACATATAACCGGCCGATATCACATATCGCGAGAATAGAATACGACATCACATATGCGTATCAATCTCATTCCCGCACATATCCTATATGTGCTCCTACTCCATTTTGCCTGAGCCAAGAAACCTCCATGTAGGACTCTAAAGACCAGTCAATACGTCGGCAGTTGGTGACGATCACATCAAACACCAACAAGCCGTAAGCAGTCAGCTAAACGAACGGCCACCCGGGTATTGAGCGGTCAGAAGATCAACAAGCAAGTCTTCTCTAACTCCTGTAAATCCAATCAGTAACACTACCGTACAGTCCGGTCTCTTCGTCTGATATCTCGCATATCCAATCTAGGGGTAGTAAACGTCAGACCCCAGTAACCGATAAGTCGTGTCAATATGAGGCTCATAACAGGTCGAGAAACTACTGATAACACTTACCAGTAGATCTCCATATCATCCCTGGCCAGGGACTTCCAGTTATAGCCAATCGAATACAGCGCAACATCAATGCCCAATACCGGGAGAGACGAAACACCTCCTAGCGCTCATTGCCGCCAAGTGATTAGGGACTGTACCCAAAAACCACCGTTTTGCACGTTCTCTTGAACGTGGTAAGGTGGAAATCAAAGCACAGTGGGAATCACACAAGACTCTATGACAATCTCGGGTCTACAGACTAACCTGTACCAGTGTCACCAGAGAACTGCTATCTGACGATAGGTATAATACCAACTTGGAGTTCTCGGCGAGTTCGTTCAGTGTACCCAGTCTCCACTGAGCACCCTTACACCATCTTTGATGTCAAACACCAATGTATGTGGGATCATCCATTGCCCATCATATGGGTCAAGATGCGTATACGCTAGTCTACTCTGGAGTATCGATGCCCTATCTCGATACACCCTCGACTAGGAACAATTATAAGATTTACTCATGGACTACTCTGGCCCCACTAGTATGATCTTCATCATAGTCCCGGTAGTCTAGTACATATCCTAAGGGCTTTATCAACATGTGAGAGTAAAACAGCAATCCAATACAAGTCAACATGTTAAGACAAAGAGAAAAAGGATAGCATACTATCATATAGAGCAAGAAAGTCCTTTCTATATATATCCAAGCATCCACTATAATATACATCATATGTACAACAATGGCCTCTAGGGCATATACATAACTAACAGGTTTTGTGCACACAGTTGCATACGTTTATGATTTTATATACCTTGGTACGCTCAGTGTTGTTTTTTTGCGGTTTTGGTATAATGATGAGTATTCGGGCACTTAGAGCACCTGATAATTGTTTTCTTACATTTTTTCTACTAGATTTATGATTTCGTGCACTCTACTACATTAGATGTTTTTGTGCGGACTTGACGTATTTGATTTAGATTTTCGTGCATGCTGGGCGCATGGGATATGATTTTGTGCGCACCGGATGCACTTGATCGAGATTTTTATTCGTGCATGTTAGTTGTACTTGTTTGAGATTTTCTTGCACTCTAGATGCGCTTGATGTTGATGTCATGCACACCCGTTCCACTTGACAGATGCTTTCGTGCACACCCGTTGCACTTAGTTTTTTGCTTTTGTGCACATTCATGGCACTTGCATTTAACTTGGATTTCCGTATACGCCAGACACACGTGATATTAGATACGCCTTTTGTAGCTGATTTCACTCATGACTATCATATTTTCATGATAGGTACTACATTATATAGTAGCCAAACAGGACTGATCTGAGGACAGTTACTGAGTAGTTTTGCATGCATAAAAGTTTACCAAAAGGTTTTCAAAAAGGAGCTATAGTCTTGCTATTTCTACATGCCCATAGTGACATGACTTTTATGAAAGAAACCTTTTAGGATTTTAAAATAATACGGGACATATATCATAAGACAACATATATATAGATATATATCTATTTCTTTACAAATGAGCGTCCGCCACTTCCACCGCGAGTTACGCATCGGACGGCAATTCGGAAAGGATTTTTCATGTGTTCTATTCAGCTTTTAAAATGGTTTTGCGAGGATGCGTACTATATACGTATTATGATTTTGACTATAGTATATTGGATTTAAGCAGTGGATTTCGAGATTTGTATCTCCATTATAACTCCGGTGATTGTATGACGCTTGACCGAGTTTCGGTTTTGAGTTTCGTACTATATACGTATTACCGATCAAATGACATTCCCGGTCGGAGATATAATGTAAGCACTGTAAACTAACGTGTTTAAATTTCGATCGACCAAATATCAAAAAGTGGGCCCCACGACTTACTGGTGAACAGTAACAAAACCTGGGCCAAAATGATATATACCAAAAATCACAAAATCCAACAGAGAACCCACTGTAAAAATTTGGAGACACGACCTCACTGTATGGCCGCGGATGCGCGGTCAAACCATAGGTTTGACCGCGTTTCCGCGGCTACATCATCGAATTGCGTGCCCAAATTTCTACGTGGTTCTTAGAAAACCCTGCACAGATTTTTAAGACATACAGAATTAATTTTTGAAGCCATTTAAAATTAACAGAAACTGTCGGGCTTGAATTTTGGAATTTTCGATTTCCGGTCGGATCGATATTTTAAACGCGTTAGCACAAGTTAGTATAGCAAAATGGTGAGGCTCTGATACCACTGTAAGTCTACGCTAGCGCCCTGGCCGTCTACAGACGCCAAATGCGGAACAAAAACTTTTAAACTGGCGCTATCGTATACTTTAACCCGGATCTGCCATTATTGCTAAACTAACAAACTGTAAAGAGTGTAGAAAGGTTATACCGAACGATCCGAGTCCTTCGTTCTTTAACCATCATCCCACGCTCCGTTGCGGCTGTTCCGATCTCGTCGATCTCCGATATCCTCGTCGAGGTGGCACCACATCACTGATTCTTTAAACGGGCTCCCGCCTCTGACTCGAGGCAACTCGGTCGTCAAGTTTGCCAAAAGAGACGACCAAGAATGATGTAGAGAATGAGTAGATGACTTTGTCTCACTTCGTCCAAAACCGTGGACTATCGGTTAATGAAGTTGCCGAGGAAATTGGGTGATGGAAAGAAATGAAGTAATGAAATTTCCATGCACCCAAATACTATCATATCTTTTCTACAAAATTAATCAAGCAAGAAAGTGAGGGAGGAGAGAGAGGGCCGGCCATATTTAAGCAAGGAGGGAGGTGATGGTAGGAGAAGATAAGGAGGTGACCATAAACAACCATCCTTATCATAATGTGAACACTAAAACAAATATCAAGCATAAAGATCTCATCCAAAACAAGAATGTTTAGAAATCAAAGCATGAGTCACAAGACACCTCACTTTATCTAGAACCTTCTAGAAGCACGACTCACTCTCATCCAAGAAAAGATAAATCCGTCTTTAACCAAATGTTAAAAGACGGCTGATAGAAAACTGGAAACTGGCAACTTCCAAAAGTGATCCTGAAACGAATTTCAGGACAACCCCGAAACTGTATAAATATACCCGCACTTGTATTACGACCGAATACAAATGCAACTGAGACAAAGATATTATACCTACTCAATATAATACTCGGATCCGGCTTAAACCAAAGCCGACCAGTATCATCTGCCCGAAAACTGACACGTGCGTAAACGCACGTGCATTTTCCGAACCCTGCCATAAAACCATACGGCCTCTACAACGTTTCGCCCGAACTTGGGAAACTGTCTGTGGGGGACTCTAATGACTCGTCAGTACCCTGGCAGTGGGTTTAACCACAAACCGTCAGCTGCACTAGCTATGCGTAACGGCTGCCCACGGACTGACCTCAAGGGAGACTGATAAGCAAACTCAAGGGTGGCCGATGAATGAACTCATCCAGAAAACCCTACTGAGCCTAACAGTGACAATGTATATACAGTCCGGTCCGTTCGTCAATGAGTATCGCATATCCGCCTAGGGGGCTGGTAACGTCAGACCCCCAGAAGCAGTATAAGTCGTGTCGGAGTGTAGCCCAATAACACCCTGAGATACTACTGGAGTACCTACCAGTAAATCTTCTGCCACGGCCGTGGGCTATGTGTAATGGCTCTCCTAGACACAGCACGATCTCGCCCCCAATACCGGGAGAGACGAATCCCCTGCCGATCCGCTCACGTGCCTCCATATGGCTCGGGACTGTACCCAAAAGCTATCTGTTTGCACGACTCCTTTGAGCCGTGGTAGGGTAGAAATCAAAGCACAGTGGGAACTCACACGAGACAAATGACGACCTCAGGTCGATGAACTAACCTGTACACATGTCACCAGGGAACTGCTATCTGACGATAGGTATAGTACTAACTAGCAGATTCCCGGCGAGTCCTGTCCGGTGTACTCATAACCCAATGAGCACCTGTATACATCTTAGGTGATCCAACTGACACCAGTGGCTTGTGAGACCGGCCACCGCCCCTCGTCGGGGTCTCGACTGTATACACTAGTCTACTCCGGAGTATCGATGCCCTGTCTCGAAACTCCCACGACTAGGGACCACAATTAAGGATATGCATATAAACTACCCAACTCTCACGTATCTGATCGCCATCATACTGTTGGTAGTAAAGAAAGATCCTAAGGGCTCTATCAAAGTGTAACATGCAATCAGTCACCTGAACATGTACACGACTGATAAAGGCAAACCAGATAGTATACTATCATCTTGAGTAAGACTGTCCTACCGGGATAGGTCCTCCGCAATCATTGCAATCACCTACCTGCGATCCAATAATTGTCTATGAGGGCACTATCTCCAACAATCTCCCACTTGCACTCAAGGCTAATTATTGCGATGTCGACTACTCACAGCCCGTGTGAAACCGAACATCCAACTCCTCTACTAATCAGTTTCACAAAGCCCGTTTGTAAAACTATTGTGTTCGAGAAATAGCCTCAGTGAGTGGATCCGCCAAGAAGTATCTTTCTATATCTCTCTTAATCTCAAGTTCACGGAGAAAGCCATCTCCCGAATTGAGTAGTACCTGTCTTAGAATATGTCTGGATATCTGATGGGACCTTAGTTCATAAATGAACTCCATATCCAAACTTCTTAGACTGTATGGATCACTGAACCTAATCAGTATCCGGCACCATGCCGCCCACAGTATCCTCTGGAACCACCTGTCCATAATATTGTCCCTCGTCAGAGGGAAAACTAAAACTCTGACAATCACTCTGTCATCCATGTCACCTTTGAAGCCTGGAATGATAACCGTCTCCCGAAAGAGGCTGCCGTTATCAAATCCGTAGAACATGTACTAATGTTCTAAAACTGCTTCCTTATGTTTCTCCAGGATTGGATTAATACAAACTTATTGCATCTAGTGCAAAAACAACATTTGGTGCGGTACTTGACATCTCATGATTGACTCAATTGCCTAAGCAAGTGATCTGCCAATCATGCACATCCCTCTCCCCTTTAGTCTATACGACACCTTTAGAGAGGGTGACTCCATCACCTGCAGGTACACTACCATGCTAGGAGTCAACTATTCTAAAAACCATTAGAATATCTGTCAAAGTACCCACATTAGGAAACTACCCAAATCCAGATCTAAAACTATAGATCTAGAAACCAGAATGTCAAATATTATATCCATATCCTGTCTGGAGAAACAACTGTGTGACTATCAGAGTACAACCGATCGTAGTATAGGAATTTTACTTCCTACTCTGTGTATGTCATCCAAATACCATGACATCACACCCTACTAACTTCTTAACAGATCCATCCGCTATTCTGATGAAGTCAAATCTATGACTGTCACATCAAAAATAGATGATCTTTCTCCGCTATAACTGCTCAAGTCTATAAATAGATATAAGCTACTTGCCCACTATGCTTCCGATGCTCCCACTGAATATGACAACCCTCTGGCAGAATAATATACACGTACACTTCTAAAGCTAGTTTAGAACGACTCTATACTTATCCTCCTGCCTGGTCTAATAGTCTGGAACAACAGTAGTGTCAAGTCTGGGTAGATAAGAACCTCCCTGTCACCGTCCTTGAGGATACCGAAGTACCTCTCGGGTGTCTGAGGTTACCCACCAAATCTGCGGAGTGGCTATTGGAATGTCAAACCTGATTGAATATATAGGTCCTATTAAATTTTCCGTAATCGTTCGCGGTTCTAGAATCACTTCCAGTTCTACCATACTCCCAATACTGTTTTCTGAAAAAGATCCATTTTACTAAAACTGTGGCGAGTTAAGAACAATATCACTATTGATCTTCCAAATGGTAGAATATCAACCCTCGACATAGCCAGGGTCAACCCACAAACAGCCACTACAGAAACGTGCCCTGAGTTATCCAGAGTCTGGTTTTAAGCATAAGCTGGACAACTCCCCGTACCTTAATTTCTTTTAAGGAACGAACTATTCTATATCCAATATAGAAACTTCGGCACTTTATTTAATTGGAACCATATTCAAATCATGCAGCTGTCTCCAGTGCATATCAACTTAATGGAAAGAGGCTAATCAGCATTACTCAACTTAGGAATCCATCCAATTATGAGTAACCTGAAAGAGAAACACATTTCTCAAAACCATCACTATCATCTGAATACCAATCACAAGAATCTACATCTTCGATCTCTTTGAAGAATCCCGATACTTGTGATACCTGGTTATCTACTTTATTCTTATACCCACAACTTCTCAAAACTTAGACCTTGTATTTCTACGAAACATTTGTCTAAATACTAGAGAAGTTATAAGTAAACAGAACATAGTACGAGGACCTTCCCCTTTGTCCTGATGGACACTGGACAACATACAATACTCTGTATAAGTCCGCTGAGTTGAACAACTCATAACCTGTGCGTTGTAGGTGGAAAACTGTACCCTGGCGATTTCCTCAAATATCACCAATTACAACGAATTCCGATATAATGAGGATGATCACCTAATTCCCAATATCTTACTCCTACTCATCATTTGTAAAACCATACAGATATGAGAATGAAACCTGGTAAATACATACCCTTGGAATAAGTGTTTAATCGGGAAAACAGGTTTTCTTTAACAATGCACTGAAACATGAAAATGTTTCGTAGGGGTATCCTGGTATTCATAGCAATGCCTCTTCCATATTCCAATTCATGACTTCAACCGTATATTTTATTGCCATCTCTCCAAATCCCTTTATTTGTCTTTAGTCGTTACCTTCAGTACACCATCGTTAGGCTAAATGGTTTTCTTCCTTCCCTACCGTTCGGCACCAACCTATGGTTTGGAAGAAGACTATCCAGTAAGCATAATAGGTGTACCCTCCTAAACTAAGGAGTACTCGTATCTCGAGAGAAGGTGATGATAAAAGACAACTGAATAATACCTTATTCCTTTAAAGGTGAAATAGGAGTGGCGATGAAGTACGCGGTTTTGGTCGTGAATGATATCAGTCGCAATTTACTTTGCCCTCTTTCTAATCCCTTTATTTTGTCTTTACATATTACCTTCTGCACACCCTACTTAGGCTAATTGGTTTTCATCATTCCCTACCTTTCGGCACCTGCCTATGGTTTGGAATAAGACTATCCAATAAGCGTAATAGGTGTACTCTCCTAAACCAAGGAGCTCTCGCAACCTGAGAGAAGGTGATAATAAAAAACAACTGAATAAACCAATTCTATTTCTCCTGAACCTGGATCCATCCTCGAAGAAGTCCCTTCGAGTTCGTATATAACCATACGATGGATCTATCCAATGGAAGTGGATATCCGTAGTAATACGGGTGTTCTGAGAAATTCAAAGGGTAAAAGAAGGAGTGGCAATGACTTATGCAACATAGACAATCCAAAAGCCAGTATTTTAAGAAGGTTCGGTCAACCTGGTCACTGAGTCATAGTCTAGGGTCGGTGAAAGGTCGCTGCCAAAGAGAGAGAGAGAAAAGAAACACTCTGCGTGCACTCTAACCTAGATCAGAATGGTCATTTCTTTATCTAATCCAGAAACCTCCCACTGTCCTGTCAAATTCTCCTCCAAACCTAAAGAAGAATCAATCGGGATGACCCGAAGAGTAAACTAACTCATCAGTGGGAATCGGGATCCAACTCTCATCGCATGATAACGTGATGGTATGCATCCACGTTACTCATACTCCAGAAGGTATGCGCACACTTGGCAAGTTTCAGTTTCTTTAGAAACTCCCGATATGATTTTTGCCCCATGCTCTTATAACCTTGGCTTTGGTCAAAATGTCATAAGTCACATGCCAAGTTCTACCCATCACTATCTTGTCAATTTGAACCCACCCGCACATGCCCCTGACTTTGGCCAATCGGCAGAACGACTGTCCCAAACTAACTCATCTATCTATGCAACAATTGAAATACCCAGCAGCTACCAAACACTATGCCTTAACTTTGGCTAAAATACATAGCTTGAATACTACTGAATACTCAAAAGAAGTGACGGAGGGCTACGGCTGGTTTTTGGCGAAAAACCTTTAGCGTAGTGAACTTGATATCGCTGAAGGAACCTGATAGCTTTTTAAAATATAGTGGCGAAAACCTTTGCTAAAGAGGTCACTCCCGGTGAAGGGATCTCGGCTCTTTCCTCGTGGAATGAGGTGCAGGATATTCCACTGAATACCGCTATGCAAAGCAACTTGTAATCGACTATAGTGAAGTTATTACCCTGACGCAAACTTCTGCCCAAGGGGTCAGTCCCGGTGAAGGGATATCGGCCCTTGCCCCGTCGAATGAGGTGCTGGATATTCACACCGAATACCGCTATGCATAACAAAAGGAAACGTCTTTGCAATAACACTTTTTAAAATTGTTCCAACAACTAAAACAGGTTTGTTTAACTTTGCATTGATCAGAATCAACGCAGTCCCATCAATCAATCACACCAGAAAAGAACGAAAATAAAATATACGTATATGCCATCCGCATTCGTCACTGGGTCCCGTCATCACCCGTTAGGTTACTTAACTAACGACAGAGCGGGGACTGGACTAGCGCGGGTGTAAAACATATACAACATCTAATAGTATATAAACCAATATACATAATCGCTCCAGGCGTGATAATATACAACATTACAGAAAAGTAATAAGCATCACAGAACAATACAGATATCTGGGATCCCCGGGTTTCACAGAGCCGCTGCTGAAACCCGACGTTCCCCTGTCATGTGGATAGCCTGTGCAATGAAACCTAGACCCCTACGGGTGCGGCAAGTTACCGGCTAAAACCTGAAGCGAGGTAGTCCCCGACAGCATAGTGAATGGAACACCCGGCACTTCACGGAATCCGGTAAATTGAGCACCCCTCCTTGGGTCAACCTGTACCCCCTACGAGTGCGGCGAATAGTCTGCCAATTTTAGAGTGGGGCCCCTCTGCCTCCCAAAGCCATGAGATGCGGACCTGTTGCCCTCCAGAACCCGGCTATCCGTGCACTCCGTCGCGGGGTAAAACCTAGTACAGTAATGAAAAATAGTACAATAGGTACATCGACCGCAACCTGGTCGTGCCCCAAAAGAATATTATACAACAGGCAGTGACGGCAGTCCATAAGTTGGACGCTCGCCCCGCAATATCAAATGTACAAATAAACTCAAACTGTACTACCATTGCACACTGCTATCAACCACGAAAAAGTCGCAACATTACAGCACAACACAGAACATCAACGCGAATGTCACGTTCGCAAACCCGTCTAAAAGAACTATAGCAATCAAACGCGGTTTACCGATCAAATGACATTCCCGGTCGGAGATATAATGTAAGCACTGTAAACTAACGTGTTTAAATTTCGATCGACCAAATATCAAAAAGTGGGCCCCACGACATACTGGTGAACAGTAACAAAACCTGGGCCAAAATGATATATACCAAAATTCACAAAATCCAACAGAGAACCCACTGTAAAAATTTAGAGACACGACCTCACTGTATGGCCGCGGATGCGCGGTCAAACCATAGATTTGACCGCGTTTCCGCGGCTACATCATCGAATTGCGTGCCTAAATTTCTACGTGGTTCTTAGAAAACCCTGCACAGATTTTTAAGACATACAGAATTAATTTTTGAAGCCATTTAAAATTAACAGAAACTGTCGGGCTTGAATTTTGGAATTTTCGATTTCCGGTCGGATCGATATTTTAAACGCGTTAGCACAAGTTAGTATAGCAAAATGGTGAGGCTCTGATACCACTGTAAGTCTATGCTAGCGCCCTGGCCGTCTACAGACGCCAAATGCGGAACAAAAACTTTTAAACTGGCGCTATCGTATACTTTAACCCAGATCTGCCATTATTGCTAAACTAACAAACTGTAAAGAGTGTAGAAAGGTTATACCGAACGATCCGAGTCCTTCGTTCTTTAACCATCATCCCACGCTCCGTTGCGGCTGCTCCGATCTCGTCGATCTCCGATATCCTCGTCGAGGTGGCACCACATCACCGATTCTTTAAACGGGCTCCCGCCTCTGACTCGAGGCAACTCGGTTGTCAAGTTTGCTAAAAGAGACGACCAAGAATGATGTAGAGAATGAGTAGATGACTTTGTCTCACTTCGTCCAAAACCGTGGACGATCGGTTAATGAAGTTGCCGAGGAAATTGGGTGATGGAAAGAAATGAAGTAATGAAATTTCCATGCACCCAAATACTATCATATCTTTTCTACAAAATTAATCAAGCAAGCAAGTGAGGGAGGAGAGAGAGGGCCGGCCATATTTAAGCAAGGAGGGAGGTGATGGTAGGAGAAGATAAGGAGGTGACCATAAACAACCATCCTTATCATAATGTGAACACTAAAACAAATATCAAGCATAAAGATCTCATCCAAAACAAGAATGTTTAGAAATCAAAGCATGAGTCACAAGACACCTCACTTTATCTAGAACCTTCTAGAAGCACGACTCACTCTCATCCAAGAAAAGATAAATCCGTCTTTAACCAAATGTTAAAAGACGGCTGATAGAAAAAAGGAAACTGGCAACTTCCAAAAGTGATCCTGAAACGAATTTCAGGACAACCCCGAAACTGTATAAATATACCCGCACTTGTATTACGACCGAATACAAATGCAACTGAGACAAAGATATTATACCTACTCAATATAATACTCGGATCCGGCTTAAACCAAAGCCGACCAGTATCATCTGCCCGAAAACTGACACGTGCGTAAACGCACGTGCATTTTCCGAACCCTGCCATAAAACCATACGGCCTCTACAACGTTTCGCCCGAACTTGGGAAACTGTCTGTGGGGGACTCTAATGACTCGTCAGTACCCTGGCAGTGGGTTTAACCACAAACCGTCAGCTGCACTAGCTATGCGTAACGGCTGCCCACGGACTGACCTCAAGGGAGACTGATGAGCAAACTCAAGGGTGGCCGATGAATGAACTCATCCAGAAAACCCTACTGAGCCTAACAGTGACAATGTATATACAGTCCGGTCCGTTCGTCAATGAGTATCGCATATCCGCCTAGGGGGCTAGTAACGTCAGACCCCCAGAAGCAGTATAAGTCGTGTCGGAGTGTAGCCCAATAACACCCTGAGATACTACTGGAGTACCTACCAGTAAATCTCCTACCACGGCCGTGGGCTATGTGTAATGGCTCTCCTAGACACAGCACGATCTCGCCCCCAATACCGGGAGAGATGAATCCCCTGCCGATCCGCTCACGTGCCTCCATATGGCTCGGGACTGTACCCAAAAGCTACCTGTTTGCACGACTCCTTTGAGCCGTGGTAGGGTAGAAATCAAAGCACAGTGGGAACTCACACGAGACAAATGACGACCTCAGGTCGATGAACTAACCTGTACACATGTCACCAGGGAACTGCTATCTGACGATAGGTATAGTACTAACTAGCAGATTCCCGGCGAGTCCTGTCCGGTGTACTCATAACCCAATGAGCACCTGTATACATCTTAGGTGATCCAACTGACACCAGTGGCTTGTGAGACCGGCCACCGCCCCTCGTAGGGGTCTCGACTGTATACACTAGTCTACTCCGGAGTATCGATGCCCTGTCTCGAAACTCCCACGACTAGGGACCACAATTAAGGATATGCATATAAACAACCCAACTCTCACGTATATGATCGCCATCATACTGTTGGTAGTAAAGCAAGATTCTAAGGGCTCTATCAAAGTGTAACATGCAATCAGTCACCTGAACATGTACACGACTGATAAAGGCAAACCAGATAGTATACTATCATCTCGAGTAAGACTGTCCTACCGGGATAGGTCCTCCGCAATCATTGCAATCACGTACCTGCGATCCAATAATTGACTATGAGGGCACTATCTCCAACAGCATCGGCATGACTTATCAGGCTATTGGGGTTTGAGGTTATACCACCCCCATGCTCTGATATGCGATATATAAGACGAAGATACCGAACTGTACGGTAATGTTACTGATTGGATTTGCAGGAGTATGTGCAGGCTTGCTTGTTGATCTTCTGATCGCTCAATACCCGGGTAGCCATTACGTTTAGCAGACCGCTTGTGCCTTGTGGGTGTTTGATATGATCATCACCTACTGCCGGCGTATTGACGAGCCTTTAAAGTCCTACACAGAGGTTTCCTGGTTCTTGCAAAACGGAGTAGGAGCACATATGTGATATGTGCGGGACCAAGATTAATGCGCATATGTGATACCGGATTCCATTCATACGATTTATGACATCGGTCGGTTAAATGAGATATAGCCTGGTTATCGGATCAAGTGTTGATTCGATAAGTTGTTACATATGACATTAGTCGGTTGTATGTGATATAGCCGGATTATTAAATCAAGTGTTGATTTGATAATTTAATGTATAATTATATATGTGATATATTAGTTTACATTAACTAATATTTGCTCACAAAGTATTCTTTTTCTCACTTGTGTGCATATAGTATATATGTGATATATATTAATGTACATTTTATTGTGTCATGCTTGATAATACATGTTACATGGGTGTATGAGACTTACAATATAGTTAGAATAATCCTATGGTTTTTATTTATCAAAGTAATTCTAAAAATGGTGGAATATTGTCATGGAAGAAGCTTTGAGAAAGCTTTGGATAACCATTGACCGAGTCCACTCTTTTTGTTTTTCTTGAGATATTTATTAACCCAAACTTTATCCTTACCATAGTAAGTCCCTACATGAGTTAGTGCATGATACCAACTGACCCATGGTTTATATTCTCACCTCATGAGTTCATTCTCTTCACTTGATTTCATTCTTCACTTGATCATCTTCTTCTTCATTGAAAAAGCTCACTAGCTTTTTCTAAGGTGAGAAAATATTGTGAGAATTAGAAAACTAAAGAGATCCCATTTCCTACTTCATCGTCCTCTATAATTAGCCATTTAGTTTAGGATGTTTGCTTCACTAAACCCTAATTTCGTGAAGAGGTAGCACGAGCTTGAGTCTCCTCGACGTTGATCATATTCGGTCTCGAAGACTTCGAGAAAGTTTGCATCATTCACCTTGTGGAGCCTCTCAAGAGGTCGAGAGATCATAACTTGCAGCCAAAGGACTTCTACACGGAGCATTTGAAGTGAAGGACTGGTCTACAAAGGTTGTATTCCTCATTGACTTAGACTTGCAAAGTTGTTTGCATGATGTTTTGTTTATATCTCTAGTTAAGATTCTAGGTTAGGGTTCTTTAGAAAGGCAAAAATTTGAAAACGGCATGGAAAATACCTCCCGAAACCTTGCTGCCTTGCTAAGTAACCTTACTGTAACGTTTTGAAAATCGTTTCGGTGAAATTTCGGAAAAATCAGTAAAATAAGGGGGTTTTCTGTAAAAAGTCAAAATACAAATATCTTTATTATAAAATTAAATATACATATTCTAGCTATGAAATTGCTAGTATTTGGTGTTTATTGAGCCACTGGTGAAATTTCAAATTTTCTGAAAATTTTTCCGAAATTAATTATTTTAATATTATTTTAAGCCGTCACTAATACATTTAATTAGGGAAAATTACAAATTGGAATGAGTTGAAACAAATTTTGTGCATCATAACACATTAAACAAAATTTTATTATATGGTTTTTGAAATGAAATGGTTTGCCAAAACGGTTTAGAAAATATCGAAGAAAAAGGCTTTTTTTTGGTGAAATAAATTAATTGGAAATTGGGGTATTGTATTTATATTTTTTCCTTACCAACACACACTCAAACCCCCATTTCCCTATCATGTGGCCGAACCCTTGCTGCCCCATTTCCCCACAAAAAAAAAGTCATAGAAAACAAAGGATAGGAAATATAGTAATTTATAAGGTATGGTTTGTTTATGTGAGACTTTCTTGCTTTGACTTTCAACTCTACCCCTCTCTCTCTCCCCTCCCTCATTGTGTCGAGCCTCCCCCCTTCCCCAACAGCAACAGCCCTCCCCCAAATCCCACTCAATTTTTGCTTCAAAAAAAAATCCACAAAATCACTCAAAATCCATACAAATTCAAATCTAATTCCAATTCCAAGCCTTACCCATTATTCTTTGATCAATCTTGCATGAATCCTTGGAGCAGGATCGAATTTTGGGGGCTATGTTTTGGCAAGTGTGGATCTCATTTCAAGCTTGTTATAATCTAAGATTTTAATTAAGTGTTTAATTAAGTTTTGATTGCAAGCTTGGAATTCAAAAAAGGTTTTGAATTAATATTAGCATTTTGATCTATAGATTATGGTTGTAATGGGTATCTTACTATCTTAGAATTTGAAGAATGTAAACTTGTAGTTAGATTACAAATTATTACATGAAAAATGTCTAAATTAAGTTTTATTAGCGAACTAGATTTTTATAATCTATGAAAATAATTGAGATGAAAATCTAGATAGAGCTTTCATCACATCTTCAACATTATAAGTTGTAGCTTAACACCTTAGAGCATGTAAAACCTAATCTAGTTGCTAGTTTGTAAATTGTTAATTTAAAATTGTTAAAATTGCATAATTGCGCAAATAGGTTTTAGCTTTTAGTTGCGAATGGGTGATTTAAAATCTAATTAAGGTTTTGATGACTGTATTAACATTTTTATTTGTTGTTTAGGAACTTAGATCATGCAAAACCAAGCTTAATTGGTGAATTGTGAATTTTGCTTTAAAAAGTAATAAAATCGGTATTTTTGCAAACTAAGAATTTGGAATTTATACAAATTGATGAGATTAATTTGTGAAAGTGATTTGTATGACCTAATTATGTTATTTAATGAGCATTTTGGCCATTTAAATCACTAAAATTTGTAGATCAGTGAAAACATCAAGTTTTGAACCGAAATGGGAATTTTTGTTAACTAGGTTTTGGAAAATAAAACGATTTGTTTGATTTTAATGTTTTGATGAGTTAAACCTTATTTCATATATAATTATTGATTTGTGAAGCCATGATTGGTACGTTTGGCGTTTTCTTGATCAATCGGCGTTTGTACGCCGATGTCGAGGGTTTTTGGATTGATTCGTAAAAGCAACCATATGTTTTGACCTATGGGGGATTCGTGTATCGTTTTGGTCATGAGTCGGATTTTAATATGATACGGTGCATTATGATATATAGGTACCCCATGTGGACTTCGAGACGACAAGCAAGCGCGTGGCGACGTCGGCACCGGCGAGTAAGGACCAGGTGAGTAGATTATATCTACGGGGAGAAGTCGGGTGGATGGCGTATAGCACCCCCGCAGTTCGTGGTGATGTATACGAATGCGTATACACACATATATTGATTATATATGGTTTGAGGTTATTGATGCTAATACGGATATTTGGTGTGCTTGGATGATTTAGTGTCGCAAAACCCTAGAGTAGTGGTCACACCACACATGAACAGACATACACCCATACTTGCATTCATTCTTCTTTCATATGCGCTTATATGGGATTCTATATAGTTATGTGTTCACATGGGTATGGGACTATGTGTTCATATACTGGATTTGAGATGAGTCGATGAGATTTGAGTTGAGGCCGTGAGATCGGTGATATGGAAGGATTCGTACTTGAGATACGTCCTGATGTTATAGTGGATCTTTAGATGACAATGCCATGTGAATAGTGATATTAGTAGTGTACTAGAAGTAGGTCAGTACCCCAGATGATGATCTTGATAAAAAGGATACCAGATGAACAGTGTGATGAGTATGATATTGACCCGTACCCAGATTTGGGGATGCCGTACGACGGATTTACGTACGAGCTATGTATTGATGATTGATCCGCACTCTTGACTTGGGATATCTGACTATAGATATGGTATCGGATATGATATTTTTGAGGCGGGATCAACGAATAATATATATATAGGTATGTATACGTGTTAGGCGGTTTCCTTATCTGTAGTTCAGCTTGTTAGTTCAGCCGTATAGTTTAGTGTAGTTGTTAGACTAGATTAGACTCCTACCTATTTCAAAACTAGCGAATTGTGGGTATTTTAAAAGACAGGTCAAGAGATTCTACGGATATTTCAAAAGACGTATTTTTTCTTAAAAACACCGTAGCCCTTATTTTCAAAACACCGCGATTCGTGTTATTTCAAAAGGCACTATTGTAGGACTTATATTAGGGTAATGCAGATTTGTTATCATTGTGTCTAGTATTTAGCTCCCACTCATTATTGTTGTTCGCTCCGCATCGCATGCTTATATTATGATTCATATCCTATTATTAATATCATGCTGTTAGGACACCAGCACCATTACCGATGATGCGTATGTACCACGTACACTTACGTGCCGGCTCACACACATCTTCATCGGTAATTGCCATGTCACGAACACTTTAGAAAATACTATTTCATTTGACATAGGTTGTTAGCTAATAGTTTAGACATGATATTAGTGTACTTGCCTTATATGCTAGTTAGACATTGTAGTTATTGCCTGCTACTTCATGCATGTTATTATTCACTATTGTGTCGCATTCATGGATTCTTATGCCTATATTCACTGTTTACATGCTATTGATGAATTGGATTCGGATTTCATGAGATTTCTTGGATTCGGAGGAAAACCGCAAAAACATAAATAAACCTTTTCTCTCTTTTAAAGTAAAAAGTGCAGTTTTTCCATGATCTATGAGTCGTCCACCATGAGTTTGCTGATGGATTTCAAGACCTGATTCGTGGAGTGGAGGAACCATTTCGGGTACATGGTGGGCCCGGTGCGGTACCCCGGGGCAAGAGGACCGTGTTGTTGACGTTGAGCCTGGCAGGGGAGCACTACCGACCGGTGATTTTACCCGACGCGTCGGATATCCGGAGGATACCTTCGTAGTCTTGAGATGGATGGTAGGGGCCGGTCTGGAATGACGGCGCCCTAGATATTGAGATTTGATACATTGAGATTTCGAGATATTGAGGTACTGAGATTTGATGATCCAGGTCAATCCGGGTAGCCGGAGCCTGAGATATTGAGATATGTGGATTTATATTTTTGTGTCGTTGCTAGACACGGTTTATACTGATTTCCTTATGATACCTCATTTTTAAAAATACAGAAATCTCACTGAGTTATGAAAGCAGTTTCTTTAGTACATGTACTCTGTTTTCATGCCTTCATACATCATCCATATGATATATTGCTATCTGAGGCACTGACACGAGCACTTGGTATTACTGATGTTTAGTGGTATATCCTAGCCATGGTTATAGGCTGCTGGTTATATTTTGAGGATATATTATGATCGTATGACCTAGGATTGCGTCATACATGCGATTCCAGTTCGTAGATGTATTCTATTCACGAGTTGGCAACTCACCCCCGTTGTTCCCCAGTTTCTTGCAGGTTTTGCCGTACAGGTTTCATTACGGCTTTGCTGGCACTGCTTCTTTCGGGTGACTTGGTAGTAGGTGGGTTTATTTGTATCGCACCCATCATTATACATTGTATATTATTATTCAGTTATATCTAGAAGTTCCATCAACCAAACATGTATTTATTTTGAGCTAGAGACAGTGATGTTATTCTTTTGACCTTAGAGTCGCGCGTTATTTTTCTTGCTGTTTTGAGTTCTTTTTGAGTTTTGATCCTCGCCCTTGGCGTTGTATATTATATTGCTTGTGTGGTTGTGACCGTCGATTGACGAAGAGCTAGCTCCCGCTTGGGGATGCCTTTTATTGATTTCGTATACTATTCATGTTGTATCCCGTTTGGGGGCCAGTATTTACAAAGGAGACTCTGCCGAAATTTTCAGTAAATATTTGATGTTTTTTTAAAAAAAAACGTATAATTCGGCTTATGCTATTTAAACTACTTGTTTTAAGTTGGTTTTTCCTTCACTCTACTACTTTTCTTGGTTTGGATTTCTGGGTTTTCGGCTTACTTAGATTACGTACGCTTCGAGACGTTTCGTAGTTTAAGTGCCGGTCATGTTCCGTACTTTCGGGACGTGACAAAGTTGGTATCAGAGCGTTAGGTTTTACCTTGGGAGCGTAGGATGACCCTTGGTTGATGGAATAGGTGACTAAAGTAGAGTGACGTACCGTGGGTATGTTCCGCGGCATACTTTGTTAGTGTATATGCCCTAGGGGCCATTATTGTATCATACTAGCATGTATATTACTTAATGGAAGCTTGGGATATTCACAGTTGTATATAACAGTCTTGCTAAACATGGTAGTATGCTACTTGGTTTGAGTCTACTTTAATATGTGCATATGTTTCTTGTAACGTATCACTTATACATATTAGTAGAGCCCATAGGATCTTTTCTTGATTACCAGCGTCGTGATGGCAGTCACACTAGTGGGGGCTGGGTAGTCTGTAAGCAACATCCTATACAGGTCCCTGGTCGTTGGATTATCGAGATAGGGCATCGATATTCCAGAGTAGACTAAGTGTATACGCTTCTCATCCCAGTTGGAGAGATGGTCTGTCCCACAGCCATCAGTACGTCGTACTAGAGATAGTATACAGGTGCTCGTTAGGTTACGGGTACACCCGACAGGACTCGCCGGGGAACTGATTGGTTGGTATTATACCCATCGTCGGTCAACAGTTCCCAGGTGACATGAGTATAGCATAGTCCGCAGACTTGACACCGCTGCTTCGCCTCGAGTGTGTCCCACTGTTCTTAGATTGCTACCCTACCACGGCTCAAAGGAGTCGTGCAAACAGGTGGCAGTTGGGTGCAGTCCCGAGCACTTGGAGGCAGTGGCGGTTAGATAGGATTCGTCTCTCCCGGTATTGGGAGATGATATCGCGCTGTGTCAGAGAGCCATTACGCAAAGTCCCTGGCCAGGGCAAGCGAAATATACTGGTAGGTTCCAGTAGCTTCTCAGGGCGTAATGGGCTTCGCTCCGACACGACTTATACAGCTATTAAGGGACTGACGCTTGCCGCCCCCTAGGCTTGATATGCGATAGTCTTAGACGAAGAGACCGGACTGTACGGAGATTGTCACATCAGGCTCAGTAGGGGTTCGAGATGGTTTTCCTCATCGGCCTTCTTATCGACATCTACCTGGGGACCGTTACGTACAGCTAGTGCCGCTTGTGGTCTGTGGTTAAACCCACTGCCAGCGTAATGTCGAGTCTTTAGAGTCCCACACAGAGAGTTTCCCTGCTCCAGGCGAAAGGATATAGAGGTCGTATGGTTTTACGACAAGGGTTCGGATGCGTACGTGTGTTTACGCACGTACGACTTTTCGGACAGTTTATACTAGCCGGCTTTAGTTTAAGCCAGTTTCTAGTATCGGGTTATTGGATTTATACAGTCTAAAGTTTTTCCGTGTTTTCACGGATTATAGGGGCATTCTCGTAATTTTTCGGGAACCTTCTAGAAGAGTGGTGACTAAGGGGTTAAGGTGGCATGAGCATTAATTGATTAATGACTCATTTGTATGATTCATCCTTTGCACTTAATGACTCATTAATGAGATAATGAGTCATATGATGAATCACACAAGGTGAATGCATCAACCATAATGATTAAATCATTTATTTATTTATTTGATTAAATTGTTATGGTTGTTATATTCAAAATGAGTTGATTATTCTTTTCATTCTCATCTTCTCCTTCTCTCTCCTCAAGCTCACTCTCTCTTGAAACCCTAACCCTAACCTCTCATGTGTTGAGATCAAGGGTTAGCTAGACTAAAACATCCATAACCTCACTCTATATCCCCTAGGTAGCTTAGATTAGCACTTTAAGCAACCTAGTTATCTCAAGTTTGAGATTTAGCTTGGCGTTGGAGCATTCGGGTGGATCGTCTTTGATTCGAGGAGGCCGTGAAGTTGCCGCTGTTCCAAGGAGCCTACGAGGAGTGGAGGACAGCGATGAAGACCCGAAGGACTTATAACGTGAGGTATAACTCCGGTACCGAGTAGTTAAACCTCTAGTATAACGTTAGCAATGGTTTAGATTACGATTCATGCGCTCAAGTCCGTGTTACGAAGCTTTGATAATCGTTTTTCATATATTCCGCCTCCCCGCAAGTTAGTGGGGTGCGTGACATGGACTTACAGTGGTATCAGAGCCAACTAAACCATTACTAGCTTATTAGCAACTGATTAGAAGTACGATCGACGAAAAATACGAAATACGAAAAACCAAAACCCATAGTTTCTGTTAATTTTAAAACTGTCTAAAAATTTTTTTGACATACCTTAAAATTCACAGCAGGGAAATTGATGAATACTGGGAAAATACGAGTCACTGAATCGGCAAAACGACCGCGGTTCCGTGGCAATAGAGAGCTATTGCCGCGGATCCGCCGCCGAGTCAACGCCGAGTTGACTCGGAGTTTCACAGTAATTCATAATTTTGGGTTTTTTGTTTTCCTGTATATACTGTTTATGCCCAGGTTGCCTCTGTGATGATTTGCTTTTGGGGTAGACACGGAATTTTGTATTCGATCGATGTTCTAAGATATTTGCTAACTGGGTTTTTATCTGTAATGTTTAATGTGTTCGTAAACCTCCCCTAACTGCTAGTATGTCGGTTTGCAGGGGGTTGCACATTTCTGAAATGTTTACTGTTTGTGTATATGAACTGTATTGGACTGTTGTGATGATTAGCCGGGGGTTTGAGATGTATTTAATATTCATTCAATGTAAATGTAATTTGATGTAATATTCTTTTGCGGGGCACATCCAGGTTGCGGTTGTAGCCACCTTTGTATTATTTCTTTTTACTGTTTTTGCTCCTAGGATAGACCCAAGGTGGGGTACACAAACTACCGGGTATTTTGAAGTATTGAGGCAGACCGCTTCACTTCTGGTACTTGGCGGGTAGTTTGCCGTACCCGTAGGGGTCTAGGGTGGGGTAATAGCAATTCATCACAACTGTGTAATCCGTCTTTTATTGCAGGCTCAAAGCAAATGCGGATTGCTAATAAATCCAATAAAGTTCATCTGTGATCTGGAATGCATATTATTGCGTCTGACGAATGTACAATATCTATATATGATAGCTATTAGACATCACTTATGTTTTACACCCGCGCTAGCCCAGCCCCCGCTCTGTCGTTAGTTAAGTAACCTAACGGGTGATGACGGGTCCCCGTGGCGAATGCGGATGGCATAAGAGGACGTGGTATTTTCATTGTTTTCTACAATGATAGGATAAATGATGGGACGCATTATTATAATGCAACGAAAATAAACCAAAGTTTAATCGTTGGAAGAAATTTAAAAGAAACCACTCGGTTATTTTAAAAAAAAAGTATCAGATTTTTAATTGCGGAGCTTTAACCACTCCTTTTAAAAAGTATCAGGTTCCTTCGATTATATCAAGTTCACTACGTTCACGGTTTTGCCAAAACCATTCATAGCCCTCCGTCATTTCATATTGATAGTCAATAGTATTCAACCTGTGTTTGTTGACTAAAGTCAAGGCACAGTGTTTGGTAGATGTTGGATATTTATATGCAGCATAGATAGATGCGTTGGTTTGGGACAGTCGTATTACCTTGTTGACTAAAGTCAAGGGTATGTACGGGTGGGTTCAAATTAACCTGGACAATAACGGGTAGAACTTGACATGTGACTTATGATTTGTTGACTAAAGTCAAGGTCATAAGAGCATGGGGCAAAAATCCACATCGGGAATTTCTAAAGAAACTGAAATTTGCAGAGAGAGCATACCATTTTGGAGTTTGATGAATGTTGGTAGGATTCCTTCAACATTATCATACGATGATATTTTGGATCCCGATCCTACTGTGAGTACATGCTACTTATCAGGAGATTCGTCACTTAACGATCAATGCTATAAACCAAGTAGGTGCCAAGAAAGGTGTCGGCGGGGTTACGCCCCCAGAGAAAAGAGGTTATTTAATTAAGGAACTTCACGAAAGCGTTGGAAAACCTCCCTCGAAGTATCGACACTAGCCTGGCTGAACGGTTAAGCAAGTATTGTACGGTGAGAATTGTCCTGGCTAATTCTTCTTTTATGGTTTGAGGAAGGATTCGAGAAACAGTGGGAGCCATCCTGTTTAGATAAACTTAAAACCAATCTAAACTTGCAACAGCATCATGCTAAAATGTTTTCTTCTCTCTCTCTTAATTGCAGCGACCTTGTGACCACACATAGGTTACATCTAGATAACAAATTGACTGAATCTGACTTATATGACTGGCAAAGGTCTGTCCAAATGTCCATTGGTTATAACAAGCTGGACCACCCTATTACTACTCAAGATCCCGCCGTCCCAGGTCCAGTTTCCACTGTCGCGGATATGGATATCCGTCAGACAAGGGAAAAAGATAAAGCAAAAGCTAAATGCCTCGTGTTAGCTTCAGTTGATGGTGTATACCAGAAGCAGCACGAGAAGAAGGACTTAGTTTCCATCTTTCTCCATAATAAAGATTTATATGGAGAGCAATCTCATATCACTAGATATGAAACCTCGAACGAATTAATTCAAGCGAGGTTAGCTGACGGGTCATCTGTAGAGGAAAACGTCCTTACAATGACTAGCTGTATTGATGAGCTCCAGGACCTGGAGACCGCGTTGGGAAACGAGTCAAAAACTGCCTTGATTCTACAGTCTCTGCCTCCTACCCTGAAGGAAACCAGGGAAGGAGAAGGAAAGAGAAAGGCAATAGTTTCGAGACTGGATATAGTAAAAGAGGGACATTCCTATTGTTACAAGAATGAACATTGGCAGAATGATTGCAGGGCTTTAGAAGCCAATAACCAGAATGAGAAGCATGTTGTGGTTTCAGCCTTAAGTGTGTTTCTTATTGAGAACTGTATGTCAGTTAACCCTACTTCCTGGGTATTGGATACCGGGTCAGGAACTCATATCTGTAATACATTACAGACTCTGAGAAACCGTAGGGTTATCGGGATAGGTTATATAACCCTCACGGTTGCTAACGGAATGAGCATGAACGCTGAATCCGTAGGGGAATATCATCTTGGACTGACAACTGGGCAGATATTGATTCTGCGTAACTGTTTTTATGTACCAGGTATGAGTTGTAATATCATATCTGTACCCTTACTTTCTAAGGAAGGATATGATTTTGCTTTTACAAGAGATGTGGTTCACATCCACCTAAATCAAGATTTGATTGGGTCAGGTACATTAGAAAACGGAATATACGTATTAAATCAAGCTCAGGTTTTTAGTGTCCAGAACACACTTAAAAGAAAGTCTCCGGAAACAAATCAGGCTTTCTTATGGCATTGTAGACTAGGTCACATCAATGAGAGAAGGTTGACTAAGTTACATGGAGAAGGATATTTGAATCCATTCGAATATCAATCTTATGCTACTTGTGAATCTTGTCTCATGGGAAAGATGACAAAGACTCCGTTTACTGGACACGGAGTAAGAGCAAGCGAGCTCTTGGGACTCGTACACAGTGACGTGTGCGGTCCAATGTCTACACATGCGCGAGGTGGTTATTCCTACTTCATTACTTTTACGGATGATTTCTCTAGGTATGGATATATCTTCTTAATGAAGCATAAATCCGAGGCCTTTGAGAAATTCCAAGAATACAAGAATGAAGTAGAAAAACAAACCGGCAAAAGTATCAATACACTGAGATCTGATCGAGGTGGTGAATACTTAAGTGCCGAGTTCCTAGGTTACTTAAAAGAGAATGGAATTCTCTCTCAGCTTACTCCTCCATACACATCACAACATAATGGTGTATCGGAGAGACGGAACCGAACCCTATTGGATATGGTACGTTCCATGATGAGTAACGCTGAGTTGCCGCGATCATTCTGGGGATATGCACTAGAATCAGCTGCATATCTTTTAAACCGAGTTCCAACCAAGACTGTGCCTACCACACCATATCAGATGTGGAGTGGGAAGAAACCCTATCTTAAGTATCTTAAGACATGGGGATGTCCTGCTTTTGTAAAGAAGCAGAATGCGGATAAGCTCGAGGCACGCTCAGTACAGTGTAAGTTTGTGGGATATCCAAAGAACTCCATGGGATATTGTTTCTATTACGCAGAGGAACAAAAGGTCTTTGTTTCTCAACATGCCCGCTTCTTGGAAACTGAGTTTTTAGAAAATCAGAAGAGTGGGAGCGCAATAGAACTGGAAGAAATTCCAGAACCACAAGCTATTACTGAAACCTTGGTAGAACGAGAAGGTTCAGGAGAACAGGACATCCCGACGCCACTCCGCAGGAGTAGTAGTCAATCTCATCCGCCCGAGAGATACTACGGTTTTCTCATAGACAGGGATAGAGAGGATTGCACTATTGATTATGATGAGCCTACTAGCTTCCAGCAAGCCATTCAGAGTGGTGACTCAGGAAAATTGCTGGATGCAATGCGGACCGAAATGGAGTCCATGTACACCAACAAAGTATGTACTTTGGACATTGCTCCAGATGGGGTAAAACCCGTAGGATGCAAATGGACCTTCAGAAAGAAGATTGGTGTAGATAGACAGGTTGAAACCTATAAAGCTAGACTTGTTGCAAAGGGTTTCCGTCAAAGACCTGGTTTGGACTATGACGAAACCTTTTCTCCAGTGGCTATGCTTAAATCTATTCGGGTCCTTCTTGCTATTGCTGCCTTCCACGATTATGAAATCTGGCAGATGGACGTAAAGACGGCCTTTCTAAATGGTAATTTGGAAGAAAGCGTCTATATGGATCAGCCAGAAGGATTCATTCAGAGTGGGAGCAGCGGTAAAGTATGCAAGCTGCTTAAGTCCATTTATGGACTAAAGCAGGCATCGCGGAGTTGGAACATCTGTTTTGATGATGCTGTCAAAGAATTTGACTTTATCAAAAATCCAGATGAACCATGCATATACAGTAAGATTGTAGGGAGAGCTGTAGTATTCCTCGTCTTGTACGTGGACGACATTCTCCTAATAGGAAATGATATTCCTATGTTACAGTCAGTCAAAAGATTCTTGTCACATAAGTTCTCCATGAAAGACCTAGGTGATGCCATCTACATTCTAGGAATCCGGATCTATCGTGATAGATCAAAGAGGATGTTGGGACTTTCACAGTCCAGGTACATAGACACCATAGTGAAGAGATTCAGTATGGATGATTCTAAGCGCGGTAACCTACCGGCTTGTCACGGAATCACCCTCTCCAAAGAGATGTCTCCCAAGAATGATTTGGAAAGGGATCGCATGTCGATTATACCCTACGCTTCTGCGGTAGGCTCTATAACGTATGCGATGTTATGTACCAGACCAGATGTAGCATACGCATTGAGCGTTATAAGCCGGTATCAGGCAAACCCAGGGGAGAAGCACTGGATAGCAGTAAAGAACATTCTCAAGTACCTGAGAAGGACTAAGGAAATGTTCTTGGTGTATGGCGGAAAAGACCTTCAGATGGAGGCCTTTGCCGACTCCGGCTTCCAGAGTGACAAAGATGACTCCAAATCCATGTCGGGTTATGTCTTTACCCTCAATGGAGGGGCGGCCTGTTGGAAGAGTTCCAAGCAGGAGACCGTTGCTGACTCAACAATGGAAGCAAAGTACATAGCTGCTTGCGATGCCGCAAAAAAAGCTGTCTGGATGAAAAAGTTCCTCACAGAATTTCAGGTGGTTCCTTCCAGTGTTAGTCCAATACCTCTGTATTGTGACAACAACGGCGCTATAGCTTTAGCGAAGGAACCCAGGTCCCATCAGAAGTCCAGACACATCTTAAGGCGGTATCACCTGATCAGGGAGATCATAGATCGCCGGGAGATCGAGGTGAAGAGAGTAAAGACGAAGGATAACATTGCTGACCCATTCACAAAGGCCATTCCTCAAACGCAGTTCGAGAGGCTATTCGAGATGATAGGTCTACGATATGCCAGCTCATGGCCCTAGTGCAAGTGGGAGATTGTTAGTGTATATTCCCTAGGGGCCATTATTGTATCATTCTAGCATGTATATTACTTAATGGAAGCTTGGGATATTCACAGTTGTATATAACAGTATTGCTAAACATAGTAGTATGCTACTTTTTTTGAGTCTACTTTAATATGTGCATATGTTTCTTGTAACGTATCACTTATACATATTAGTAGAGCCCATAGGATCTTTGCTTGATTACCAGCGTCGTGATGGCAGTCACACTAGTGGGGGCTGGATAGTCTATAAGCAATATCCTATACAGGTCCCTGGTCGTTAGATTATTGAGATAGGGCATCGATATTCCAGAGTAGACTAAGTGTATACGCTTCTCATCCCAGTTGGGGAGATGGTCTGTCCCACAGCCATCAGTACGTCGTACTAGAGATAGTATACAGGTGCTCGTGAGGTTACGGGTACACCGGACAGGACTCGCCGGGGAACTGATTGGTTAGTATTATACCCATCGTCGGTTAACAGTTCCCAGGTGACATGAGTACAGCATAGTCCGCAGACTTGACACTGCTGCTTCGCCTCGAGTGTGTCCCACTGTTCTTAGATTGCTACCCTACCACGGCTCAAATGAGTCGTGCAAACAGGTGGCAGTTGGGTGCAGTCCCGAGCACTTGGAGGCAGTGGCGGTTAGATAGGATTCGTCTCTCCCGGTATTGGGAGATGATATAGCGCTGTGTCAGAGAGCCATTACGCAAAGTCCCTGGCCAGGGCAAGCGAAATATACTGGTAGGTTCCAGTAGCTTCTCAGGGCGTAATGGGCTTCGCTCCGACATGACTTATACAGCTATTAAGGGACTGACGCTTGCCGCCCCCTAGGCTTGATATGCGATAGTCTTAGACGAAGAGACCGGACTGTACGGAGATTGTCACATCAGGCTCAGTAGGGGTTCGAGATGGTTTTCCTCATCGGCCTTCTTATCGACATCTACCTGGGGACCGTTATATACAGCTAGTGCCGCTTGCGGTCTGTGGTTAAACCCACTGCCAGCGTAGTGTCGAGTCTTTAGAGTCCCACACATAGAGTTTCCCTGATCCAGGTGAAACGATATAGAGGTCGTATGGTTTTACGACAAGGGTTCGGATGCGTACGTGTGTTTACGCACGTACGACTTTTCGGACAGTTTATACTAGCCGGCTTTAGTTTAAGCCAGTTTCTAGTATCGGGTTATTGGATTTATACAGTCTAAAGTTTTTCCGTGTTTTCACGGATTATAGGGGCGTTCTCGTAATTTATCGGGAACCTTCTAGAAGAGTGGTGACTAAGGGGTTAAGGTGGCATGAGCATTAATTGATTAATGACTCATTTGTATGATTCATCCTTTGCACTTAATGACTCATTAATGAGATAATGAGTCATATGATGAATCACACAAGGTGAATGCATCAACCATAATGATTAAATCATTTATTTATTTATTTGATTAAATTGTTATGGTTGTTATATTCAAATTGAGTTGATTATTCTTTTCATTCTCATCTTCTCATTGTCTCTCCTCAAGCTCACTCTCTCTTGAAACCCTAACCCTAACCTCTCATGTATTGAGATCAAGGGTTAGCTAGACTAAAACATCCATAACCTCACTCTATATCCCCTAGGTAGCTTAGATTAGTACTTTAAGCAACCTAGTTATCTCAAGTTTGAGATTTAGCTTGGCGTAGGAGCTTTCGGGTGGATCGTCTTTGATTCGAGGAGGCCGTGAAGTTGCCGATGTTCCAAGGAGCCTACGAGGAGTGGAGGACAGCGATGAAGACCCGAAGGACATGTAACGTGAGGTATAACTCCGGTACCGAGTAGTTAAACCTCTAGTATAACGTTAGCAATGGTTTAGATTACGATTCATGCGCTCAAGTCCGTGTTACGAAGCTTTGATAATCGTTTTTCATATATTTCGCCTCCCCGCAAGTTAGTGGGGTGCATGACATGGACTTACATACTTACGATACGCTACTCCACTTAAGAAGCCTTAGGATGTACATTTCTTGTTCAGTATTATATTCATTCCTGATCTAGCCTCATCGGTACAAGTTATAGTTTTGCTGCCACGATTACGGGCAGGGAGAGCTACAGCTAGAGTTGCGGTCAGCATGAGCTCGTCACGAACGAGGGCTGACCAGGGCGTGATTCCGGCGACACACGATTGCAGAGATGTGTCTTTTTATTGTGTTTTCGCGCCACGAGCGTTTGATGGATCGCTGTATGAGATTACTCGGACGTGCAGATCAGCACCAGAGGATTGAGCCAATGATAGAGGTCAGCCAGATTTTGATGACCGTTAGCGTATTGCTTATTCATGATGATTGAGGCACTGTTCAGCGTGCAGACGAGTGAGCCAATTATTGCTGCGAACGACGAGATATCGCCCTAGATGTTGGAGCTATTGCAGCACGAGTTGTACTAAGAAATGATAAAAGGTCGCTAGTCACCGAGGTTGAATGACTAGGATATGTAGTTCGTTCGCTACCCCGATGCGAGGTCATCAGATAGATTAATTCCAGCTAGAGGCGACTTCACGCGGAGACGTTGAGAGTTGACAGAGACGATCGAATGTCAGCAACCTATTATTCCAAGTTTAAAGTATTCGGAAAGGCATGCAAGCAATTCTATGGACCCTCCAGAAGAATGAAACCCTAACTCGACTTAATGACCTTGTGAAGGCCTTAGAACCTTAGGGTTTGCGGCAGTTCCGCGGCGCCATTAGTGAGGCTTGGGTTTGCCCTTCTACGGCTGGACCATCGATGCTGTGGTACGTACTCGATACTGTTGAACTGTACCCAAGATGTTGAGCTCTTGGGGGATTATGAGGTTTTGACGAATCGATCGGATGGTTCGACTTCATTCGGATGCCAGGTGGTGAGATGCATTTCTTAGGAGACTCCAGATACGAGGATAGCCGTAGGAGCTCAGTCCATGCAGCCACGACGAGACGAGTCCGAAGCAGTCGACATTAAAGAAAGTGGAGTAAAGAGGTCCGTACAAGATCTGGATAAGATGACGTTCCACTCCACCGACATCAGAGATGCGATACGCATTACGAGGCATTGTACTTGGATATACCTTCCAGAAGAAGTCGCGATGAGTATGCAGCCGTTTCGGAACGAGAACAGATCCAGTAAGGGACGATGACTTCCGGACAGTTCGGCAGAGACGAGATTTGGGAGTGATCTCGACAGGACCTTTCTGGGATGAATTACGAGAAGACTTGGACCCAGGAGTGGTCATGTTACGCACACCGGCTGACCAGAGTTCAGGATCGTCGACGAGACATGCTATGAGTGACCACGACAGTTGGCCAGAGATTCTAAGAGGATGTGCTTGAGCGGGACTATTCCGTCATACTTGATTTTTGGTATTTTGAGCGATCTATTCGCATGATTTGGTTTTGATGATTGAGTTTCATGATATTGTTTTCATGCACCATGGTTGCACCTACTGAGTATTTACGATTTTTGCACAGTTGTTGTACTTGAGATAGTTTTCGTGCCTTGGTTTCTCATGTTTGTGATTATATGGTTTTATTATAGTTGAGTTGATTTTGTGCGTATGTACGCATACGAATTGGTTTTTGCACTCGATATAGTTCACATATGCTTGCAGTGCAGTGATACGCATTTTGTGCACTTAGATGCACTGGACTTCGATTTCGATTGTGATACTCGATGTTTGTTTTTTGCACCTTGTGCACCTGATTTGATTTTACGCATGTTCCGCGCTTGATATTGGATTTCATGATTTCGTGCATGATGGATGCACCTGAATTGGATTTTCGCGCATGTTGAGCGCATGTTTTGAGATACGATTTTGGTGCACACCAGATGCACTAAATCGAGATTCTTCGTGCATGTCAGATGCACCTGTTTTGCTGTCAGGCAAACCTGTTGCCATTGACAGATGTTTCGTGCACACCCGATGCACTTAGATATTGTTTCTGCGCGCATGTATGGCACATTCATGGATTTTGATTTCCGTGCGCACCAGACGCACGTAGTATTCATATGCATATTTTGGGATTGATTTCTTATGGAGCAGTACGTTTTTATGATGATTGCTATGAGTTTTTGTACTGAGCAGGACTAGTCAGAGGACAGTACCTGAATATATTTTGCATGCATTGATAGTTATCGAAGGGAATTCCAAAAAGCGAGCTATAGTCTCAGTCTTTACCTACGTGTCTGATATGACACGAAATGTTTAAAACAAGGAGACCCTTCTAAATTGTTTCCGAAACGACGGAACGTACATATTAAACAAAGGATATATATATATGTAGTTATTTTCTTACAATAGACGGTCGCCACTGTGCAGTGCTGCGAGCATCGCACAGCGATTTGAAAAAGGTTTGTCATGCATTGCTTCTAGATGCTTTAATGATGTATATCATGTTGGTTTTCGTATTGGATATTGACATTGATGTCTTCCCCATGACTCCGATGATTGCGGGATGCTTGACGGAGTTTTGATTTTGAGTTTTATGCTCATTTTTCATGCGCATGCGTTGCGCTACGATTTGTTTTATGTATTTACGATTTCGGAGCCCCGACGAATTGATGGTTTTCCTCAGATGTTTTAGTATTTGGGGGGAGTTTTAATTTAAATTCGGGGACTGAATTTCTTTAAGGGGGGGAAGATTGTAACGTTTTGAAAATCGTTTCGGTGAAATTTCGGAAAAATCGGTAAAATAAGGGGGTTTTCTGTAAAAAGTCAAAATACAAATATCTTTATTATAAAATTAAATATACATATTCTAGCTATGAAATTGCTAGTATTTGGTGTTTATTGAGCCACTGGTGAAATTTCAAATTTTCTGAATTTTTTTCCGAAATTAATTATTTAAATATTATTTTAAGCCGCCACTAATACATTTAATTAGGGAAAATTACAAATTGGAATGAGTTGAAATAAATTTTGTGCATCATAACACATTAAACAAAATTTTATTATATGGTTTATGAAATGAAATGGTTTGCCAAAACGGTTTAGAAAATATCGAAGAAAAAGGCTTTTTTTTGGTGAAATAAATTAATTGGAAATTGGGGTATTGTATTTATCTTTTTTCCTTACCAACACACACCCAAACCCCCATTTCCCTATCATGTGGCCGAACCCTTGCTGCCCCATTTCCCCACAAAAAAAAAGTCATTGAAAACAAAGGATAGGAAATATAGTAATTTATAAGGTATGGTTTGTTTATGTAAGACTTTCTTGCTTTGACTTTCAACTCTCCCTCTCTCTCTCTCCCCTCCCTCATTGTGCCGAGCCTCACCCCTTCCCCTACAGCAACAGCCCTCCCCCAAATCCCACTCAATTTTTGCTTCAAAAAAAAAATCCACAAAATCACTCAAAATCCATACAAATTCAAATCTAATTCCAATTCCAAGCCTTACCCATTATTCTTTGATCAATCTTGCTTGAATCCTTGGAGCAAGATGGAATTTTGGGGGCTATGTTTTGGCAAGTGTGGATCTCATTTCAAACTAGTTTGAGGTATAACCCTTTTCCAAATGATACTTGTTATAATCTAAGAGTTTAATTAAGTGTTTAATTAAGTTTTGATTGCAAGCTTGGAATTCAAGAAAGGTTTTGAATTAATGTTAGCATTTTGATCTATAGATTATGGTTATAATGGGTATCTTACCATCTTAGGATTTGAAGAATATAAACTAGTAGTTAGATTACAAATTATTACATGAAAAATGTCTAAATTAAGTTTTATTAGCGAACTAGATTTTTATAATCTATGAAAATAATTGAGATGAAAATCTAGATAGAGCTTTCATCACATCTTCAACATTATAAATTGTGGCTTAACACCTTAGAGTATGTAAAACCTAATCTAGTTGGTAGTTTGCAAATTGTTAATTTAAAATTGTTAAAATTGCATAATTGTGCAAACTACGTTTTAGCTTTTAGTTGCAAATGGGTGATTTAAAATCTAATTAAGGTTTTGATGACTGTATTAACATTTTTATTTGTTGTTTAGCAACTTAGATCATGCAAAACCAAGCTTAATTGGTGAATTGTGAATTTTGCTTTAAAAAGTGTTAAAATCGGTATTTTTGCAAACTAGGAATTTGGAATTTATACAAATTGATGAGATTAATTTGTGAAAGTTATTTGTATGACCTAATTATGTTATTTAATGAGCATTTTGGCCATTTAAATCACTAAAATTTGTAGATCAGTGAAAACATCAAGTTTTGAACCGAAATGGGATTTTGTGTTAACTAGGTTTTGGAAAATAAAACGATTTGTTTGATTTTAATGTTTTGATGAGTTAAACCTTATTTCATATATAATTAATGATTTGTGAAGCCATGATTGGTACATTTGGCATTTTCTTGATCAATCAGCGTTTGTACGCCGATGTCGAGGGTTTTTGGATTGATTTGTGAAAACAACCATATGTTTTGACCTATGTGGGATTCGTGTATCGTTTTGGTCATGAGTCGGATTTTAATGCGATACGGTGCATTATGATATGTAGGTACCCCATGTGGACTTCGAGACGACAAGCAAGTGCGTGGCGACGTCGGCACCGGCGAGTAAGGACCAGGTGAGTATATTATATCTACGGGGAGAAGTCGGGTGGATGGCGTATAGCACCCCCGCAGTTCGTAGTGATTTATACGAATGCGTATACACACATATATTGATTATATATGGTTTGAGGTTATTGAAGCTAATATGGATATTTGGTGTGCTTGGATGATTTAGTGTCGCGAAACCCTAGAGTAGTGGTCACACCACACATGCACACACATACACCCATACTTGAATTCATTCTTCTTTCATATGCGCTTATATGGGATTATATATAGTTATGTGTTCACATGGGTATGGGACTATGTGTTCATATACTGGATTTGAGATGAGTCGATGAGATTTGAGTTGAGGCCGTGAGATCGGTGATATGGAAGGATTCGTACTTGAGATACGTCCTGTTGTTATAGCGGATCTTTAGATGACAATGCTATGTGAATAGTGATATTAGTAGTGTACTAGACGTAGATCAGTACCCCAGATGATGATCTTGATAAAGAGGATACCAGATTAACAGTGTGATGAGTATGATATTGACCCGTACCCAGATTTGGGGATGCCGTACGACGGATTTACGTACGAGTTATGTATTGATGATTGATCCGCACTCTTGACTTGGGATGTTTGACTATAGATATGGTATCGGATATGATATTATTAAGGCAGGATCACCGACTAATATATATACAGGTATGTATACATGTTAGGCGGTTTCCTTATCTGTAGTTCAGCTTGTTAGTTCAGCAGTATTGTTTAGTGTAGTTGTTAGACTAGATTAGACTCCTACCTATTGTAAAACTAACGAATCGTGGGTATTTTAAAAGACAGGTCAAGGGATTCTACGGATATTTCAAAAGACGTATCTTTTCTTAAAAACACCGTAGCCCTTATTTTCAAAACACCGCGATTCGTGTTATTTCAAAAGGCACTAATGTATGACTTATATTAGGGTAATGCAGATTTGTTATCATTGTGTCTAGTATTTAGCTCCCACTCATTATTGTTGTTCGCTCCGCATCGCATGCTTATATTTTGATTCATATCCTATTATTAATATCATGCTGTTAAGACACCAGCACCATTACCGATGACGCGTATGTACCACGTACACTTACTTGCGGGCTCACACACATCTTCATCGGTAATTGCCATGTCACGAACACTTTAGAAAATTCTATTTCATTTGACATAGGTTGTTAGCTAATAGTTTAGACATGATATTAGTGTACTTGCCTTATATGCTAGTTAGACATTGTAGTTATTGCCTGCTACTTCATGCATGTTATTATTCACTATTGTGTCGCATTCATAGATTCTTATGCCTATATTCAATGTTTACATGCTATTGATGACTTGGATTCGGATTTCATGAGATTTCTTGGATTTGGAGGAAAACCGCAAAACATAAATAAACATTTTCTCTCTTTTAAAATAAAAAGTGCGGTTTTCCCATGATGTATGAGTCGTCCACCATGAGTTTGCTGATGGATTTCGAGACCTGATTCGAGGAGTGGAGGAACCGTTTCGGGTACATGGTGGGCCCGGTGCGGTACCCCGGGGCAAGAGGATCGTGTTGTTGATGTTGAGCCTGGCAGGGGAGCACTGCCGACCGGTGATTTTACCCGACGCGTCGGATATCTGGAGGATACCTTCGTAGTCTTGAGATGGATGGTAGGGGCCGGTCTGGACTGACGGCGCCCTAGATATTGAGATTTGATACATTGAGATTTCGAGATATTGAGGTACTAAGATTTGATGATCCAGGTCAGTCCGGGTAGCCAGAGCCTGAGATATTGAGATATGTGGATTTATGTTTTTGTGTCGTTGCTAGACACGGTTTATACTGATTTCCTTATGATACCTCATTTTTAAAAATACAGAAATCTCACTGAGTTATGAAAGCAGTTTCTTTAGTACATGTACTCTGTTTTCATGCCTTCATACATCATCCATATGATATATTGCTATCTTAGGCATTGACACGTGCACTTGGTATTACTGATGTTTAGTGGTATATCCTAGCCATGGTTATAGGCTGCTGGTTATATTTTGAGGATATATTATGATCTTATGACCTAGGATTGCGTCATACATGCGATTCCTGTTCGTAGATGTATTCTATTCACGAGTTGGCAACTCACCCCGTTGCGCCCCAGGTTCTTGCAGGTTTTGCCGTACAGGTTTCATTACGGCTTTGCTGGCACTGCTTCTTTCGGGTGACTTGCTAGTAGGTGGATTTATTTGTATCGCACCCATCATTATACATTGTATATTATTATTCAGTTGTATATAGAAGTTCCATCAACCAAACATGTATTTATTTTGAGCTAGAGACAGTGATGTTATTCTTTTGACCTTAGAGTCGCGCGTTATTTTTCTATGGATTTCTTGTTGTTTTGAGTTCTTTTTGAGTTTTGATCCTCGCCCTTGGCGTTGTATATTATATTGCTTGTGTGGTTGTGACTGTCGATTGACGAAGAGCTAGCTCCCGCTTGGGGATGCCTTTTATTGATTTCGTATACTATTCATGTTGTATCCCGTTTGGGGGCCAGTATTTACAAAGGAGACTCTGCCGAAATTTTCAGTAAATATTTGAATTTTTTTTTAAAAAAAAAACGCATAATTCGGCTTATGCTATTTAAATTACTTGTTTTAAGTTGGTTTTTCCTTCACTCTACTACTTTTCTTGGTTTGGATTTCTGGGTTTTCGGCTTACTTAGATTACGTACGCCTCGAGACGTTTCGTAGTTTAAGTGCCGGTCATGTTCCGTACTTTCGGGACATGACACTTACAGTGGTATCAGAGCCAAGCTAGAGGCTTAAACGATGTTTGTTAGATTACATAACCGAAACAACTCCGAAACTTGAAACTACGAAATCCAGTTTCTGTCGAATTTTTAAATGGCTCTAAATTTTTTTTAAACAACTGCAAAATGTTGTATGAGATATAACATGAACACTGAGAAAATTTGAAGGGGTTTTCTGCAAATATGGCCGGCCACATAGGGATAAAATCCGGCCTCCTCGGTTCAAGTATGATGTTTTGGCTTCAAATTTTCAGGGTGTTCCATTCTCTGGGTTTTAGGGTTTCTGGTGTTATTTGTCTTTGATAAATTTGTGATGTTAACTTTCTGCAAAGGAAACTCAGAATGTTTCGCAGTCGTAATTCTAACATGAATTTGGGTTATTTAAGCGATGTTAAAAGGTTCAAACGGATATCAATAACCCAATTTTTCCCCGATGGAAATTTTCCAAGTGTTGGATTATTTCCAAGTTCAAAAATTTCAGAAAATCATGCAAGCGATTCTGTGGACCCTTTAGAAGAACGAAACCCTAACTCGATTCTGTGACCGTCAAAACCGTCATCAAACCCTAGGGTGTGTGGTAGTTTACCGGTGCCACAGGTGAGGCATTGGTTGACCCTTCTACGGCAGGTTCATAGGAGCTGTGGCATGTTCTGGGCGCTTTTTGAACTCCGATCAAGTGTTGAGCTTGTAGGGTAATTTTAGGTGCTTGCTTATTCAATCGAAAAGTTTAACTTCGTCTAGCTATCTATGATAGTGATACAATATTTGCAATCCATATAATCAGTTATGAGATAATTAGTTTGAATTTTATAAATGCGGATTCCAACTGTTATAGTTTTCACTTTCTTTTCAGCGACCATAAGTTTTATATGTGGTTTATCACCGGTTTCGGTGGTATATGTCAACGACAATTGGAATACGCATATTTACTTACGTTGATGACATATGATGTTATGTGTTGCTGTGATATGTTGTATTGGATCGTCGTGTTCAGAATAGCCAGGGGTTTTTATGTGAAATGAGAGTTTTTTATTTTCATTCATGTAAAAGCTTGTATTTAATATTCTTTTATTGGTGGACTTCCGGGTTGAGGATGATGTATATTATTTACTTTTCTGCATTAGGATAGACCCAAGGACGAGAGCATAAGTAACCGGGTTCTACGGTCCAGTGGGGGACCATCTCGAGCAGTCAAGACTGGGTCTTCTAGCTCTAGAATTAGTAGGCTTGCTTGCCGCTCTCGTAAGGGTCTAGGGATGTGGGTTTGGCTATTCATCGCGACCGTGGAATCCGTGTTTTATACTGGCTTAATTTAAAACACGGAATTCCAAGTATATCCAATATTTCATATATGTTCTTCTTGTGCTGATATTTTGTGATGTGATCACTTGATATGTTCTGAGACGAATGCCTATATTATATATATTGCTGCTTTCGTTTCTTCGGTGATGCTTATGAAGCATAATTAATGGGACTTCATTAATGTGATTAATGAAAAAAAAGAAACCTAAAGATGTTGCTGAATCTTGTTTTAATAACTTGTAGCTCTAGTTCTTGCTTTGCTTAGTGGTATTCTTTGTAGAATATCCAGTACCTTATTCGATAAGGAAAGAGCCAAGATCCCTCCACCGGGAGTGACCTCTATAGCAAAACTAGCAAATGCTACAACCCACTCAGTTTTCTTTTGATTGCTTGTATAGTTTTTGCTTTGCATAGGGGTATTTGTGAAATATCCTGCACCATATTCGATAAGGAAAGAGCCGAGATCCCTTCACCGGGAGTGACCCCTTTAGCAAAACTAGTAAAAGCCTAAAAAACACTCCTTTTCAAAATCACTCGATTCTACAACGATATCATGTTCATTACGCAAAAGGTTTTCTTAAAAACCTGTCGCAACCCTCCGTCATTTCAGATAAGTACTACTTAGTATTCGTGCTATGTTTGTTGGCATCTGTCAAGGCATAGTGTGCGGTAGCTAACTAATGCTTATCTGCAGCGTACGATGCGCTTGGATTAGGGTAGTTGTGCGATTTGTTGGCCTCCGTCAAGGGTCGTGCGGGTGGGTTTAATTCAATAATGAAATCTACGAGTTGAATATGACTTGCAGCCTATGGTTTATTGGCCTCCGTCAAGGTCATAGAAAGCTAAGGGCAAAATATTAACGGGAATTTCAAGTGTTGAAATTTGCAGTGAGATTGCATACCTTCTATGAGATAGTTGGATCCCGATACCCACTGCGAGTAAGAGTTACTCCTGGGAGAGTTTTACACATTATTATTAGCCGATCAAGTAGGTGTCTAGAAAGGTGTTAACGGGGTTACGACCCTGGGAAAACGAGCTTTATTTTAATTATGTCCATGCGAATGCACGGGGAACTTTCCTCAAAGTACCAACACTGGCCTAACCGAAAGATTGGCGAACTTATAGGGTGTAATTAGTCCGGGCTAGTCTTACCTTTTAGGGTTTGAAGGAAGATTTGATAAAAACACTGGGAGCTATCCTGATTAGATAAAATAATGACCAATCTGATCTTGCAAGAGCGCACGCAGAGTGTTTTCTTCTCTCCCTCTCTCCTGGTAGCGATCGTGTCACGCCTTAATCAAGATAATAATATGGATGCATTGACCGAACCTACTTATTATACTGAGCTAGCAAACGTTGCTTCTGCTCTATCTTATAATTGTTATATGTCCGAGCAGGAAATAGGGGAATATCCAGATTCTCATGCTACCGAATCTAGGATTAAGCATGTTGATGCATATTCTTCAAGTGTGTTCATTACCGAGAACTGTTTCTCACTATCCTCTACGTCCTAGGTATGTGATACCGGATCAGGATCCCGCATATGTAATATGTTACATGGGTTACAGAAAGATAGAGAACTGAGAATAGGTGATATGTCTCCAAGTGTTAGAGAATGATGCAAGTGTTGCAGCCAAATCAATTGGCAAATATCACCTTGTATTAATACAATGATTCTGAACGAAAGTTATTACATACTGAACCTGATATACAACGTTACATTGGTTTCTTTAAAAATTTAAAGAAGGATATAATTCTGGATAGGATGATAATGCTATGAACATTTTCCTGAATCAAGAGTTGATTCGATCAGGCACGTTATATAATAGCATATACGTTCTAAATCAAACCACAGTTCAATGTATACCGAACACATACAAGAGGACTTGTTCAGAAATGAACAAATTCTTCTTGTGGCATTATAAACTAGGTCATATCAATGCGACACGACCAGTTAAGTTATATTAAGATGAATATGAGAATCTGTTCGAATTTTCATCTTATAATACTTTCCAGTCTTGTCACAAAGGTAAAATGACCAATACTCCGTTTACTAGGAACAAAGAAAGAGTTACTGAACTCTTGGGACGGATACATGATGATGTATACAGTCCTATGTCAAGGTTGGTTCTTCGTACTTCATTATATTCACTGATCATCTCTCAAGGTTCGGAAATATGTTCCAGTTGAAACACAAGTCTGAAACTTTTGAGAAATTCTAGGAATATAAGCTTGAAGTTAAAGAACCAGATGGGTAGAAGTATTAAGTCCTTCGATGAGATTGAGGAGGAAAATACTTGCGCATGGAATTCCCGGAGTTTCTAAAAGGATAATGTAATTCTCTCACAGCATACTCCTTCGTATACACCACAGCACAACGGTGTATCGAGGCGGAGGTATCACACCCTATGAGATATGACGCACTCTATGATGAGTAATGCTGAGTTACCTGTTTCCTTTTGGGGTTATGCACATGAGAAGCTGCGTACCTATTGAATGGGGTTCCGTCCAAATCAGGGCCTACCACTACATATGAGATATGGAATGGGAAGAGACCATGTCTTAAAAGTGTAGGCTTCCTAGGCACACTCAAGAGGTTCCACAAGGCATCAACCATGCCAAATTCAAATTTTCCGGTGTCGAGAAACCCTAAACTAGATCGATTACTAGAGGTAAGGTGAAAACAAATGCAAGCAAACAACTTTGCTACAAAGTGAATGGAAATACAACCTTTGTAGATCCGGTCCTCCACTTCTTTAGCTCCGTGATGACGTCCCTTCGCTGCGATCACCGGGATCCCGGACTCGAGCGATGGTTTCGTCGAAGAAATGAGCGGGCTAGGTCGTTGACTTCGATGCCGAAGATGATCTACGTCGAGGCAACTCTAACTCAAGCTCCATCTTCACTAGCTCATGAAACTTGTGAAGAAAACACCCTATACAACATGGCAAGTGGTAGAGGATGAAGAAATAGGAAGTGGGTTCACTTTGGATTTAGATTTCTCACTTGGATTCATCACTTGATAATTTTCAAGCAAGCTTTCTTTTTCTTCATCAAGAAGAAGAAGAAAAAGAAAGAAAAAGAATTATCACAAAAAGAAAATTCAAGTGATATCTATCATATTGCAACCATGGGTGAGATAAACTCAAGTAGAGAATAAACTAGAGTTTAGGTAAATGGTTAGGGTTAAGGAATAAAACAAAATGGTAAGACTTTTTCAAAGATGCTAGAAAACAACATGAAGCTTCTAGTAAAGAAAAGAAAGAAAGCCACCATTTTGTTTTAACTAAATAAATAAAATAAATAAAGAAAACAAAACCCTAACCATTAACCTAAAGAATGGTTTAAAGCATGCACACCCAAGTTTGCATGTATCATCAAACATGATACAAACTAGTGCACAAACGTATATCATATATACAATATGCACAATCAAGTGAGAAAATCAATCTTAAGTGAGCAAATACTAGTTAATGTAAAGTAATATATCAAATATAAAATTATACATTAAATCATTAAATCAACGCTTGATTTAATGATCCGGTCATATAGCATATAACCAACTAATATCAAGTGTATCAATGTATCGAATCAACACTTGATTCGGTAACCCGGCTATATCTCATATAACCGTCCAATGATACAGATCGCGAGGATAGAATACAGTATCACATACTGGTATTATTCTCGGTCCCACACATATCTCATATGCGCTCCTATTTCGTTTCGCTTGAGCCAGGAAACCTCCGTGTAGGACTCTAAAGACTCGTCAATACGTCGGCAGCAGGTGATGATCATATCAAACACCCACAAGCCACAAGCGGTCTGCTAAACGTAACGGCCACCCGGGTATTGAGCGATCGGAAGATCAACGAGCATGCCCGCTCACACTCCTGTGAATCCAACCAGAAACACTTACCGTACCGTCCGGTCTCGTCGTCTGATATGTCGCATATCTCGCCTAGGGGTGGTAAACGTCAGACCCCAATAGCTCGATAAGTCGTGTCGATATGAGGTCTATAACAATTCGAGAAACTACTGGTAACACTTACCAGTAAATCTCAGCAACCCTGGCCAGGGATTTCTGGTTATAGCCAATCGAACACAGCACAACATCAACTCCCTATATCGGGAGAGACGAATCCCCTCCTATCGCTCATTGCCTCCATGTGATTCAGGACTGTACCCAAAAACCACCGTTTTGCACGCCCTCTTAGACGTGATAAGGTGGAAATCAAAGCACAGTAGGAATCACACAAGACTCTATGACGATCTCGGGTCTACAGACTAACCTGTACCAATGTCACCAGAGAACTGCCATCTGACGTAAGGTATAATACCATCTGGGAGTTCTCGGCGAGTCCGTCCAGTGTACCCAGTCTCCACTGAGCACCCGTTTATCATCTCTGATGTCAAACACCAATGGATATGGGATCATCCATCGCCCATCTGTATGGGTCGAGAAAGTATATGCTAGTCTACTATGGTATATCGATGCCCCGTCTCGATACACCCATGACTAGGGACCTTGAAGGATGTACTTATGGACTACCATGTCCCCACTAGTATGATCCGCCTCATAGTCCAGGTAGTCAAGTACACATCCTAAGGACTTTACCAACATGTAACAGAGAGACAATCAGTTTACACGTTAAGGTAAAGAGCAACCAGATAGCATACTATCATGTCGAGCAAGAAAGTCCTCCATGTATACGTCCTAGCATCCACTACAATATACATCCTATGTACAGTAATGGCCTCTAGGGCATACATATAACTAACAATCTCCCACTTGCACTAGGGCCATCTGTAGCAGTGGTTGTAGTATCTCATACTCAACCATCCCATAAAAGTCTCTCTCTGGGAAAAGGACTTTGTGAGTGGATCCGCCGTGTTGTCCTCTGAGTCTACTCTCCTAACCTTGATCCCCTGGAGATCAACCATCTCCATGATCTGGTGACACTGCCTTAGAATATGTCTGGATCACTGATGTGACGGGCGTTCCTTGACATAAGCCACAACTCCATTGTCACACAATGGGAGGAACTAAGTTCATCTCATGAACTAATATACACCCAGACAGCCTCTTTGGTAGCATCTTAAGTAGCGATGTATCCTGCCTTTATCGTCTAGTATGTCACGGTATCTATCTTGGAACTCTTCCAACATACCGTCCCTCCACTGAGGGTAAAGACAATGCCTTTGACCGACATTCAGTCGTCCTTATCACTCTGGAACCTTTCCAGTGATTCTCCCCAGGATCGATTGATACCATCTCACTACAACTAGTGAGAATCCTAACATGCAATTACTTCTATCTCATAGATCAAAACTCAGGATTTAGGAGGTATCACTTTGATCCTTTATGGAGAATCCTTGTGATAAGCGGAGATTGATCGAGCGTAGCATAGGAATCTCCTTCCCTATCAAGAGTATGTCATTCACGTACTCTACGAGGATCACCACCATACTCCCTATTACCTTTTTGTATATACAAGGTTCATCTACCATTTTGATGAAGTCAAACTCTTTGACTACGACATCAAAATAGATGTTCCAACTCCGCGATGCCTGCTTTATCACATAAAACATCTTGCACACGTTTCCGCTGCTCCCACTGTCTACGAAGCCCTCTGACTGTGTACTTATAGACTCTCTCTTCTAAATCTTTATTTAGAAAAGCAGTAATGACACCCAACCGCCAGATATTGTAGTCATGGTATGTAGCCGTGGCAAGTAGGATCTGGATGGATTCAAGCATAGGTACTCAGAAAAGGTTTCATCACAATCCATACCTGGTCAATGATGCAAACCTTTAACAAGTCTAGCTTTGAAAGTCTCAACTTTTCCATGTACACGAAGTAATCTTCTCAAGATATACTTTCTCCTGATGGGGATTTAACCCTTCAGATATAGCAACCAAAGTCCATACTTTGTTGGTGTATATGGATTCCATCTCAGATCGCTAAGCATCCAGCCATTCTTACAGAGTCCCTACTCTCGATGGCCAGCTCGAAACTAGTTGGGTCATCGTCTCATGATGCATTGCTCACTCCCACTGTCATCGAGAAACGGAAGTATCTCTCAGGCGGATGAAGAACCCTACCAGATTGGCGGAGAGGCTGAGGTTCATCGGGGACTATTGAATCCTTTGGTTCTGTCAAATCACCTGCTGCAGTTTGTATAGCTGGAACTTTTCCAGTTCTATATAACTGACCTTGCCTCGAGCTTGTCTGGATTTTGCTTTTAGACATAGGCCGGACAACCCTAAATCTTAACTTACTTAAGAGATAGGTTCTTCCCATACTATATCTTATATGGAGTGGTAGGCAACTGATTTGATTTGAACCCTATTCAATAGGTATGCAGCTTCTTAAGTGCATAACTCCCAAAAGGAAATAGGAAACTCAGTAGTACTCATCATAGAGCGCACCATATCATATAGGGTGTGATTGCTCCGCCCTGATACACCGACGTGATGTTGTGTATACGGAGGAGTAATGCTGAGAGAGAATCTCATTCTCTTTTAGAATAGTCTAGGATTCCCGCGCTCAAGTATTCTCCTCCTTGATCACATCAAAGGACATAATACTTATACCCGTTTTTGGTTTTCTACTTCTAAGTTATATTCTGTGAATATCTCAAAAGTTTCGGACTTGAGTTTCAACAGGAACATATGTCTGAATCTCGAGAGATTATCAGAGAATGTAATGAAGTACAAATAACCGGTCTTGGCATGTGTAGACAGAGGACCCTCATACATCAATATGTATCATCCCAAGGGTTCACTAACTCTTTCTCTGTTTCCTATAAACAGAGCTATGGTCATCTTATCTTTGTGACATGACTGGAAAGTTTCATTAGATCTAAATTCAAACTGATTTAAATATGCATCTTAATGTAACTTTAGCTAATCGGGTCGCTTTGATATGACCTAGTCTACAAAACCATAAGAAGGATTCGTTCATTTCTGAACTCTTCCTCTTGTGTGTGTTCTGTATACTAAGAACTGTAGTTTGATTTAGAACGTTAATGCTTTTAGATAACGTGCCTGATCTGATCAACTTTTGATATAGGAAATGTTCAAAACATTATCCATCAATACAAAATTATATCCTTCTTTACTAATAAAGAGACTGATATGATTTTGTATATCAGATTCGGTATCTAATAACATTTGTTCAGAATCAATGTATTCAGTTCTCTACCTTTCAGACTTGGCTGCAACTCTTGCACCGTTTTCTGCCTCATGAATCTTATCACCCGTTCTCAGTTCTCTACCTTTCTGTAGCCCATGTAATATATTGCATATGTAGGATCCTGATCCGGTATCATATACCCAGGACGTAAAGGTCATTTGAGAAACAGTTCTCTGTAATGAACGCACCCGAAGATGATGCATCAACAAGCACTTTTTTCGTTTGGGTGGCACGGGAATTCTTGTAGTCCCCAATTTCTTGCTCTCTCTTATAACAATTATAAGTTGGAGCGGGACCAACGTTCCCCAGCTCAGTATAACAAGCGGGTTCGGTCAATACATCTATTTTATTATCTTGATTAAGACGTGACATGGTCGCTACCTGGAGAGAGAGAGAAGAAAACACTCTGCGTGCGCTCTTGCAAGATCAGATTGGTTATTATTTTATCTAATCAGGATGGCTCCCACTGTTTTTATCAAATCTTCCTTCAAACCCAAAAAGGAAAGACTAGCCGAGATTAATTACACGCTACAAGTTCGCCAATCTTTCAGCCAGGCCAGTGTCGGTACGTTGAGGGAGGTTCCCCGTGCTTTCGCACGGACCTAATTACAGTAAACCTCATTTTCCCAGAGGCGTAACCCCATTGACACCTTTCTAGACACCTACTAGATCGGCTAATTGTAATGTGTAAAACTTTCCCAGGAGTAACTCTTACTCGCAGCGGGTATCGGGATCCAACTATCTCATAGAAAGTATGCAATCTCATTGCAAATTTCAACACTTGAAATTCCCGATAATATTTTGCCCCAAACGATCTATGACCTTGACAAGGTCAACAAACCATAGACCGTAAGTCAAGTTCAACCCGTCATTTCTTAATTGAATCAAACCCACTTGCACGACCCTTGACAAGGTCAACAAGGCCGTATGACCGCCCAAACCCAATCTGCATCATATGCACAAGCAAATAAATACTGGTTAGCTACCGCACACTTCGCCTTGACAAGGTCAATAAACGCAACACAAATACTAAGCAGGACTTATCTGAAATGACGGAGGGCTACGACAGGTTTTTCTGAAAACCTATTGCGTAATGAACTTGATATCGTTGTAGAATCGAATGAATTTTGAAATGGAGTGTTTTTTAGGCTTTTCTAGTTTGCTACAGGGGTCACTCCCGGTGAAGGGATTGTCGGCCCTTTCCTCATCGAATAAGGTGCAGGATATATCATATGTACCTCTGTGCAAAGCAAAAACTATAGAAGCAATCAAAAGAAAAACTGAGGGTTGTAGCATCTGCCAGTTATTGCTAAAGGGGTCACTCCCGGTGAAGGGATCTCGGCCCTTTCCTTATCGAATAAGGTGCAGGATGTTCTACAAGGAACACCACGATGCAAAGTAAGAACTGTAGCTACCTGTTTTTGAAAATTCGATTCCACAATATCTTAGGTTTCTTTTCTTTCATTAATCACATTAATGAAGTCCCATCATTTAAGTCACTTAAACATCACAGATAAATACGACGTACACTTATGCCATCCGCATTCGCCTCGATGTCCCCTCGTGCACCGTTAGGTTAGGTAACTAACGACAGAGCGGGGCAGGGCTAGCGCGGGTGTAAAACATAAGTAACGTTTATATAATATATCATATATACTATATACAGTATCCATCACAGCATATCAAATGATCACATCACAGATATCGCAGCAGAAGAAACATATGAAACATTGGATATACTAGGACGTCCGTGTTTTCAATACGAGCCAGTATAAAACACGGATTCCACAGTCGCGATGAATAGCCAAACCTACACCCCTAGACCCCTACGAGAGCGGCAAGCAACCCTAACAATTCTAGAGTTAGGAGACCCGGACTTAACTCCTCGAATTGGTCTCCGACTGGATTCTAGAACCCGGTTACTTGTGCTCTCCTCCTTGGGTCTATCCTAGTGTGGAAAAGTAAATAATATACATCAACGGTGACATCTTCCGCAACCTGGAAGTGCCCCAATAAAAGAATATTACATACAAGTTATTTACATGAATGAAAATGAAAACTCTCATCTCACATAAAACCCCCGGCTATTCAGAACGCGACGATCCAATATAACATATCCAGCAACACATAACATCACATGTCATCAACGTAAGTAAATATGCGTATCCCAATTTTCATTGACATATAGCAACGAAACCGGCGATACCACATATTACACTTACGGTCGCAGAAAAGAAAGTGTAAAACTACAACAGTTGGAATCCGCAAACAGCATAGACATCGCATGCCTAACCAAATGAATTCCTTAGACATCGCATGCCTAACAATTATAAACACCGCATTTTAGTCTCATTATCGAAAACACTTTTCAATATCAAGCCGGGAAATTCAACAAGATTCCCGACATTTTGATCGAATGCTCGTCGCAAACTTTAGTAGGCGGCCGCACCCCCGATGCCGTCGACGAAGTGCACCAAGGCAGAACACCGCTGCCGCGAGCACCCGAATAGATGCTTTCGGCGATGGGGTTCTCCTATAGTCACTTGGTCGGGGCTATGGGGTGTGGCTGTCTATTAAGTTTACCCGTCGAATATCCGCGTACGCTACGTAATTGCGACAGACTGTTGATCACACCGGGGCAACCGATCAAGTGAGACTAAAGTGCTATGTTTATAACATTCAAATCAGTTATCTCATAATTCCTTGTGGATTCCAAATATTGTATCACATTCCGGATAAATAGAAAATGTTAAACTTTCCGATCGAACAATCAAACACCCAAGTTTTCCCGAAACAGCTCAACACATGAAATAAGTTTAAAAACATTCACTTCATGCCACAGTGTTTGTTATATGTATGCCCTAGAGGCCATTACTATACATAGGATGTATATTGTAGTGGATGCTTGGACATATATAGGGATGACTTTCTTGCTCGATATGATAGTATGCTATCTGGTTACTCTTTACTTTAACGTGTACACTGATTGTCTCTCCGTTACATGTTGGTAAAGCCCTTAGAATGTGTACTTGACTACCGGGACTATGATGCGGATCATACTAGTGGGGACGTGGTAGTCCATAAGTACATCCTTCAAAGTCCCTAGTCGTGGGTGTATCGAGACGGAGCATCGATATACCAGAGTAGACTAGCGTATACCTTCTCGACCCATACAGATGGGCGATGGATGATCCCATATCCATTGGTGTTTGACATCAGAGATGATATACGGGTGCTCAGTGGAGACTGGGTACACTGGACGGACTCGCCGAGAACTCCCAGATGGTATTATACCTCACGTCAGATGGCAGTTCTCTGGTGACACCGGTACAGGTTAGTCTGTATACCCGAGATCGTCATAGTGTCTTGTGTGATTCCCACTGTGCTTTGATTTCCATTATACCACGTCCAAGAGGGCGTGCAAAAAGGTGGCTTTTGGGTACAGTCCCAAATCACATGTAGGCAATGAGCGATAGGAGAGGTTTCGTCTCTCCCTGTATAGGGAGTTGATGTTGCGCTATGTTCGATTGGCTATAACAGGAAGTCCTTGGCCAAGGCTGTTTTAGGGATTTACTGGTAAGTGTTACCGGTAGTTTCTCGACCCGTTTTGAGCCTCATATCGACACGACTTATCGAGTTATTGGGGTCTGACGTTTACCACCCCTAGACAAGATATGTGACATATCAGATGAACAGACCGGACTGTACGGTAGTGTTACTGGTTGGATTCACAGGAGTGTGAGCGGGCTTGCTTGTTGATCTTCTGATCGCTCAATACCCGGGTGGCCGTTACGTTTAGCAGACCGCTTGCGGCTTGTGGGTGTTTGATATGATCATCACTTACTGCTGGCGTATTGACGACTCTTTAGAGTCCTACACAGGGGTTTCGTGGCTCAAGCGAAACGAAATAGGAGCGCATATGAGATATGTGCGGGACTGAGAATAATACCAGTATGTGATACTGTATTCTATTCTCACGATATGTGACATTGATCGGTTGTATGCGATATAGCCGGGTTATCGGATCAAGTGTTGATTCGATAAGTTGTTACTATTGATATTAGTCGGTTATATGCGATATGACCGGATCGTTAAATCAAGTGTTGATTTAATGATTTAATGTATAATTATATATTTGATATATTACTTTACATTAACTAGTATTGGTTCACTTAAGATTGATTTTCTCACTTGAATGTGCACAATGTTTATATGTGATATATGCAAGTGTACATGTTTGTATCATGCTTGATGATACAAACAAGTTGTATGTATGAGACTTGAACCAAATCAAGGTTAGATTAGGGTTTACTATTTTCCTAAACATATAACAAAAGAGTGTGACTTTGGTCAAAGTTATCAAGCTTCAGGAAGCTTGATAAACATTGACAAAGTCAACTCTTTTGTCATATGTTTAAAGATATTAGTTAACCCAACCTTTAACCTAATGGTTTGGATAAATCTCTACATGAGTTAAGCATGAGGGCTTAACTCAACCATGGTGTCATTTTTTATTGGATAAGTTTCATTTGGATATTTTAATTCATATGATTCATTCTTCTTCTTCATCTTCATCAAGCTCACAAAAGCTTGCTAGCTCCAATGGTGCCATGAGAAAAAGATTGAGAAATCCAATTCTAAAGTGAACCCACTTCCTATTTTTTCATCCTCTACCACTTTCCATGTAGTATAGGGTGTTCTCTTCACTATGTTTTTGACCAAGTGAAGGAATAGCTTGATTTTGAGTCTCCCCGACGTAGATCATCTTCGGTCTCGAAGTCAACGGCCTAGCCCGCTTATTTCTCCGACGAAACCATCGCTAGAGTCCGGGATCCCGATGATCGCAGCGGAGGGACGTCAACACGGAGCTAAAGAAGTGGAGGACAGGATCTACAAAGATTGTAATCCCTTTCACTTAGTAGCAAAGTTGTTTGCTAGCTTTTATTTTCGCCTCTCCTCTAGTTAACGATCTTGCATAGGATTCTTAGGCACATGAAAAATTTGATTTTGGTAGGGTTGATGCCTTGTGGAACCTCTTGAGTGTGCCTAGTAACCCTATAATGGTATCAGAGCCTAGCTACAGCTTTAGGCGATGTGTAGACGATGTTAGAAACCCGATCGAACCCCGAAACCCTAAATTTCACCCCTTTCTGTACATTTTTTGAAACTGTGCATTTTCCTAATTAAAAATAGCCAAAAAATTCAGCAGGGTTTTCTAGGAATTACTGTGAAACACGTGGGCCTAACTCCATTAAACCGCCGCGGAACCGCGGCCGTACCCTAGCTTCGGCGGCGTTTCCGCAGCAATACAGTGGCTTTTTCCTACTCTGTTTGCACAGTAATCTCTATTTGTAGTTGCTGTATTTTATGGGAATTTTTAATCTATACTCAACAGTTGAGTTTTCTGGGGTGTATTGGGGACTCGATGATTCGATCGGATCATTTAACTCTGTCTATGTGTTTTTCCGGGTAACTTGGAATATGTTAAAAAGTTCCACCGGATATAAATACCCACTTTTTCCCCTGCCGGGAAATTTCCAAGTGTTGAATTTTTCCGTAGTTTAATAACGTTCTAAGTAGTGCAAGTAACGCGATGGTCCCTCTAGAAGAAAACAAACCTTAACTCGATTATGTGACCGTCTTGAACTGCCCTTTGAACCTTAGGGTTTGGGGCAGTACGGCATGCCACATGTGAGGCGTTGGCTTGACCCTTCTACGGCTGGACCGTTGGTACTGCGGCATGAAGTGAATGTTTTTAAACTTATTTCATGTGTTGAGCTGTTTCGGGAAAACTTGGAGGTTTGATTGTTCGATCGGAAAGTTTAAACTTTTCTATTTATCTGGAATATGATACAATATTTGGAATCCACAAGTAGTTATGAGATAACTGATTTGGATGTTATAAACATAGCACTTTAGTCTCAATTGATCAGCTGCCACAGAATTTTGATGTGATAAAAAGTCTGTTGCAATCACGTAGCGTACGCGGATGCTCGCCGGGTAAACTTAATAGATAGCAACGTCCCATAGCCCCGACCAAGTGACTGTAGGAGAACCCCGTCGTCGAATGCATCCGTTCGGGTGCTCGCGGCAGCGGTGTTCCGCCTTAGTGCACTTCGTCGACGGCATCCAGGGGTGCGGCCGTCTACTAAAGTTTGTGACGAGCATTCGATCATTATATCGGGAATCTTGTTGAATTGCCCGACTTGATATTGAAAAGAGTTTTCAATATGGAGACTAAAATGCGGGGTTTGTAACTGTTAGGCATGCGATGTCCAAAGAGGTTACGGATTCCAACTGTTGTAGTTTTACACTTTCTTTTCTGCGACCGTAAGTGTAATATGTGATATCGCCGGTTTCGTTGCTATATGTCAACGACAATTGGGATGCGCATATTTACTTACGTTGATGACATGTGATGTTATGTGTTGCTGGATATGTTATATTGGATCGTCGCGTTTTGAATAGCCGGGGGTTTTATGTGAGATGAGAGTTTTTCCATTTTCATTCATGTAAAAACTTGTATGTAATATTCTTTTATTGGGCACTTCCAGGTTGCGGAAGATATCACCGTTGTTGTATATTATTTACTTTTCCGCACTAGGATAGACCCAAGGAGGAGAGCACAAGTAACCGGGTTCTGGAGTCCAGTGGGAGACCAACTCGAGGAGTCGAGTCCGGGTCTCCAAACTCTAGAATTGGTAGGGTTGCTTGCCGCTCTCGTAAGGGTCTAGGGGTGTGGGTTTGGCTATTCATCGCGACCGTAGAATCCGTGTTTTATACTGGCTCGTATTGAAAACACGGACGTCCTAGTATATCCAATGTTTCATATGTTTCTTCTGCTGCGATATCTGTGATGTGATCATTTGATATGTTCTGTGATAAATACTGTATATAGTATATATGATATATTATATAGACGTTACTTATGTTTTACACTCGCGCTAGCCCTGCCCCGCTCTGTCGTTAGTTACCTAACCTAACGGTGCATGAGGGGACATCGAGGCGAATGCGGATGGCATAAGTGTACGTCATATTTATCTGTGATGATTAGGTGATTTAAATGATGGGACTTCATTAATGTGATTAATGAAAGAAAAGAAACCTAAAAGATGTTGTGGAATCGAATTTTCAAAAAACAGGTAGCTACAGTTCTTGCTTTGCATTGCGGTGTTCCTTGTAGAACATCCTGCACCTTATTCGATAAGGAAAGGGCCGAGATCCCTTCACCGGGAGTGACCCCTTTAGCAATAACCGGCAGATGCAACAACCCTCGGTTTGTCTTTTGATTGCTTCTATAGTTTTTGCTTTGCACAGCGGTATATATGATATATCCTGCACCATATTCGATGAAGAAAGGGCCGACGATCCCTTCACCCGGAGTGACCCCTTTAGCGAAACTTAAAAAGCCTCAAAAACACTCCATTTTTAAAATCATTTGATTCTACAACGATATCAAGTTCATTACACAATAGGTTTTCAGAAAAACCTGTCGTAGCCCTCCGTCATTTCAGATAAGTACTAGTTAGTATTCGTGCTACGTTTGTTGACTATGTTAAGGCGTAGTGTGCGGTAGCTGATTAGTGCTTATCTGTATAAGCATATGATGTGATTGGATTAGGGTAGTCGTGCGACTTTGTTGACTATGTTAAGGGTCGTGCGGGTGGGTTTAATTCAATCGGGAAATGACGGGTTGAACTTGACTAGCACTTATGATTTGTTGACTATGTTAAGGTCATATAGCTGCTAGGGGTAAAATATTATTGGGAATTTCAAGTGTTGAAATTTGCAATGAGATTGCATACCTTCTATGAGATAGTTGGATCCCGATACCCGCTGCGAGTAATTGTTACTCCTGGGAGAGTTTTACACATTACAATTAGCCGATCAAGTAGGTGTCTAGAAAGGTGTCAACGGGGTTACGCATCTGGAAAAACGAGATTTACTTTAATTAGGTCCGTGCGAAAGCACGGGGAACCTCCCTCAAAATACCGACACTGGCCTGGCTGAAAGATTGGCGAACTTGTAGCGTGTAATTAATCCCGGCTAGTCTTTCCTTTTAAGGTTTGAAGGAAGATTTGATAAAAATAGTGGGAGCCATCTGATCGCACGCTTTTGGCGTGTCGGATGTTCAAAGAATTAAAGTATAACCGCGATCAGGACGGTGTCGCTATGCAGCTAGCCGGTTGAGCACGGGTCGATCCATAGGGAGATGGTTGTATGTCCTTTCTTGTCTTAGACGAGTCAATAAAGAATTTGTGTATGTTTGTTTCTAACCTATGTGTTTTTTTGCAAGTATAAAGTTGTTAAGAAAAGATACGAGATTGTAAGCTAAGGAAATCCGTACTCAAAACCTTTGAGCCGATTCTTGACCAATTGAAGCTAGAGCAATTGGCAACAACGTGGATTAGGGGATTTAAGCGCGGTATTCGTGGAATCCGGCTTATTTACCCTTGTCCTTCCGTTCTTGTCTCTTGCTTTCGCCTCCGGCCAAACCGAACGCAATCGGTCGCGGTTAGGAATCACCGTTACCTTGTCAGGGTAGGGTGCCTAACGGAGCGCTTGCGTATGGTTTGGGCGGAGTTCAATGGAAAATAACGGGAAAAGGAAAAGAGAAATGAAAATCTTTAACTTATAATCTCGTATTTCTTCTTAACAATAATAATTACAACATTCACAAAATGAAAAAAGAGAGCAAAAGAAAAGAACAAAGAAAAGAAAAGATTACAAGTAATTAAGTGCATGAATAAAATTGCAAGAAAGTAAAGCAAGATAATAATAAGCAAGTAATAAAAAGCGATAAAAAGAACAAGAAAGTAGAACTCAAGACAAGCATGGGATCAATAGCCAACCCTTAAACTTGCAAGCTCAATCAAGAGGTTGCAAGATCAAGAGAAGGGTAGAGAACGCATGCGAATTGAAGCGCTAATTCCATAAGAAAATACGACCCTTGAGATCAATAACTAACCCTTAACCATTCAAGCTCAATGAAGAGGTTGAATGATCAAGAGAAAGCAAGAATCTCAAGGGGAAGAAGAAACAAAAGAGAATGATACAAATCCCTCATCTTCATTAATATCCACTCAATGCTCTCACTACATTTCCATGGAGGAAGAATGAAGAAGAAGAAGAAGAACTATACAAAAAACTACAAAAGAGTGGACACAAAATTGGACCCTTGGCTTAGCTCAGTTCTGGAGTATTTATAGGCAGGAAAAATGAAATCTAGGGCAACAAACTGGACCCATGTGAAAAGACCCAACTACCCCAGAAAAACAAGCAGTTGCGGCGCCAGTACGGCCGCGGATCCGCGGCCTAAGCCCCCTATTGGCCGCGGATCCGCCGCACTATAGTGGGTTCAGGGCATGGTCTTTTCTGTACGGCCCTGGTCTGCTGTCCCCTGTTGTCTGGTACATGTATTTTCTGAAAATACTTTCACATTTCTTCCAGAATTTCTGTTGAGGAAAGGTGGACTTTTATGGATGCTTTTGTCATGATTGCCTCGAGCTCCGTGTTGATTTCTTGGAACTTGTTGTTGCCATTGAGCCTTGTGCATGAAGGTGACATTGATTTGAAATTTTGTCTTCCTAAACTGGTATCTGGCAACATACGGATGACGAGCGGAGACCGTGTTTTCTCAGTGGTTGGCAGGAACCCGGATTTTGTCGTGTTTTCCATGAATTTCACCGTTTTAGAACCGAGAACCTGTATCCTGCAAATATGTAACAAACACGGATTAAAAGTACCTACCTATAAACAACCGAGCGTAAGAATGGGCGGTATAAAATGCAGTATTCTGTGATGAACAAATACCCCCAAACTTAACTTTTGCTCGTCCCGAGCAAAACCAATTATTCACAAAAAATAAAATCCTAACCGCACTTTCGCAGGGAACGCGATTGCACTGAGCGCGTGCAACAAGCCGTTAAACCTCTAGGTGTCCCTAGTAGGAGGAGTGTTGTCTCCTGAGGGTTTTCAGCGGATACTACCCACAAATCCCGTCAAGCTAGTGTCATAAGTTAACATTGATTCTATTCCTACAGTTCAGTATTTACGTTAGAAATTCTATCATCCTAAGTTAGAAATATCCAACCCTAATGCTTCACACCTCCTATCTATTTAACCTTAGATCATATACGTTCCAAAAAAGTTTAGAAAGATGTTGGTTCTCCTGAGTTTTCCTTCTAAAGTGCGGCCTCAAATCAGGAATTTTTATCAACTTTACAGAAAACACAAGTCTTATTCTTTATTTCTATCTTTTATTCAAACATCGATTGTATACCCCTACGTGTGTGTATATTTGCACCCCTACACTTAAGAATTCAATTCAAGCTATAATACCCTTGCCCTAATACCTAATACTACTTCTTTTCATTAAGGATGGACGGATTTGCTCACACATCTTTCATGCGACTATTAATACTTCTTAAGGCACTAACGGCCGATTACTGAATATGTGAACTTAAAGCGTAAATAGCAGTTTCCAGGTCTTGACTTTATTCTATTTTTTCTTTTTCTTTTTCTTTTTCTTTTTCTTTTTCTTTTTCAAGACCGGATATATTTTTCAACATGCTCTTTTGGTGTTTAGCTTTAAATACCGTTTTTTCTTTCATACTAGGCTTTCAGGCAAGAGTATTTCTAGGTATGCTCTACTATCCCAAGTTTCAAGGTGCGTGTAAGTGCAGTTTGTAGGGTATATACTTTCTAAATTTGAACTCAAGAAAAGAAACTATTTTTCAGACTTATCCTTCAGTAGAGCATCAATACTTTCCCTTCATCTTGACTTAACTAAAGAACTGAACTCAAGATTACCTATTTCTCAAAAAAACTGTAAGGACGTATACTTACCAAAGTTAGACAGAATGAGGGTTATTTTTAGGGTTTTCAATTCCTAAGCCTAGAATTTAGTTATTTCTATCATATCAACTAAACTTTCGGAATAAAGATCTAAGTTACCCTATTAGCTAACTTGACGACAAAGTTTTTATATTTTTTGGAAAATTTTCAATTTTTGTGGGTTTTTAATAAGGTATGCAAATGCAAAATATACAAATGAATGCGAAGGAAGAAAGCTTACCGAGCACACCCCCAAACTTAAACTTGACAGTGCCCTTACTGTCAGGCTATACCAAGAGGGTCAAAATTGTCGGCGCTCCCTAAAAACAAATTATATACAAAACAAAAAAGGAAAACAAAAAATATATACAAAAAAGGTGTCCCCCCCAAACTTAAGAAAAACAGTGTTTCCACTGTTAAGCGTTGAAATTCAGGATTAGGGGGGAAAGAAAACAGTATCAAGCTATACAAGGCCTTACACAGGCCAAAAGTTAACACCAACCATTCAAAAATTTTATCGTGATAAAACAGCGGCTGGTGAAAGAAGGTGAAGAGGTAAGAAATGGAGAATACGCGAGACCGTATGTGGAGAGAAGTGGAATGCGGTCTCGGTAGATGAGAAGAAGAATGGCGGAAGGGAAAAAGAAGTGGAGTACGAACTTGAGGGTGGAAATGGAGTAAATAGATTAGCACAATTTGTGATGAACGATTTGTGAAAAGTGATTGTGCTAATATATTTACCCGTCGAGAAATGGGGTCAAATCCCTCAAGATTCGTAAGAAACCATGGGTACGCCGAACTTGGTAAACCAGACATATGAAATGAAAGTGATACGGTTTCTTGCATGGTCGGAACGATGGAAAGGGTGGGGGGAGGTGATTGAGGAAGGGTATCAGTTAAGGTTTCGGGAGGGTGTACACAGTCAATGACAGGGACAGGATGAATAGGAAAATCCGACTCATCAATTAAAACTGGTTCATCCTCAAAACTATCCTCAATATTCTCCTCAAAATTTAGCACATCCATGCACTTCTCTTCAAAATCCAGACGCATATGGGGTTCCGGAAAAACATTTAATGACTCGGGATGATGATTTGAAGAGACAAACTCAGCCAAATCTACGGGTTCATCATCCAAAATGTTCCCAGCGTCAATATCCTCGATCAAGTGAAAATCTATATTCTCAGACACCTCAACAAAAGCATGGATATCAATCAATTCAGGTTCTAGAGTGGAGATGTAGAGGTCAAAAGGATTGGGTGTGGTTTCACTTGGCAAGGTCCCTTCACAATCGGGTAAATCAAACACTACAAAGTCGCACAATTCATTAATCATTCTATCTTCAATCGGTGAATCGTTGGGAACACTTGATAGACTTTCAACACAGGAGTTGTGGGATTCAATTTGAGACGGGTAGGTTTGATTTGGAAGGGGGTACAGCTCACTCTCTCCACTCAAAGTCACAGCCTGTCCGACCTCTTCTTCATACATTGGAAAATTTGGAGCTAGTTGGAAACTAGCTACCGGGTCAGTAGGTTGTATGAGAGCGGCCATGGACGCATTCAAATCCATCATCTGTTGGCTTGATGCTACCCTAAAGTCTTCCAAGGACTATTCTAGACTAGACATTGGTTGTGAAGGGGTTTCAGTAAAAGATGCAAAGTTGTTTGGATACTGAAAACTCCCAAATGGCGGTTCTGATGCAATGTCTAAGGAAGGTGCAAAAGTAGGGTAGGATTGGTAGGAATTGAATGGCTGGACAGGAGCAGGATCAACATTTGGATAGGAAGGTGAATGGAATTGTTGATCCCAAGAATTTGAAGTGGTGAAAGGAGTGAAAGATCGGCTACGGGATTGTTCTATACGTTCTGCAATAGACACAGGTCTTGGAGTTGCAACATGACTCGAGGAAGGGGTATCAACATAAGAAGGGGTGAATGTTTGAAATGGTTGATACGAAGTGGATTGCAGAGTCAAATTGTTTGTCCTAGACGCGTCTATCCGATCTTTCAAAGAGATTTTGGGCATGGAGGGATCGTTCGATGTTCGGCCAAAGCAAGAACCGTAAGAAGTAATGTCTGGTTGTGGGTACCAAAGTTCGGCGAGAGTTTTGCGAGGTGGAGTACCCATGATATGAAAAGAGAAAGAAAGAAAGGCAGAGAAAAGGAGGGGAAAAAGAATGTGATTTTTTTTTTAATTTTTTTTTTAGTTTAAATATTAACAGAAGAATGAAATATACACACAAAAAGAATATTGACAAAAACAATCACGACACAAAAATACCACACACCTAATCGTTCTAGGGTTCACCTAGGTCAACTAGACCTGCTCCAGAACTTGATTGTCGAAGTAAAACTGTGTCGAGAAACAGGCTCAAAATACACTGATCACGAGGCTAGGTAAGTGCAGAGATAAGGGGAGGTTTTCCAACGCTTTCGCGAAGTTCCTTAATTAAATAACCCTTTCTCTTTTGGCGGTTTCGCCGTTAACACTTTCCTAGACACCCCGTAAACAATATACCGTTAAGCAAGGTTCTAAACACAGTTAACTTCTCCTAGTGAGCGTGAAGTCCTTAAGGCTTAAAGTCTAGTTTCTTTTAAATTTTGTGCGGGTAAACGTTATGCTCAAGTTCGTGATTTGTGGGCCACGGAAAAGGTGATGAAATCCTTTACCGTATGTTGTGGGGTTCGCTTGCCCTTAAGTCCGCATTAATTGATGCAATGCGCAATTCAATAAAAATTCTATAAAGAATCAAAAAATTGTTTTTTTTTAAGCGCGGCACTGCAACAAATACAGGTTAGTCAATTTTTAGCGTTGCTAGTGAACTTGCAAAGAATCCTGCAAAGAATAGTATATTGAATGCGTCGGATTTGAGAAGAAGGTGTTAGTAAAGTACGTACCGTTAAGTTTTGGGTTAGGAAACCCCCGTTGAATCAAATCCGGTAGGCTTGAAAGGTTCGCTTGCACGGGTCAAACTACCCGGATCTTTGGCACTGTACTTCGTAATCACCTTAACTTTGAATGTACACTTTGCTCCCACAATTGCAGTTTGCAAATACGCAAAAATCTGCACACTTGCCCACAAAATTGATCAAAAAAAACAAAAAGATTTTTTTTATTTTTTTTATTTTTTATAAATATATACAAAAAAGAATATTAACCCGAATAACAAGAAAGAAAATACGCTACCGTCTCCCCGGCAACGGCGCCATTTGATCGCACGCTTTTGGCGTGTCGGATGTTCAAAGAATTAAAGTATAACCGCGATCAGGACGGTGTCGCTATGCAGCTAACCGGTTGAGCACGGGTCGATCCACAGGGAGATGGTTGTATGTCCTTTCTTGTCTTAGACGAGTCAATAAAGAATTTGTGTATGTTTGTTTCTAACCTATGTGTTTATTTGCAAGTATAAAGTTGTTAAGAAAAGATACGAGATTGTAAGCTAAGGAAATCCGTACTCAAAACTTTTGAGCCGATTCTTGACCAATTGAAGCTAGAGCAATTGGCAACAACGTGGATTAGGGGATTTAAGCGTGGTATTCGTGGAATCCGGCTTATTTACCCTTGTCCTTCCGTTCTTGTCTCTTGCTTTCGCCTCCGGCCAAACCAAACGCAACCGGTCGCGGTTAGGAATCACCGTTACCTTGTCTGGGTAGGGTGCCTAACGGAGCGCTTGCGTATGGTTTGGGCGGAGTTCAATGGAAAATAACGGGAAAAGGAAAAGAGAAAAGAAAATCTTTAACTTATAATCTCGTATTTCTTCTTAACAATAATAATTACAACATTCACAAAATGAAAAAAGAGAGCAAAAGAAAAGAACAAAGAAAAGAAAAGATTACAAGTAATTAAGTGCATGAATAAAATTGCAAGAAAGTAAAGCAAGATAATAATAAGCAAGTAATAAAAAGCGATAAAAAGAACAAGAAAGTAGAACTCAAGACAAGCATGGGATCAATAGCCAACCCTTAAACTTGCAAGCTCAATCAAGAGGTTGCAAGATCAAGAGAAGGGTAGAGAACGCATGTGAATTGAAGCGCTAATTCCATAAGAAAATACGACCCTTGAGATCAATAACTAACCCTTAACCATTCAAGCTCAATGAAGAGGTTGAATGATCAAGAGAAAGCAAGAATCTCAAGGGGAAGAAGAAACAAAAGAGAATGATACAAAACCCTCATCTTCATTAATATCCACTTAATGCTCTCACTACATTTTCATGGAGGAAGAATGAAGAAGAAGAAGAAGAACTATACAAAAAACTACAAAAGAGTGGACACAAAATTGGACCCTTGGCTTAGCTCAGTTCTGGAGTATTTATAGGCAGGAAAAATTAAATCTAGGGCAACAAACTGGACCCATGTGAAAAGACCCAACTACCCCAGAAAAACGAGCAGCTGCGGCGCCAGTACGGCCGCGGATCCGCGGCCTAAGCCCCCTATTGGCCGCGGATCCGCCGCACTATAGTGGGTTCAGGGCATGGTCTTTTCTGTACGGCCCTGGTCTGCTGTCCCCTGTTGTCTGGTACATGTATTTTCTGAAAATACTTTCACATTTCTTCCAGAATTTCTGTTGAGGAAAGGTGGACTTTTGTGGATGCTTTTGTCATGATTGCCTCGAGCTCCGCGTAGATTTCTTGGAACTTGTTGTTGCCATTGAGCCTTATGCATGAAGGTGACATTGATTTGACATTTTGTCTTCCTAAACTGGTATCTGGCAACATACGGATGGCGAGCGGAGACCGTGTTTTCTCAGTGGTTGGCAGGAACCCGGATTTTGTCGTGTTTTCCATGAATTTCACCGTTTTAGAACCGAGAACTTGTATCCTGCAAATATGTAACAAACACAGATTAAAAGTACCTACCTATAAACAACCGAGCGTAAGAATGGGCGGTATAAAATGCAGTATTCTATGATGAACACCATCCTGATTAGATAAAATAATAACCAATCTGATCTTGCAAGAGCGCACGCAGAGTGATTTCTTCTCTCTCTCTCCAGGTAGCGACCATGTCACGCCTTAATCAAGATAATAAAACAGATATATTGACCGAACCCGCTTGTTATACTGAGCTGGGAAACGTTGGTCCCGCTCCAACTTATAATTGTTATAAGACAGAGCAGGAAATTGGGGAATAGCAAATTTCCCGTGCCTCCCAAACGAAGAAAGTGCATGTTGATGCATCATCTTCGGGTGTGTTCGTTACACAGAACTGTTTCTCAGTATCCTTTACGTCCTGGGTATGTGATACCGGATCAGAATCCCACATATGTAAATTGTTACATGGGCTACGGAAAGGTAGAGAACTGAGAACGGATGATAAGTTTCATGAGGCAGAAAACGGTGCAAGTGTTGCAGCCAAGTCCGTTGGTCACTGTCACCCTGTATTACCAGAATACATTGATTCTGAACATATGTTATTAGATACCGAACCTGATATACAAAATCATATCAGTCTCTTTATTTAGATAAAGAAGGATATAATTTTGTATTGATTGGATAATGTTTTGAACATTTCCTATATCAAGATTTGATCGGTTCAGGCACGTTATCTAAAAGTATTAATGTTCTAAAACAAACTACAGTTCTTAGTATATAGAACACACAAAAGAGGAAGTGTTCCGAAATGAACAAATCCTTCTTGAGGCATTGTAGACTAGGTCATATCAATGCGACCCGACTAGCTGAAGTTACATTAAGATGCATATTTAAATTAGTTTGAATTTACATCTTGTGAAACTTGCCAGTCATGTCACAGAGATAAGATGACCATAGCTCTGTTTATTGGAAACAGAGAAAGAGTTAGTGAACTCTTGGGATTGATACATGATGATGTATGAAGGTCCCCTGTCTACACATGCCAAGACCGGTTCTTTGTACTTCTTTACATTCTCTGATAATCTCTCAAGATTCAGATATATGTTCCTGTTGAAACACAAGTCCGAACCTTTTGAGATATTCAAGAAAATATAATAGAAGTAGAGAACCAAAAATGGGTATAGGTATTATGTCCTTTGATATGATCAAGGAGGAGAATACTTGAGCACGGGATTCCTGGACTATTTTAAAATGAGATTCTCTCTCAGCATTACTCCTCCGTATACACCTCAGTTACTCGGTGTATCGGGGCGGAGCAATAGCACCCTATGTGATATGGTGTGCTCTATGATGAGAACTACTGAGTTTTCTATTTCCTTTTAGGGAGTTATGCACTTATGAAGTTGCATACCTATTGAATAGGGTTCCGATCAAATCTGATACCTACCGTTTCATATGTGATATGGAAAGGGAAGAGCCCATCTCTTAAGTCGGTTAAGATTTGGGGTGGTCCGGCCTATGTCTAAAAGAAAAATCCGGAAAAGCTCGAGGCAAAGTCAGATCTGTGGAAGTTTGTTGCATATCCCAAGCATACGCAAGGGAATATCTTCTACCTAAACGAAGAACAAAAATGTTTTGTTTCTCAGCATGCCACCTTTGTGAAAGGAAATTTCTTGTGAAGAAATTAGTGGTCATGAAGTAGAACTGGAAAGAGTTCCAGCTATACAAACTGCAGCTGATGATTTGGTAGAACCAATGGATTCAATAGAAACCAACGAACCTCAGCCTCTCCGCCGATCTAGTAGGTTTCCTCAACCACCTGAGAGATACTTCGGTTTCTCTATGACAGTGGGAGCAGGGATTGCATCATGAGATGATGACCCAACTAGTTTCGGGCTGGCCATCAGGAGTGGGACTTTGTAAGAATGGCTGGATGCTTATCGATCTGAGATGGAATCCATATACACCAACAAAGTATAGACTTTGGTTGCTTTATCTGAAGGGTTAAATCCCCATCAGGAGCAAGTATATCTTGAGAAGATTACTTGGTGTACATGGAAAAGTTAAGACTTTCAAAGCTAGACTTGTTTGAAGTTTGCATCATTGACCAGGTATGGATTATAATGAAACCTTTTCTAAGTAGCTATGCTTAAGTCCATCCAGATCCTACTTGCTACGGCTACATACCATGACTACGATATTGTTAGTTATAAGTATGCCCTAGAGGCCATTACTGTACATTGGATGTATATTGTAGTGGATGCTGGGACATATATGGGTAGGACTTTCTTGCTCGACATGATTGTACGCTATCTGGTTGCTCTTTATCTTAACATGTATACTTTCTGTTTCTCTGTTACATGTTGATAAAGCCCTTAGGATGTGTACTCGACTTCCAGGACTATGATGCAGATCATACTAGTGGGGTCATGATAGTCAATGAGTACATCCTTCAAAGTTCCTAGTCATTGGAATATCGAGACAGGGCATCGATATTCCAGAGTAGACTAGCGTATATCCTCTCGACCCATGTGATGGGCGATGGATGATCCCATATCCATTGGTGTTTGACATCGGAGATGGTATGCGAGTGCTCAGTGGAGACTGGGTACACTGAACGGACTCGCCGAGAACTCCCAGATGGTATTATATCTCACGTCAGATGGTAGTTCTCTGGTGACACTGGTACAGCTTAGTCTGTTGGACCGAGATCGTCATAGAGTCTTGTGTGTCTCCCACTGTGCTTTGATTTCCACCCTACCACGGCTCTACTGAGTTGTGCAAACAGGTGGTTTTTGGGTACAGTCCCGATTCACAAGGAGGCAATGGGCGATAGGAGGGGATTCGTCTCTCCCGGTATTGGGGGTTGATGTTGCGCTATGCTCGACTGGCCATGACAGGAAATCCCTGGCCAGGGTTGCAGTGATATACTGGTAAGAGTTATCAGTAATTTCACGAGTGTTATGGACCTCACGTCGGCATGACTTATCAAGCTATTGGGGTCTGACGTTTACCATCCCTAGGCGAGATATGCGACATATCAGACGAACAGACCGGACTGTACGGTAAGTGTTACTGGTTGGATTCACGGGAGTGTGAGCGGGCTTGCTCGTCGATCATCTGATCGCTCAATACCCGGGTGGCCGTTACGTTTAGCAGACCGCTTGCGGCTTGTGGGTGTTTGATATGATCATCACCGGCAGCCGGCGTATTGACGAGTCTTTAGAGTCCTACACAGAGGTTTCCTGGCTCAAGCGAAACGAAATAGGAGTGCATATGAGATATGTGCGGGACCGAGAATAATGCGTGTATGTGATACCGTATTATATTCTCGCGATAAATGTATCGATTGGTTGTATACGATATAACCTAGTTATCGAATCGAGGATTGATTCGATAAGCCGATACATTGAATATTAGTCGGTTATATGCGATATGACCGGATCGTTAAATCAAGTATTGATTTAATGATTTAATGCATAATTATACATTTGATATATTACTCTGCATTAACTAGTATTGGTTCACTTTAAATGGATTTTCTCACTTGAATTGTGCAAGTTGTATATGTGATATACATTTGTGCACATGATTGTATCATGTTTGATGATACATGCTTACTTGGTTAAGTGTAAAGAATTAAACCATGGTTAAACTAATGATTAGGGTTTTGTTTTTTCATTTACTTATTTATCTATTTATTTATCTTTTTCATTTTGGCAAGGAGAATGACAAATGGTGGATTTTCTTTGTTTGCTAGTTGAAGGTTCTTGAAGCTTTGAACTAGTCCACCATTCTTGTCTTATACTTAACCCTAACCATTCAAGTTAACCATGGTCCATTCTCTACAATTAACCAAGGGTTAATATATGATAAGTATTGATTTATTTATCTAATTATTCAACACTTGATATATCTTCTTCTTCTTCTTCATCTTCTTCTTCTATGAAGAAAAGCTTGCTACATCAATGGCAAGTGATGAAAACAAGTGAGAAATCCAATTCTAAAGTGAACCCACCTCCTATTTCTTCATCCTCTACGTCTTGCCAAGTTGTATAGGGTGTTTCCTTCACAAGTTTTCAAGGCTTGGTGAAGTTGGAGCTTGATCTTGTGATGCCTCGACGTAGATCATCTTCGGCATCGAACCGACGACCAAGTCCGCCCTTTTCTCCGATGAAGCCGATGCAAGAGTCATGGGTTTTGATTTGGACAGCGGAGGGACCTCATCATGGAGCCTAGGACGTGGAGGACCGGATCTACAAAGGTTGTAGCTTCTTTCCTTTAGTTAAATTCGTTAACTTGCATCGCATAGCCTATATATCTAGTCAACGATCCGTATTAGGGTTTCTCGGCACTTGTAAAATTTAAATTGGCCGTGTTTGATCACTTGCAAGACTTCATTAGTGTGCCTAGGAACCCTACAGTGGTATCAGAGCCTAGCAAGAGCCTTAGGTAATGCGTAGACGGAATTAGAAGTCCGATCGAATCAAAACCCAAACCCAAAAATGCTCTCTGTACATTTTTGAAATTCGTGGAATTTTTAGAATTAAAAATATGCAGAAAAATCAGCAGGAATATCTAAGAGTTACTGTGAAATTCGACAGCCTAATTCCATCAAGCCGCCGCGGTTCCGCGGCACGAGCATACCTCGTGCGGCGGTTCCGCGGCCGTTTAGTCTCTTTGTGCATTGAATTTTGTATAGTAATTCTTAAATTGCAGTACTGGTTTTCCTGGGAATTTTTAATATTTATTCCAGAGTTGAAATTTCTGGGTTGTTTTAGGGCCTCGGTGTGTCGATCGGATTGTCTAATTTTGTCAGTGTGTTTTTCCGGGTAATTTTAGAATATGTTAAAAAGTTCGACCGGATATAAATACCCACTTTTTCCCTTGCCGGGAAATTTCCAATTGTTGGATTTTTCTGTAGTTTAATCATGTTCTAAGTAGTGCAAGTAATGCGATGGTCCCTCTAGAAGACAACAAACCTTAACTCGATTATGTGACCGTCTTGAACTGCCCTTTGAACTTTCGGGTTTGGGGCAGTCCAGCGTGCCATATGTGAGGCGTTGGCTTGACCCTTCTACGGCTGGACCGTTGGTACTGAGGCATGAACTGAATGTTTTTAGACTTATTTCATGTGTTGAGCTTTATTGGGAAAACATGGGTGTTCGATTGTTCGATCGGAAAGTTTAACATTTTCTGTTTATCCGGAATGTGATACAACATTTGGAATTCACAAGTAATTATGAGATAACTGAATGAATGTTATAAATCTAGTAGTTTAGTCTCACGTGATCGGTTGCCACGGAATTTTGATGTGATCAAAAGTCCGTCGCAATCACGTAGCATACGCGGATACTCGCCGGGTAAACTTAATAGACCGCCTCTCCCATAGCCCCGACCAAGTAACTGTAGGAGAACCCCGTCGCCGAAAGCATCCGTTCGGGTGCTCACGGCAGCGGTGTTCCGCCTTGGTGCACTTCGTCGACGGCATCAGTGGTGCGACTACCTACTGAAGTTTGCGACGAGCATTCGATCAGAATGTCGGGAATCTTGTTGAATTGCCCGACTTGATAATGAAAAGTGATTTCGATTTTGAGACTAAAATGCGGGGTTTATAATTTGTAGGCATGTGATGTCTAAGTATTTCATTTGATTAGGCATGCGATGTCTAAAGAGATTGCGAATTCCAACTGTTGTACTTTTACACTTTCTTTTCTGTGACCGTAAGTGTAATATTTGATATCGTCGGTTTCGTTGCTATATGTCAACGACAATTGGGATGCGCATATTTACTTACGTTGATGACATGTGATGTTATGTGTTGCTGGATATGTTATATTGGATCGTCGTGTTTGAATAGCCGGGGGGCTTTTTTTATGTGAGAAGAGTGTTTTTCATTTTTCATTCATGTAAAAACTTGTATGTAATATTCTTTTATTGGGGCACTTCCAGGTTGCGGATGATGTCACCATTTGTATATTATTTACTTTTCCGCATTAGGATAGACCCAAGGAGGGGAGCACAAGTAACCGGGTTCTGGGGTCCAGTGGGAGACCAACTCGAGGAGTCGAGTCCGGGTCTCCTAACCCTAGAATTCGTAGGGTTGCTTGCCGCTCTCGTAGGGGTCTTGGGGTGTGGGATTGGCTATTCATCACGACCGTGGAATCCGTGTTTTATACTGGCTTGTATTGAAAACACGGACGTCCTAGTATATCCAATATTTCATATGATATTTTCTGCTACGTTATCTGTGATGTGATCATGTGATGTTCTGTGACAGATATTATATATAGTATATATGATATATTTTATAAACGTTGCTTATGTTTTACACCCGCGCTAGCCCTGCCCCGCTCTGCCGTTAGTTACCTAACCTAACGGTGCAGACGGGACATCGAGGCGAATGCGGATGGCATAAGCATACGTTATATTTATCTGTGATGTTTAGGTGGACTTAAATGATGGGATATTCATTAATGAGATTAATGAAAGAAAATAAACCTAATTGATGTTGTGGAATCGAATTTCAAAATAAAAACAGGTAGCTACAGTTCTTGCTTTGCATCGCGGTGCTCATTATAGAACATCCTGCACCTTATTCGATGAGGAAAGGACCGAGATCCCTTCACCGGGAGTGACTCCTTTAGCAATAACTGGCAGATGCTACAACCCTCTGTTTGTCTTTTGACAGCTTCTATAGTTTATGCTTTGCACAGTGATATATATGATATATCCCGCACCTCATTTGACGAGGAAAGGGCCGACGATCCCTTCACCGGGAGTGACCCCTTTAGCAAAACTAGAAAAGCCTCAGAAAACAATCCATTTAAAAACCATTTGATTCCGCAACGGGATCAAGTTCAAAGCGTTAAAGGTTTTCACAAAAACCATTCGCAACCCTCCGTCATTTTAGGAAGTAGAGTACTTAGTATTCGTGCTGTGTTTGTTGACCTTAGTTAAGGCACAGTGTACGGTAGCTAAGTGATGTCTTCCTACACCGCATATGATACGATTAGTTAGGACAGTCGTGTGACTTTGTTGACCTTAGTTAAGGGTCATGTGGGTGGGTCTAATTAATCACGAAATGACGGGTAGAACTTGACTAGTGCTTATGATTTGTTGACCATAGTTAAGGTCATAAGTGCTAGGGGTAAAAATCTTTATCGGGAGTTTCAAGTGTTGAAATTTGCAATGAGATTGCATACCTTCTATGTGATAGTTGGATCCCGATACCCACTGCGAGTAATTGTTACTCCTGGGAGAGTTTTGCACTTTACAATTAGCCGATCAAGTAGGTGTCTAGAAAGGTGTCAACGGGGTTACGCCTCTGGGAAAACGAGGTTTACTGTAATTAGGTCCGTGCGAAAGCGCGGGGAACCTCCCTCAAAGTACCGACACTGGCCTGGCTAAAAGATTGGCGAACTTGTAGAGTGCAATTAATCCCGGCTAGTCTTTCCTTTTAGGGTTTGAAGGAAGATTTGATAAAAACAGTGGGAGCCATCCTGATTACATAAAATATTAACCAATCTATTCTTGCAAGAGCGCACGCTGAGTGTTTTCTTCTCTCTTTCTCCAGGTAGCGACCATATCACGCCTTAATCAAGATAATAATATGGATGTATTGACCGAACCCGCTTGTTATACTGAGCTGGGGAACGTTGGTCCCGCTCCAACTTATAATTGTTATATGACAGAGCAGGAAATAGGGGAATACCAGGATTCCCATGCCGCCCAAACGAAGAAAGTGCATATGATGCATCTCCTTCGGGTGTGTTCATTATAAAGAACCGTTTCTCAGTATCCTCTGCATCCTGGGTATTTGATACCGGATCAGGATCCCAGATATGTAATATGTTACATAGGGCTACAAAAAGGTAGAAAAACTGAGAACGGGTGATAAGTTTCATGAGACAGAAAACGGGGCAAGTGTTGCAGCCAAGTCTGTTGGTCACTGTCACCCTGTGTTACCAATACATTGATTCTGAACAAATGCTATTAGATACCGAACCTGATATACAAAATCATATCACTCTCTTTATTTAGTAAAGAAATGTTAAAATTTTGTATTGATGGATAATGTTTTGAACATTTCCTATATCAAAAGTTGATCGGTTCAGGCACGTTATCTAAAAGCATTGACGTTCTAAATCAAACTACAGTTCCTAGTATACAGAACACACACAAGAGGAAGAGTTCAGAAATGAACAAATCCTTCTTGTGGCATTGTAGACTAGGTCATATCGATGCGACCCGACTGGCTGAAGTTACATTTTAGATGCATATTTAAATCAGTTTGGATTTACATCTTGTGAAACTTGCCAGTCATGTCACAAAGATAAGATGACCATAGCTCTGTTTATTGGAAACAGAGAAAGAGTTAGTAAACTCTTGGGATTGATACATGATGATGTATGTAAGGTTTCCTGTCTACACATGCCAGGACTGGTTCTTTATACTTCATTATATTCTCTGATAATCTCTCAAGATTCAGTCATATGTTCCTGTTGAAACATAAGTCCGAAGCTTTTGAGGTATTCACAGAATATAAGTTGGAAGTAGAGAACCAAAATAAAGGTATAAGTATTATGTCCTATGATGAGATCAGGGAGGAGAATACTTGTGCATGGCATTCCTGGACTATTCTAAAGGAAAATGAGATTCTCTCTCAGTATTACTCCTCTGAATACACCACAGCACAACGGTGTATCAGGGCGGAGCAATCGCACCGTATTAGATATGGTGTGCTCTATGATGAGTACTACTGAGTTTCCTATTTCCTTTTAGGGGTTGTGCACTTGAGAAGCTGCATACCTATTGAATTAGGTTCGAATCAAATCTGTGCCTACCACTCCATATGAGATATGGTGTGGGAAGAGCCTATCTCTTAAGTAAGTTAAGATTTAGGATTGTTCGGCCTATGTCTAAAGCAAAATCCGGACAAGATCGAGGCAAGGTAAGTTCTGTAGAACTGGAAAGGTTCCAGCTATACAAAACTGCAGCTGATAATTTGACAGAACTAAAGGATTCAATAGTTCCCGACGAACCTCAGCCTCTCCGCCGATCTTGTAGGGTTCCTCATCCGCCTGAGAGATACCTCGGTTTCTCGATGACAGTGGGAGCAAGGATTGCATCATGGGATGATGACCCAACCAGTTTCGAGCAGGCCATCGAGGGTAGGGACTCTGTAAGAATGGCTGGATGCTTAGCGATCTGAGATGGAATCCATGTACACCAGCAAAGTATGGACTTTAGCTGCTATATCTGAAGGGTTAAATCCCCATCAGGAGCAAGTATATCTTGAGAAGATTACTTGGTGTAGATGGAAAAGTTGAGATTTTCAAAGCTAGACTTGTTAAAGATTTTCGTCATTGACCAGACATGGATAATGGTGAAACCTCTTCCAGGGACTATGCTTAAGTCCATCCAGATCCTACTTACCATTGCTACATACCATGAATACGATATCTGGTGGTTGGGTGCCATGACTACTTTTCTAAATAGTGATTTAGAAGAGAACGTCTATAAGAACACAGCCAGAGGGCTTCGTAAACAATGGGAGCAGCGGAAACGTGTGCAAGGTGCTTTATAGCATAAAGCAGGCATCGCGGAGTTGGAACATCTGTTTTGATTTGGTAGTCAAAGTATTTGACTTCATCAAAATAGTAGATGAACCTTGTATATACAAAACGGTAGTAGAGAGTAAGGTGGTCATCCTCGTATTGTACGTGGACAACATACTCTTGATAGGAAAAGAGTTTCCTATACTACGATCGGTCGATCTCCTGTTATCACATGGATTATCCAATAGGATAAAGATGATACTTCCTAAATCCAGAGATTTGGATCTATGAGATAGATCTAAAGGGATGTTAGGGTTCTCACTAGGAATAGTGAGATTGTATCAATCGATCCTGGGGAGAATCACTGGAAGAGTTCCACACTGATAAGCACGACTGAATGTCAGTCACAGGCATTGTCTTTACCCTCGGTAAAGGGACGGTATGTTGGAAGATTTCCAAGCTAGATACCGTTACAAACTAGACGATAAAGGCTGGTAACATCGCTATTTAAGATACTACCAAAGAGGCAGTTTGGGTGTATATTGGTTCATAGGATGAACTAGGTTCCTACCATTGTGTGACAATGGAAGTGTGGCTTTGGTCCTAGAACCCTGGTCCCATCAGTGACCCAGACATATTCTGAGGCAGCATCACCTGATCAAGGAGATAGTTGATCTCTAGGTTGATCGGGGTTAGGAGAGCAGACTCAGAGGACAACACGGCGGATCCACTCACGAAGGCTTTTCCTAAAGAGAGACTTTTAGGGGATGGTTGAGTATTAGATACTGCAACTACTGCTACAGATGGTCCTAGTGCAAGTGGGAGATTGTTAGTTATATGTATGCCCTAGAGGCCATTACTGTACATTGGATGTATATTGTAGTGGATGCTGGGACATATATGGGTAGGACTTTCTTGCTCGACATGATAGTACGCTATCTGGTTGCTGTTTATCTTAACATGTATACTTTCTGTTTCTCTGTTACATGTTGATAAAGCCCTTAGGATGTGTACTCGACTTCCAGGACTATGATGCAGATCATACTAGTGGGGTCTGGGTAGTCAATGAGTACATCCTTCAACGTTCCTAGTCATGGGAATATCGAGACAGGGCATCGATATTCCAGAGTAGACTAGCGTATATCCTCTCGACCCATGTGATGGGCGATGGATGATCCCATATCCATTGGTGTTTGACATCGGAGATGGTATGCGAGTGCTCAGTGGAGACTGGGTACACTGAACAGACTCGCCGAGAACTCCCAGATGGTATTATACCTCACGTCAGATGGCAGTTCTCTGGTGACACTGGTACAGCTTAGTCTGTTGACCCGAGATCATCATAGAGTCTTGTGTGTCTCCCACTGTGCTTTGATTTCCACCCTACCACGGCTCTACTGAGTTGTGCAAACAGGTGGTTTTTGGGTACAGTCCCGATTCACATGGAGGCAATGGGCGATAGGAGGGGATTCGTCTCTCCCGGTATTGGGGGTTGATGTTGTAAGTCCACGTTGCGACCCCCGGTTCTTACGGGGAGGCGGAAACGGTATAAAAATCAAGTTTTTGGCGCATGGGGCAACATGGACTAAACAAGGTCGGGATCGTGTCTAAACTAAACTAGCAAACATGCAAAGGAGAGTTAACTACTCGGCAAAGTGGTTATACCTAACTTGAACTCCTTCTTCTTGAAACCTAGTAGAGGTTGATGGTTCTCTTCTCGTCGCCTTCTTCCGTCGAAGATGGATCCACCTGAGGGTTCAACCTTCGGGCTCTTTCTCGAACTTGGAGAGAACTAGAATCTTCGGCTTGCTAATCCTTTGATCCTAGAGTGAGTAGAGAGTATCTAAGGGTTGCTTTTGTTTTAAGGAGAGGGATTCTCAACACATGAGAAGGGTTCTCCTTTTGCTAGAGGAAGAAGAAGATGAAGTGAGGAGAGAGAAGCTAAATGATAGAATGAGCTCTTTTCTTTTTGCAACCATAACAAAAAGCAAAAGAATTATCAAATTAATAATAATAATGAAAATGAAAAGGTTGATGGATAGTTTAGGAATGACCATTATCATTTCAAACATTAAATGAATATGCTAGAATCAAAGAGCATCTTTCTTTTGTAATGATGATGGTCAAAACTTCAACCATGGTCAACAAGTCAACCATGGTCAACAAGTCAACATAAAAACCAACCATGACACAATTTCATTTTATTAATATTATTAATTGATATAACATAAATCCATTAGGGTTTGGAAAAAGACGACTGTCAACTGTGCATACGCACCCGTTCCGAAACCCTAATGAAAGTCCTCTTCCTCTTCCTCAAATAACTGTGCATACACACCTGCATCCTTGTTCCGAGGAACATGAATACTGAGAGATAAAAGCAACCCCAAAACATATACCAGTATCTGACTCAAACCAGAGCCAGCCAGTAATATCCGTCCGGACTCCAAACGTGCACAAGTGCGCGGATGAGAACGAACCGTGTCGCAAAACGATGCGACCTCTACTCTGTTTTGCCCAGAGGCGAATACCCTCTGTGTGGGACTCTAAAGACTCGACACTACGCTGGCAGTGGGTTTAACCACAGACTGCAAGCGGCACTAGCTGTGCGTAACGGTCCCTAGGTAGATGCCGACAAGAAGGCTGACGAGGTGAACCCCATCTGAACTCCTACTGAGTCTGAATGTGACAGTCTCCGTACAGTCCGGTCTGTTCGTCTGATACATCGCATGTCGGGCCTAGGGGGCGGTAAAACGTCAGTCCCCTAATAGCGGTACAAGTCGTGTCGGAGTGAAGCCCAAAACACCCTGAGATAACACTGGAAGCCTACCAGTATATCTCGCTTGCCCTGGCCAGGGACAACTCGTGTAATGGCTCTCCTAGACACAGCACGATGTCAACCCCCAATACCGGGAGAGACGAATCCTGTCTAACCGTCACTGCCTCCAAGTGCTTCGGGACTGCACCCAACCACCACCTATTTGCACGACTCCTTTGAGCCGCGGTAGGGTAGTGATCAAAGTGCAGTGGGAACACACTCGAGGCGAAGTGCCAGTGTCAAGTCAGCGGACTAAGCTGTACTCTTGTCACCTGGGAACTGATAACTGACGATAGGTATAATACCAACCTGTCAGTTCCCGACGAGTCCTGTCCAGTGTACTCGTAACCCAACGAGCACCCGTATGCTATCTCCAGTACGACGTACTGATGGCTGTGGGACAGACCATCTCCCACACTGGGATGAGAAGCGCATACGCTAGTCTACTCCGGAGTATCGATGCCCTGTCTCGATAGTCCTGCGACTAGGGACCTGTATAAGGATGTGCTTATAGATTACCCAGCCCCCACTAGTGTGACTGCCATCACAACGCTGGTAATCAAGCAAAGATCCTAAGGGCTCCACTAATGCGTATAAGTGATATACTGAAATAAACACAAGTACACATTGAAGTAGAAACAAACCAAGTAGCATACTACTATATTGAGCAAGATTGTTTATACAAGGTGAATATCCCAAGCTTCCGTCAAGTAATATACAAACTAGTATGATACAGTAATGGCCTCTTGGGCATATACACTAACAATCTCCCACTTGCACTAAGGCCATGTACTGGCGTATCGAAGACCTATCATCTCGATCAGCCGCTCGAACTGAGTCTGGGGTAGGGCCTTGGTGAATGGATCTGCAGTGTTCTCTTCTGAAGCAACCCTCCGAACCTCGATCTCCTTGCGATCCACGATCTCCCTGATCAGGTGATACCGCCTCAAGATGTGCCTGGATCTTTGATGGGACCTGGGTTCCTTCGCTAAAGCTATAGCCCCGTTGTTGTCGCAATACAGAGGTATTGGGTCGACAATGGACGGAACCACCTGAAGTTCTTTCAAGAACTTCCTCATCCAGACAGCTTCTTTTGCGGCATCAGATGCAGCGATGTATTCCGCTTCCATCGTCGAGTCTGCAACGGTTTCCTGTTTGGAACTCTTCCAACACACCGCCCCTCCATTGAGGGTAAAGACAAAACCCGACATGGACTTGGAATCATCCTTGTCACTCTGGAAGCTGGAGTCAGCAAAGGCCTCGATCTGGAGGTCTTTTCCGCCATATACCAAGAACATCTCCTTAGTCCTTCTCAGGTACTTGAGAATGTTCTTTACCGCTATCCAGTGTTTCTCCCCAGGGTTTGACTGATACCGGCTTACCACACTCAGTGCATAAGCTACATCCGGTCTAGTACACAACATCGCATACATTATAGAGCCTACCGCAGAAGCGTAGGGTATAATAGATATGCAATCCCTCTCCAAATCAGTCTTGGGAGACATCTCTTTAGAGAGGGTGATCCCGTGACAAGCCGGTAGGTTACCGCGCTTGGAATCTTCCATACTGAATCTTTTCACTATGGTGTCGATGTACCTGGACTGAGAAAGTCCTAATATCCTCTTGGATCTATCACGATGGATCCGGATCCCCAGGATGTATGAGGCATCACCCAGGTCTTTCATGGAGAACCTGTGTGACAAGAACCCCTTGACAGATTGTAGCATAGGAATGTCATTTCCTATTAAGAGAATGTCATCCACGTATAAAACGAGGAATACTACAGTTCTCGCTAAAAATCTACTATAGATGCATGGTTCATCTGGATTTTTGATAAAGCCAAATTCCTTGACCGTCTCATCAAAACAGATGTTCCAACTCCGCGATGCCTGCTTTAGTCCATAGATGGACTTAAGCAACTTGCACACCTTTCCGCTGCTCCCACTCTGAATGAAACCCTCTGGCTGATCCATATAGACACACTCCTCTAAATTTCCATTTAGAAAAGCGGTCTTTACGTCCATCTGCCAAATCTCATAACCGTGGAAGGCAGCAATGGCAAGAAGGATCCGAATGGATTTCAGCATAGCCACTGGAGAAAAGGTTTCGTCATAGTCCAAGCCAGGTCTTTGACGGAAACCCTTTGCTATAAGTCTAGCTTTATAGGTCCCAACCTGTCCATCTACACCAATCTTCCTTTTGAAGATCCACTTGCATCCTACGGTTTTACCCCGTCTGGAGCAATGTCCAACGTCCATACTTTGTTGGTGTACATGGACTCCATTTCGGTCCGCATTGCATCCAGCCATTTTACCGAGTCAACGCTCTGAACGGCCTGCTGGAAGCTAGTAGGCTCATCATAATCTATGATGCAATCCTCTCTATCCCCGTCTATGAGAAAACCGTAGTATCTCTCGGGCGGATGAGACTGCCTACTACTCCTGCGGAGCGGCGTAGGAATGTCCTGTTCATTTGAACCCTCTGGTTCCACTAAGCTTTCAGTAATAGTCTGTGGTTCTGGAATTTCTTCCAGTTCTACTGCGCTCCCACTTATTTCTTTTTCTAAGAACTGATGTTCTAGAAAGTGGGCATGACGAGAAACAAGAACTTTTTGTTCCTCTGCGTAGTAGAAGAGATATCCCTTGGAGTTCTTTGGATATCCCACAAACTTACACAGTACTGAGCGCGCCTCGAGCTTGTCCGCATGCTGCTTTTTAACAAAAGCTGGACTTCCCCAAGTCTTAATGTGACTGAGATGGGGCCTCTTCCCACACCACATCTCATATGGTGTAGTAGGCACAGTCTTAGTAGGAACTCGGTTCAAAAGGTACGCAGCTGATTCTAGCGCATACCCCCAGAATGATCGCGGTAACTCAGCGTTACTCATCATGGACCGTACCATATCTAATAGGGTTCGGTTCCGTCTCTCCGATACACCGTTATGTTGCGGAGTGTATGGAGGAGTAAGCTGAGAGAGAATTCCGTTCTCTTTTAAATAATTCAGGAACTCGGCACTTAAGTATTCTCCACCTCGATCCGATCTTAGAATCTTGATACTTTTGCCGGTCTGTTTCTCTACTTCATTCTTATATTCCTGGAATTTTTCAAAAGCTTCGGACTTATGTTTCATTAAGAAGACATAACCGTATCTTGAAAAATCATCCGTAAAAGTAATGAAGTAAGAATAACCGCTTCGCGCATGTGTAGACATTGGACCGCACACGTCGCTGTGTACGAGTCCCAAGAGCTCGCTTGCTCTTACTCCGTGTCCAGTGAACGGAGTCTTTGTCATCTTTCCTTTGAGACAGGATTGACAAGTGGCATACGATTGATATTCGAACGGATCCAAATATCCTTCTTTATGTAACTTAGTCAACCTTCTCTCATTGATGTGTCCCAGTCTACATGCCATAAGAAAGTCTGATTGATATCTGGAGACTTTCTTTTGTGTGTATTCTGGACATTGAAAATCTGTGGTTGGTTTAATACGTATATACCATTGCTCAGTGTACCTGACCCAATCAGAACTTGATTAAGGTGAATGTTTACAACATTACTTACAAACGCAAATTCATAACCTTCTTTAGAAACCAAAGATACATAAATGATATTACAAGTTGCGTTGGGTACAAAAAAACAATTACGCAAAACCAAAACATGCCTATCTGACATTCCCAGGTGATAGTCCCCCACGGCTTTAGCATCCATGCTAGCTCCGTTCGCAACTCTGAGGGTCATGTCACCTGCCTTCAAAACCCTACAGTTTCTCAACGCCTGCAAAGAATTACATATATGAGATCCTGATCCGGTATCCAATACCTAGGAAGTAGAGTTTATAGAAAGACAGTTTTCAATAACATACACACCTGAAGCTGAAGCCGCAACCTGCTTCAGTTCCTGTGTCCTGGCCTTCCAAGCCCTGCAATCTTTCTTCCAGTGTCCACTCTTATGACAATAGAAGCATTCTTCCTTTCCAACAAGCTTCCCCGCAATCTTTGTTGCCTTTTCCTTTCCCTTCGTACCCACTTTACTAACACCGCCTCTTGGTTTGGCGGGGGCTTTCTTCCTCTTTCCCTTGGCTTTCGCCTTGGACCTAGAGGAAGAAGATCCTCCTACAAACAAAGCGGGTGTTTCCCTACCTTTCTGTAGGGTGCTCTCTGCGCTCCTCAGCATGTTGAGGAGTTCTGAAAGTTCAACTTCTTTTTCTTGTAAGTTGAAGTTCAGTATAAACTGGGCGTAAGTGGGTGGAAGGGACTGGAGAACTAAATCCGTATAGAGTTCACTTTCCAACGTGGTCCCAAGTTCCGCGAGCTCCTCAATGTAGCCAATCATCTTAAGCACGTGGTCCGCTACCGATGATCCGACGGCCAGCTTTGCCGAAAATAACTTCTTCGACACTTCGTATCTTGCGATACGAGACTGCTCTCCATACAGTTCTTTTGTATGAAGAAATATGGATTCCAAATCCATATTCTCGTGCCTCCTCTGGTGATCGTTGTCCATAGAGGAAAGCACGAGGCACTTGGCCTTCGCGCAATCAATCTCCCAAGTCTTACGGATTTCCTTATCCGCGACGCTGGAGGTGGGACCTGGGACGGGGGGAGCTTTGGTGGTAAGAAGATACCCAGCTTGTCGTAAGTGATTGCCATTTTGACATTCCTGAGCCAATCTTTGTAGTTTGGCCCTGTCAGTATGTTTTTATCTAGAAGTAACTTAAGTCCAGTCATTTCGATTTGGTCGCTGCAGGGGGGAGAGAAGAAACACTTTAGCATGATGCTCTTGCAAGTTTAGAATGGTTTTTAATTTGTCTAAACAGGATGGCTCCCACTGTCTCTCGAATCCCTCCTCAAACCACAAAGGAAGAATTAGCCGGGATCAATCCCACCGCACAATACTTGCTTAACCGTTCAGCCAGGCCAGTGTCGGTACTTCGAGGGAGGTTTTCCAACGCTTTCGCGAAGTTCCTTAATTTAAGAACCTCTTTTCCCTGGGGGCGTAGCCCCGCTAACACCTTTCTAGGCACCTACTAGGTTTATAGCATTGATCGTTTAGTGAGAAATTTCCCGAGGAGTAGCATATACTCACAGTAGGATCGGGATCCAAATATCATCGCGTGACGAAACTGAAGGAATCCTACCAGAATCATCACACTCCAAATGGTATGCAAATCTAGCAAGTTTCAGTACTTATGAAACTCCCGATGTGGATTTTTGCCCCATGCTCTTATGACCTTGACTTTGGCCAAAATATCATAAGTCACATGTCAAGTTCTGCCCGTCACTATCCAGGTTAATTTGGATCCATCCGTACATACCCTTGACTTTGGCCAAAATGGCAGCACGACTGTCCCAAACCAACGCATCTATCTATGCTACACATGAACACCCAATAGCTACCAATCACTATGCCTTGACTTTGGCCAAAATACATAGCTTGAATACTATTGCCTATTCATGCGAAACGACGGAGGGCTACGAATGGTTTTGGTAAAACCGTGAACGTAGTGAACTTGATATAATCGATGGAACGAGATAGCTTTTAGAAGGCGTGGCTCAAGCTCCGCATTTTAAAGTTAGTTTTGAAAAGAACCGAGTGGTTTTTCGAAAGTGTTCCAACGACTTTAACTTGGTTTATTATCTTGCATTAGTTCTTTTAATGCGTGATATTCTTGCATTAGTTCTTTTAATGCGTCCCATCATTTAATCCTACCATTGCAGAAAACAACCAAAATATGACGTACGCTTATTCCATTCGCATTCGCCACGGGGTCCCGTCATCACCCGTTAGGTTACTTAACTAACGACAGAGCGGGGGCTGGGCTAGCGCGGCTGTAAAACATAAGCAACGCCTAAATAGAAAGCAATGTAGACATTACAGATCACAGATGAATACATTGGATATACTAGGAATCCGCAATCCGTTCGAGCCTGCAACGAAAAGCGGATTACACGGTCGCGGTGAATAGCAAATACCCCACCCAAGACCCCTACGGGTGCGGCAAACTACCCGCCAAGCACTCGGCAGTTTGTGCAGCCCTCCATGGGTCTATCCTAGGAGCAAAAACAGTAAAAAGAATTATATAATGACGGCTACAACCCCGACCCGGTTGTGCGGCCATACAAATAATATTATTACATCAATTTACATATACAAATGAATGAAAGAAAAACAAAAGCTCATCTCACATCCACCCCGGCTATTCACCCGCGACAGTCCAACACATTCATATACACAAACCATCATCAAACACAGATCACAGAGATGTATAACCCCGACTAATCGACTTATAGCGATTAGCCGACGTTCAATACATGCAAACATCACAGATATAACCATCATAGTCAAAGTGCAGTGAAGTTCGGAAAAAAATACGGAATTATAGGACCCCAAAAGTGAATTTCTGTTCTGGAAAATCTGGGCACATATAACATATTTTAAAAATCCCAAAACCAACACAGAGACACACTGCACGAAACCCGATCACCAGAAGACTCTAAACGGCGGCGGATCCGCGGCGCTAAGAATAGGTGAGGCCGCGGATCCGCGGCGGTTTGAAGGAATTAGGGGATCGTGTTTCTTGGGTGTTCACATAAAACCCTGAGCCGAATTTAGGTGTATAACAAATCTTGTTTTGACCAGAAAAAAATTTAACAGAAACTAGGGTTTTGCAAAAGTTTGGTTTTTTGGATTTTTTTCGGTTCCGAACTTCGTTACACTTCACTACCAAACTAGTTTAAGTTTAGTTAGGCTCTGATACCAATGTAAGTCCACGTTGCGACCCCCGGTTCTTACGGGGAGGCGGAAACGGTATAAAAATCAAGTTTTTGGCGCATGGGGCAACATGGACTAAACAAGGTCGGGATCGTGTCTAAACTAAACTAGCAAACATGCAAAGGAGAGTTAACTACTCGGCAAAGTGGTTATACCTAACTTGAACTCCTTCTTCTTGAAACCTAGTAGAGGTTGATGGTTCTCTTCTCGTCGCCTTCTTCCGTCGAAGATGGATCCACCTGAGGGTTCAACCTTCGGGCTCTTTCTCGAACTTGGAGTGAACTAGAATCTCCGGCTTGCTAATCCTTTGATCCTAGAGTGAGTAGAGAGTGTCTAAGGGGTGCTTTTGTTTTAAGGAGAGGGATTCTCAACACATGAGAAGGGTTCTCCTTTTGCTAGAGGAAGAAGAAGATGAAGTGAGGAGAGAGAAGCTAAATGATAGAATGAGAACTTTTCTTTTTGCAACCATAACAAAAAGCAAAAGAATTATCAAATTAATAATAATAATGAAAATGAAAAGGTTGATGGAAAGTTTAGGAATGACCATTATCATTTCAAACATTAAATGAATTTGCTAGAATCAAAGAGCATCTTTCTTTTGTAATGATGATGGTCAAAACTTCAACCATGGTCAACAAGTCAACCATGGTCAACAAGTCAACATAAAAACCAACCATGACACAATTTTATTTTATTAATATTATTAATTGATATAACATAAATCCATTAGGGTTTTGAAAAAGACGACTGTCAACTGTGCATACGCACCCGTTCCGAAACCCTAATGAAAGTCCTCTTCCTCTTCCTCAAATAACTGTGCATACACACCTGCATCCTTGTTCCGAGGAACATGAATACTGAGAGATAAAAGCAACCCCAAAACATATACCAGTATCTGACTCAAACCAGAGCCAGCCAGTAATATCCGTCCGGACTCCAAACGTGCACAAGTGCGCGGATGAGAACGAACCCTGTCGCAAAACCATGCGACCTCTACTCTGTTTTGCCCAGAGGCGAATACCCTCTGTGTGGGACTCTAAAGACTCGACACTACGCTGGCAGTGGGTTTAACCATAGACCGCAAGCGGCACTAGCTGTGCGTAACGGTCCCCAGGTAGATGCCGACAAGAAGGCTGACGAGGTGAACCCCATCTGAACTCCTACTGAGTCTGAATGTGACAGTCTCCGTACAGTCCGGTCTGTTCGTCTGATACATCGCATGTCGGGCCTAGGGGGCGGTAAAACGTCAGTCCCTTAATAGCGGTACAAGTCGTGTCGGAGTGAAGCCCAAAACACCCTGAGATAACACTGGAAGCTCACCAGTATATCTCGCTTTCCCTGGCCAGGGACTACTCGTGTAATGGCTCTCCTAGACACAAGGCGATGTCAACCCCCAATACCGGGAGAGACGAATCCTGTCTAACCGTCACTGCCTCCAAGTGCTTCGGGACTGCACCCAACCACCACCTGTTTGCACGACTCCTTTGAGCCGTGGTAGGGTAGTGATCAAAATGCAGTGGGAACACACTCGAGGTGAAGTGCCAGTGTCAAGTCAGCGGACTAAGCTGTACTCTTGTCACCTGGGAACTGATAACTGACGATAGGTATAATACCAACCTGTCAGTTCCCGACGAGTCCTGTCCAGTGTACTCGTAACCCAACGAGCACCCGTATGCTATCTCCAGTACGACGTACTGATGGCTGTGGGACAGACCATCTCCCACACTGGGATGAGAAGCGCATACGCTAGTCTACTCCGGAGTATCGATGCCCTGTCTCGATAGTCCTGCGACTAGGGACCTGTATAAGGATGTGCTTATAGATTACCCAGCCCCCACTAGTGTGACTGCCATCACAACGCTGGTAATCAAGCAAAGATCCTAAGGGCTCCACTAATGCGTATAAGTGATATACTGAAATAAACACAAGTACACATTGAAGTAGAAACAAACCAAGTAGCATACTACTATATTGAGCAAGATTGTTTATACAAGGTGAATATCCCAAGCTTCCATCAAGTAATATACAAACTAGTATGATACAGTAATGGCCTCTAGGGTATATACACTAACAGATGTTGCGCTATGCTCGACTGGCCATGACAGGAAATCCCTGGCCAGGGTTGCAGTGATATACTGGTAAGAGTTATCAGTAGTTTCACGATTGTTATGGACCTCACGTCGGCATGACTTATCAAGCTATTAGGGTCTGACGTTTACCACCCCTAGGCGAGATATGCGACATATCAGACGAACAGACCGGACTGTACGGTAAGTGTTACTGGTTAGATTCACGGGAGTGTAAGCGGGCTTGCTCGTCGATCTTCTGATCGCTCAATACCCGGGTGGCCGTTACGTTTAGCAGACCGCTTGCGGCTTGTGGGTGTTTGATATGATCATCACCTGCAGCCGGCGTATTGACGAGTCTTTAGAGTCCTACACGGAGGTTTCCTGGCTCAAGCGAAACGAAATAGGAGTGCATATGAGATATGTGCGGGACCGAGAATAATGCGTGTATGTGATACCGTATTATATTCTCGCGATAAATGTATCTGTTGGTTGTATACGATATAACCTAGTTATCGAATCGAGGATTGATTTGATAAGCCGGTACATTGAATATTAGTCGGTTATATGCGATATGACCGGATCGTTAAATCAAGTATTGATTTAATGATTTAATGCATAATTATACATTTGATATATTACTTTGCATTAACTAGTATTGGTTCACTTTAAATGGATTTTCTCACTTGAATTGTGCAAGTTTTATATGTGATATACATTTGTGCACATGATTGTATCATGTTTGATGATACATGCTTACTTGGTTAAGTGTAAATAATTAAACCATGGTTAAACTAATGATTAGGGTTTTGTTTTTTCATTTACTTATTTGTCTATTTATTTATCTTTTTCATTTTGGCAAGGAGAATGACAAATGGTGGATTTTCTTTGTTTGCTAGTTGAAGGTTCTTGAAGCTTTGAACTAGTCCACCATTCTTATCTTATACTTAACCCTAACCATTCAAGTTAACCATGGTCCATTCTTTACAATTAACCAAGGGTTAATATATGATAAGTATTGATTTATTTATCTGATTATTCAACACTTAATATATCTTCTTCTTCTTCATCATCTTCTTCTTCTATGAAGAAAAGCTTGCTACATCAATGGCAAGTGATGAAAACAAGTGTGAAATCCAATTCTAAAGTGAACCCACCTCCTATTTCTTCATCCTCTACCTCTTGCCAGGTTGTATAGGGTGTTTCCTTCATAAGTTTTCAAGGCTTGGTGAAGTTGGAGCTTGATCTTGTGATGCCTCGACGTAGATCATCTTCGGCATCGAACCGACGACCAAGTCCGCCCTTTTCTCCGATGAAGCCGATGCAAGAGTCATGGGTTTGATTTGGACAGCGGAGGGACCTCACCACGGAGCCTAGGACGTGGAGGACCGGATCTACAAAGGTTGTAGCTTCTTTCCTTTAGTTAAAGTCGTTAACTTGCATCGCATAGCCTATATATCTAGTCAACGATCCGTATTAGGGTTTCTCGGCACTTGTAAAATTTAAATTGGCCGTGTCTGATCACTTGCAAGACTTCATTAGTGTGCCTGGGAACCCTACAGATATCTGGCGGTTGGGTGTCTTGACTGCTTTTCTAAATGATGATTTGGAAGAAAGCGTCTATAAGTACACAGCCAGAGGGCTTCGTAGACAGTGGGAGCAGCGGAAACGTATGCAAGTTGTTTTATGTGATAAAGCAGGCATCGCAGAGTTGGAACATCTGTTTTGATGTGGGAGTCAAAGAGTTTGACATCATCAAAATGGTAGATGAACCTTGTATATACAAAAAAGGTAGTAGGGAGTATGGTGGTGATCCTCGTAGAGTACGTGGATGACTTACTCTTGATAGGGAAGGAGTTTCCTATGCTACGCTCGGTCAATCTCCGCTTATCACAAGGATTCTCCATATAGGATCATAATGATACCTCCTGAATCCTGGATTTTGGATCTATGAGATAGATCTAATTGGATATTAGGATACTCACTAGTTGTAGTGAGAAGGTATCAATTGATCCTAAGGAGAATCACTGGAAATGTTCCAGGGTGATAAGGACGACTGAATGTCAGTCACAGGCATTGTCTTTACCCTCAGTAAAGGGACGGTATGTTGGAAGAGTTCCAAGCTAGATTCCGTGGCATACTAGACGATAAAGGCTGGATACATCGCTACCAAAGATGCTACAAAAGAGGAAGTCTGGGTGTATATTAGTTCATGAGATGAACTTTGTTCCTCCCGTTGTGTGACAATGGAGTTGTGGCTTATGCCATGGAACGCCCATCCCATCAGTGATCCAGACATATTCTTAGGCAGTATCACCTGATCGAAGAGATGGTTGATCTCCAGGGAATCGAGGTTAGGAGAGTAGACTTAGAGGACAACACGGCGGATCCACTCACAAAGGCTTTTCCCAGAGAGAGACTTTTATGGGATGGTTGAGTATGAGATACTACAACCACTGCTATCAGATGGCCCTAGTGCAAATGGGAGATTGTTAGTTATATGTATGCCCTAGAGGCCATTACTATACATAGGATGTATATTGTAGTGGATGCTTGGACATATATTGGGATGACTTTCTTGCTCGATATGATAGTATGCTATCCGGTTACTCTTTACTTTAACGTGTACACTGATTGTCTCTCTGTTACATGTTGGTAAAGCCTTTAGGATGTGTACTTGACTACCTGGACTATGATGCGGATCATACTAGTAAGGACGTGGTAATCCATAAGTACATCCTTCAAAGTCCCTAGTCGTGGGTGTATCGAGACGGGGCATCGATATACCAGAGTAGACTAGCGTATAGCTTCCCGACCCATACAGATGGGCGATGGATGATCCCATATCCATTGGTGTTTGACATCAAAGATGATATACGGGTGCTCAGTGGAGACTGGGTACACTGGACGGACTCGCCGAGAACTCCCAGATGGTATTATACCTTAACATAGATGGCAGTTCTCTGGTGACACTGGTACAGGTTAGTCTGTATACCCGAGATCGTCATAGAGTCTTGTGTGATTCCCACTGTGCTTTGATTTCCATCATACCACGTCCAAGAGGGCGTGCAAAAAGGTGGCTTTTGGGTACAGTCCCGAATCACATAGAGGCAATGAGCGATAGGAGGGGTTTCGTCTCTCCCGGTATAGGGAGTTGATGTTGCGCTGTGTTCGATTGGCTATAACAGGAAGTCCTTGGCCAAGGCTGTTTTAGGGATTTACTGGTAAGTGTTACCGGTAGTTTCTCGACCCGTTATGAGCCTCATATCGATACGACTTATCGAGTTATTGGGGTCTAACGTTTACCATCACTAAACAAGATATGCGACATATCAGACGAATAGACCGGACTGTCGGTAGTGTTACTGGTTGGATTCACAGGAGTGTGAGAGGGCATGCTCGTTGATCTTCTGATCGCTCAATACCGGGTGGCCGTTACGTTTAGCAGACCGCTTGCGGCTTGTGGGTGTTTGATATGATCATCACCTACTACCCGGCGTATTGACGAGTCTTTAGAGTCCTACACAGGGGTTTTCTGGCTCAAGCGAAACGAAATAGGAGCGCATATGAGATATGTGCGGGACCGAGAATAATACCAGTATATGATACTGTATTTTATTCTCGCGATATGTGACATTGATTGGTTGTATGCGATATGGCCGGGTTATCGAATCAAGTGTTGATTCGATAAGTTGTTACTATTGATATTAGTCGGTTATATGCGATATGACCGGATCGTTAAATCAAGGGTTGATTTAATGATTTAATGTATAATTATATATTTGATATATTACTTTACATTGACTAGTATTGGTTCACTTAAGATTGATTTTCTCACTTGAATGTGCACATTGTTTATATGTGATATATGCAAGTGTACATATTTGTATCATGCTTGATGATACAAACAAGTTGTGTGTATGAGACTTGAACCAAATCAAGGTTAGATTAGGGTTTACTATTTTCCTAAGCATATAACAAAAGAGTGTGACTTTGGTCAAAGTTATCAAGCTTCATGAAGCTTGATAAATATTGACAAAGTCAACTCTTTTGTCATATGTTTAAAGATATTAGTTAACCCAACCTTTAACCTAATGGTTTGGTTAAATCTCTACAAGAGTTAAGCTTGAGGGCTTAACTCAACCATGGTGCCATTTTTTATTGGATAAGTTTCATTTGGATATTTTAATTCATATGATTCATTCTTCTTCTTCATCTTCATCAAGCTCACAAAAGCTTGCTAGCTCCAATGGTGCAATGAGAAAAAGAGTGAGAAATCCAATTCTAAAGTGAACCCACTTCCTATTTCTTCATCCTCTACCACTTGCCATGTAGTATAGGGTGTTCTCTTCACAAAGTTTTTGACCAAGTGAAGGAATAGCTTGAGTTTGAGTCTCCCCGACGTAGATCATCTTCGGCCTCGAAGTCAACGATCTAGCCCGCTCATTTCTCCGACGAAACCATCGCTTGAGTCCGGGATCCCGATGATCGTAGTGGAGGGACGTCAACACGGAGCTAAAGAAGTGGAGGATAGGATCTACAAAGGTTGTAATCTCTTTCACTTAGTACCAAAGTTGTTTGCTAGCTTTTATTTTCGCCTATCCTCTAGTTATCGATCTTGAATAGGATTCTTAGAAACATGAAAAATTTGATTTTGGCATGGTTGATGCCATGTGGAATCTCTTGAGTGTGCCTAGTAACCCTACACACAGTACCAACGGTCCAGCCGTAGAAGGGTCAAGCCAACGCCTCACGTGTGGCACGCCGTACTGCCCCAAACCCTAAAATTCAATGGGCAGTTCAAGACGGTCACATAATCGAGTTAAGGTTTGTTGTCTTCTAGAGGGTCCATCGCGTTACTTGCACTACTTCGAACGTTCTTAAACTACGGAAAGATCCAACACTTGGAAATTTCCCGACAGGGGAAAAATTGGGTATTTATATCCGGTCGAACTTTTTAACATGTTCTAAATTTACCCGGAAAAACATAAACGAGGTTAAAATATCCGATCGAAATATCGAGTCCCAAAAAGAACCCAGAAAACTCAACTGTTGAGTATAAATTAAAAATTCCTATAATAATCAGGATATTCATATAGACGTTACTGTGTCAAAATAAAACAATGATGTAACGTCACGACCACGGAACCGCCACACGAGAAGGCTCATGCCGTGGTTCCACGGCGCATATATCGATTTAGGGTCACGTGTTTAACAGTAACTCCTAGAAAACCCTGCTTATTTTTCTGCTTATTTTTAATTCACAAAAATCCACTATTCCAGAAAATGTACAGAGAGGGGTCTAAGTTAGGGTTTCAGGGTTCGATCGGGTTTCTAACTTCGTCTACGCATCGCCTAAAGCTCTAGCTAGGCTTTGATACCACTGAAGGGTTCCTAGGCACACTCAAGAGGTTCCACAAGGCATCAACCATGCCAAATTCAAATTTTCCGGGGCCGAGAAACCCTATACTAGATCGATTACTAGAGGTAAGGCGAAAACAAATGCAAGCAAACAACTTTGCTACAAAGTGAATGGAAATACAACCTTTGTAGATCCGGTCCTCCACTTCTTTAGCTCCGTGATGACGTCCCTTCGCTGCGATCACCGGGATCCCGGACACCAGCATTGGTTTCGTCGGAGAAATGAGCGGGCCAGGTCGTTGACTTCGATGCCGAAGATGATCTACGTCGAGGCAACTCTAACTCAAGCTCCATCCTCACTAGCTCATGAAACTTGTGAAGAAAACACCCTATACAACATGGCAAGTGGTAGAGGATAAAGAAATAGGAAGTGGGTTCACTTTGGATTTGGATTTCTCACTTGGATTCATCACTTGATAATTTTCAAGCAAGCTTTCTTTTTCTTCATCAAGAAGAAGAAGAAGAAGAAAGAAAAAGAATTATCACAAAAAGAAAATTCAAGTGATATCTATCATATTGCAACCATGGGTGAGATAAACTCATGTAGAGAATAAACTAGAGTTTAGGTAAATGGTTGGGGTAAGGAATAAAACAAAATGGTAAGACTTTTTTAAAGATGCTAGAAAACAACATGAAGCTTCTAGTAAAGAAAAGAAAGAAAGCCACCATTTTGTTTTAACTAAATAAATAAAATAAATAAAGAAAACAAAACCCTAACCATTAACCTAAACAATGGTTTAAAGCATGCACACCCAAGTTTGCATTTATCATCAAACATGATACAAACTAGTGCACAAACATATATCATATATACAATGTGCACAATCAAGTGAGAAAATCAATCTTAAGTGAAAAAATACTAGTTAATGTAAAGTAATATATCAAATATATAATTATACATTAAATCATTAAATCAACACTTGATTTAATGATCCGGTCATACTGCATATAACTGACTAATATCAAGTGTATCAATGTATCGAATCAACACTTGATTCAGTAACCCAGCTATATCTCATATAACCGTCCAATGATACAGATCGCGAGGATAGAATACAGTATCACATACTGGTATTATTCTCGGTCCCGCACATATATCATATGCGCTCCTATTTCGTTTCGCTTGAGCCAGCAAACCTCTGTGTAGGACTCTAAAGACTCGTCAATACGCCGGCAGCAGGTGATGATCATATCAAACACCCACAAGCTGCAAGCTGTCTGCTAAACGTAACGGCCACCCGGGTATTGAGCGATCAGAAGATCAACGAGCAAGCCCGCTCACACTCCTGTGAATCCAACCAGTAACACTTACTGTACAGTCTGGTCTCGTCGTCTGATATGTCGCATATCTAGCCTAGGGGTGGTAAACGTCAGACCACAATAGCTCGATAAGTCGTGTCAGTATGAGGTCTATAACAGTTCGAGAAACTACTGGTAACACTTACCAGTAAATCTCAGCAACCCTGGCCAGGGATTCCCGGTTATAGCCAATCGAACACAGCACAACATCAACTCCCTATATCGGTTGAGACGAATCCCGTCCTATCGCTCATTGCCTACTTGTGATTTGGGACTGTACCCAAAAACCACCGTTTTGCATGCCCTCTTGGACGTGGTAAGGTGGAAATCAAAGCACGGTAGGAATCACACAAGACTCTATGACGATCTCGGGTTTACAGACTAACCTGTACCAGTGTCACCAGAGAACTGCTATCTGACGTATGGTATAATACCATCTGGGAGTTCTCGGCGAGTCCGTCCAGTGTACCCAGTCTCCACTGAGCACCCGTATATCATCTCTGATGTCAAAGACCAATGGATATTGGATCATCCATCGCCCATCTGTATGGGTCGAGAAGGTATATGCTAGTCTACTCTGGTATATCGATGCCCCGTCTCGATACACCCATGACTAGGGACCTTGAAGGATGTACTTATGGACTACCATGTCCCCACTAGTATGATCCGCATTATAGTCCAGGTAGTCAAGTACACATCCTAAAGGCTTTACCAACATGTAATAGAGAGACAACCAGTGTACACGTTAAGGTAAAGAGCAACCAGATAGCATACTATCATGTCGAGCAAGAAAGTCCTCCCTATATATGTCCTAGCATTCACTACAATATACATCCTATGTACAGTAATGGACTCTAGGGCATACATATAACTAACAAAAAGAGTTAAGATATGGGGTTGTTCGGCCTATATTAAAAGGCATAATCCGGACAAGCTCGAGGAAAGGTCAGTTCTGTATAAGTTTGTTAGGATATCCCAAACATTTGTGAGTGTAGATCTTCTATCTAACCAAGGAGCAAAAGGTGTTTTGTTTCTCAGCATACCACCTTTTTGGAAAAGGATTTCTTGTGAAGAAATATGTGGACATAAGGTGGAACTGGAAGTTGTTCCAGCTTGACAAACTAACAGCTGATGATTTGGTGAAACCAAAGGATTGAATAGTCTCCAAAAAACCTCAGCCTCTCCGCTAATCTGATAGGGTTCCTCATTCACTTGAGAGATTCTACGGTGTTCTCGGTGACAATAGGAGTGAGGATTGCATCATAGTTGATGATGGCCCAACTAGGTTCGGGCAGGCCATCACGAGTGGCGACTCTGTGAAATGGCTGGATGATTTGCGATCAATGATGGAATCCTTGTACATTAACAAAGTATGACTTTGATTATTGCACCTAAATGGGTAAAACCCATCAGGTGCAAATGGATCTTTAGAAGATTCTTGGTATAGATAGAAAAGTTGAGACTTTCAAAGCTATGCTTAAGTCCAACAAGATTAAAGAAAGCATCGCGGAGATAGAACATCTGTTTTGATGTGTCAGTCAAAGAGTTTAACTTCATCAAAAAGGTAGATGAACCTTGTATATACAAGAAGGTTGTAGAGAGTAAGGTTGTCTTCCATGTATTGTACGTATATGACATACTCTTGATAGGAAAGGGTTTCCTATGCTACACTCGGTCAAGCTCCTCTTATCACGGGGATTCTCCATAAAAGATCTGGATGATACCTACTATATCTTATTGTTTATGATCTATGGTGATAGATCTAAGTGGATGTTCGGAGTGTCCCAAATCCATACTAGATGTAGATAACTCGCTAGGTGTAGTAATTAGGAAACAATTGGATCTTAGGTGAATCACTGGACAGCTGTGGAGGACATTCTTAAGTACTTGAGAAGCACTAAAAGAAAGTTCTTGGTTCTGGCTTCCATAGTGATAAGGACTACTGAAAGTCAGTCATAGGCATTGTCTTTACCCTCACTGGAGGGACGGTATGTTGGAAGAGTTCCAAGCTAGATACAGTGACATAATAGATGATAAAGGCTGAATACATTACTGCCAACGATATTAACAAAGTGGCTGTCTGGACATTTCTTGTTCCTAAGATGAACAAGGTTCCTACCATTGAGTGTCCAATAACTGTTATTGTGACAACAATAGAGTTGTGATTTTGGCCTAGGAACGCCGGTCCCATCAGCGATCCAAGCATATTCTGAGGCAAGTATCACCTAATCAGGCAGATGGTTGATCTCCAAGGGATCAAGGTAAGGAGAGTAGACATTGAGGTTAACACGGCGGATCCTGATTGATCATAATCTTCGTGTGTATGTAAAATGTTTCACAACCAAAGAAATTTATACCGCAATCAATTAACGGTGTCGATGTAGCACGTTAATGAATATGGATCGTCCACTTAGATGTATGTTTTGATCGATCTTGTTTTAAATGAGTCAAAATTTAAAAGTTGAAAGAAAATTCAAGAAAGTTGATTCAAGATTTGTAAGATTTGATCTCAAGAAACATCAAAAAAATAGATCTAGAATCAAGAAATGTCCCAATCAATTTAGTTATCAAGATTTGTAGAATAGCTTGTAGGATTCGATCAAATTAGTAGTAGTGATGAATCTAGAGATGACTATTCTTATCTATTGATAATTTGTAGCTAGAACGATCGTGACGAATGTTGATTAGGGATCTATTAAAGAAACTAGGGTTTTTTCCTTCTCTATCTCTTGTCTTTTCATTGATCATCATTTGGATCTGTAAGTCCATGCTACCTCTCCCGGTACTTTCGGGAATGCGGAATTTGGTAAAAAAACGATTTTTATGGAGGTGGTAACATGGACCTAAAACCCGGATCTTGGTTAAACATCTATCTAACAACCTAACTATGAGTTTCTAGCTACTCGCTTAGGGGGTTATACCTTGCTTGTCTTGAACTCCTTCGTCTTCAAACTCCGATGGTGGTCCGGATTGGCTTCTTCCCGTCGTCTCCGTACGCCGAAGATAGATCCACCTGAAAGCTCCAACCTTTGGCTCCTTCTTCGTTCTTTGAAGAAACTAGTTCACTCGGTTTGCTAAACCTTGTGAACTAGAGTGAGTAGAGAAGAGTTTGTTTGGGATTTTATCTATGGTTCTTGATTCTCAACTCATGAGATAAGAGAACCATAGATTAAAGAGAGGGAAAAGGAGCAAGAGGGTGAGAGCAAAACAAGAGAGCTCAGGAACAAGAGAGAGAATGAGCAAGAAAGAATGAGGCTCTCTTTTGTCTTTCACCCTCTCATAATCCAAAGCAATGATCACACATCATACCAATCAAGTGTTATGTGATGGTTGAAGCAACCATAACCACATCATTTCATGCACTTATTTTGCACAAAAGAGCAAGCAAGCAAAAGTCTTTGCCATGAAATGATAGCTATGGTTATCATGATGGTCAACTAGTCAAGCCTAGTCAACCGGTCAACAAAGTCAACAAGTCAACAAAAGTCAACAAGTCAACAAAGTCAACAACCATATCACCATAATACTTAATCAAAATAATTGTTAATCTCATATCATATTCTCATTAGGGTTGATCAAAAAGTCAATAGTCAACGGTCAACTGTCAACAACCCTAATGAGAATCCGCTGCCTCTGTCTCCCTGTCAACTGTGCATACACACCCGCATCCGCGTTCCGAGGAACACGAATGCAAACTGGATAAATCCAATCCCATAAGGTACACTAGGATCTGGCTTAAACCAAAGCCCGCTAGTGTAAACTGTCCGGACACTGTACGTGCACAAGTGCACGGATGTGACCGAACCCTGTCGCAAAACCATGCGACCTGTCGCAAAACCATGCGACCTCTACTCTTTTGCCTAAAGGCGAAAAGCTTTCTGTGTGGGACTCTAAAGACTCGACACTACGCTAGCAGTGGGTTTAACCACAGACCGCAAGCGGCACTAGCTGTGCGTAACGGTCCCCAGGTAATGCCGACAAGAAGACCGACGAGGCGAAACCCATCTGAACTCCTACTGAGCCTGAGTGTGACATTCTCCGTACAGTCCGGTCTGTTCGTCTGATACATCGCATAGCGGGCCTAGGGGGCGGTAAACGTCAGTCCCCCAATAGCGGTATAAGTCATGTCGGAGCGAAGCCCAAAACACCCTGAGATAACACTGGAAGCCTACCAGTATATCTCGATTGCCCTGGCCAGGGACTACTCGTGTAATGGCTCTCCTAGAAACAGCGCGATGTCAACCCCCAATACCGGGAGAGACGAATCATGTCTAACCGTCACTGCCTCCAAGTGCTTCGGGACTGCACCCAACCACTACCTGTTTGCACGACTCCTTTGAGCCGTGGTAGGGTAGTGATCAAAGCACAGTGGGAACACACTCGAGGCGAAGTGACAGTGTCAAGTCAGCGGACTAAGCTATACTCATGTCACCTGGAAACTGATAACTGACGATAGGCATAATACCAACTAGTCAGTTCCCGACGAGTCCTGTCCAGTGTACTCGTAACCCAACGAGCACCCGCATACTATCTCAAGTACGACGTACTAACGGCTGTGGGACAGACCGTCTCCCACACTGGGATGAGAAGCGCATGCGCTAGTCTACTCCGGAGTATCGATGCCCCGTCTCGATAGTCCTGCGACTAGGGACCTGCATAAGGATGTGCTTATAGATTATCCAGCCCCACTAGTGTGACTGCCATCACATCGCTGGTAATCAAGCAAAGATCCTAAGGGCTCTACTAATGTGTATAGGCGATATACTAAAATAAACACATGTACACATTGAAGTAGAAACAAACCAAGTAACATACTACTATTTTGAGCAAGATTGTATATACAAGGTGAATATCCCAAGCTTCCATTAAGTAATATACAAGCTAGAATGATACAGTAATGGCCTCTAGGGCATATACACTAACAATCACCCACTTGCACTAAGGCCATGTACTGGCGTATCGAAGACCTATCATCTCAATTAGCCGCTCGAACTGAGTCTGGGGCAAGGCCTTGGTGAATGGATCTGCAGTGTTATCTTCTGATTTTACTCTCTTTACCTCGATCTCCCGGCGATCAATGATCTCCCTGATCAGGTGGAACCGCCTCAAAATGTGCCTGGACTTCTGATGGGACCTTGGTTCCTTCGCTAAAGCTATAGCGCCGTTGTTGTCACAATACAGCGGTATTGGATCAACACTGGTAGGAACCACCTGAAGTTCTGTGAGGAACTTCTTCATCCAGACAGCTTCCTTTGCGGCATCGCAAGAAGCTATGTACTCCGCTTCCATGGTTGAGTCAGCAACGGTTTCCTGCTTGGAACTCTTCCAGCAAACCGCCCCTCCATTGAGGGTAAAGACATAACCCGACATGGACTTGGAGTCATCCTTGTCACTCTGGAAGCTGGAGTCAGCAAAGGCCTCAATCTGGAGGTCTTTTCCGCCATACACCAAGAACATCTCCTTAGTCCTTCTCAGGTACTTGAGAATGTTCTTTACTGCTATCCAGTGTTTCTCCCCTAGGTTCGACTGATACCGTCTTACAACGCTCAATGCGTATGCTACATCTGGTCTGGTACATAACATCGCATACATAATAGAGCCTACCGCAGATGCGTAGGGTATTGATGACATGCGAGCCCTTTCCAAATCATTCTTGGGAGACATCTCTTTGGAGAGGGTGATTCCGTGACAAGCTGGTAGATTACCGCGCTTGGAATCTTCCATACTGAATCGTTTCAGTATGGTGTCGATGTACCTTGACTGTGAAAGTCCCAACATCCTCTTAGATCTATCACGATAGATCTGGATCCCCAGAATGTAGTTGGCATCGCCCAGGTCCTTCATGGAGAACCTTTGTGACAAGAATCCTTTGACTGACTGTAGCATAGGAATATCATTTCCTATTAGGAGAATGTCATCGACGTACAAGACGAGGAATACTACATTTCTCCCTACAATCTTACTGTAAATGCATGGTTCATCTGGGTTTTTGATAAAGTCGAATTCTTTGACAGTATCATCAAAGCAGATGTTCCAACTCCGCGATGCCTGCTTAAGTCCATAGATGGACTTGAGCAACTTGCACACCTTACCGCTGCTCCCACTCTGAATGAATCCCTCTGGCTGATCCATATAGACGCACTCTTCCAAATTTCCATTTAGGAAAGCCGTCTTTACGTCCATCTGCCAGATCTCATAATCGTGGAAGGCAGCAATGGCAAGAAGGATCCGAATGGATTTAAGCATGGCTACCGGAGAAAAAGTCTCGTCATAGTCCAAACCAGGTCTTTGACGAAAACCCTTTGCAACGAGCCTAGCTTTATAGGTTTCAACCTGCCCATCTACACCAATCTTCTTTCTGAAGATCCATTTACATCATACGGGTTTTACCCCTTCTAGAGCAAAGTCCAAAGTCCAAACTTTGTTGGTGTACATGGACTCCATCTCGGTCCGCATTGCATCCAGCCATTTTACCGAGTCACCGCTCTGAATGGCTTGCTGGAAGCTAGTAGGCTCATCATAATCTATGATGCAATCCTCTCTATCCCCGTCTATGAGAAAACCGTAGTATCTCTCGGGCGGATGAGACTGCCTACTACTCCTGCGGAGCGGCGTAGGAATGTCCGGTTCCCCTGAACCTTATGGTTCTACTAAGCTTTCAGTAATAGCTTGTGGTTCTGGAATTTCTTCCAGTTCTATTGCGCTCCCACTTATCTAATTTTCTAAAAACTCAGTTTCCAAGAAGCGGGCATGACGAGAAACAAGGACTTTTTGTTCCTCTGCGTAATAGAAAAGATACCCCTTGGAGTTCTTTGGGTATCCCACAAACTTGCACTGTACTGAGCGTGCCTCGAGCTTGTCCGCATGCTGCTTTTTTACAAAAGCCGGACATCCCCATGTCTTAAAGGATTTAAGACAGGGTTTCTTCCCACTCCACATCTGATATGGTGTGGTAGGCACTGCCTTAGTAGGAACTTGGTTCAAGAGATGTGCAGCTGTTTCTAGTGCAAAACCCCAGAAAGATCGCGGTAACTCAGCCTTACTCATCATGGAACGAACCATATCTAATAGGGTTCGATTCCTCATTTCCGATACACCGTTGTGTTGTGGTGTGTATGGTGGAGTACGCTGAGAGAGAATTCCATTCTCTTTTAAGTAGTCCAGAAACTCGGCACTCAAGTATTCACCTCCTCGATCCGATCTTAGGATCTTGATACTTTTGCCTGTTTGTTTTTCTACTTCATTCTTATATTCCCGAAATTTCTCAAAGGCCTCGGATTTGTGCTTCATTAAGAAGACATGTCCATACCTAGAGAAATCATCTGTGAAAGTAATGAAGTATGAATAACCGCTTCGTGCATGTGTAGACATTGGACCACACACGTCACTGTGTATAAGTCCCAAGAGCTCGCTCGCTCTTACTCCGTGTCCAGTGAACGGAGTCTTTGTCATCTTTCCCATGAGACAAGATTCATAAGTGGCATAAGACTGGTACTCGAACGGATCCAAGTATCCTTCTTTATGTAACTTAGTCAACCGTGTCTCATTGATGTGACCCAGTCTACAATGCCACAAGAAAGCCTGATTTAATTCTGGAGACTTTCTTTTAAGTGTGTTCTGGACACTGAATATCTGAGCTTGATTCAATACGTATATACCGTTGTTTAATGTACCTGACCCAATCAGTGCTTGATTTAGGTGGATGTTTACTACATCGCTTACAAAAGCAAAATCATATCCTTCCTTAGAAAGTAAGGATACAGATATGATATTACAAGTCGCACCTGGTACATACAAACAGTCACGCAGAATCAATATCTGCCCAGTTGTCAGTCCTAGGTGATATTTCCCTACGGATACAGCATCCATGCTCATTCCGTTAGCAACCCTGAGAGTCATATCACCTTTCCTGATAACCCTACGGTTTCTCAGACCCTGTAACGAATTACAGATATGAGATCCTGATCCGGTATCCAATACCCAGGAAGTAGGGTTAACTGACAAACAGTTCTCAATTACAAACACACTCGAAGCCGAAGCCACAACATGCTTCGAATTCTGGCTACTGGCTTTACAAGCCCTGCGATCTCTCTGCCATAGTTCATTCCCGTTACAATAAGAACTTCCCTCTTTTACTATATCCAGTCCTGAAACTTTTGCCCTTGCTTTTCCTTTTTCTTCCCTGGTTTCTTTCAGGGTATAAGCAGAGGGCAGGGACTGTAGAATTAGGTCAGTACTTGACCCATTCTCCAACATGGTCTCCAGGTCCGTGAGCTCAAAATAGCTGGTCTCTGTAAGGACGTTGCCCCCTACAGATGACCCGACAGCCAACCTCGCTTGAAGCAATTCGTTCGAGGTCTCATATCTTGCGATACGAGATTGCTCTCCATATAAAACTTTGTTATGGAGGAAGATAGAAACTGAGTCCATCTTCTCGTGCTGCCTCTGGTTTGCACCATCAACTGAGGCTAACACGAGGCACTTGGCTTTCGCACAATCCTTTTCCGATGTTCTGCGGATGTGAACATCCGTGACAGGGGAAACTGGACCTGAGACAGCAGGGATTTGATTAGTTAAGAGGTGTCCCAGCTTGTCATGGGCAATGGACATATGGACAGACCTTTGCCAGTCATAACAGTCAGGTTCAGTCATCTTTTTATCTAGATGTAACCTAGGTGTGGTCACAGGGTCGCTGCAATTAAGAGAGAGAGAAGAAAACACTCAGCATGATGCTCTTGCAAGTTTAGAATGGTTTTTAGTTTGTCTAAACAGGATGGCTCCCACTGTTTCTCGAATCCCTCCTCAAACCATAAAGGAAGAATTAGTCGGGATCAATCCCACCGCTCAATACTTGCTTAACCTTTCAGCCAGGCCAGTGTCGGTACTTCGAGGGAGGTTTTCCAACGCTTTCGCGAAGTTCCTTAATTTAAGAACCTCTTTTCCCTGGGGGCGTAGCTCCGCTAACACCTTTCTTGGCACCTACTAGGTTTATAGCATTGATCGATTAGTGAGAAATTTCCCGAGGAGTAGCATATACTCACAGTAGGATCGGGATCCAAATATCATCACGTGACGAAACTGAAGGAATCCTACCAGAATCATCACACTCCAAATGGTATGCAAAATCTAGCAAGTTTCAGTACTTATGAAACTCCCGATGTGGATTTTTGCCCCATGCTCTTATGACCTTGACTAAGGCCAACAAATCATAAGTCACATGTCAAGTTCTACCCGTCGTTGTCCAGGTTAATTTGAACCCATCCGTATATACCCTTGACTATGGCCAACAAAGTAATACGACTGTCCCAAACCAACGCATCTATCTATGCAACATATGAATACCCACCAGCTACCAATCACTGTGCCTTGACTAAGGCCAACAAACACAGCTTGAATACTGTCGAATATTCATATGAAACGACGGAGGGCTACGATTGGTTTTTGGCGAAACCGTGAACGTAGTGAACTTGATTTAGTCGATGGAACGAGATAGCTTATAAATGGAGTGGCTCAAACTCCGCATTTTAAAAGTTTGTTTTGAAAAGAACCGAGTGGTTTTTCGAAAGTGTTCCAACGACTTATACTTGGTTTATATTCTTGCATTAGTTCTTTTAATGCGTGTTTTGCTTGCATTAGTTCTTTTAATGCGTGATATTCTTGCATTAGTTCTTTTAATGCGTCCCATCATTTAATCCTACCATTGCAGAAAACAACCAAAATATGACGTACGCTTATACCATTCGCATTCGCCACTGGGCCCTGTCATTACCCGTTAGGTTACTTAACTAACGACAGAGCGGGGGCTGGGCTAGCGCGGCTGTAAAACATAAGCAACGCCTAAATAATATCATATATAGATATACTGCAATGATAAACATTTCAGATCACAGATGAATACATTGGATATACTAGGAATCTACAATTCGTACGAGCCTGTAACGAAAAGCAGATTACACGGTCGCGGTGAATAGCCAATACCCCACCCAAGACCCCTACGGGTGCGGCAAACTACCCGCCAAGTACCCGAAGCGTAGCAACCTCCCTCATCTCCATGAGTAGGCCACTCGACACTTCGGCATACCCGGTAGTTTGTGCACCCCCTCCATGGGTCTATCCTAGGAGCAAAAACAGTAAAAAGAAATTATACAATGACGGCTACAACCCCGACCCGGTTGTGCGGCCATACAAATAATTATTACATCAATTTACAAATTTACATGAATTGAAAGAAAACTCTCGTCTCACAACTCCCGGCTATTCACCCGCGACAATCCAACATATTCATATACACATTCCAGCAACATTACAGATCACAGATTTGTATAACCCCCACTAATCGACATATAGCGATTAGTAGACGTTCAATACAAATATCACATTACAGAAAAACCCGTTAGCTTAAGTCTTTTAGAAGTTCGATCAAAATACGGATTTTCGGGACCCCAAAAATAAAATTTTCGTTCTGGAAAATCTGGGCAGAAAATATATATTCCAAAAATCCCAAAATACCCCTGCAAGTACACTGTAGCAAAGAAACACCAGAGAGGGGCCAAGAGGGCCGCGGAACCGCGGCAACAGCAAGCTATTGCCGCGTTTCCGCGGTCGTTTAGGGGGAACTCTTGGTGAATTTTCTACAGTGGCTTTTAAAAACCCTAAGCCGATTTTAGGTGTGAAAATAATCAAGTTTTGAACAGTATAAAAATCGACAGAAAGTTCGAATTTCGAGGTTCGTTTTCGGGACTTTTTCTTTGATCGATCTTCTAGTTACTTACTAACATGTTAGATAGAGTTTAACTAGGCTCTGATACCACTGTAAGTCCATGCTACCTCTCCCGGTACTTTCGGGAATGCGGAATTTGGTAAAAAAACGATTTTTATGGAGGTGGTAACATGGACCTAAAACCCGGATCTTGGTTAAACATCTATCTAACAACCTAACTACGAGTTTCTATCTACTCGGTTAGGGGGTTATACCTTGCTTGTCTTGAACTCCTTCGTCTTCAAACTCCGATGGTGGTCCGGATTGGCTTCTTCCCGTCGTCTCCGTACGCCGAAGATAGATCCACCTGAAAGCTCCAACCTTTGGCTCCTTCTTCGTTCTTTGAAGAAACTAGTTCACTAGGTTTGCTAAACCTTATGAACTAGAGTGAGTAGAGAAGAGTTTGTATGGGATTTTATCTATGGTTCTTGATTCTCAACTCATGAGACAAGAGAACCATAAATTAAAGAGAGGGAAAATGAGCAAGAGGGTGAGAGCAAAACAAGAGAGCTCAAGAACAAGAGAGAGAATGAGCAAGAAAGAATGAGGCTCTCTTTTGTCTTTCACCCTCTCATAATCCAAAGCAATGATCACACATCATACCAATCAAGTGTTATGTGATGGTTGAAGCAACCATAACCACATCATTTCATGCACTTATTTTGCACAAAAGAGCAAGCAAGCAAAATTCTTTGCCATGAAATGATAGCTATGGTTATCATGATGGTCAACTAGTCAAGCCTAGTCAACCGGTCAACAAAGTCAACAAGTCAACAAAAGTCAACAAGTCAACAAAGTCAAAAAGTCAACAACCATATCACCATAATACTTAATCAATATAATTGTTAATCTCATATCATATTTTCATTAGGGTTGATCAAAAAGTCAATAGTCAACGGTCAACTGTCAACAACCCTAATGAGAATCCGCTGCCTCTGTCTCCCTGTCAACTGTGCATACACACCCGCATCCGCGTTCCGAGGAACACGAATGCAAACTGGATAAATCCAATCCCATAAGGTACACTAGGATCTGGCTTAAACCAAAGCCCGCTGGTGTAAACTGTCCGGACACTGTACGTGCACAAGTGCACGGATGTGACCGAACCCTGTCGCAAAACCATGCGACCTGTCGCAAAACCATGCGACCTCTACTCTTTTGCCTAAAGGCGAAAAGCTTTCTGTGTGGGACTCTAAAGACTCGACACTACGCTGGCAGTGGGTTTAACCACAGACCGCAAGTGGCACTAGCTGTGCGTAACGGTCCCCAGGTAATGCCGACAAGAAGACCGACGAAGCGAAACCCATCTGAACTCCTACTGAGCCTGAGTGTGACATTCTCCGTACAGTCCGGTCTGTTCGTCTGATACATCGCATGGCGGGCCTAGGGGGCGGTAAACGTCAGTCCCCCAATAGCGGTACAAGTCGTGTCGGAGCGAAGCCCAAAACACCCTGAGATAACACTGGAAGCCTACCAGTATATCTCGATTGCCCTGGCCAGGGACTACTCGTGTAATGGCTCTCCTAGACACAGCGCGATGTCAACCCCCAATACCGGGAGAGGCGAATCCTGTCTAACCGTCACTGCCTCCAAGTGCTTCGGGACTGCACCCAACCACTACCTGTTTGCACGACTCCTTTGAGCCGTGGTAGGGTAGTGATCAAAGCACAGTGGGAACACACTCGAGGCGAAGTGACAGTGTCAAGTCAGCGGACTAAGCTATACTCATGTCACCTGGGAACTGATAACTGACGATAGGCATAATACCAACTAGTCAGTTCCCGACGAGTCCTGTCCAGTGTACTCGTAACCCAACGAGCACCCGCATACTATCTCAAGTACGACGTACTAACGGCTGTGGGACAGACCGTCTCCCACACTGGGATGAGAAGCGCATGCGCTAGTCTACTCCGGAGTATCGATGCCCTGTCTCGATAGTCCTGCGACTAGGGACCTGCATAAGGATGTGCTTATAGATTACCCAGCCCCACTAGTGTGACTGCCATCACATCGCTGGTAATCAAGCAAAGATCCTAAGGGCTCTACTAATGTGTATAGGCGATATACTAAAATAAACACATGTACACATTGAAGTAGAAACAAACCAAGTAGCATACTACTATTTTGAGCAAGATTGTATATACAAGGTGAATATCCCAAGCTTCCATTAAGTAATATACAAGCTAGTATGATACAGTAATGGCCTCTAGGGCATATACACTAACAGGATCTAGCCTTTAGCAAAGAGAATCATCAATTATTTAATCCCTAGTTTGCAACGAAATTATCAAGAATGTGATCTTGCTCCAAATTAGGTCATTGATGATTTTTTTTCTAAACTAAAAGGATCTTATCATCACTGGATCTACCGATTCTCTCGAATCCTCCACAAGCGGAGATTTCACTCACACATCATGAAAATTAATGAATCAAGAATCAAGAAGTTTCATAACGCAAGAATGTAAGGAAAGCAAGAATTACAATTATCACCTTTATTAAATCGACGACTAAGTACACATTCCCTCAATTCGAGATTACAAGAGTTGCTCTCGATCGCTCCTTTGAAGAGGTAACTAGATCCGTCGAAGTTCGCTCCGCTCGATCTTCGTGTGTCGCGGATCGTCATGGATCTCTTGCTCGGATGAAGATTAACTTCACGGATAAAGGATCGATGGTAGCTTGCTTGATTTGCTTCTCAAAATGATCTTGATTTGGCTTTGGATTTGAATTTGGGCTAGGGTTTTGGTATCAAGTTGTGTCACTCAACTTGAATTTGAATTTTGGCTCCAAAAGTGTAACTAACTCACCACTAATTAATTGTCCAACCTCAAAACACTAGATCTAGATCTCTTTTTATAACCACCTCATTTGAATCTTCCCTCCAAAACTAGGTTGTTAGAGTGAACTTTCTAGAATAAGGTTGTTCGAGAGGGCCATCTAGAATAAGGTTGTTGGAGAGAGCCTTCTAGAATAAGGTTGTTGGAGGGAATATTCTAGAGTAAGGTTGTTGGAGGGAATATTCTAGATTGAGTTTGTTATATAGAGCCTTCTGGAAGAAGCAACGTGGTCTTTGAGAGTCTTCTAGAAGCAATCTAACTTCGTCTACACTTCGCCTAAAGCTCTAGCTAGGCTCTGATACCACTGTAGGGTTCCTAGGCACACTCATGAGGTTCCACAAGGCATCTACCATACCAAAATCAAAATTTTTCCATGTGCCGAGAAACCCTAATTGAGATCGTTAACTAGAGGTAAGGTGAAAGCATGCAAGTTAACAACTTTAACTACAAGTGAAAGGGATTACAGCCTTTGTAGATCCGGTCCTCCACTTCTAAAGCTCCATGATGACGTCCCTCCGCTGCGATCATCGGGATCCCGGACTCTAGCGTTGGTTTCACCGGAGAAATGAGCGGGCTAGGTCGTTGACTTCGATACCGAAGATGATCTACGTCGAGGCGACTCAAACTCAAGCTCCATCTTCACTAGGTCATGAAACTTGTGAAGATAACACATTCTACTACATGGCAAGTGGTAGAGGATGAAGAAATAGGAAGTGGGTTCACTTTGGATTTGGATTTCTCACTTTGTTTCATCACTTGAAATTTTCTAGCAAGCTTTCTTCTTCATGAAGAAGAAGAAGAAAAGAAAAAAATGAATTATGTGAAATAAAAAATCAAGTGATGTCTATCATATAGCAACCATGGGTGAGTAAACTCTTGTAGAGAGTAAACTAGAGTTTAGGTAATGGTTAGGTCAAAGCATAAAACAAAATGGTTAGACTTTTCAAAGATGCTTAAAAAGCTTCATGATGCTTCAAGCATAAAAACAAAGAAAGCCACCATTTTATTTATTTTTTTTGCCCAAAAATAAATAAATAAAACCCTAACCATTAACCTAAACATGGTGTAAGTCACCCACCCACCCATGTTTGCATGTATCATCAAACATGATACAAACTAGTGCACAAACATATATCACATATACAACTTGTGCACATCAAGTGAGAAAATCAATCTTAAGTGTGTTAGTGTATATGCCCTAGAGGCCATTACTGTATCATACTGGTTTGTATATTACTTAATGGATGCTTGGGATATTCACCTTGTATATACAATCTTGCTCAAAATAGTAGTATGCTACTTGGTTTGTTTCTACTTCAATGTGTACTTGTGTTTATTTCAGTATATCACTTATACGCATTAGTGGAGCCCTTAGGATCTTTGCTTGATTACCAGCGTTGTGATGGCAGTCACACTAGTGGGGGCTGGGTAATCTATAAGCACATCCTTATTCAGGTCCCTGGTCGCAGGACTATCGAGACAAGGCATCGATACTCCGGAGTAGACCAGCGCATGCGCTTCTCATCCCAGTGTAGGAGACGGTATGTCCCACAGCCGTCAGTACGTCGTACTTGAGATAGTATGCGGGTGCTCGTTAGGTTACGGGTACACTGGACAGGACTCGTCGGGAACTGACTAGTTGGTATTATACCTATCGTCAGTTATCAGTTCCCAGGTGACATGAGTACAGCTTAGTCCGCTGACTTGACACTGTCACTTCGCCTCGGGTGTGTTCCCACTGTACTTTGATCACTACCCTACCACGGCTCAAAGGAGTCGTGCAAACAGGTGGTGGTTGGGTGCAGTCCCGAAGCACTTGGAGGCAGTGACGGTTAGACAGGATTCGTCTCTCCCGGTATTGGGGGTTGACATCGCGCTGTGTCTAGGAGAGCCATTACACGAGTAGTCCCTGGCCAGGGCAAACGAGATATACTGGTAGGTTTCCAGTGTTATCTCAGGGTGTATTGGGCTTCACTCCGGCACGACTTGTACCGCTATTGGGGGACTGACGTTTACCGCCCCCTAGGCCCGCCATGCGATGTATCAGACGAACAGACCGGACTGTACGGAGAATGTCACACTCAGGCTCAGTAGGAGTTCAGATGGGTTTCGCCTCGTCGGTCTTCTTGTCGGCATTACCTGGGGACCGTTACGCACAGCTAGTGCCGCTTGCGGTCTGTGGTTAAACCCACTGCCAGCGTAGTGTCGAGTCTTTAGAGTCCCACACAGAAAGCTTTTCGCCTTTAGGCAAAAGAGTAGAGGTCGCATGGTATTGCGACAGGTCGCATGGTTCTGCGACAGGGTTCGGTCACATCCGTGCACTTGTGCACGTACAGTGTCCGGACAGTTTACACTAGCGGGCTTTGGTTTAAGCCAGATCCTAGTGTACCTTATGGGATTGGATTTATCCAGTTTGCATTCGTGTTCCTCGGAACGCGGATGCGGGTGTGTATGCACAGTTGACAGGGAGGCAGAGGCTGCGGATTCTCATTAGGGTTGTTGACAGTTGACCGTTGACTATTTGACTTTATGCTCAACCCTAATGAGAATATTATATGTGATTAACTATTATATTAATCAAGTATTATGGTGATATGGTTGTTGACTTGTTGACTTTTGTTGACTTGTTGACTTTGTTGACTTGTTGACTTTTGTTGACTTGTTGACCGGTTGACTAGGCTTGACTAGTTGACCATCATGATAACCATGGTTATCATTTCATGCCAAAGACTTTTTCTTGCTTGCTCATTTGAGTAAAATGAGTGCATGACATGATAAGGTTATGATTGCTTCTAACCATCACATAAGACTTTTTTGATATGATGAGTTATGATCACTTTGGATTATGAGAGGGTGAAAGACAAAAGAGTTGCTCATTCTTTCTTGCTCATTCTCTCTCTTGTTCTTGAGCTCTCCTCTTGCTCTCACTCTCAACCTCTTGCTCCCTCTCTTGATCTATGGTTCTCTTGTCTCATGAGTTGAGAATCAAGAACCATAGATAAAATCCTATTCTAAATCATCTCTACTCATTCTAGTTTACTAGGTTTAGCAAACCAAGTGAACTAGTTTCTTCAAAGAACGAAGAAGGAGCTAAAGGTTGGAGCTTTCAAGTGGATCTATCTTCGGCGTACGGAGACAACGAGAAGGAGCCATCGAACCACCATCGGAGCTCGAAGAGAAGGAGTTCAAGTTTAGGTATAACCATCTTCATCCGAGTAGCTAAATATCTTTAGCTTAGTATGCTAGTTTTAGTTTAGGTAAAGATCCCGACCTAGCTTAGTCCATGTTGCCTCTTGCGTTAAAATTTTGATTTTATACCGTTTCCGCCTCCCCGTAAGAACCGGGGGTCGCAACGTGGACTTACAGTGGTATCAGAGACTAACTAAACTTAAACTAGCTTGGTAGTAAAGTGTAACGAAGTTCGGAACCGAAAAAAATCCAAAAACCTAACTTTTACAAAACCTGAGTTTCTGTTGAAATTTTTTCTGGTCAAAATGAAAAACTTTACACTTGTAAATTCGGCTCAGGGTTTTGTGTGAACACCCAAGAAAAACGATACAGTAATTCGTCCAAACCGCCGCCCTTCCGCCGCGTGAGCTAGGCATCCGCCGCGGATGCGCCGCGCTTTGTCGTCTTCTGTGCATCGTTTTTCGTGCAGTGTGTGTCTGTGTTGGTTTTGGGATTTTTGGAATATATTATATGTGCCCAGATTTTCCAGAAAAGAAATTTCCTTTTGGGGTCCTATAATTCCGTATTTTTTCCGAACTTCACTGCACTTTGACTATGATGGTTATATCTGTGATGTTTGCATGTATTGAACGTCGGCTAATCGCTATAAGTCGATTGGTCGGGGTTATACATGATCTGTAATGTGCTGGAATGTGTATATAAATATGTTGGATTGTCGCGGGTGAATAGCCGGGGGTTGTGAGACGAGAGTTTTTCTTTTCTTGCAATTCATGTAAATTTGTAAATTGATGTAATAATTATTTGTATGGCCGCACAACCGGGAAGGGGTTGTAGCCGTCATTGTATAATTTCTTTTTACTGTTTTTGCTCCTAGGATAGACCCATGGAGGGGTGCACAAACTACCGGGTATGCCGAAGTGTCGAGTGGCCTACTCATGGAGATGAGGGAGGTTGCTACGCTTCGGGTACTTGGCGGGTAGTTTGCCGCACCCGTAGGGGTCTTGGGTGGGGTTTTGGCTATTCACCGCGACCGTGTTATCTGTTTTTGTTACAGGCTCGTACAAATTACAGATTGCTAGTATATCCAATGCATTTATCTGTGATCTGAAATGTTTATCATTGCAGTATATCTATATATGATATTATTTAGGCGTTGCTTATATTTTACAGACGCGCTAGCCCAGCCCCCGCTCTGTCGTTAGTTAAGTAACCTAACGGGTAATGACGGGGCCCCGTGGCGAATGCGAATGGCATAAGCGTAAGTCATATTTTGGTTGTTTTCTGCAATGGTAGGATTAAATGATGGGACGCATTAAAAGAACTAATGCAAGAATATCACGCATTAAAAGAACTAATGCAAGATAATAAACCAAGTTAAAGTCGTTGGAACACTCTCGAAAAACCACTCGGTTCTTTTCAAAACAACTTTTAAATGCGGAGCTTGAGCCACTCCTTTTAAAAGCTATCTCGTTCCATCGACCATATCAAGTTCACTACGTTCACGGTTTTGCCAAAACCATCCGTAGCCCTCCGTCGTTTCACATGAATAGTCAATAGTATTCAAGCTGTGTATGTTGGCGAAAGTCAAGGCACAGTGATTGGTAGCTATTGGGTGTTCATGTGTAGCATAGATAGATGCGTTGGTTTGGGACAGTCGTACTGTCATTTTGGCCAAAGTCAAGGGTAGGTACGGATGGATCCAAATTAACCTGGATAATGACGGGTAGAACTTGACATGTGACTTATGATATTTTGGCCAAAGTCGAGGTCATAAGAGCATGGGGCAAAAATCAACATCGGGAGTTTCATAAGCACTGGAACTTGCTAGATTTGCATACCATTTGGAGTGTGATGATTCTGGTAGGATTCCTTCAGTTTCGTCACGCGATGATATTTGGATCCCGATCCTACTGTGAGTATATGCTACTCCTCGGGAAATTTCTCACTTAACGATCAATGCTATAAACCTAGTAGGTGCCTAGAAAGGTGTTAGCAGGGCTACGCCCCCAGGGAAAAGAGGTTCTTTAATTAAGGAACTTCGCGAAAGCGTTGGAAAACCTCCCTCGAAGTACCGACACCGGCCTGGCTGAACGGTTAAGCAAGTATTGTACGGTGGGATTGATCCCGACTAATTCTTCCTTTATGGTTTAAGGAGGGATTCGAGAAACAGTGGGAGCCATCCTGTTTAGACAAACTAAAAACCACTCTAAACTTGCAAGAGCATCATGCTGAGTGTTTCTTCTTCTCTCTCCTAATTGCAGCGACCAATCAACATGACTGGACTTAAGTTACTCCTAGATAAAAACAAACTGACAGGGCCAAACTACAAAGATTGGCTCAGGAATGTCAAGATAGCAATCACTTATGACAAGCTGGGGTATCTTCTTACCACCAAAGCTCCCCCTGTCCCTGGTCCAACTTCTAGTGTCGCGGATAAGGAAATCCGCAAGACTTGGGAGATTGATAGCGCGAAGGCCAAGTGCCTCCTGCTTGCCTCGATGGACAACGAACATCAGAGGAGGCATGAGAATATGGACATGGAGTCCATATTGCTCCATACAAAAGAACTGTATGGAGAGCAATCACGTATCGCAAGATACGAAGCGTCGAAAAAGTTGTTTTCGACAAGAATGGCCGTCGGATCATCAGTAGCCGAGCACGTGCTAAAGTTGATCGGCTACATTGAGGAGCTCGCTGACCTAGGGATCACATTGGAGAGTGAGCTATATACGGATATAGTTCTCCAGTCCCTTCCTTCCACTTACGCCCAGTTCATACTGAACTTCAACCTACAAGAAAAAGAGGTTGAACTTTCAGAGCTCCTCAACATGCTGAGGAGCGCAGAGGGCACCCTACAGAAAGGTAGGGAAACATCCACTTTGTTTGTAGGAGGATCATCTTCTTCTAGGTCCAAGGCGAAAGCCAAGGGAAAGAAGAAGAAGGCCCCCGCCAAACCAAGGGGCGGTGTTAGTAAAGTGGATACGAAGGGAAAAGCAAAAGCAACAAAGATAACGGGGAAGCTTGTGGATAAGGAAGAATGCTTCTATTGTCATAAGAAAGGACACTGGAAGAATGATTGCAGGGCCTGGAAGGCCAGAACACAGGAATTGAAGCAGGTTGCAGCTTCAGCTTCAGGTGTGTATGTTATTGAAAACTGTCTTTCAATAAACTCTACTTCCTGGGTATTGGATACCGGATCAGGATCTCATATCTGTAATTCTTTGTAGGCGTTGAGAAACCGTAGTGTTTTGAAAGCAGGTGACATGACCCTCAGAGTTGCAAACGGAGCTAGCATGGATGCTAAAGCCGTGGGGGACTATCACCTGGGAATGTCAGATGGACATGTTTTGGTTTTGCGTAATTGCTTTTTTGTACCCAACGCAACTTGTAATATCATTTCTGTATCTTTAGTTTCTAAAGAAGGTTATGAATTTGCGTTTGTAAGTAATGTTGTAAACATTCACCTTAATCAAGTATTGATTGGGTCAGGTACTCTGAGTAATGGTATATACGTGTTAAACCAACCACAGATTTTTAATGTCCAGAATACACACAAAAGAAAGTCTCCAGAAATAAATCAGACTTTCTTATGGCATTGTAGATTGGGTCACATCAATGAGAGAAGGTTGACTAAGTTACATACAGAAGGATATTTGAATGCGTTCGAATATCAATCGTATGCCACTTGTCAATCTTGTCTCAAAGGAAAGATGACAAAGACTCCGTTTACTGGACATGGAGTAAGAGCGAGCGAGCTCTTGGGACTCGTACACAGTGACGTGTGCGGTCCAATGTCTACACATGCCCGAAGCGGACATTCTTACTTCATTACTTTTACGGATGACTTCTCAAGGTACGGTTATGCCTTCTTAATGAAACATAAGTCCGAGGCCTTTGGAAAATTCCAGGAGTATAAGAATGAAGTAGGGAAACAGACCGGCAAAAGTATTAAGATTCTAAGATCGGATCGAGGTGGAGAATACTTAAGTGCCGAGTTCCTGGACTATTTAAAAGAGAACGGAATTCTCTCTCAGCTTACTCCTCCATACACCCCGCAACATAACGGTGTATCGGAGAGACGGAACCGCACCCTATTGGATATGGTGCGGTCCATGATGAGTAACGCTGAGTTACCGCGATCATTCTGGGGGTATGCACTAGAATCAGCCGCATACCTTTTAAACCGAGTTCCCACTAAGACTGTGCCTACCACGCCATTTGAGATGTGGTGTGGGAAGAGACCCCATCTTAATCACATTAAGATATGGGGAAGTCCAGCTTTTGTCAAAAAGCAGCATGCGGACAAGCTCGAGGCACGCTCAGTACTGTGCAAGTTTGTGGGATATCCAAAGAATTCCAAGGGATATTTCTTCTACTGTGAAGAGGAACAAAAAGTTCTTGTTTCTCGACATGCCCACTTTCTAGAACACCAGTTCATAGAAAAAGAAATAAGTGGGAGCGCAGTAGAACTGGAAGAAATTCCAGAACCACAGACTGTTACTGAAAGCTTGATGGAACCAGAGGGTTCAACAGAACAGGACATTCCTACGCCGCTCCGCAGGAGTAGTAGGCAGTCTCATCCGCCCGAGAGATACTACGGTTTTCTCATAGACGGGGATAGAGAGGATTGCATCATAGATTATGATGAGCCTACTAGCTTCCAGCAGGCCGTTCAGAGCATTGACTCAGTGAAATGGCTGGATGCAATGCGGACCGAAATGGAGTCCATGTACACCAACAAGGTATGGACGTTGGACATTGCTCCAGACGGGGTAAAACCCGTAGGATGCAAGTGGATCTTCAAAAGGAAGATTGGTGTAGATGGACAGGTTGGGACCTATAAAGCTAGGCTGGTAGCAAAGGGTTTTCGTCAAAGACCTGGCTTGGACTACGACGAAACCTTTTCTCCAGTAGCCATGCTGAAATCCATTCGGATCCTTCTTGCCATTGCTGCCTTCCACGATTATGAGATCTGGCAAATGGACGTAAAGACAGCTTTTCTAAATGGAAATTTAGAGGAGTGTGTCTATATGGACCAGCCAGAGGGTTTCATTCAGAGTGGGAGCAGCGGAAAGGTGTGCAAGTTGCTTAAGTCCATCTATGGACTAAAGCAGGCATCGCGGAGTTGGAACATCTGCTTTGATGAGACGGTCAAAGAATTTGGCTTTATCAAAAATCCAGATGAACCATGCATCTATAGTAGATTTGTAGCGAGAACTGTAGTATTCCTCGTTTTATACGTGGATGACATTCTCTTAATAGGAAATGACATTCCTATGCTACAATCTGTCAAGGGGTTCTTGTCACACAGGTTCTCCATGAAAGACCTGGGTGATGCCTCATACATTCTGGGTATCCGGATCTACCGTGACAGATCCAAGAGGATATTAGGACTTTCTCAGTCCAGGTACATCGACACCGTGCTGAAAAGATTCAGTATGGAAGATTCCAAGCGCGGTAACCTGCCGGCTTGTCACGGGATCACCCTCTCTAAAGAGATGTCTCCCAAGACTGATTTAGAGAGGGATCGCATGTCTATTATACCCTACGCTTCTGCGGTAGGCTCTATAATGTATGCGATGTTGTGTACCAGACCGGATGTAGCTTATTCACTGAGTGTGGTAAGCCGGTATCAGTCTAACCCTGGGGAGAAACACTGGATAGCGGTAAAGAACATTCTCAAGTACCTGAGAAGGACTAAGGAGATGTTCTTGGTGTATGGCGGAAAAGACCTCCAGATCGAGGCCTTTGCTGACTCCAGCTTCCAGAGTGACAAGGATGATTCCAAGTCCATGTCGGGTTTTGTCTTTACCCTCAATGGAGGGGCGGTGTGTTGGAAGAGTTCCAAACAGGAAACCGTTGCAGACTCGACGATGGAAGCGGAATACATCGCTGCATCTGATGCCGCAAAAGAAGCTGTCTGGATGAGGAAGTTCATGAAAGAACTTCAGGTGGTTCCGTCCATTGTTGATCCAATACCTCTGTATTGCGACAACAACGGGGCTATAGCTTTAGCGAAGGAACCCAGGTCCCATCAGAGATCCAGGCACATCTTGAGGCGGTATCACCTGATCAGGGAGATCGTGGATCGCCATGAGATCGAGGTTCGGAGAGTCGCTTCAGAAGACAACACTGCAGATCCATTCACCAAGGCCTTGCCCCAGACTCAGTTCGAGTGGCTGATCGAGATGATAGGTCTTCGATACGCCAGTACATGGCCTTAGTGCAAGTGGGAGATTGTTAGTGTATATTCCCTAGAGGCCATTACTGTATCATACTGGTTTGTATATTACTTAATGGATGCTTGGGATATTCACCTTGTATATACAATCTTGCTCAAAATAGTAGTATGCTACTTGGTTTGTTTCTACTTCAATGTGTACTTGTGTTTATTTCAGTATATCACTTATACGCATTAGTGGAGCCCTTAGGATCTTTGCTTGATTACCAGCGTTGTGATGGCAGTCACACTAGTGGGGGCTGGGTAATCTATAAGCACATCCTTATTCAGGTCCCTGGTCGCAGGACTATCGAGACAGGGCATCGATACTCCGGAGTAGACCAGCGCATGCGCTTCTCATCCCAGTGTAGGAGACGGTCTGTCCCACAGCCGTCAGTACGTCGTACTTGAGATAGTATGCGGGTGCTCGTTAGGTTACGGGTACACTGGACAGGACTCGTCGGGAACTGACTAGTTGGTATTATACCTATCGTCAGTTATCAGTTCCCAGGTGACATGAGTACAGCTTAGTCCGCTGACTTGACACTGTCACTTCGCCTCGGGTGTGTTCCCACTGTACTTTGATCACTACCCTACCACGGCTCAAAGGAGTCGTGCAAACAGGTGGTGGTTGGGTGCAGTCCCGAAGCACTTGGAGGCAGTGACGGTTAGACAGGATTCGTCTCTCCCGGTATTGGGGTTTGACATCGCGCTGTGTCTAGGAGAGCCATTACACGAGTAGTCCCTGGCCAGGGCAAACGAGATATACTGGTAGGTTTCCAGTGTTATCTCAGGGTGTATTGGGCTTCACTCCGGCACGACTTGTACCGCTATTGGGGGACTGACGTTTACCGCCCCCTAGGCCCACCATGCGATGTATCAGACGAACAGACCGGACTGTACGGAGAATGTCACACTCAGGCTCAGTAGGAGTTCAGATGGGTTTCGCCTCGTCGGTCTTCTTGTCGGCATTACCTGGGGACCGTTACGCACAGCTAGTGCCGCTTGCGGTCTGTGGTTAAACCCACTACCAGCGTAGTGTCGAGTCTTTAGAGTCCCACACAGAAAGCTTTTCGCCTTTAGGCAAAAAAGTAGAGGTCGCATGGTATTGCGACAGGTCGCATGGTTTTGCGACAGGGTTCGGTCACATCCGTGCACTTGTGCACGTACAGTGTCCGGACAGTTTACACTAGCGGGCTTTGGTTTAAGCCAGATCCTAGTGTACCTTATGGGATTGGATTTATCCAGTTTGCATTCGTGTTCCTCGGAACGCGGATGCGGGTGTGTATGCACAGTTGACAGGGAGGCAGAGGCTGCGGATTCTCATTAGGGTTGTTGACAGTTGACCGTTGACTATTTGACTTTATGCTCAACCCTAATGAGAATATGATATGTGATTAACTATTATATTAATTAAGTATTATGGTGATATGGTTGTTGACTTGTTGACTTTTGTTGACTTGTTGACTTTGTTGACTTGTTGACTTTTGTTGACTTGTTGACCGGTTGACTAGGCTTGACTAGTTGACCATCATGATAACCATGGTTATCATTTCATGCCAAAGACGTTTTCTTGCTTGCTCATTTGAGTAAAATGAGTGCATGACATGATAAGGTTATGGTTGCTTCTAACCATCACATAAGACTTTTTTGATATGATGAGTTATGATCACTTTGGATTATGAGAGGGTGAAAGACAAAAGAGTTGCTCATTCTTTCTTGCTCATTCTCTCTCTTGTTCTTGAGCTCTCCTCTTGCTCTCACCCTCAACCTCTTGCTCCCTCTCTTGATCTATGGTTCTCTTGTCTCATGAGTTGAGAATCAAGAACCATAGATAAAATCCCATTCTAAATCATCTCTACTCATTTTAGTTTACTAGGTTTAGCAAACCAAGTGAACTAGTTTCTTCAAAGAACGAAGAAGGAGCTAAAGGTTGGAGCTTTCAAGTGGATCTATCTTCGGCGTACGGAGACAACGAGAAGGAGCCATCGAACCACCATCGGAGCTCGAAGAGAAGGAGTTCAAGTTTAGGTATAACCATCTTCATCCGAGTTGCTAAATATCTTTAGCTTAGTATGCTAGTTTTAGTTTAGGTAAAGATCCCGACCTAGCTTAGTCCATGTTGCCTCTTGCGTTAAAATTTTGATTTTATACCGTTTCCGCCTCCCCGTAAGAACCGGGGGTCGCAACGTGGACTTACAAAGTGAACCAATACTAGTCAATGTAAAGTAATATATCAAATATATAATTATGCATTAAATCATTAAATCAACATTTGATTTAATGATCCGGTCATACTGCATATAACCGACTAATATCAAGTGTATCAATATATCGAATCAACATTTTATTCGGTAACCCGTCTATATCTTATATAACCGTCCGATGATACAAATCGCGAGAATAGAATTCAGTATCACATACAGGTATTATTCTAGGTCCCGCACATATCTCATATGCGCTCCTATTTCGTTTCGCTTGAGCCAGGAAACCTCTGTGTAGGACACTAAAGACTCGTCAATACGCCGGCAATAGGCGATGATCATATCAAACACCCACACGCCGCAAGCGGTCTGCTAAACGTAACGGCCACCCGGGTATTGAGTGATCAGAAGATCAACGAGCAAGCCCGCTCATACTCCTGCGAATCCAACCAGTAACACTTACCGCACAGTCCGGTCTGTTCGTCTGATATGTCGCATATCTCGCCTAGGGGTGGTAAACGTCAGACAACAGTAGCTTGATAAGTCATGCCGATGTAAGGTCCATAATAAGCATGAAACTACTGATAACACTTACCAGTAAATCAGTGCAACCCTGCACGGGATTTCCAGTTATGGCCAGTCGAGCATAGCGCAACATCAACCCCCAATAACGGGAGAGACGAATCCCGTCCTATCGCTCATTGCCTCCATGTGAATTGGTACTGTACCCAAAAACCACCAGTTTGCACGACTCAGTAGAGCCGTGGTAGGGTGGAAATCAAAGCACAGTGGGATACACACAAGACTCTATGACGATCTCGGGTCAACAGACTAAGCTGTACCAGTGTCACTAGAGAACTGCCATCTGACGTGAGGTATAATACCAACTGGGAGTTCTCGGTGAGTCCGTTCAGTGTACCCAGTCTCCACTGAGCACCCGCATACCATCTCTGATGTCAAACACCAATGCATATGGGATCATCCATCGCCCATCACATAGGTCGAGAAGATATACGCTAGTCTACTCTGGAATATCGATGCCCCGTCTCGATATTCCCATGACTAGGAACATTGAAGGATGTACTCATGGACTACCCACGCCCCACTAGTATGATCTACATCACACTCCTGGAAGTCGAGCACATATCCTAAGGGCTTTATCAACATGTAATAGAGAGACAGCAAGTATACATGTTAAGATAAAGAGTAACCAGATAGCGTACTATCATGTCGAGCAAGAAAGTCCTACCTATATATGTCCCAGCATCCACTACAACATACATCCCATGTACAGTAATGGCCTCTAGGGCATACATATAACTAACACACGTTTCGCTCATAGATTAAAACCTATAGCCTAGCATGCAAAACAAACAAATTACCCATAGTCGTTGATGTACAAACATCCAACAACCCAAACACAAATCCAAATACTAAAACCAAGAAATCCAAAATACGGAAAACATATCCCAAAATCACACTAATGTGCCCCAGATTTTGACTCAGGTCAAACTAGCCAAAGTTGCATATACACAGGGTCTAGATTACTGGAGAATAAGACATGGGCCAGATACGAACACCTTTCCTCACACCCTGGCCGCAAATTGCGGCTAGGAATAATAAATGTGCTGCCGCATTTGAAGGGTAGGGGCTCAGGTCTTGGGTGAAGGATCCAGGTTGCCTGCACACTCCTCTGTGTTTGCTAAATAATTTCTAGTGCCCCCGGGTTACTCCAGATTCCAAAATACCCTCACAATTCACACATTTATCCGATGTCGGGGTTTCTAAATTCACTAATTGGGGTTCTAGTCTCATGTTTAGGTCTTTAATCAATCACCACAGGGGTTGTAAGGCCTCTACTAAACTCAATTACGCAATCCCAACTCAAGAATCTCTCAAACCTTAACCAGGAATTTTCTAACCTCACTAAATCAAACTTAAACGCTTCTAAACATGCAAGGATACTAAATTAAAAGTAATAATATGCTAATGCAGATGAAATTACCTCTTTTGGGCAACCCAGGAAAAACCCTAGCTCATCAAGGTTGTCAAAATCTCATTTTTCTTGGTCCAATGTGTAGAGGAGAAGGAGGTGATCAATTTTAATGAAAGGAGTTTATGGTTTTGATGGATATTTTTAGATGATCTCTAGGGATGAAGTGGAGGGGGAAGAAGATGAAGAAGGTGAAGAAGATGAAAAGTAATGGGGCTGCTTCCCTCCCTCTCTTTTATTCTAACCCCCTCACTCAATTATTACCCTTTTGCCATTTTTTCACTCTTTTCTTTTAAACTTTAAAACCAAAACACAAAATACCCATAAATCAACACAAATGAGATAACATGCAACCAAATGAAACATGACATGGTGCACTAGACATGAAAAGCTGTAGGAACACAGATTTGGCTTAATCGCGATTAGCAGTGCATTAATCAGGTTTTTATCGAAACTGCATATAAAAATTTTTAAAATGCCAAATCCATTAAATATACTATTAAATGAATAAATCATTTCAAATTTCCATTTATTTCACAATTATTGGTATATATTTATACCTTTTTTCGAAAACCCCAATTTCGCAAATCGGGCAGTTTTCAGGAAATATATTATTTTAATATTAAATTCCAAAAATAATATTTTATATTTTCCGAAATGTTACAAGGGATGAAGAAGAAGGCCCCCACCAAATCGAGGGGAGGTGTGAAGAAGGTGCAGAGAAAGGGAATGGAAAAAATAGGGGACCAACCACAAAGGAAGAGTACTTCTATTATCGGAAAAATGGACATTGGAAGAAGGACTGCCGGGCTTTAAAGGGCAAGAATCTGGACACGAAGCAAGTTGTGGCTTCGGCTTCAGATGTGTTCGTGATTGAAAACTATTTCTCTATAAACTCTACTTCCTGGGTATTGGATGCCAGATCAGTATCTCACATTTGTAATCCATTGCAGGCGCTGTGAAGCCGTAGAGTTTTGAGGAAATGTGATATGACCCTCAGGGTTGGCAAAAGAGCCAGTGTGGAAGCTGTTGCAGTAGGGGAATATCACCTAGGATTGGCTTGTGGACATATTTTGTTATTGCATAATTTCTTTTGTGTATCCAGTATGGTGTGTAAAATTACATCAATATCTTTACTATCAAATGAAGGATATAATTTTGCATTTGTAAGCAATGTTATCAGCATTCACCTAAATCATGAAATGGTTGGGTCGGGTAGACTTAGTAACGAAATATAAATTCTCAATCAATATCAAGTTTTCAATGTCCAAAACACACTAAAAATGAAGGTTTAAGAATCAAACCAAGCTTTCTTATGGCATTGCAGACTCGGTCATATCAATGAAACACGACTTACTAAGTTACATAAAGAAGGATACATAGATCCGTTTGGGTATCAATCATATGCAAATTTTGAATCATGTATCAGTGGAATGTTAACAAAAACTCTGTTCTCTGGAAAAGGAGAAAGAGCCACTGAACTCTTAGGACTTATACACAGCGACGTGCGTGGGCTACTGTCTACACATGTAAGAAGTGGCTATTCATATTTCATTACTTTCACAGATGATTTCCTAAGGTATGTAAATGTATTCTTAATGAAACATAAATCTAAGTCCTTTAAGAAATTCTAAGAGTATAAGAATGAAGTGGGAAAGCAAACCGGCAAAAGTATCAAGATGCTCCGATCCGATCGGGGACGTGAATACTTAAGTGCTGAGTTCCTGGAATATTTAAAAGAGAATAGAATTCTCTCAGCTTACTCCTCCATACACACCACAACACAACGGTGTATCAGAAAGACAGAATCGCACCTTACTTGATATGGTGCGTTCCATGATGAGTAATGCTGAGTTGCCGCCCTCCTTCTAAGGTAATGCACTGGAAGTTGCTGCAGACCTATTAAACAAGGTTCCAATTAAGTATGTGCCTGCCACTCCTTATGAAATGTGGAGTGAGAAGAAACCCTTTGTTAAGTATCTAAAGATATGGGGCTGTCCTGCCTTTTTCAAAAAGGTTTAACCAGACAAACTCGAGGCATGTTCAGTTCCGTGTAAGTTTGTAGGTGTTGGTGTCAAAATTTGCACCCCGGTTGACCAAGCCGAAATCAAAGTCAACCTCAAGTAAGTAGGCCCAAGCCCAAATCAAGTGGGCTCATGCCCAAATTGAGTCTCGTGGCCAGCCTCCCCCATGCCAAAATAAAAATCATGTAATAAATAATTTTTATGTAATCTTTATGGGCATAAAGCCAAATTTTTGTAAAGCACATGGCTCATGTGCAAAAGAAAAGAGCACATGAGACACGGGATGGGCAAAATGCCCTCTGTAAAGCCTAAGAGGCTATATGTAAATGTGTAAGCCTATATAAGGCAACATGATGTTGAAATAAAAAAAGAATAATTCACACCCCTCAAAAATTAGGGTTTGTGTGCCTCCTTCCGCTTTCTCAAGGTTCTAAAACCTTCTTCCCTTTTTTTGAATTAAATTAAGAGTTTAACTGTTCCTTCTCTAAAAGTAAATAGTTTTTCACCATCAAACCCTTGAAGGGGAACTCAGATCTTCCATCAGATCTCAAAAAGGGGAGAGTTTTAAATCTCACCCCCCTTTTTTCCTCCGTGATCCGGCCAACCGAGAGAATGAAGAAGGAGAACCATCTCCGAAAATCCCACTTTGGGAAGATCCAAGGCCAAAGTGGAGAAGAAAGGGACCCCCTTTGATCATATCCAATGATTTTTAGGAGTTTAACTCCATTCAAGATCTGTTGGAGTTTAATTCCATAAATCAAACCCCTTTTTAGGAGTTTAACTCCAAATCTATACATAATCCCTGTTAAGAGTTCAACTCCAAAGCCCATTGGGAGTTCAAATTCTAAACCAGGGGCTAAGCCCCTTTTCCGCCGATGTTTCCAACAGTCGCGTGCCGCGCACGTGACCTATGAGCGCTTAGCGATTGTTAGTTATATGTATCTCCTAGAGCCCATTAATGTACATGAGATGTACATTATAGTGGATGCTTGGACATATATAGAGAGGACTCTCTCGCTCGACATGATAGTATGCTATCTGGTTACTTTTTGTTTTAACATGTTGACTTATATAAGTGATGTTGTCTTGCTCTCACATGTTGACAAAGCCCTTAGGATGTGTACTTGACTAGCAGGGCTATGATGGAGATCATACTAGTGGGGCCAAGGGTAGTACACAAGTACATCCTATAATTGTTCCTAGTCGAGGGTGTATCGAGACAGGGCATCGATATTCCAGAGAAGACTAGCGTATACGCATCTTGACCCATATGATGGGCGATAGATGATCCCACATCCATTAGTGTTTGACATCAAAGATGGTATACGGGTGCTCAGTAGAGGCTGGGTACACTGAACGGACTCGCCGAGAACTCCTGGATTGTATTATACCTATCTTCAGATAGTAATTCTCTGGTGACACTGGTACAGGTTAGTCTATCGACCCGAGATCGTCATAGAGTCTTGTGTGTCTCTCACTGTACTTTGATTTCCACCCTAACACGGCTCTACTGAGTCGTGCAAACAGGTGGATTTTGGGTACAGTCCCGAGTCACATGGAGGAAATGAGCGATAGGAGGGGATTCGTCTCTCCCGGTATTGGGAGTTGATGTTGCACTATACTTGATTGGCCATTGCATGAAATCCCTAGCCAGGGTTGCTAAGATATACTGATAAGTGTTATCAGTAGCTTCTCAAACCGTTATGGACCTTGCATCGGCATGACTTATCAGGCTATTGGGGTCTGACGTTATACCACCCACAGGCTGCGATATGCGACATATCCGACGAACAGACCGGACTGTATTGTAGTGTTGTTAGTTATATATATATGCCCTAGAGGCCATTGTTGTACATATGATTTATATTTTAGTGGATGCTTAGATATATATAGAGAGGATTTTCTTGCTCGATATGGTAGTATGTTATCTGGTTTTGCTTTGTCTTAATATGTTAACTTGTATCGGTTTACACTCTTGCTCTCATATATTGATAAAGTCCTTAGGATAGGTACTTGACTACTAGTACTATGATGCGGATCATACTAGTGGGGCCAGGGTAGTCAACGAGTACATCCTATAACTGTTCCTAGTTGAGGGAGTATCGAGACAGGGCATCGATACTCCAGAGTAGATTAGCGTATACGTATCTTGACCCATATGATGGGCGATGGATGATCCCATATCCATCGGTGTTTGACATCAAAAATGGTGTACGGGTGCTCAGTGGAGACTGGGTACACTGAACGGACTCGCCAAGAACTCCTAGATGGTATTATACCTATCATCAGATAGCAGTTCTCTGGTGACACTGGTACAGGTTAGTCTATAGACCCGAGATCGTTATAGAGTCTTGTGTGATTCCCACTGTGCTTTGAATTCCACCTTACCACGTTCACGAGAACGTGTAAAACGGTGGCTTTTAGGTACAGTCCCGGATCACATGGAGGCAATAAGCTATAGGAGGGGTTTCGTCTCTCCCGGTATTGGGGGTTTATGTTGCGCTGTGTTCGTTAGGCTATAACTGGAAGTCCCTGGCCAGGGCTGCAATGGAGATTTACTGCTAAGTGTTATCGGTAGTTTCTCGACCTGTTTTGAGCCTCAAATCGGCATGACTTATCGGTTAGTGGGTCTGACGTTTGCCACCCCTAGACTAGATATGCGACATATCAAACGAGGAAACCGGACTGTACGGTAGTGTTACTGATTGGATTCACAGAAATAAGTACAGGCTTGCTTGTTGATCTTCTTATCGCTCAATACCTGGGCGGCTGTTACGTTTAGCTGACCGCTTGCAGCTTGTGGGTGTTTGATATGATCATCACCCACTGCCGGTGTATTGACGATTATTTAGAGTTCAACACAGAGGTTTCCTGGCTCAGGCAAAATGGAGTAGGAGCACATATGTGATATGTGCGGGACTGAGAATAATACGTTTATATGATACCGTATTCGATTCTCTCGATATGTGATATCGGCTGGGTTTATCTGATATAGTCGGGGTATCGGATCAATGGTTGGTTCGATAAAATGATACATGTTATATTAGTCAGTTATATGTATATAACCGGATTATCGGATCAAGAGTTGATTTGATAATTTAATGTATAATTATATATGTGATATATTACATTACATTAGCAAATATAACCTCACTTAAATGATTCTTTTTCTCACTTGGATAATACATTGATATATATATGATATATGTTAATTGTATTATTTTGTTTTGTTACTTTATATATTATATATATGTGATATATAATATTGTAACATATTAGGGTTACAAATGCAATTAGGGTTTTGAGATTAAAACAATTCTAGGATTTAAATTAGGGTTAACATTTATTTTAGGATAATTCTAAATAGTGGATTTAAATTGAGATATTTTGTTATGTTGACTAAAGTCCACCCTTTAGAAAATATCTAGATATTTGTTGACCTAACCATTGAACTATAGCCTATGGTTTATTCTCTATAAGGGTTAAGCATGACATGCTTAACCTTGGTTGCATTTCTAAGCTCACACAATAATTCATTCACAACTTCATCTTCTTCTTCCCCTTCACAAAAGCTTTCTAGCTTTTTTGATGTGTGATGAATTAAAGTGAGATAAAGAAAACTAAAGAGAGAAAAATTCCCACATCATCATCTTCATGTATTCTAGCCACATAGATTAGGGTGTTCATTTCACTAATACCTCATTAGAGAAGTGTGAACTTGAGTTAGTGTTTCTTCAAGGTAGATCATCTTAGAAAGTGAAGAATTCAAGCAAGATGTCTCATTCACCTCATAGAGCCTTTCTAGAGTCCGGGTACTTGATGATTGCAGCGAAGGGACCTCAACTCGGAGATAATGAAGAGAAGGAACGGACTACAAAGGTTGTAATCCCTATCTCTTAGAAGTAAAGATGTTACTTTGATGTTTTGTTTGATTCTCTAGTTAAAGTTCTTAGGTTTAGGGTTATCTTTAATGGCAAAATTTTAACTTGGCATGGATGTGTTAGTTATATGTATGCCCTAGAGGCCATTACTGTACATTGGATGTATATTGTAGTGGATGCTGGGACATATATAGGGAGGACTTTCTTGCTCGACATGATAGTATGCTATCTGGTTACACTTTACCTTAACGTGTACACTGATTGTCTCTCTGTTACATGTTGGTAAAGCCCTTAGGATGTGTACTTGACTACGTGGACTATGATGCGGATCATACTAGTGGGGACATGGTAGTCCATAAGTACATCCATCAAAGTCCCTAGTCGTGGGTGTATCGAGACAGGGCATCGATATACCAGAGTAGACTGGCGTATACCTTCTCGACCCATACAGATGGGCGATGGATGATCCCATATCCATTGGTGTTTGACATCAGAGATGATATACGGGTGCTCAGTGGAGACTGGGTACACTGGACGGACTCGCCGAGAACTCCCAGATGGTATTATACCTTACGTCAGATGGCAGTTCTCTGGTGACACTGGTACAGAGTAGTCTGTTGATCCGAGATCGTCATAGAGTCTTGTGTGGTTCCCACTGTGCTTTGATTTCCACCTTACCACGTCCAAGAGGGCATGCAAAACGGTGGATTTTGGGTACAGTCCCGTATCACATGGAGGCAATGAGCGATAGGAAGGGATTCGTCTTTCCCGGTATAGGGAGTTGATATTGCGCTGTGTTCGATTGGCTATAACCGGAAATCCCTGGCCAGGGTTGCTGAGATTTACTGGTAAGTGTTACCAGTAGTTTCTCGAACTGTTATAGACCTCATATCGACACGACTTATCGAGCTATTGGGGTCTGACGTTTACCACCCCTAGGCGAGATATGCGACATATCAGACGGACAGACCGGACTGTACGGTAAGTTTTACTGGTTGGATTCACAGGAGTATGAGCGGGCTTGCTCATCGATCTTCTGATCGCTCAATACCCGGGTGGCCGTTACGTTTAGCAGACCGCTTGCGGCTTGTGGGTGATTGATATGATCATCACCTGCTGCCGGCGTATTGACGAGTCTTTAGAGTCCTACACAGAGGTTTCCTGGCTCAAGCGAAACAAAATAGGAGCGCATATGAGATATGTGCGGGACCGAGAATGATACCAGTATGTGATACTGTATACGATTCTCGCGATTTGTGACATTGATCGGTTATATGCGATATAGCCGGGTTATCGGATCAAGTGTTGATTCGATAAGTTGTTACTGTTGATATTAGTCGGTTATATGCGATATGACCCGATCATTAAATCAAGTGTTGATTTAATGATTTAATGCATAATTATATATTTGATATATTACTTTGCATTAACTAGTATCGGTTCACTTTAAATGGATTTTCTCACTTGATGTGCACATTGTATATGTGATATATTTTTGTGCATTTGATTGTATCATGTTTGATGATACATGATAGTTTGGTGTATAGTTTAAACCATGGTTGGTCAATGGTTAGGGTTTCTTTTGCTTCATTTACTTATTCATTTATTAATTTATTTATCTATTTTGTTTATTTTAGCAAAAGAAAATGATGAAGAGAAAATGGTGGCTTTCTTTGTTTGTTTTTGAAGCTTCTTGAAGCTTTGACCTAGTGACCATTTTGTCTTCATGTTTAACCCTAACCCTTCCAATTAACCATGGTCTATTCTCTACACCTAATCATGGTTGCCATATGATAAGTATTGATTTTATTATTCATTTTGGATATACTTATCATAATATTATCTTCTTCTTCATCTTCTTCTTCCAAGAAGAAAGCTTGCTTCATCAATGGCAACTTGAGCTAATGAGTGAGAAATCCAATTCTAAAGTGAACCCACCTCCTATTTCTTCATTCTCTACCTCTTGCCAACTAGTATAGGGTGTTTCCTTCACAAGTTTTCAAGGCTTGGTGAAGTTGGAGCTTTATCTTGCGATGCCTCGACGTAGATCATCTTCGGCACGAAGCCGACGACCTTGCCCGCCCATTTCTCCGATGAAGCCGATGCTAGAGCCCGGGTTTTCCATTTGGACAGCGAGGAGACTTCATTACGGAGCTATGGAGGTGGAGGACCGGATCTACAAAGGTTGTATTTCCGTTCTTGTAGTTAAGTTGTTAACTAGTTTCATTTGTCGCCTATACATCTAGTTAACGATCCGTAATCTAGGGTTTCTCGACACCCCTAAAATTTGAAATTGGCATGGTTGATGCCTTGTGAGACCTCATTAGCGTGCCTAGGAACCCTACAGTGGTATCAGAGCCTAGCTAGAGCCTTAGGCGAAGTGTAGACGACGTTTGAAATCCGAACGAACATCGAAACCCTAATCTAAAATGCTCTCTGGAAATTTTCTGAAAATTTGGATTTTTGTGAATTAAAAATTGCTAAAAAATTCAGCAGGGAATATTATGAATTACTGTGAAGCACGTGACATTGATTCGACAGAAGAGCCGCGGAACCGCGGCCCCACCCTGCCTTGTGCGGCGGTTCCGCGGCCAAAGTGCTGAATCAATGCACTTGGTTCGCACAGTAATTAGTTTCTGGATGTGCTGTATTTTATGGGAATTTTTAAAATTTATTCATGAGTTGAATTTTCTGGGGTGTATTGGGGGTTTGTAGATTCGATCGGATTATCAGATTTTGTCTATGTGGATTCCGGATAATTTTTTAATATGTTAAAAAGTTCGACCGGATAAAAATACCCACTTTTTCCCCTGTCGGGAAATTTCCAAGAGTTGGATCTTTCCGTAGTTTAACGACGTTCTAAGTAGTGCAAGTAACGCGATGGTCCCTCTAGAAGACAATAAACCTTAACTCGATTATGTGACCGTCTTGAAATGCCCTTTGAACCTTCGGGTTTGGGGCAGTACGGCGTGCCACTTATGAAGCGTTGGCTTGACCCTTCTACGGCTGGACCGTTGGTACTGAGGCACGAACTGAATGTTGTTAGACTTATTTCATGTGTTGAGCTGTATCGGGAAAACTTGGGTGTTCGATTGTTCGATCGGAAAGTTTAACATTTTCTATTTATCCGGAATGTGATACAATAATTGGAATTCACAATTAGTTATGAGATAACTGAATGAATGTTATAAACATAGCACTTTAGTCTCACTTGATCGGTTGCCACGGAATTTTGATGTGATCAAAAGTCCGTCGCAATCACGTAGCGTACGCGGATACTCGCCGGGTAAACTTGATAGACAGCCTCACTCCATAGCCCCAACCAAGTGACTGTAGGAGAACCCCGTCGCCGAAAGCATCCGTAAGGGTGCTTGCGGCAGCGGTGTTCCGCCTTGGTGCACTTCGTCGACGGTGTCGGGGGTGCGGCAGCCTACTAAAGTTTGCGACGAGCATTCGATCAGGATGTCGGGAATCTTGATGAATTACCCGACTTGATATTGAAAAGTGTTTTCGATAATGAGACTAAAATGCGAGGTTTATAATTGTTAGGCATGCGATGTCTAAGGAATTCATTTGGTTAGGCATGCAATGTCTATGCAGGTTGCGGATTCCAACTGTTGTAGTTTTACACTTTCTTTTCTGTGACCGTAAGTGTAATATGTGATATCGCCGGTTTCGTTGCTATATGTCAACGACAATTGGGATGGACATATTTACTTACGTTGATGATATGTGATGTTATGTGTTGCTGGATATGTTATATTGGATCGTCGTGTTTGAATAGCCGGGTGTTTTTATGTGAGATGAGTGTTTTTCATTTTCATTCATGTAAAAACTTGTATGTAATATTCTTTTATTGGGGCACTTCCAGGTTGCGGAAGATGTCACCGTTTGTATATTATTTACTTTTCCGCACTAGGATAGACCCAAGGAGGAGGGCACAAGTAACCGGGTTCTGGAGTCCAGTGGGAGACCAACTCGAGGAGTCGAGTCCGGGTCTCCTAACTCTAGAATTGGTAAGGTTGCTTGCCGCTCTGGTAGGGGTCTAGGGGTGTGGGTTTGGCTATTCATCACGACCGTGGAATCCGTTTTTTATACTGGCTCGTATTGAAAATACGGACGTCCTAGTATATCCAATATTTCATATATGTTTCTTCTGCTGCGATATCTGTGATGTGATCATGTGATGTTCTGTGATAGATATAGTATATAGTATATATGATATATTATATAGGCGTTACTTATGTTTTACACCCGCGCTAGCCCTGCCCCGCTCTGCCGTTAGTTACCTAACCTAACGGTGCACGAGGGGACATCGAGACGAATGCGGATGGCATAAGTGTACGTCGTATTTATCTGTGATGTTTAGGTACTTAAATGATGGGACTTCATTAATGTGATTAATGAAATAAAAGAAACCTAAGATGGTGTAGAATCGAATTTCAAAATAAAACAGGTAGCTACAGTTCTTACTTTTCACAGAGGTATATGTGATATATCCTGCACCTTATTCTATGGGGAAAGGACCGAGATCCCTTCACCGGGAGTGACTCCTTTAGCAATAACTGGCAGATGCTACACACTCGGTTTGTCTTTTGATTGCTTTTAAGAGTTTTTGCTTTGCATAGTGATATATGAGATATATCCCGCACCTCATTCGACGAGGAAAGGACCGACGATCCCTTCACCGCGAGTGACTCCTTTAGCAAAACTAGAAAAGCCTCAAAAGCACTCCATTTTAAAATCATTTGATTCTACAACGATATCAAGTTCATTACGCAATAGGTTTTCAGAAAAACCTGTCGTAGCCCTCCGTCATTTCAGATAAGTACTAGTTAGTATTCGTGCTGCGGTAGTTTGGCATTCGTCAAGGCGTAGTGTGCGGTAGCTAAATAGTATTTATCTGCTTATGCATATGATGCAGATTGGATTAGGGTATTCGTACGGCGTTGTTTGGCATTCATCAAGGGTCTTGCGGGTGGGTTTAATTCGATCAAGAAATGTACGGGTTGAACTTGACTAGTGGACTATGGGTTGTTTGGCATTCGTCAAGGTCATAGAACACTAGGGGCAAAATATTATCGGGAATTTCAAGTGTTGAAATTTGCAATGAGATTGCATACCTTCTATGAGATAGTTGGATCCCGAAACCCGCTGCGAGTAAGAGTTACTCCTGGGAGAGTTTTACACATTACAATTAGCCGATCAAGTAGGTGTCTAGAAAGGTGTTAACGAGGTTACTGATCGCACGCTTTTGGCGTGTCGGATGTTCAAAGAATTTAAGTGTAACCGCGATCAGGACGGTGTCGCTTTGCAGCTAGCCGGTGAGCACGGGTCGGTCCACAGGGAGATGGTGTTATCTTACCTTCTTGCTTTAGACGAGTCAATAAAGAATCTTGTATGTTTGTTTGTTCTAACCTATGTGTTTATCTGCAAGTATAAAGTTGTTAAGAAAATACGAAATTATAAGCTAAGAAATCCGTACTCAAAACCTTTGAGCCGAGTCTTGACCAATTGAAGCTAAGCAATCGGCAACAACGTGGATTAGGGGATTTAAGCGCGGTATTCGAGGAATCCGGCTTATTTACCCTTGTCCTTCCGTTCTTGTCTCTTGCCTTCGCCTCCGGCCAAACCGAACGCAACCGGTCGTGGTTAGGAATCACCGTTACCTTGTCAGGGTACGGTGCCTAACGGAGCGCTTGCGTATGGTTTGGGCGGAGTTCAAAAGGAAAATAACGGGAAAAGGAGAGGAGAAGGAAATGTTAACTTATAAAACTGTATTAATTCTTAACAACAACAATAATTACAACATTCACAAAATAAACAAAAAAGAACAAAAAGAAAAGAACAAAGAAAAGAAAAGATACAAGTAATAAAGAGCATGAATAAAATTGCATGAAATAGAAAGACAAGTAATAAAAAGCGAGTAATAAAAAGAACAAGAAAAGAACACGGAAGTAGAACCCAAGCCAAGCATGTGCTCAATAGCCAACCCTTAAACTTGCAAGCTCAACGAAGAGGTTGCAAGATCAAGAGAAGGGTAGAGAACGCATGTGAAGTGAAGAACTAGTCCCGGGAGAAAATACGACCTTTGAGATCAATAACTAACCCTTAACCATTCAAGCTCAATGAAGAGGTTGAATGAGCAAGAGAAAGCAAAAATCTCAAAGGGGAAGAAGAAGCACAAGAGAATGATACAAAACCCTCATCTTTATTCACATCCATAAAAAACTCTCACTACAATTCATGGAAGAGGAATGAAGAAGAAGAAGAGAAAGAACTAAAAACTACAAAAGAAAGAGGAACAAAAGAATACAAAGAATGACCCTTGGTTGAGCTCAGTTCTGCTGTATTTATAGGCAGGGAGTTGAAGTTCTAGGGCAACCAGCAGACCACACATGCAAAGACCAAACTGCCCCCAAAAGACGTCAGTAAGTGGGCCCCACATGGCCGCGGAACCGCGGCCAAGACCCCCCTTTGGCCGCGGTTCCGCGGCTCCCTTGGTGAGTTGGGCTCTGGGCTTTTGGTACTTTTCCTGGTTTATTGTCCCCTGTTGTCTAATATACATATTTTCTGAAAATACTTTTACATTTCTTCCAGAATTTCTGTTGAGGAAAGGTGGACTTTTGTGGATGCTTTTGTCATGATTGCCTCGAGCTCCGCGTAGATCTCTTGGATCTTGTGCTGCCATTGAGCCTTGTGCATGAAAGCGACATTGATTTGACATTTTGTCTCTTAAACTGATATCTGGCAACATACGGATGAAGAGCGGAGACCGTGTTTTATCTGTGGTTGGCAGGAACCCGGATTTTGTCGTGTTTTCCATGAATTTCACCGTTTTAGAACCGAGAACCTGTATCCTGCAAATATGTAACAAACACGGATTAAAAGTACCTACCTATAAACATACGAGCGTAAGAATGGGCGGTATAAAATGCAGTATTCTGATATGTGGCGTGTCGGATGTTCAAAGAATTTAAGTGTAACCGCGATCAGGACGGTGTCGTTTTGCAGCTAGCCGGTGAGCACGGGTCGGTCCACAGGGAGATGGTGTTATCTTACCTTCTTGCTTTAGACGAGTCAATAAAGAATCTTGTATGTTTGTTTGTTCTAACCTATGTGTGTATCTGCAAGTATAAAGTTGTTAAGAAAATACGAAATTATAAGCTAAGAAATCCGTACTCAAAACCTTTGAGCCGAGTCTTGACCAATTGAAGCTAAGCAATCGGCAACAACGTGGATTAGGGGATTTAAGCGCGGTATTCGAGGAATCCGGCTTATTTACCCTTGTCCTTCCGTTCTTGTCTCTTGCCTTCGCCTCCGGCCAAACCGAACGCAACCGGTCGTGGTTAGGAATCACCGTTACCTTGTCAGGGTACGGTGCCTAACGGAGCGCTTGCGTATGGTTTGGGCGGAGTTCAAAAGGAAAATAACGGGAAAAGGAGAGGAGAAGGAAATGTTAACTTATAAAACTGTATTAATTCTTAACAACAACAATAATTACAACATTCACAAAATAAACAAAAGAGAACAAAAAGAAAAGAACAAAGAAAAGAAAAGATACAAGTAATAAAGAGCATGAATAAAATTGCATGAAATAGAAAGACAAGTAATAAAAAGCGAGTAATAAAAAGAACAAGAAAAGAACACGGAAGTAGAACCCAAGCCAAGCATGTGCTCAATAGCCAACCCTTAAACTTGCAAGCTCAATGAAGAGGTTGCAAGATCAAGGGAAGGGTAGAGAACGCATGTGAAGTGAAGAACTAGTCCCGGGAGAAAATACGACCTTTGAGATCAATAACTAACCCTTAACCATTCAAGCTCAATGAAGAGGTTGAATGAGCAAGAGAAAGCAAAAATCTCAAAGGGGAAGAAGAAGCACAAGAGAATGATACAAAACCCTCATCTTTATTCACATCCATAAAAAGCTCTCACTACAATTCATGGAAGAGGAATGAAGAAGAAGAAGAGAAAGAACTAAAAACTACAAAAGAAAGAGGAACAAAAGAATACAAAGAATGAACCTTGGTTGAGCTCAGTTCTGCTGTATTTATAGGCAGGGAGTTGAAGTTCTAGGGCAACCAGCAGACTACACATGCAAAGACCAAACTGCCCCCAAAAGACGTCAGTAAGTGGGCCCCACATGGCCGCGGAACCGCGGCCAAGACCCCCCTTTGGCCGCGGTTCCGCGGCTCCCTTGGTGAGTTGGGCTCTGGGCTTTTGGTACTTTTCCTGGTTTATTGTCCCCTGTTGTCTAATATACATATTTTCTGAAAATACTTTTACATTTCTTCCAGAATTTCTGTTGAGGAAAGGTGGACTTTTGTGGATGCTTTTGTCATGATTGCCTCGAGCTCCGCGTAGATCTCTTGGATCTTATGCTGCCATTGAGCCTTGTGCATGAAAGCGACATTGATTTGACATTTTGTCTCTTAAACTGATATCTGGCAACATACGGATGAAGAGCGGAGACCGTGTTTTATCTGTGGTTGGCAGGAACCCGGATTTTGTCGTGTTTTCCATGAATTTCACCGTTTTAGAACCGAGAACCTGTATCCTGCAAATATGTAACAAACACGGATTAAAAGTACCTACCTATAAACATACGAGCGTAAGAATGGGCGGTATAAAATGCAGTATTCTGATATGAACAAATACCCCCAAACTTAACCTTTGCTCGTCCCGAGCAAAACCAATTATTCATAAAAATAAAATGATAACCGCACTTTCGCAGGGAACGCGATTGCACTGAGCGCGTGCAACAAGCCGTTAAACCTCTAGGTGTCCCTAGTAGGAGGAGTGTTGTCTCCTGAGGGTTTTCAGCGGATACTACCCACAAAATCCGGTCAAGTTGGTTTTGTACAATAACTAAGATTCAAACCCTAAAGTTTTTGTTTCAGAAAATAACAATTCTATAATCCTAAGATTAGACTATCGAACCTTTATTTTTCACATCTCTCTTCTTATTTAACTACAGATTTTATATGTCTTTACGTGCAGTGCAAAATAGTGTTGTTAAGTTCCCGAAAGGTCGAATAAAGCATTATGTCACACAATAAAGCCCAGAAAACAATTTTAAAAGGATCACATAAGTTTTATAAAGAGTTAAGCATTTTTCAAGTTTCGTTTTCCAGTAAAGTTTCAACTTCAGAATTTCTATCTTCCCTAACAGGAAACTAGGTCTTATTCTTCACTCCACCTTTTTCTTGTTTTCATTTCATACACACCTCTGTGAACGTGCAATAGTCTTTATCATAGAGTAAAACCTTCATATCTCCGTTAAAATTTTTTTTATAAAAGCTTGTCTTTTATCAAGATTATTCTCACACAAAGAACCGTTAGGAATTTTAACTCGGAGAGAACACTTGCTTGACTTTGTTTTTATCTGGACTTTCTAGGCTTCTTAGCGAGCTTTGGGCCAATGCTTCCAAACCAGTTGGTTTTAGGGCATTAGGTGTAGAAACACCCCAGCGGACTTAATTACTCAAGTTACCTAGGTCCAAAAACAAAAGACAGTTTGGCATGAAAAACATGATGATTCAATACGAACGGAGATATAACCGGTAGTTCAATTATTTTTTGGATAAAAGACGTGTTTAGTGGGTTCGGTGTGTAATCATTCCAATCAAGTTTCAGATGGGTTATTTTTCAGACTTAGTTCCAATTAAGGCATCAATAACATTCCTTCATATTCACTTACTTCATACACTATTCTTGATATATTACTTATTTCAGAACAAACCTATTTAATCCTCAGAAAATCATTTATCTATTTAAAAGTTTTTTAAACATAAAAGACTTGTCATCTAATTTCCAAGACTCACAACACGTGTAGTGTAATGTAAAGACGTATATCAGCCATAGTTAACTTCAAAGGAGAGTTATCTTTCAGGTTTTCAAAATCTAAACATAAGATTTAGTTATTCCTATTTTTCCAAACAAAAGCCGTCGAATGTTGAATCAGAGTTCTTCCACAATCTAACTCGACAAAAAAGAAAGTTTTTTATATTTTTAGAAAATTTTCAGATTTTTATGGGTTTTATTGATTTAATATGCAGATGCAAAATATACATATGAATGCGAAGGAAGAAAGCTTACCGAGCACACCCCCAAACTTAAACTTGACAGTGCCCTCACTGTCAGGCTATACCAAGAGGGTCAAAATAGTCGGCGCTCCTCTTAAACTGATATCTGGCAACATACGGATGAAGAGCGGAGACCGTGTTTTATCTGTGGTTGGCAGGAACCCGGATTTTGTCGTGTTTTCCATGAATTTCACCGTTTTAGAACCGAGAACCTGTATCCTGCAAATATGTAACAAACACGGATTAAAAGTACCTACCTATAAACCTACGAGCGTAAGAATGGGCGGTATAAAATGCAGTATTCTGATATGAACAAATACCCCCAAACTTAACCTTTGCTCGTCCCGAGCAAAACCAATTATTCATAAAAATAAAATGATAACCGCACTTTCGCAGGGAACGCGATTGCACTGAGCGCGTGCAACAAGCCGTTAAACCTCTAGGTGTCCCTAGTAGGAGGAGTGTTGTCTCCTGAGGGTTTTCAGCGGATACTACCCACAAAATCCGGTCAAGTTGGTTTTGTACAATAACTAAGATTCAAACCCTAAAGTTTTTGTTTCAGAAAATAACAATTCTATAATCCTAAGATTAGACTATCGAACCTTTATTTTTCACATCTCTCTTCTTATTTAACTACAGATTTTATATGTCTTTACGTGCAGTGCAAAATAGTGTTGTTAAGTTCCCGAAAGGTCGAATAAAGTCATTATGTCACACAATAAAGCCCAGAAAATAATTTTAAAAGGATCACATAAGTTTTATAAAGAGTTAAGCATTTTTCAAGTTTCGTTTTCCAGTAAAGTTTCAACTTCAGAATTTCTATCTTCCCTAACAGGAAACTAGGTCTTATTCTTCACTCCACCTTTTTCTTGTTTTCATTTCATACACACCTCTGTGAACGTGCAATAGTCTTTATCATAGAGTAAAACCTTCATATCTCCGTTAAAATTTTCTTTATAAAAGCTTGTCTTTTATCAAGATTATTCTCACACAAAGAACCGTTAGGAATTTTAACTCGGAGAGAACACTTGCTTGACTTTGTTTTTATCTGGACTTTCTAGGCTTCTTAGCGAGCTTTGGGCCAATGCTCCCAAACCAGTTGGTTTTAGGGCATTAGGTGTAGAAACACCCCAGCGGACTTAATTACTCAAGTTACCTAGGTCCAAAAACAAAAGACAGTTTGGCATGAAAAACATGATGATTCAATACGAACGGAGATATAACCGGTAGTTCAATTATTTTTTGGATAAAAGACGTGTTTAGTGGGTTCGGTGTGTAATCATTCCAATCAAGTTTCAGATGGGTTATTTTTCAGACTTAGTTCCAATTAAGGCATCAATAACATTCCTTCATATTCACTTACTTCATACACTATTCTTGATATATTACTTATTTCAGAACAAACCTATTTGATCCTCAGAAAATCATTTATCTATTTAAAAGTTTTTTAAACATAAAAGACTTGTCATCTAATTTCCAAGACTCACAACACGTGTAGTGTAATGTAAAGACGTATATCAGCCATAGTTAACTTCAAAGGAGAGTTATCTTTCAGGTTTTCAAAATCTAAACATAAGATTTAGTTATTCCTATTTTTCCAAACAAAAGCCGTCGAATGTTGAATCAGAGTTCTTCCACAATCTAACTCGACAAAAAAGAAAGTTTTTTATATTTTTAGAAAATTTTCAGATTTTTATGGGTTTTATTGATTTAATATGCAGATGCAAAATATACATATGAATGCGAAGGAAGAAAGCTTACCGAGCACACCCCCAAACTTAAACTTGACAGTGCCCTCACTGTCAGGCTATACCAAGAGGGTCAAAATAGTCGGCGCTCCTCCTAAAAACAAATTATATACAAAAACAAAAAAATATATATATATACAAAAAAAATGTCCCCCCCAAACTTAAGTAAAACAGTGTTTCCACTGTTAAGCGTTGAAATTCAGGATTAGGGGGGAAAGAACAGTATCCATCTATACAAGGCCTTACACAGGCCAAAAGTTAACACCAACCATTCCAAGATTTTATCATGGTAAAGCAGTGGTTGGTGAAAGAAGGTGAAGAGGAAAGAGATGGAAAATACGCGAGACCGCTTGTGGAGAGAAGTGGAATGCGGTCTCGGTAGATGAGAAGAAGAAGAATGGCGGAAGGGAAAAAGAAGTGGAGTACGAACTTGAGGGTGCAAATGGAGTAAATAGATTAGCACAATTTGTGATGACCGATGTGTGAAAAGTGATTGTGCTAATATATTTACTCGTCGAGAAATTGGGTCAAATCCCTCAAGGTTCGTGAGAAACCATGGGTACGCCGAACTTGGTAAACCAGACATATGAAATGTAAGTGATACGGGTTCTTGCAAGGTCGGAACGATGGAAAGGATGGAGGGAAATGGTTGAGGAAGGGTATCGGTTAAGGGTTCAGGAGGGTGTACACAGTCAGTGGAAGGATTAGGATGAATTGGAAAATCCGACTCATCAATTAAAACTGTATCATCCTCAGTGCTATCCTCAATATTCTCCTCAAAATTCAGCTTATCCATGCAAATTTCATCAAAATCAAGACGCATATGGGGTTCGGGAAAAACATTTAAAGAATCGGGATGATGATTTGAAGAGAAAAACTCATCCAAATCGACGGGTTCATCATCCAAAATGTTCCCAGCGTCAATATCCTCAATCAAGTGAAAATCAAAATTCTCTGACACCTCAACCAAAGCATGGATATTAATCAATTCAGGTTCTATGATGGAGGTGTAAAGGTCAAAAGGTTTAGGATTGGTTTCACTTGGAAGAGACCCTTCGCAATCGGGCAAATCAAACACTACGAAGTCGCACAACTCATTAATCATTCTATCTTCAACTGATAATTCATTTGGGACACTTGATAGACTTTCAAAACAAGAGTTGTGGGATTCAACTTGAGACGGGTAGGTTTGATTTGGAAGGGGATACATCTCACTCTCTCCACTCAAATTCACAGCCTGTCCTGCCGCCTCATCATACATTGAAAAAGTTGGAGCTAGTTGAAAACTAGCTACCGGATCATTAGGTTGTATGAGGGCGGCCATGGACGCATTCAAATCCATCATTTGTTGGCTTGACGCTACCCTAAAGTCTTCCAACGACTGTTCTAGACTAGACATTGGTTGTGAAGGGGTTTCAGTGAAAGATTCACAGTTGTATGGATACTGAAAACTCCCAAAAGGCGGTTCTGAAGCAATGTCTAGGGAAGGTGCATAAGTAGGGTAGGATTGGTAGGAATTGAATGGCTGGACAGGAGTGGGATCAACATTGGGATAAGAAGGTGAATGGAATTGTTGATCCCAAGAATTTGAAGTGATGAAAGGAGTGAAAGATCGGCTACGAGATTGTTCAATACGTTCTGCAATAGACATAGGTCTTGGAATTGCAACATGACTCGAAGAAGGGGTATCAACGTAAGAAGGGGTGACTGTTTGAAATGGTTGATATGAAGTAGATTGCGGAGTCAAATTGTTTGTCCTAGACGCGTCTATCCGATCTTTCAAAGAAATTTTTGGCATGGAGGGGTCGTTCGATGTTCGGCCAAAGCAAGAACCGTAAGAAGTAATGTTCGGTTGTGGGTACCAAAGTTCGGCAAGAGTTTTGCGAAGTGGAGTACCCATGATATGAAGAGAGAATGAAAGAAAGGTAGAAAAAAGGAGAGGAAAAGAATGTGATTTTTTTTTTTTATTTTTTTTAGTTAGTAAAAGAATGAAATATACATAAAAAAGAATATGGACAAAAATCACGACACAAAAATACCACACACCTAATCGTTCTAGGGTTCACCTAGGTCAACTAGACCTGCTCCAGAACTTGATTGTCGAAGTAAAACTGTGTCGAGAAACAGGCTTAAAAATACACTGATCACGAGGCCAGGTAAGTGCAGAGATAAGGGGAGGTTTTCCAACGCTTTCGCGAAGTTCCTTAATTAAATAACCCTTTCTCTTTTGGCGGTTTCGCCGTTAACACTTTCCTAGAGACCCCGTAAACAATATACCGTTAAGCAAGCTTCTAAATACAGTTAACTTCTCCTAGTGAGCGCGAAGTCCTTAAGGCTTAAAGTCTATTTTCTTTTAAATTTTGTGCGGGTAAACGTTATGCTCAAGTTCGTGATTTGTGGGCCACGGAAAAGGTGATGAAATCCTTTACCGTATGTTGTGGGGTTCGCTTGCCCTTAAGTCCGTATTAATGTATGCAATGCGCAATTCAAAAATTCTATAAAGAATCAAAACAATCGTTTTTTTAGTTTAAGCGCGGCGCTGCAACAAATACGGGTTAGTCAAGTTTTAGCGTTTGCTAGCGAACTTGCAAAGAATCCTGCAAAGAATAGTATATTGGAAGCGTCGGATTTGAGAAGAAGGTGTTAGTAAAGTACGTACCGTTTAAGTTTTGGGTTAGGAAACCCCCGTTGAATCAAATCCGGTAAGCTTGAAAGGTTCTCTTGCGCGGGTCAAACTACCCGGATCTTTGGCACTGTACTTCGTAATCATCTTAACGTTGAATGTACACTTTGCTTCCCCACTATCGCAGTTTGCAAATACGCAAAATTCTGCACACTTGCCCACAAAAATATTGTCCAAAAAACAAAAAAGAATATATTTTTTTTTATATACAAAAAAGAATATTAACCCGAATAACAAGAAAGAAAATACGCTACCGTCTCCCCGGCAACGGCGCCATTTGATCGCACGCTTTTGGCGTGTCGGATGTTCAAAGAATTTAAGTGTAACCGCGATCAGGACGGTGTCGCTTTGCAGCTAGCCGGTGAGCACGGGTCGGTCCACAGGGAGATGGTGTTATCTTACCTTCTTGCTTTAGACGAGTCAATAAAGAATCTTGTATGTTTGTTTGTTCTAACCTATGTGTTTATCTGCAAGTATAAAGTTGTTAAGAAAATACGAAATTATAAGCTAAGAAATCCGTACTCAAAACCTTTGAGCCGAGTCTTGACCAATTGAAGCTAAGCAATCGGCAACAACGTGGATTAGGGGATTTAAGCGCGGTATTCGAGGAATCCGGCTTATTTACCCTTGTCCTTCCGTTCTTGTCTCTTGCCTTCGCCTCCGGCCAAACCGAACGCAACCGGTCGTGGTTAGGAATCACCGTTACCTTGTCAGGGTACGGTGCCTAACGGAGCGCTTGCGTATGGTTTGGACGGAGTTCAAAAGGAAAATAACGGGAAAAGGAGAGGAGAAGGAAATGTTAACTTATAAAACTGTATTAATTCTTAACAACAACAATAATTACAACATTCACAAAATAAACAAAAGAGAACAAAAAGAAAAGAACAAAGAAAAGAAAAGATACAAGTAATAAAGAGCATGAATAAAATTGCATGAAATAGAAAGACAAGTAATAAAAAGCGAGTAATAAAAAGAACAAGAAAAGAACACGGAAGTAGAACCCAAGCCAAGCATGTGCTCAATAGCCAACCCTTAAACTTGCAAGCTCAATGAAGAGGTTGCAAGATCAAGGGAAGGGTAGAGAACGCATGTGAAGTGAAGAACTAGTCCCGGGAGAAAATACGACCTTTGAGATCAATAACTAACCCTTAACCATTCAAGCTCAATGAAGAGGTTGAATGAGCAAGAGAAAGCAAAAATCTCAAAGGGGAAGAAGAAGCACAAGAGAATGATACAAAACCCTCATCTTTATTCACATCCATAAAAAGCTCTCACTACAATTCATGGAAGAGGAATGAAGAAGAAGAAGAGAAAGAACTAAAAACTACAAAAGAAAGAGGAACAAAAGAATACAAAGAATGACCCTTGGTTGAGCTCAGTTCTGCTGTATTTATAGGCAGGGAGTTGAAGTTCTAGGGCAACCAGCAGACCACACATGCAAAGACCAAACTGCCCCCAAAAGACGTCAGTAAGTGGGCCCCACATGGCCGCGGAACCGCGGCCAAGACCCCCCTTTGGCCGCGGTTCCGCGGCTCCCTTGGTGAGTTGGGCTCTGGGCTTTTGGTACTTTTCCTGGTTTATTGTCCCCTGTTGTCTAATATACATATTTTCTGAAAATACTTTTACATTTCTTCCAGAATTTCTGTTGAGGAAAGGTGGACTTTTGTGGATGCTTTTGTCATGATTGCCTCGAGCTCCGCGTAGATCTCTTGGATCTTGTGCTGCCATTGAGCCTTGTGCATGAAAGTGACATTGATTTGACATTTTGTCTCTTAAACTGATATCTGGCAACATACGGATGAAGAGCGGAGACCGTGTTTTATCTGTGGTTGGCAGGAACCCGGATTTTGTCGTGTTTTCCATGAATTTCACCGTTTTAGAACCGAGAAACTGTATCCTGCAAATATGTAACAAACACGGATTAAAAGTACCTACCTATAAACATACGAGCGTAAGAATGGGCGGTATAAAATGCAGTATTCTGATATGAACAGTTACGCCTCTGGGAAAACGAGGTTTACATTAATTAGGTTCGTGCGAAAGAACGGGGGACCTCCCTCAAAGTACCGACACTGGCCTGGCTGAAAGATTGGCGAACTTGTAGTGTGTAATTAATCCCGGCTAGTCTTTCCTTTTAGGGTTTGAAGAAAGATTTGATAAAAAGCAGTGGGAGCCATCCTGATTAGATAAAATAATAACCAATCTATTCTTGCAAGAGCGCACGCTGAGTGTTTTCTTCTCTCTCTCTCCAGGTAGCGACCATATCACGCCTTAATCAAGATAATAATACGGATTTTTGACCGAACCCGCTTGTTATACTGAGCTGGGGAACGTTGGTCCCGCTCCAACTTATAATTATTATAAGACAGAGCTGGAAATTGGGGATTACCAGATTTCCCGTGCCGCCCAAACAAAGAGAGTGCATGCTGATGCATCATCTTCGGGTGTGTTCGTTACAAAGAACTGTTTCTCAGTATCCTCTGCATCCTGAGTATGTGATACCGGATCAGGATCCCAGATATGTAATTTGTTACATAGGGCTACAGATAGGTAGAGAACTGAGAACGGGTGATAAGTTTCATGAGGCAGAAAACGGGGCAAGTGTTGCAGCCAAGTCTGTCGGTCACTGTCACCCTGTATTACCAATACTTTGATTCTGAACAAATGCTATTAGATACCGAACCTGATATACAAAATCATATCAGTCTCTTTAGTAAGTAAAGAAATGATAAAATTTTGTATTGATGGATAATGTTTTGAACATTTCCTATATCAAAAGTTGATCGGTTCAGGCACGTTATCTAAAAGCATTGATGTTCTAAATCAAACTACAGTTCTTAGTATATGGAACACACACAAGAGGAAGAGTTCAGAAATGAACGAATCCTTCTTGAGGTATTGTAGACTAGGTCATATCAATGCGACCCGACTAGCTGAAGTTACATTTAGATGCATATTTAAATCAGTTTGAATTTACATCTTGTGAAACTTGCCAGTCATGTCACAAAGATATAATGACACCAGCTCTGTTTATTGGAAACAGAGAAAGAGTTAGTGAACTCTTGGGATGATACATGTTGATGTATGTAGGTCCCCTGTCTACACATGCCAAGAATGGTTCTTTTTACTTCATTACATTCTCTGATGATCTTTCGAGATTCAGACCTATGTTCCTGTTGAAACACAAGTCCGAACCTTTTGAGATATTCACAGAATATAAGTGAGAAGTAGAGAACCAGAATACGGGTATAAGTATTATGTCCTTTTATGTGATCAGGGAGGAGAATACTTAAGCACGGAATTCCTGGACTATTCTAAAGGAGAATGAGATTCTCTCTCAGCATTACTCCTCCGTATACACCATAGCACGATGGTATATCGGGGCGGAGCAATCACACCCTATATAATAAGGTGTGCTCTATGATGAGTAATACTGAGTTACCTATTTCCTTTTAGGGGGTTATGCACTTGAGAAGTTGCATACCTATTGAATTAGGTTCAAATCAAATCAGTAGCCTACCACTTCATATGTGATATGGAAAGGGAAGAGCCCATATCTTAAGTTCCTTAAGATTTGGGGTTGTCCGGCTTATGTCTACAAAGCAAAATCCGGACATGCTCGAGGCAAGGTCAGTTATGTAGAACTGGAAGTGTTTCAGCTATACAAACTACAGCAGATGATTTGAAAGAACCAAAGGATTCAATAGTTACCACCGAACCTCAGCCTCTCCGCCGATCTAGTAAGGTTCCTCACCCACCTGAGAGATACTTTGATTTCTCTATGACAATAGGAGCGAGGATTGCATCATAAGATGATGACCCAACTAGTTTCGAGTTGGCCATCAGGAGTGAGACTCTGTAAGAATGGCTGGATGTTTATCGATCTGAGATGGAATCATTATACACCAACAAAGTATGGACTTTGGTTGCTATATCTGAAGGGTTAAATCCCCATCAGGGGTAAGTATATCTTGAGAAGATTACTTGGTGTAGATGGAAAAGTTGAGACTTTCAAAGCTAGACTTGTTAAAGGTTTTCATCATTGACCAGGCGTGGATAATGATGAAACCTTTTTCCAGTATCTATGCTTAAGTCCATCCAGATTCTACTTGCCACGGCTACATACCATGACTACGATATCTGGTGGTTGGGTGTCATGACAGATTTTCTAAATGATGTTTTAGAAGAGGAAGTCTATAAGTACACAGCCAGAGGGCCTCGTAGACAGTGGGAGCAGCGGATACGTGTGCAAGATGCTTTATAGGATAAAGCAGGCATCGCGGAGTTGGAACATCTGTTTTGATGGATTAGTCAAAGAAGTTGACATCATCAAAATGGTAGATGAACCTTGTATAAACAAAAAGGTAGTAGGGAGTATAGTGACGATCCTCGTAGAGTACGTGGATGACAAGCTCTTGATAGGGAAGGAGTTTCCTATGCTACGGTCGATCAATCTCCGCTTATCACAATGATTCTCCACATAGGATCAAAGTGATACCTACTAAATCCTGGACTTTGGATCTTTGAGATAGATCTAGTTGGATATTGGGATACTCACTAGTTGTAGTGAGATGGTATCAGTTGATCCTAGGGAGAATCACTGGAAGTGTTCCAGGGTGATAAAGACGACTGAATGTCAGTCACAGGCATTGTCCTTACCCTCTGTCGAGGGACGGTATGTTTGAAGAGTTCCAAGCTAGATACCGTGGCATACTAGAAGATAAAGGCGGGATACATCGCTACTTAAGATGCTACCAAAGAGGCTGTTTGGGTGTATATTGGTTCATGAGATGAACTACGTTCCTCCCATTGTGTGACAATGGAGTTGTGGCTTATGCCAAGGAACGTCCGTCCCATCAGTGATCGAGACATAATCTAAGGCAGTATCACCTGATCATGGAGATGGTTGATCTCTAAGGGATCGAGGTTAGGAGAGTAGACTCAGAGGACAACACGGCGGATCCACTCACGAAGGCCTATTCCCAGAGAGAGACTTTTATGGGATGATTGAGTATGAGATACTACAACCACTGCTATCAGATGGCCCTAGTGCAAGTGGGAGATTGTTAGTTATATGTATGCCCTAGAGGCCATTACTGTACATTGGATGTATATTGTAGTGGATGCTGGGACATATATAGGGAGGAATTTCTTGCTCGACATGATAGTATGCTATCTGGTTACACTTTACCTTAACGTGTAAACTGATTGTCTCTCTGTTACATGTTGGTAAAGCTTTTAGGATGTGTACTTGACTACCTGGACTATGATGCGGATCATACTAGTAGGGACATGGTAGTCCAAAAGTACATCCTTCAAAGTCCCTAGTCGTGGGTGTATCGAGACAGGGCATCGATATACCAGAGTAGACTGGCGTATACCTTCTCGACCCATACAGATGGGCGATGGATGATCCCATATCCATTGGTGTTTGACATCAGAGATGATATACGGGTGCTCAGTGGAGACTGGGTACACTGGACGGACTCACCGAGAACTCCCAGATGGTATTATACCTTACGTCAGATGGCAGTTCTCTGGTGACACTGGTACAGAGTAGTCTGTTGACCCGAGATCGTCATAGAGTCTTGTGTGGTTCCCACTGTGCTTTGATTTCCACCTTACCACGTCCAAGAGGGCGTGCAAAACGGTGGCTTTTGGGTACAGTCCAGAATCACATGGAGGCAATGAGTGATAGGAGGGGATTCGTCTCTCCCGGTATAGGGAGTTGATGTTGCGCTGTGTTCGATTGGCTATAACAGGAAATCCCTGGCCAGGGTTGCTGAGATTTATGGGTAAGTGTTACCAGTAGTTTCTCGAACTGTTATAGACCTCATATCGACACGACTTATCGAGCTATTGGGGTCTGACGTTTATCACCCCTAGGCGAGATATGCGACATATAAGACGGACAGACCGGACTGTACGGTAAGTGTTACTGGTTGGATTCACAGGAGTATGAGCGGGCTTGTTCGTCGATCTTCTGATCGATCAATACCTGGGTGGCCGTTACGTTTAGCAGACTGCTTGCGGCTTGTGGGTGATTGATATGATCATCACCTGCTGCCGGCGTATTGACGAGTCTTTAGAGTCCTACACAGAGGTTTCCTGGCTCAAGCGAAACGAAATAGGAGCGCATATGAGATATGTGTGGGACCGAGAATGATACCAGTATGTGATACTGTATACGATTCTCGCGATTTGTGACATTGATCGGTTATATGCGATATAGCCGGGTTATCGGATCAAGTGTTGATTCGATAAGTTGTTACTGTTGATATTAGTCGGTTATATGCGATATGACCGGATCATTAAATCAAGTGTTGATTTAATGATTTAATGCATAATTATATATTTGATATATTACTTTGCATTAACTAGTATCGGTTCACTTTAAATGGATTTTCTCACTTGATGTGCACATTGTATATGTGATATATTTTTGTGCATTTGATTGTATCATGTTTGATGATACATGATAGTTTGGTGTATAGTTTAAACCATGGTTGGTCAATGGTTAGGGTTTCTTTTGCTTCATTTACTTATTCATTTATTCATTTATTTATCCATTTTATTTATTTTAGCAAAAGAAAATGATGAAGAGAAAATGGTGGCTTTCTTTGTTTGTTTTTGAAGCTTCTTGAAGCTTTGACCTAGTGACCATTTTGTTTTCATGTTTAACCCTAACCCTTCCAATTAACCATGGTCTATTCTCTACACCTAATCATGGTTGCCATATGATAAGTATTGATTTTATTATTCATTTTGGATATACTTATCATAATATTATCTTCTTCTTCATCTTCTTCTTCCAAGAAGAATGCTTGCTTCATCAATGGCAACTTGAGCTAATGAGTGAGAAATCCAATTCTAAAGTGAACCCACCTCCTATTTCTTCATCCTCTACCTCTTGCCAAGTAGTATAGGGTGTTTCCTTCACAAGTTTTCAAGGCTTGGTGAAGTTGGAACTTGATCTTGCGATGCCTCGACGTAGATCATCTTCGGCACGAAGCCGACGACCTTGCCCGCCCATTTCTCCGATGAAGCCGACGCTAGAGACCGGGCTTTCCATTTGGACAGCGAGGAGACTTCATTGCGGAGCTATGGAGGTGGAGGACCGGATCTACAAAGGTTGTATTTCCGTTCTTGTAGTTAAGTTGTTAACTAGTTTCATTTGTTGCCTATACATCTAGTTAACGATCCGTAGTCTAGGGTTTCTCGGCACCCCTAAAATTTGAAATTGGCATGGTTGATGCCTTGTGAGACCTTATTAGCGTGCCTAGGAACCCTACAGGATGATGCCTCCCAAAACCTTGCTGCCATTGTAGGTAACCCAACAGTGGTATCCGAGCCTAGCTAGAGAATTAGACGGATAGTGTAGGATTAGGAAATCGAAACAACTCCGAAACACTCGATAAAAATCCTTAGTTTCTGTCGAATTATTTTTGGTGTCAAAATTTTTTTTCAAACAGTTTCATAATGTTGTATGGGATACAATATGAACACAGTCCAAAACCCACCCTCTGCTCGGAATTTGGCCGGCCAGAACGACTTAAAATCCGGCTTGCTCGGATTTGTAAAGGGATTAGGGTTTGGGTTTTGGGTCGTGTTCTCACCTCTGGGTTTGATAATTCAGGTGTTGTTTATTTTTGCTAAAATTTAATTTTATGTTAACTTACTGCATTAACTATACGGAGTGTTTCTTATTCGTAATTCTAGCTTTGTTTCGGATAGTTTAGACAGTGTTAAAAAGATCGAATGGATATCAATAACTCACTTTTTCCCTGCCGGAAAATTTCCAAGTGTTGGATTTTTCCTAATTTAAAGAACATTCAAATATCGTGCAAGTGATGCGGTGAACCCTCTAGAAAAAACAAACCTTAACTCGATTTTGTGACCATCAAAACCGTTACTAAACCCTAGGGTTTGTGGTAATTTAGCGGTGCCACAAGTGAGGCGTTGGTTGACCCTTCTACGGTTGGTTCATTGCTACTATGACATGTGATGGATTCTCCTAAACTACGCTCAAGTGTTGAGCATTTTGGGAAATTTTGGGTGTTTGTTGATTCGATCGGAATGTTTAACATCATCTAGCTTTTTCTGTAATGTGATACAATATGTGGAATTCATAAAGTTAGGCATGAAATGCGAAGTATGTGATATTTCGGATTTATGATATCTAAGGAGATTGTGGATTCCAAATTTTGTAGTTTTACATTTTTTTTCTGCGACCATAAGTTTAATATGTGGTGTATCACCGGTTTCGTTGCTATACATCAACAATAATTGGGATACGCATATTTACTTACGTTGATGACATGTGATGTTATGTGTTGCTGTGATATGTTATATTGGATCGTCGAGTTCTGAATAGCCGGGGGTTTTATGTGAGATGAAAGTTTTTATTTTCATTCATGTAAAATTCTTGTTATGTAATATTTTGTTATTGGAGCACTTCCGGGTTGAGAATAATGTCACCATTCTATATTATTTAATTTTCCGCTTTAGGATAGACCCAAGGAGGGGAGCACAAGTAACCGGGTTCTAGGGTCCAGTGGAAGGCCATCTCGAGGAGTCGATATTAGTGTATATGCCCTAGGGGCCATTATTGTATCATACTAGCATGTATATTACTTAATGGAAGCTTGGGATATTCACAGTTGTATATAACAGTATTGCTAAACATGGTAGTATGCTACTTGGTTTGTGTCTACTTTAATATGTGCATATGTTTCTTGTAACGTATCACTTATATATATTAGTAGAGCCCATAGGATCTTTGCTTGATTACCAGCGTCGTGATGGTTGTCACACTAGTAGGGGCTGGGTATTCTGTAAGCAACATCCTATACAGGTCCCTGGTCGTTGGATTATCGAGATAGGGCATTGATATTCCAGAGTAGACTAAGTGTATACGCTTCTCATCCCAGTTGGGGAGATGGTCTGTCCCACAGCCATCAGTACGTCGTACTAGAGATAGTATACAGGTGCTCGTTAGGTTACGGGTACACCAGACTGGACTCGCCGGGGAACTGATTGGTTGGTATTATACCCATCGTCGGTTAACAGTTCCCAGGTGACATGAGTATAGCATAGTCCGCAGACTTGACACTGCTGCTTCGCCTCGAGTGTGTCCCACTGTTCTTAGATTGCTACCCTACCACGGCTCAAAGAAGTCGTGCAAACAGGTGGCAGTTGGGTGCAGTCCCGAGCACTTGGAGGCAATGGCGGTTAGATAGGATTCGTCTCTCCCGGTATTGGGAGATGATATCGCGCTGTGTCAGAGAGCCATTACGCAAAGTCCCTGGCCAGGGCAAGCGAAATATACTGGTAGGTTCCAGTAGCTTCTCAGGGCGTAATGGGCTTCGCTCCGACACGACTTATACAGCTATTAAGGGACCGACGCTTGCCGCCCCCTAGGCTTGATATGGTATAGTCTTAGACGAACAGACCGGACTGTACGGAGATTGTCACATCAGGCTCAGTAGGGGTTCGAGATGGTTTTCCTCATCGGCCTTCTTATCGACATCTACCTGGGGACCGTTACGTACAGCTAGTGCCGCTTGCGGTCTGTGGTTAAACCCACTGCCAGCGTAGTGTCGAGTCTTTAGAGTCCCACACAGAGAGTTTCCCTGCTCCAGGCAAAACGATATAGAGGTCGTATGGTTTTACGACAAGGGTTCGGATGAGTACGTGTGTTTACGCACGTACGACTTTTCGGACAGTTTATACTAGCCGACTTTAGTTTAAGCCAGTTTCTAGTATCGGGTTATTGGATTTATACAGTCTAAAGTTTTTCCGTGTTTTCACGGATTATAGGGGCGTTCTCGTAATTTGTCGGGAACCTTCTAGAAGAGTGGTGACTAAGGGGTTAAGGTGGCATGAGCATTAATTGATTGATGACTCATTTGTATGATTCATCCTTTGCACTTAATGACTCATTAATGAGATAATGAGTCATATGATGAATCACACAAGGTGAATGCATCAACCATAATGATTAAATCATTTATTTATTTATTTGATTAAATTGTTATGGTTGTTATATTCAAAATGAGTTGATTATTCTTTTCATTCTCATCTTCTCCTTCTCTCTCCTCAAGCTCACTCTCTCTTGAAACCCTAACCCTAACCTCTCATGTGTTGAGATCAAGGGTTAGCTAGACTAAAACATCCATAAGCTCACTTTATATCCCCTAGGTAGCTTAGATTAGCACTTTAAGCAACCTAGTTATCTCAAGTTTTAGATTTAGCTTGGCGTAGGAGCTTTCGGGTGGATCGTCTTTGATTCGAGGAGGCCGTGAAGTTGCCGATGTTCCAAGGAGTCTACGAGGAGTGGAGGACAGCGATGAAGACCCGAAGGACATGTAACGTGAGGTATAACTCCAGTACCGAGTAGTTAAACCTCTAGTATAACGTTAGCAATGGTTTAGATTACGATTCATGCGCTCAAGTCCGTGTTACGAAGCTTTGATAATCGTTTTTCATATATTCCGCCTCCCCGCAAGTTAGTGGGGTGCGTGACATGGACTTACAGTGGTATCAGAGCCAACTAAACCATTACTAGCTTGTTAGCAACTGATTAGAAGTTCGATCGACGAAAAATACGAAATACGAAAAACCAAAACCCATAGTTTCTGTTAATTTTAAAACTGTCTAAAATTTTTTTTGACATACCTTAAAATTCACAGCAGGGAAATTGATGAATACTGGGAAAATACGAGTCACTGAATCGGCAAAACGACCGCGGTTCTGCGGCAATAGAGAGCTATTGCCGCGGAACCGCCGCCGAGTCAACGCCGAGTTGACTCGGAGTTTCACAGTAATTCATAATTTTGGGTTTTTGTTTTCCTGTATATACTGTTTCTGCCCAGGTTGCCTCTGTGATGATTTGCTTTTGGCCTAGACACGGAATTTGGTATTCGATCGATGTTCTAAGATATTTGCTAACTGGGTTTTTATCTGTAATGTTTAATGTGTTCATAAACCTTCCCTAACTGCTAGTATGTCGGATGGCAGGGGGTTGCACATTTCTGAAATGTTTACTGTTTGTGTATATGAACTGTATTGGACTGTTGTGATGATTAGCCGGGGGTTTGAGATGTATTTAATATTCATTCAATGTAAATGTAATTTGATGTAATATTCTTTTGCGGGGCACATCCAGGTTGCGGTTGTAGCCACCGTTGTATTATTTCTTTTTACTGTTTTTGCTCCTAGGATAGACCCAAGGTGGGGTACACAAACTACCGGGTATTTTGAAGTGTTGAGGCAGACCGCTTCACTTCTGGTACTTGGCGGGTAGTTTGCCGTACCCGTAGGGGTCTAGGGTGGGGTAATGGCAATTCATCACAACTGTGTAATCCGTCTTTTATTGCAGGCTCAAACCAAATGCGGATTGCTAATAAATCCAATAAAGTTCATCTGTGATCTGGAATGCTTATTATTGCGTCTGACGAATGTATAATATCTATATATGATAGCTATTAGACGTCACTTATGTTTTACACCCGCGCTAGCCCAGCCCCCGCTCTGTCGTTAGTTAAGTAACCTAACGGGCGATGACGGGACCCCGTGGCGAATGCGGATGGCATAAGAGGACGTGGTATTTTCGTTGTTTTCTGCAATGATAGGATAAATGATGAGACGCATTATTATAATGCAAAGAAAATAAACCAAAGTTTAATCATTGGAACAAATTTAAAAGAAACCACTGAGTTATTTTAAAAAAAAGGATCAGATTTTTAATTGCGGAGCTTTAACCACTCCTTTTAAAAAGTATCAGGTTCTTTCGATTATATCAAGTTCACTACGTTCACGGTTTTGCAAAAACCATTCGTATCCCTCCGTCATTTCATATAGATAGTCAATAGTATTCAAGCTGTGTTTGTTGACTAAAGTCAAGGCACAGTGTTTGGTAGCTGTTGGATATTTATATGCAGCATAGATAGATGCGTTGGTTTGGGACAGTCGTATTACCTTGTTGACTAAAGTCAAGGGTATGTACGGGTGGGTTCAAATTAACCTGGACAATAACGGGTAGAACTTGACATGTGACTTATAATTTGTTGACTAAAGTCAAGGTCATAAGAGCATGGGGCAAAAATCCACATCGGAAATTTCTAAAGAAACTGAAATTTGCAGAGAGAGCATACCATTTTGGAGTTTGATGAATGTTGGTAGGATTCCTTCAACATTATCATACGATGATATTTTGGATCCCGATCCTACTGTGAGTACATGCTACTTATCAGGAGATTCGTCACTTAACGATCAATGCTATAAACCAAGTAGGTGCCAAGAAAGGTGTCGGCGGGGTTACGCCCCCAGAGAAAAGAGGTTATTTAATTAAGGAACTTCGCGAAAGCGTTGGAAAACCTCCCTCGAAGTATCGACACTAGCCTGGCTGAACGGTTAAGCAAGTATTGTACGGTGAGAATTGTCCTGGCTAATTCTTCTTTTATGGTTTGAGGAAGGATTCGAGAAACAGTGGGAGCCATCCTGTTTAGATAAACTTAAAACCAATCTAAACTTGCAACAGCATCATGCTAAAATGTTTTCTTCTCTCTCTCTTAATTGCAGCGACCTTGTGACCACACATAGGTTACATCTAGATAACAAATTGACTGAATCTGACTTATATGACTGGCAAAGGTCTGTCCAGATGTCCATTGGTTATAACAAGCTGGACCACCCTATTACTACTCAAGATCCCGCCGTCCCAGGACCTGTTTCCACTGTCGCGGATATAGATATCCGTCAGACAAGGGAAAAAGATAAAGCAAAAGCTAAATGCCTCGTGTTAGCTTCAGTTGATGGTGTATACCAGAAGCAGCACGAGAAGAAGGACTTAGTTTCCATCTTTCTCCATAATAAAGATTTTTATGGAGAGCAATCTCATATCACTAGATATGAAACCTCGAACGAATTAATTCAAGCGAGGTTAGCTGACGGGTCATCTGTAGAGGAAAACATCCTTACAATGACTAGCTATATTGATGAGCTCCAGGACCTGGAGACCGCGTTGGGAAACGAGTCAAAAACTGAGTTGATTCTACAGTCTCTGCCTCCTACCCTGAAGGAAACCAGGGAAGGAGAAGGAAAGAGAAAGGCAATAGTTTCGGGACTGGATATAGTAAAAGGGGGACATTCCTATTGTTACAAGAATGAACATTGGCAGAATGATTGCAGGGCTTTAGAAGCCAGTAACGAGAATGAGAAGCATGTTGTGGCTTCAGCCTCAAGTGTGTTTGTTATTGAGAACTGTATGTCAGTTAACCCTACTTCCTGGATATTGGATACCGGGTCAGGAACTCACATCTGTAATTCATTACAGACTCTGAGAAACCGTAGGGTTATCGGGATAGGTGATATGACCCTCACGGTTGCTAACGGAATGAGCATGAACGCTGAATCCGTAGGGGAATATCATCTTGGACTGACAACTGGGCAGATATTGATTCTGCGTAACTGTTTTTATGTACCAGGTACGAGTTGTAATATCATATCTGTACCCTTACTTTCTAAGGAATGATATGATTTTTCTTTTACAAGAGATGTGGTTCACATCCACCTAAATCAAGATTTGATTGGGTCAGGTACATTAGAAAACGGAATATACGTATTAAATCAAGCTCAGGTTTTCAGTGTCCAGAACACACTTAAAAGAAAGTCTCCGGAAACAAATCAGGCTTTCTTATGGCATTGTAGACTAGGTCACATCAATGAGAGAAGGTTGACTAAGTTACATGGAGAAGGATATTTGAATCCATTCGAATATCAATCTTATGCTACTTGTGAATCTTGTCTCATGGGAAAGATGACAAAGACTCCGTTTACTGGACACGGAGTAAGAGCAAGCGAGCTCTTGGGACTCGTACACAGTGACATGTGCGGTCCAATGTCTACACATGCGCGAGGTGGTTATTCCTACTTTATTACTTTTACGGATGATTTCTCTAGGTATGGATATATCTTCTTAATGAAGCATAAATCCAAGGCCTTTGAGAAATTCCAAGAATACAAGAATGAAGTAGAAAAACAAACCGGCAAAAGTATCAAGACACTGAGATCTGATCGAGGTGGTGAATACTTAGGTGCCGAGTTCCTAGGTTACTTAAAAGAGAATGGAATTCTCTCTCAGCTTACTCCTCCATACACACCACAACATAACGGTGTATCGGAGAGACGGAACCGAACCCTATTGGATATGGTACGTTCCATGATGAGTAACGCTGAGTTGCCGTGATCATTCTGGGGATATGCACTAGAATCAGCTGCATATCTTTTAAACCGAGTTCCAACCAAGACTGTGCCTACCACACCATATCAGATGTGGAGTGCGAAGAAACCCTGTCTTAAGTATCTTAAGACATGGGGATGTCCAGCTTTTGTAAAGAAGCAGAATGCGGATAAGCTCGAGGCACGCTCAGTACAGTGTAAGTTTGTGGGATATCCAAAGAACTCCATGGAATATTGTTTCTATTACGCAGAGGAACAAAAGGTCTTTGTTTCTCAACATGCCCGCTTCTTGGAAACTGTGTTTTTAGAAAATCAGAATAGTGGTAGCGCAATAGAACTGGAAGAAATTCGAGAACCACAAGCTATTACTGAAACCTTGGTAGAACGAGAAGGTTCAGGAGAACAGGACATCCCGACGCCACTCCGCAGGAGTAGTAGGCAATCTCATCCGCCTGAGAGATACTACGGTTTTCTCATAGACGGGGATAGAGAGGATTGCACTATTGATTTTGATGAGCCTACTAGCTTCCAGCAAGACATTCAGAGCGGTGACTCAGTAAAATGGCTGGATGCATTGCGGACCGAAATGGAGTCCATGTACACCAACAAAGTATGGACTTTGGACATTGCTCCAGATGGGGTAAAACCCGTAGGATGCAAATGGATCTTCAGAAAGAAGATTGGTGTAGATAGACAGGTTGAAACCTATAAAGCTAGACTTGTTGCAAAGGGTTACCGTCAAAGACCTGGTTTGGACTATGACGAAACCTTTTCTCCAGTGGCTATGCTTAAATCTATTCGGGTCCTTCTTGCTATTGCTGCCTTCCACGATTATGAAATCTGGCAGATGGACGTAAAGACGGCCTTTCTAAATGGTAATTTGGAAGAAAGCGTCTATATGGATCAGCCAGAAGGATTCATTCAGAGTGGGAGCAGCGGTAAAGTATGCAAGCTGCTTAAGTCCATTTATGGACTAAAGCAGGCATCGCGGAGTTGGAACATCTGTTTTGATGATGCTGTCAAAGAATTTGACTTTATCAAAAGTCTAGATGAACCATGCATATACAGTAAGATTGTAGGGAGAGCTGTAGTATTCCTCGTCTTGTACGTGGACGACATTCTCCTAATAGGAAATGATATACCTATGTTACAGTCAGTCAAAAGATTTTTGTCACATAAATTCTCCATGAAAGACCTAGGTGATGCCATCTACATTCTGGGAATCCGGATCTATCGTGATAGATCAAAGAGGATGTTGGGACTTTCACAGTCCAGGTACATAGACACCATAGTGAAGAGATTCAGTATGGATGATTCTAAGCGCGGTAACCTACCGGCTTGTCACGGAATCACCATCTCCAAAGAAATGTCTCCCAAGACTGATTTGGAAAGGGATCGCATGTCGATTATACCCTACGTTTCTGCGGTAGGCTCTACAATGTATGCGATGTTATGTACCAGACCAGATGTAGCATACGCATTGAGCGTTGTAAGCCGGTATAAGGCAAACCCAGGAGAGAAGCACTGGATACCAGTAAAGAACATTCTCAAGTACCTGAAAAGGACTAAGGAGATGTTCTTGGTGTATGGCGGAAAAGTCGTCCAGATGGAGGCCTTTGCCGACTCCGGCTTCCAGAGTGACAAAGATGACTCCAAATCCATGTCGGGTTATGTCTTTACCCTCAATGGAGGGGCGGTCTGTTGGAAGAGTTCCAAGCAGGAGACCGTTGCTGACTCAACAATGGAAGCAGAGTACATAGCTGCTTGCGATGCCGCAAAAGAAGCTGTCTAGATGAAGAAGTTCCTCACAGAACTTCAGGTGGTTCCTTCCAGTGTTGGTCCAATACCTCTGTATTGTGACAACAACGGCGCTATAGCTTTAGCGAAGGAACCCAGGTCCCATCAGAAGTCCAGACACATCTTAAGGCGGTATCACCTGATCAGGGAGATCATAGATCGCCGGGAGATCGAGGTGAAGAGAGTAAAGACGGAGGATAACATTGCTGACCCATTCACAAAGGCCATTCCTCAGACGCAGTTCGAGAGGCTATTCGAGATGATAGGTCTACGATATGCCAGCTCATGGCCCAAGTGCAAGTGGGAGATTGTTAGTGTATATGCCCTAGGGGCCATTATTGTATCATACTAGCATGTATATTACTTAATGGAAGCTTGGGATATTCACAGTTGTATATAACAGTCTTGCTAAACATGGTAGTACACTACTTGGTTTGAGTCTACTTTAATATGTGCATATGTTTCTTGTAACGTATCACTTATACATATTAGTAGAGCCCATAGGATCTTTGCTTGATTACCAGCGTCGTGATGGCAGTCACACTAGTGGGGGCTGGGTAGTCTGTAAGCAACATCCTATACAGGTCCCTGGTCGTTGGATTATCGATATTCCAGAGTAGACTAAGTGTATACACTTCTCATCCCAGTTGGGGAGATGGTCTGTCCTACAGCCATCAGTACGTCGTACTAGAGATAGTATACAGGTGCTCGTTAGGTTACGGGTACACCGGACAGGACTCGCCGGGGAACTGATTGGTTGGTATTATACCCATCATCGGTTAACAGTTCCCAGGTGACATGAGTACAGCATAGTCCGCAGACTTGACACTGCTGCTTCGCCTCGAGTGTGTCCCACTGTTCTTAGATTTCTACCCTACCACGGCTCAAAGGAGTCGTGCAAACAGGTGGCAGTTGGGTGCAGTCCCGAGCACTTGGAGGCAGTGGCGGTTAGATAGGATTCGTCTCTCCCGGTATTGGGAGATGATATCGCGCTGTGTCAGAGAGCCATTACGCAAAGTCCCTGGCCAGGGCAAGCGAAATATACTGGTAGGTTCCAGTAGCTTCTCAGGGCGTAATGGGCTTCGCTCCGACACGACTTATACAGCTATTAAGAGACTGACGCTTGCCGCCCCCTAGGCTTGATATGCGATAGTCTTAGACGAACAGACCGGACTGTACGGAGATTGTCACATCAGGCTCAGTAGGGGTTCGAGATGGTTTTCCTCATCAGCCTTCTTATCGATATCTACCTGGGGACCGTTACGTATAGCTAGTGCCGCTTGCGGTCTGTGGTTAAACCCACTGCCAGCGTAGTGTCCAGTCTTTAGAGTCCCACACAGAGAGTTTCCCTGCTCCAGGCGAAACGATATAGAGGTCGTATGGTTTTACGACAAGGGTTCGGATGCGTACGTGTGTTTATGCACGTACGACTTTTCGGACAGTTTATACTAGACGGCTTTAGTTTAAGCCAGTTTCTAGTATCGGGTTATTGGATTTATACAGTCTAAAGTTTTTCCGTGTTTTCACGGATTATAGGGGCGTTCTCGTAATTTGTCGGGAACCTTCTAGAAGAGTGGTGACTAAGGGGTTAAGGTGGCATGAGCATTAATTGATTAATGACTCATTTGTATGATTCATCCTTTGCAATTAATGACTCATTAATGAGATAATGAGTCATATGATGAATCACACAAGGTGAATGCATCAACCATAATGATTAAATCATTTATTTATTTATTTGATTAAATTGTTATGGTTGTTATATTCAAAATGAGTTGATTATTCTTTTCATTCTCATCTTCTCCTTCTCTCTCCTCAAGCTCACTCTCTCTTGAAACCCTAACCCTAACCTCTCATGTGTTGAGATCAAGGGTTAGCTAGACTAAAACATCCATAACCTCACTCTATATCCCCTAGGTAGCTTAGATTAGCACTTTAAGCAACCTAGTTATCTCAAGTTTGAGATTTAGCTTGGCGTAGGAGCTTTCGGGTGGATCGTCTTTAATTCGAGGAGGCCGTGAAGTTGCCGATGTTCCAAGGAGCCTACGAGGAGTGGAGGACAGCGATGAAGACCCGAAGGACATGTAACGTGAGGTATAACTTCGGTACCGAGTAGTTAAACCTCTAGTATAACGTTAGCAATGGTTTAGATTACGATTCATGCGCTCAAGTCCGTGTTACGAAGCTTTGATAATCGTTTTTCATATATTCCGCCTCCCCGCAAGTTAGTGGGGTGCGTGACATAGACTTACAGTCGAGACCGGGTCTCCTAACCCTAGAATTGGTAGGGTTACTTGCCGCTCGCGTAGGGGTCCAAGGTTGTGGGTTTGGTTATTCATCATGACCGTGGAATCTGTGTTTTATACAGGCTCAAAATAAACACGGACGTCCAAGTATATCCAATATTTCATATGTTATCTTCTGCTTCTATGTGATGTGATCACTGTGGATTCTGAGACGAATGAATATATATTATATATGAGATATATAGTAAACGTTGCCTATGTTTTTCACCCGCACGAGTCCCGTCCCGGAATACCGTTAGTTAAGAAACCTAATGGTGCATAACGGAACATTGTGGCGAATATGGATGGCATAAGCGTACGCTATATTTTCGTTTCTTCTGTGATTCTTAGGAAGCATAATTGGTGGGATTCATTAATGAGATTAGTGAAAGAAAAGAAACCCAAAAGATGTTGCAGAATCATATTTATAAAAAGGGTAGCTATAGTTTTTGCTTTGCATAGCGGTATTCCTTGTAGAATATCCAGCACCTTATTCGATAAGGAAAGTGCCGAGATCCCTTCACCGGGAGTGACCTCTTTAGCGAAACTAACAGATGCTACAACTCACTCGGTTTTGTTTTTGATTGCTTCTACAGTTCTTGCTTTGCATAGTGGTATTTTTAGAATATCTACCCTCTTATTCGATAAGGAAAGAGCCGAGATCCATTCACCGGGAGTGACCTCTTTAGCAAAATTAGAAAAAAGCCTAAAAAACAATCCTTTTTCAAAATCACTTGTTTCTACAACGATATCAAGTTCATTACTTTCATGGTTTTCTGAAAAACCTGCGTAGCCCTCCGTCATTTCAGATAAGTATTACGGTAGTTTGGCCTCCATCAAGGCATAGTGTATGGTAGATGATTAGTACTAATCTATAGCATGAGATGCGATTGGATTAGGGTATTCGTACGGCGTAGTTTAGCCTCCGTCAAGGCTCATGCGGGTGGGTCTAATTAAATCAAGAAATGAACGGGTTGAACTTGACTAGCGCCCTATGGGCAGTTTGGCCTCCGTCAAGGTCATAGGACGCTAGGGGTAAAAGCATTATCGGGAATTTCAAGTGTTGAAATTTGCAATTAGATTTTATACCTTCTATGAGATAGTTGGATCCAGATACCCACTTCAAGTAAGCGTTACTCCTGGGAGAGTTTTACACATGACAATTAGCCGATCAAGTAGGTGTCTAGAAAGGTGTTAACGGGGTTATGCCTTTGGGAAAACGGGGTTATGCCTTTGGAGTTTATTTTAATTAGGTCCGTGCAAAAGCACAGGGAACCTCCCTCAAAGTACCAACACTGACCTGGCTGAAAGATTGGCGAACTTGTAAGGTTTAATTAATCCAGGCTAGTCTTACCTTTTAGTGTTTGAAGAATGGTTTGATGAAAACAGTGGGAGCCATCCTGATTAGATAAGATAATAACCAATCTAATCTTGGAGCATACGCTAAAGTGTTTCCTTCTTTCTCTTTCTCCAGGTAGCGACCCTGTCAGGCCTTAATCAAGATAATAATATGGATGTATTGACTGAACCTGCTTATTATACTTAGCAGGGGAACGTTGGCCCCGCTCTAACTTATAATTTTTATATGTCCGAGCGGGGAATAGGAGAATATCTGGATTCTCACGCCGCCCAAACGAAGAATAAGCATATTGATGCATCTTCTTCGGGTGTGTTTGTTATAGAGAACTGTTTCTCAGTTCACTTTACGTCTTGGGTATTAGATACCGGATCAGGATCCCACATATGTAATATGTTACATGGACTAATGAAAGGTAGGGAACTTGGAGAGGGTGATCATTCCGTAGGAGTAGGGAATGGTGCAGATGTTGCAGCCAAAGCAGTTGGCCAATATCACCTTATATTACCAAATGGTTATACATTTATTCTGAACGAATGCTTTCACATTCCGATCCTGATATGCAATCTTATATTAGTTTCTTTATTAAGTAAAGAAGGATATAGATTTGTTGTACAGGAGTATGATATGAACATCTTCCTAGATCAAAAGTTGATTGGATCAGGCTCGTTAAATAATGGCATACACGTTCTAAATCAAACTACAGTTCTTAATGTACATAACACACACAAGAGAAGGACTTCAGAATTTAACGAATCCTTCTTGTAGTATTGTAGACTAGGTCATATCAATGCGATACAACTAGCTAAGTTGCATAAGAATGGATATTTGAATCCATTCGAATTTTCATCTTATGACACTTGTCAGTCATGTCTCAGAGGTAAGATGACCAAAACTCCGTTTAGTGGACACAGAGAAAGAGTTACGGAACTCTTGGGACAGCTACATTGTGATGTATGCGGTCCTATGTCTACGCATACCAGGAATGGTTCATCTTACTTCATTACATTCACTGTCGATCTCTCAAGATACGGACATGTGTTCCTGTTGAATGATAAGTCTGATGCTTTTGAGAAATTCAGAGAATATAAGAACGAAGTAGTGAACCAAAGGATAAAAGTATTATGATACTTCGATCTGATCGAGGAGGAGAATACTTGAGCAATGAGTTCCTGGACGATCTAAAAGAGAATGTGATTCTCTTTCAGCTTACTCCTCCATATACACCACAGCACAACGGTGTATCGATGCAGAGGAATCGCACCCTATTAGATATGGTGCGCTCTATGATGAGCACTGCTGAATTGCCTATTTCCTTTTGGGGATATGCATTGGAGACAGCAGCATATCTATTTAATAGAATTCCTACCAAATCAGTGCCTACCACTCCATATGAGATATGGAATGGGAAGTGGCCATATCTTAATTTTTTCAGATATGGGGTTGCCCGGCCAATGTGAAAACACAAAATCCGGACAAGCTCGAGGCAAGGTCTGTTGTGTGCAAGTTTATTGGATATCCCAAACATTCGCGAGGGTATATCTTCTACCACTCCGAGGAACAAAAGTTATTTGTTTCTCGACATGCCACCTTTTTAAAAAGGGTTTTCTCATGAAAGAAATTAGTGGCAATGAGGTAGAACTGGAAGAAGTACCAGCAACACAAACTGCAGCAAAAGAATTGGTGTAATCGGAGGATTCGATAGCTCCCAACGAACCCCAGCCTCTCTGCCGATCTAGTAGGGTTCTTCATCTACCTGATAAATACTATGGTTTTCTCATCGATGGTGGGAGCGAGGATTGCATCATGGAAGATGATGACCCGACTAGCTTCGAGCATGCCATCACGAGTTGTGACACTGTGAAATGGCTGGATGCAATGCGATCTGAGATGGAATCCATGTACACCAACAAAGTATGCACTTTGGAAGTTGCTCCTGATGGGGTAAAAGCCATTGGGAGCAAATGGATCTTTAAGAAGAAACTTGGTGTAGATGGAAAAGTTGAGACTTTCAAAGCTATACTTGGTGCAAAGGATTTTCGTCAACGACTAGGTGTGGATTATGACGAAACCTTTTCTCCAGTGGCTATGCTTAAGTCCATTCGGATCCTACTTGCCATTGCTACCTACCATGACTACGAAATCTGGCAGATGGATGTTATAACCGCCTTTCTAAATAGTAATTTAATGGAGTGCGTGTACATGACTCAGCCAGAGGGCTTCGTAGATAGTGGGAGCAGCGGAAAGGTATGCAAACTGCTTAAATCCATCTACGGGTTAAAGCAGGCATCGCAGAGTTGGAACATCTGTTTTGATATTGTAGTCAAAGAGTTTGACTTCATCAAGAACGTAGATGAACCTTGTATATACAAGAAGGTTGCAGAGAGTAAGGCCGTCCTACTCGTATTGTACATGGATAACATACTCTTGATAGGAAATGTTGTTCATATGCTGCACTCGATCAAGCTCTTCTTATCACATAGATTCTCAATGAAAGATCTAGGTGATGCCTCCTGCATTTTGGGAATTAAGATCTATAGAGATAGATCTAAACGGATACAGGGATTGTCCCAATCTAGGTATATTAACACCATACTAAAGAGGTTTAGTATAAAAGAATCCAAGCGTGGGAACCAACCCACGATCTCTGGACTCACTCTCTCTAAAGAGATGTCTCCTAAGACTGATTTCGAAAGAGCTTGCATGCAAGGGATACCCTTTGCTTTGGCAGTTGGCTCTATCATGTATGCGATGCTATGTACCAGACCCGATGTAGCATACTCACTAAGTGTAGTGAGTAGGTATCAAGCAGATCCAGGAGAGATTCGCTGGACAGCTGTGAAGAACATTCTCAAGTACTTGAGAAGGTCTAAGGAGATGTTCTTGGTGTATGGTAACGGAGAACTCCAAGTGGAGTCCTTTACCGATTTGAGCTTCCAAAGTGATAAGGATGACTCTAAGTCACACTCGGGATTTGTCTTTACCCTCAATGGAGGGGCGGTGTGATGGAAGAGTTCTAAACAGGAAACCGTGGCAGACTCGACGATGGAGGATGAATACATCGCTACCAACGATGCTGCCAAAGAAGTTGTCTGGATGAAGAAGTTCATCACTGAACTTGGTATGGTTCTGTCCATTGAGCATCCAATACCTTTGTATTGTGATAACAATGGAGATGTGGCTTTGGCCAAGGAACCCAGGTCCCATTAGAAGTCTAGACATATTCTGAGGCGGTATCACCTGATCCAGGAGATAATTGATCGCAGCGAGATTGAGGTCAGGAGAGTTGACATGAAGGACAACGTTGTGGATCCACTCATGAAGGACATACACCAGATACAATTTGAGAGACTCTTCGGGATGTTGGGTATGAGATACTACAAGAGCTGGCCTTAGTGCAAGTGGGAGATTGTTAGTTATATATATGCCCTAGAGGCCATTGTTGTGCATATGATGTATATTATATTGGATGCTTGGATATATATAGAGTGGACGTTCTTGCTCGATATGATAGTTTGCTATCTGGTTTTACTTTGTCTTAACATGTTGACTTGTATTGGTTTACTGTCTTGCTCTCATATATTGATAAAGAACTTAGGATATGTACTTGATTACAAAGACTATGATGCAGATCATACTAGTGGGGCCAGGGTAGTCAACGGGTACATCCTATAACTGTTCCTAGTCGAGAGAGTATCGAGATAGGGCATCGATACTCCAGAGTAGACTACCATACACAGATCTTGACCCATATGATGGGCGATGGATGATCCAATATCCATCGATGTTTGACATCAAAGATAGTGTACGGGTGCTTAGTGGAGACTAGGTACACTAAACGGACTCCCCGAGAACTCCTAGATGGTATTATACCTATCGTCAGATAGCAGTTCTCTGGTGACACTGGTCCAGGATAGTCTGTAGACCAGAGATCGTCTTAGAGTCTTGTGTGATTCCCGCTGTGCTTTGATTTCCACCTTACCGCGTTCACGAGAACGTGCAAAACGGTGGCTTTTGGGTATAGACCCGAATCACATGGAGGCAATGAGCGATAGGAGGGGTTTTGTCTCTCCCGGTATTGGGGGTTGATGTTGCGCTGTATTCGATAGGCTATAACTGGAAGTCCCTGGCCAGGGCTGCAATGGAGATCTACTGGTAAATGTTATCTGTAGTTTCTCGACTTGTTATGAGCATCACATCGGCACGACTTATCGGTTACTAGGGTCTGACGTTTACCGCCCCTAGACTGGATATGCGACATATCAGACGAAGAGACCGGACTGTACGGTAGTGTTACTGATTCGATTAACAGAATTATGTACTGGCTTGCTTGTTGATCTTCTAATCGCTCAATACCAGGGTGGCTGTTACGTTTAGCTGACCGCTTGCAGCTTGTGGTTGTGTGATATGATCATCACCTACTGCCGGCGTATTGACGATTCTTTAGAGTATTACACATGTTGGGTTAACCTAGCACCTCATGAAGGGTTTGGAAGCATCACATGTACCAAAGATTGAAATTTTAGGGTGCTAAGTTAACAAACAATGAATCATTTTTAGAAAAATTAGGGTTTCAAGATTTGCATATCATCTCATGAAAGAAAAGCTAGGGTTTTTGAGAGTACAACCTTTGTAGCTCCCTACGCTAGACTCCTTGGCTACTTGGGGTTTGGAAAAGCTCCGCTTGAACTCCTCTAGGTCACCGATGATCCACCCGGAGTCCGCTTTGTCCAAGCTAGCAACTTCGCAAGATCAAGAATGAAAATCGAAGCTAACACTCTAAACAAGTGGGCAAGACTTGCGTAGAATGATGTTGTGGTGGCTTTTCTCACTTCAAAATCCTATCTTGATGAATAATTTGCTCACTTGAAAATTCTCGAGAGCAAGAGATCAAGGTTGAAGAAGATGATGGCTATTTTTAGAAGAAGAGAAGAATAACTCCAATGAGAAAAAGAAAAAATATAAGTATATATATTTTTCTTTCTTCATCTCAAACCATGGTTATATTTTATGGATATTTTATTTTACTTTAGTTAAAACACAAGAGAAAGATTAAACCATGGTCAAAAGGTAGGTGAACAAGGTTAGGTCAAAAGAAGAGTGTAGAAACTATTTCATGATTTAATCTTATCACTTTTCATTTGTTTTAGCATAAATAAAAATAAAAATCCATAATATAAACCATGGTGTGAGTCTTATATTGCCACCATTTTCTATGTATAAACAACCATGATAGATGCTGTATGTATGTATGTATGTATGCACATCCATATGTGCATGAATCAATAAAGAAAGCATACATGCATGCATGCATCTATCAAACACAAGAAAGGATTTCTAGTGAGAAACTAATGGTTAAATGATAAATCAACAATTGATTTATCAATCCGGCCATATCACATACGACCCCACCAAAAGCAAGCCGCCCGATCAATATACGGAATCCTATACGCGCATTTTAATCGGGTCCATGCGCTTATCGCATACGCGCACCACAACATTTCGCCTGGACTAGGTAACTCCTTTGTGGGACTTTAAGAATCGTCAATACGCCGGAAGTGAGTGATGATCATATCAAGCACCCCCAAGCCGCAAGCGGTCAGCTAAACGTAATGGCCACCCGGGTATTGAGCGATCAGAAGAGAACAAGCGAACCTTCTTCAACTCCCGTTGAGCCAACTGGCAACACTACCCGTGCAGTCCGGTCCCCTCGTCTGATATATCGCATATCAAGTCTAGGGGTGGTGAACGTCAGACCCCAATAACCGATAAGTCGTGCCGATGTGAGGCTCATAACGGGTCGAGAAACTACTGGTAACACTTACCAGTAAATCTCTAATCAGCCCTGGCCAGGGACTTCCCTGTTACGGCCAATCGAGCACAGTGCAACATCAACCCCCAATACCGGGAGAGACGAAACCCCTCCTATCGCTCATTGCCTCCATGTGACTCGGGACTGTACCCAAAAACCACCGCTTTGCACGCCCTTATGGACGTGGTAAGGTGGAAATCAAAGCACAGTGGGAATCACACAAGACTCTATGACGATCTCGGGTCTACAGACTAACCTGCACAAGTGTCACCTGAGAACTGCCATCTGACATGAGGTATAATACCATCTGGGAGTTCTCGGTGAGTCCGTCCAGTGTACCCAGTCTCCACTGAGCACCCGTATACCATCTCTGAGGTCAAACACCAATGGATATGGGATCATCCATCGCCCATCTCATGGGTCGAGAAGCGTATACGCTAGTCTACACTGGTATATCGATGCCCCGTCTCGATACACTCACGACTAGAGACTTTGAAGGATGTACTTATGGACTACCATGTCCCCACTAGTATGATCCACATCATAGTCCAGGTAGTCAAGTACACATCCTAAGGGCTTTACCAACATGTAACTATAAGACAGTATAAAGAGACTAGTATACATGTTAAGATATAGAGCAACCAGATAGCATACTATCATATCGAGCAAGAAAGTCATCTCTATATATGTCCAAGCATCCAATATAATATACATCATCTGTACAATACTGGCCTCTAGGGCATACATACAACTAACAATCTCCCACTTGCACTAGGGCCAGCTGCTGTAGTATCGCATACCGGGTATCCCGAAGAGTCTCTCAAACTGTATCTGGGGAATGGCCTTCGTGTGTGGATCCGCTGTGTTATTCTTCGTGTCAACCCTCCTGACCACGATCTCCCGGCGATCAACTATCTCCCGAATCAGGTGATACCGCCTCAGAATATGCCTGGATCGCTGATGGGACCTGGGTACCTTGGCCAAAGCCACCGCTCCATTGTTATCGCAATACAAAGGTATTGGAATCTCAATGGATGGAACCACTCAAAGTTCAGTAATAAACTTCTTGATCCAGACAGCCTCTTTGGCAGCATCGTTGGCAGCGATGTATTCAGCCTCTATCGTCGAGTCTGCCATAGTTTCCTGCTTGGAACTCTTCCAGCCAACCGCCCCTCCGTAAAGGGTAAAGACAAATCCCGACTGCGACTTAGATTCGTCCTTATCACTCTGGAAGCTCGAATCGGTAAAGGACTGTACTTGGAGTTCTCCGTTACCATACACCAAGAGCATCTCCTTAGTCCTTCGTAAGTACTTGAGAATGCTCTTCACAGCTGTCCAGTGACTCTCTCCAGGATCAGCTTGATACCTGCTCACTACACTTAGTGAGTATGTGACATCAGGTCTGGTACATAGCATCACATACATGATAGAGCCTACAGCCGAAGCATAGGGTATCCCTTGCATGCGAGCTCTCTCCAAATCAGTCTTGGGAGACATCTCTTTGGAGAGAGTGACTCCAGAGATCGTGGGTAAGTTCCCACGCTTGGATTCTTCCATACTAAACCTCTTTAGTATGGTGTCAATGTACCTGGATTGGGACAATCCCAATATCTGTTTGGATCTATCTCTATAGATCCTGATTCCCAATATGCAGGAGGCATCACCTAGATCTTTCATTGAGAATCTTTATGATAAGAAGAGCTTGACCGATTGCAGCATAGGAATATCATTTCCTATCAAGAGTATGTCGTCCACGTACAATATGAGGAAAACAACCTTACTCTCTGCCACCTTCTTGTATATACAAGGTTCATTTACGCTTTTGACGAAATCAAACTCTTTGATAACGACGTCAAAGCAGATGTTCCAACTCCGCGATGCTTGCTTTAATCCATAAATGGATTTAAGTAGCTTACACACTTTCCCGCTGCTCCCACTATCTATGAAGCCCTCTGGCTGAGTCATGTATACGCACTCTTCTAAATCACCGTTTAGAAAGGCGGTCTTAACATCCATTTGCCAGATTTCATAGTCATGATATGCAGCGATGGCAAGCATGATCCGGATGGATTTAAGCATAGCCACTGGAGAAAAGGTCTCGTCATAGTCCACACCTGGTCTTTGACGAAAACCCTTTGCAACGAGTCTAGCTTTGAAAGTCTCCACTTTCCCATCTACACCAAGTTTTTTCTTGAAGATCCACTTGCTCCCAATGGGTTTTACCCCTTCAGGAGCATCTTCCAAAGTCCACACTTTGTTGGTGTACATGGATTCCATCTCGGACCGCACAACATCCAGCCATTTCACTGAGTCCCCACTCGTGATGGCCTGCTCGAAGCTAGTTGGGTCATCATCCTCCATGATGCAATCCTCGCTGCCACCATCCATGAGAAAACCGTAGTATCACTCAGGTTGGCGAGGAACCCTACTAGATCGGCGGAGAGGCTGAGGTTCGTTAGGAGCTACTGAATCCTCTGGTTCCATTAAATCTTCAGTTTGAGTTTGTGTAGCCGGAATTTCTTCCAGTTCTACCTGGTCGCCACTATTTTCTTTTGTAAGAAATTCCTTTTCTAAAAATGTGGCATGTCGAAAAACAAACACTTTTTGTTCCTCAGTATGGTAGAAAAGATATCCATGTGAATGTTTGGGATATCCCACAAACTTGCATAGAACTGACCGTGCCTCGAGTTTGTCCGGATTTTGCGTTTTAACATAGGCCGGACTACCCCATATCTTAATACGTTTAAGACATGGTCTCTTCCCACTCCATATCTCATATGGTGTGGTGGGTACAGATTTAGATGGAACTTGATTCAATAGGTATGCCGCAGTTTCCAGCGCATACCCCCAGAAGGAAATAGGTAACTCAGCTGTGCTCATCATAGAGCGCACCATATCTAATAAGGTGCGGTTCCTCCGATCAGATACACCGTTGTGCTGTGGTGTATATGGAGGAGTCAGCTGAGAGAGAATCCCATTCTCTTTTAGGAAGTCCAGGAATTCATTGCTCAAGTATTCACCTCCTCGATCAGATCGTAGGATTTTAATACTTTTTCCGGTTTGGTTCTCGACTTCTTGTTTATATTCTCTAAATTTCTCAAAAGCTTCAGACTTGTGTCTCATCAGGAACACATATCCGAATCTAGAGAGATCGTCGGTGAATGTAGTGAAGTGCGCAGAACCATTCCGGGCATGTGTAGACATTGGACCGCATACATCACTATGCACCAGTGTCAAGAGTTCCGTAACTCTTTCTCCGTGTCCCGTAAACGGGGTTTTGGTCAACTTTCCTTTGAGACATGACTAGCAAGTGTCATAAGATGAAAATTCAAACGGATTCAAATATCCATCCTTATGCAACTTAGCTAGTCGTGTCGCATTGATGTGACCCAGTCTACAATGCCACAAGAAGGATTCGTTTAGTTCTGAACTTTTCCTCTTGTGTGTGTTTGTTATACTCAGAACTGTTGATTGATTTAGAACATAAATGCCATTGCACAACGTGCCTGATCCAACCAACTTTTGGTTAAGGAAAATGTTCATAACATTATCCTGTAATGCAAAATTATATCCTTCTTTACTCAACAAAGAAACTGATATAATGTTGCAAATCAGGTTCGGCATGTAATTGCATTCATTCAGAATCAATGTATTACCAGTTGGTAATACAAGGTGATACTCCCCGATGGTCTTAGCTGCAACAATTGCACCATTTCCAACCCTTATGTCTTTATCACCTTCTCCAAGTTCTCTACCTTTCTTAAGCCCATTTAACTGATTACATATATGGGATCCTGACCCGGTATCTAATACCCAGGACGTAGGGCAAATGGAGAAACAGTTCTCTGTAACGAACACACCCGAAGAAAATGCATCGTCATGTACTTTCTTCATTTGGGTAGCATGGGAATCCTGGTATTCCCCTATGACCTTTTCAGTCCTATAACTCTTATAAGATAGAATGGAACCAACGTTCCCTAGCACAGTATAACATGCGGGTTCAGTCAATACATCCATATTATTATCTTGATTAAGTCATGACATGGTCCCTACCTGGAGAGAGAGAGAAGAAAACACTTTAGCTTATGCTCTTGCAAGATCAGATTGGTTATTATCTTATCTAATCAGGATGGCTCCCACTGTTTTTTTTATCAAATCTTCCTTCAAACCTTAAAAGGAAAGACTAGCCGGGATTAATTACACGCTACAACTTCGCCGATCTTTCAGCCAGGCCAGTGTCAGTACTTTAAGGGAGGTTCCCCGTGCTTTCGCACAGACCTAATTATAGTAAACCTCGTTTTCCCAGAGGCGTAACCCCGTTGACACCTTTCTAGACACCTACTTGATCGGCTAATTGTCCTGTGTAAAACTCTCCCGGGAGTAACAATTACTCGCATTGGGTATCGGGATCCAACTATCTCATAGAAGGTATGCAATCTCATTGCAAATTTCAACACTTGAAATTCCCGATAATATTTTGCCCCTAACCCCTATGACCTTGACAAATGCCAACAAATCATAGGATGTTAGTCAAGTTCAACCCGTCATTTCTTGATTGAATCAAACCCACCCTCACAACCCTTGACAAAGGCCAACAAGGTCATACGATTACCCGAAAACAATCTGCATCATATGCATAAGCAGATAAGCACCATTTAGCTACCGTACACTACGCCTTGACAAAGGCCAACAAACGCAGCACGAATACTAAACAGTTCTTATCTAAAATGACGGAGGGCTACGACAGGTTTTTCTGAAAACCTATTGCGTAATGAACTTGATATCGTCGTAGAATCATGTGAGTTTTGAAATGGAGTGATTTTGAGGCTTTTATTAGTTTTGCTAAAGAGCTCACTCCCGGTGAAGGGATCTCGGCTCTTTCCTTATGGAATAAGGTGCAAGATATATCATATACATCACTGTGCAAAGCAAAACTCCAAAAGCAATCAACAACCAAACCGAGTTTAGTAGCATCTGCTAGTTTTGCTAAAGAGGTCACTCCCGGTGAAGGGATCTCGGCTCTATCCACATCGAATAAGGTGCAGGGTATATCATATATACCGCTATGCAAAGCAAAACTGTAGCTACCCTTTTTATTAAAATTTGATTCTACAACATCTTTTATGTTTCTTTTCTTTCATTAATCACATTAATGAAGTCCCATCATTTAACTCACCTAAACATCACAGATAAATACGACGTACACTTATGTCATCCGCATTCGCCTCGATGTCCCCTCGTGCACCGTTAGGTTAGGTAACTAACGGCAGAGCAGGGCAGGGCTAGCGCGGGTGTAAAACATAAGTAACACCTATATAATATATCATATATACTATATACTGTATCCATCACAGAACATATCTAATGATCACATCACAGATATCGCAGCAGAAACATAGATATAATGTGGGATATACTAGAACGTCCGTATTTAGTATTTAGCCAACAATAGAAAATACGGATTCCACAGTCGCGATGAATAGCCAAGCCCACACCCTGGACCCCTATGAGAGCGGCAAGCGACCCTACCAATTCTGGAGTATAGGAGACCCGGTCTCGACTACTCGAGATAGCCTCCCACTGAACCCAAGAACCCGGTCACCTGTGCTCCCCTCCTTGGGTCCATCCTAATGCGGAAAAGTAAATAATATACAACACTGGTGGCATCGACATCAACCCGGAAGTGCCCCAAATAAAAGAATATTACATTACATTTAAATTTACATGAATGAAAATATAAAACTCTCATCTCACATAAAAACCCCCGGCTATTCAATCGCGACAATCCTGCACATCATATCTCAGCAACACATAATATCTCATATATTATCAACGTAAGTAAGTATGCGTACCCCAATTGTCGTTGATGTATAGCAACGAAACCGGCGATATCGACATATTACACTTACGGTCACAGAAAAGAAAGTGTAAAACTGCAATATCTGGAATCCACATTCTCTTTAGACATCGTAAATGCGAAATATCACATATTTTGTATTTCATATCTAGCAATATGAATTCCACACATTGCATCACATTCCAGATAAATAGACGGTATTAATGTTTTCGAACGAATGATCAAATACTCAAAATTCCCTAAAGCTCAACACTTGAGCGGAGTTCAAAAACCCGGAGTCTGACACAGTAGTAGCGGTCCAGCCGTAGAAGGGTCAAGCCAACGCCTCACATATGGCACGCCGTACTGCTCTAAACCCTAAGGGTCAAAAGGCAGTTCAAGACAGTCACATAATCGAGTTAAGGTTTGTTGTCTTCTAGAGGGTCCACCACAAACAAACTTGCACGTATTTCTGAAAGATTTAAACCCCGTGAAAAAGTGAGTAAATGATACTCGTTTGAACAATTAAACACTTTCTAAATTACCCGGAAAGAAACACGAAATCAAAATTCCGATCGAATCACCGACTCCAAAACAATCTCCAAAACATACAGCACTAAATTCATATTAAAAATACCCAAAAAATTATACAAGCAGACAAACAAATTACTGTACAAAAACGACGCAGAGACTCATCAGTACGGCCGCGGAACCGCGGCCCAAGCAGACTTTTGCCGCGGTTCCACGGTGGAAAGTACTGTTCATGGGTTCGTTTTTCACAGTATTGTTTATATTTGCCTGCTGTATTTTTTAAGTATTTTTAATTATGAAAAACAACAGTTTTGAAAAAATGTCCAGTGAGTGTCCCAAAAAGCCGTATATTGTTTCGATCGGGGTTTTGACTTCGCTAAAGTGTCACCTAATGTTCTAGGTCGGCTCTGAAACCAATGTTGGGTTAACCTAGCACCTCATGAAGGGTTTGAAAGCATCACATGTACCAAAGATTGAAATTTAAGGGTGGTAAGTTAACAAACAAAGAATCGTTCCTAGAAAAATTAGGATTTCAAGATTTGCATATCATCTCATGAAAGAAAAGCTAGGGTTTTTAAGAGTACAACCTTTGTAGCTCCCTGCGCTAGACTCCTTGGCTACTTGGGGTTTGGAAAATCTCCGCTTGAACTCCACTAGGTCACCGATGATCTACCCGGAGTCCGCTTTATCCAAGCTAGCAACTTCGCAAGATCAAGAATGAAAATCGAAGCTAACACTCTAAACAAGTGGGCAAGACTTGTGTAGAATGATGTTGTGGTGGCTTTTCTCACTTCAAAATCCTATCTTGATGAATAATTTGCTCACTTGAAAATTCTAGAGAGCAAGAGATCAAGGTTGAAGAAGATGATGGCTATTTTTAGAAGAAGAGAAGAATAACTCCAAAGAGAAAAAGAAAAAATATAAGTATATATATTTTTCCTTCTTCATCTCAAACCATGGTTATCTTTTATGGATATTTTATTATACTTTAGTTAAAACACAAAAGAAAGATTAAACCATGGTCAAAAGGTAGGTGAACAAGGTTAGGTCAAAAGAAGATTGTAGAAACTATTTCATGATTTAATCTTATCTCTTTTCATTTGTTTTAGCATAAATAGAAATAAAAATCCATAATATAAACCATGGTGTGAGTCTTATATTGCCACCATTTTCTATGTATAAACAACCATGATAGATGATGTATGTATGTATGTATGTATGCACATCCATATGTGCATGAATCAATAAAGAAAGCATACATGCATGCATGCATCCATCAAACACAAGAAAGGATTTCTAGTGAGAAACTAATGGTTAAATGATAAATCAACACATGATTTATCAATCCGGCCATATCACATACGACCCCACCAAAAGCAAGCCGCCCGATCAATATACGGTATCCTATACGCGCATTTTAATCGGGTCCATGCGCATATCGCATACGCGCACCACAACATTTCGCCTGGACTAGGTAACTACTTTGTGGGACTCTAAGACTCGGCAATACGCCGGCAGTGGTTGATGATCATATCAAGCACCCCCAAGCTGCAAGCGGTCAGCTAAACGTAACGGCCACCCGGGTATTGAGCGATCAGAAGAGAACAAGCGAACCTGCTACAACTCCCGTCGAGCCAACCGGCAACACTACCCAAGCAGTCCGGTCTCCTCGTCTGATATGTCGCATATCAAGTCTAGGGGTGGTGAACGTCAGACCCCAATAACCGATAAGTCGTACCGATGTGAGGCTCATAACGGGTCGAGAAACTACTGGTAACACTTACCAGAAAATCTCTAATCAGCCCTGGCCAGGGACTTCCCTGTTACGGCCAATCGAGCACAGTGCAACATCAACCCCCAATACCGGGAGAGACGAAACCCCCCTATCACTCATTGCCTCCATGTGACTCGGGACTGTACCAAAAACCACCGTTTTGCACGCCCTTATGGACGTGGTAAGGTGGAAATCAAAGCACAGTGGGAATCACACAAGACTCTATGACGATCTCGGGTCTACAGACTAACCTGCACAAGTGTCACCTGAGAACTGCCATCTGACGTGATGTATAATACCATCTGGGAGTTCTCTATGAGTCCATGCAGTGTACCCAGTCTCCACTGAGCACCCGTATACCATCTCTGATGTCAAACACCAATGGATATGAGATCATCCATCGCCCATCTCATGGGTCGAGAAGCGTATACGCTAGTCTACACTGGTATATCGATGCCCCGTCTCGATGCACCCACGACAAGGGACTTTGAAGGATGTACTTATGGACTACCATGTCCCCACTAGTATGATCCGCATCATAGTCCAGGTAGTCAAGTACACATCCTGAGGGCTTTACCAACATGTAAGTATAAGACAGTATAAAGAGACTAGTATACATGTTAAGATAAAGAGCAACCAGATAGCATACTATCATATCGAGCAAGAAAGTCATCTCTATATACGTCAAAGCATCCAATATAATATATATCATCTGTACAATACTGGCCTCTAGGGCATACATACAACTAACAACACAGAGGTTTCCTGGCTCAGGCAAGACGGAGTAAGAGCGCATATGTGATATGTGCGGGACCGAGAATAATACGTGTATGTGATACTATATTCGATTCTCTCGATTTGTGATATCGGCCGGGTATAAGTGATATAGCTGGGTTATCAGATAAAGTGTTGGTTCGATAAAATGATACATGTTATATTAGTCAGTTAGCCGGATTATCGGATCAAGAGTTGATTCGATAATTTAATGTATAATTATATATGTGATATATTACATTACATTAGCTAATATAGGCTCACTTAAATGAATCATTTTCTCGCTTGGATAATTCATTGATATATATGTGATATATGTTAATTGTATTATTTTCTTATGTTACATTATATATTATATATATGTGATATATAATATTGTAACATGTTAGGGTTACAAATACAATAAGTGTTTTGAGATTAAACCATGCTAGAGTTTAAATTAGGGTTAACATTTTTTTAGGTTAATTCTAAATAGTGGATTTAAATAGTGGTATTTTGTTATGTTGACTAAAGTCCACCCTTTATAAAATATCTAGATATTTGTTGACCTAACCATTGAACCCTAGCCTATGCTTTATTCTCTACAAGGGTTAAGAATGGCATGCTTAACCTTGGTTGCATTTCTAACCTCACACAATAATTCATTCACAACTTCATCTTCTTCTTCCTCTTAACAAAATCTTTCTAGCTTTTTTGATGTGTGATGAATTAAAGTGAGATAAAGAAAACTAAAGAGAGCAAAATTCCTACTTCATCATCCTCATCTATTCTAGCCACATAGATTAGGGTGTTCACTTCACCAATACTTCATTAGAGAAGTGTGTGCTTGGGTTAGTGTTTCTTCAAGGTAGATCATCTTAGAAAGTGAAGACCTCAAGAAGGATGCCTCATTTACCTCATGGAGCCTCTCTAGAGTCCGGGTACTTGATGATCACGGCTAAGGAACCTCAACTCGAAGCTAATGAAGCGAAGGAACGGACTACAAAGGTTTTAATCCCTATCTCTTAGAAGTAAAGATGTTTACTTTGATGTTTTGTTTGATTCTCTTGTTAAAGTTCCTAGGTTTTGGGTTATCTTCAATGGCAAAATTTTAACTTGGCATGGATGATGCCTCCCGAATCCTTGCTGCCGTTGTAGGTAACTGAACAAGTGTTACCGATTTGATTCGCAGGAGTACGAGCAGGCTTGCTTGTTGATCTTCTGATCGCTTAATACCCGGATGGCCGTTACGTTTAGCAGACCGCTTGCGGCTTGTGCGTGTTTGATACGATCATGACCTACTGCCAGTGTATTGACGAGTCATTAGAGTCCTACACAGAGGTTTCCTGGTTCATGCGGAATGAAGTAGAAGCACATATGTGATATGTGCGGGACAGAGATTAATGCGTGTATGTGATTCCGCATTCTATTCTCATGATATGTGATATCGGACGGTTGTATGTGATATAGCCGGAATATCGGATCAAGTGTTGATTCGATAGATTATTACATTTGATATCAGTCGGTTGTATATGATATAGCCGGATTAATAAATCAAGTATTGATTTAATAATTTAAAGTATAATTATATATTTGATATATTAATTTAAATTAACTAATATTAGCTCACTTAAACTTTTCTTTTTCTCATTTGTGTACAATTAGTATATATGTGATATATATTAATGTACATTATTTCCTGCCATGCTAGATGCCACATACAACATGGGTGTATGAGACTCACACCATGCTTATAATAATGATAAGGTTTTATTTATTTAAAGTAAATCAAATTAGTTGGAATTTTGTCACATGCTTGGAAGCTTGGAGAAGCTTGAAGCATCTTTGACTAAGCCCACTCTTTTTATTTTACTTGTAGATATTTATTAACCTACCATTATTGTTAGCCATGGTTTATTCTCTAGACGAGTTAGTGTATGGCACTAACTCACCCATGGTTGCTATTCTCACCTTATGAGTTCATTCTCTCATCTTTATTCTAAATCTTCTTCTTCATGAAAGAAAAAGCTTGCAAGGTTTTTCTAAGTGAGAAAATATTGTAAGAAAATAAAATCTAAAGAGAGCCCACAACCTATTTCATCATCCTATACTATTAGCCATTTATTTTAGGGTGTTTGCTTCACTAATTCACATATTAGTGAAGAGGTAGCAAGAGCTTGAGTCTCCTCGACGTAGATCATCTTCGGCCTCGAAGACATTGAGCAAGGTTGTTCATTTTTTCATGTGAAACCTTACTAGAGTCTGGGTTTTCACTACTTTGTGCGAAGCGACTACTACACGGAGCTTTAGATGTGAAGGACCGGTCTACAAAGGAAGTATTTCTCTTAGACTTAGATGTAATGTTTGATTACATGTTTAGTTTGTCTAATTACTCTTGCTAGATCCTAGGTTAGGGTTATTTAGCACAATAGAATTTTTTAAAATATTATGCTTGATGTTTTTAAAACCCAGTAGGGTGCTATGGAATCCCAGCAGTGGTATCAGAGCCGGGCTAGATTATTAGACGGTGTTTGTTAGATTACGAACTTGAAACACACAAACCCAGTTTCTGGTGTTTTTTATATGGCTTCGAAATTTTTTTTAAACCAGTGTAGAATATTGTATTAGATAAAATATGAACATGATAGAAATTTGAAACCAATTGCTCGGATTTTGGCCGAGCAGAAGGGGGTTAAAACCAAGCAAGCTAGCCCAGGCAGGGAATTTTTGGTTTAAATTTTTGTCATGTTCCACTCTCCGGGTTTTGGTGTTTCTGGTGTTGTGTGTTTTTTCTAAAATTGCATGTGATGTAGTTTTACTGAATAGGCAACTCAGAGTGTTTCATATTCGTAGTATAACATTGGTTTTGGGTTTTCAAATGTTATCTAGGCGAAGATAAAAAGTTCGAACGAATGTCAAAATCCCATTTATCCAAGTTTAAGGTATTCGGAAAATCATGCAAGCGATTCTGTGGACCATCTAGAAGAATGAAACCCTAACTCGATATAATGACCATGGAACTGCTTTGAACCTTATGGTTTGCGGCAGTTCCGTGGTGCCAATAATGAGGGTTGGGTATGCCCTTCTACCGTTGGTCCATAGGTGTTATGGCATGTTCTGCGTATTTTTGAACTGTGCTCAAGTGTTGAGCTCTTGGGGAATTATAGGATTTTGATTAATCAATCTAAAATTTTAACGTCGTCTGAATATTTATGATGGGATACAATACATGGAATCCACAACATTTGAATTTTATGAATCTAGTAATTTAGTCTCATTTGATCGGTTGCCACAGGATTTTGATGTGATCAAAAGTCTGTCGCAATCACGCAGCATACGCGGATACTCGCCGGGTAACCTTACTAGATAGCTATGCCCCATAGCCCTGACAAAGTGACTATAAGAGAACCCCATCGCCAAAAGTATCCGTTCGGGTGCTCGCGGCCGCGGTGTTCCGCCTTAGTGCACTTCGTCGATGGCATTAGGGGTGCGGCCGTCTATTAAAGTTTCCGAAGAGCATTCGATCAGGTTATAAGGAATCTTGTTGAATTACACGACTGGTTATTGAAAAGTGTTTTCAATATCGGGACTAAAATGTGGGGTTTATAATTGTTGAGCATGTGATGTCTAAGGAATTCATTTAGTTGGGCATGAAATCCAAAGTATGTGATACATTGAGTTTATGATGTCTAAGGTGGTTGCGGATTTCAATTGTTGTAGTTTTCACTTTCTTTTCTACGACCGTAAGTTTAATATGTGGTGTATCTCCGGTTTCGTTGCTTTATGTCAACGGCAATTGGGATATGCATATTTACTTACGTTGATGACATGTGATGTTATGTGTTGCTGTGATATAATATATTGGAACATCGTGTTTGAATAGCCGGGGTTTTTTATGTGAGATGAGAGTTTTTCATTTTCATTCATGTAATAACTTGTATGTAATATTCTTTTATTGCGGCACTTCCGGGTTGAGGAAGATGTCACCGTTGATGTATATTATTTGCTTTTCCGCATTAGGATAGACCCAAGGAGGGGAGCACAAGCAACCGGGTTCTAGGGTCCAGTGGGAGACCATCTCTAGGAGTCGAGACTGGGTCTCCTAACTCTAGAATTGGTAAGGTTTCTTGCCTCTCTCGTAGGGGTCTAGGGATGTGGGTTTGGCTATTCATGGCGACCGTGGAATCCATGTTTTATACTGGCTTAATTTAAAACACGGAAATCCTAGTATATCTAATATTTCATATCTTCTTTTCCGCTGCTAATATTCTGTGATGTAATCACTTGTTATTCTGAGAAAAAAGCTTATATTATATATATGAGATATAATAAATATTGATGCTTTCGTTTTTTATGTGATGCTTGGGAAGCATAAAATTGATGGGATTTCATTAATGAGATTAATGAAAGAAAGAAAAATAAACCTAAAGATGTTGTAGAAACTTGTTTTTAAAAACTGGTAGCTCTAATTCTTGATTTGCATAGCGGTATTCCTTGCAGAATATCTAGCACCTTATTCAATAAGGAAAGAGCCGAGTTCTCTCCACTGGAAGTGACCTCTATTGCAAAACTGACAGATGCTACAACCCACTCGGCTTGTATTTTGATTGCATCTATAGTTTTTGCTTTGCATAGCGGTATTCCTTGTAGAATTTCCAGTACCTTATTCGATAAGGAAAGAGCCAAGATCCATTCACCAGGAGTGACCTCTTTAGCAAAACTAGTATAAGCCTAAAAAACACTCCTTTTAAAAATCACTCAATTCTACAACGATATCAAGTTCAAAGCATTAAAGGTTTTATAAGAACCATTCGCAGACCCTCCGTCATTCTAGGAAGTAGAGTACTTAGTATTTGCAGGGTTCTCTACTACGACAACAAGGTTTCGGGAGGTATCATCCATACCATATTTAAATTCTTGCCATTCTAGCTAACCCTAACCCTAGAATTCAAAGTAGAAAATCCGAAGAATCGATATGCAAACTAATTTGCAAAGAAGTGAACAAGGAATAGAACCTTTGTAGACCGGTCCTTCACTTCAATAGCTCCATTTAGTAGTCCATTCGCTGCGATGGTAAACTCCCGGACTCTAAAGAGGGTTCACATGAAGAAACGAACAAGCTTGCTCAATGTCTTCGAAGCCGAAGATGATCTACGTCGAGGAGACTCGAGCTCATGCTACCACTTCACTAATGTGTGAAATTAGTGAATCAAACACTCTAAACTAAATGGCTAATAGTTGAGGATGATGAAGAAGGAAGTGGGCTCACTTTAGATTTATTTTTCTCACAAGGTTTCATCACTTAGAAAAAACTAGCAAGCGTTTTCTTTTGTGAGGAAGAAGATGATGAATGAAAAACTCATGTGGTTAGAAATGCAACCATGGTAAGTGTATGTCATGCACTAACCATTGTAGAGACTAAACCATAGCTATGCGTTAAGGGTAGGGTTAACAAATATCTTAAGCTAGACAAACAAGTGGACTAAGTGATTGTTCTACTAGCTTCTCCAAGCTCATCCATGACTCATTATCCAAGTTGTTTGAATTAATTAAAACAAATAAAACCCTAAATTTAACCTAGCATGGTGTGAGTCTCATACTTACATGTTGCATGTATAACCTAGCATGACACAACAATATATATCACATATATATTTTGTGTGCAAAAAGAAAACAATACATTTAACATATATCACATATATATCAATATATCATAAGTGAGAAAATGAATACTTAAGTGAGCTAATATTAGTTAATGTAATGTAATATACCAAATATATAATTATACATTAAATTATTATATCAACACTTGATTTAATAATCCGACTATAACTCATATAATCGATTAATATCAGCAGTAACAACTTATCGAATCAACACTTTATCCGATAACTTGGCTATATTACATATAACCGACGAATGTCACATTTCGCGAGAATAGAATCCAGTATCATATACTCACATTAATCTCGGTCCCGCACATATCACATATATGCTCCTACCCCGTTTCGCATGAACCAGGAAACCTCTGTGTAGGACTCTAAAGACTCGTCAATACGCCGGCAGTAGGTGATGATCATATCAAACAACCACAAGCCACAAGCGGTCTGCTAAACATAACGGCCACCCGGGTATTGAGCGATCAGAAGATCAACAAGCAAGCCTGCTCGTAATCCTGCGAATCCAATCAGTAACACTACCGTACAGTCCGTTCTCTTCGTCTGATATGTCGCATATCACAGCCTGGGGGTTGTATAACGTCAGACCACAATAGCCTGATAAGTCATGTCGATGCAAGGTCCATAATGGTTCGAGAAACTACTGATAACACTTACCAGAAAATCTCAGCAACCCTGGCCAGGGATTTCCAACTATGGCCAATCGAGCATAGCGCAACATTAACTCCTAATACCGGGAGAGACGAAACCCCTCCTATCGCTCATTGCCTCCATGTGACTCGGGACTGTACTCAAAAACCGTCTTTTTGCATGATCTCTTGACCGTGGTATGGGGGAAATCAGAGCACAGTGGGAATCACACAAGACTCTATGATGATCTTGATGGGTTCCTAAACACGACATCAAGGTTCTTGGTGGCATCTTCCATGCCAAATTTAAATTTTGCCATGTTTAAACAACCCAAGACTAGATCTTTAACTAGAGAATCAAATGGAAACACATAGAAAACAACTTTACTACTATGTGATAAGAGATTACAACCTTTGTAGTCCTCTCCTTCACTTCTAAAGCTCCGAGTTGAGATCCCTTCGCTGCGATCATCAAGCTCTTGGACTCTAGAGAGGCTCCATGAGGCGAATGAGGCATCATTGCTTATAGTTTTCACAATCTAATATGATCTACGTCAAAGCAACACAAACTCAAGCTAACACATCACTAATGAGGTATTAGTGAAGTGAACAACCTAATCTAAGTGGCTAGAATAGATGAGGAAGATGAAGTAGGGTTTTTATTCACTTTAGAATTTTAATTCTCATTATTTTTCATCACATGAAGAAATGAAGATAGTAAAAGAAAAGAAGAACAAGATTAAGCTCAAGCTCAAGTGAGAATGAATTGTCATGAGGTTAGAAATGCAACCATGGTTTAAATGTGTCATGGCTAACTCATGTAGAGAATAAACTATAGGCTAGGGTTAGAGATTGGGTTAAAAAATATCTTAGAAATATCTAAAGAGTGGACTAAGTCAAATTGATAAAGATATCTCAGGATTAATCCACAATTAGAATTAACTAAAATAAATTAAACAAGAACCTAATCTTTGTCATAGTGTTAATCTCTTAAACCTTAGTTGCATTTATAACCTAGCATGTTACAATATTACATATCACATATATAATATATAATGTAACAAAAGAAATGAATACAATAACCATATATCACATACATGTTAAATGCATCCAAAGTGAGAAAATGAAATACTTAAGTGAGCACATATTAGTTAATGCAATTTAATATATCAAATATATAATTATACATTAAATTATCGAATCAACACTTGATCCAATATTCCGGTTATATCACATATAACCGACTAATATAGAATGTATCATCTCATCGAATCAACACTTGATCCGATGACCCGGCTATATCACATATAACCTGTCGATAACACAAATCGTGAGAATACAATACAGTATCACATACTCGTATCAATCTCGGTCCCACACTTATCACATATGTGCTCCTATTCTGTTTTGCCTGAGCCCGGAAACCTCTGTATAGGACTCTAAAGACTCGTCAAAACGACGGCAGTAGGTGATGATCATATCAAACACCCACAAGCCGCAAGCGGTCAGCTAAACGTAACGGCCATCCGGGTATTGAGCGATCAGAAGATCAACAAGACAGCCTGCTCACACTCCTGTGAATCCAATCAGTAACAAAACTGTACAGTCCTGTCTGTCTAATATGTCGCATATCTCGCCTAGGGGTAGTAAACGTCAGACCCCAGTAGCTTGATAAGTTATGCCGATGTGAGGTTCATAATAGTTCGAGAAACTACTGATAACACTTATCAGTAAATCTCAGCAACCCTGGCCAGGGATTTGGTGTTATGGCCTATACCGGGAGAGACGAAATCCCCTCCAATCGCTCACTGCCTCCATGTGATTCGGGACTGTACCTAAAAGCCACCGTTTTGCAAGCCCTCTTGGATGTTGTAAGGTGGAAATAAGAGCACAGTAGGAATCACACAAGAGAATATGACGATCTCGGATCAACAGACTAACCCGCACCAATGTTACCGGAGAACTGCTATCTGACGTTAGGTATATCACCATCTAGGAGTTCTCAGCGAGTCCTGTCCAGTTTACCCAGTCTCCACTGAGCACCCGTATACTATCCTTGATGTCAAACACCAATGGATGTGGGATCATCCATCGCCCATCATATGGGTCATGGTACGTATACGCTAGTCTACTCTGGAATATCAATGCCCTATCTCGATACTCTATCGACTAGGAACAATTAAAAGATGTACATACAACTACCCTGGCCCCACTAGTATGATCTCCATCATCGTCCTGGTAGTCTAGTACATATCCTAAGGGCTTTATCAACATGTGAGAGTAAGACAATATAATAGTAATACAAGTCAACATGTTAAGATAAAGAGCAACCAGATAGCATACTATCATGTCGAGCAATAAAGTCCTCTCTATATATATCCAAGCATCCACTATAATATACATCTCATGTATAACAATGGCCTCTAGGGCATATATATAACTAACAATCTCCCACTTGCACTAAGGCCAGCTGTTGTAATATCTCATACCCAACATCCCGAAGAGTCTCTCAAACTGTGTCTGGGGAATGGCCTTCGTGAGTGGATCCGCAGTGTTTTCCTTCGAGTCTACTCTCCTGACCTCGATCTCTTGGCCATCAACTATCTCTCAGATCAGGTGATACTGTCTCAGAATATGCCTGGATCTCTGATGGGACTTGGGTTCCTTGGCTAAAGCCACAGCTCCATTGTTATCACAATACAAAGGTTTTGGATGCTCAATGGATGGAACCATACCAAGTTCAGTTATGAACTTCTTTATCTAGACAGCCACTTTGGCAGCATTGTTGGCAGCGATGTATTCAGCCTCCATCGTCGAGTCTGCAACCGTTTCCTGTTTGGAACTCTTCCAACACACCGCCCCTCCATTGAGGGTAAAGACAAAACCCAAGACCGACTTAGAGTCGTCCTTATCACTCTGGAATCTTGAATCGGTAAAGGACTCCACTTGGAGTTCTCCGTTACCATACACCAAGAATATAATTTTAGTCCTTATCAAGTACTTAAGAATGTTCTTAACAGCTGTCCAGTGATTCTACCCAGGATATGCTTGATACCTGCTCACTACACTTAGTGAGTATGCTACATCTGGCCTGGTATATTGCATTGCATACATGATTGACCCGACCGCCGAAGCATAGGGTATCCCTTGCATGCGAGCCCTTTCCAAATCAGTCTTGGGAGACATCTCTTTGGAGAGGGTGATTCCCGAGATCGTGGGTAAAACCCCACTCTTTGAATCTTTAATACTAAACCTCTTTAGTATGGTGTCGATGTACCTGGATTGGGACAATCCCAAAATCCATTTAGATCTATCTCTATTGATCTTAATGCCCAAAATGTATAAGGCATTACCTAGATCTTTCATTGAGAATCTATGTGATAAGAAGAGCATGACCGATTGCAGCATAGGAACATCATTTCCTATCAAGAGTATGTCGTCAACGTACAATACGAGGAAGACCACCTTACTCCCTGCCACCTTCTTGTAGACACAAGGTTCATCTACATTTTTGACGGAGTAAAACTCTTTGACAACGACATCAAAGCAGATGTTCCAACTCCGCGATGCTTGCTTTAATCCATAAATGGATTTAAGGAGCTTGCACACCTTCCCGCTGCTCCAACTATCTACAAAGACTTCTGGCTGAGTCATGTACACGCTCTCTTCTAAATCACCATTTAGAAAGGCGGTCTTAACATCCATTTGCCAGATTTCATAGCCATGATATGCAGCGATGGCAAGCATGATCCGGATAGATTTAAGCATAGCCACTGGAGAAAAGGTTTCGTCATAATCCATACCTGGTCTTTGACGAAAACCTTTTGCAACAAGTCTAGCTTTGAAAGTCTCCACTTTCCCATCTACACCAAGTTTTTTATTGAAGATCCACTTGCTCCCAATGGGTATTACCCTTTCAGGAGCAACTTCCAAAGTCCATACTTTATTGGTGTACATGGATACCATCTCAGACCTCATTACATCTAGCCATTTCACAGAGTCACTACTCGTGATGGCCTGCTCGAAGCTAGTTGGGTCATCATCAACCATGACGCAATCCTCGCTCCCACCATCAACGAGAAAACCGTAGTATCTCTCAGGTGGGTGAGGAACCCTACTAGATTGGCGGAGTGGCTGGGGTTCATCGGGAACTACTGAATCCACTGGTTCCATCTCTTATTCTGCTGCAATTTATGCTGTTGGAACCTCTTCCAGCTCTACCACCTTGCCACTAATTTTTTTAAAAATAAATTCCTTTTCCAACAAGGTGGCATGTTGAGAAACAAACACCCTTTGTTCCTCACTGTGGTAGAAATGATATCCATTTGAATGTTTTGTATATACCACAAATTTGCAAAGAACAGATCGTGCCTCGAGTTTGTCCGTATTTTGCCGTTTGACATAGGTCAGACAACCCCATATCTTAACTCGTTTAAGACATGGTCTCTTCCCACTACATTGTTAGTTATATGTATGCCCTAGAAGCCATTACTGTACATAGGATGTATATTGTAGTGGATGCTGGGACGTATATAGGGAGGACATTCTTGCTCGACATGATAGTATGCTATCTGGTTGATCTTTACCTTAACGTGTATACTGTTTATCTCTCTGTTACATGTTGGTAAAGCCCTTAGGATGTGTACTTGACTGCCTGGACTATGATGCGGATCATACTAGTGGGGACATGGTAGTCCATAAGTACATCCTTCAAAGTATCTAGTCGTGGGTGTATCGAGACGGGGCATCGATATACCAGAGTAGACTAGCGTATACCTTCTCGACCCATACAGATGGGCGATGGATGATCCCATATCCATTGGTGTTTGACATCAGAGATGATATACGGGTGCTCAGTGGAGACTGGGTACACTGGACGGACTCGCCGAGAACTCCCAGATGGTATTATACCTCACGTCAGATGGCAGTTCTCTGGTGACACTGGTACAGAGTAGTCTGTTGACCCGAGATCGTCATAGAGTCTTGTGTGGTTCCCACTGTGCTTTGATTTCCATCTTACCACGTCCAAGAGGGCGTGCAAAATGGTGGTTTTTGGGTACAGTCCCGAGTCACATGGAGGCAATGAGCGATAGGAGGGGATTCGTCTCTCCCGGTATAGGGGGTTGATGTTGCGCTGTGTTCGATTGGCTATAACAGGAAATCCCTGGCCAGGGTTGCTGAGATTTACTGGTAAGTGTTGCCAGTAGTTTCTCGAATTGTTATAGACCTCATATCGACACGACTTATCAAGATATTGGGGTCTGACGTTTACCACCCCTAGGCGAAATATGCGACGTATCAGACGATCAGACCGGACTGTACGGAAGTGTTACTGGTTGGATTCACAGGAGTGTGAGCGGGCTTGCTCGTCGATCTTCTGATCGCTCAATACCCGGGTGGCCGTTACGTTTAGCAGACCGCTTGCGGCTTGTGGATGTTTGATATGATCATCATCTGCTGCCGGCGTATTGACGAGTCTTTAGAGTCCTACACAGAGGTTTCCTGGCTCAAGCGAAACGAAATAGGAGCGCATATGAGATATGTGCAGGACCGAGAATAATGCGTGTATGTGATACCACATTTCATTCTCGCGATATATGTTTCGATTGGTTATATTCGATATGACCTAGTTATCGAATCATTGATTCGATAAATCGATACATTCGATTCTAGTCGGTTATGTGCGACATGACCGGATCATTGAATCAAATGTTGATTTAATGATTTAATGCATAATTATATATTTGATATATTACTTTGCATTAGCTAGTATTGGTTCACTTAAAATGGATTTTCTCACTCGGATGTGCGCATTGAATATGCGATATGATTTTGTGCACTTGATTGTATCATGTTTGATGATGCATGTTTACTTGGTTAAGTGCAAAGAATTAAACCATGGTTAAACTTATGATTAGGGTTTTATTTCCTTTTCTTATTTATTTATCTATTTATTCATTTTGGAAATAATTAGAAAAGGCATAAAGAGAAAATGGTGGCTAATTTTGTTTCATATTGAAGCTTCTTGAAGACTTTGACCTAGTGACCATTTTGTTCTTATCCTTAACCCTAACCATTCCATTAACCATGGTCTTTTCTCTACACTTAACTAAGGTTGAAAGTATGATAAGTATTCTATTTTATTTTTTTTTAAAAATAACTTATCATATCATTCCTTCTTCTTCTTCCTTGAACAAAAGAAGAAAACCTTGAGGTCATCAATGGTGATTGATGATAAAGAGTGAGAAATCCAATTCTAAAGTCTACCCACTTCCTATTTCTTCATCCTCTACCTCTTGCCAAGTAGTAGAGTGTGTTTTCTTCACAAGTTTCTTGACTTGGTGAAGTCGGAGCTTGATTTAGCGATGTCTCGACGTAGATCATCTTCGGCATGGACATCGATGACCTAGCCCGTCCATTCTCCGATGAAGCCGACGCTAGAGCCCGGGACTTGTTATGGACAGCGAGGAGACTTCATTGCGGAGCTATGGAGGTGGAAAACCGGATCTACAAAGGTTGTATTTCCGTATCTCTTAGTTAAGTGTTAACTAGTTTATCTTTTCGCCTAGATTTCTAGCCGACGATCCGTAGTCGGGTTTCTCGGCACCTAGATTTTTTGAAAATGGCATGGTTGATGCCTTGTGAGACTTCCTTGGGGTGCCTAGGAACCCTACATACATATCTCATATGGTGTAGTAGGCGCCGATTTAGATGGAACTTGATTCAATAGGTATGCAGCTGATTCAAGCGCTTATCCCCAAAAGGAGATAGGTAACTCAGCGTTGCTCATGATAGAGTGCATCATATCTAATAGGGTGCGGTTCCTCCGTTCCGATACACCGTTATGTTATGGTGTATATGGAGGAGTCAACTGAGATGTATATAGTGGAGTCAACTGAGAGAGAATCCCATTCTCATTTAGGAAGTCCGGGAATTCATTGCTCAAGTATTCACCTCCTCGATCAGATCGAAGAACTTTAATACTTTCTCCCGTCTATTTCTCAACTTCTTTTTTATATTCTCTGAATTTCTCAAAAGTTTCAGACTTGTGTTTCATCAGGAACACATGTCCGAATCTAGAGAGATCGTTAGTGAATGTAATGAAGTTTGAGGAACCATCCCTAGCATGTGTAGACATGGGACCGCATACATCATTATGTATCAGTCCCAAGAGTTCATTAACTCTTTCTCCGTGTCCACTAAACGGAGTTTTGGTCATTTTGCCTTTGAGGCAAGACTGGCAAGTGTCATAAGATGAAAACTCAAATGAATTCAAATAACCATCTTTATGTAACTTAGTGAGTCGTGTCGCATTTATATGACTTAGTCTATAATGCCACAAGATGGATTCATTCAACTCTGAACTTTTCCTCTTGTGTGTGTTTGTTATGCTTAGAACTATTGATTGATTTAGAATATAAATGCCATTGCACAACGTGCCTGATCCAACCAACTTTTGGTTCAAGAAAATGTTCATAACATTGTCCTGTAATACAAAATTATATCACTCTTTACTTAATAAAGAAACCGATATAATATTGCATATCAGGTGCGACATGTAATAGCATTCGTTCAGAATCAATGTATTACTACTTAGTATTACAAGGTGATATTCCCCGACGGATTTAGCTGCAAAAATTGCACCATTTACAACCCTTATGTCTTTATCACCTTCTCCCAGTTCTCTACCTTTCCTTATCCCATGTAACAAATTACATATATGGCATCCTGACCCGGTATCCAATACCCAGGATGTAGAGCAAAGAGAGAAACAGTTCTCTGTAACGAACACACCCGAAGAAAATGCATCAGCATGTATTTTCTTCAATCGGGTGGCATAGGAATCCTGGAATTCCCCTATATCCTATTTTGTCTTATAACTCTTATAAGAAAGAACGGAACCAATATTCCCTAGCTCAGTGTAATAAGCGGGTTAGGTCGATACATCAATGTTCTTATCTGTATTAGGGCATGATATGGGCGCTACCTGGAGAGAGAGAAGAAAACACTTTAGCGTATGCTCTTGCAAGATTAGATTGGTTTATTATCTTATCTAATCAGGATGGCCCCACTGCTTTTTATCAAGTCTTCCTCCAAACCCTAAAAGGTAAGATTAGCTGGGATTAGTTACATTCTACAACTTCACTAACCGTTCAGCCAGGCCAGTGTCGGTACTTGAGGGAGGTTCTCCATCATTTCGCACGGACCTAATTAATATAAACCTCTTCTTCCCTAGAGGCGTAGCCCGTTAACACCTTTCTAGACACCTAATGGGTTTGCTAATTGTAAAGTGTAAAACTCTCCCACGAGCAACTCTTGCCCGCAGCGGGATAGGGATCCAACTATCTCATAGAAGGTATGCATTCTTATTGCAAGTTTCAACACTTGAAACTCCCGATATATTTTTGCCCCTAGCGTGCTATGACCTTGACAGAGGTCAAAAAACTATAGTGCGCTAGTTAAGTTCAACCCGTCATTTCTCGATTGAATCAAACCCACCCGCACGACCCTTGACAGAGGTCAACAAGGCCGTACGACTACCCTAATCCAATCGCATCCCATGCTTTTGCAGATAAGCACTCGTTAGCTACCGCACACTATGCCTTGACAGAGGTCAACAAACGTAGCACGAATACTAATTATTACTTATCTGAAATGACGGAGGGCTATGACAGGTTTTTCTGAAAACCTTTTGCGTAATGAACTTGATATCGTTATAGAATCGAGTAATTTTGAAAAGGAGTGTTTTTGAGGCTTTTCCTAGTTTTGTTAAAGAGGTCATTCCCGATGAAGGGATCTCGGCTCTTTCCTCATCGAATAAGGTGCAGGATATATCATATATATCACTTTGCAAAGCAAAAACTCCAAAAGGAATCCATAGAAAAACCGTGTTGTAGCATCTGCCAGTTTTTCAAAGAGGTCACTCCCGGTGAAGGGACCTCGGCTCTTTCTTCATCGAATAAGGTGCAGGATATATCATATATATCACTATGGAAAGCAATAACTGTAGCTACCCTTTATGAAAATTTGATCCCACAACATCTTTTAGGTTTTTTTCTTATCATTAATCTCACTAATGAAGTCCCAACATTTAAAGCTTCCTAAGCATCACAGAAAATGAAACGAAAATATCACGTACGTTTATGCCATCCGCATTCGCCACAATGTTCCATTATGCACCGTTCGATTACTTAACTAACGGCATACTAGGATGGGACTAGCGCCGGTGCAAAACATAAGCAACGTCTACTATATATCTCATATATAATAAATATCCATTCGTCTCAGAATCCACAGTGATCATATCATAGAGCAGCAAAAGAAACATATGAAATATTGGATATACTAGGATGTCCGTGTTTTATATTAAGCCAGTAAAAAAACACGGATTCCACGGTCACTATGAATAGCTAAACCCACATCCCTAGACCCCTACGAGAGCGGCAAGTAACACTGCCAATTCTAGGGTTAGAAGACCCGGACTCGACTCCTCGAGTTGGTCTCCCACTAGACTCTAGAACCCGGTTACTTGTGCCCCCCTCCTTGGATCTAACCTAATGCGGAAAAGTAAATAATATACATCAACGGTGACATCTTTCTCAACCCGGAAGTGCCCCAATAAAAGTATATTACAAACATTTAATTCTACATGAATGAAAATAAAAACTCTCATCTCACATAAAACCCCCCGGCTATTCAAAAATGCAACGATCCAATATAACATATCACAGAAACACATAATATCACATGTCATCAACGTAAGTAAATATGCGTATCCTAATTTTCGTTGACATATAGCAACGAACCCGGCGATACACCACATATTACACTTACGGTCGCAGAAAAAGCTAGACGAAGTTAAACATTCCGATCGAATCAACAAACACCCAAAATTACCCAAAAACCTCAACACTTGAGCGTTTTTTAAAATTATTCAGCACATGCCACAGTACCAATGAACCAGCTGCAGAAGGGACAACCACGGCCTCACATGTGGCACCGCTGAACCACCACAAACACTAGGGTTTAGTGGCGGTTCTGACGGTCAGATTTTCGAGTTAGGGTTTCGTTCTTCTAGAGGGTCCATCGAATAACTTGCATGAAATTTGAATGCTTTTCAACTACGGAAAAAATCCAACTCTTGGAAAATTTTCCGGCAAGGGTTAAAGCGGGTATTTTATATCCGATTGAACTTTTTAACACCGTCTAAAGTAACCCGAAAACAGTTAGAATTATGACTACGAAACACTCCGAGTTGCCATTGCAGTAAATTGACATCACATGCAAATTTAGTAAAAACAAACAACACTTGAAACATCAAAACCCAGAGAACAGAACACAACAAAATTTGGACCAAAAATCCCTCTAGGGTGCCGGCCTACTCCGAATTTAGGGCCTAGGGCTCGGCCAAAATCCGGCCAAAGGTGTCCAAATTTCTTCTGTGTTCTTATATTGTCTGATATAACATTCTGTACTTGTTTGAAAAAATTTTGGACTTCATATAAAATTTGACTGAAACATGGTTTTGATGCGTCAAGTTTCGGAGTTGCTTCGGTTTCGTAATCTAACACAATCCGTCTAATTCTCTAGCTTGGCTTTGATACCAATGATGGGTTCAGCAAGGTTCTTGATGGCATCTTCCATGCCAAATTTAAATTTTACCATGTTTAAACAACCCAAGTCTAGATCTTTAACTAGAGAATCAAATGGATACACATAGCAAACAACTTTACTACTGAGTGATAAGAGATTACAACCTTTATAGTTCCCTCCTTCACTTCTAAAGCTCCGAGTTAAGGTCCCTTCGCTGCGATCATCATGCTCCCAGACTTTAGAGAGGCTCCATAAGGCGAATGAGGCATCCTTGCTTGTAGTCTTCACAATCCACGATGATCTACGTTGAAGCAACACAAACTCAAGCTAACACTTCACTAATGAGGTATTAGTCAAGTGAACACCCTAATTTAAGTGGCTAGAATAGATGAGGATGATGAAGTAGGGTTTTTGCTCACTTTAGAATTTTAATTCTCACTATTTTTCATCACATGAAGAAATCAAGAGAGCAAAAGAAATGAAGAACAAGATGAAGCTCAAGCTCAAGTGAGAATGAATTGTCATGAGGTTAAAAATGCAACCATGGTTTAAATGTGTCATGGCTAACTCTTGTAGAGAATAAACCATAGGCTAGGGTTAGAGGTTAGTTTAAAAAATATCTTAGAAATATCTAAAGAGTGGACTAAGTCAACTTGATTAAAATATCTCAAGATTAATCCACAATTAGAATTAACTAAAATAAATTAAACCAAACCCTAATCCTTGCCATGGTGTTAATCTCTTAAACCCTAGTTGCATTTATAACCTAGCATGTTACAATATTACATATCACATATATAATATATAATGTAATAAAAGAAATGAATACAATAAACATATTTAACATATATGTTAAATGCATCCAAAGTGAGAAAATGAAATACTTAAGTGAGCACATATTAGTTAATGTAATTTTATATATCAAATATATAATTATACATTAAATTATCGAATCAACACTTGATCCGACAATCCGGCTATATCACATATAACCGACTAATATAGAATGTATCATCTCATTGAATCAACACTTGATCCGATGACCCGGCTATATCACATATAACCTGTCGATAACACAAATCACGAGAATACAATACGGTATCACATACTTGTATCAATATCGGTCCCGCACATATCACATATGTGCTCCTATTCCGTTTCGCCTGAGCCCTGAAACCTCTGTGTAGGACTCTAAAGACTCGTCAATACGCCTGTAGTAGGTGATGATCATATCAAACACCCACAAGCCGCAAGCAGTCAGCTAAACGTAACGGTCTCCCTTGTATTGAGCGATCAGAAGATCAACAAGCAAGCCTGTTCACAATCCTGTGAATCCAATCAGTAACACTACCGTACAGTCTGGTCTGTCCGTCTAATATGTCGCATATCTCGCCTAGAGGTGGTAACCGTCAGACCCCAGTAGCTTGATAAGTTATGCCGATGTGAGGCTCATAATAGTTCGAGAAACTACTGATAACACTTACTAGTAAATTTCAGCAACCCTGTCCAGGGATTTGATGTTATAGCCTATCGAGCACAGCGCAACATCAACCCTATATACCGGGAGAGACGAAATCCTCTCCTATCGCTCACTGCCACCATGTGATTCGGGACTGTACCGAAAAGCCCCCATTTTGCATGCCCTCTTGGACATGGTAACGTGGAAATCAAAGCACAGTGGGAATCACACAAGACACTATGACGATCTCGGGTCAACAGACTAACCTGCACCAGTGTCACCAGAGAACTGCTATCTGACGTGAGGTATATCACCATCTAGGAGTTCTCAGGGAGTCCTGTCCAGTGTACCCAGTCTCCATTGAGCACCCGTATACTATCCTTGATGTCAAACACCAATGGATGTGGGATCATCCATCGCCCGTCATATGGGTCAAGATACGTATACGCTAGTCTACTCTGGAATATCGATGCCATGTCTCGATACTCACTCGACTAGGAACAATTAAAGGATGTACTTATAACTACCCTGGCCCCACTACTTTGATCTCCATCATAGTCCTGGTAGTCTAGTACATATCCTAAGGGCTTTATTAATATGTGAGAGTAAGACAGTATGATAACAATACAAGTCAATATGTTAATATAAAGAGCAACCAGATAGCATATTATCATGTCGAGCAAGAAAGTCCTCTCTATATATGTCCAAGCATCCACTATAATATACATCTTATGTACAACAATGGCCTCTAGGGCATACATATAACTAACAGATCTCGGGTCTACAGACTAAACTGTACTAGTGTCACCAGAGAACTGCTATACGACGATAGGTATAATACCATCTAGGAGTTCTCGACGAGCCCGTCCAGTGTACCCAGTCTCTACTAAGCACCCGTGTACCTTCTCTGATGTCAAACACTAATGGATATGGGATCATTCATCGCCCATCATATGGGTCAAGAAGTGTATACGCTAGACTACACTGAAATATCGATGCCTTGTCTTGATACACCCTAGACTAGGAACAATTACAGGGTGTACTTGTGGACTACCATTGGCCCCACTAGTATGATCTCCATCATAGTCCTGGTAGTCAAGTACACATCCTAAGAGCTTTATCAACCTGCGAGAGAGAGACAATAAGTGTACATGTTAAGATAAAGAGCAACTAAATAGCATACTATCATATTTAGCAAGAAAGTCCTCTCTATATATGTCCAAGCATCCACTACAATATACAACCCATGTACAGTAATGGCCTCTAGGGCATACATATAACCAACAATCTCCCACTTGCACTAAGGACATTTGTTGTAGTATCCCATACCCAACAATATAGTAGTGGTTGTAGTATCACATACTCAACCGTCCCAAAAATCTCTCAAGTAGTATTTGGGAAAGCAGTCCTTGGTGACTAGATCCGCCGTGTTAACCGCAAAATCTACTCTCCTCATCTCAATCCTTTGGAGATCAACCATCTCCCTAATCAGGTGATACTTATCTCAGAATATGACTGGATCGCTGATGGGACGGATGCTCCGAGGCCGAAGCCACAACTCCATTATTGTCACAATAACAGTTATTGGATGCTCAATGGTACGAACCTTGTTCATCTCATGAACAAGAAATGCCCCGATAGCCACTTTAGCAGAATCATTGGTAGCAATGTATTCAGCCTTTATCGTCTAGTATGTCACGATATCTAGGTTGGAACTCTTCCAACATACCGTCCCTCTACTAAGGGTAAAGACAATACCGGTGACTGACTTTCAGTCGACCTTATCACTCTGGAAGCTCGAACCAAGAACATTCTTTTTGTGCTTCTCAAGTACTTAAGAATGTCCTCCACATCTGTCCAGTGATTCTCCCAAGATCCGATTTATTCTCGATCACTACTCCTAGCGAGTCATCTACATCTAATCTTGTACATAACATCGCATACTCTGATAGAGCCTACTGCCGAAGCATAGGTTTTCCCTTGCATATGAGCTCTCTCCAAATCAGTCTTGGAAGACATCTTTTTGGAGAGATTGATTCCTCAGTAAGTGGGCGACCAACCACGCTTAGAATCTTCCATACTAAACCCCTTTAGCATGGTGTTAATGTACCTGGATTTGGGACACTCCCAAAATCCACTTAGATCTATCACTATAGATCATAATTCAGAAGATGTAATAGGTATCATCCAGATTTCTATTGAGAATCCTCGTGATACGAGGAGCTTGACCGAGTGTAGCAAAAGAAACCATTTCCTATTAAGAGTATATCATCTACGTACAATATGTGTAAGACAACCTCACTCTTTACAACCTTCTTGTATATACAAGGTTCATCTACCATTTTGATGAAGTCAAACTCTTTGACTGTAACATCAAAATAGATGTTTCAACTCCGCGATGCATGCATTGATCCTGATGGATTTAAGCATAGTTTTGAAAGTCTCAACTTTTCTATATACACGAAGAATCTTCTCAAGATCCATTTGCTCCCAATGGGTTTTACCTCTTCAGGTGCAACATGCAAAGTCATACTTTATTGGTGTACATGTATTCCACCTTTTATCGTATAGCATCCAGCCTTTTTACAGAGTTGCCACTCATGATGGCCTGCCTGAACCTACTTAGGCCATCATCAACCATGATGCAATCCTCGCTCCCACTGTCACTGAGAAGAACGTAGAATCTCTTAAGTGAATGAGGAACCTACCAGATTCGCGGAGAGGCTGAGGTTCGTTGGAGATTATTGAATCTTTTGGTTTTACCAAATCATCAGCTGTTATTTTGTCTAGCTGGAACACTTTCCAGTTCAATCTCATGACCACAAATTTCTTCACAACAAATACCTTTTCTCAAAAGGCGGCATGCTGAGAAACAAAACACCTTTTGCTCCTCAGAGTGGTAGAAGATATTCCCTCACAAATGTTTGGGATATCCTAACGAACTTACAGAACTGACATTGCCTCGAGCTTGTCCGAATTTTTTCTTTCAACATAGGCCGGACAACCCATATCTTAACTCGTTTAAGACATGGTCTCTTCCCATTCTATATCTCATATGTAGTGGTAGATACTGATTTGGTTGGAACTCCATTCAAAAGGTATGCAGCTTCTCAAGTGCATAACACCAAAAAGAAACAGGGAACTCAACAATACTCATCATAGAGCGTGCCATATCTCATAGGGTACAATACCTCCACCCCGATACACCATTGTGTTGTGGCGTTTACAAAGGAGTAAGCCGAGAGAGAATCACATTCTCCTTTTAGAAACCCCAGGAATTCCATGCGCAAGTATTCAACTCCTCGATCACATCGTAGGACTTAATACTTTTACCCGTCTAGTTATAAACTTCAAGTTCTCGATAACAAACACACCCGAAGATATGCATCAGCATGCTTATTCTTCGTTTGGGCAGCGTGTGAATCCGGATGTTCCCCTATTTCCTGCTCAGTATTATAACAATTATAAGAAAAAACGGAACCAACGTTCCCCTGCTCGGTATAACAAGCGGGTTTGGTCAATACATCAATGTTATTATCTTGATTAAGACGTGACATGGTCGCTATCTGGAGAGAGAGAAGAAAACACTTTAGTGTATGCTCTTGCAAAATTATATTGGTTATTTTCTTATCTAATCAGGATGGCTCCCACTGTTTTAATCAAATCGCCCTTAAAAAAGAACCTTAAAAGGAAAGACTAGCTGGGATTAATTACAGTCTACAACTTTGCTAACCGTTCAGCCAGTGCCAGTGCCGGTACTTTGAGGGAGGTTTCCCGTGCTTTCGCACGAATCTAATTAAGATAAACCTCATCTTCCGTTAAGGATATCCCCATTAACACCTTTCTAGACACCTAATAGGTTAGCTAATTGTAAAGTGTAAAACTCTCCAAGGAGCAACTCTTGCTCACAGCGGGTATCGGGCTACAACTATCTCATAAAAGGTATGCAATCTCATTGCAAATTTCAACACATGAATTTCCCGATAATACTTTTACCCTCAGCGTCCTATGACTTTGACGGAGGCCAAACTACCCCTAGGGCGCTAGTAAGTTCAACCCGTTCATTTCTTGATTGAATTAGACCTACCCGCACGACCCTTGACGGTGGCCAAACTATGCCGTACGAATACCCTAATTCAATTGCATCTCAAGTTACAGATAAGTACTAATCAGCTATCATACACTACGCCTTGACGGAGGCCAAACTACCGTAGCACGAAAACTAAATAATATTTATCTGAAATGACGGAGGGCTACGCTGGTTTTTCAGAAAACCTTTTGCGTAGTGAACTTTATATCGTTGTAGAAACAAGTGATTTTGAAAAGGAGTGTTTTTGAGGCTTTTACTAATTTCGCTAAAGAGGTTACTCCTGGTGAAGTGATCTCGACTCTTTTCTTATCGAATAAGGTGCTGGATATTCTATAAGCAATACCGCTATGCAAATCAAGAACTATAGAAGCAATCAAAAACATAACCGAGTGAGTTGTAGCATCTGCTAGTTTCACTAAAGCGGTCATTCCCGGTGAAGGGATCTCGACTCTTTCCTTATCGAATAAGGTGCTGGATATTCTACAAGGAATACCGTTATGCAAAGCAAAAAAACTAGCGCTAAACTTTTTGAAAATTTGATTCTACAACATCTTTTAGGTTTCTTTATCTTTCATTAATCTCATTAATGAAATCCCATCATTTATGCTTTCTAAGTATCACAGAAGAAACGAAAGCAATAATATTTATATATCATATATATATATATATAGTATAAGCATTCGTCTCACGCATATAAAATGATCACATCACAGAATATCAACAGCAGAAGAATCACATACGAAATATTGGATATACTAAGAATTTCGTGTTTTATTTAAGCCAGTAAAAACGCTGAATCCACGGTCGTGATGAATAGCCAAACTGTAACATTTCAAAAAAAAAAAAATAATATTTTTGGGAATTTTTATAATTTAATATTATTTTATTGAATATTTTAATATTTTGGTATAATTAAATACAGAAAAATTTGGAAAAATTATGGAAAATTCTAAAATAGGGTATTTTATTGAATTAGGTCATTTTTAAGTTTTTATAAATAGTTATATGCTAATTTAGTACTAATCGCGATTAAAAATCGCTTATCGGTTTTTAGCAATTTTGTGCAAAACATACACATATCTTTTTTTGTACACTTGTGCATTTTCTATCATGTTATTTGGGGTTATTATTCTTGTGAGAAGGGTTTTTGGAGGAAAAGAAAAAGAAAAAGAAAAGGAAAAGAAAAGAGAAGGGAACATGAGCATTTAATGAGGCATGGTGCATTTTTGACTTGGATTTCTCTCTCCCTCTCATTTTCCTCATCTCTCTCCACCTTCATTTTCTCCATTCTCAGCTGAAACCTTTGCCCTCTTCACCCTCCCCTCTTCATGCCCCAAATCATCTCACAAACAACACCAAAACCCCACTTCCATTTCATAAAAAGTGTGCACAAGCTCAAGATCTACACATTGGAGCAAGAAAGCTAGGATTTTGGCCACATGGGGCAACTCAAGAAAATTCTTGAGTTGCCAAATGAGGTACTTACTGAACCCTTAGCTTAGTTTTAATCTTTACTTATACCCCATGCAAGTTTAGAACCGATATTGTTTGATTTAGTGGACTTGAGGAAAACCTAGTTAGGGTTTGAGAGAAATTTGAGTTATGATGTGAAATTGAGCTCAGTAGAGGCTACACCAACACCCTAGTGATGATATTTTGCACCCAAACCAAAACTAGAAACCAGAATACGGATTTATAGAATCGATATCGGGGAAAACTGTAAATCTGGGAGTGTATTTTGTAATCTGCTATCACCCGAGACATTCTGAAATAAAATTAATTGGACACTGAGATGTGCAGGCACCCTAGAACCACCACACAAGACCTTAGCCCCTAACACATTGATCCGGCCGCAAATAAATTCCCTCTGGCCGGAATTTGCGGCCAGACCTGCCCCATTTTGAGTCGTTTTTGTCCCAGAGCTTCTATATGTATAGAATAGACCCCTTGCATGTATAGATTTGTCTAATTTGACCTAGGGTGAAATCTGGAGACTATTTCCTTAGTTGTTGTTTTGGATTCATGTTTGCGTATTCCGTATTTCTAATTCTGAATTTACGTATGGTGTTTTACCTCGACTATTTGGCGTTTATACGACGATATCGAGGATTATTGTTGGTTTTGGAGGCGTACCCATGGGTTCTAACCTATAGGCCCCATAGCGTATCGTTTTGGGTTTTCGTGTGTCGTTTTATCTTTGATTGGGTTTTAATGCGCATATATGATACTTTGAAATGTGGGTACCCCATGAAGTCTTCGGGACGACAAGTAAGCGCGGGGCGACGTCCATAAATGAAGACGCAAGGTGAGTAGATTATATCTACAGGGGGGAGTCGGGTGGATGGCATATAGCACCCCCGTAGTCCGTAGCTGATATATTATATATGATAGTTTATAGTGTATCATGGATATTGTGTTAGGTGTATTATGGATAGTTAGGGTTAGAAGTAAACTAGTGTAGTTCCTAGTCGCGAACCCTAGAATAGATTTACACCCACACGCACACCCTTGCATATTCACTATACTTACACTGTGTTGATGATGATATTGGATGACATTGGAGATGAGTCGATGATATTGGGTTTTGTGCCGCGAGATCAGTGATTTATTATGATTCGTATTTGGGATACGACATGTGATCTCTAGCGGGGTTTTGGACGTGTGTTTACACACGCAGTCATATTGATGGTATCAGTTGTACTAGACTTAGATCAGTACCCCATATTATGTGATATGATGATGAGGATACCAAATAATTGATGAGCTGATTGTGATATTGACTCGTACCCAGTTAAGGACAAGTAAAGGGACTCTACGGGAATTTCAAAAGACGTATCTATTCTTAAAAACACCGTAACCCTTATTTTTACCAAAGCCCCGATTCGTCTTATTTCAAATGGCTCCACTGCATGACATGTACATATTGGTGTAGATTCTTCACTGTTGCATTGATTATTCGATTCCGCATCGCAATTCATGTGTTTATTTCTATATTGCAATCATGCTGTTAGGACACCAGCACTATTATCGATGATGCATATGTTCCATGTACACTTGCTTGCCGGCTCACACACTTCATCATCGATAATTGCCATGTCACTACACAGTAGTATTATTGCATCAGGATATGACTTTGTATGTGCATACCATTATTCTATGTTGCATTATATACTGTTATACTTGCTTCTCATTTATATGTCACATACATCATGCTTTCTGATTATGTGCATTGCGATATTTTTTTCATGATATTTATGGATTTGGAAACCGTAGATAATTTCAAAGGAGAGTATGTACTTATTTGAAAAAAACCCAATTTCCTTGATATGATATTTGCGCAGCCACCATGAGATTTATCGGTTCTGATTATATACCCCATACGAGGAGTCTGTGCCGTATGAGGGTACATGGTGTGGCCCGGTATGGTCCCCCTCGGCAAGATGATCGAAGGATTATGCCGATTGAGCCTAGAGATGGGTGAGTACCTACCGGTGATTGTATTTGAGCTCGGCGGATATCCGGGGGATACCGACCGGAGTTGAGAGATGGACATGGGTTGACCCATGCTGCCGGGGCCGAGGGCCGATACCGCAGACGGAGCCCCATATGGATGAGGATTTACGTGCCGATGCTAGGCACAGGTTTCATGATGCTCCATGATTTTTATTATATCCTCACATTTACATGCATGATGCTTATTGTCATTGGGTGACAGTTGGACGGGGTCCACATATATACAGACTTTTATTACATTGACCATACTTCACTTGTATATATAACAGGGTATGAGAGTGTTGTTATATATACCCTTACACCAATATTAGTGGAATGGGACTCTAATATAAGTGTATTGACTTTTATTTCGATACTTCATCATATCTACTTCTTGCCGACAAACCTTATATTTATGACATGTTATTACCTGAGGCACTGGCACGGGTACTTGGTACTACATACACGATTAGATGTTACATTGTCACCTTATCATGCTTCAGGCTTATTCTTTGAGGTTTATATATCTGATTGTATTGACCTAGGATTATGTCATGCTTTCAGTTTCTGCTTGTAGATGTTTTCTATTCACGAGTTGGCAACCCACCCCCGTTGTGCCACAGTTCTTGCAGGTTTTGCCGTACAGGTTCTATTGCGGCATTTCTGGCACACTGCTTCTTTTGCGGGTGATTTGCTTTGGTAGGTGGGTTCGTTTGTATCCGAACCACCATTGTACTTGTATTATTCAGTTGTATCTAGAAATTCCATCAACCAAAACTTGTATATTTTTTCAGACTTATACATTAGTGATGTATTATTTCAACTTTAGAGTTGCGCTTAATAGTATTGCGGTTTTCATGCTTATTGAGTTTCTTTTGGATTTGATCCTCGCCATTCGGCGTTGTATATTATATTGCTTGCGTGGTTGTGACCGTTGATTGACGAAGAGCTAGTTCACGCTTGGGGATGCCTTTTATCATTGTATATATATTGTTCTTGTTGTACCCCGTTCGGGGCTAGTATTTACAAAAGAAACTCTGCCGAAATTTTTAGAAAAGACTTTACATTTTTAAAATGCATATTCGGCTTAGTTATTTAAAAACCTTGACTTCAAACATGTTTTCTTTACCTATTTAAAACCAGTTTTCTTTATTTATCCTTAAAATGGTTTTAGATTACTGGGCTTTTGGCTTACTTGGATCAGATGGAGTCCTATAGATTTCATATGGTTCAAGGGCCAGTTACGTGCTCTTTCGGGTCATGACAAAGTTGGTATCAGAGCGCTAGGTTAATCTTGGTTCGAGTCTAAGTTTGACTATGTATAGCCTAGGGCGTCTATATATATACTGAACTTAGGCTTGACCTTACGGAACTTAGACATAGTCGAGGGGGTATTAGACCCGAACTTTCGTCGCGTAGGATGACCCGTGGTTGATGGAATAGGTGACTAAAGTAGAGTGACGTACCGTGGGTATGTTCCGCGGCATACTAACGATATTGTTTCCCCCAATCCGAGCAAAGCTCTGTATGAATTTCAAAATTCAAAATTCGAAGGAACGCTTCAGATTCTTTGCACTGCGCAACGTGCCACGTGTCAAAAGCTGATACATCAGCGCAGCGCCCGAGGCAGCGTGCCCAATCAGAGCAAAGCCCTATTTAAAGAAAAATTAAAGGAAGCAACGCTTCAGTTGCGCAAGCACTGCGCTGCGCGACACGTGTCAGTGCAGATGCGCTTGCGCAGTTGCGCTGCGCTTTGCGCTGAAACGACACGTGTCAGCGCAGATGCGCTAGCGCAGTTGCGCTGCGCTGTGCGCTGCTTGACACGTGTCACGCGCTGGGGCGTTTGCGCCAAACAGAATTAAATTCGAGTAAGATTTTTTCTGTTCTTGTTAAAACAAGAAGATTGCCTTTTGTAAAACAGAAGCACTTGGATCAAAGATCCAATGGTGGGGAAAATTCCCCAAATCACTCAGAGAAAGATCTCTTTAACAAATTTATGGGCACTATATAAAGACCCCTAGACCTCAAATGAATGGCATCAACAATTGTAAGAAATCAAGAATTTAAAACAGAGAGAACTCTGAAGAAATTTCAGGATGAAAAAAGTTAAAAACCTTTAAGATAGAAGAATTTATTCTAGTAAATCATTGATCTAAGAACAAGATCAATGATCATCAATAAAAATAAATAAAAATAGTGCTTTACACTTATGAACCATTGGTTCTCTGAAAACAAGAGAAACTTGTTTTCTTTGATCTAAATCAGATCAAGAAAACAAACAGTGCTTTGCACTTTCTTATGAACCATTGGTTCTGGAATCTAAAAGATTCTCAAATTATTAAAATTGCGACTTGCACTTGCAAAACTGCACTGTTACGCTCTTGGGTTGGCGCAAGCCACCAGAAAGCGCCATGTGTTAGTATCTCAACCATTTGCGCTATGCACTTTGAAATAGAGCCTTGCTCTCTGAAATTGGTGCAACTCATCAGAGTGCTCCACGTGTCAGCAGCGCAGCAGCGCAGCGCACTGCGCTTGCATGACACGTATCTTCACCACAAGCGCTTGCGCTCTTTGATTGGCGCAAAGCGCCTGACAAATGTATTTCTTTTGCTAAAGGGCCAGGCCCAAATCAAAAAGACCTAGTAGGACTAAATAAATTGCAAAGCAATAAATGGGCAGAGCCCAGGTAAAATTGATGCTCTGCATCTTTTATAAAAGGGCAGAGCCCAAGTAAAATTGGTATTCTGCATCATTTATAAAATGAGCAGAGCCCAAAATAAATTGATGCTCTGCATCCTTTATGGGCAGAGCCCAAACAAAAAAAAAACAAATAAAAGTGTTGAACTTTTTTAATTGGACTTAGCCCAATCATGGCCGTAGGTCCTCAAACTAAATCGACCGAGCAAGATTGCTCCCATGAATCAATTTACATCCGGTTCGAGGGTACATCTCCGAACTTCTCTGACTCCTATCGTTGTAATCCTTCAACGACGTCAAAGAGGTGACGGGTCCCGACAACCACACATCAACACGGACTGTGGGGTCCTTAAACTCGTGGACTTATGCGTCCTTAAACCAAGATACGGACTATGGGGTCCTTAAACCCGCGGACTTATGCGTCCTTAAACTAACGGACTAATGCGTCCTTAAACACACCCATATGGACTGTGGGGTCCTTAAACCCATGGACTTATGTGTCCTTAAACTACCAATGGACCGCAATGTCCATAAACAACCAATGGACCGCAATGTCCCTAAACTACCTATGGACCACTACGTCCCTAAACTGGAACAATAGAGCCCCCAAACGCTCTTTTGTTGGATCTAAACGATCCCGTTTGAGTTGATCTTAGCCTCAAATATGGCTAACGTATCCTTAAACATTCAAACAGACTTTAGTCCTAAATTGGACTATAAGACCCCCAATCAACTTTGGTTCAAGGGTACATCTCCGAACTCCTCTGACACATGTCGTTGTAATCCTTCAACGTCGTCAGAGAGGTGACGGGTCCTGACGGCCATATATTAAATGGACCACCATGTCCCTAAACTGGAAATGGATCTAGACGATCCCGTTAAGTAGATCTTAGTCTGGAAATTAGACTAACGTATCCTTAACAAACGTTTAAGTTGATCTAGGCCTCAAATATGGCTAACGTATCCTTAAACCAAAACACCAAACCCAAATCTAAGAAAGTACGGATTTGGACTAATCCACGTCCTACGGGCGACGAAATAAATAGTCTCCGTATACAATCCACGGGAAACCACAAACAAAACAAACACCCACGACACGAAGTGAAATTCTGGACAAGGACAAAGTTGTTACCGCGATGCGAAAGCATAATTAACTGCAGGGGCGTGTGCCTGCAGCGAAGAGCGTCCCACAATCAAAAACCCCTCAAGCGAGGGGGAATCTGACGATGTCTGGTACATCGGCCGCATCCGTCTAATCCTCCAATACACGGTGCCATAAATCAACTTGGCGTCCTCGGAGAGGTGGACGGATAAAACCAAATAGCATATGTCCCGAATCTCAGGCAAGACTTCCTCACGTCTCGGCCGCCGTTCGGAGGGGAACAGATTCTGGCACGCCCGGTGGGACCTTTTCCTCTTTCCACTCCACACTTCGTATATCGTATTCGCGAATGAATCGCGGTTTGTTAATGCTTGCCTTCGGATTTTAAGTTACTAAGATTTGGTCTTTTTCCTGGCAAAGAAATCAAGTATCGATGGCCTCTACCTGTTCGAAGTGCTCCAACTGCAACTGTAGCTCGCGTCTGGCCTCAACTGGGGGCATAACCTACGGGCCCCAAGCGGCATCTTTGTTCACCATGCCCGTGGAGCAGATTACTCAAGCCACCACAGGATTGTTTTTCGGAACCATGCTTCTACAAACAAGCTTCAGTACCCCCGGGCCCGTACAAGAAGCTCCTAAGAAGTCGGTCTTCGATCGACTTTCAGTTACTGCGGCCTCTCTCAACGGGTCGCCCAACACCAATGCCTCGGTCTTCTCCAGGCTAAGCCAAAACTCCCGCGGACCCACAATGAAGCTTGCGGTCCCAGAGAAGGTTATTCCAAAAAGAGTAGCCAAACCTGCTCCTGAAGTCGTCAAGGCGGCTTCTCCTGCTAAGAGATCGGTCTTTTCAAGACTGACCGTCTCAACTCCTGCTGCTCAAAAGACATCAGTCTTCAATAGGCTGACACCGGCAACAGCCCCATACCTGAACGGGGGGAAAAGAAGAAGTTGTTTTTGTCTCTGAACACATACCGACAACTCGTCACGCCCGACGACGCCACTGGCGCCGGATAAGGAAAACTGGGGGCAACTCCCCTTCTGGGATAACTCCGCCGGCTCCGACGGTGGGAGTTAACGCTGCTGTTCCAACAGGGAACAACTTTGAGCTGTTGAATAGGGTTCGCAAAAACTCGCCAACCGCGGTCCTTAAAAAATCTCCTCCACCGGTAGAGACCGCCGTGGACGAAGAAAAGCAGGAGCAGCCTCCTCAATCGCTGTCCTCCAGGATTTACGGGACATGGCGACGAGTCCGAGAATCCGTGATCGATCCTAATGTCTCTCGCGAACACAAGAAGTCGAAAGGTCGACAACAAGAAAATCTCCCGGTCAAGCAACAAAAAGTGATGACCACTTGGGTGCCCAAAGCAACGGCCCCCTCAACCTCAACGGCCCATAAGAGGAGGAGGCCAGAGAAAGTCCCTACACCTGCGGTGAATACCAAAGGAGGTGAACCCAAATGCCCTAGGTCTGGTGTTAGTTATATGTATGCCCTAGAGGCCAGTATTGTACAGATGATGTATATTATATTGGATGCTTGGACATATATAGAGATGACTTTCTTGCTCAATATGATAGTATGCTATCTGGTTGCTCTTTATCTTAACATGTATACTAGTCTCTTTAAACTGTCTTATAGTTACATGTTGGTAAAGCCCTTAGGATGTGCACTTGACTACCTGGACTATGATGCAGATCATACTAGTGGGGACATGGTAGTCTATAGGTACATCCTTCAAAGTCTCTAGTCATGGGTGTATCGAGACGGGGCATCGATATACCAGTGTAGACTAGCGTATACGCTTCTCGACCCATGAGATGGGCGATGGATGATCCCATATCCATTGATGTTTGACTTCAGAGATGGTATACGGGTGCTCAGTGGAGACTGGGTACACTGGAAGGACTCGCCGAGAACTCCCAGATGGTATTATACCTCACGTCAGATGGCAGTTCTCAGGTGACACTCGTGCAGGTTAGTCTGGAAACCCGAGATCGTCATAGAATCTTGTGTGATTCCCACTGTGCTTTGATCTCCACCTTACCACGTCCATGAGGGAGTGCAAAACGGTGGTTTTTGGGTACAGTCCCGAGTCACATGGAGGCAATGAGCGATAGGAGGGGTTTCGTCTCTCCCGGTATTGGGGGTTGATGTTGCACTGTGCTCGATTGGCCGTAACAGGGAAGTCCGTGGCCAGGGCTGATCAGAGATTTGCTGGTAAGTGTTACCAGTAGTCTCTCGACCCGTTATGAGCCTCACATCGGCATGACTTATAGGTTATTGGGGTCTGACGTTTACGACCCCTAGACTTGATATGCGACATATCAGACGAACAGACCGGACTGCACGGTAAGTGTTACTGGTTGGATTCACAGGAGTGTGAGCGGGCTTGCTCGTCGATCTTCTGATCGCTCAATACCCGGATGGCCGTTACGTTTGGCAGACCGCTTGCGGCTTGTGGGTGCTTGATATGATCATCATCTGCTGCCGGCGTATTGACGAGTCTTTAGAGTCCTACACAGAGGTTTCCTTGCTCAAGCGAAACGAAATAGGAGCGCATATGAGATATGTGCGGGACCGAGAATAATGTGTGTATCTGATACCGTATTTCATTCTCGCGATGAATGTTTCAATTGGTTGTATGCGATATAATCTATTTATCGAATCGAAGATTGATTCGATAAGTCGATACATTTGATACTAGTCGGTTATGTGCGACATGACCGGATCATTGAATCAAGTGTTGATTTAATGATTTAATGTATAATTATTTGTTTGATATATTACTTTGCATTAACTAGTATTGGTTCACTTTAAAAGGATTTTCTCACTTGATGTGCACATTGTATACGTGATATATTTTTGTGTGCACTTGATTGTATCATTTTTGATGATACATGCTAACTTGTGTTTACGTAAAGATTAAACCATGGTTATATGAATGGTTAGGGTTTTGTTTACTTATTCATTTATTTATTTTGTTTATTTATTTTGGAAAACATAAATGGAAATGGTGGTTTTCTTTGTTTCTTTCATGAAGCTTAATGAAGAGTTGAAAGCTTGACCATTTTTGTTTTATTCCCTTAACCTAACCATTCACCTAACCCTAGTTTACTCTCTACACTTGACCATGGTTAGTATATGATAAGTATTCATATTATTTTCTTTTTTGGATGAGAGACTTATTATATTCTATCATCTTCTTCTTCTTCTTCTACAAGAAGAAAACTTGCCACCATTAATGGCATCTTGAGAAAAAAAGAGTGAAAAATCCAATTCTAAAGTGAACCCACCTCCTATTTCTTCATCCTCTACCTCTTGCCAAGTAGTATAGGGTGTTTTCTTCACAAGTTTCACGACTTGGTGAAGTTGGAGCTTGATCTTGTGTTGCCTCGACGTAGATCATCTTCGGCATCGAAATCGACGACCTAACCCACCCATTTCTCCGATGAAGCCGATGCTAGAGTCCGGGATCCGATATGGACAGCGAGGGGACGTCTACGTGGAGCTAAGGAAGTGGACAACTGGATCTACAAAGGTTGTAGCCTCTTTCTTTTAGTTAAGTTGTTAACTAGTTTCATTTTTCGCCTAAACTCTAGTCAACGAATCCGAATTAGGGTTTCTCGGCACTTGTAAAATTTGAAATTGGCATGGTTGATGCCTTGTAAGACCTCATTAGCGTGCCTAGGAACCCAACAGTGGTATTAGAGCCTAGCTAGAGCCTTAGGTGAAGTGTAGATGACGTTTGAAATCCGAACGAACATCGAAACCCTAATCCAAAATGCTCTCTGGAAATTTTCTGAAAATTTGGATTTTTGTGAATTAAAAATATGCAGAAAAATAAGCAGGAGTTTGTAAGAGTTACTGTGAAATTCGAGTGGCTAAGTCCATCAAACCGCCGCGGTTCCGCGGCATGAGCTTGGCTCATGCGGCGGTTCCGCGGCCGTACGGTCTCCTTGTTCAATGAATTTTACACAGTAATTCCTATTTTGCAGTGCTATATTTTCTGGGTATTTTTATTATGACTCAAGAGTTGAGTGTTCTGGGGTTGTATTGGGAATCGAAGATTCGATCGGATTATCAAATTTTGTCTATGTGTTTTTCCGGATAATTTTAGAATATGTTAAAAAGTTCGACCGGATGTAAATACCCAATCTTTCCCCTGCCGGGAAATTTCCAATTGTTGGACTTTTCCGTAGTTTAATGACGTTCTAAGTAGTGCAAGTAACACGATGGTCCCTCTAGAAGACAACAAACCTTAACTCGATTATGTGACCGTCTTGAACTGCCCTTTGAACCTTAGGGTTTGGGGCAGTACGGCGTGCCACATGTGAGGCGTTGGCTCGACCCTTCTACGGCTGGACCGCTGGTACTGAGGCATGAAGTGAATGTCTTTGAACTTATTTCATGTGTTGAACGGTTTCGGAAAAACTTGGGTGTTCGAATGTTCGATCGGAAAGTTTAATATTTTCTATTTATCCGGAATGGGATACAATAATTGGAATTCACAAACAGTTATGAGATAAATGAATGAATGTTATAAATCTAGCGGTTTAGTCTCACTTGATATTGAAAAGAGTTTTCGATAATGAGACTAAAATGCGGGGTTCATAATTGTTAGACATGTGATGTCTAAGTATTTCATTTGATTAGGCATGCGATGTCTAAAGAGGTTGCGGATTCCAACTGTTGTTGTTTTACACTTTCTTTTCTGTGACCGTAAGTGTAGTATGTAGTGGTATTGCCGATTGTCATTGCTATACGTCGACGACAATCGGTGTATGCATACTTACTTATGTTGATGACATATGATGTTATGTGTTGCTGGATATGTTATATTGGATCGTCGTGTTTGAGTAGCCGGGGTTTTTTATGTGAGATGAGTGTTTTTCATTTTCATTCATGTAAAAACTTGTATGTAATATTCTTTTATTGGGGCACTTCCAGGTTGCGGAAGATGTCACCGTTGATGTATATTATTTACTTTTCCGCATTAGGATAGACCCAAGGAGGGGAGCACAAGTAACCGGGTTCTAGGGTCCAGTGGGAGACCATCTCGAGGAGTCGAGTCCGGGTCTCCTAACCCTAGAATTGGTAGGGTTGCTTGCCGCTCTCGTAGGGGTCTAGGGGTGTGGGATTGGCTATTCATCACGACCGTGGAATCCGTGTTTTATACTGGTTCGTATTAAAAACACGGACGTCCTAGTATATCCAATATTTCATATGATATTTTCTGCTGCGATATCTGTGATGTGATCATTTGATATGTTCTGATGGATACAGTATATAGTATATATGATATATTATATAGACGTTGCTTATGTTTTGCACCCGCACTAGCCATGCCCTGCTCTGTCGTTAGTTACCTAACCTAACGGTGCACGAGAGGACATCGAGGCGAATGCGGATGGCATAAGTGTACGTCGTATTTATCTGTGATGTTTAGGTAACTTAAATGACGGGACTTCATTAATGTGATTAATGAAAGAAAAGAAATCTAAAAGATGTTGTAGAATCAAATTTTAAACAAAATAAAAAGGGTAGCTACAGTTCTGTTTTGCATAGCGGTATATATGATATACCCTGCACCTTATTCGATGAGGAAAGGGCCGAGATCCCTTCACCGGGAGTGACCCCTTTAGCAATAACTGGCAGATGCTACACACTCGGTTTGACTTTTGATTGCTTCTATAGTTTTTTTTTTTGCACAGCGATATATATGATATATCCCGCACCTCATTCGACGAGGAAAGGGCCGACGATCCCTTCACCGGGAGTGACCCCTTTAGCAAAACTAGAAAAGCCTCAAAATCACTCCATTCCAAAACTTCACTTGATTCTACAACGATATCAAGTTCATTACGCAATAGGTTTTCAGAAAAACCTGACGTAGCCCTCCGTCATTTCAGATAAGTTACATATAGTATTCGTGCTACATTTGTTGGCTTTCGTCAAGGTGTAGTGTGCGGTAGCTATGTGCTGCTTATCTGCTGCATATGATGCGACTGGATTAGGGTAGTCGTACGGCTTTGTTGGCTTTCGTCAAAGGTCGTGCGGGTGGGTTTAATTCAGTCAAGAAACGTACGGGTTGAACTTGACTAGCGCGCTGTGGTTTGTTGGCTTTCGTCAAGGTCATAGCACGCTAGGGGCAAAAGCATTATCGGGAATTTCAAGTGTTGAAATTTGCAATGAGATTGCATACCTTCTATGAGATAGTTGGATCCCGATACCCACTGCGAGTAAAAGTTACTCCCGGGAGAGTTTTGCACATTACAATAAGCCGATCAAGTAGGTGTCTAGAAAGGTGTCAACGGGGTTACTCCTCTGGGAAAACGAGGTTTACTTTAATTAGGTCCGTGCGACAGCACGGGGAACCTCCCACAAAGTACCGACACTGGCCTGGCTGAAAGATTGGCGAAGTTGTAGGGTGTAATTAATCCCGGCTAGTCTTTCCTTTTAGGGTTTGAAGGAAGATTTGATAAAAACCAGTGGGAGCCATCCTGATTAGATAAGATAATAACCAATCTGATCTTGCACGAGCATACGCTAAAGTGTTTTCTTCTCTCTCTCTCCAGGTAGCGACCATGTCATGCCCCAATCAAGATAATAATATGGATGTACTGACCGAACCCGCATGTTATACTGTGCTGGGGAACGTTGGTTCCGTTCTTTCTTATAAGAGTTATAGGACTGAACAGGATATAGGGGAATACCAGGATTCCCATGCCACCCGAATGAAGAAAGTACAAGTTGATGCATTTTCTTCGGGTGTGTTCGTTACAGAAAACTGTTTCTCCATTTGCTCTACGTCCTGGGTATTAGATACCGGGTCAGGATCCCATATATGTAATCGGTTACATGGGCTTAGGAAAGGTAGAGAACTTAGAGATGGTGATAAACACATTAGAGTTGGAAATGGTGCAATTGTTGCAGCTAAGACTGTCGGGGAATATCACCTTACATTACCAACTGGTAATACATTGGTTCTGAACGAATGCTATTACATGCCGAACCTGATATGCAACATTATATCGGTTTCTTTGTTGAGTAAAGAGGGATATAATTTTGTATTACAGGACAATGTTATGAACATTTTCCGTAACCAAAAGTTTGTTGGATCAGGCACGTTGTGCAATGGCATTTATGTTCAAAATCAATCAACAGCTCTGAGCATAACAAACACACACAAGAGGAAGAGTTCAAAACTGAACGAATCCTTCTTGTGGCATTGTAGACTCGGTCACATCAATGCGACACGACTGGCTAAGTTGCATAAGGATGGATATTTGAAACCTTTCGAATTTTCATCTTATGACACTTGCCAGTCATGTCTCAAAGGTAAGATGACCAAGACTCCGTTTACGGGACACGGAGAAAGAGTTACCGAACTCTTGGGACTTATACATAGTGATGTATGCGGTCCCATGTCTACACATGCCAGGGATGGTTCTTCGTACTTCATTACATTCACTGACGATCTCTCAAGATACGGACATGTGTACTTGATAAGACACAAGTCTGAAGCTTTTGAGAAATTTAGAGAATATAAACAGGAAGTCGAGAACCAAACCGGAAAAAGTATTAAAATCCTTCGATCTGATCGAGGAGGTGAATACTTGAGCAATGAATTCCTGGACTTCCTAAAAGAGAATGGGATTCTCTCTCAGCTGACTCCTCCATATACACCACAGCATAATGGTGTATCAGAACGGAGGAACCGCACCCTATTAGATATGGTGAACTCTATGATGAGCACAGCTGAGTTACCTATTTCCTTCTGGGGGTATGCGGTTGAGACAGCCATACATCTATTGAATATGGTCCCCACCAAATCTGTGCCTACCACTCCATATGAGATATGGAAAGGAAAGAGACCATGTCTTAACTATGTTAAGATATGGGGTTGTCCAGCCTATGTCAAACGACAAAATCCGGACAAACTCGAGGCACGGTCTGTTTTATGCAAATTTATAGCATATCCCAAGAATTCACAAGGGTATATCTTCTACCACCCTGAGGAACAAAGAGTGTTTGTTTCTCGGCATGCCAACTTTTTAGAAAAGGAATTTCTTGAAAAAGAGATTAGTGGTCATGAGGTAGAACTGGAAGAGGTTCCAGCTACAAAAGCTACAACAGAAGATCTGGTGGAACCAGAGGATTCCGTTGTTCCCAATGAACCCCAGCCACTCCGCCGATCTAGTAGGGTTCCTCACCCACCTGAGAGATACTACGGTTTTCTCATGGATGGTGGGAGCGAGGATTGCATCATGGAGGATGATGACCCAACTAGCTTCGAGCAGGCCATCACGAGTAGGGACTCAGTGAAATGGCTGGATGCTATGCGGTCCGAGATGGAATCCATGTATACCAACAAAGTATGGACCTTGGAAGTTGCTCCTAAAGGGGTAAAACCCATTGGGAGCAAGTGGATCTTCAAGAAAAAACTTGGTGTAGATGGAAAAGTAGAGACTTTCAAAGCTAGACTTGTTGCAAAGGGTTTTCGTCAAAGACCAGGTGTGGACTATGACGAAACCTTTTCTCCAGTGGCAATGCTTAAATCCATCTGGATCATGCTTGCCATCGCTGCATATCATGACTACGAAATCTGGCAAATGGATGTTAAGACCGCCTTTCTAAACGGTGATTTAGAAGAGTGCGTGTAGATGACTCAGCCAGAGGGCTTCGTTGACAGTGGGAGCAGCGGAAAGGTGTGCAAGCTGCTTAAATCCATTTATGGATTAAAGCAAGCATCGCGGAGTTGGAACATCTGCTTTGACGTCGTTATCAAAGAGTTTGATTTCGTCAAAAACCCAGATGAACCTTGTATTTACAGGAAGGTGGCAGAGAGTATGGTTGTCTTCCTCGTATTGTACGTGGACGACATACTCTTGATAGGAAATGATATTCCTATGCTGCAATCAGTCAAGCTCTTCTTATCACAAAGATTCTCAATGAAAGATCTTGGTGATGCCTCCTGCATATTGGGAATTTGGATCTACAGAGATAGATCCAAACGGATATTGGGATTGTCCCAATCCAGGTACATTGACACCATACTAAAGAGGTTTAGTATGGAAGAATCCAAGCATGGGAACTTGTCCACAATCTCTGGAGTCACTCTCTCCAAAGAGATGTCTCCGAAGACTGACTTGGAGAGAGCTCGCATGCAAAGGATACCCTATGCTTCGGCTGTAGGCTCTATCATGTACGCGATGCTATGTACCAGACCCGATGTTCCATACTCACTAAGTGTAGTAAGCAGGTATCAAGCTGATCCTGGAGAGAGTCACTGGACAGCTGTGAAGAGCATTCTCAAGTACTTGCGAAGGACTAAAGAGATGCTCTTGGTGTATGGTAACGGAGAACTCCAAGTGGAGTCCTTTACCGATTCAAGCTTCCAGAGTGATAAGGACGACTCTAAGTCGCAGTCGGGATTTGTCTTTACCCTTTACGGAGGGGCGGTTAGCTGGAAGAGTTCCAAGCAGGAAACCGTGGCAGACTCGACGATGGAGGCTGAATACATCGCTGCCAACGATGCTGCCAAAGAGGCTGTCTGGATCATGAAGTTCATTACTGAACTTGGAGTGGTTCCATCTATTGAGCATCCAATACCTTTGTATTGTGACAATGGAGTGGTGGCTTAGGCCAAGGAACCTAGGTCCCATCAGCGATCCAGGCATATTCTGAGGCGGTATCACCTGATCCGGGAGATAGTTGATCGCCGGGAGATCGAGGTCAGGAAGGTTGACACGAAGAACAACACGGCGCATCCACTCACGAAGGCCATTCCCAAGATACAGTTTGAGAGACTCTTCGGGATGCTCGGTATGCGATACTACAGCAGCTGGCCCTAGTGCAAGTGGGAGATTGTTAGTTGTATGCATGCCCTAGAGGCCAGTATTGTACATATGATGTATATTATATTGGATGCTTGGACATATATAGAGATGACTTTCTTGCTCAATATGATAGTATGTTATGTGGTTGCTCTTTATCTTAATATGTATACTAGTCTCTTTAAACTGTCTTATAGTTACATGTTGGTAAAGCCCTTAGGATGTGTAATTAGCTACCTGGACTATGATGCAGATCATACTAGTGGGGACATAGTAGTCTATAGGTACATCTTTCAAGGTCCCTAGTCGTGGGTGTATCGAGACGGGGCATCGATATACCAGTGTAGACTAGCGTATTCGCTTCTCGACTAATGAGATGGGCGATGGATGATCCCATATCCATTGATGTTTGACTTCAGAGATGGTATACGGGTGCTCAGTGGAGACTGGGTACACTGGACGGACTCGCCGAGAACTCCCAGATGGTATTATACCACACGTCAGATGGCAGTTCTCAGGTGACACTCGTGCAGGTTAGTCTGTAAACCCGAGATCGTCATAGAGTCTTGTGTGATTCCCACTGTGCTTTGATCTCCACCTTACCACATCCATGAGGGCGTGCAAAACGGTGGTTTTTGGGTACAGTCCCGAGTCACATGGAGGCAATGAGCGATAGGAGGGGTTTCGTCTCTCCCGGTATTGGGGGTTGATGTTGCACTGTGCTCGATTGGCCGTAACAGGGAAGTCCTTTGCCAGGGCTGATCAGAGATTTGCTGGTAAGTGTTACCAGTAGTCTCTCGACCCGTTATGAGCCTCCCATCGGCACGACTTATCGGTTATTGGGGTCTGACGTTTACGACCCCTAGACTTGATATGCGACATATCAGACGAACAGACCGGACTGCACGGTAAGTGTTACTGGTTGGATTCACAGGAGTGTGAGCGGGCTTTCTCGTCGATCTTCTGATCGCTCAATACGCGGGTGGTCGTTACGTTTGGCAGACCGCTTGCGGCTTGTGGGTGCTTGATATGATCATCATCTGCTTCCGGCGTATTGACGAGTCTTTAGAGTCCTACACAGAGGTTTCCTGGCTCAAGCGAAACGAAATAGGAGCGCATATGAGATATGTGCGGGACCGAGAATAATGCGTGTATGTGATACCGTATTTCATTCTCATAATGAATGTTTCGATTGGTTGTATGCGATATAACCTATTTATCGAATCGAAGATTGATTCGATAAGTCGATACATTTGATACTAGTCGGTTATGTGCGACATGACCGGATCATTGAATCAAGTGTTGATTTAATGATTTAATGTATAATTATATGTTTGATATATTACTTTGCATTAACTAGTATTGGTTCACTTTAAAAGGATTTTCTCACTTGATGTGCACATTGTATATGTGATATATTTTTGTGTGCACTTGATTGTATCATGTTTGATGATACATGCTAACTTGTGTTTGTGTAAAGATTAAACCATGGTTATATGAATGGTTAGGGTTTTGTTTACTTATACATTTATTTATTTTGTTTATTTATTTTGGAAAACATAAATGGAAATGGTGGTTTTCTTTGTTTCTTTCATGAAGCTTCATGAAGAGTTGAAAGCTTGATCATTTTTGTTTTATTCCCTTAACCTAACCATTCACCTAACCCTAATTTACTCTCTACACTTGACCATGGTTAGTATATGATAAGTATTCATATTATTTTCTTTTTTGGATGAGAGATTTATTATATTCTATCATCTTCTTCTTCTTCTACAAGAAGAAAACTTGCCACCATTAATGGCACTTGAGAAAAAAAGAGTGAGAAATCCAATTCTAAAGTGAACCCACCTCCTATTTCTTCATCCTCTACCTCTTGCCAAGTAGTATAGGGTGTTTTCTTCACAAGTTTCATGACATGGTGAAGTTGGAGCTTGATCTTGTGTTGCCTCGACGTAGATCATCTTCGGCATCGAAATCAACGACCTAACCCGCCCATTTCTCCGATGAAGCCGATGCTAGAGTCCGGGATCCGATATGGACAGCGAGGGGATGTCTACGTGGAGCTAAGGAAGTGGAGAACCGGATCTACAAAGCTTATAGTCTCTTTCTTTTAGTTAAGTTGTTAACTAGTTTCATTTTTCGCCTAAACTCTAGTCAACGAATCCGTATTAGGGTTTCTCGGCACTTGTAAAATTTGAAATTGGAATGGTTGATGCCTTGTAAGACCTCATTAGCGTGCCTAGGAACCCTACATCTGGAGGCATGGTAGTTCATACCGTCTGCATGGCGTCTGGTAAAGAGGACAGCCGCATATCAACAGGTCATAGACCGCTCACGAGATCGATGACCAAAGCACAGGAGCAGCAGCAGAAGCTCCAAGAGATGATGAGCGCTATGGCCGCACTTACTGGGCCAAAAGAAAACCTTGAAACGTCCTCGGATGAACGCCAAGAGCAAGAAACCGACGCCGAATTCCTTCGTCGAATATTGGAGAAGAAGGATAAAGAGGCTGCTGAACAAGCGGCCAACATAAAGCGTATGAGCCTCCTGTTCCATGACATGGTGAGGATGATGATCCAACAAGATCCTCCGGCCGAAGATCCCCCAATCGTCTTTAAAGGCGATAAGGGAGAGACGTCAAATCCTTCACCAACTCTGTCAACCGCTAAGGAGGAGACAATCTCCAAAGCTGACTTGGACGAGTACATAGCCCAGCAAATATGGGTTCATCATGCGACTGAAGCAGCCGGCTAGGTCGTAAAAACAGGACCGCCGTATCCGAGTTGGTACGACCAGATCAAGTACCCGCCAGGCTACACAATTCCCAAGTTCCATGTCTACAAGGGGACAGGCAATCCCCACCAGCATGTTGCCCAGTTCAGGGCACTCTGCGGTAACAACGGCGGTGATGACAAGCTTTTGCTTCGCCAGTTTGTTGGAAGTTTATCAGATACGGCGTTCGAGTGGTACTCTGGACTCCCGAACGACTCTATCAAGACCTTCGCGGAAATGGAGCTGTTGTTTACTCAGCGTTTTCCAAGCACCAGTGAACGCACCCCGATGACGGCACTGATTTGTAGGGTTACTAGGAACACTAACAAGGCTCTACAAGGCATCGACCGTGCAAAAATTAAATTTTTATGTGCCGAATAACACTAAGCAAGATCGTATACTAGAGTTTAGGCGAAACAATTAGCAAGTAAACAACTTTACTCTAAAGGGAATATGAAATACAACCTTTATAGATCGGTCTTTCACTTCTAAAGCTCCTTGATGAAGTCCCTTCGCTGCGATCGAGATTCTCCCGGTCTCTTGCATGGCTTCACGAGGTGAAAGGTGCGACCTTTTCTTGAAGTCTCCGAGGCCGAAGATGATCGACGTCGAGGGAATTCCGACTCAAGCTTCTACTTCACTAACTTGAGAATTAGTGAAGCAAACACCCTATACTAAAGTGCTAATCTAGTAGAGGATGGAGAAATAGGAAGTGGGTTCTCTTTAGAATTTTATTTCTCTCACTCTTTCTCACTTTGGATCAAACCCTAGCAAGCTTTTTCTTTCTTTGCAAAATGAAGAAGAAGAAGAAAAGAAAGAGATGAGGATATTGATCAAGTGTGTAGAGTAACCATGGCGAGTGAGTATCATATACTAACCCTTGTAGAGACTTAACCCTAAGCTAATGGTTATGGTCGGGTTAATAAAAATCCATAGTAAAAACAAAATCAAGTTGGATTAGTCAATGCATCCACAAGCTTCCACAAGATTCATGTATTTTCAAATCCTCCACTTGATTTTGCAATTACTTTAAATATTAAAAACCCAAAATAAACATTAGCATAGTGTAAGTCTCATACACCTATGGATTGTGTATCATCAACCATGATATAATATGATAACACATTTTAAACATATATCATATATATGTTAAAGTAGTGTACAAGTGAGAAAAACCCTAAAGTGAACAAGTGTTAGTAAATGTAAACTAGTATATCTAATATACAATTATTCACTTAATTATTAAATCAACACTTGACTTAATAATCCGGTCATATCTCATATAACCGGCTAACATCCATTGTATCGACTTATCGAATCAACACTTGATTCGATAACCCGGCCATATCATATATAACCGACCGATACATATAGTCGCGAGAATAGAATACGGTATCACATACACGCATTTATTCTCGGTCTCGCACATATCACATACGTGCTCCTATTTCGTTTTGCCTGAGCCAGTAAAACCTCTGTGTAGGACTCTAAAGACTCGTCAATACGCCGGCAGTAGGTAATGATCACATCACGCACCGACAAGCCGTCAGCGGTACTAGCTGGACGTAACGGCTATCCGGGTATTGAGCGATCAGAAGATCAGCAAGCAAGCCCGCTCCAACTCCTGTAAAAGCCAGCCGGCAACACTTCCCGTGCAGTCTGGTCTCCTCGTCTGATATGTCGCATATCAAGTCTAGGGGTGGTAAACGTCAGATCCCAATAACCGATAAGTCGTGTCGATGTGAGGCTCATAACGGGTCGAGAAACTACTGGTAACACTTACCAGTAAATCTCTAATCAGCCCTGGCCAGGGACTTCCCTGTTACGGCCAATCGAGCACAGCGCAACATCAACCCCCAATACCGGGAGAGACGAAACCCTTCCTATCGCTCATTGCCTCTATGTGACTCGGGACTATACCTAAAAACCACCATTTTAGACGCCCTCATGGACGTGGTAAGGTGGAAATCAAAGCACAGTGGGAATCACACAAGACTCTATGACGATCTCGGGTCTACAGACTAACCTGCACAAGTGTCACCATAGAACTGCCATCTGACGTAAGGTATAATACCATCTGGGAGTTCTCGGCGAGTCCGTCCAGTGTACCCAGTCTCCACTGAGCACCCGTATACCATCTTTGATGTCAAACACCAATGGATATGGGATCATCCATCGCCCATCTCATGGGTCGAGAAGCGTATACGCTAGTCTACACTGGTATATCGATGCCTCGTCTCGATACACCAACGACTAGGGACCTTGAAGGATGTACTTATGGACTACTATGTCCCTACTAGTATGATCCGCATCATAGTCAAGGTAGTCAAGTACACCTCCTAAGGGCTTTACCAACATGCAACTATAAGACAGTATAAAGAGACAAGTATACATGTTAAAGTAAAGAGCAACCAGATAGCGTACTATCATGTCGAGCAAGAAAATCTTCTCTATATATGTCCAAGTATCCAATATAATTTACATCATCTGTACAATACTGGCCTCTAGGGCATACATACAACTAACAATCTCCCACTTGCACTAGGGCCAGCTGGTGTAGTATCGCATACCGAACATCCCGAAGAGTCTCTTAATCTGTATCTGGGGAATGGCCTTCGTGAGTGGATCTGCTCTGTTGTTCTTCAAGTCAACCCACCTGACCTCGATCTCCCGGCGATCAACTATCTCCCGGATCAGGTGATACCGCCTCAGAATATGCCTAGATCGCTGATAGGACCTGGGTTCCTTGGCCAAAGCCACCGCTCCATTGTTATCGCAATACAAAGGTATTGGATGCTCAACGGATGGAACCACACCAAGTTCAGTAATGAACTTCTTGATCCAGACAGCCTCTTTGGCAGCATCGTTGGCAGCGATGTATTCAGCCTCCATCGTCGAGTCTGCCACAGTTTCCTGCTTGGAACACTTCCAGCTAACCGCCCCTCCGTAAAGGGTAAAGACAAATCCCGACTGCGACTTAGAATCGTCCTTATCACTCTGGAAGCTCGAATCAGTAAAGGACTCCACTTGGAGTTCTCCGTTACCATACACCAAGAGCATCTCTTTAGTTCTTCGTAAGTAATTGAGAATGCTCTTCACAGCTGTCCAGTGACTCTCTCCAGGATTAGCTTGATACCTACTCACCACACTTAGTGAGTATGCTACATCGGGTCTGTACATAACATCGCGTATATGATAGAGCCTACAGCCGAAGCATAGGGTATCCCTTGCATGCGAGCTCTCTCCAAATCAGTCTTAGGAGACATCTCTTTGGAGAGAGTGAGCCCTGAGATCGTGGGTAAAAACCCACGTTTGGACTCTTCCATACTAAACTTCTTTAGTATGGTGTCAATGTACCTGGATTGGGACAATCCAAATATCCGTTTAGATCTATCTCTATAGATCGAGATCCTAATTCCCAATATGCAGGAGGCATCACCAAGATCTTTCCTTGAGAATCATTGTGTTAAGAAGAGCTTCACCGATTGTAGTATAGGAATGTCATTTCCTATCAAGAGTATGTCGTCCACGTACAATACGAGGAAGACAACCTTACTCTCTGCCACCTTCTTGTAGATACAAGGTTCATCTACGTTTTTGACGAAATCAAACTCTTTGATAACGACGTCAAAGCAGATGTTCCAACTCCGCGATGCTTGCTTTAATCCATAAATGGAATTAAGCAGCTTGCACACCTTCCCGCTGCTCCCACTATCTACGAAGCCCTCTGGCTGAGTCTTGTACACGCACTCTTCTAAATCACCATTTAGAAAGGCGGTCTTAACATCCATTTGGCAGATTTCGTAGTCATGATATGCAGCGATGGCAAGCATGATCCGGATGGATTTAAGTATAGCCACTGGAGAAAAGGTTTCGTCATAGTCCACACCTGTTCCTTGACGAAAACCCATTGCAACAAATCTAGCTTTGAAAGTCTCTACTTTCCCATATACACCAAGTTTTTTCTTGAAGATCCACTTGCTCCCAATGGGTGTTACCCCTTCAGGAGCAATTTCCAAAGTCCATACTTTGTTGGTGTACATGGATTCCATCTCGGACCGCATTGCATCCAGCCATTTCACTGAGTCCCCACTCGTGATGGCCTGCTCGAAGCTAGTTGGGTCATCATCAACCATGATGCAATCCTCACTCCCACCATCCATGAGAAAAACTTAGTATCTCTCAGGTGGGTGATGAACCCTACTAGATCTGCGGAGTGGCTGAGGTTCTTTGGGAACTACCAAATCCTCTGGTTCCACTAAATCTTCAGTTGAAGTTTGTGTATCTGAAAACTCTTCCAGCTCTACCACTTTGCCACTAATTTCTTTAGCAAGAAATTCATTTTCCAAAAAGGTGGCATATTGAGAAACAAACACTTTTTGTTATTCAGCGTGGTAGAAAAAATATCCTTGGGAATTCTTAGGATATCCCACAAACTTGCAAAGAACTGACCGTGCCTCGAGTTTGTCTGGATTTTGCCTTTTGACATAGGCCGGACAACCCCTTATCTTAACTCGTTTAAAATATGGTCTCTTCCCACTCCATATCTCATATGGTTTGGTAGGTACAGATTTAGACGGAACTTGATTCAATAGGCATGCTGCTGTCCCAAGCGCATAACCCTGAAGGAAATAGGTAACTTTGCTGTACTCATCATCGAGCGCACCATATCTAATATGGTGCGATTCCTCCGTTCCGATACACCGTTGTGCTGTGGTGTATATGGAGGAGTCAGTTGAGAGAGAATCCCATTCTCTTTTAGGAAGTCCAGGAATTCATTGCTCAAGTATTCACATCCTCGATCAGATCGTAGGATTTTAATACTTTTTCCGGTTTGGTTCTCGACTTCTTGTTTATATTCTCTAAATTTCTCAAAAGCTTCTGATTTGTGTTTCATCAAGAACACATATCCGAATCTAGGGAGATCGTCAGTGAATGTAATGAAGTACGAAGAACCATCCCTGGCATGTGTACACATGGAACCGCATACATCACTATGTATCAGTCCCAACAGTTCAGTAACTCTTTCTCCGTGTCCCGTAAACGGAGTTTTGGTCATCTTGCCTTTGAGACATGACTGGCAAGTGTCATAAGATGAAAATTCAAAAAGATTCAAATATCCATCTTTATGCAACTTAGCGAGTCGTGTCGCATTGATGTGACCCAGTCTACAATGCCATAAGAAGGATTCGTTCAGTTCTGAACTCTTCCTCTTGTGTGTGTTTGTTACGCTCAGAACTGTTGATTGATTTAGAACATAAATACCATTGCACATCGTTCCTGATCCGACCAACTTTTTGTTTAGGAAAATGTTCATAACATTATCCTCTAATACAAAATTATATCCCTCTTTACTCAACAAAGAAACCGATATAATGTTGCATATCAGGTTCGACATGTAATAGCAATCGTTCAGATCCAATGTATTACCAGTTGGCAATACAAGGTGATATTCCCCGGCGGTTTTAGCTGCAACAATTGCACCATTTCCAACCCTTATGTCTTTATCACCTTCTCCAAGTTCTCTACCTTTCCTAAGCCCATGTAACTGATTACATATATGGGATCCTAACCCGGTATCTAATACCCAGGACCTAGAGGAAATGGAGAAACAGTTCTCTGTAACGAACACACCCGAACAAAATGCATCAACATGTACTTTCTTCATTCGGGTGGCATGAGAATCCTGGTATTCCCCTATATCCTGTTCAGTCTTATAACTCTTATAAAAAAGAACGGAACCAATGTTCCCCAGCACAGTATAACATGCGGGTTCGGTCAATACATCCATATTATTATCTTTATTAAGGCATGTTATGGTCGCTACCTGGAGAGAGAGAGAAGAAAACACTTTAGTGTATGCTCTTGCAAGATCAGATTGGTTATTTTCTTATCTAATCAGGATAGCTCCCACTATTTTTTTATTAAATCTTCCTTCAAACCCTAAAAGGAAAGACTAGCCGCGATTAATTACACCCTACAACTTCGCCAATCTTTCAGCCAGGCCAGTGTCGGTACTTTGAGGGAGGTTCTCCGTGCTTTCGCACGGACCTAATTAAAGTAAAACTCGTTTTCCCAGAGCGTAACCCCGTTGACACATTTCTAGACACCTACTTGATCGGCTAATTATCCTGTGTAAAACTCTCCCAGGAGTAACAATTACTCGCAGTGGGTATCGGGATCCAACTATCTCATAGAAGGTATGCAATCTCATTGCAAATCTCAACACTTGAAATTCCCGATAATATTTTGTCCCTAGCAATTTATGACCTTAACATAGTCAACAAATCATAATTGCTAGTCAAGTTCAACCCGTCATTTCCCGATTGAATTAAACCCACCTACACGACCCTTAACATAGTCAACAAAGTCGTACAACTACCCTAATCCAATCACATCTCGTGTTTTAGCAGATAAGTACTAATTAGCTACCGCACACTACGCCTTAACATAGGCAACAAACGTAGCACGAATACTAATTAGTCTTTAACTGAAATGACAGAGGGCTACGCAGGTTTTTCAGAAAACCATGAGCGTAATGAACTTGATATCGTCGTAGAATGATGTGAAATTTTGAAATGGAGTGTTTTTGAGGCTTTCATTAGTTTTGCTAAAGAGGTCACTCCCGGTGAAGGGATCTTGGCTCTTTCCTCATCGAATAAGGTGCATGACATATCATATATATCACTGTGCAAAGCAAAACTCTAAAAGCAATCAAAAGACAAATCAAGTTTTGTAGCATCTGCCAGTTTCGCTAAAGAGGTCACTCCCGGTGAAAGGATCTCAGCTCTTTCCTCATCGAATAAAGTGCAGGGTATATCATATATACCGCTATGCAAAGCAAAACTGTAGCTACCCTTTTTATAAAGTTTTGATTCTACAACATCTTTTAGGTTTCTTTTCTTTCATTAATCACATTAATGAAGTCCCATCATAAAAGTCACCTAAACATCACAGATAAATACGACGTACACTAATGCCATCTGCATTCGCCTCTATGTCCCCTCGTGCACTATTAGGTTAGGTAACTAACGGCAGAGCAGGGCAGGGCTAGCGCGGGTGTAAAACATAAGTAACGCCTATATAATATATCATATATACTATATACAGTATTTATCACAGAACATCAAATGATCATATCACAGATATCGCAGCAGAAGAAACATATGAAACATTTGATATACTAGGACGTCCGTGTTTTATTTTGAGCCTTTATAAAACACGGATTTCACGGTCGTGATGAATAGCCAAACCCACACCCCTAGAGCCCTACGAGAGCGGCAAGCAACCCTTCCAATTCTAGGGTTAGGAGACCCGGACTCGACTCCTCGAGTTGGTCTCCCTCTGGACCCTAGAACCCGGTTACTTGTGCTCCCCTCCTTGGGTCTATCCTAGTGCGGAAAAGTAAATAATATACAAATGGTGACATCAACCTCGACCCGGAAGTGCCCCAATAAAAGAATATTACATACATTTAAATTTTACATGAATGAAAATAAAAACTCTCATCTCACATAAAAACCCCGGCTATTCAGAACGCGACGATCCAATATAACATATCCAGCAACACAGAACATCACATGTCATCAGCGTAAGTAATTATGCGCATCCCAATTGTCGTTGACATATAGCAACGAAACTGGCGATCACATATTACACTTACGGTCGCAGAAAAGAAAGTGTAAAACTACAACATTTGGAATCCACAATCTCTTTAGACATCGTAAATCCGAAATATCACATATTTCGCATTTCATTCCTAACTTGTATGAATTCCACATATTGTATCACATTCCAGATAAATAGACAGTATTAAACTTTCCGATCGAATAATCAAATACTCAAGATTTCCATAATAGCTCAACACTTGAGCGGAGTTTAAAGATTCCAGAATACGTCACAGTAGCAACGGTCCAGCCGTAGAAGGGTCAAGCAAACGCCTCACATATGGCACGCCGTACTGCCCCAAACCCTAAGGTTCAAAGGGCAGTTCAAGACGGTCACATAATCGAGTTAAGGTTTGTTGTCTTCTAGAGGGTCCGTCACATTTCTTGCACGTTTTTCCGAAAGATTTAAACCCGAGAAAAATTCAACACTTGAAACTTTTTCGGGCCGGGAAAAATTGAGTTAGTGATATCCGTTCGAACATTTTAAAACTTACTAAATTATCCGGAAAAACATAACAAAATTAAATTCTCCAATCGAATCGACGATTTCAAAATAAACTCCAAAATACTCAACACTTGAGTCAAAATACTAAATATCCAGAAAAATATACACACAGAAATAGACATTACTGTACAAAATGCAAAGCCTATAGCTACAGTGATGCCGCGGATCCGCGGCCCAAGAGAGATTTGGCCGCGGTTCCGTGGTGGGATCCACTGTTCATGGGCTCGTTTTGCACAGTAATTCTTAAAATTGTCTGCTGTAATTTTCAGGAATTTTTAATTCAGAAAATCCCAGATTTAAAATTGTCCAGAGAGGGGGTTATCTTGACGTTGTCGGGTTCGATCGGGGTTTTAACTTCGTTAACACATCGCTTAATCCTCTAGCTAGGCTCTAATACCTCTCTAGGGTTACTAGGCACAATAACAAGGCTCTACAAGGCATCGACCATGCAAAAATTAAATTTTTATGTGCCGAATAACACTAAGAAAGATCGTATACTAGAGTTTAGGCGAAACAATTAGCAAGTAAACAACTTTACTCTAAAGGGAATACAAAGTACAACATTTGTAGATCGGTCCTTCACTTTTAAAGCTCCTTGATGAAGTCCCTTCGCTGCGATCAAGATTCTCCCGGACTCTTGCATGGCTTCACGAGGTGAAAGGTGCGACCTTTGCTTGAAGTCTCCGAGGCCGAAGATGATCTACGTCGAAGGAATTCCGACTCAAGCTTCTACTTCACTAACTTGAGAATTAGTGAAGCAAACACCCTATACTAAAGTGCTAATCTAGTAGAGGATGGAGAAATAGAAAGTGGGTTCTCTTTAGAATTTTATTTCTCTCACGATTTCCCACTTTGGATCAAACCCTAGCAAGCTTTTTCTTTCTTTGCAAAATGAAGAAGAAGAAGAAGAAAAGAAAGAGATGAGGATAATGATCAAATGTGTAGAGTAACCATGGTGAGTGAGTATCATATACTAACCCTTGTAGAGACATAACCCTAAGCTAATGGTTATAGTTGGGTTAATAAAAATCCATAGTAAAAACAAAATCAAGTTGAATTAGTCAATGCATCCACAAGCTTCCACAAGCTTCATGTATTTTCAAATCCTCCACTTGATTTTGCAATTACTTTAAATATTAAAAACCCAAAATAAACATTAGCATAGTGTAAGTCTCATACACCCATGGATTGTGTATCATCAACCATGATACAATATGATAACATGTTTTAAACATATATCATATATATGTTAAAGTAGTGTACAAGTGAGAAAAACCCTAAAGTGAACAAGTGTTAGTAAATGTAAACTAGTATATCTAATATACAAATATACGCTTAATTATTAAATCAACACTTGACTTAATAATCCGGTCATGTCTCATATAACCGGCTAACATCCATTGTATCGACTTATCGAATCAACACTTGATTCGATAACCCGACCATATCATATATAACCGACTGATACATATAGTCGCGAGAATAGAATACGGTATCACATACACGCATTTATTCTCGGTCTCGTACATATTACATACGTGCTCCTATTTCGTTTTGCCTGAGCCAGTAAAACCTCTGTGTAGGACTCTAAAGACTCGTCAATACGCCGGCAGTAGGTGATGATCACATCACGCACCCACAAGCCGTCAGCGGTACTAGCTGGACGTAATGGCTACCCGGGTATTGAGCGATCAGAAGATCAGCAAGCAAGCCCGCTCCAACTCCTGTAAAAGCCAGCCGGCAACACTTCCCGTACAGTCCGGTCTCCTCGTCTGATATGTCGCATATCAAGTCTAGGGGTGGTAAACGTCAGACCCCAATAACCGATAAGTCGTGCCGATGTAAGGCTTATAACGGGTTGAGAAACTACTGGTAACACTTACCAGTAAATCTCTAATCAGCCCTGGCCAGGGACTTCCCTGTTACGGCCAATCGAGCACAGCGCAGCATCAACCCCCAATACCGGGAGAGACGAAACCCCTCCTATCGCTCATTGCCTCCATGTGACTCGGGAATGTACCCAAAAACCTCCGTTTTACACGCCCTCATGGACGTGGTAAGGTGGAAATCAAAGCACGGTGGGAATCACACAAGACTCTATGACGATCTCGGGTCTACAGACTAACCTGCACAAGTGTCACCAGAGAACTGCCATCTGACGTATGGTATAATACCATCTGGGAGTTCTCGGCGAGTCCGTCCAGTGTACCCAGTCTCCACTGAGCACCCGTATACCATCTCTGATGTCAAACACCAATGAATATGGGATCATCCATCGCCCATCTCATGGGTCGAGAAGCGTATACGCTAGTCTACACTGGTATATCGATACCCCGTCTCGATACACCCACGACTAGGGACCTTGAAGGATGTACTTATGGACTACTATGTCCCCACTAGTATGATCCGCATCATAGTCAAGGTAGTCAAGTACACATCCTAAGGGCTTTACCGACATGCAACTATAAGACAGTATAAAGAGACAAGTATACATGTTAAAGTAAAGAGCAGCCAGATAGCATACTATCATGTCGAGCAAGAAAGTCCTCTCTATATATGTCCAAGCATCCAATATAATATACATCATCTGTACAATACTGGCCTCTAGGGCATACATTCAACTAACATGATTAACGCCAGGGTAAATCCAGGCGAGACATGGGTTCAATACGCTATACGATGGAGGAATTTATGGTCAAAGTGCGAACAGCGCATCGAAGAAGCTCGTGCGGTGGGTATGTTTGTGGGAACCCTTGATCCGCAAGCAACCATTTCACAATTTATGATGTTTTTCAAGCCGACTACCTTCTAGGCCTTGATTGACAAGCTAGCGCAAATGGATCAGATGGGCCATAAACCCCCATTCCAAAGCCGGACTCCCGAAATGACAAGGGGAAGGGATAAGCGATCGTTGTCGCTAACGCTCAACAACAACCGAGCAACTCGAAACCGGTTGTTCGTCAAAATAATATGCGCCCGTACGTTGCCCTTGAGGAGAGGCTAGGACGTTCTAACTCTTTTCCACGAGATAAAACGAGATGGTTATTCGAGCTGGCGTTGCGCAATCGACTCATCAATCTGCCGGATCTGAAATGTCCGTCGCAACCAAATGATGTCAATGAGCCCAACTACTGTCCTTATCATCGAGTACTAGGTCATCCGATCGAAGATTGCTACGTCTTCAAAAATTGGCTCGAAGACCAGTACCAACAGAGCAAGTTCGCGTTATCTGACAAATGGAAGGTGAATCCCCCACAGCCCCACACCTCTAAGGGAATGAATACGCCGGGGGCAACATGCTCTGTCGTTGAAGAAGCTCCTTGGGAGGTTGTATTATCAGCTAAGACAAAGGGAATGCTGAACGTCATTCAGGCATGCCCAGCGATCAAGTAGAAGAACCCGTTGGAACCGCAAGTCATTGAAGGGATGTTAAAACCACGTCAAATTCTAAAGACCGATGGTAGTGGCTCAAGCACTCGCAACCAGTCGTCAAAATCTTCAAAGAAGAAGAAGAAGAAATCAAAGAAGCCCGTGAAGCCTGACAACAAATGCACGGACTTGCAAAAATAAATCGACGCGCTGGAGGAATACAACCAGAAGGCACGGACTCCTATTACATTCCAAGAGTTCCTCAATCATGTCTTTCAAGAGGAAGATGAGAGAGAAAGTTCATCTGATGAATCTGAAGAATACGTGGCGAGCTGTCATGTGATTTCCCATTCAGTCATGGACGATGAGGAGACTCCTAGCACCGAAAAGCTGGGGGCAGATCCTGAACCAGAAATTATGGGGCCATCAGATGAAGTAATTGACGCATTCCTTAATGAAGCTCGGTTGAAAAGTAAAGATGAGCGAGAACGCGAGGCGGTCATATTTGAAAGGGCCAAGCACCAGCGACTGGATGAAAGAGCTGAGACGCTCCCGCTGGAGCAAAATACCTCCACTACTGACAAAAGCCAATTTAAGATGAGGAAAAGGTTTGCTAAGGCCATATCAATGGGCATGAAGCTACCATCCTCCGAAGGAAATATTACTGGTAAAATGGAAATGCACCCCTCCTATTGCTTATATCATCAGAAGGTTTCGCAGCCCCTCAAGAGTGCAAAGCTTTCGATAGATGGTGGCTAGGATACGTTGCTCATCGACAACATTTTAAGCGAGAGAAGCGCAAAACTCGTCGGGAGCAGAAAAGTACGACCGAAGGGTTTAACAGAACTACCGATAATTGTCGCATGGTTACTGCCGGGGGATCACAGGTGCCTACATTCGGGAGTGATTCTGATGAGGAGATGGAGATCGTCCCTCTCTTTAAAGAGTCCACCTCGGGAAAAGAAGAAGGGCAGAAGGTCTGTGAAAATATCCGGCTGCGTAATCGGACGCTGCCCGAAAAGAGTCTCGGACCCTCAAATAGAAAAGATAAGGGAAAAGAGAAGGTCCCTGAAGATATCGACTTAGATGACCAAGCTGTGGAGGAGCTAAATGACAAGAACCCGCCAAAGAGAAATAAGGTGGATTACAACGTCTTGCCGCATCTGAAGAAGCTACCCTCACAGCTCAGCATTCTTGACGCCCTTTTGCTATCAAAGGAGGCGAGAGATTCGTTAATCAAGGCACTATAGGATCCAGAGCAATTCCAAACTTTCCTGGCCGAGGAAAAGATGAATTGGAGGAAGTGCATACGGCCGATGTCGCTTTTGGTGATGAAGACCTTCTCCTTGGAACGTGCGAGCACAATCGCCCCCTTTATGTCTCAGGATACTGCCACGATATAAAGATAGGAAAGATCCTGATCGACAATGGATCCTCCGTTAATCTCCTCAATGTGCGAGTGTTAAAAGAAATCTGCATGAGCGTCCAACACCTTGCTCGGGATAAGATTACCATCTCCGGGTTTGACTCCCAATCATCAAGAACTCTTAGGTCTGTGATACTGACACTACGCTTTGGGCTACTCATCACGGACATTAAGTTCCACGTCATAGACGCCAAGACATGCTACAATGCTCTGCTCGGCCGACCGTGGTTACATGAGTACAACATCATCCCTTCTACACAACATCAGTGTATGAAGTATTCTAAGGATGGTCTCGAGTATACCGTGACGGGAGAACTGAACCCATTCTCCGTGAACGAGGTCCACAAATACGAAGATGCCAAATACTTCTTACCAGATTTCGAAGACACGGAGAGGTGTCCCAAGCGGGAGAATAAAGCTAATGCCACCGTCCCTATCTTCGACAGTGATACCGAGGAGGAAGAGGAGATAGTGTATTCGGGTCCGCCCCAATACAACAAGCCGGGGCCACCTGCTCCTACGTTGATCTTTGGTAGTGACTCGGAAGATGAGATCCATGCTGTATTCCCCGCTCGACCCTCAATACAAGCGTCCGCTGATGAAAAGCAAAGTCTACAAGTCGCCATGGTGCCGCTTAAACACCGTAAAGAACTGGATGCACTTGATATTTACAAGGTAGAAGAGCTGCAAACGTTATATATCCCTCCCAGGCGAGAAAGCAAAAAAGCAATTCTATCCTACCGCTCTGAAGAAACCAAATCGGAGAAAGAAATCTTGCATGGTGCGGATCCTACGCTTGACAGGCTTCAACCCATTCGTCTCCCCAGATATTATACAGAAGGCTTGAAAAGGTTGCTGAAACGCCAAGGGATATCCTTCAAGCAGACCGTTCGAAAAGTCAAGTTCTATGACAAAGTCTGGAACGTTCCCGGGACTCAACGCAAACTGCCCAATGGGAGAATGGAGACAAAAGGGCTTGGATACATCCGGTCAAAGAAACGAGAGCTACTAAACGGTTGCTACGTTGTGTATGACTTCGATGAAGAAGCGGACGCTCAGTGGGAGGACGCTAATCCTTAAACAGTAAAAGTTCCAGATGCAAAAGTGCCTAGTCCATCGTTTAAAGAACAAATGGTTAGGCTTATAAGGGAAGCTGGTCAAAAAGTCCGAGACGATCACAACCGCGAAATGGCCATCTACGAGAAAGCCAAAACGCAACGCCTCCTTCAACGGGCCGTCAAAGATGAAAGTGCCGCCCCCTGTCAACCTGTTATAAAAAAGGCTTGACGCAGAGGAAGAAACAAGTCGAAAGGCCAAAAAGGCGCTCAACAGCAACAAAGCGGGGCTAAGAAGCCACGCAAGCGGGAAATGAGCGGTTCCGATCTATCCCTCATGAAGAAAATAGGTCGAATCGTTTCCTCGAGACAAGACAAAGAAGATACTTGATCTTGCTCTAAAACATCAAATGCTTACACTGCCGGAGTCCAAGAACCCCGAACAAGCAGGCGAAGTCTCTGACCCAAATTATTACTCTTACCATCGAGTAATAGGGCATCCTCTCGAAGACTGCTTCACCTTCAAGAATTGGGTCGAAGATCAGTATCAGCTTGGCAAGTTCGCTCTGTCTGACAACTGGAGGATAACGCCGCCACAGAAGCACAAACCCAAAGCCACGAGAACAGAACCAACTCCATATTGGGATTGGAAGCGGATTCGCACTTGTCGCATGATAACAATAGTAAAAGAAGTGCCCGAGAACATGGATAACCTTCCCTGGTGCTTCGAAAATGGTAACGATGAGGTGATCTCAGAGTTTCCACCAGCGCCAAAAGAGTTGGAAGATGGAATCCATACCACTGCAGATAACCTCAAGAAAATTGAGTTGGGAACGGCCGACATTTATTAGTGAGCTGTTGTCTGAAGAGAAGGTGGCTTCATTAAAAGACCTGCTTATGCAGCACAAAGATTGCTTCGCATGGAACTATTCCGAAATGCCGGGATTAGATCCAGAAATTGCTGTGCATAAATTGGCAATATCCCCGAACGTCAAGCCAGTCAAACAAGCACCGAGAAGAATGCGGCTCGAGCTTGAAATGAGTATCAACGCTGAGGTCAAGAAGCTGATCCACTCTGGCTTCATCCAGGAAGTTCAATACCCTGAATGGATCGCCAACATCGTCCCGGTGATGAAGAAAAATGGGACGGTGCGCATATGTGTGGATTTCCGGGATCTCAATAAAGCCTGTCCGAAGGATGATTTCCCAGTGCCAGTCACCGAACTGATGATAGACAATACGTCCACTCATAAGGTTTTCTCCTTCGTGGACGGCTCCTCAGGGTATAATAAGATAAAGATGCATCCCGAAGACCAGAAGCACACCGCTTTTCGGACTCCTCTGGGAATATTCTGTTATAAGGTGACGCCCTTCGGTTTAAAGAATGCCGGTTCCACCTATCAGAGGGTCATGACGAAGATCTTTGATGATCTTATACACGAAATCGTCGAATGTTATATCGACGACCTCGTGGTAAAGAGCAGATCATATGAGGAACATCTTGAGCATCTCAAGACCGTATTTCAATGCCTTCGACAATACAACTTGAAAATGAACCGTCTCAAGTGTGCATTCGGAGTTTCCTCAGGTAAATTCTGGGATTCATCGTCCGACACCGAGGCATCGAGATAGATCCGTCGAAGATCAAGGCGATCATGGAAATGCCTCCGTCGAGAACCCTCAAACAGTTACGGTCTCTCCAGGGGAAGCTCGCGTATATACGACGATTTATAGCTAACCTTTCAGGCAAGTGCCGCCCTTACAGCAACCCGATGAAGAAGGGAACCCCGTTCGTCTGGGACCAAAAATGCCAAAGCGCACTAGACAAGATCAAGAAGTACCTCCAGAATCCGCCGGTATTGGCTGCTCCGGTCAAGGGAAAACCTCTCATTCTCTATACAACCGCCCTCGAAGGTTCCTTAGGCGTATTATGGGCACAAGAGAACGATCAAGGGAATGAAAGAGCACTCTAATATCTGAGTCGAGTTCTACTAGGGGCAGAAAGCAACTACTCTCTCATTGAAAAACACTGCCTGGCGTTGTTCTTTGCGATAACGAAGCTCAGGCACTACGCATTGGCACATGAAGTCCGTCTCATCTCGAAGGTGGGCCCTCTTAAATATTTAATGTCAAAGGCCATATTGACGGGGCGACTCGCTAATTGGGCTCTGCTCTTGATGGAGTTCTCGATAACGTATCAACCTCTCAATGCAGTGAAAGGCCAGGCCATTGCCGACTTCCTCGCTGAGCACCCGATACCTGCCGACTCTCCTCTGAATTGCGAGTTGCCAGATGAACATGCGTTTGACGCTATCGATGGAACGACACCCGATGGGAACTCTATTTTGATGGTGCGTCTTCCATGAAGAAGCGCAAACAAAGTGCGCCAATAGTCAAATCAGGGGTAGGCCTCATCTTCGTGACCCCACGAGGTGGAATAATGCGCTTCGCTTTCTCCTTAACAGAGCCGAGGACGAATAACGAAGCCAAATATGAAGCCTTGATAGCAGGTCTCGAGATCGCCATCGACATGGGAATTGAAAACCTCCTCATATACGGAGATTCTCGACTGGTCGTAGTCAAGTAAACGGCAACTACCAAACGTGCAAACCGGAGTTGGTGAAGTACGGTGAAAAGGTGCAACAAATGTTGACCCAAATTCCCTCCTATACGTTGGAAAGCATAACGCGCGTGGAAAACAGCAAAGCAGGTGCGTTGGCCAAGCTTGCTAAAGAACTGGCTGACGAGAACCTCGATGACGTTAGAATCGTGGTACAAAGCCATCGGGTGCTGGCCTCAGCAGAAATATCTTCGGAATAACCCGAAGAAAAGGGAGTGACTGAGCAGACGACCTTGCAAATAAAAGACCGGGAAAAGGCTGAGGATTGGAGAGAAGTCCTTATAGACTACTTCAAATACCGTCGAACGCCCGAAGATGCGTCCTCAAAACATTAGCTTATGAAACGACCGTTGTCTTTTGCCTTCGTCAATGTTACTCTATACAAGAGGTCGGTTGATTCTTTGTGGTTGAGATGCGTAGGACCCGATGAAGTGAAAAGAGTCGTTCAGGAAGTTCATGACGGACTCTTTGGTTCTCACCAAGCAGGCCCGAAGATGAAGCTAAAGATTAAACGGATGGTCTACTACTGGCCCACGATGATCCAGGACTGCCTCGAATATGCGAAGCAATGCCACTCGTGCCAAATCCATGGGGATTTCATTCACCTGCATCCAAATCCATTACATCCAACGGTGGCTAGCTGGCCGTTCGAGATGTGGGGAACTGACATAGTCGGCCCCATCAAACCAGCATCGTCTAGGGGACATCGTTTCATCCTGGCGACGACTGACTACTTCTCCAAATGGGCAGAAGCAATACCATTGAGAGATGTGAAGACGGAGAATATCCTCCATTTCTTCAAGACGCACGTCATATATCGGTTTGGAACTCCACGACGGATCATCTCCGATAACGGGCCAGCTTACAGAAGCCACAAGATCAGTCGCTTCGCGCAACAACACAATATAGACTGGAGATATTCCTCGGTTTATAATCCGCGAGCTAATGGTCTAGCTGAGGCCTTCAACAAGACTTTGACAAAGATCATGAAGAAAACGGTGTCCCGAAATAAGAAGGACTTGCATGAGAGGCTGCAAGAAGCTCTTTAGGCATATCAAACTACGTTCAAGACATCCACGAACGCAACGCCATATGCGTTGGTATTCGGTACAGAAGCAGTACTCCCCCTCGAGATAGAGTTACCCTCTCTTCGAGTGGTGGTCCACTACAAGCTGACGGACGAAGAAAATGCTCACCTCCGGCTTGAGGAGCTTGATGCCCTTGACGAGACCCGGCTCATAGCGCAACAAAATCTGGAAGACTATAAAGCAAAGATGACGCGCTCATATGAAAGATTGACCCGGCCGAGGACATTCCACCAAGGCGAACTCGTGCTAGTGGTCAAAAGACCTATGATCCCCAATCACGCCAAGCGGGGAAAATTCGAGCCGAACTATGAAGGCCCGTACATCATAGACAAGGTCTACCAGGGTGGAGCCTATCTACTCATGGATATGCACGGTGAAAGGCCTTATAAGACAATAAACGGTCTATTCTTAAAGAAATACGACGTTTAGCGAGTTACCGCCTAGGTCAATGATAGATGACGACGACTATGTCCGCTCGCTATCTTCCTAAGCTCAAACTTTATAAGCAGTAGCCAACCTCCTCCAATGAAGGACCGAAATGTCCTTAAACTAATGGTGGACCGAGACGTCCTTAAACTAATGCCGGACCGGAATGTCCTTAAACTAATGACCGGACCGAAACGTCCTTAAACTACTATCACAGCATCCTTAGGCTGACGAGATTAAAAAATAAAAAATAAATAAAATAAAATAAAAAATATATATATAATAAATAAAAACGGCATGTCCATAAGCAAAAAGGGCACGGATGATAACCCGAAAGGACTCCGTGAGTAAAAACAGCAGGGCTACCGGTGAGTGTTCGTGAAAACCCGAAAGGGCGGGACCTCGTAATAAAAAAAAAAGAATATAAAAGGAATAAAAAACGGTATGTCCATAAGCAAAATGGGCATGGATGAAACCCCGAAAGGGCTCCGTGAGTAAAAACAGCAGGACTACCGGCGAGTGTTTGTGAAAACCCGAATGGGCGCAACCTCGTTAAAAGACACTTATAAGGTCCTCTCGACCTTGTAAGGAGAAACCACCCGCGTGAGATCCTTACGATACACAAGGGAGAAACACACTTAGGGATCCCTACGATTCCTAAGGAGAAAATACACTTGCGAGATCCTCACGACTTGTAAGGAGAACTCTCTTATGGGACCCTCACGGCTCATAAGATTTGAAAGTCTTAAGTTACAGAAACCTAAACCTGTGCTTAAGCAACCCCCACAACTTCCAATATTGCCCTACAAGTGGTCCAATACTGGCCCTTGTATACAATCCACGGGCGTGAATAAACATTTCCCTAACCAAGTCCGGTCCGTGACTGGGGATATGTTCGCATGACCCTTGTAGGTCCTCTCGACTTACAAAGAGAAAACCCTCTTGTAGGATCCATACGACTTACAGAGGAACAAACACTTAGGAATCCTCATGATTCCCAAGAAGAAAATACACCTACAAGATCCTCATGACTTGTAGGGAGAGATACCTTTGTGAGACCCTTACGGTTCATGAAGTCAAAAGCCTTAGGCAACAGGACCTTAACGCTGTTCGCTAAGCCACCCTTGTTCGACATCGACAAAAGCAGATGATGATTCGCTCCAGGCAATATCCCAGTTGTAGCGGTGCTGATGCTGAAGTCGGTGTCTAATTTCAGGTTTACGGCGAAAAGCTAGTAGGCCGCACATGCATATGAAATAGCCGAAATGATGGGGCAACTTGCAATAAAAAGCAGCAAGTAAAAACGTATGCACAAGATATAGCCGAAAAGATCGGGCAACTCGCAGTAAAAACCAGAGAGTAAAAATAAAATAAACAGCCGAAATGATTGGGCACCGCGAAAAATAGCCAAAATGATTGGGCAATCGCGACTTTCGCAATATAAAAGCTGAAATGATAGAGTATCACGGAAATAAAACAAAAGAAAATGATGATATAACTTTGGCCCTATAGTTGAGATCACATCGATCCCTGTATACAATCCAAGGGCATAAAGGAAGAGGGAACCATACTTTCCCAACAGGCTCCGCCAGAAAATGAAGCCAAATCTCGACGGTTCATCCCAACCTAGAAGAAACCAGTGTCTTCGCCAAAATACCTCAATTCAGGGAAACCATCGTCCTTGATGAGAGCCTCCTGATTCGCGTGGACTTGCAGAGCAACCAGTGTCTCTGTGGGAAATTCTCGATTCGTTTCAACACCAGTGAAACAAATAATCCTTGGCAAATACCTTAATTCAGGGAAACCAGCGTCCTTGATGAGAGCCTCCTGATTCGCGTCGACTCGCAGAGCAACCAGTGTCTCCATGAGAAATTCTCGATTCGTTTTAACACCAGGGAAACAAATAATCCTTGGCAAATACCTCAATTCAGGGAAACCAGCGTCCTTGATAAGAGCCTCCTGATTCGCGTCGACTCGCAGAGAAAGCAGTGTCTCCGTGTGAAATTCTCGATTCGTTTCAACACCAGGGAAACAAATAATCCTTGGCAAATACCTCAATTCAGGGAAACCAGCGTCCTTGATGAGAGCCTCCTGGTTCGCGTCGACTCGCAGAGCAACCAGTGTCTCCATGGGAAATTCTCGAACCATATCAACACCAGGGAAACAAATAATCCTTGGCAAATACATCAATTCAGGGAAACCAGCATCCTTGATAAGAGCCACCTGATTCGCATCGACTCGCAGAGAAACCAGTGTCTCCGTGGGAAATTCTCGATTAGTTTCAACACCAGGGAAATAAATAATCCTTGGCAAATACCTCAATTCAGGGAAACCAGCGTCCTTGATGAGAGCCTCCTGATTTGCGTTGACTCGCAGAGCAACCAGTGTCTCGGTGGGAAATTCTCGATTCGTTTCAACACTAGGGAAACAAATAATCCTTGGCAAATACCTCAATTCAGGGAAACCAGCGTCCTTGATAAGAGCCTCCTGATTCGCGTCGACTCGCAGAGAAACCAGTGTCTCCGTGGGAAATTCTCGATTCGTTTCAACACCAGGGAAACAAATAATCCTTGGCAAATACCTCAATTCAGGGAAACCAGCGTCCTTGATGAGAGCCTCCTCATTCGCGTCGACTCGCAAAGCAACCAATGTCTCCGTGGGAAATTCTCGATTCGTTTCAACACCAAGCAAACAAATAATCCTTGGCAAATACCTCAATTCAGGGAAACAAGCGTCCTTGATGAGAGCCTCCTGATTCGCGTCGACTCGCAGAGCAACCAGTGTCTCCGTGGGAAATTCTCGATTCGTTTCAACACCAGGGAAAGAAATAATCCTTGGCAAATACCTCAATTCAGGGAAACCAGCGTCCTTGACAAGAGCCTCCTGATTCGCGTCGACTCGCAGAGAAACCAGTGTCTCCGTGGGAAATTCTCGATTCGTTTCAACACCAGGGAAATAAATAATCCTTGGCAAATACCTCAATTCAGGAAAACCAGAGTCCTTGATGAGAGCCTCCTGATTTGCGTTGACTCGCAGAGCAACCAGTGTCTCTGTGGGAAATTCTCGATTCGTTTCAACACCAGGGAAACAAATAATCCTTGGGAAATACCTCAATTCAGGGAAACCAGTGTCCTTGATAAGAGCCTCCTGATTTGCGTCGACTAGCAGAGAAACCAGTGTCTCCGTGGGAAATTCTCGATTCGTTTCATTACCAGGGAAACAAATAATCCTTGGCAAATACCTCAATTCAAGGAAACCAGCGTCCTTTATGAGAGCCTCCTGATTCGCAACGACTCGCAGAGCAACCAGTGTCTCCGTGGGAAATTCTCGATTCATTTCAACATCGGGGAAAAAAATAATCCTTGGCAAATACCTCAATTCAGGGAAACCAGCAACCTTGATAAGAGCCTCCTGATTCGCGTCGACTCGCAGAAAAACCTGTTTCTCCGTGGGAAATTCTCGATTCGTTTCAACACCAGGGAAACAAATAATCCTTGGCAAATACCTCAATTCAGGGAAACCAGCGTCCTTGACAAGAGCCTCCTGATTCGCGTCGACTCGCAGAGAAGCCAGTGTCTCCGTGGGAAATTCTCGATTCGTTTCAACACCAGGGAAATAAATAATCCTTGGCAAATACCTCAATTCAGGAAAACCAGCGTCCTTGATGAGAGCCTCCTGATTTGTGTTGACTCGCAGAGCAACCAGTGTCTCTGTGGGAAATTCTCGATTCGTTTCAACACCAGGGAAACAAATAATCCTTGGCAAATACCTCAATTCAGGGAAACCAGCGTCCTTGATGAGAGCCTCCTGATTTGCGTTGACTCGCAGAGCAACCAGTGTCTCTGTGGGAAATTCTCGATTCGTTTCAACACCAAGGAACCAAATAATCCTTGGCAAATACCTCAATTCAGGGAAACCAGCGTCCTTGATAAGAGCCTCCTGATTCGCGTCGACTCGCAGAGAAACCAGTGTCTCCGTGGGAAATTCTCGATTCGTTTCAACACCAGGGAAACAAATAATCCTTGGCAAATACCTCAATTCAGGGAAACCAGCGTCCTTGATGAGAGCCTCCTCATTCGCGTCGACTCGCAAAGCAACCAATGTCTCCGTGGGAAATTCTCGATTCGATTCAACACCATGGAAATAAATAATCCTTGGCAAATACCTCAATTCAGGGAAACAAGCGTCCTTAATTAGAGCCTCCTGATTCGCGTCAACTCGCAGAGCTACCAGTGTCTCCGTGGGAAATTCTCGATTCGTTTCAACAATAGGGAAACAAATAATCCTTGGCAAATACCTCAATTCAGGGAAACCAGCGTCCTTGACAAGAGCCTCCTGATTCACGTCGACTAGCAGAGAAACCAGTGTCTCCGTGGGAAATTCTCGATTCGTTTCAACACCAGGGAAACAAATAATCCTTGGCAAATACCTCAATTCAGGGAAACCAGCGTCTTTGATGAGAGCCTCCTGATTTGCGTTGACTTGCAGAGCAACCAGTGTCTCTGTGGGAAATTCTCGATTCGTTTCAACACCAGGGAAACAAATAATCCTTGGCAAATACCTCAATTAAGGGAAACCAGTGTCCTTGATAATAGCCTCCTGATATGCGTCGACTCGCAGAGAAAGCAGTGTCTCCGTGGGAAATTCTTGATTCGTTTCATTACCAGGGAAACAAATAATCCTTGGCAAATACCTCAATTCAGGGAAACCAGCGTCCTTTATGAGAGCCTCCTGATTCGCGTCGACTCGCAGAGCAACCAGTGTCTCCGTGGGAAATTCTCGATTCGTTTCAACATCAGGGAAACAAATAATCCTTGGCAGATACCTCAATTCAGGGAAACCAGCGTCCTTGATAAGAGCCTCCTGATTCGCGTCGACTCGCAGAGAAACCTGTGTCTCCGTCGGAAATTCTCGATTCATTTCAACACCAGGGAAACAAATAATCCTTGGCAAATTCCTCAATTCAGGGAAACCAGCGTCCTTGATGAGAGCTTCTTGATTCGCGTCGACTCGCAGAGCAACCATTGTCTCCGTGGGAAATTCTCGATTCGTTTCGACACTAGGGAAACAAATAATCCTTGGCAAATACCTCAATTCCGGGAAACCAGCGTCCTTGATGAGAGCCTCCTCATTCGCGTCGACTCGCAAAGCAACCAATGTCTCCGTGGGAAATTCTCGATTCGTTTCAACACCAAGGAAACAAATAATCCTAGGCAAATACCTCAATTCAGGGAAACAAGCGTCCTTGATGAGAGCCTCCTGATTCGCATCGACTCGCAGAGCAACCAGTGTCTCCGTGGGAAATTCTCGATTCGTTTCAACACCAGGGAAACAAATAATCCTTGGCAAATACCTCAATTCAGGGAAACCAGCGTCCTTGACAAGAGCCTCCTGATTCGCGTCGACTCGCAGAGAAACCAGTGTCTCCGTGGGAAATTCTCGATTCGTTTCAACACCAGGGAAATAAATAATCCTTGGCAAATACCTCAATTCAGGAAAACCAGCGTCCTTGAAGAGAGCCTCCTGATTTGCGTTGACTCGTAGAGCAACTAGTGTCTCTGTGGGAAATTCTCGATTCGTTTCAACACCAGGGAAACAAATAATCCTTGGCAAATACCTCAATTCAGGGAAACCAGTGTTCTTGATAAGAGCCTCCTGATTTGCGTCGACTAGCAGAGAAACCAGTGTCTCCGTGGGAAATTCTCGATTCGTTTCATTACGAGGGAAACAAATAATCCTTGGCAAATACCTCAATTCACGGAAACCAGCGTCCTTTATGAGAGCCTCCTGATTCGTGTCGACTCGCAGAGCAACCAGTGTCTCCGTGGAAAATTCTCGATTCGTTTCAACATCAGGGAAAAAAATAATCCTTGGCAAATACCTCAATTCAGGGAAACCAGCATCCTTGATAAGAGCCTCCTGATTCGCGTCGACTCGCAGAAAAACCTGTGTCTCCGTGGGAAATTCTCGATTCGTTTCAACACCAGGGAAACAAATAATCCTTAGCAAATACCTTAATTCAGGGAAACCTGCGTCCTTGATGAGAGCCTCCTGATTCGCGTCGACTCGCAGAGCAACCAGTGTCTCCGTGGGAAATTCTCCATCCGTTTCAACACCAGGGAAACAAATAATCCTTGGCAAATACCTCAATTCAGGGAAACCAGCGTCCTTGATAAGAGCCTCCTGATTCGCATCGACTCGCTGAGAATCCATTGTCTCCATGGGAAATTCTCGATTAGTTTCAACACCAGGGAAACAAATAATCCTTGGCAAATACCTCAATTCAGGGAAACCAGCATCCTTGATGAGAGCCTCCTGATTTGCGTTGACTCGCAGAGCAACCAGTGTCTCTGTGGGAAATTCTCGATTTGTTTCAACACCAGGGAAACAAATAATCCTTGGCAAATACCTCAATTCAGGGAAACCAGCGTCCTTGATAAGAGCCTCCTGATTCGCATCGACTCGCAGAGAAACCAGTGTCTCCGTGGGAAATTCTCGATTCGTTTCAACACCAGGGAAACAAATAATCCTTAGCAAATACCTCAATTCAGGGAAACCAGCGTCCTTGATGAGAGCCTCCTCATTCGCGTCGACTCGCAAAGCAACCAATGTCTCCGTGGGAAATTCTTGATTCGATTCAACAGCATGGGAACAAATAATCCTTGGCAAATACCTCAATTCAGGGAAACAGGCGTCCTTGATTAGAGCCTCCTGATTCGCGTCGACTCGCAGAGCTACCAGTGTCTCCGTGGGAAATTCTCGATTCGTTTCAACACCAGGGAAACAAATAATCCTTGGCAAATACCTCAATTCAGGGAAACCAGCGTCCTTGACAAGTGCCTCCTGATTCGCGTCGACTCGCAGAGAAACCAGTGTCTCCGTGGGAAATTCTCGATTCGTTTCAACACCAGGGGAACAAATAATCCTTGGCAAATACCTCAATTCAGGGAAACCAGCGTCCTTGATGAGAGCCTCCTGATTTGCGTTGACTTGCAGAGCAACCAGTGTCTCTGTGGGAAATTCTCGATTCGTTTCAACACCAGGGAAACAAATAATCCTTGGCAAATACCTTAATTAAGGGAAACCAGTGTCCTTGATAATAGCCTCCTGATATGCGTCGACTCGCAGAGAAACCAGTGTCTCCGTGGGAAATTCTCGATTCGTTTCATTACCAGGGAAACAAATAATCCTTGGCAAATACCTCAATTCAGGGAAACCAGCGTCCTTTATGAGAGCCTCCTGATTCGCGTCGACTCGCAGAGCAACCAGTGTCTCCGTGGGAAATTCTCGATTCGTTTCAACATCAGGCAAACAAATAATCCTTGGCAGATACCTCAATTCAGGGAAACCAGCGTCCTTGATAAGAGCCTCCTGATTCGCGTCGACTCGCAGAGAAACCTATGTCTCCGTCGGAAATTCTCGATTCGTTTCAACACCAGGGAAACAAATAATCCTTGGCAAATTCCTCAATTCAGGGAAACCAGCGTCCTTGATGAGAGCTTCTTGATTCGCGTCGACTCGCAGAGCAACCATTGTCTCCGTGGGAAATTCTCGAGCGTTTCGACACTAGGGAAACAAATAATCCTTGGCAAATAACTCAATTCAGGGAAACTAGCGTCCTTGATGAGAGCCTCCTGATTCGCGTCGGCTCGTAGAGAAACCAGTGTCTCCGCAGGAAATTCCCGATTCGTCTCAACTTGCAAAATGAAGCCTCAGGCAGCAGGGATTAAAAAAGTTGTTTCCTGAACAATGGGACCCTGCAAGTCGGTCAAAACCGGTCTCTTGCATACTATTCATGGGTTTCACTCTCCAAAGTCGAGTTTCGAAAAGGAGGGAAACAATCGCTTACGGGTCCTCTCGACTCGTAGGAAGGAAAATTCTCTTATAGGATCCTTACGACTTATAAGAGGAAACGCACTTGGGAATCCTCACGATTCCCAAGGAGAAAATCCACCTATGAGATCCTCTCGATCCGTAGGGAGAAAAGTCTCTATGAGACCCTCACGGCTCATAGAGTTGAAAAGTCTTAGGCGGCAGATCTGAACCTGCGGTCTACGCCATCGCTATTTCTTGAGGAAATCAAGATGCGTGCTCTATTATCTGTCAACCATGTTTACTAAGGTGGCATACTGATAATAAAAGAAAGAAAAGGTGAAGAAGTGACACAAGACATTACAAAGAATGTTTATCTTTTATTCATAAACTTGATTGAGTACAAGATACATTGTGTTAAAGAATTAAAAATATATATGCATTTTTTACAAGTACAAATGATACAAAAAGGGATAGCTACTGAGTAGGAAGTGTCTTTAACAAATCCGCAAGTTTTTCTCGCACTTCCTTCAGCGCCTCCTCCAGAATGGCTGTCGCGGCCACTTCCGCTTCCACCTGGGCCGGCTGCTGCAAAAAGCATGAAAGTTGCTCCTCCGCCGCCTTCTGGGCTGCTTCCTGGTTAGGTTCATCCCGCTCAACAACGTCAAGCTGTTGCCTCAGTGATAACCCTTCGGAGAGGCATTGCAGAAGGCCCTCAAAGATAACCTTCAGCCGTGCAGCGTTGGCCTCCACCCGAGCATGCAGTTGGGAGTCTCAAAACGCTCCATACGCCTTGAAGTAACTTCTTGTTCGAGATGGCGGAAGTAAGAAGCACTCTGCTCAATCCACGCTGCTCTTTGATTGCTGGCGGCTAAGGTCTCGGGAGCGGGACGCATCGACTCCGGCTGATGCAGGCGAGCCTCGATCTCCCTGCAATAGTTAACCCAAGACGTGATGATGCCTTCGTCATGGAAGTTCATGAGTATCACCAGCGTCGGGTTAACCGCCGTAGCAAAGGCTGCAGCAGATGTAGGAGTCTCGACGTCGAGTTCCTCAACGTAATCGCCCAACATGCGCAGACTATTCGCGGCGCCTTTCAAAGATGGACGTCTCAGATAAGGACCTGCCGGCATTGTGATGCCAGGCTCGAAGGGCGCCGAGACCGGAACGACAGCTGAAAAGACAAAATGCGATTAGATGACGATTCAAGAGATATGGAAAAAAGTCATTGAGGAGGTAGTCTACTATACCAGTTGAAGCAGGTGGCAAGGCCGGAAGGGCCGGTGGCGCGACCGATCTTTCTTCTCCCCCTTCGAGTTGTAGCACTGCAGCCAGGACGAGAAAAAGTTAGAAATAATTCCATCACCAAAAAAGAAAGATATCAGTCGGGAACTATACTCACCAGTGCCACCAGAGGGAGAAGCGAGTTCAGATGGGAAGGAGAAGTGTGGGAGCAACACTTGATATAGATGATCAAAGAGCACTCCTGAAAAGACACAACAGTACGACATTAGTACACAAATTATACGTCTGAAAGATAAGATTAATAAGTTGCAAACCCATACCTTCCAACATCTTCGATGGTATAAGATAGGGTTGAGAGGTGACCACCGCCAAGGTAGTCGTTGAAGGCGCTCCCTCGAGCAGTGGGGCGTCGGCGCTGGTTGCACCTGCGTTACGAACAAAGGTGAACTTGTCATAAATGATTGTAAGGTAAAGAAAGACAACAACTTGGGATTTACCTGATGAGCTGCCAGCAGAAACGGAGGCGACTCCCTCCTCCATCGACATGAGTCCACCGCCCGTGGCCTCATCACCCAACTTAATGGGGGCGGTCGTCGTGCTCACGCGGCCAGGAGACGGCGGAAGATCGTAGGCTGGGAGGGCAATGATCGGAGCATTGCCGGACTCTTGAGAGAGAGCGGCTGACTCTTCCCCAAGGGTCATGCCCATCTCATCTGCTACTTCTTCGGGCTCCGCGGTCTCCATCGGCTCATCCGCCGTCACCACGAGGTCGCCGGCCTCAAGCGCCTCGTCCGCCACTACCCTGGGCTCAGTTATAACAATCATTTCATTTGCCGCCACTTCAGGCTTGGCATCAATGACCTTCTCGGCTGCAGATCCCTCGGCCCCCAACTCAGGCTCCACAACCCCAGCGACGTTGCCCACCGTCGGCTCAAGTTCGGCCGGTGCCTCCCCCACTGTTTCCTTGGGTTCGATAGTCTCTGCCTCCCCCTCGGTCGGACTTGGCCCTGCAAGATGAGATGCATAAGAACCGGCGAGTTTACAATTTTTACAAACAAAATTCTGAAAGAAGTATTGCCTGAGGTGGACTTCTCATTACCCTCCCTATTGGCGTGAATCGCCTGTCTATGAGCTGTAGACAGGGCGACTGGGGACTCTTCTGACGGGGTATCGGCACGAGGAACAGTGCTTGGGCCCGCTCCAATGGCCAAGGCAGCTCTACGTGCATTTGCTTCGCTCCTCGATCGCTTCCTTTCCTCCCGGGCTGTCGCGATGGACCTCTTTGACGCTTCCTTCATTAAGGCGTTGTCGTCTTCATTCAGAGATGCCTCCAGTGCCTTTAAGGCATCTCTCATCGGCTCTTCAAGACGGACCTCCTGCGGTAACCCTGAGGAAGCAGGAACATCGGCAGCTGGTAGAACATCTGCGTCGCTTGGTGGGAACGGCATTGAGGTCCCTGCGATAAAAGGGAGAAGTTAGATCGACGATAACACAAGGAAAATGAAAACTTGATGAATTGAAACTTACTAAGGCCTAGAGACGCTCTAAGGCGTTCCTCCTCTTGGAAGGTCTTGAGGGAAGCGGCAATGGCTTCTTCAGTGGTGATGCCTCTTGGAAGAAAAGAAGGAAAAATATTAGTCAAAAGCAATAATAAAGATATGATGCAATAGAAAATGCAACTAGTGATTACCTGATTCCGCAAGCTTAGCCAGCCATGCGTCACGCCTCGCCAACCGCTCCGAACCTTCGAGGGCGGCCTCCAAGTCCGTGTCATCCGGCGACATGACTAATCCCTCATTAGTCCCATATTCACTTAGGCCCTCGGCATAGGGAGCGTGGGGTTCCTGACCGAACGCGAAGTCTGCGGCGAAGAGCGACTTCTTTTTCTTCTGCCCGCCAACCCTCGGTGCACGCGGGATCGACTTACGCTTAGAAGCTACCTTGGGACGGCGAGTCCCGATGTCCGCACCCACACCAGACTCCGGAAAGGCTACAACCACTATCTCCACTGGAGCACAGGGCGCTGGAGGTGCATCCGCAATATCGGGGAGCGGCAATCCGTGCAGAGGACTTTGCGCACGCGATGGTCCGGCTCTGTCATCTTTCAGTGGAGGCACTACCGGGGTCCTTGGCACTAAAGCAGTGTTGCGGTCGCTACCTGGAGGCGCACCCTTACGGTCGACCAGCAATCGCCTTTCCTCCATTATAACGGCTCCCGTCGAATGACTGTACCATTCTGTATATACCCTGATGAGTCGTGGGGCGCAAGCCGGCTCACTGATAAAGAAGTGGGAGCCCGTGTTTAGACGCATGAAATGATGCAGCGCGCTCTCCATCACTTTTTCGGTCGCAGTAGGTTTCGATAAGAAAGCCTCCAGCGGTACCCCTTGATTGTAGCTCAGCTGTTGGGCGAAACGATGCGTGTTATATCTCATGAAAATCGCCACCCCGTACTGCCTAAACACCAAGAAGCCCGGTCTGATAGAATATAAGTGGATGGTCTCCCGGGCAGTTAAAACTGAAGCTCCATCCTTGAAAGTGTCTTGCAATGGACGCACCGCAGTGGTAGACGCCTTTCCAATAGTCAACACCTTGTCGATAAAAGACATACCGGCTCCAACGGTATGGGGGCGAAGGAGTAAACCCTTGGCATTCCGTGGCGATGGACTCACAATTGATGCGCCAACCAACTGTATGATGCGAGGGAAGCTGCACCTGTCGTAGAACGACGGCCTTTTATGCATGCCGAAAACGCCCGACGTATGTAGCTTGAGCCACGACATGAAATAGTGCATCGGGAAAATCACGTGCAGCACCCCAGGCTTATTAGCATCCGCCGCTCGACTGAGGCTGTGGTACAAATGTGCCTGGCCGGCTATCCCAACGGCTACCTTTACCCCTATGGTCATCCGGTGAGCCGGGTAAAAGACAGAGGGTCGCATATAGCGAGAATGCATTAGGAGCGGAAACCAACTCAGCCATAGCCCAAGAAATCCTAAGAAAAAGGCTTCATCGTCCATCCCAGGGGCCGCAATTTCCGCAAAAGACACAGTCGGGGAATTAGGAAGGAAAAAACCCTTTTGGTCTATTTCCTTCGCCGGTAGGTTATCCAAACCTAGAACGAAAAGGTCCTCGAGAGTGGAGAACTTGACAGCTTCTGCCGAAAGGGCGCTTGGGTGAAGGAACCGGGCGATGAAGTCCTCAAAAATAACTCCGCGGCTCCCACGCTGAATGAAAAGGGCCTCGTAGATGTTCAACACCTTGATCAGACTTGGGAATTGGTGTTGAACAGCATTCCCCGGCGTGAGGCCCCTTACCACCGGCTTGGCACCAAAGACATACTCATCTGTCGGAAGCAATTCCTCATAATGCTCCCCTATAACCGGTAAACCGGAGACTTCTGTGAACTCCTCCAGAGAAATCGACACTTCCCGATCAATTGCGAGGAAAGTGTGAGTGGGGATGTTCTACTGCTCAAAGAAGGCTTTGAACCACCAGGTGGGAAGCGTAGGATACTGGAAGAGGGAGACGTAGACCGCGGTGTACAACCCTAGCCTTATCAACTGCGACTTCTTCGTCGAAAGGATATACCGAGCCCATGGCAGGTAGCCGATTGGGTGGCGGGGAATCAGACCTATGTTATATGATTGCCCCCAAGGTCGCGCCTTGCCTTGACAAATACGGCTTCCCAGGATATCCAAAACCATAGGATGCTGGACCGGGATTGCATCTATGGTCGGATGAAGAAAACCATTCGATGTCCAATCAACCATCTCCACGGCATACTGCACCGGGGGTGGGCTGGCGTAATGAATCGCCGTGATGGATTCTGACGGTACTGCGCATGTGAAGCTCTGTCGACCCATAATAATCTGATTGTACCACGACCCACAAAGGTGGAGACTCTTATATTCCGGGTCATGGTCCCTAATCATAGCCAAAACTTCACGGTCCAAGGGCGCTTCAGGAAATCCCTCCTCTGAACGAGCAAACGGGAATGAGGTGTCGAGAGACATAATCGCTGCAAATGAACAGAAATTAGCCGTTAGTGTTGTAATTCCAACGCTTGGAGTTTAAGAAATTTTTTCACTAATTAATTAATTAAATTAAAAACCAATTAAATTAAAATTAATTAATTACACTACACAGCAGTGCAGTGAGTAAGAGACCGAAGGGGAACCCACAAAATCCGGATAACAATACGTCAGTTAACAAGACAACCCCATCATTGGATGAGATTGCCAATTGGTCTCCAAGAAAATATTCCCATTAATAAAAAATCCCTGGAGACAAGGAGGAAATCTCCTCTTTCAGAGCAAACCTCTGTCACAGAGTGACACTTGTCAAACTTTGGTCTCAGGGGAATAAGATTCCTTAAAAGAGCCTAGCTCTGTGATGATGATGAGAAAATTTATTTAAAACTCCTAAAGAAATCAAAAATTTTGAATACTCTTAAAAGTTCTTCACTTTTAGATAAAAAAAGATCTATTTTTGGATCCATGAGCAAAGCTCTGCTCATGGGTTAAAACCCATGAAAAAAATCTCTGTAGATCTATGGATTTATGAGAGCAAAGCTCTGTTGGTGAAGCCCCAAAGGGGATTTCTTTAGATCCGAAGATCTATGAGAGCAAAGCTTTATTGGTTAATTAAAATTAATCTAACCTAAGATTAATTTTACATAATGTTTTTTTTTTTAACTTGGAAAATTAGAGCAATGCTCTAAAGTTCTGGAAACGAGAGCAAAGCTCTGAAGTTCTATGCAAGAGCAAAGCTCTGGGAATAAAAATCTAGAAAATGGTGAAGTTTTCTAAAGGGCCAGAGGTCCTATTTATAAGGCGCTTGCGCCCCTTTAGCTCACCCGTTGACCCAACGGTCAGAATCTTGCCACCGCTGCACTCACATGCGTGCCACGTGAGCGCAACGGTGGGGGGGCATTTGTTTCCCCCAATCAGAGCAAAGCTCTATTTGAATTTCAAAATTCAAAATTCGAAGCAACGCTTCAGATTATTTGCACTGCGCGCAATGCGCCACGTGTCAAAAGCTGATACATCAGCGCAGCGCTCGAGGCAACGCGCCCAATCAGAGCAAAGCTCTATTTAAAGCAAAATTAAAGGAAGCAACGCTTCAGTTGCGCAAGCGCTGCGCTGCGCGACACATGTCAGCGCAGATGCGCTCGTGCAATTGCGCTGCGCTTTGCGCTGCGCGACACGTGTCAGCGCAGATGCGCTAGCGCAGTTGCGCTGCGCTGTGCGCTGCTCGACACGTGTCACGTGCTGGGGCGTTTGCGCCGAACAGAATTAAATTGGAGTAAGATTTTTTCTGTTCTTGTTAAAACAAGAAGATTGCCTTCTGTAAAACAGAAGCCCTTGGATCAAAGATCCAATGGTGGGGAAAATTCTCCAAATCACTCAGAGAAAGATCTCTTTAACAAATTTATAGACACTATATAAAGACCCCTAGACCTCAAATCAAAGGCATCAACAATTGTGAGAAATCAAGAATTTAAAACAGAGAGAACTCTGAAGAAATTTCAGGAAGAAAAAAGGTAAAAACCTTTAAGATAGAAGAATTTCTTCTAGTAAATCATTGATCTAAGAACAAGATCAATGATCTTCAATAAAAACAAATAAAAATAGTGCTTTGCACTTATGAACCATTGGTTCTCAGAAAACAAGAGAAACTTGTTTTCTTTGATCTAAATCAGATCAAGAAAACAAACAGTGCTTTGCACTTTCTTATGAACCATTGGTTCTGAAATCTAAAAGATTCTCAAATTATTTAAATAGTGCCTTGCACTTGCAAAACTGCACTGTTGCGCTCTTAGGTTGGCGCAAGCCACCAGAAAGCGCCACGTGTCAGTATCTCAACCATTTGTGCTATGCGCTTTGAAAAATAGCCTTGCTCTGTGAAATTAGCGCAACTCATCAGAGCGCGCCACGTGTCAGCAGCGCAGCAGCGCAGCGCACTTGCGCAGCGCTTGCATGACACGTGTCCTCACCACAAGCGCTTGCGCTCTTTGATTGACGCAAAGCGCCTGACAAATGCATTTCTTTTGCTAAAGGGCCAGGCCCAAATCAAAAAGACCTAGTAGGCCTAAATAAATTGCAAAGCAATAAATGGGTAGAGCCCAGGTAAAATTGATGCTCTGCATCTTTTATAAAAGGGCAGAGCCCAAGTAAAATTGGTATTCTGCATCATTTATAAAATGAGCAGAGCCCAAAATAAATTGATGCTCTGCATCATTTATGGGCAGAGCACAAACAAAAATAAAAAAAAAACAAAATAAATAAAAGTGTTGAACTTTTTTAATTGGACTTAGCCCAATCATGGCCGTAAGTCCTCAAACTAAATCGACCGAGAAAGATTGCTCCCCTGAATCAATTTACATCCGGTTCGATGGTATATCTCCGAACTTCTCTGACTCCTATCGTTGTAATCCTTCAACGACGTCAGAGAGGTGATGGGTCCCGACAACCACACATCAACACGGACTGTGGGGTCCTTAAACTCATGGACTTATGCGTCCTTAAACCAAGATACGGACTGTGGGGTCCTTAAACCCGCGGACTTATACGTCCTAAAACTAACGGACTAATGCGTCCTTAAACACATCCATATGGACTGTGGGGTCCTTAAACTCATGGACTTATGCGTCCTTAAACTACCAATGGACCGCAATGTCCTTAAACTACCAATGGACCGCAATGTCCCTAAACTACCTATGGACCACTACGTCCCTAAACTGGAACAATAGAGCCCCCAAACTGTAACCCTTCGAAAATCGTTTAGGCAGTTTTTCGGTAATCGGCTAATTTTTCGGCTTTTTCCGTAAAAAGTCAAAATAGGTATTTTTCATTGTAGGCCTAATTATACAAAATTTAGATAAGATATTAATATAATTTTGTCCCTAAAATGTCACTTATAATTTTCTAGTTAAATAAAAAAAAATTCGTAATTAATTTTTTTTTTATATTTTAAGCCTTTTTAAATACATTAAATTAGTGATAAATACAAATTTAATTAGGTAAATTTCATAATTAGGAGTATTTATAAGCTAAAATATGGTGTTAATAAAATTGTATCATGACTTGCAACATTTTAGTTTTATGGTGTGAAAATTATGAAAAAAATGATGTAAAAAGGGGTTTTTTTGTAAAAAGTTGATGTGAAATGCATTAAATGAGATGTGAGGGATCTTTTTGACCTAGAAACTTCTCCAAAAACCCCACACCCTCCTCCTCTTCACCTCTGGCCGAAAATAGCAGCAGCTCCCCCTCTTTTCACCTCAATTCTTGCTTCAAAAATCATGAAAAATCATGAAAAATCCATAAAAATTCACCATTTTCTTCTCCAATTCAATGCTAAGCCCTAATCCACTCTCTCCTCAACCAAATTTAGTTCAAAACTAGAAGAAAGGAGGCTTCTTTGGTGGCTTGATCATGCTAGGGTTCCATTTGTGAGGTGAAATTCTAAACTAGTTTGTTAACTTGTAGTTTATGTGTGCTAAAATTCAATTTTGAAGTATTAATTTAGTTGTAAATTCTTGTTCATGAAAATCAAGAATGGGATTTGGTGTTGAACTAGGGTTTGAAGCATGGTTGTTAGAGTTAAGTTAGGGCTTCGGTTACCTATTTGATTAGAGTGGTTAATTGCGTAAGGTTACGCTCGCTAAATCGTTAAATTGCGACGTTTGCATCGAATCGGTTTGAAATTTGCTTACTAGATTTTTAAGCAAATTAGAATGCGATCAAATTGCGTTATGTTAGCAATATAATTAGCTTCGTATAGGACTATTAGAGTGCATGAACGCGGGGTTTTGTCTAGTCGGGTTTTAGTTTTGTCGATTTCCCCGAAATGACGGTTCTAGTTAAAGATTAGCGATTTTCGTGCGTTTTCCCGCGCACCGAGTGCATGTTACGTTTAATTCGAGGGCGTCGATAATTGTATATTGTGACTTACATCGTTTTAGGTTTTGTAATCTTATGCTTGGTGTTGGGCAAATATAGGATCGGTCGGGGAAACATCGGATACGGCACTTAAAGGCAAGGCGGTGGTCGGATTGGATTAGCGGGGATTTCAGGTGAGTAGATGTATTCATCTATGGGGGAATCATCTGAATGGCGCGAAGCGCCCCCCTAGTTAGGATTACCCTACTTTTTGCAAGATGTATATTGTTAGCTAGCTTATCCATTCATGTACACTGCATACCCTTATAGCGAACAATATATTAGATTGCATGGACATTCATCTATACTTATGCGATATCACTTCGTAGGACACGAACACCATTACCATTGGCATCTGTTGCACGCGCACTATTCATGTGACACACACGCCTTTGGTAATTGCCATGCCACGTGCACTATAGAACCTGTTTAACTTAATAACGCCATTTGCATTCATACATGATATATGGAATTGCATAGCATGCATATACCTCGCATTACCATCATATCTACATAGATTTCTAGCCAAAACTCACATCATATACATTGATATCATAGACATTTATCATATATAACATGTGAACATTATGATTTTCTTGAGGATTTCAGTATTGCTGCGATTTCTGGATTTTTGGGGAAAACCGCAAGAATTTAACAAAAGCTTATATTTATCATTTTTAAAACAAAGTTGTGGTTTTCTCGTGATGTATGTGTCGTCCACCATGAGTTTTCATGTTTTCTGTTGGATTTCGAGACCCGATTCGAGGAGTGGATGAACCGTCTCGGGTACATGGTGGGCCCGGTATGTTACCCCGGGGCAAGAAGATCGAGATGTAGACGATGAGCCTGGCAGGGGAAGACTACCTACCGGTGATGTCTGGCGCGGCGGATATCCGGAGGATACCGACCGTTGTCGTGAGATTAGATGATATAGGCCGATCCGGACTGACGGAGCCCGATATTGAGACAGATATGATTCCTATTTGGTGTCGATGCTTGACAAGGGTTTTCAGATGATTTCTTGATGGTACTTAGCTATTATACAGATATTCATTTTCTAAAAGTTAAGAACGCAGTACCCTTAGCATTTAAAACACTTAAAGAGTTAGAAATGACATTGCATACATGTGCATGCATACCAGAGCTATTATATCACATATGGACATGCATGTTGTGGTGCATTGCGTGCATTGTTACGATTGCCTTATTAGATGTTATATATACTCACGAGCTGGCAACTCACCCCCGTTGTGCCACAGTGTCTTGCACGTCGGACCCGTCACCCTTATAGCGGCGGGTTATCCTATCATCAGCTCCTTTTGCTCAGACTCGCGACATCGCCCGTAGGTGGGTTGCGAGCACACTTTATTTCTTTTTGCTTTATCGTTGTATCTAGTATTCTCCATCTACCACTTTATCTTGTATATGCGACCTAGTGATGAGACTGAGAGATTGTATATTTCTGGTTTCTTTTGGGTCGAGCTCACTTGAGCCGGCGTTGTGTTTTCTGATATTTTGCGTTTCTTTTATGCTCTTTTCTTGATATTGTTATTATATTGCATGTGGTTGTGATCCGCATTGGGCGAAGAGCTAGCTCCCGCTTGGGGATGCCATTTTATGATTACAGGTTTATTATCTTGTTGTACCCATTTTGGGGGATAGAAAATACAAGGGAGACTCTGCCAAAATTTTTGGAAATTTTTGATGTTTTAAAAAGGGATTCTATGCAACTTAAATGATTTTAAAAACCATTTTTTCACTAAAGGTTTTCCTTAACTCTCTTTTGATTTTGGTTTAGATTCTTCTGGGCTTTGGCTGACTTAGGTTACGGTATGCCTTTAGACGTCTCGTAATCTAAGTGCCAGTCGCGTTCCGTACTTTCGGGTCGTGACAAAGTTGGTATCAGAGCGTAGGTTTTACCTTTCTGAGTGTAGGACGACCTTGGTAGATGGAGTAGGTGACTTAAGCAGAGTGGCGTAGCGTGGGTATGATCCGCGGCATACTTACGATACGGTACTCCGCCTAAGTGACCGTAGGACATAATTGCTTGTATTTCCTTTCTCGATTCCTTGCATTCCTTGATTCAATTGCAATGATCTTATCAGTCCTGTTTCTTATTCCAGCTTCGATGCCGCCAAAGACTACGAGAGCTCAGCGGGCTGCCGCTAGGGATGAGATTCGAGCGGGCTCGTCTGAGGCGAGGATCGAGCGGGAGAATACGCCTACCCCTCAGGGTCATACGGATCCGCCTTATCTAGACCGTATTGCCAGATTAGAGGCCGGCATGCAAGAGTTGCGGCAGATGATGGGATCTTTAGTGGAGTCCAGCCGGGCACAGAGATCCGAGGATGTTCCTTCCACCGCACAGACCACGATCGTACCTGCTGCACAGATGGTCACTCCCGCTGCTACTACGGAGACTATCCCTGTTTCACTACAGGAGTTCATGAGATTGAGACCTCCAGCTTTTACCGGTACAGATGCGACAGAGGACCCACAGGCATTTCTTGATAGGATTGCTCGGATTTGCCGTTCGTTGAGGTGTTCTAATGATAGATTGGTGGAGTTTGCGAGTTTTCTTCTGGAGGGTCTTGCCCAGACATGGTACGATTCAGTAGAGAGAGGCCGAGCTGCAGGTCTACCTTCTATGACCTGGGATGAGTTTACATCTGCATTTCTTGCCCGTTTTCTTCCGGAGAGTGTCCGAGATGCTCGAGCCCGTAGTTTTGAGTCTTTGCGCAAGACTCCTGGAATGACAGTGTCGGAGTATGATATACAGTTTACCCAGTTGTGTCGATATGCTCCGTACCTAGTCGACACAGAAGAGAAGAGAATAAATAGGTTTGTACGAGGGCTTGATACACAGCTATTCCTTGCCATCGGCACCCAGCACTTTGATACATACGCAGCCGCGATGGATGCAGCCTTACTTTTGGAGAAGCATATTTCTGAGACTCCGGTCGTTTCTGGGCCGAAGAGGATCCGTACTGATACGCCAGCTCAGCGGCAGATGGGTAGACACCGCGATAGATTATTTCCGGGAGATGGTGGAGGCAGAGGATTGAGACGAGGTCAGTTATTTGGTTCATATCCACAGACCCAGCAGTCGTCTCAAGGATGTTTTCGGTGTGGGAGTCAGTACCACCGTGTCAGAGACTGTACCATGGGACGTCAGGGCACGGCGACAGTCCCGCATGTGACTTTACCACCCTCACCACCTTCTCAGAGAGCTTTACTTCCTACTCCTGATGATGCTTCACGCCAGCCAGATGCTTCTAGAGGCCGTGGGCGTGGCGGTCCGGTTCAGAGAGGACGAGGCGACAGAGGCAGAGGCCGAGGTAGTGGCAGAGGACAACCAGCTATTAGTGGTGGACAGGCCCGAGTGTTCGCGTTGACTCCTCAGGATGCACAGGCATCCAATGCCGTCGTGACAGGTACTCTGCCAGTATGTTCTTTTGATGCACGGGTATTATTTGATCCAGGCTCCATACATTCCTATGTATCCACGTATTTTGCACCAAGGTTGGGCGGAGAGACTTCTCCGTTAGATCAGCCGCTTGTCGTTATTACCCCGGTAGGCGAGTCTTTTGTTGCCCGTTTTGTGTACCGATCGTGTTCCGTTCGTATCGGGGAGAGATTCTTCAGTTGATTTGATTCTCCTCGATATGCTAGACTTTGACGTTCTTCTTGGTATGGACTGGCTAGCCACCTGTTATGCATCCGTGGACTGCCGTGAGAAAGCAGTCAAATTCAGTTTTCCTGGTGAGCCGGTTCTTATTATTCAGGGAGATCGTAGTGCTACCCTTCCCAGCTTAATTTCATCTCTTCGCGCTGGTCAGCACTTAAGGAAAGGGTGTCAGGGATTTGATCGCACGCCAAAAGCGTGTCGGATATTTAAAGTTCTAAAGTTTAACCGCGATCAGGACGGTGTCGCTTTGCAGCTAGCCGCGATGAGCACGGGTCGATCCACAGGGAGATGGTAAGTTTTACGTTCTTGTTCTAACGAGTTAACAACATGGCGGATTTGTTCGTTATCTAACCTATGTGTATATTCAAGTATAAGGCTTGTTAGGAAACGATAGGATAGTGTAAGTTAATGGATTCCGTATTCAAGTACTTTGAGCCGAACTCAACCAATGAAGCTAGAACAATCGGCAACAACGTGGATTAGGGGAATTAAGCACGGTATTCATAGAATCCAGCTTATTGACCCTTGTCCTTCCGTTCTTGTCTCTTGCTTTCGCCTCCGGCCAAACCGAATGCAACCGGTCACGGTTAGGAATCACCTTTACCTTGGTAGGGTAGGGTGCCTAACGGAGCGTTTGCATAAGATTTGGGCGGAGTTTCAAATGGGAAAAGACGGGAAAAGGAAATGAGGAGCGAAATGTTAACTTACAAAATCTTTCTCTTTTCCTAACAACAATATTCACACCAACATTCACAAAACAACAAAGAGGAAAAAAGAAAAGCTACAAAGAAAAGAAAAGACTACAAACAAGTAATTAAATGACATGGTAATAAATTCCAAGTAATAAAAGACAAGAATGAAAATGCATGTAAGTAAAAGAGCGAGTAAGAAAGACTAAGAACCATAGAACCCAAAACAAGACATGGGTTCAATAACCAAATCTTAAACTTGCAAGCTCAATGAAGAGGTTGCAAGATCAAGAAGAGGCAAAGAACTCATGGTGAATGAAGGCACAAAAAAGACCTTTATCAATCATCAAGAACGATACAACCCCTTGAGATCAATAACCAACCCTTAAACCTTCAAGCTCAATGAAGAGGTTGAAGGATCAAGAGAAGGTTAAGACTTCAAGGGGACTAAGCTATTTACAAGAAAGGAGAATAGAAAACTTGGACAAAGAATGACAATCCAAGACTAAAGAATGACTAAAGAATTGATCCTTGAACCTTTGCCCCATGGTCTGTATTTATAGGCTCCAAAGAATGGAGGGAAATTCGAATTTTTAAATCAACACAAAATCTTTAGCATTGAATGCTCATTACTTCATGTCCATTTGTGACTTGATTCTTGTCTTCCCTATCATGGTCCATGCTGATTTGTCTATTTGAATTTGATTTGCACTCAGTTTTGGAAGGAAATTTGAATCTTTAAATCACACACATAATCTTCACCATTAAATGCTCATTACTTCATTCCCACATGTGGCTTGATTCATGGCTGCCTCATTATGGCTCATGCTGATTTGTTTGATTCCTTTTGATTTGATTTCAGTTTTGGAAGGAAAAAATCAACACATGATGTTTAGCCTTGAATGCATATAATATTTTGCCTTGAATGCATATCCACATGTGCCTAAAAGTCTTGTGTACATATTTGTTGTGTTGGACCATTTAGATAGAAAAATGTGTACACAAACTTGTTGCAAAAAGGGACTCCTGAAGTATTGGTCGGTTTGCGTTTCTGGTCTCAGTGTCGGCTCTCAATTGATATATCCATGCTTTTAAATGTATTTCCAGTATTTTATCACGGATACCTGTAATCTGTATTACTGAGCAGACATTGGTTAATAGTACCGATAAATACAACAAATAGATAATGAATGGGCGGTATTAGAATGCAGTTTTCTGATATGAACAAATACCCCCAAACTTATCTTTTGCTCGTCCCGAGCAAAACCATTTATTCACAAAAGAAAATCCTAACCGCACTTTCGCAGGGAACGCGATTGCACTGAGCATGTGCAATAAGCCGTTAAACCTCTAGGTGTCCCTAGTAGGAGGAGTGTTGTCTCCTGAGGGTTTTCAGTGGATACTACCCACAAAATCCCGTCAAGCTAGTTTTGCGAAATAACTATGATTCAAACCCTAAGGTTTTGTTTAAAAGATAACAATTCTATTATCCTAAATTTAGAACTATCGAACCTTTATTTTTCACACCTCACTTCTCTTTTAACTTAAGATTTTATATGTCTTTACGTGCAGTGCAAATAGTGTCGTTAAGTTTCAAAAGGATCGATTAAAGTCGTCATGTCACAAAATAAAGCCCAGATAAAAATTTAAAAAGGATCACATAAGTTTTATAAGGAGTTTAGTATTTCTTAAGTTTTGTTTTCCAGTAAGGTTTCAAATTCAGAATTTCTATCTTCCATAACAGGAAACTAGGTCTTATTTTTCACTCCATCTTTTTCTTGTTTTCATTTCATACACACCTTTGTGAACGTGCAATAGTCTTTATCATAGAATGAAACCTTCATATCTCCGCAAGAAATACTTTTTTATAAAAATCTGTCTTTTGTCAAGATTATTCTCACACAAAGAACCGTTAGGAATTTTAACTCGGAGAGAACACTTGCTTGACTTTGTTTTAATTTGGACTTTCTAGGCTTCTTAGCGAGCTTTGGGCCAATGCTCCCAAACCAGTTGGTTTTAGGGCATTAGGTGTAGAGACAACCCAGCAGACTTAATTACTCAAGTTACCTAGGCCCAAAAACAAAAGACAATTTTAGCGTGAAAATCATGATGATTTAATGCAGACGGAGATATAACTGGTAGTTCAATTATTTTTTGGATAAAAGACGTTTTTAGTGGGTTAGGTGTGTAATCATTCCAATCAAGTTCCAGATGGGTTATTCTTCAGAATTAGTTCCAATTAAGGCCTCAATAATATCCCTTCATATTCACCTCTCTTTAAACCTAGTCTTGATATTACTTATTTCAGAACAAACCTATTTGATCCTCAGAAAATAGTTTATCAATTTAAAAGTTTTCAGATATAATAGACTTGTCATCTAATTTTCAAAACTCACGACACGTGTAGTGTGATGTAAAGACGTATATTAGCTATAGTTAACTTCAAAGGAGAGTTATCTTTCAGGTTTTCAAAATCTAAAAATAGGATTTAGTTATTCCTATCTTATCAAATAAAACCGTCGAAATATTGAATCTAAGTTCTCCCGCTAGCTAACTTGACGACATAGTTTTTATGTTTTTAGAAAATTTTCTGATTTTTATGGGTTTTTAAATAAGTATGCAAATGCAGAATATACAAATGAATACGAAGGTAGAAAGCTTACCGAGCACACCCCCAAACTTAAACTTGACAGTGCCCTCACTGTCAGGCTACACCAAGAGAGTCAAAATTGTCGGTGCCTCCCCAAAAACAAATTATATACAAAAATAAAAACCAAAAATATGTACACCAAAAGGTTCCCCCCAAACTTAAGTGAAACAGTGTTTCCACTGTTTAGCGTTGAAGTTCAGGATTAGGAGGGGAGAGAATGGTATCAAGCTATACAAGGCCTTACACAGGCCAAAAGTGAGTACCAACCATTCAAAAATTCTATCTATGTAATATGCGGGTTGGTGAAAGAATGTGAAGAGAAAAGAAATGGAGAATACGCAAGACCGTATGGAGATAGAAGCGGGATACAGTCGCGGTATATGAGAGGAAGAATGGCGGAAGGGAAAAAGAAATGGTGTACGAACTTGAGTGTGAAAATGGAGTGAATAAATTAGCGCAATTTTTAATGACCGATGTGTGAAAAGCGATTGTGCTAATTTATTAACCCGTCGAGAAATGGGGTCAAATCCCTCAAGATTCGTGAGAAATGGGTATGCCGAACTCGGTAAACCAGACATAGGAAATGAAAGTGATACAGTTTCGTGCAAGGTCGGAACGATGGAAGGGACGAACGGGAGTGATTTAGGGATAGTCTTATTCTCACCTAAGTAAACTGTCTCGAACTCGAAAGATTCCATCAATGGTTCGAATTGACTGTGAGCAACCGAGTTTGATGGTTCAACTAACTCATCTGAAAATTTTAAGGACTCAAACTCGGGTGGTGAGCCTTCAACATCGTCCGAAAAAGTGAAACACTCGTAATCGTTATCGGCTGTGAGAAGAGTGTCATATTCAAGGAGGAACGCACTAGTGGCGTCAAATGTGCTGTGATTGAACAGAATTTTTTCAAACTCACAGTCCTCCTGCATGATCTTTTGCGTGGTCGGAACGATGGAAAGGATGGAGGGTGATTTAGGAAGTATAACAGTTAATGGTTCAGGAGGATGAATTGAAAAATCCGACATATCAAACAAAAATGGTTCATCCTCAAAACTATCCTCAATACTCTCCTCAATACTGTCCTCATAATTCTCCTCGAAAATTATCTCATCCATGCAAATCTCATCAAAATCAAGACGCATATGAAGTTCGGGAGAAACATTTAATTACTCGGGATGATGAATTGGAAAGAAAATTTCAGTCAAATCTACAGGTTCATCATCTAAAATACTCCCTGCGTCAATATCCTCAATCAAGTGAAAATTAAGATTCTCAGACTCCTCATCAAAAGCATAGATTTCAATCGATTCTAGTTCTAAGATGGAGGTGTAGAGGTTAAAAGCTTTAGGACTGGTTTCACTTGGAAGGGACCCTTCACAATCTGGCAAATCAAACACTACAAAATCGCCCAACTCATTAAACGTTCTATCTTTAATCGGTAAATTTTTTGGGACACTAGATAGACATTCAAAACTGGAGTTGTGTGATTCAATTTGCAATAGGTAGGTTTGATTAGGAAGGGTGTACAACTCACTTTCACTACTCAAATTCTCAGCCTGTCCTACCGCCTCATCATACATTGTAAAATGTGGAGCTAGTTGAAAACTAGCTACCGGGTCACTAGGTTGTATGAGGACAGCCATGGACGCATTCAAATCCATCATTTGTTGGGATGACGCTACCCTAAAGTCTTCCAACAACTGTTCTAGACTAGACATGGGTTGTGAAGGGGTTTCAGTAAAATATTCAAAGTTGTTTGGATACTGGAAACTTCCAAATGGCGGTTTAGAAGCAGTGTCTAGGGAAGGCGCAAAAGTTGGGTAGGACTGGTAGGAATTGAATGGTTGGACAGGGGTAGGATCAACAGACGAATAAGAAGGTGAATGGAATTGTTGATCCAAAGAATTTGTAGTGGTGAAAGGATTGAAAGATCGGTTACGGGATTGTTCACTATGTTCAGCGATGGACAAAGGACGGCTTGCAAAAGGGGTATCAACATAAGAGGGTGGTGAAGGTTGAAACGGTTGATATAAAGTGGATTGCGGAGTACAAGTGTTTGTCCTAGACGCGTCTATGCGATCTTTCAATGAAATTTTTGGTATGGATGGATCGTTCGACGTTCTGCTAAAGCAAAAACCGTAGGAAGTTTTGTCTGGTTGTGGGTACCAAAGTTCAGCAAGGGTTTTTCGAGGTGGGGTACCCATGATATGAAGAGAGAAAGAAATAAAGAAAGGATAAGAAAAGGAAGGGAAAAAAGAATGTGATTTTTTATTTTTATTTTCTTTAATTTTTTTTTTGTTAGTTATTAACAAAAGAATGAAATATACACACAAAAAGAATCTGGACCAATAACAATCACGACACAAAAATACCACAGACCTAATCGTTCTAGGATTCACCTAGGTCAATTAGACCTGCTCAAGAACTTGATTGTCGAAGTAAAACTGTATCGAGAAACAGGCTCAAGATACACTGATCACGAGGCCAGGTAAGTGCAAAGATAAGGGGAGGTTTTCCGACGCTTTCGCGAAGGTCCTTAATTAAATAACCCTTTCTCTTTTGGCGGTTTCGCCGTTAACACTTTCCTAAACACCCCGTAAACAATATACCGTTAAGCGGTGTTCTAAACACAATTAACCTCTCCTAGTGAGCGTGAAGTCCTTAAGGCTTAAAGTCTAATTTTCTTTTAAAATTTGTGTGGGTTAACGTTATGCTCAAGTTCGTGATTTGTGGGCCACGGAAAAGGTGATGAAATCCTTTACCGTATGTTGTGGGGTTCGCTTGCCCTTAAGTCCGTATTAATGTATGCAATGCACAATTCAATGAAAAAATTTGTTCAAAATTTCAATCAATCTTTTTTTTAAGCGCGGCACTGCAATAAATACAGGTTAGTCAATTTTTTTTTGGCGTTTGCTAGCAAACTTGCAAAGAATCCTGCAAAGATATTATATTGGAAGCGTCGGATTTGAGAAGAAGGTGTTAGTAAAGTATGTACCGTTAAGTTGTGGGTTAAGAAACCCCCGTTAAATCGAATCCGGTAAGCTTGAAAAGTTCGCTTGCGCGGGTCAAACTACCCGGATCTTTGGCACTGTTCTTCGTAACCACCTTGATTTTGAATGTGCACTTTGCTCCCCACGCCCGCTGTTCGGAAATCCGCAAAATCTAAAATGTTGGAAAAAATGGATATTAGTGCGGAAAAACGATACGAATGCCCAAATACCTGCACACTAAAAATTATAAAAAACAAACAATACAAATAGGGCAAAAATAGAACACTGGAGCTCAGAGGAGAAATTCGAGGCAAGAGGTGGTGAAAGGGCCGGCGTCGCCGGATTTGGTGATGATGTCGCCGGCCAACTTGATGAGGTAGGGCTCCAAATTTCAACAGTAGTCTCAGTGTTCCACTAATGCCACACTGGTATTGTTTATCTTTTTATTTTAGTTACAGAGTGCAAGCAGGTATAAAATCCAGAGAACAAAATGGTTAGCTTGTGTTAATTTTTTTGTTTGGTTTTGAAATTTTGAATTTTTTTAGTTTGTTTTAGAAAATAGGGTTAGATGGATATTAACAAGATTAGCCCGAAATAACAAAAACAAAAACGTTACCGTCTCCCCGGCAACGGCGCCATTTGATCGCACGCCAAAAGCGTGTCGGATATTTAAAGTTCTAAAGTTTAACCGCGATCAGGACGGTGTCGCTTTGCAGCTAGCCGCGATGAGCACGGGTCGATCCACAGGGAGATGGTAAGTTTTACGTTCTTGTTCTAACGAGTTAACAACATGGCGGATTTGTTCGTTATCTAACCTATGTGTATATTCAAGTATAAGGCTTGTTAGGAAACGATAGGATAGTGTAAGTTAATGGATTCCGTATTCAAGTACTTTGAGCCGAACTCAACCAATGAAGCTAGAACAATCGGCAACAATGCGGATTAGGGGAATTAAGCACGGTATTCATAGAATCCAGCTTATTGACCCTTGTCCTTCCGTTCTTGTCTCTTGCTTTCGCCTCCGGCCAAACCGAATGCAACCGGTCACGGTTAGGAATCACCTTTACCTTGGTAGGGTAGGGTGCCTAACGGAGCATTTGCATAAGATTTGGGCGGAGTTTCAAATGGGAAAAGACGGGAAAAGGAAATGAGGAGCGAAATGTTAACTTACAAAATCTTTCTCTTTTCCTAACAACAATATTCACACCAACATTCACAAAACAACAAAGAGGAAAAAAGAAAAGCTACAAAGAAAAGAAAAGACTACAAACAAGTAATTAAATGACATGGTAATAAATTGCAAGTAATAGAAGACAAGAATGAAAATGCATGTAAGTAAAAGAGCGAGTAAGAAAGACTAAGAACCATAGAACCCAAAACAAGACATGGGTTCAATAACCAAATCTTAAACTTGCAAGCTCAATGAAGAGGTTGCAAGATCAAGAAGAGGCAAAGAACTCATGGTGAATGAAGGCACAAAAAAGACCTTTATCAATCATCAAGAACGATACAACCCCTTGAGATCAATAACCAACCCTTAAACCTTCAAGCTCAATGAAGAGGTTGAAGGATCAAGAGAAGGTTAAGACTTCAAGGGGACTAAGCTATTTACAAGAAAGGAGAATAGAAAACTTGGACAAAGAATGACAATCCAAGACTAAAGAATGACTAAAGAATTGATCCTTGAACCTTTGCCCCATGGTCTGTATTTATAGGCTCCAAAGAATGGAGGGAAATTCGAATTTTTAAATCAACACAAAATCTTTAGCATTGAATGCTCATTACTTCATGTCCATTTGTGACTTGATTCTTGTCTTCCCTATCATGGTCCATGCTGATTTGTCTATTTGAATTTGATTTGCACTCAGTTTTGGAAGGAAATTTGAATCTTTAAATCACACACATAATCTTCACCATTAAATGCTCATTACTCCATTCCCACATGTGGCTTGATTCATGGCTGCCCCATTATGGCTCATGCTGATTTGTTTGATTCCTTTTGATTTGATTTCAGTTTTGGAAGGAAAAAATCAACACATGATGTTTAGCCTTGAATGCATATAATATTTTGCCTTGAATGCATATCCACATGTGCCTAAAAGTCTTGTGTACACATTTGTTGTGTTGGACCATTTAGATAGAAAAATGTGTACACAAACTTGTTGCAAAAAGGGACTCCTGAAGTATTGGTCGGTTTGCGTTTCTGGTCTCAGTGTCGGCTCTCAATTGATATATCCATGCTTTTAAATGTATTTCCAGTATTTTATCACGGATACCTGTAATCTGTATTACTGAGCAGACATTGGTTAATAGTACCGATAAATACAACAAATAGATAATGAATGGGCGGTATTAGAATGCAGTTTTCTGATATGAACAGGATTCTTAGCTTATGTTTGTGATACTAGCTACACAGAGGTTCCATTGGACCAGGTCCCTGTTGTGAGAGAGTTTCCTGATGTTTTCCCTGATGAGCTGCTTGGTCTGCCACCAGAGCGCGAGATTGAGTTCTGTATTGAGTTGATCCCCGGCACGGGGCCTATCTCTATACCGCCTTATCGGATGGCCCCGGTGGAGCTGAGAGAGCTAAAGGATCAGTTACATGACTTGCTAGACAAGAGGCTTATCAGACCGAGCGTGTCACCTTGGGGTGCTCCCGTCTTGTTTGTTAAGAAGAAGGACGGAAGTATGCGTTTATGCATTGATTATCGTCAGCTGAACCGGGTTACTGTGCGGAAAAGGTATCCCCTACCCCGCATTGATGACTTATTTGATCAGCTCCAGGGTGCAGGGTTTTTCTCGAAGGTTGATTTACGGTCAGGTTATCACCAGTTGCGGGTTCGGAAGGAGGATATTCCGAAGACCGCTTTCCGTACTCGATATGGTCATTATGAGTTCTTGGTGATGTCGTTCGGGCTCACTAATGCCCCGGCAGCATTTATGAATTTGATGAACCGTGTATTCAGGCCGTATCTCGATCGGTTCATTATTGTGTTCATTGACGACATCTTGGTTTATTCTCGGAGCCGGGAGGAGCATGAGCAGCACTTACGTATCACCTTGCAGACTTTGAGAGAGCATCAGCTGTTCGCCAAATTCTCCAAGTGCGCATTCTGGCTAGACAGCGTCGACTTCTTGGGTCATGGGTGACGAGAGACGGTATTTATGTGGACCCGAAGAAGATCGAGGCAGTTCAGCGTTGGCCTAGACCCGTATCAGTTACAGAGGTTCGCAGCTTTCTAGGTCTGGCCGGCTATTATCGACGTTTTGTCCAGAATTTCTCCCGCATTGCTGCACCGTTGACCGGGTTGACCCGGAAGGGGGTTCCTTTTGATTGGATCCAGGCATGTGAGGATAGCTTCCAGCAGTTGAAGACTCGTCTGACTACTGCACCAGTGTTAGCATTGCCTTCAGGATCAGGTGGGTTCGTGGTATATTGTTATGCTTCTCGAGTGGGGTTGGGCTGTGTATTGATGCAGCACGACAGAGTTATCGCGTATGCTTCTCGGCAGCTGAGGAAACACGAACAGAACTACCCCACCCATGATTTAGAGATGGCTGCAGTGGTATTTGCAGTTAAGATCTGGAGACATTACCTATACGGTGAGTCGTGCCAGATATTCACTGACCACAAGAGTTTGAAGTATATCTTCCAGCAGCGAGACCTGAACCTGAGACAGCGCCGTTGGATGGAGTTGGTGAAAGATTATGACTGCGAGATTTTATACCATCCGGGAAAGGCGAATGTGGTGGCGGATGCTTTGAGTAGAAGGCCCGGAGGTAGCTTATCTTGTTTGAGAGCAGTGCAGATGCAGTCGTCGGCGGATTGGCAGGTGTTATGTGACAGCAGAGTGCAGTTCGAGTTTACTCTTACAGGGGGACAGCTGGCCCATTTCAGAGCACGCCCACAGTTACTTGACCGTATCCACGAGGCACAGTCCGGCGAAGCCCGTATTTTAGAGATTATTGAGCAGATTCGGCAGGGCAGAGTTTCTGAGTTCGTGATTGATGATCAGGGGATACTTCGATTTGGGACTCGACTGTGTGTGCCAGATTCAGAGGGACTGAGGCGTGATATTCTCGAGGAGGCACATAGATCAGTATACAGTGTTCACCCAGGTTCCACCAAGATGTACCATGATTTGAGAGAAGTTTACTGGTGGGACGGGATGAAGAAAGATATTACAGACTTTGTGTCGAGATGCTTGACTTGTCAGCAAGTCAAGGCCGAGCACCAGAGGCCAGCCGGCGAGTTACAGCCTTTTCCCATCCCTGAGTGGAAGTGGGAGCAGGTCTCCATGGACTTCATTGTGGGTCTACCCAGGACCAGTCGAGGGTATGACTCTATTTGGGTGATTGTGGATCGACTGACGAAAGCGGCTCACTTTCTGCCAGTGAAGACCACTTTTGGATTTTCTCAGTACGCCCAGGTTTATATTGATGAGATAGTGCGACTGCATGGCGTTCCGACTTGCATCGTGTCCGACCGGGGTACCCAGTTTACCAACCGATTGTGACAGAAACTTCAGGAAGCATTGGGCACCCGATTGAGTTTTAGCACAGCCTTTCATCCGCAGACTGACGGTCAATCAGAGCGTACTATTCAGACTCTTGAGGACATGCTCAGAGCTTGCGTTTTAGATTTCGGTGGTAGCTGGGATCGTCATTTGCCTTTGATCGAGTTTTCCTACAATAATAGCTTCCAGGAGACGATTCAGATGGCACCTTTTGAGGCTTTATATGGGAGGAGATGTCGATCGCCTATATGTTGGACAGAGCTTAGGGAGAACTGTATTTTGGGGCCGCAGATTGTACAGGAGACGACCGAGAAGATACAGCTTATTCGGGACAGGATGAGAGCGGCACAGAGCAGGCAGAAATCATATGCTGACAGGCGCCGTCGCCGACTCGAGTTCGCTGTTGGCGATCATGTTTTCCTGAAGGTCTCTCTGATGAAAGGTGTGATGAGATTTGGGCGGAAAGGGAAGCTGAGTCCTAGATATGTTGGTCCTTTCGAGATCCTAGAGCGTGTTGGTCCAGTCGCTTATCGGTTAGCTCTTCCGCCTAACTTCCCCGATGTTCACCCCGTATTCCATGTCTCGATGCTCCGCAAGTACCTTCATGATCCTTCCCAGGTGATTCAGCACCAAACGATCCAGTTAGAGCGTGATCTTTCTTTCACCGAGCAGCCGGTTGTCATTTTGGATCGGCAGGTGAAGAAATTGAGGTCGAAGGTTATACCGTCCGTCAAGGTCCTTTGGCGTGGCCCGAACAGCGAGGAGGTCACCTGGGAGACCGAGATCGAGATGAGGAAGAGATATCCCCATCTTTTTGAAGGTACGGGTAGTTAAATTCTAAATTCGGGGACCGAATTTCTTTAAGGGGGGAAGATTGTAACCCTTCGAAAATCGTTTAGGCAGTTTTTCGGTAATCGGCTAATTTTTCGGCTTTTTCCGTAAAAAGTCAAAATAGGTATTTTTCATTGTAGGCCTAATTATACAAAATTTAGATAAGATATTAATATAATTTTGTCCCTAAAATGTCACTTATAATTTTCTAGTTAAATAAAAAAAAATTCGTAATTAATTTTTTTTTATATATTTTAAGCCTTTTTAAATACATTAAATTAGTGATAAATACAAATTTAATTAGGTAAATTTCATAATTAGGAGTATTTATAAGCTAAAATATGGTGTTAATAAAATTGTATCATGACTTGCAACATTTTAGTTTTATGGTGTGAAAATTATGAAAAAAAATGATGTAAAAAGGGGTTTTTTTGTAAAAAGTTGATGTGAAATGCATTAAATGAGATGTGAGGGATCTTTTTGACCTAGAAACTTCTCCAAAAACCACACACCCTCCTCCTCTTCACCTCTGGCCGAAAATAGCAGCAGCTCCCCCTCTTTTCACCTCAATTCTTGCTTCAAAAATCATGAAAAATCATGAAAAATCCATAAAAATTCACCATTTTCTTCTCCAATTCAATGCTAAGCCCTAATCCACTCTCTCTTCAACCAAATTTAGTTCAAAACTAGAAGAAGGGAGGCTTCTTTGGTGGCTTGATCATGCTAGGGTTCCATTTGTGAGGTGAAATTCTAAACTAGTTTGTTAACTTGTAGTTTATGTGTGCTAAAATTCAATTTTGAAGTATTAATTTAGTTGTAAATTCTTGTTCATGAAAATCAAGAATGGGATTTGGTGTTGAACTAGGGTTTGAAGCATGGTTGTTAGAGTTAAGTTAGGGCTTCGGTTACCTATTTGATTAGAGTGGTTAATTGCGTAAGGTTACGCTCGCTAAATCGTTAAATTGCGACGTTTGCATCGAATCGGTTTGAAATTTGCTTACTAGATTTTTAAGCAAATTAGAATGCGATCAAATTGCGTTATGTTAGCAATATAATTAGCTTCGTATAGGACTATTAGAGTGCATGAACGCGGGGTTTTGTCTAGTCGGGTTTTAGTTTTGTCGATTTCCCCGAAATGACGGTTCTAGTTAAAGATTAGCGATTTTCGTGCGTTTTCCCGCGCACCGAGTGCATGTTACGTTTAATTCGAGAGCGTCGATAATTGTATATTGTGACTTGCATCGTTTTTGGTTTTGTAATCTTATGCTTGGTGTTGTGCAAATATAGGATCGGTCGGGGAAACATCGGACACGGCACGTAAAGGAAAAGCGGTGGTTGGATTGGATTAGCGGGGATTTCAGGTGAGTAGATGTATTCATCTATGGGGGAATCGTCTGAATGGCACGAGGCGCCCCCCTAGTTAGGATTACCCTACTTTTTCCAAGATGTATATTTTTAGCTAACTTATCCATTCATGTACACTGCATACCCTTATAGCGAACAATATATTAGATTGCATGGACATTCATCTATACTTATGCGATATCACTTCGTAGGACACGAACACCATTACCATTGGCATCTGTTGCACGCGCACTATTCATATGACACACACACCATTGGTAATTGCCATGCCACGTGCACTATAGAACCTGTTTAACTTAATAACGCTATTTGCATTCATACATGATATATGGAATTGCATAGCATGCATATACCTCGCATTACCATCATATCTACATAGATTTCTAGCCAAAACTCACATCATATACATTGATATCATAGACATTTATCATATATAACATGTGAACATTATGATTTTCTTGAGGATTTCAGTATTGCTGCGATTTCTGGATTTTTGGGGAAAACCGCAAGAATTTAACAAAAGCTTATATTTATCATTTTTAAAACAAAGTTGCGGTTTTCTCGTGATGTATGTGTCGTCCACCATGAGTTTTCATGTTTTCTGTTGGATTTCGAGACCCGATTCGAGGAGTGGATGAACCGTCTCGGGTACATGGTGGGCCCGGTATGGTACCCCGGGGCAAGAAGATCGAGATGTAGACGATGAGCCTGGCAGGGGAAGACTACCTACCGGTGATGTCTGGCGCGGCGGATATCCGGAGGATACCGACCGTTGTCGTGAGATTGGATGATATGGGCCGATCCGGACTGACGGAGCCCGATATTGAGACAGATATGATTCCTATTTGGTGTCGATGCTTGACACGGGTTTTCAGATGATTTCTTGATGGTACTTAGCTATTATACAGATATTCATTTTCTAAAAGTTAAGAACGCAGTACCCTTAGCATTTAAAGCACTTAAAGAGTTAGAAATAACATTGCATACATGTGCATGCATACCAGAGCTATTATATCACATATGGACATGCATGTTGTGGTGCATTGCGTGCATTCTTACGATTGCCTTATTAGATGTTATATTTACTCACGAGCTGGCAACTCACCTCCGTTGTGCCACAGTGTCTTGCAGGTCGGACCCGTCACCCTTGTAGCGGCGGGTTATCCTATCATCAGCTCCTTTTGCTCAGACTCGCGACATCGCCCGTAGGTGGGTTGCGAGCACACTTTATTTCTTTTTGCTTTATCATTGTATCTAGTATTCTCCATCTACCACTTTATCTTGTATATGCGACCTAGTGATGAGACTGAGAGATTGTATATTTGTGGTTTCTTTTGGGTCGAGCTCACTTAAGCCGGCGTTGTGTTTTCTGATATTTTGCGTTTCTTTTATGCTCTTTTCTTGATATTGTTATTATATTGCATGTGGTTGTGATCTGCCTTGGGCGAAGAGCTAGCTCCCGCTTGGGGATGCCATTTTATGATTACATGTTTATTATCTTGTTGTACCCATTTTGGGGGATAGAAAATACAGGGGAGACTCGGCCGAAATTTTCGGAAATTTTTGATGTTTTAAAAAGGGATTCTATGCAACTTAAATGATTTTAAAAACCATTTTTTCACTAAAGGTTTTCCTTCACTCTCTTTTGATTTTGGTTTAGATTCTTCTGGGCTTTGGCTGACTTAGGTTACGGTACGCCTTTAGACGTCTCGTAATCTGAGTGCCAGTCGCGTTCCGTACTTTCGGGTCGTGACACAAACGCTCTTTTGTTGGATCTAAACGATCCCGTTTAAGTTGATCTTAGCCTCAAATATGGCTAACATATCGTTAAACATTCAAACAGACTTTAGTCCCAAATTCGACTATAAGACCCCCAATCAACTTTGGTTCAAGGGTACATCTCCAAACTCCTCTGACACATGTCGTTGTAATCCTTCAACGTCGTCAGAGAGGTGACGGGTCCCGACGGCTATATATTAAATGGACCACCATGTCCCTAAACTGGAAATGGATCTAGACGATCCCGTTAAGTAGATCTTAGTCTGGAAATTAGACTAACGTATCCTTAACAAACGTTTAAGTTGATCTTAGCCTCAAATATGGCAAACGTATCCTTAAACCAAAACACCAAACCCAAATCTAAGAAAGTACGGATTTGGACTAATCCACGTCCTACGGGCGACGAAATAAATAGTCTCCGTATACAATCCACGGGCAACCACAAACAAAACAAACACCTACGACACGAAGTGAAATTCTGGAAAAGGAGAAAGTTGTTACCGCGATGTGGTAGAGTAATTAACTGCAGGGGCTTGCGCCTGCATGGAAGAGCGTCCCCACAATCAAAAACCCCTCAAGCGAGGGGGAATCTGACCAAGTCTGCTATATCGGCCGCATTCGTCTAAACCTCCGATACACGGTGCCATAAATCAACTTGGCATCTTCGGAGAGGTGGACGGATAAAACCAAATAACATCTACCCCGAATCTCAGGCAAGACGTCCTAATGTCTCGGCCGCCATTCGGAGGGGAACAGATACGCTACTCCGCTTAAGGAACCTTAGGATGTACATATTTTCGAGATCAGTGATTCTCTTCATATCCATGATTATACATCCATTCGAGATCCTCGATTCTATTAGTTCCATGATCATACTTTCATTGATGTTGTTCCTTTTTATGATCATGTAACCATTCTAGATCTGTTGTTTCTTTCTTGCCATTGATCTACTCTCTTCGATACTCGATTGAGGTTCCTGTCGCCATTGGTTGAGCGCAGTAGAGCTGCTGCTAGTGCTACGGTCAGGGCGAGCTCGTCTGGTACAAGGGCCGACCATTGTGTTTTCTGGTGACATGAGAACGTCTCGAGTTAGTATTGATGATTGTGACCTCTTGTGGAGGCGAGTGCTTGGTTTTACATCGGATGATCGGGCCATTGTTAGAGCTGCCAGTTGAGGGAGGACTGTTGATGTACAGCATAGCTCAGAGATTATGATGTCGCCTATCGTGCAGACAGATGAACCAGCTATTGCTGAGATTGACAGGATGTCGCTTCCGAAGTTTGCGAGCTGAGATCGCCGGAGCTTCCAGGAAGATATGAGATAGATGATAGCTAGCCTACCCGATTTGAGAGGAGAAGGTGATTCGTTCGATTTATGCGCCGGAGCAGGCCCAGTTGAGTTGAAGATTTCTAGTGTGGAGAGTCTTACTCAAATCTAGAGCAGACCGATTTAGAGATGACAGCCAATTTATCGCCTTTCCTAGAGGATTGAGGCACAGTACATCGTACAGACGAATGAGCCAGTTGTTGCTGCAAACGACGAGATATCACCCAGATGATTGGAGCTACTGCAGCATGAGTATATACTTAGTGTGATGATAGTGTGTCGCTAGTCACCCGAGGGTGAATGACTAGGACATGTGGTTTGTTCGCTTACCCCGATGCGAGGTCATCAGATAGATTGCTTCCAGTTAGAGACGACTTCACGCGGAGACGTTGAGAGTCGACAGAGACGATCGAATGTCAGGAGCCCATTTTTCAAGTTTAAAGTATACGGAAAGACATGCAGGCGATTCCATGGACCCTCTAGAAGAATGAAACCCTAACTCGACTTAATGACCGTATGAAAGCCTTTGAACCTTAGGGTTTGCGGCAGTTTCGCGGCCCCATTAGTGAGGCTTGGGTTTGCCCTTCTACGGCCGGACCACCGACGCTATGGCATGTACTCGTTACTATTAAACTGTACTCAAGATATTGATCTCTTAGGGGATAATGAGGTTCTGACGAGTCGATCGGACGATTCGACATCATTCGGATATCATATGATGGGACACTACTTGGGAGACTCCAGATACGAGCATAGCCATTGGAGCGCAGTCCGTGCAGCCACGGTGAGACGAGTCCGAATCAGTCGACATTGAAGCAGAGTGAAGTAAAGAGTTCGCTAGAGATTTCGACGAGATGACGTTCCCCTCCGCTGACATCAGAGATGCGATACGCACGCAGAGGCATTGTTATGGATATATCTTCCAGAAAAAGGTACGATGAGTATGCAGCAATTCCGGAATAAGAATTAGCTTCGGAAATGGACGACGATTTCCGGGCAATTTGGCAGAAAAGAGATATGCGAGGGACTTTGGGTGGACCGTAGCCGAGAACATTGCAGTGCACCGATAGAGACGTGACATCAAAGTGGACGGTAATACAGACAAGTGGGACAAGAGGTTCGTGCGAGATGCTGACGAGCTGTCATCACTACCCAACGAGACCAGATGTCAGATATGTCTACAGAGGCGTTGGGACGCGACCAGCTTCCGAGAAGATGCTGTGCTGAGGGCGCAGATGTCCATCGAGCGAGAAGAGATTATGCGAGAGTACCGACCTCCGTACAGACCGGCAAAGGCAAGATCGGAAGAGACCTTGAGCGGGATTCCTTCCAGGATACTGCTGCATTGACATTTCCACCCAGGATCAGATGTGATATGCATTCAAAGAATCAGAGGCCGACGACAGTGACATGCTTCTTTACGAGTGGTCGTGAGGATTGACCGAGAGATGACCAGAGAAGTGCCAGAACGGAATCGTCCCCGTTAGCACACCTGACAGGGCCGATGAGCCAATTAATTGCGAGTTAGGTAATCCGCAGAAAAGATAAGGACCCAGAGGCAGAGGACGCCAGACCGTGAGCAAGAGGCAAGTAGATATCTTGCGCTGCTAGCATTGGATGCACCGACACCTTCTTGACTTTGAAGAAGGGACTTCCGACGACGGTATTTATGATTTGTGATTTTGTGATTCGATTATCACGAATCCGTCACTTTGGATTTCGGTATTTTGGGCGTTCTGTTTTCATGATTTAGTCTTGATGGCTGAGTTTCACGATATTTGTTTTTATGCACCATGGTTGCACCTACTGGGTATTTATATTTTGTGCATAATTATTACATTTGAGGTATTGATTGTGATTTCATGTCTATTTTATACCAGTGATTTGATTTACGCTTCCAGCATAGTTTTCATGCACCTTTAGTATTTTGATACGATTTTAGTGCACACCAGATACGCTAAATCGGGATTCGTTGTGCATGTCTGATACACCTTATTTTTTTTTGATGTCAGGCACACACGATGCCTATGACAGATGTTTCGTGCATACCAGTTGCACCTAGATGTTGTTTTGTGCACCTGTATGACACATATATGGATTTTGATTCCTTGCGCACCAGACGCACCGGATATTGTTATATATACATTTTGGTGATTGATTTTTTTTAGAGTTGTACATTTTTATGATATGCGCTATGTATTGATGTTTTCGGAGCCCCGACAATTTGGATTTTTACTGAAATGTTTTATTACTTGGCGGTTTAAATTTAAATTCGGGGACCGAATTTATTTAAGAGGGGAAGATTGTAACATTTAAAAAAAATTAAAATATTATTTTTGGGAATTTTTATAATATAATTTTATTTTATTGAATATTTTATTATTTTGGTATAATTAAATACAAAAAAATTTGGAAAAATTATGGAAAATTCTAAAATAGGGTATTTTATGGAATTAGGTCATTTTTAAGTTTTTATAAATAGTTATATTCTAATTTAGTACTAATCGCGATTAAAAATCGCTAATCGGTTTTTAGCAATTTTGTGCAAAACATACACATATCTTTTCTTTCTACACTTGTGCATTTTCTATCATGTTATTTGGGGTTATTATTCTTGTGAGAAGGGTTTTTGGACGAAAACAAAAAGAAAAAGAAAATGAAAAGAAAAGATAAGGGAACATGAGCATTTAATGAGGCATGGTACATTTTTGACTTGGATTTCTCTCTCCCTCTCATTTTCCTCATCTCTCTCCCGCTTCATTTTCTCCATTCTCAGCTTAAACCTTTGCCCTCTTCACCCTCCCCTCTTCATATCCCAAATCATCTCACAAACAACACCAAAACCCCACTTCCATTTCATAAAAAGTGTGCACAAGCTCAAGATCTACACATTGGACCAAGAAAGCTAGGATTTTGGCCACAAGGGGCAACTCAAGAAAATTCTTGAGTTGCCAAATGAGGTATTTAATGAACCCTTAGCTTAGTTTTAAGCTTTACTTATACCCCCATGCAAGTTTAGAACCGATATTGTTTGATTTTGTGGACTTGAGGAAAACCTAGTTAGGGTTTGAGGGAAATTTGAGTTATGATGTGAAATTGAGCTCAATAGAGGCTACACCAACACCCTAGTGATGTTATTTTGGACCCGAACCTGAACTAGAAACCAGAATAAGGATTTATGTAATCGATATCGGGGAAAACTGTAAATCTGGGAGTGTATTTTGTAATCTGCTATCACCCGAGACATTCTGAAATAAAATTGATTGGACAGTGAGATGTGCAGGCACCCTAGAAACACCACACAAGACCCCAGCACCTAACTCATTGATCCGGCCGCAAATAAATTCCCTCTGGCCGCAATTTGCGGCCAGACCTGCCCCATTGTCACGACCCGAAAGTACGGAACGTGACCGGCACTTAGATTACGAAGCGTCTAGAGGCGCAACGTAACCTAAGTAAGCCGAAGCCCAGAAATCTAAACCATAAAAAGAAGAAGAAGTGAAGGAAAACATGTAGAAAACAAGTTTAAAAGCAACATCCAATATTCTCAAAAAATTTCGGCAGAGTCTCCTTTGTAAAAACTGGCCCCAAACGGGTACAAACAAGAATAATATATATACAAACAATAAAAAGCATCCCCAAACGGGAGCTAGCTCTACGCCAAAAGGCAGAAACAGCCACATCAATGCACAATACTATACAACACCAAAGGGCGAGGCTCAAAACTTAAAAGAAAACAAATCCACCAGATACCATAATAATACAAGCGCGACTCTAAGGTCGAAGTAAATAACTGGTCCAGTAAACTATCAAATAATACAAGTTTGGTTGATGGAGCTTACTAGATACAAATGAAATAATAAAAATACAATGGCGGTCCAGATACAAATGAACCAACCTACCGTGCAAATCACCCGGAATGAAACGATATGCCAGCAAACTGCCAAGGAAAACCTGTACATCGAACCTGCAATAAAATTTGGCACAACGGGGATGAGTTGCCAACTCGTGAGTAGAAGATATATACGAAAAGAAATCGAATGTACGACGCTATCCTAGATCATAATAATATACTAATATACTACTAGTCATCAAGTAAAGACAGGATAATAAGCTACGTGTAAGTGCAAATGCTCCGTGCTCGTATCAGTGCCTCATATAGTACTATGTAATGAGAACGAGTGCATGCACCATGAATGTAAAATAACCAATCCTGAAATCTTGATATATCTGCATAAGAAATCTTTAGCTTTTATCATGGTAAAACGTGTATAGAAATCTGAAATATCAACGATGAATTCCATGGAAATCCGTGTCAAGTATCGACACAAAACATGTAAATCTCAAGTCTCAATATCTCGGGCTCCGTCAGTCCGGATTGGCCCATATCATCAAATCTCACGACAACGGTCGGTATCCTCCGGATATACGCCACGCCAGACATCACCGGTAGGTAGTCCTTCCCCTGTCAGGCTTATCGTCTACAACTCGATCTTCTTGCCCTGGAGTACCATACCGGGGCCACCATGTACCCGAGACGGTTCATCCACTCCTTGAATTGGGTCACGAAATCCAATAGAAAATATGAAATCTCATGGTGGACGACACATACATCACGAGAAAACCGCATATTATGTTTTAAAAAGAGAGGAGGAGAGAGAGAGAAGTTTTTATATATTCTTGCAGTTTTCCCCAAAAATCCAGAAATCTCATAGAAATCTAAAATCCCAAAATCATGAGTAAGTATATGATAAGTGTCGGCATATGCCCTATAATACTGCATGATAACATGAAAATGCGAATGCATGAAATGTCTAGGTAATAAATACCATGTGTATACTAATACCAGAGAGTAATCACAATATTATATCGATCTAGCTGTTAGCTGATTGTATCAATAAAAGATAATATGAACTAAAGTGTACGTGACATAGCAATTACCGATGATAATGTGGGTGAGCCGGCAAATAAGTGTGCGTGGAATATGCGCATCATCGGTAATGGTGCAGGTGTCCTAACAGGCAAAGTTTTATTCTGTTTATAGAAACATATGAATGAACATGCACCATTATGATTAACGTATGAATGTAAAGACGGATGTGTAATAACCACTCATCTGTGATATACAAGTATAACTACAACTATATGACTCGAGCCTAAACTAGTGTCCATCTAACCTCCTAAGGAACTAAACTTAAGAAACTTGTCGATAAGAAATAAGAGTCCGCCTAAGGTCTGAATCTATATCTCTAATAGTCGGCGATCCAGCCTCAATAGCGTCACGTATGTAGTACAGCTTCCTCGAATCAAGAGTGCAGATCAATCATCATATCTATGCCTCGTACGGTAAAATCCATCGTACGGCATCCCAATATCGGGGTATGGGTCAAGTATCACCTACGTGTCTTATCATTCGTATAATATCATCATCAACGCATGTCAAGATCAAGGTGCTATACTGTAATCGCATACATCAATCATATATCATTGCCAGCATAAGTATACATCGTTAATTTATCCTCAGAAATATCATGTCATATGTATCATATTGTGATTAAGTCACACTTAGATCATATCGTAATCAAGTCACACCTATATGATATCGTAATCAAGTCACACATAAATGATATTGAAATCAAGTCACACCTATATGATATCGAAATAAAGTCAGACCTATCTGATGTCGTAATCAAGTCACACCTGTATGATATCATATCAGAATTTCAGGCAAAGGTTAAGGTCCGGGTTCTAATTTAGAGTCCCATGTACTTCAATATCATCACCACCCTTTATTATTGTTCATGTATACAAATCCATTATCTCATTTTCTAATGATCCGCTAACATCATAACACGACTGTATAGCCAAGAATCACGGCATTAGCCCAGTTATATTGTTTCATCCCCGTGTATCATATCACATCCTTATATCACATATACGTATTGTGTATATATATATATATATATATATATATATATATACCTACACCTAGTACTATATATATATATATATACATACACGTATACACCACGTCGAGTCTCAGTGTGTGCGTGTGTGTGTATCTACCTGAAACCTACGAATCTCTTCCAAGGTATTCATCCTCTGATATGGTCTTTCTAAATCAGTCTAGCCCAACCTAGGGTCATTACTAGGGTCCTACTCATCAAGAATCTAAGGTCACGTCTGGCTTCCTAACGACAATAAGTACTATCCCTATTCTACGTTTGCGGGGGTGCTAAACGCCATCCACCCGACTTCCCCCGTAGATATACATCTACTCACCTGGTCCTTGTCTGCCGAAAACGATGTCGCCCTCCTCTTCTTCCTCGTCCGAAGTCCACGTGAGGGGTACCTATATGCAAACACATATAATATCATAAACTGAATCACGGACAAAACCAAAACGACGCACGACACGCGCCTAGGTTAAAACCTATGTCCCGCTCATGCAAAAGAACCAAATATCGCTCGATATCGGCGTACAAACGCCGATTGATCGAGATAAACATCAATAAACAACTCATAGTTTTAAAACTCATTACTTATAATATAAAACATGATGTAATTCATCGAAACCCTAAAAATCGATCAAATCGTCCGATTTTGAAAAACCCGAAAACGCCAATTTACCGTTTTACTTCAAAACTTGATGTTTAAAAGAAACTAATGGTCATAATATTTATTAAATAACCTAACTAGATTATAGAAAGCGTTACGATATTTTTCTCACACTAATTTGTATTAAAAATAAATTCCTAGTTTGCAATTAAATCAATTTTAACACTTTGCAAGCAAAATTTCACAATATCACAACTAAACTGGATTTGCATGAATTAACGTATTAAACTACAATTCATGATGATAATAATATAATGTAAGCATAAATTAGATTTTAAATCTCATTTATTTAAGAATTTCCAAAATCTAGTTAGCAAAATCGCATTTTTATTAGTATTTTTGAATTATCAATAGAAACTAGTAACCAATTTAAGTTTTTCATTCCACCAACAAGTTAATATCCTCATTAAAACCACAATCTAGTGTTACAAACATTAATTGGAATTTTATCTTACTAATATATACAATATATAGAAATCTAGTTTGCAAAATAGATTAATTTAAACAATTTTGGATAAACAATTTACAATATATCATCCATACAAGATTTTCCACTTCTAAAAATGTTAAACTAGTTATTATAACCCTACTTAATTAATAAAAACCATAACTTAATTTTATAAAGCCTAACTTGAATTTTAAAACTTGTAGATAGAAATTATTTATTAAATCTAATTATGCTTAAATGAAACATCTAATAACAATAAATCAAACAAAGAAGATTTATACCTCTACAACATGAAATCCAAACATAAAAATAAGCCTCCAAAATGAATGCTTTCCATCTCCAAAATCCATGTAAAGATGAGCAAAGAATAGAGGGTAGGAATTTAATAGGATTTTGTGTATTTTTTACTGAATTTTTGATGAATTTTGATGATTTTTAATGCAAAAATGATGGGGGGAAATTTTTGGGGCTGCCCATGGTGGTGAGGCCGGCCATGAGGTGAGAAAAAGAGAGGAGAGTGAGAAAAGTGAAGAAAAGTGTAGAAACTTCACCCAAAATATCGACTTCTTTATGTCTTTTCATGAAATTAATAAAAATTCTTTATTTTCCTCACTTAATTTAACCTACATTGGTCTAGAACCGTGGATAAATTTGAAAATAAATTTTGCATGAAACCCACTAGATTCTAATATGCAATGGTTCATTTTTGCAAATTAAACCCATTCAAATTTGTAATTTACACTAATTTAGTGTATAAATAAAGCTTATGTTAATATTTAAAATAATTAATTTAGGAAAAATATTTAATTGAACTAAAAATTTATAAGTGACTAAATAAACATCATTTACTAGTAATTACATAATTAAAATAGGTATTTTTAAATTTATAATGAAAAATAATTACCGTTTAGTTTTATGAAAACTACATTTTACTTTACCGAAAATTATAAAATTCACTTAAACGATTTTATTTATTTAATTAATTATTTAATTATTTTTAAAATGTTACACCCATTTTGAGTCGTTTTTGTCCCAGAGCTTCTACATGTATAGATTAGACCCCTTGCATGTATAGATTTGTCTAATTTGACCTAGGGTGAAATCTGGAGCCTATTTCCTTAGTTGTTGTTTTGGATTCGTGTTTCTGTATTCCGTATTTCTAATTCTGAATTTGCGTATGGTGTTTTACCTCGACTATTTGGCGTTTATACGACGATATCGAGGATTATTGTTGGTTTTGGAGGCGTACCCATGGGTTATAACCTATAGGCCCCATAGCGTATCGTTTTGTGTTTTCGTGTGTCGTTTTATCTTTGATTGGGTTTTAATGCGCATATACAATACTTTGATATGTAGGTACCCCATGAAGACTTCGGGACGACAAGCAAGCGCTGGGCGACGTCCATAAATGAAGACGCAAGATGAGTAGATTATATCTACAGGGGAAAGTCGGGTGGATGGCGTATAGCACCCCCGCAGTCCGTAGTTGATATATTATATATGATAGTTTATAGTGTGTCATGGATATTGTGTTAGGTGTATTATGGATAGTTAGGGTTAGAAGTAAACTAGTGTAGTTCCTAGTCGCGAACCCTAGAATAGATTTACATCCACACGCGCACCCTTGCATATTCACTATACTTACACTGTGTTGATGATGATATTGGATGACAATGGAGATGAGTCGATGATATTGGGTTTTGTGCCGCGAGATCGGTGATTTATTATGATTCGTATTTGGGATACGACATGTGATCTCTAGCGGGCTTTTGGACGTGTGTTTACACACGCAGTCATATTGATGGTATCAGTTGTACTAGACTTAGATCAGTACCCCAGATTATGTGATATGATGATGAGGATACCAAATAATTGATGAGCTGATTGTGATATTGACCCGTACCCAGTTATTGGGTTGCCGTACGACGATTTACCGTACGAGCTTTATATTGATGATAGATCCACACTCATGACTCGAGGATGTCAGATGATATACTGTATCGTACGCGATACTATTGAGGCGGGATCAGCGACAATTATATTATTATATATATATCGACTCAGATTTAAGTGGTTTCCATACCCCTCCTGATGGACTTGGCTTAGTAGATGTTAGACTAGACCCGAGTCATACCTATTTCAAAGCTAACGAATCGCGAATATCTTAAGGACAAGTAAATGGATTCTACGGGTATTTTCAAAAGACGTATCTATTCTTAAAAACACTGTAACCCTTATTTTTACCAAAACCCCGATTCGTCTTATTGCAAATGGCACCACTGCATGACATGTACATATTGGTGTAGATTCTTCACTGTTGCATTAATTATTCGATTCCGCATCGCATTGCATGTGTTTATTTCTATATTGCAATCATGCTGTTAGGACACCATCACCATTATCGATGACGCATATGTTCTACGTACACTTGCTTGCCGGCTCACACACTTCATCATCGATAATTGCCATGTCACTACACAGTAGTATTATTGCATCAGGATATGACTTTGTATGTGCATACCATTATTCTATGTTGCATGATATACTGTTATACTTGCATCTCATTTATATGTCACATACATCATGCTTTCTGATTATGTGCATTCGGATATTGTTTTCATGATATTTATGGATTTGGGAACCGTGGAAAATTTCAAAGGAGAGTATGTACTTATTTGGAAAAAACCCGGTTTCCTTGATATGATATTTGCGCAGCCTCCATGAGATTTATCGGTTCTGATTATATACCCCATACGAGGAGTGTGTGCTGTATGAGGGTACATGGTGGGCCCGGTATGGTTCCCCTCGGCAAGATGATCGAAGGATTATGCCGATTGAGCTTGGAGGTGGGCGAGTACCTATCGGTGATTGTATTTGAGCTCGGCGGATATCCGGGGGATACCGACCGGAGTTGAGAGATGGACATGGGTTGACCCGTGCTGCCGGGGCCGAGGGCCGATACCGCAGACGGAGCCCATATGGACGAGGATTTACGTGCCGATGCTAGGCATAGGTTTCATGATGCTCCATGATTTTGATTATATCCTCACATTTACATGCATGATGCTTCTTGTCATTGGGTGACAGGTGGACGGGATCCACATATATACAGACTTTTATTACATTGACCATACTTCACTTGTATATATAACAGGGTATGAGGGCGCTATTATATATACCCTTACACCAATATTAGTGGAATGGGACGCTCATATATGTGTATTGACTTTTATTTCTATACTTCATCATATCTACTTCATGCAGACATACCTTATATTTATGACTTGTTATTACCTGAGGCACTGGCACGGATACTTGGCACTACATACACGATTAGATGTTACATTGCCACCTTATCATACTTCAGGCTTATTCTTTGAGGTTTATATATCTGATTGTATTGACCTAGGATTATGTCATGCATTCGGTTTCTGCTTGTAGATGTTTTCTATTCACGAGTTGGCAACTCACCCCCGTTGTGCCACAGTTCTTGCAGGTTTTGCCGTACAGGTTCTATTGCGGCATTTCTGGCACACTGTTTCTTTTGCGGGTGATTTGCTTTGGTATATGGGTTCGTTTGTATCCAAAGCACCATTGTACTTGTATCTAGAAATTCCATCAACCAAAACTTGTATATTTTTTCAGACTTATACATAAGTGATGTATTATTTCGACCTTAGAGTCGCGCTTAGTAGTATTGCGGTTTTCATGCTTATTGAGTTTCTTTTGGATTTGATCCTCACCATTCGGCGTTGTATATTATATTGCTTGTGTGGTTGTGACCGTCGATTGACAAAGAGCTAGCTCCCGCTTGGGGATGCCTTTTATCATTGTATATATATTGTTCTTGTTGTACCCCGTTCGGGGCCAGTATTTACAAAAGAAACTCTACCGAAATTTTTAGAAAAGACTTTACATTTTTAAAATGCATATTCGGCTTAGTTATTTAAAAACCTTGACTTCAAACATGTTTTCTTTACCTATTTAAAAACAATTTTCTTTATTTATCCTTAAAATGGTTTTAGATTTCCGGGCTTTTGGCTTACTTGGATCAGATGGAGTCCTATAGACTTCATATGGTTCAAGGGCCCGTCACGTGCTCTTTCGGGTCGTGACACAAACCCACATCCCTACACACCTATGAGAGCGACAAGCAACCCTACCAATTCAAGAGTTAGGATACTCGGATTCGACTCCTCGAGTTGGTCTCGTACTGGAATCTAGAACTCGGTTACTTGTGCTTTTCGCCTTGGTTCTATCCTAATGCGGAAAAGTAAATAATGTACAATAATGGTGACATCATCCTCAACCCGGAATTGCCCCAATAAAAGAATATTACATACATTGAATTTTACATGAATGAAAATAAAAACTCTCATCTCACATAAAAAAAACCCGGCTATTCATAACACGACGATCCAATATAACATATCACAGCAACACATAATATCATATGTCATCAACGTAAGTAAACATGCGTATCCCAATTGTCGTTGATGTATAGAAACAAAATCGGCGATACACCACATATTACACTTATGGTCGCAGAAAAGAAAGTGAAAAACTACAATATTTGGAATCCACAATAACCTTAGACATCGTAAACCCGAAATATCACATATTACGGATTTCATGCCTAACTATATGAATTCCACATATTGTATAACAATCACAGAAAGCTAGGTGAAGTTTAAACAATTCGATCAAATCAACGAATTCCAAAATTTCCTAGAAAGCTCAACACTTAAGCACTGTTAAAGTTAACCAGAGACATACCAAAGTACCTACGGACCTACAGCCGAAGGGCCCGACCCAAGCCTCTTAAGTGGCGCTGCGGATCTGCCGCCAAAACCATGTTATTGCCGCGGATCCGCGGTCACTTAGACGAGTTAGGCTTTTGTTTTGCAAGTGTGTCCATAGAATTCCCTGTATAATTTTCTGAATATTTTTAACATGGAAAATTCCAATTTTTTGAAAAATTTCCAGAGAGGGGGTCCAAAATGGGTTTTCGGGGTTCAATCTAAGTTCTAACTTCGTCTAGACAGCCTCTAACGCTCTAGCTTGGCTCTGAAACCACTGTAGGGTTAGCTTAGCACCTTAGCAAGGTTTTGGAAAGCATCAATCATACTATTTTAAAATTTTGGGGTGCTAAACAAACAAACCAAGTAAACGAACTAGAGAATTAGGGTTAACTTTGCATGTAAACATCTTTACATCTATGTGAGAGCGATTACAACCTTTGTAGTCCATTGCTTCGTTTCATATGGTCAAAGTTGTGGTCCCTTTGCTGCGATCATCATGCTCCCGGACACTAGAGATGCTCCATGAGGTGAATGATGCATCTTGCTTGAAATCTTCGAAATCCAAGACGATCTACCTTGAGGAACACAAACTCAAGCTAACTCTTCACTAATGTAGAATTAGTGAAGTTAACACACTAATCTATATGGCTAATATAGAACAGGATGATGAAGTAGGATTTTTGCTCACTTTAGAATTTAATTTCTCACTCTTTTCTTTTATCTCCTCAAAGTCAAGAGAGGAACAATGAGATGTGGAAGAAGAAGATGAATGAATGGGCTAAGGATAGAAATGCAACCATAGGTTAATATATGTGAATACCTAACCCATGTAGAGAGTTAACCATGGCTATATGTCATGGTTGGGTTAGAAAATATCTTAAGCAAAACAAAAATGGTGGACTTTGTCAATGGTTATCAACAAGCTTCATGTATCTCCCACCATGACTCATTTCTATATTTTTGAATTACTTAAGAATTTAAACCCAAACATTATATTTAGAATGGTATAATTCTCATACATCCATGTTGCATGTATAACCTAGCATGTTACAATATTATATATCACATATATAATATTTATGTAACAATTGAAAATAATACAATAAACATATATCACATATATGTTAAATGTATCATAAGTGAGAATAATAAATACTTAAGTGAGCATAATATATATATATATATATATATATATATATATCATTTCATCGAATCAACACTTGATCCGATAACCCGGCTATATCACATATAACCGGCCGATATCTCATATCGCTAGAATAGAATACGGTATCACATATGCGTATCAATCTTGAACCCGCACATATCGCATATGTGCTCCTACTCCGTTTTGCCTGAGCCAGAAAACCTCTATGTTGGACTCTAAAGACTCATCAATAGGCCGGCAGTAGGTGATGATCACATCAAACACCAACAAGCCGCAAGCGGTCAGCTAAACGTAATGGCCACCTGGGTATTGAGCGATCAAAAGATTAACAAGCAAGTCTGCTCTAACTCCTGTAAATCCAATTAGTAACACTACCGTACAGTCCGTTCTCTTCATCTGATATGTCGCATATCCAGTCTAGGGGTGGTAAGCGTCAGACCCCAGTAACCGATAAGTCGAGCCGATATGAGGTCCATAACAGTTCGAGAAACTACTGATAACACTTACCAGTAAATCTCAGCGACCCTGGCCAGGGATTTCCAGTTATGGCCAATCAAGCAGAGCGCAACATTAACCCTTCCTATCGCTCATTGCCTCCATATGATTCGGGTCTGTACCCAAAGGCCACCGTTTTGCACATTCTCTCGAACGTGGTAAGGTGGAATCAAAGCACAGTAGGAATCACACAAGTCTCTATGACGATCTCGGGTCTATAGACTAACCTGTACCAGTGTCACCAGAGAACTGTATCTGATAATAGGTATAATACCAACAAGGAGTTCTCGGTGAGTCCGCTCAGGGTACCTAGTCTCCACTGAGTACCCGTATACCATCTTTGATGTCAAATACCAATGAATGTGGGATCTTCCATCGCCCATCATATGGGTCATGATGCGTATACGCTAGTCTACTCTGGAGTATCGATGCCTTGTCTCGATACACACTCGACCAGGAACAGTTATAGGATGTACTTGTAGACTACCCTGGCCTTACTAGTATGATCTGCATCATAGTCCTAGTATTCAAGTACATATCCTAAGGGCTTTATCAACATGTGAGAGCAAGACAGTAACACAATATAAGTCAACATGTTAAGACAAAGAGAAACCAGATAGCATACTATCATATTGAGCAAGAAAGTCCTCTCTATATATATCCAAGCATCCACTATAATATAAATTATATATACAACAATGGCCTCTAAGGCATATACATAACTAACTATACTTACCTTGTTGGTTAAATTCTTTAATCTAAAGTAATTAAGTGTTAATATGGTTTTATTTTGCAAGTTTACAATTTAAAGAAAAGGTTTTGGTTAGAAGTTAGGGTTTCTATTACTTGATTGAGATTGCAAGGTGTAGATTAGTATCTTAAGACATGCAAAATAAAGTCTAGTTGTTAAATTGTAAATTGTTACATTTAAGTTGTCCAAATTACATAATTTTGCAAACTGGATTTTGGAATTAATGAAAATAAGTGAGATTAAAATCTAGTTAATGTTGTGTGACCTAATTAAGATATTTAGTAAGTATTGTGGCCACTAGAATTGTTAAAACATCATGTTTTGTACTAAAACGGTTAATTGATGCTTGGTTTTTGGAATAAATCGATTTTAAATTAAGTTTAACGTTTTGATGATATACACCATATTTCATATATATTTAGTGTGTTGTGAATGCGCGGTTGGAGCGATTTGGTTTTTGGTTTGGTGTTGCCACGTATTGCGACTCTAGTTGTGAGTTGTGGCATTGTCGCGGCGCGTTTTGTGCACCAAGTGTGCGCGCGTCTAGTTAGTGCGCGTGGTTATCTTGTTTTATTTGTGTCTGCGACTAGTTCTATTTATTCTCTTATTTCCTGGTATACATTTCTAGGATCGGGTGCAGAGGCGTCGGATGTGGCGCGGAAAAATACAAGGTGGAGATCGGATCGGATTAGCTGAGGTGTCCAGGTGAGTTGATATATATCTATGGGGGAAGTCCGGTGGATGGCGTAAAGCACCCACACAGTTTTGGAGTGCAATATGTGAATACGTTATATATTTATAATTATGTGTATTGTTGTACGCGGATAATTAGCAAGAGCGGCTCTAGGAGATCATGGGTTATTTTAGTGTAATTGGAAGATAGTGCTTTTAGTTAGTTCTTAGTTGCGAAACCCTAGAGTAAAGTTATACACACACACACACGTGATATGTTTTTAGTGTATATGATATATGTATATATGTGTGTGTGTGTGTGTGTGTGTGTGTGTGTGTGTGTGTGTGTGGATGTGTTGATATATATACACACACATATACGTATACACGGGTGATAAGGATAATATATTATACTCGGAGTAGAGTCGATATGATCGGGCATGATGCCGCGAGATCGGTTATGTGTTTTGGGTCGTGTTATGATATACGACATGATATTATAGTGGATTGATGGGCGATGTGTTTTCATACACACGCGGATATATGTTGATGGTATTGGAATGTACTAGACTATAGATCAGTACCTCTAGTTCATGATATTATTATAACAATACCATGTGAATAATGAGATATATGTGATATTCGACCCGTACCCTGTTTTGGGATGCCGTACGATGGGTTTTACCGTACGAAGTATAGATATGATGATTGATCCGCACTCTTGACTCGAGGATATCGTATTATATATTTAACTGTACGTGACGCTATTGAGGCGGGATCGCCGACTACTAGATATATCGACTCGGACTTTTTGTGGATTTCCTTATCGTTTTGACTAGTCTCTTAGTTTAGTCCAGTAGTTTTTTTGTAGATGTTAGACTGGCTCGGGTCATACTTAATTTCAGAAACTAACGAATCGTGAATATTTTCAAAGGACAACCCGGGGGATATTATGGATTTTCAAAGGACATAACTTTTCTTAAAAGCACCGTAGCCCCTATTTTCTAAAAACCACGATTCGTGCTATTTCAAAAGCCAAAACTTATGACTCATATATATATATATATAAATGTATATTCTTATATGTTGCGTTTACTATTCATGTTCTCGTTGCGTTGCATGTTTATACGTGTTTCCTTAACTATTATGATATCGATTGTTAGGACAACAGCACCATTACCGATTATGCGTATGTTACGAACACTTGCTTGCCGGCTCACACACATCATCATCGGTAATTTCTATGTCACGTACACTCTAGACTATATTAATTCATGGATATAACTGGTAGCTGATAGTTCCAATATACGATTTCTATGCTAGTTTAGATATTGCATTCTTTACTTAGATACCCATGCATGTGTATATTTTTTTGTTGTGCAATATTATGGGGCTTTATGCCAGTATTCACTGTTTATTGATTCCTGATTATGGGATTCGTATTTTCCATGTGATTTCTGAATTTAGAGAAACCGCAAGGATTTATAAACTCATTATCATTTCTAAAAATAGAAATTTGCGGTTTTCTCGTGATATGATGTGCGTGACGTCCCCCATGTGTTTTCTCGGTTCTTGAGCTGTATCACATACCCGATTCGAGGAGGGGGATTCACCGTCTGGGGTACATGGTGGACCCGGTACGGTACCTTGGGGAAAGAAGATCGCACTGATGGCGTTGAGCCAGGCAGGCGAGCACTACCGACCGGTGAATGTATGGAGACTCGACAGATTTTCGGACGATACCGTTCGGAATTATGGGCCGATCCTGATCATGCGGAGCCTGAGATATTGAGATTTGATGATACGGGTCGGGCCGTATTGCCGAAGCCTGAGGTATTGAGATATTGGGATATATATTTTGTGTCGATGCTTGACACGGATTCTCTGTTGATTTCGTTGATGATACTTTGATTTTTATACAGAAATCTCACTGAAATAAGGAAACTGCTTTCTCATTTAAGATGTATTCTATTTTCATGCATTCATACATCATATATGTGATATGTTGCTACTTGAGGCACAAGCACGAGCACTTGGTATTACACTTATGTTTAGATGTTTACCCTTGTCATATTAGATGCTTCAGGTTATAAATTTTGAGAATATTATTGTATGATCTAGGAGAGAGTCATACATGTGATTTCTTCTCGGAGATGTTTTCTACCCACGAGTTGGCAACTCACCCCCGTTGTGCCACAATTTCTTGCAGGTTTGGCCGTACAGCTTTCGTCGCGGCTTGTTGGCACACTACTTCCTTCCGGGTGATTGCTTTGGTAGGTGGGTTCCTTTGTATCGTGACCAACGTAGTCTTTGTATTTATTTCAGTTGTATCTAGTAACACCATCAACCAGACTAGTATATTTTGATAGACATAGAAAACTAGTTGTGTATTATTTCGACCTTAAGGTCACGCGCTTGTATTATTGGGTTCTTCTCGGGTTTTCTTGAGGATGTTGGTTTTCTTTATGAGTTTTGATCCTCGCCTTTCGGCGTTGTATATTACATTACTTGTGTGGTGGTTTCCACCATTTGGCGAAGAGCTAGCTCCCGCTTGTGGATGCCTTTATTCATTATTATGTATTTCATGTGTTGTACCCATTTGGGGGCCAGTATTTACAAAAGAGACTCTGCCAAAATTTTCAGGAAAATATGATGTTTCTTTTAAAATATTTAATGCCTTATTTTGTTAAAACCGCTTGCTTTAAAACATGTTTTCCTTTATACTTTTCTTTAAAAATGGTTTAGATTTCTGGACTAATGGCTTACTGTAATTAGGTGAGGACCTATATACTTCATATGATTCAAGTGCCAGTCACGTGCCATTTCGGGTCGTGACATAGTCATGGAAGTCAAGCAAATATCCTGAGGGCTTTATCAACATGTATGAAACGAACAGTATAATTAATCAAGTAAACATGTTAAGATAAAGTACAAGCAGATAGCATACTATCATGTCGAGCAAGAAAGTCATCTGTATATATATACATTTCCAAGCATCCACTATACATATAATGGCCTTTAGGGCATAGATATATCCAACATTCTCCCACTTACACTAAGGCCAATTATTGGTGTATCTCATACCCAGCATCTCAAAAAGTCACTTATGTTTCGGCTGTGGAAAGGCCTTGGTGAGTGGATCCGCGGTGTTATTCTTTTTATCTGCTCTCCGAATCTCGATATCGTGGCGATTTACTATCTTCCCGATCAAATGATATCGCCTCAGGATGTGTCTGGACTTCTGATGGGATATGGGTTCTTTGGCCAACGCCATAGCCCCATTATTATCACAATACAATGGTATTGGATCAATAATGGTTGGAACTACTCTTAGTTCCACGACAAACTTTCTCATCCAGATGACTTCCTTAGCAGCATCATTTGCAGCAATATACTCAACTTCCGTCGTGGAGTCTGCAACGGTATCCTATTTGGAACTTTTCTAACTAACCGTCCCTCCATTGAGGGTAAATACAAACCTCGAGATAGATTTGTTGTCATCCTTATCACTTTGAAAGATGGAGTCGGTAAAGGCTTCCATTTGGAGATCCCCATTATCATACACCAAGAGCAATTCTTTAGTCCTTCATAAGTACTTAAGAATGTTCTTCACTGCTATCCAATGTTTCTCCCCTGGGTTGGATTGATAACTGCTTATTACAGCCAGTGCATAAGCTATATTAGGGCGAGTACATAACATCGCATACATCATGGATCCTACAGCTGAAGCGTAGGGTGTAATGCTCATGCGAGCTCTCTCTTCATCAGTCTTCGGACAGAATTCCTTGGAGAGAGTGATTCCATGACAAGCGGGCAAGGCACCACGCTTGGAATCTTCCATACTAAACCTTTTTAGAATGGTGTCAATATACTTTGATTGGGACAATCCCAATAATCTTTTGGATCTATCTCTATAGATCCTAATGCCCAAAATACATGAGGCATCACCCAGGTCCTACATGGAGAACCTTTATGATAAGAATAGTTTGACCGATTGTAGCATAAGAATATCATTTCCTATTGAGAGAATGTCATCTACGTAGAATTCGAGGAATGTGATAGTACTCCCTACAATCTTCTTATAAATGCATGGTTCATCTATATTTTTGACAAAATCAAACTCTTTGATTGTATCATTAAAGCAGATGTTCCAGCTCCGTGATGACTGCTTTAATCCATAAATGGATTTAAGTAACCTACATGCATTTTCGCTGCTCCCACTGTCAATGAAGCCCTCTGGCTGATCCATAAAAACGCATTCTTCTAAATCACCATTCAGAAATGCAGTTTTAACATCCATCTGCCAGATTTCATAATCGTAATGAGCAGAGATAGCAAGTAGAATCCGAATGGATTTAAGCATTGCTATTGGAGAGAAAGTTTCATCATAGTCCAATACAGGCCAATGAAGAAAACTTTCGCTATAAGCATTGCTTTATAGGTCTCCATCTGTCCATCTTCACCAATCTTTCTCTTAAAGATCCATTTGCATCCTACGAGTTTTATCCCAGGAGTTGGAACATCCAAAGTCCATACTTTGTTGGTGTACATCGACTCTATTTCGGACCTCATGGCATCCAGCCACTTCACTGAGTCACCATTCGTGATAGCTTGCTGAAAACTAGTAGGGTCATCATCATCCATGATGCAATCTTCTCTATCACCATCAATGAGAAAACCATAGTCTCACTCCGGTTGGCGAGAATTTCTACTAGATCTCCGGAGTGGCTGAGATTCTTGAAGTTCTACAGCAACATCAGTTTCAACCAATTCGTCATGAGTAATTTGTGTCTCTAGAACCACTTCTAGTTCTACCGCATTGGCATCGGTACTATTTGTAAATGTTTCATTTTCTAAAAATGTGGCATGTTGAGAAACAAACACTCTTTGTTCCTCCTTGTGGTAGAATAGATATCCATATGAATATTTTGGATATCCCACAAATTTACACATGGCCGATCGTGTCTCGAGTTTTTTTGGAATCTTCTTTTTGACAAAAGCCGGAAAATCCCATATCCTAACTCTTTTAAGAGATGGTCTTTTTCCACACCATATCTCAAATGGAGTGGTAGACACGGACTTGGTTGGAACCATGTTCAACAGATATATGGCTGTCTCCAATACATGTCCCCAAAAGGAAAGCAGGAACTAAATATCACTCATCATGGACCGTACTATATCTAATAGGGTACGATTCCTCCGTTCTGACATACCGTTGTGCTGTGGTGTGTAAGGGGGAGTGAGCTGAGAGAGAATCCTATTCTCTTTTAAGAAGTCTGAAAACTCTTTACTTAAATACTCTCCATCTCGATCCGATCGAAGTTTCTTGATGCTCAAGCCTGTTTGTTTTTCTACTTCAAATTCGTACTCCTTGAATTTCTCGAAAGCTTCTGATTTATACTTTAATAAAAACACGTGTCCGAATCTTGAGAAACCATCAGTAAAAGTGATGAAGTATGAAAAACCGGCTCTAGCATATGTAGACATTGGTCCTCATACATCACTATGTATGAAGACTGAGAGTTCTATAGCTCTTTCTCCATGTCCAGTAAACGGAGTTTTGGTCATTTTTCCTTTGATACAGGACTTACAAGTCTCATAAGATTTATATTCAAAAGGATTTAAATATCCATCATTATATGGCTTTTTTAGTCTCGTTTCATTAATATGACCAAGTCTACAATGCCAAATAAAAGCTTCATTTATATATGAAAATTTTCTTTTATTTGTATGTTGTATGTTGAAAACTGGGTGTTGGTTTAGAACGTAAATACCGTTATTTAGTGTAACATACCCAATCAACTGTTGATTCATGTTAATGTTCATAACATTATTTTGCAACACAAAATGATATTCTTCTTTGTCTAACAAAGAAACAGATATTATATAACAAAGAATACTAGGTAGATAATAACAGGGGTTCAAAACAAAAATACATCCCGAAGGCAACCCCAGATGATACACTCCTATAGATGCAGCATGTACATTGAAACCATTTGTAACCCGAAGAGTGTAGCCACTAGTCTTCAAAACTCTACTGTTTCTCAATCTCTGCATACAATTGCAGATATGAGAACTAGAACCGGTATCTAATACCCAAGGTGCAGAGTTTATAGAAAAACAGTTTTCAGTTACAAATACACTTTAAGCGGAAGCATCAGTATGCTTCTTCTTCTTTTTGAGATCAGCAAGATACAAAGCACAATTGTGTTTCCAGTGTCCCGACTTATGGCAGAAAAAAAATTCTCCTTTTCCACTTCCTGCGGCCCCGGATTTGTCTTTCCCCTTCCCCTTTTCAACTCCACCTTTCGGTTTGGTGGGTTTCTTCTTCTTCTTTCCCTTGGCCTTGGCTTTTGGGATGGAAGAGGAAGATGGCCCAGCAAGCAGAGCGGGAGTTTTCACTATCTTAACCATGCTCTGTACACTTCTCAACATATTGAGAAGTTCAGGCAGTGATTTCTCCAAATTGTTCATATTGAAGTTCACTATGAATGGAGCAAAGGTAGGAGGTAGAGACTGTAGAACAATATCAATATATTGCTCGTTCTCCGTGGTCCATCCTAGTTCCTTAAGTTCTTCTATAAGACCAATCATCTTCAAGACATGTTCACCAACTAATGTGCCAGAAGCCATCCGCATTTGAAACAGCTTTCGAGATGCTTCGTAGCGTAAAGCCCGAGATTGCTCTCCATACAACTCTTTTGTATGAAGAAAGATGGATTGAACATCCATCTTCTCATGCCGCTTCTGATGTATATTGTTCATAGAAGCAAGCACGAGGCGCTTGGCCGTGTCACAATCAATATCCCATGTTTTTTGGATCTCTTTATCTGAAATAGATGATTCAGGACCTGGGATGGGCGGGGCTTTGGAAGTGAGGACCTATGATACTTTATCATATGTGAGTGCAATGTTCAGGTTCCTTAGCCACTCTTTATAATTCGGTCATGTCAGTTTGTTTTTCTCTAACAGAAGCATAAGTCCCGTCATTGGTATCTGCCATTAGGAGAGAGAAAAGAAAATACAAAGAGAAATGCTTTTGCAAAGATTTAGATTGGTTATTATCTTATCAAATCGATGTCTCCCACTGCTTTTATCAAATTTTCTTTCAAACCCTCAAAAAGAAAACTAGCCAGGATCAATTACATTATACAGTTTCGCTAACCGGTCATATAGGCCAATGTCGATACTTTGAGGGATGTTTCCCATGCTTTCACACGAACCTAATTAAAATAAAACTCGTTTTTCCAGAGGTGTAACCCCGTCGACACATTTCTAGGCCTCTACTGGATTAGCTAATTGCAAAGTGCAAAAACACTCCTGGGAGTAACTCTTACTCACAGTAGGATCGGGATCCAACTATCATATAGAAGGTAAGCAATCTCAGTGCAAATTCTAACTCTTGAAACTCCCGATGTTGTTTTTATCCCTAGCTTCTTATGACCTTGGCTGTGGTCATTATATCATAAGCACTAGTCAAGTTCTACTCGTCATTTCATAATTAACTAGACCCACCCATATGACCCTTGGCAATGATCAACATAATCATATGAATGTCCCAACTAATTGCATCATATGCTTTGTAGGAAGAAATCACTAGGCTACCGTACACTACGCTTTGACTATGATCAACATACGTTGCACGAATACTAAGTACTCTACATCCTAAAATGACGGAGGGTTTTTGTAATGTTTTGAAAATCGTTTCGGTGAAATTTCGAAAAAACGGTAAAAAAGAGGGTTTTCTGTAAAAAGTCAAAATGCAAATATCTTTATTATAAAATTAAATATACATATTCTAGCTATGTAATTGCTAGTATTTGGTGTTTATTGAGCCACTGGTGAAATTTCAAATTTTCTGAAAAAAATATTATTTTAATATTATTTTAAGCCGTCACTAATACATTTAATTAGGGAAAATTACAAATTGGAATGAGTTGAAACAAATTTTGTGGATCATAAAACATTAAATAAAATTTTATCATGTGGTTTTTGAAATGAAATCGTCTGCCAAAACGGTTTAGAAAATTTCGAAGAAAAAGGCTTAATTAGTGAAATTAGTGTAAATAGAAATTGGGGTATAATATTTATCATTTTCTTTCTTAACCCACACTCACCCACACCCTCTCACCCCCCCTCCCTATGTGCTGGCCGAGCCTAGCTTCCCCATCCCCAAAATTTGTCCCCACTTCTAAAGCTAAAGAAAAGAAAAGAAAATGAAAACAATAAAGAAATGAGAATGGGTTGACTTGTGATATGGGTCTTTGACTTAACCAATCACTTTCCCCACCTCACTCTCTCTCCTCCCCCTCCCTAATTTGTCCGAGCCTCCCTCTTGCAACAGCCCCCATTTTTGCTTCTTCAATTCTTGTGCTAAAAACCCCACAAATTCATCAAAAAACCCACAAAAATCAAAATCTAATCCCTACCCATTTCTTATTGGCTATTCTAGTATGGATCTAGGGAACAAGATTTCAATTTGGGAGGCTAAGTGTGGTTGTGGGATCTTCAAATTGTTTGGGTAAATTCTAACCATTTTACTTAATTTGTTGTTAATTACTTGTGTTTAGCTTAATTAAGTGTTAATTGGGTTTTAAATGGGTTCAATTGCATGATTAAGGAATTCAAGTTAGGGTTTTGTTTTGGAATTGGGTTGTGATCAATTGTGCATGGTTATGTGATGTGGATTAGCATCTTAAGACTTGTTGAAAACTAATCTAGTTGCTAATTACAATTCGTTACTTGTAAAATGTCCAAATTAAGCTTTTTGTGTAAACTAGGGTTTTATGAAATACATTTATATGTGAGATTAAAAATATGGTTAGGGTTTTTATCACATTATTAACAATGTAAGTTATAGTTTAATAGTTTAGATAATGCAAAACCAAGCTTAATTGTAAAATTGTGAATTTTACTTTAAAAAGAGTTAAATTCGGTATTTTTGCAAACTAGGAATTTGAAATTTATATAGATTGATGAGTTCAATTTATGAAAGTGATTTATATGACCTAATTATGTTATTTAATGAGCATTTTGGCCATTTGAATCATTAAAATTGGTAGATTGGTTAGAACATCAAGTTTTTAACCGAAATGAGAATTTGTGCTAACTAGGTTTTTGGAAAACAAAACGATTGGTTTAATTTTATGGTTTTGACGAATTAAACCCTATTTCTTATGCAGTCAGTGAGTTTTGAAACCATGATTGGTATGTTTGGTGTTTTTCTCGATCAATCGGCGTTTATACGCCGACGTCGAGGGTTTTTGGGTTGATTTGTGAAAGCAACCATAGGTTTGACCTATGTGGGATTCGTGAGTCGTTTTGGTCCTGAGTCGGATTCTAATGCGATACGGTGCGTTATGATATGTAGGTAACCCATGTGGACTTCGAGACGACAAGCAAGCGCGTGGCGACGTCGGCACCGGCTAGCGAGGACCAGGTGAGTGGATTTATATCTACCGGGAGAAGTCGGGTGGATGACGTATAGCACCCCCACAATCCGTAGTGGTGTATACGGATGCGTATACACACCAACAATTATTATATGTTATTTGGGATTAATAACGATGTTAGGATGGATATTGGTGTGTTGGATTACTTTAATGTTGCGAACCCTAGGGTAGTGTTGCACTACACATACATACTTGCATACATTCCTATTTCTATGTGCTCATGGGATTCCTTATAGTTATGTGTTCACATGGGTATGGGACTATGTGTTCACATACGGATTTGAGGATGATACTTGGGATTGGACTGAGTCGACGAGATTTGTTTTGTGGTTGTGATATCAGTGATATGGCAGGATTCGTACTTGAGGTACGTCCTGGTGTTATAGCGGATCTTGGGGCGGCGATACGGGTGAATAGTGTTATAAATAAAATGGTCGACATGTGATCGTGATATGAGGCATGATATGCTAGGATATTGATATTAGGCCGTATCGGGCGATGTATACCCCTTGATGATGATATGTGCTGACGATATCGGTTTGTACGAGATTGTCGATCAGTAGATCATGAGTATACTGAGGATATTAGTATTGTACTAGACATAGGTCAGTACCCTAGACTATGATTTTGGATAAAGAGGATACCAGAGGATTAGTGTGAGGAATATGATATTGACCCGTACCAGGATTTGGGGATGCCGTACGATGGATTTACGTACAAGCTATATTTTGATGATTGATCCGCACTCTTGACTTGGGATGTCTGATTATAGATATGGTATAGGATATGATATTATTGAGGCGGGATCACCGACTCTATATATACAGGTATGTATATGGATCGACTCAGATGTTAGGCGGTTTCCTGTCCTGTAGTCCAGCTTGTTAGCTTAGCCCTTTAGTTTAGTTTAGTTGTTAGATTAGATTCGATTCTTACCTATTTTAAAAACTAACGAATCGTGGGTATTTTAAAAAACAGCCCAAGGGATCCTACGGATATTTCAAAAGACGTATCTTTTCATAAAAACACCGTAGCCCCTATTATCAAAACCCCATGATTCGTGTTATTTCGAAAGGCACCTTTTGTAGGACTTATATTAGATTAAAGCAGATTAGTTATAGTTGCGTCTAGTATTCAGCTCCCGCTCATTATTGTGGTTCGCTTCGCATCGCATGCTTATATTATGTTTCATACTCCATTATTGATATCATGCTGTTAGGACACCAGCACCATTACCGATGATGCGTATGTACCACGTACACTTACTTTCCGGCACACACACATCTTCATCGGTAATTGCCATGTCACGTACACCTTAGAAAATATTATTGCTTGACATAGCCTGTTAGCTAATAGTTTAGACTTGATATTAGTGTACTTGCCTTATATGTTAGTTTAGACATTGTAGTTATTACCTGCTACTTCATGCATACTGCTATTCATTGTTATGCCGCATTCATGGATTCTCATGCATATATTCACTTTTTACGTGCTATTGAGGTTTTGGATTCGGATTCCATGAGATTTTCTGGATTTGGGGAAAAACGCAAAAAATATACAAACTTCTTCTTTCTCTTTTTAAATGAAAAGTGCGGTTTTTCCCATAATGTATGAGTCGTCCACCATGAGTTTGCTGATGGATTTCGAGACCCGATTCGAGGAGTTGGATGAACCGTTTCGGGTACATGGTGGACCCGGTAAGGTACCCCGGGGTAAGAAGCTCGTGGTGATGACGATGGGCCTGGCAGGAGGGAGACTACCTACCGGTGATTTTACCCGACGCGTCGGATATCCGGAGGATACCGTCGTGGTCTTGTGATGGATGGTCGGGGCCGGTCAGGACTGACGACGCCCTAGATATTGAGATTGAGACATTGAGATTTCGAGATATTGAGGTACTGAGATTTGATGATACCGGCTTTGAGACATTGAGATTTATGTTTTGTGTCGATGCTAGACACTGTTGATGCTGATTTCATTTATGATACCTCATTTTAAAAATACAAAGGAAATCTCACTAATTTATGAAAACAGTTTCTTCATTTACATGTATTTTGTTTTCATGCATTCATACCTCATTCATATGATATATGGCTACCTGAGACACTGACACGGGCACATGAGATCACACTCGGGTTAGATATTACCCTAGCCATTGTTATATGCTGCATGTTATTCATATATTTGAGGATATATTATGATCATTGACCTAGGTTGCGTTATTTATGCGATTTCTGTGCGTAGATGTATTTCTATTCACGAGTTGGCAACTCACCCCCGTTGTGCCCCAGTTTCTTGCAGGTTTGCCGTACAGGTTTCTTTACGGCTTGCGGGCATAGTTTCCTTCGGCTGATTTGCTAGTAGGTGGGTTTACTTGTATCGTACCCCCATTATTTATCTGTTATATTATTATTCTGTTGTATCTAGAAGTTCCATCAACCAAACATGTATTTATTTTTGAGATAGAGACCAGTGATGTTATACTTTCGACCTTAGAGTCGCGCGTTATATGTCTGCGGATTTCTTGTGGTTTTGAGTTTCCTTTTGAGTTTTTGATCCTCGCCGTTGGCGTCGTATATTATATTGCTTGTGTGGTTGTGACCGTCGATTGACGAAGAGCTAGCTCCCGCTTGGGGATGCATTTTTATTGATTTCGTATACTATTCATGTTGTATCCCGTTTGGGGGCCAGTATTTACAAAGGAGACTCTGCCGAAATTTTCAGGAAATTTTTGATGTTTTTAGAAACCCGTATAATTCGGCTTATGCTTTTAAAACTACTTATTTAAATTGGTTTTCCTTCACTCTACTACTTTTCTTGGTTTGCATTTCTGGGTTTTCGTCTTACTTGGATTACGTACGCCTCGAGACGTTTCGTAGTTTAAGTGCCGGTCATGTTCCGTACTTTCGGGATGTGATAAAGTTGATATCAGAGCGTTAGGATTTACCTTCGGAGCGTAGGATGACCCTTGGTTGATGGAATAGGTGACTAAAGTAGAGTGACGTACCGTGGGTATGTTCCGCGGCATACGTACGATACGCTACTCCACTTAAGAGGCCTTAGGATGTACATTTCCTTGCTCAGTATTATATTCATTCCGATCTAGCCTCATCAGTACTAGTTATGGTTTTGCTGCCACGATTACGGGCAGGGAGAGCTACGACTAGAGTTGCGGTCAGCACGAGCTCGTCACGAACGAGGACTGACCAGGGCGTAATTCCGGCGACACACGATTGCGAAGATGTATCTTTTCATTGTGTTTTCGCGCCACGAGCGTTGGGGGGATTGCTGTATGAGGTTACTCGGACGTGCCGATCAGTACCAGAAGATTGAGCCACTGACAGAGGCCAGCCAGATTTTGATGACCGTTGAGGTATTGCTTACTCTGATGATTGAGGCACTGTTCAGTGTGCAGACGAGTGAGCCAACCATTCCTGCGAATGACGAAATATCGCCCCAGATGTTGGAACTATTGCAGTACAGGTTGTACTAAGAGATGATAGAAGGTCGCTAGTCACCCGAGGATGAATGACTAGGACATGTGGTTTGTTCGCCTATCCCGATGCGAGGTCATCAGATAGATTGATTCCAGTTAGAGACGACTTCACGCAGAGACGTTGAGAGTCGACAGAGACGATCGAATGTCAGCAACCTATTATTCCAAGTTTAAAGTATTCGGAATGACATGCAGGCAATTCTATGGACCCTCTAGAAGAATGAAACCCTAACTCGACTAAATGACCGTGTGAAAGCCTTTGAACCTTAGGGTTTACGGCAGTTCCGCGGCGCCATTAGTGAGGCTTGGGTTTGCCCTTCTACGGCTGGACCATCGATGCTGTGGTATGTACTCGATACTGTTAAACTGTACCCAAGATTTTGAGCTCTTGGGGTATTATGTGGTTTTGACAAATCGATCGGATGGATCGACTTCATTCGGATGCCAGGTGGTGAGATGCATTTCTTGGGAGACTCCAGATACGAGGATAGCCGTAGGAGCTCAGTCCATGCAGCCACGACGAGATGAGTCCGAAGCAGTCGACATTAGAAAAGTGGAGTAAGAGGAGCGTACGAGATCTTGATGAGATAACGTTCCACTCCGCCGACATCAGAGATGCGATACGCATGCCGAGGCATTGTACTTGGATATACCTTCCAGAAGGAGTCGCGATGAGTATGCAGCCGTTCCGGAACGAGCACAGATCTAGTAAGGGACGATGACTTTCGGACAGTTCGGCAGAGGCGAGATTTGGGAGAGATCTCGACGGGACCTTTCTGGAATAAATTACGAGAAGACCTGGACCCAGGAGTAGTCATGTTATGCACACCGGCAGGCCAGAGTTCAGGATCGTCGACGAGACATGCTATGAGTGACCACGGCAGTTGGCCAGAGATTCTTGGAGGATGTGCTTGAGCGGGACTATTCCGCCATACTTGATTTTGTGTATTTTGGGCGATCTATTCGCTTGATTGATTTTGATGATTGAGTTTCATGCTATTTTTTTTCATGGACCATGGTTGGACCTACTGAGTATTTACGATTTTTGCACAGTTGTTGCACTTGAGATAGTTTTCGTGCCTTGGTTTCTCATGTTGTGATTATGTGGATTTCATACAGTTGAGTTGATTTGTGCGTATATACGCATATGATTTGGTTTTTGCACTCGGTATGATTCATATATGCTTGCAGTGCAGTGATACGCCTTTTGTGCACTTAGATGCACTGGACTTCGATTTCGATTGCGATACCCGATATTTGTTTTGTGCACCTTATGCACCTAATTTGATTTTGCGAATATTCGGCGCTTGATATTGGATTTCATGATTTCGTGCATGATGGATGCATCTGATTTGGATTTTCGCGCATGTTGGGCGCAAGTTTTGAGGTGCGATTTTGGTGCACACCAGATGCACTAAATCGAGATTTTTCGTGCATGTCAGATGCACCTGATTTTGCTGTCAGGCACACACGTTGCCTACGATAGATGCTTTGTGCACACCCGATGCACTTAGATCTTGTTTCTGTGCACTTGTATGGCACGTATATGGATTTTGATTGTCGTGCGCACCAGACGCACGTAGTATTCATACGCGTATTTTGGGATTGATTTCTTATAGAGCAGTACGTTTTTTTAATGATAATTGCGATGTGTTTTCGTACTAAGCAGGACAAGTCAGAGGACAGTACCTGAATGTATTTTACATGCATTGATAGCTATTGAAGGGAATTCCAAAAAGCTAGCTATAGTCTCAGTATTTACCTACGTGTCTGATATGACGCGAAACGTTTAAAACAAGGAAAACCCATGTAAATTGTTTCCCAAAACGGCGGAACTTACATATTAAACAAAGGATATATATATGTAGTTATTTTCTTGCAATAGACGTCCGCCACTGTGCAGTGCTGCGAGCATCGCACAGCGATTTGAAAAAGGTTTGTCATGCATTGCTTCTAGATACTTTAATGATGTATATCATATTAATTTTCGTTTTGGATCTTGACATTTGTGTCTTTTCCATGACTCCGATGATTGCGGGATGCTTGACGGAGTTTTGATTTTGGAGTTATATGCTCATTTTTCATGCGCATGCGCTGCGCTACGATTTGTTTGATATATTTATGATTTCGGAGCCCTGATGACTTGATGGTTTTGCTTAGATATTTTTGTATTTGGGGGGAGTTTGAATTTAAATTCAGGGACCGAATTTCTTTAAGGGGGGAAGATTGTAACGTTTCGAAAATCATTTTGGTGAAATTTCGAAAAAACGGTAAAATAAGGGTGTTTTCTGTAAAAAGTTAAAATGCAAATATCTTTATTATAAAATTAAATATACATATTCTAGCTATGTAATTGCTAGTATTTGGTGTTTATTGAGCCAATGGTGAAATTTCAAATTTTCTGAAAAAAATATTATTTTAATATTATTTTAAGCCGTCACTAATACATTTAATTAGGGAAAATTACAAATTTGAATGAGTTGAAACAAATTTTGTGCATCATAAAACATTAAATAAAATTTTATCATGTGGATTTTGAAATGAAATCGTTTGCCAAAACGGTTTAGAAAATTTCGAAGAAAAAGGCTTAATTAGTGAAATTAGTGTAAATAGAAATTGGGGTATAATATTTATCATTTTCTTTCTTCACCCACACTCACCAACACCCTCTCACCCCCCCTCCCTATGTGCTTGCCGAGCCTAGCTTCCCCATCCCCAAAATTTGTCCCCACTTCTAAGGCTAAAGAAAAGAAAAGAAAATGAAAACAATAAAGAAATGAGAATGGGTTGACTTGTGATATGGGTCTTTGACTTAACCAATCACTTTTCCCACCTCACTCTCTCTTCTCCCCCTCCCTAATTTGGCCGAGCCTCCCTCTTGCAACAGCCCCTATTTTTGCTTCTTCAATTCTTGTGCTAAATACCTAAAAAATTCATCAAAAAACCCACAAAAATCAAAATCTAATCCCTACCCATTTCTTATTGGCTATTCTAGTATGGATCTAGGGAACAAGATTTCAATTTGGGAGGCTAAGTGTGCTTGTGGGATGTTCAAATTGTTTGCGTAAATTCTAACCATTTTACTTAATTTGTTGTTAATTACTTGTGTTTAGCTTAATTAAGTGTTAATTGGATTTTAAATGGGTTCAATTGCATGATTAAGGAATTCAAGTTAGGGTTTTGTTTTGGAATTGGGTTGTGATCAATTGTGCATGGTTATATGATGTGGATTAGCATCTTAAGACTTGTTGAAAACTAATCTAGTTGTTAATTACAATTCGTTACTTGTAAAATGTCCAATTTAAGCTTTTTGTGCAAACTAGGGTTTTATGAAATACATTAATATGTGAGATTAAAAATATGGTTAGGGTTTTTATCACATTATTAACATTGTAAGTTATAGTTTAATAGTTTAGATAATGCAAAACCAAGCTTAATTGTAAAATTGTGAAATTTACTTTAAAAAGAGTTAAATTCGGTATTTTTGCAAACTAGGAATTTGAAATTTATATAGATTGATGAGTTCAATTTATGAAAGTGATTTATATGACCTAATTATGTTATTTAATGAGCATTTTGGCCATTTGAATCATTAAAATTGGTAGATTGGTTAGAACATCAAGTTTTTAACCGAAATTAGAATTTGTGCTAACTAGGTTTTTGGAAAACAAAACGATTGGTTTAATTTTATGGTTTTGACGAATTAAACCCTATTTCTTATGCAGTTAGTGAGTTTTGAAACCATGATTGGTATGTTTGGTGTTTTTCTCGATCAATCGGCATTTGTACGCCGACGTCGAGGGTTTTTGGGTTGATTTGTGAAAGCAACCATTGGTTTTGACCTATGCGGGATTCGTGAGTCGTTTTGGTCATGAGTCGGATTCTAATGCGATACGGTGCGTTATGATATGTAGGTAACCCATGTGGACTTCGAGACGACAAGCAAGCGCGTGGCGACGTCGGCACCGGCTAGCGAGGACCAAGTGAGTAGATTTATATCTACGGGGAGAAGTCGGGTGGATGGCGTATAGCACCCCCGCAGTCCGTGGTGGTGTATACGGATGCCTATACACACCAACAATTATTATATGTTATTTGGGATTAATAACGATGTTAGGAAGGATATTGGTGTGTTGGATTACTTTAGTGTTGCGAACCCTAGGGTAGTGGTGCACTACACATGCACACATACATACTTGCATACATTCCTATTTCTATGTGCTCATGGGATTCCTTATAGTTATGTGTTCACATGGGTATGGGACTATGTGTTCACATACGGATTTGAGGATGATACTTGGGATTGGGCTGAGTCGAAGAGATTTGTTTTGTGGTTGTGATATCAGTGATATGGCAGGATTCGTACTTGTGGTACGTCCTGGTGTTATAGCGGATCTTGGGGCGGCGATACGGGTGAATAGTGTTATAAATAAAATGGTTGACATGTGATCGTGATATGAGGCATGATATGCTAGGATATTGATATTAGGCCGTATCGGGCGATGTATACCCCTTGATGATGATATGTGCTGACGATATCGGTTTGTACGAGATTGTCGATCAGTAGTCAGATCATGAGTATACTGAGGATATTAGTATTGTACTAGACATAGGTCAGTACCCTAGACTATGATCTTGGATAAAGAGGATAGCAGAGGAATAGTGTGAGGAATATGATATTGACCCGTACCCAGATTTGGGGATGCCGTACGACGGATTTACGTACGAGCTATATTTTGATGATTGATCCGCACTCTTGACTTGGGATGTCTAATTATAGATATGGTATCGGATATGATATTATTGAGGCGGGATCACCGACTATATATATACAGGTATGTATATGGATCGACTCAGATGTTAGGCGGTTTCCTCACCTGTAGTCCAGCTTGTTAGCTTAGCCCTTTAGTTTTGTTTAGTTGTTAGATTAGATTCCATTCTTACCTATTTCAAAAAATAACGAATCGTGGGTATTTTAAAAGACAGCCCAAGGGATCTTACGGATATTTCAAAAGACGTATCTTTTCATAAAAACACCGTAGCCCCTATTTTCAAAACCCCATGATTCGTGTTATTTCAAAAGGCACCTTTTGTAGGACTTATATTAGATTAAAGCAGATTAGTTACAGTTGCGTCTAGTATTCAGCTCTCGCTCATTATTGTGGTTCGCTTCGCATCGCATGCTTATATTATGTTTCATACTCCATTATTGATATCATGCTGTTAGGACACCAGCACCATTACCGATGATGCGTATGTACCACGTACACTTACTTGCCGGCTCACACACATCTTCATCGGTAATTGCCATGTCACGTACACCTTAGAAAATATTATTGCTTGACATAGCCTGTTAGCTAATAGTTTAGACATGATATTAGTGTATTTGCCTTATATGTTAGTTTAGACATTGTAGTTATTACCTGCTATTTCATGCATACTGTTATTCATTGTTATGCCGCATTCATGGATTCTCATGCATATATTCACTTTTTACGTGCTATTGAGGATTTGGATCCGGATTCCATGAGATTTTTTGGATTTGGGGAAAACCGCAAAACATATACAAACTTCTTCTTTCTCTTTTTAAATGAAAAGTGCGGTTTTTCCCATGATGTATGGGTCGTCTACCATGAGTTTGCTGATGGATTTCGAGACCCGATTCGAGGAGTTGGATGAACCGTTTCGGGTACATGGTGGACCCGGTAAGGTACCGTGGGGCAAGAAGCTCGTGGTGATGACGATGGGCCTGGCAGGGGGGAGACTACCTACCGGTGATTTTATCCGACGCGTCGGATATCCGGAGGATACCGTCGTGGTCTTGTGATGGATGGTAGGGGTCGGTCTGGACTAACGGCGCCCTAGATATTGAGATTGAGACATTGAGATTTCGAGATATTGAGGTACTGAGATTTGATGATACAGGCCAGTCCGGATAGCCGGAGCCCGAGGCTTTAAGACATTGAGATTTATGTTTTGTGTCGATGCTAGACACTGTTGATGCTGATTTCATTTATGATACCTCATTTTAAAAATACAAAGGAAATCTCACTAATTTATGAAAACAGTTTCCTCATTTACATGTATTTTGTTTTCATGCATTCATACCTCATTCATATGATATATGGCTACCTGAGGCACTGACACGGGCTCATGAGATCACACTCGGGTTAGATATTACCCTAGCCATTGTTATAGGCTGCATGTTATTCATATATTTGAGGATATATTATGATCATTGACCTAGGTTGCGTTATTTATGCGATTTCTGTACGTAGATGTTTTTCTATTCACGAGTTGGCAACTCACCCCCGTTGTGCCCCAGTTTCTTGCAGGTTTGCCGTATAGGTTTCTTTACGGCTTGCGGGCATAGTTTCCTTCGGGTGATTTGCTAGTAGGTGGGTTTACTTGTATCGTACCCCCATTATTTATCTGGTATATTATTATTCTGTTGTATCTAGAAGTTCCATCAACCAAACATGTATTTATTTTTGAGATAGAGACCAGTGATGTTATTCTTTCGACCTTAGAGTCGCGCGTTATATGTCTACGGATTTCTTGTGGTTTTGAGTTTCCTTTTGAGTTTTTGATCCTCGCCGTTGGCGTTGTATATTATATTGCTTGTGTGGTTATGACCGTCGATTGACGAAGAGCTAGCTCCCGCTTGGGGATGCATTTTTATTGATTTCGTATACTATTCATGTTGTATCCCGTTTGGGGGCCAGTATTTACAAAGGAGACTCTGCCGAAATTTTCAGGAAATTTTTGATGTTTTTATAAACCCGCATAATTCGGCTTATGCTTTTAAAACTACTTATTTAAATTGGTTTTCGTTCACTCTACTACTTTTCTTGGTTTGCATTTCTGGGTTTTCAGCTTACTTGGATTACATACGCCTCGAGACGTTTCGTAGTTTAAGTGCCGGTCATGTTCCGTACTTTCGGGACGTGACAGTTGTTAAAGGTTTTTTATGAAAACCTTTAACGCTTTGAACTTGATCTCGTTGTAGAATCAAAATAGTTTAGAAAACGATTGGCTTAAGCTCCGCATCTTTTGAAACTTGCTTTTTCATAAAAAGGCCGAGTGGGTTTCAAGTCCGATTCTACAACATCTTTAGCTTTCTTTTTCTTTAAATTAATCTCATTAATGTAGTCCCATCATTTAAGTTTCTAAGCCATCACAGAAAATAAACGAAAATAGAATGTACGATTCCGCTATCCGCATTAGCTTCAATGTCCCGTTATGCACCGTTAGGTTACTTAACCGATGACATAGCGGGCCGGGACTAGCGCGGATATAAAATATAAGCAACGTTTATTATATATCATATATATATATAATAATACTCCATACGTATCAGATATTAAGTAATCTCATCACGGAATAATCAGCAGCAGAAACATATATTTGAAAATATAGGATATACTAGGAAGTTCGTATTTTATATTTAGCCTATAATAGAAAATAAGGATTCCACGGTCGTGATGAATAGCCAAGCCCATACCCCTAGACCCCTACGAGAGCGGCAAATGACCCTACCAATTCTGGAGTACGGAGACCCTGTCTAGACTACTCGAGATGGCCTCCCACTGGACTCCAGAACCCGGTCATTCGTGCTCCCCTCCTTGGGTCTATCCTAATGCGGAAAAGTAAATAATATACATCAATGGTGACATCATCCTCAACATGAAAGTGCCCCAATAAAAGAATATTACGTATAAAGAATTTTACATGAATGAAAAGAAAAAACTCTCATATCACATAAAAACCCCGTCCCTTCAATCACGACGATCCTATACATCATATCACAGAATCACATAACATCACATTTCAACAACTTATGTAAGTATGCGTATCCCAATTTTCGTTAACATATAGCAACGAAACCGGCAATACACTACATATTACATTTATGGTCGCAGAAAAGAAATGAAAAACTACAACATTTAGAATCCGCACTTTTCCTTAGACATCCCAAACTTGGAATATCACATACCCCTAATTTCATGCTAACAGTGTAGATCATACATTTAGGTCTTAATAATGAAAACACATTTTCAAAAAAGATTTGGTAATTCAACAAGATTTCCGATATCGAACAAGACCGAAATGTTAGATTTACAAATAACCAATTAATTTTTCTCAAAACTAATTAGCGTAGATTCCAAATATTGTATCACATTCAGAAAGATTAAACGATGTTAAATATATCAATCAACACATCTACATACCCACTGTTCTCATAGATCTCAACACTTGAACCTAATTTTAAAAATTTCCAGAGAGCACAGTATGTACCCTTGGATCAGCACAAGAAGGAACGGTCCAAGCCTCACCAACGGCGCCGCGGAACTGCCGTAAATGCCATGATTTGGTCATGGTCCAGCGGTCGTTGTGTCGAGTTAGGCGCTTGTTCTGCTTTGGGTTCCACAGAAAAACCTGCACTATTTTCTGAATATTTTTAAACCACAAAATTCCAACATTTGAATAATTTCCAATGAGCATGTAAAAATCACATTTTTAATGTTTAGTTGAGATTTTAAGCGCCGCCTAAGTTACCCTAAAGCTCTAGCTACGCTCTGATACCTTGTTGGTGTGTAGTAGCTGCTCTAGTTATGTTTAAACAATATAAAGTAATGAGCTTTTCAAAATTTTAGACGACTAATACAAACAAACTCTTAATCGAACTAGAGATTAGGGTAATGAATAATAAAAGAAGTCTAAACCTAAGTGAAAAGAAACTACAATATTTGTAGTCAACTCCTTCGCTCTCTTGCACTCCAATGGCTCCACTCGAAACTTGGATCAACTCCACTTAAGCTCCTTCGTCGTCTATGATGATCCACCTGGAGTTTCTTAGCCTAAGCTCTTTGCATCACAAAACTAGGATGAATGAAGCATAACAACCTACACTAATGGGCTAGAGTAGTATATATTGGTGAAGTGGTTTGTATTCTCACTTATAAACCCTTTCTTTTTGTGTATCTCACACACTAGAAAACTCAAGAGAGCATGAGAGAAGCAGAAGAAGAAGACGGAAATGCTTGAGCTCAATATTGCTAATCTCTTAATAAAAAGAGAAAAGGAAAAAGAATATACATGAGAGTCACACTCACATAAACCATGGTAAATAAATATCTCGATATTTTTATCATTGAGTTAAAACAACTAAGGAAATTAAACCAAGGGTTAATATCATGGTCAAGTGCAGAAGGGTGTAGAAACAATAAACTATGGTTGAATTTCCTTTTTTTTCTTTTCTCAGAAAATAAATATATATAGATATTCATTCCATGTAAGTCTTGCATTGCGATCTCCAATGTATCAACAACCATGATACATATGTATGCATGTATGCGTGCATTCACATCATCATGTGCATGCATAAATATATATTGTCACGACCCGAAATATTAGCTCATGGCCAGCACTTAAATCACGCAACGTCTAAAGGTGTAACGTATTCCAAGTAAGCGGAAACCCAGAAATCTAAACTTTTAAAAAAAATAAAAGTGGTACAGTTTTGAAATAAGGTATAATAAGGAAAAGTGTTTTCTTAAATGCATAGAAAAGGGAACTTGACAATGTAAGTGTATCCTACTTGCTGTAAAACATGATCGTCTTTTAAAAATTTGTGCAGCACCTTCCTTGTATATTTTGATCCAAAACCACAAATACATGATAATATAAAAGGCATCCCCAAGTGGGAGCTAGCTCTTCGTCAAACGACAGATTCACAATCATGCAAGTAATAAAACAAGTATACGACGCCCAACGGCGAAGATCAATACAAAAAGTAATAAATAAAGCAAGACATCAATCCATAAAGCGAATATAAAACCCATCGCGCAAATCTCGCAACTACAAGTCTCACTAAGTCTTACTTTTTATACAAATACTAGTTTTGATTGATGGAGTTGACTAGATACAAATGAATAATAAATACAATAGTGGCAAAATCCGATATGTACTACCTACCAAAGAAAATCACCTAAAAGCAAGCTGTGTGCCAACGATACCGCTACCGATCCATGCAGTCAACCTGCAAGAACTGTGGCACAACGGGGGTGAGTTGCCAACTCGTGAGTAGAAAACATCAAAAGATAGAAATCGAATAAAATAACGATTTCCTAGGTCAATTATATCATAAGGTAATACTATGACATCTAGGGTGACCGTATGTAAATATGTGCCAACAATATAAATAAATGCCTGTATGCAAGTGGATATCATCCAATTATATAATCAATGCCAGTATGCATGTGGATCTCGTCCCCACGAAACATCGTAAAAGCATATGCATGTAAAAGTATGAGGATATCAAAGAATGTGTGTCTATCAATGACACAACAAATCATGGAACCAGAGTGTCCAGTATCGACACTCGAAAATATCATGTAACCCGTGTCCAGCATCAACACATAAATCCTCATATCTCAGGCTCCGACTATCCGGACTGGCCTGTATCCATCTCATGACTTCGGTCGGTATCCTCCGAATAACCGCCAGGTCCAAATACTATCACCGGTAGGTAGAAGTCACTCTTCCGAGCTCAACGCCATCATCTGCGACCTTCTCGCCCCGGGATACCATACCGGGTCTACCATGCACCCGCAGACGGTTCCTTCTCCTCCTCGAATCTGTAACTCCACGTTGCCCACCCCGGTGCTTGCGGGGAGGCGGAAAATGGAATAAAAATCGGATTTTTATCATGCTAGGCAACATGGACTAACTAAAGTCGGATCTTTGCTAAACAAAAACTAGCTAAAGCTAACTAGAAACTAGATAAAGGGTAGAATGGTTATACCTTGGGCTTTATGTCCTTCTCTCCATGCTCCTTAGAGTAGTAGAAAGGGATCACCTTTGTCGTCATCTCACGTCGAAGAAGGATCCACCCGAAAGCCTCAACCTTTGGCTTCAACTTCAAGCTAGAAGTAACTAGGGTGCTAGAAGTGCTAATCCGAGAACCCTAGATGAGAGTAGAGATTACTATGGAATGGTTTTTCTCAAGCTCAAGTGTTTCTCAACACATGAGAGGGGAGAGCTTGAGGAAGAGGAAGAGCAAGAGAGAAAGTATATGATAGAATGAGAGAATTATGAAGCATTCTCACATATATGTGTGAATTATTGTAAATTGATAATTAGTAAGATAATTGTCATGGCTTAATCAAGACATGACCATTATCATTTCATTTTTAATGCAAATTGCAAGGATCAAAGAGCATCTTCCAAATGAAATGATGATGGTCAAAGTGTCAACCTAGGTCAACAAGTCAAGAATGTCAAATGGTCAACAACCCTAACCATGCACAATTATATTAAACTAATTTCAATTAACAATAATACACACATAAGCATTAGGGTTAGCAAAATGACAATGGTCACTAACCCTAATCAAAGTCCTCTCCCTCTGTCTCAATCAACTGTGCATACGTACCCGTATTCGTGATCCGAGGAACATGAATACAAAGAGATAAAACCAACCGCAAATCATATACTAGGATCTGGCTTAAACCAAAGACCGCTAGAATAAGATGTCCGGACAGCAAACGTGCACAAGTGCGCGGATGTGAACGAACCCAGTCGCAAAACCATGCGACCTCTACTCATTTTGCCTAAAGGCGAATGGCTCTCTGTGTGGGACTCTAAAGACTCGACACTACGCTGGCAGTGGGTTTAACCACAGACCGCAAGCGGCACTAGCTGTACGTAACGGTCCCCAGGTAGATGCCGATAAGAAGACTGACGAGGTAACCCAATCTGAACTCCCACTGAGCCTGTATGTGACAGTCTCCGTACAGTCCGGTCTGTTCGTCTGATATATCGCATGGCGGGCCTAGGGGGCGGTGAAGTCAGTCCCCTAATAGCGGTATAAGTCATGTCGGAGTGTAGCCCTGAACACCCTGAGATAACACTGGAAACCTACCAGTATATCTCGCTTGCCCTGGCCAGGGACTACTCGTGTAATAGCTCTCCTAGACACAGCGCGATGTCAACCCCCAATATCGGGAGAGACGAATCCTGTCTAACCGTCACTGCCTCCAAGTGCTTCGGGACTGCACCCAAAAACTACCTGTTTGCACGACTCCTTTGAGCCGTGGTAGGGTAGTAATCAAAGTGCAGTGGGAACACACTCGAGGCGAAGTGACAGTGTCAAGTCAGCGGACTAAGCTGTACTCATGTCACCTGGGAACTGATAACTGACGTTAGGTATAATACCAACCAACAGTTCCCGACGTGTCCTGTCCAGTGTACTCGTAACCTAACGAGCACCCGCATACTATCTCAAGTACGACGTACTGACGGCTGTGGGACAGACCGTCTCCCACGCTGGGATAAGAAGCGCATACGCTAGTCTGCTCTGGAGTATCGATGCTTTGTCTCGATAGTCCAACGACTAGGGACCTGTATAAGGATGTGCTTATGGATTACCCAGCCCCCACGAGTGTGAGCGCCATCACAACGCTGGTAATCAAGCAAAGATCCTAAGGGCTCTACTAATATGTATATAAGCGATATGCTAAAAGAAACACATGCACATATTGATGTAGAGACAAACCAAGTAGCATACTACCATTTCGAGCAAGATTGTATATACAACTGTGAATATCCCAAGCTTCCATCAAGTAATATACATACTAGTATGATACAATAATGGCCTCTAGGGCATATACACTAACAATCTCCCACTTCCACTAAGGCCATGTACTGGCGTATCGAATACCTATCATCTCGATCAGCCGCTCGAACTGAGTCTGGGGTAGGGCCTTCGTGAGTGGATCTGCAGTGTTGTTCTCCGTATTTACTCTCTTCACCTCGATCTCCTAGCGATCTATGATCTCCCTGATCAGGTGGTACCGCTTCAAAATGTGCCTGGACTTCTGATGGGACCTGGGTTCCTTCGCTAAAGCTATAGCGCCGTTGTTGTCGCAATATAGCGGTATTGGATCAACAATGGTAGGAACCACCTAAAGCTCCGTGAAAAACTTCTTCATCCAGACAGCTTCCTTTGCGGCATCGCAAGCAGCTATGTACTCCGCTTCCATAGTTGAGTCTGCAACGGTCTCCTGCTTAGAACTCTTCCAGCAAACCGCCCCTCTATTGAGGGTAAAGACATAACCCGACATGGACTTGGAGTCATCCTTGTCACTCTGGAAGCTGGAGTCAGCAAAGGCCTCAAGCTGGAGGTCTTTTCCGCCATACACCAAGAACATCTCCTTAGTCCTTCTCAGGTACTTAAGAATGTTCTTTACCGCTATCCAGTGTTTCTCCCCTGGGTTCGACTGATACCGGCTTACAACGTTCAATGCGTATGCTACATCTGGTCTGGTACACAATATCGCATACATTATAGAGCCTACCGCAGAAGCGTAGGGTATAATGGACATGCGATCCCTTTCCAAATCAGTCTTGGGAGACATCTCTTTTGAGAGGGTGATCCCATGACAAGTCGGTAGATTACCGCGCTTGGAATCTTCCATACTGAACCTTTTCAGTATGGTGTCGATGTACCTTGACTGTGAAATTCCCAACATCCTCTTAGATCTATCACGATAGATCTGGATCCCCAGAATGTAGTTGGCATCGCCCAGGTCCTTCATGGAGAACCTCTGCGACAAGAATCCTTTGACTGACTGTAGCATAGGAATATCATTTCCTATTAGGAGAATGTCATTCACGTACAAGACGAGGAATACCACAGTTCTCCCTACAATCTTACTGTAAATGCATGGTTCATCTGGGTTTTTGATAAAGTCGAATTCTTTGACCGTATCATCAAAGCAGATGTTCCAACTCTGCGATGCCTGCTTAAGTCCATAAATGGACTTGAGCAAGTTGCACACTCTACCGCTGCTCCCACTCTGAATGAATCCCTCCGGCTGATCCATATAGAAGCACTCTTCCAAATTTCCATTTAGGAAAGCCGTCTTTACGTCCATCTGCCAGATTTCATAATCGTGGAAGGCAGCAATGTCAAGAAGGATCCGAATGGATTTCAGCATAGCTACTGGAGAAAAGGTTTCGTCATAGTCCAAACCAGGTCGCTGACGAAAACCCTTTGCAACCAGTCTAGCTTTATAGGTCTCAACCTGCCCATCTACACCAATCTTCTTTCTGAAGATCCATTTGCAGCCTACGGGTTTTACCCCTTCTGGAGCAAAGTCCAAAGTCCAAACTTTGTTGGTGTACATGGACTCCATCTCGGCCCGCATTGCATCCAGCCATTTTACCGAGTCGCCGCTCTGAATGGCTTGCTGGAAGCTAGTAGGCTCACCATAATCCATGGTGCAATCCTCTCTATCCCCGTCTATGAGAAAACCGTAGTATCTCTCAGGCGGATGAGACAGCCTACTACTCTTGCGGAGTGGCGTAGGAATGTCCTGTTCTTTCGAACACTCTGGTTCTACTAAGCTTTCAGTAATAGTTCGTGGTTCTGGAATTTCTTCCAGTTCTATTGCGCTCCCACATATCTGATTTTCTAAAAACTCAGTTTCCAAGAAGCGGGCATGGCGAGAAACAAAAACCTTTTGTTCCTCTGCTTAATAGAAAAGATACCCCTTGGAGTTCTTTGGGTATCCCACAAACTTACACTGTACCGAACGTGCCTCGAGTTTGTCCGTATGCTGCTTTTTTACAAAAGCTGGACACCCCCATGTCTTAAAGTGTTTAAGACTGGGTTTCTTCCCACTCCACATCTGATATGGCGTGGTAGGCATTGACTTAGTAGGACCTTGGTTTAAAAGATATGCAGCTGTTTCTAGTGCATAACTCCAGAAGGATTGCGGCAACTCAGCCTTACTCATCATGGGACGAACCATATCCAATAGGGTTCGATTCCGCCTTTCCGATACACCGTTGTGTTGTGGTGTGTATGGAGGAGTAAGCTGAGAGAGAATTCCATTCACTTTTAAGAAGCCCAAAAACTCGGCACTCAAGTATTCACCACCTCGATCAGATCTCAGTGTCTTGATACTTTTGCCTGTTTGTTTTTCAACTTCATTCTTGTATTCCCGAAATTTCTCAAAGGCTTCGGATTTGTGCTTCATCAAGAAGACATGCCCAAACCTAGAGAAATCATCAGTGAAAGTAATGAACTATGAATAACCACTTCGCGCATGTGTAGACATTGGACCACACACGTCACTGTGTATGAGTCCCAAGAGCTCGCTCGCTCTTTCTCTGTGTCCAGTGAACGGAGTCTTTGTCATCTTTCCCATGAGACAAGATTCACAAGTGGCATAAGACTAGTACTCGAACGGATCCAAGTATCCTTCTTTATGTAACTTTTTCAACCGTGTCTCATTAATGTGACCCAGTCTACAATGCCATAAGAAAACATGATTTAATTCCGGAGACTTTCTTTTAAGTGTGTTCTGGACACTGAAGACCTGAGCTTGATTCAAAACGTATATACAGTATTTCAATGTACCTGACCCAATCAGTACTTGATTTAGGTGGATGTTTACAACATCGCTTACAAAAGTAAAATCATATCCTTCCTTAGAAAGTAAGGATACAGATATGATGTTACAAGTCGCACCTGGTACATAAAAACAGTTGCGCAGAATCAATATCTGCCCAGTTGTCAGTCCTAGATGATATTCCCCTACGGATTCAGCATACATGCTCATTCCGTTAGCAACCCTGAGAGTCATATCACCTTTCCTGATAACCCTACGGTTTCTCAGAGCCTGTAACGAATTACAGATATGAGATCCTGATCCGGTATCCAATACCCAGGAAGTAGGGTTAACTGACATACAGTTCTCTATTACAAACACACCCGAAGCCGAAGCCATAACATACTTCGAATTCTGGCTACTGGCTTTGCAAGCCCTGCAATCCTTTTATCCATGTTCATTCCCGTAAAAATAGGAACATCCCTCTTTTACTGCATCCATTCCCGAAACTTCTGCCCTTCTCTTTCTTTCTACTTCCCTGGTTACCTTCAGGGTAGTAGGGAGAGACTGTTGAAGTAAGTCAGCGTCTGACCCGTTCTTCAACGTGGTCTTCAGGTCCGAGAGCTCAAAAGAGCTGGTCTCTGTAAGGACGTTGCCCCCTACAGATGACCCGATAACCAACCTCGCTGGAAGCAATTCGTTCGAGGTCTCATATATTGCGATACGAGATTGCTCTCCATATAAAACTTTGTTATGGAGGAAGATAGAAGCTGAGTCCATCTTCTCCTGCTGCCTCTGGTATATACCATCAACTGAGGCTAACACGAGGCACTTGGCTTTCGCACAGTCTTCTTCCGATGTCCTACGGTTATCAATATCCGTGACAGGGGAAACTGGACCTGAGACGGCAGGGGTGGGATTAGTCAAGAGGTGTCCCAGCTTGTCCTGGGCAATGGACATCTGGACAGACCTTTGCCAGTCATAACAGTCAGATTCAGTCATGTTATTATCTAGATGTAACCTAGGTGCGGTCATTGGGTCGCTGCAATTAAGAGAGAGAGAAGAAAACACTTAGCATGATGCTCTTGCGAGTTTAGATTGGTTTTTAATTTATCTAAACAGGATGGCTCCCACTGTCTCTCGAATTTCTTCTCAAACCGTAAAGAAAGAATTAGTCGGGATCAATCTCACCGTACAATACTTGCTTAACCGTTCAGCCAGGCCAGTGTCGGTACTTCGAGGGAGGTTTTCCAACGCTTTCGCGAAGTTCCTTAATTAAGTAACCTCTTTTCCCAGTGGGCGTAGCCCGCTAACACCTTTCTAGACACCTACTAGGTTTATAGCATTGATCGATAAGTGAGAGTTTTCCCGAGGAGTAGCATATACTCACAGTAGGATCGAGATCCAAATATCATCGCGTGATAAAACCGAAGGAATCCTACCAGAATTATCACACTCTAAATGGTATGCAGCGCTAGCAAGTTTCAGTACTTATGAAACCCCCAATGTGGACTTTTGCCCCATGCTCTTATGACCTTGACTAAGGCCAACAAATCATAAGTCACATGTCAAGTTCTACCCGTCGTTATCTAGGTTAATTTGAACCCACCCGTATATACCCTTGACTATGGCCAACAAAGCAATGCGACTGTCCCAAACCAACGCATTCTATCTATGCAACATATGAATACCCACCAGCTACCAAACACTGTGCCTTGACTAAGGCCAACAAACACAGCTTGAATACTGTTGAATATTCATATGAAACGACGGAGGGCTACGGATGGTTTTGGCGAAACCGTGAATGTAGTGAACTTGATATAATCGATGGAACGAGATAGCTTTTAAAAGAAGTGGTTCAAGCTCCACGTTTAAAAGTTTAGTTTTGAAAAGAACCGAGTGGTTTTCAAAGTGTTCCAATCGACTTTTACTTGGTTTATTTTCTTGCATTAGTTCTTTTAATGCGTCCCATCATTTAATCCTACCATTGCAGAAAACAACCAAAATATGACATACGCTTATGCCATTCGCATTCGCCACGGGGCCCCGTCATCACCCGTTAGGTTACTTAACTAACGACAGAGCGGGGGCTGGGCTAGCGCGGCTGTAAAACATAAGCAACGCCTAAATAGTTATCATATATAAATATATAGCAATGATAGATATTACAGATCACAGATGAATACATTGGATATACTAGGAATTCGCAATCCGTTCGAGCCTGCAACGAAAAGCGGATTGCACGGTCGCGGTGAATAGCCAATACCCCACCCAAGACCCCTACGGGTGCGGCAAACTACCCGCTAAGTAACCGAAGTGAAGCAACCTCCCTCAACACCGTGAGTAGGCCACTCGGCACTTCGAGATACCCGGTAGTTTGTGCACTCCCTCCATGGGTCTATCCTAGGAGCAAAAACAGTAAAAAGAATTATACAATGACCGCTACAACCCCGACCCGGTTGTGCGGCCATACAAATATTATTACATTAATTTACATATTACAATGAATGAAAGAAAAAGAAACACACATCTCACATCCACCCCAGCTATTCACCCGCGACAATCCAATGCATTCATATACACATACCATCATGAAACACAGATCACAGACATGTATAACCCCCACTAATCGACTTATAGCGATTAGCAGACGTTCATTACATAAAAACATCACAGATATAACCGATTAGTCAATGTATAGTGAAGTTCGATCAAAAATACGGGTTTATAGGCCCCCAAATACAAATTTCTTTTCTGGAAAATCTGGGCTGAAATAAACCATCTTAAAAATCCCAAAACCACATCCAAAAAACACTGCACCAAACTCGGTCATGAACCGAGTCAAAACGGCGGCGGTTCCGCGGCAAAAGTATACCCATTGCCGCTGAACCTCGGCGCTTTGAAGGGATCACTCGACCATTTTTGGTGGGCTTCTTCACAAAACCCTGAGATGATTTTTGGAGTAGGACTTTTTATATTTAGAGCAGAAAAAATTTTAACAGAAACTTAGGGTTTTGCAAGTCGTAGTTTTGTGATTTTTCCAATCGAACTTCTATATACTTTACTACCTAGCTAGTTTTTGTTTAGTTAGGCTCTAATACCACTGTAAGTCCACGTTGCCCACCCCGGTGCTTGCGGGGAGGCGGAAAACGGAATAAAAATCGGATTTTTATCATGCTAGGCAACATGGACTAACTAAAGTCGGATCTTTGCTAAACAAAAACTAGCTAAAGCTAACTAGAAACTAGCTAAAGGGTAGAATGGTTATACCTAGGGCTTTATGTCCTTCTCTCCTTGCTCCTTGGAGTAGTAGAAAGGGATCACCTTTGTCGTCTTCTCACATCGAAGAATGATCCACCCAAAAGCCTCAACCTTTGGCTTCAACTTCAAGCTAGAAGTAACTAGGGTGCTAGAAGTGCTAATCCTAGAACCCTAGATGAGAGTAGAGATTACTATGGAATGGTTTTTCTCAAGCTCAAGTGTTTCTCAACACATGAGAGGGGAGAGCTTGAGGAAGAGGAAGAGCAAGAGAGAGAAAGTATATGATAGAATGAGAGAATTATGAAGCATTCTCACATATATGTGTGAATTATTGTAAATTGATAATTAGTGAGATAATTGTCATGGCTTAATCAAGACATGACCATTATCATTTCATTTTTAATGCTAATTGCAAGGATCAAAGAGCATCTTCCAAATGAAATGATGATGGTCAAAGTGTCAACCTAGGTCAACAAGTCAAGAATGTCAAATAGTCAACAAGCCTAACCATGCACAATTATATTAAACTAATTTCAATTAAAAATAATACACACATAAGCATTAGGGTTAGCAAAATGACAATGGTCACTAACCCTAATCAAAGTCCTCTCCCTCTGTCTCAATCAACTGTGCATACGCACCCGTATTCGTGATCCGAGAAACACGAATACAAAGAGATAAAATCAATCGCAAATCATATACTAGGATCTGGCTTAAACCAAAGCCCGCTAGTATAAGCTGTCCGGACAGCAAACGTGCACAAGTGCGCGGATGTGAACGAACCCTGTCGCAAAACCATGCGACCTCTACTCATTTGGCCTAAAGGCGAATAGCTCTCTGTGTGGGACTCTAAAGACTCGACACTACGCTGGCAGTGGGTTTAACCACAGACCGCAAGCGGCACTAGCTGTATGTAACGGTCCCTAGGTAGATGCCGATAAGAAGACTGACGAAGTAACCCCATCTGAATTCCCACTGAGCCAGTATATGACAGTCTCCGTACAGTCCGGTCTGTTCGTCTGATACATCGCATGGCGGGCCTAGGGGGCGGTGAACGTCAGTCCACTAATAGCGGTACAAGTTGTGTCGCACTGTAGCCCAAAACACCTTGAGATAATACTGGAAACCTACCAGTATATCTCGCTTGCCCTGGCCAAGGACTACTCGTGTAATGGCTCTCCTAGACACAGCGCGATGTCAACCCCCAATATCGGGAGAGACGAATCCTGTCTAACCGTCACTGCCTCCAAGTGCTTCGGGACTGCACCCATAAACTACCTGTTTGCACGACTCCTTTGAGCCGTGGTAGGGTAGTAATCAAAGTGCAGTGGGAACACACTCGAGGCGAAGTGACAGTGTCAAGTCAGCGGACTAAGCTGTACTCATGTCACCTGGGAACTGATAACTGACGATAGGTATAATACCAACCAACAGTTCCCAACGAGTCCTGTCCAGTATACTCGTAACCTAACGAGCACCCACATACTATCTCAAGTACGACGTACTGACGGCTGTGGGACAGACCATCTCCCACGCTGGGATGAGAAGCGCATACGCTAGTCTACTCCAGAGTATCGATGCCCTGTCTCGATAGTCCAACGACTAGGGACCTGTATAAGGATGTGCTTATGGATTACCCAGCCCCCACGAGTGTGAGCGCCATCACAACGCTGGTAATCAAGCAAAGATCCTAAGGGCTCTACTAATATGTATATAAGCGATATGCTAAAAGAAACACATGCACATATTGAAGTAGAGACAAACCAAGTAGCATACTACCATTTCGAGCAAGATTGTATATACAACTGTGAATATCCCAAGCTTCCATCAAGTAATATACATACTACTATGATACAGTAATGGCCTCTAGGGCATATACACTAACAGAATCGGGTGTATGATATTGCTCACGAGCCGAGAAAAATCATGGTGGACTATACAAATATCATATCAAGAGAAACCGGGTTTTTAAAACAATACATACTTTCCTTTGAAAAACCACGGTTCTCAAATTCAGAAATCTCATGAAAATAGCATATCTCAATGCGTATAATTATAAAGCCTGATGTATGTGACATATAATAGAAATATAAGCATATCTTTATATAATGCAACATGGAACAGTAATATGCACATATCAAGGGGAAACCGCTCTTTTAAATGAATCCAGTTTAAAAATGAATCTTGCGGTTCCCCATTTCTATTGGGTCAAATGCAACACCGTATAAAGGTGTATATGTAACTATAGTAAGTAAATTATGCAAGGAGTCATATCATGATGCAGCAATTCTACTGTGTAGTGACATGGCAATTATCGATGAAGAAGTATGTGAGCCGGCAAATCTGTGTAAGTGAGACATACACATCATCGATAATGGTGCAAGTGTACTATCACAGGTATATGAATGCAATGGTAATTCCATGAATGTAGCATAGCAGCTAAAAGGTATAAGGTATACGTATCTAACATGACCGAGTCAGTGAATCTATCAATCGGCCTACTCTAATCAAGGGTATGGATCAATCATCAATAAACTCATCACGTACGGTAACTCATCGTATGGCGTCATAAAACAATTTAGGATCCTAACAACCTATGTGACAAGGAGGGTACGGACCTCACGTCTCGTATGGCTTTTCATTCAAGATTCACAACATTATATATATATATATACCTATCTCTCAGGTTCCATCCGTATCAATCTCAGATCATGGGACCAGCAAAGGTATCAATTATTACATATCGACTCGTATCCATATAACGACATATCACACCAAGTCGTCATATCACAACGTAAACTCTTTTCCATCACATTAATATCTCATATCAAGTCAATTTTATATATACAATTTACCATATACATAAACTATCATGCTATCCTAAAACTAATACCTATTATATTGCAACTGCATGTTTATAAGTCAAATTACTAATATCATCTCTAACTATCCATTAAACCATATTCCTAGTTTCCTAATCTAGGTTTCTACGACTGTATCCTAGAGATCAGTTTCCATTTAATAATTTGTGGCGGTGCTATACGCCATCCACCCGACTTCCCCCGTAGATATAGATCTACGCACCTTGATCCGTGCTCGCCGATGTCGATGACGCTATGCTCTATCATCTCGGAATCCACACGAAGGTACTTACAATAAAACATATTCGCAATCGCTATTGAAATCAAGTTCAGAAAACAAATACGGCACACGGTGCGCTTATAGGTTAGAACCTATAGCCTACGCATGCAAAACAATCAAACAACTCTTGTTGTTGACGTGCAAACTCCCAACAACCAAACACAAATCCAAATACCAAATCCCAAGTCAATAAAAGCCGCAATACGAAAAACAACAACTAAGGAAAACCATTCCCAGATTTCATCCCAGGTAAAATTAGCAAATTCTGCATATGGGGTAGCTCTAGATATCAGATAAGGGAACCTTGGACCAAAAATTACATGAATCCCCCACTACTTGGCCGCAATTTTTAGCCAAAAACAATAAAACTGCGGCCATAAGGTGGAGGTGGGGTCTCGGGTCTTGGGGTTCTCTTCTAGGTCACCTGCTCATCTCTCTGTAATGGCAACTTATTCTATAGGTCTCTCGGGTCATAGCAGATCACTAAATTCATCACAATTTATACAATATCCTGTAGGGTTCCTAGGCACACTCAAGAGGTTTCACGAGGCATCTACCATGCCAAATTCAAATTTTATGTGCCGAGAAACCCTAATATAGATCGTTAACTAGAGGATAGGCGAAAAACCAACAAGCAAGCAAACTAATTTGCTACAAGTGAAAGGAAATACAACCTTTGTAGATCCGGTTCTCCACTTTTATAGCTCCGTGTTGACGTCCTTCCGCTGCGATCATCGGGTTCCCAGACTCTAGCGATGGTTTCATCGGAGAAATGATCGGACTAGGTCGTTGACTTCGATGCCGAAGATGATCTACGTCGAGGCGACTCAAACTCAAACTCCATCTTCACTAGGTCATGAAACTTGTGAAGATAACACACTCTACTACATGGCAAGTGGTAGAGGATGAAGAAATAGGAAGTGGGTTCACTTTGGAATTGGATTTCTCACTTGGATTCATCACTTGGATATTTTCAAGAGAGCTTTCTTCTCTTCATGATGAAGAAGAAGAAGAAGAAGAAAAGAAAATGAATAATGAATTATCTCAAAAAGATAATCAAGTGATGTCTATCATTTTGCAACCATGGGTGAGTAAACTCATGTAGAGAATAAACTAGGGTTTAGTTGAATGGTTAGGTTAAAGGAAAAAACAAAATGGTAGACTTTTGCATGAAGCATAATGAAGCTTCTTGCATAAAATAAAGAAAGCCAATACCATTTTATTTTTGTCAAAAATGAATAAAATAAATAAATAAGTAATTCAAACCCTAACCATTAACCTAATCATAGTTTAAAGCATACACACACCCAAGTTTGCATGTATCATCAAACATAATACAAACAAGTGCACAAAAATATATCATATAGACAATGTGCACAATCTAGTGAGAAAATAATCTTAAGTGAACCAATACTAGTTAATGTAAAGTAATATATCAAATATATAATTATACATTAAATCATTAAATCAACACTTGATTTAATAATCCGGTCATATTGTATATAACCGACTAATATCATGTGTATCAATATACCGAATCAACACTTGATTCGGTAACCCGGCTATATCACATATAACCGTCTGATGATACAAATCGCGAGAATAGAATACAGTATCACATAATGGTATTATTCTTGGTCCCGCACATATCTCATATGCGCTCCTATTTCGTTTCGCTTGAACCAGGAAACCTCTGTGTAGGACTCTAAAAACTCGTCAATACGCCGGCAGTAGGTGATGATCATATCAAACATGTAAGTCGATGTGCAACACCCCACGACTTGCAGGGAGGCAGAAATATGAAAACGATCTTGTTCTTTTCTTAAACATCGACTAACCGCATGAATCGAAGCTAAACGATAACTAACAACAATCATAGAAGTTCTAAACTACTATGTGAAGTGATTATACCTTAAGAACCATGTCCTTCGGGTCTTCATCGCTGTCCTCCACTCCTCGTAGGCTCCTTGGAACATCGGCACCTCAACGATCTCCTCGAATCAAAGACGATCTACCCAAAAGTTCCTACGCCAAGCTTAATCTCAAACTTGAGATAACTAGTTTGCTCAAATCGCTAATCTAAGCTAACTAGGTGATATAGAGTGAGGTTATGGATGTATTAGTCCAGCTAACCCTTGTACTCAACACATGAGAGGGGAGGATTAGGGTTTGAAGAGAGAGAGCTTGAGGAGAGAGAAGATGAACATGATAATTAGATGAGAAAAATGAGCTATCATAATATATATCAAGCATTATTGTTTTTCAAGAAAAGAAAAGAAAAAGATTTACAACCATGCTTGATAAATATCTTATGGTGATTCATCTCCATGAATCATTAAGCAATTATGAAGCATTAATGACATGGATGAATCATCCATATGACTCAATAATCTCATTCAATGTATATGCTTCCTAAACCTCCTTAGTCACCATCTTCTAGAAGCTTCTCGCGCAATTACGAGAACGCCCCTCCTATCCGTGAAAACACGGAAAAACTTTAGACTGTATAAATCCAATAACCCTATACTAGAATCTGGCTTAAACCAAAGCCGGCTAGTAAAAACTGTCCGAAAAACTCGTACATGCGTAAACACACGTACGCGTTCAAACCCTTGTCGCAAAACCATACGACCTTTATATCGTTTCGCCTGGAGCAGGGAAACTCTCTGTGTGGGACTCTAAAGACTCGACACTACGCTGGCAGTGGGTTTAACCATAGACCGCAAGCGGCACTAGCTGTACGTAACGGTCCCCAGGTAGATGTCGATAAGAAGGCCGATGAGGTAAATCATCCGAACTCCCACTGAGCCTGATGTGACAATCTCCGTACAGTCCGGTCTGTTCTTCTAAGACTATCGCATATCAAGCCTAGGAGGCGGCAAGCGTCAGTCCCCTAACAGCTGTATAAGTCGTGTCGGAGCGAAGCCCATTACGCCCTGAGAAGCTACTGGAACCTACCAGTATATCTCGCTTTCCCTGGCCAGGGACTTTGCGTAATGGCTCTCTGACACAGTGCGATATCAATTCCCAATACCGGGAGAGACGAATCCTATCTAACCGCCACTGCCTCCAAGTGCTCGGGACTGCACCCAAGTGCTACCTGTTTGCACGACTCCTTTGAGCCGTGGTAGGGTAGCAATCTAAGAACAGTGGGACACACTCGAGGCGAAGTAGCAGTGTCAAGTCTGCGGACTATGCTGTACTCATGTCACCTGGAAACTGTTAACTGACGATGGGTATAATACCAACCAATCAGTTCCCTGGCGAGTCCTGTCCGGTGTACCCGTAACCTAACGGGCACCTGCATACTATCTCCAGTACGACGTACTAATGGCTGTGGGACAGACCATTTCCCCAACTGGGATGAGAAGCGTATACACTTAGTCTACTCCGGAATATCGATGCCCTATCTCGATAATCCAACGACCAGGGACATGTATAGGATGTTGCTTACAGACTACCCAGCCCCTACTAGTGTGACTGCCATCACGACGCTGGTAATCAAGCAAAGATCCTATGGGCTCTACTAATATGTATAAGTGATACGTTACAAGAAACATATGCACATATTAAAGTAGACACAAACCAAGTAGCATACTACCATGTTCAGCAAGACTTTAAATATACAACTGTGAATATCCCAAGCTTCCATTAAGTAATATACATGCTAGTATGATACAATAATGGCCCCTAGGGCATATACACTAACAAAACACCCACAAGGCGCAAGCGGTCAGCCAAACGTAACGGCCACCCGGGTACTGAGCAATCAGAAGATCAACGAGCGCCCGCTCACACTCCTGTGAATCCAACCAGTAACACTCACCGTACAGTCCGGTCTCGTCGTCTGATATGACGCATATCTCTCCTAGGAGTGGTAAACGTCGGACCCCAATAGCTCGATAAGTCGTTTCGATATGAGGTCTATAACAGTTCGAGAAACTACCGGTAACACTTACCAGTAGATCTCAGCAACCCTGGTCAGGGATTTTCGGTTATAGCCAATCGAACACAGAGCAACATCAACTCCCTATACCGGAAGAGACGAATCCCCTCCTATCGCTCATTGCCTCCATGTGATTCGGGACCGTCCCAAAAACCACCATTTTGCACGCCCTCTTGGACATGGTAAGGTGGAAATCAAAGCACAGTGGGAATCACACAAGACTCTATGACGATCTCGGGTCTACAGACTAACCTGTACCAGTGTCACCAGAGAACTGCCATCTGACGTAAGGTATAATACCATCTGGGAGTTCTCGGCAAGTCCGTCCAGTGTACCCAGTCTCCACTGAGCACCCGTATATCATCTCTGATGTCAAACACCAATGGATATGGGATCATCCATCGCCCATCTGTATGGGTCGAGAAGGTATACGCTAGTCTACTCTGGTATATCGATGCCCCGTCTCGATACACCAACGACTAGGGACCTTGAATGATGTACTTATGGAATACCATGTCCCCACTAGTATGATCCGTATCATAGTCCAAGTAGTCAAGTACACAACCTAAGGGCTTTACCAACATGTAACAGAGAGACATTCAGTATACACGTTAAGATAAAGAGCAACCAGATAGCATACAATCATGTCGAGCAAGAAAGTCCTCCCTATATATGTCCAAGCATCCACTACAATATACATCCTATGTATAGTAATGGCCTCTAGGCCATACATATAACTAACAATCTCCCACTTGCACTAGGGCCATCAGTAGCAGTGGTTGTAGTATCTCATACTCAACCATCCCATAAAAGTCTCTCTCTGGGAAAAGGCCTTTGTGAGAGGATCCGCCGTGCTGTCCTCTGAGTCTTCTCTCCTAATCTCGATCCCTTGGAGATTAACCATGTCCATGATGAGGTGACACTGCCTTAGAATATGTCTGGATCACTGATGGGATGGGTGCTCCCTGGCATAAGCCACAACTCCATTGTCACACAATGGGAGGAACGAAGTTCATCTCATGAACAAATATACATCCAGATAGCCTCTTTGGTAGCATCTTAAGTGGCGATGTATCCAGCCTTTATCGTCTATTTTTCCACTTTATCTAGCTTGGAACTCTTCCAACATACCGTCCGTCCACTGAGGATAAAGACAATGCCTGTGACCGACATTCAGTCGTCTTTATCACTCTGGAACCTTTCCAGTGATTCTCCCCAGGATCGATTGATACCAACTCACTACAACTAGTAAGAATCCTAACATCCAATTACTTCTATCTCATAGATCAAAACTCAGGATTTAGGTGGTATCACTTTGATCCTTTATGGAGAATCCTTGTGATAAGCGGAGATTGACCGAGCGTAGCATAGGAAACTCCTTCCCTATCAAGAGTATGTCATCCACGTACTCTACGAGGATCATCACCATACTCCCTACTACCCTTTTGTATATACAAGGTTCATCTACCATTTTGATGAAGTCAAACTCTTTGACTACCACAAAATAGACGTTCCAACTCCGCGATGCCTGCTTTATCCTATAAAGCAACTTGTACACGTTTCCGCTGCTCCCAGTGTCTACGAAGCCCTTTGGCTGTGTACTTACAGATGCTCTCTTCTAAAACATCATTTTAGAAAAGCAGTCATGACAGCTAACCGCCAGATATCGTAGTCATAGTATGTAGCCGTGGCAAGTTGGATCTGGATGGACTTAAGCATAGCTACTTGAAAAGGTTTCATCATTATCCACGCCTGGTCGATGACGAAAACCTTTAACAAGTATAGCTTTGAAAGTCTCAACTTTTCTATCTATACCTAGTAATCTTCTCAAGATATACTTGCTCCTGATGGGGATTTAACCCTCAGATATAGCAACCAAAGTCCTTTCTTTGTTGGTGTACATGGATTCCATCTCAGATCGCTAAGCATCCAGCCATTCTTACAGAGTCCCTACTCCTGATGGCCTGCTCGAAACCAGTTTGGTCATCATCTCATGATGCAATCCTCGTTCCCACTGTAATAGAGAAACCGAAGTAACTCTCTGGTAGGTGAGGAACCCTACTAGATCGGCGGAGAGGCTGAGGTTCGTTGGTAACGATTGAATCCTTTGGTTCTTCCAAATCATCAGCTGCAGTTTGTATAGATGGAACATTTCCAGTTCTACATAACTGACCTTGCCTCGAGCTTGTCCGGATTTTTCTTTTTAGACATAGGCTAGACAACCTCAAATCTTAACAAACTTAAGATATGGGCTCTTCCCTTTCCATATCACATATGAAGCGGTAGGCAACTGTTTTGATTTGAACCCTATTCAATAGGTATGCAGCTTCTCAAGCGCATAACTCCCAAAAGGAAACAGGAAACTCAGTAGTACTCATCATAGAGCACACCATATCACATAGGGTGCTATTGCTCCGCCCCGATATACCATCGTGCTATGGTGTATACGGAGGAGTAATGCTGAGAGAGAATCTCATTCTCCTTTAGAATAGTCCAGGATTTCCGTGCTCAAGTATTCTCCTTCTCGATCACATCAAAGGACATAATACTTATACCCGTATTTTGGTTCTCTACTTCTAACTTATATTCTGTGAATATCTCAAAAGGTTCGGACTTGTGTTTCAACAGGAACATATGTCTGAATCTAAAAAGATCATTAGAGAATGCAATGAAGTACAAAGAACCGGTCCTGACGTGTGTAGACAGGGGACCTTACATACATCATCATGTATCAGTCCCAAGAGTTTACTAACTCTCTCTGTTTCCAATAAACAGAGCTATGGTCATCTAATCTTTGTGACATGACTGGCAAGTTTCACTAGATGTAAATTCAAACTAATTTAAATATGCATCTAAAATGTAACTTAAGCCAGTCGGGTCGCATTGATATGACCTAGTCTACAATGCCTCAAGCAGGATTCGTTCATTTCTGAACTCTTCCTCCTGTGTGTGTTCTGTATATTAGGAACTGTAGTTTGATTTAGAACATCAATGCTTTTAGATAACGTGCCTGAATCGATCAACTTTTGATATAGGAAATGTTCAAAACATTATCCAACAGTACAAAATTTTATCATTTCTTTACTAATAAAGAGACTGATATGATTTTGTATATTAGCTTCGGTATCTAATAACATTCATTCAGAATAAATGTATTTGGAATACAGGGTGACAGTGACAAACAAACTTGGCTGCAACGCTTGCACCGTTTTCTGTCTCATGAAACTTATCACCCGTTGTCAGTTCTCTACCTTTCTGTAGCCTTATGTAATAGATTACATATCTGGGATCCTGATCCGGTATCAAATGCCCAGGACGTAGAGGATACAGAGAAACATTTCTTTGGAATGAACACACCCGAAAGTGATGCATCATATGCACTTTCTTCGTTTGGGCGGCATAGGAATTCTGGTATTCCTCTATTTCCTGCTCTGTCTTATAACAATTATAAGTTGGAGCGGGACCAACGTTCCCCAGCTCAGTATAACAAGCGGGTTCGGTCAATACATCCGTATTAGTATCTTGATTAAGGCGTGATATGGTCGCTACCTTGAGAGAGAGAGAAGAAAACACTCTGCGTGCGCTCTTGCAAGATCAGATTGGTTATTATTTTATCTAATCAGGATGGCTCCCGCTGCTTTTATCAAATCTTCCTTCAAACCCTAAAAGGAAAGACTAGCCGGGATTAATTACACGCTACAAGTTCGCCAATCTTTCAGCCAGGCCAGTGTCTGTACTTTGAGGGAGGTTCCCTGTGCTTTCGCACGGACCTAATTACAGTAAACCTCATTTTCCCAAAGGCGTAACCCCGTTGACACCTTTCTAGACACCTACTAGATCAGCTAATTGTAATGTGTAAAACTCTCCCAGGAGTAACAATTACTCGCAGTGGGTATCGGGATCCAACTATCTCATAGAAGGTATGCAATCTTATTGCAAATTTCAACACTTGAAATTCCCGATAATTTTGCCCCTACCGTCCTATGACCTTGACGCAGGCCAACAAACCATAGGGCGCTAGTCAAGTTCAACCCGTCATTTCTTGATTGAATTAAACCCACCCGCACGACCCTTGACGTAGGCCAACAAAGTCGCACGACTACCCTAATCCAATATGCATCATATGCATAAGCAGATAAATACTAGTTAGCTACCGCATACTACGCCTTGACGCAGGCCAACAAACGTAGCACGAATACTAACTACTACTTATCTGAAATGACGGAGGGCCACGACAGGTTTTTCTGAAAACCTATTGCGTAATGAACTTGATATCGTTGTAGAATCAAATGATTTTAAAATGGAGTGTTTTTTAGGCTTTTCTAGTTTTGCTAAAGGGGTCACTCCCGGTGAAGGGATCGTCGGCCCTTTCCTCATCGAATAAGGTGCAGGATATATCATATATACCGCTGTGCAAAGCAAAAACTATAGAAGCAATCAAAAGACAAACCAAGGGTTGTAGCAACTTCCAGTTATTGCTAAAGGGGTCACTCCCGGTGAAGGGATCTCGGCCCTTTCCTTATCGAATAAGGTGCAGGATGTTCTACAAGGAACACCGCGATGCAAAGCAAGAACTGTATCTACCTGTTTTTGAAAATTCGATTCCACAACATCTTTTAGGTTTCTTTTCTTTCATTAATCACATTAATGAAGACCCATCGTTTAAGTCACCTAAACATCACAGATAAATACAACGTACACTTATGCCATCCGCATTCGCCTCGATGTCCCCTCGTGCACCGTTAGGTTAGGTAACTAACGGTAGAGCGGGGCAGGGCTAGCGCGGGTGTAAAACATAATTAACGTCTATATAATATGTCATATATACTATATACGGTATCCATCACAGCATATCAAATGATCACATTACAGATATCGCAGCAAAAGAAACATATGAAACATTGGATATACTAGGACGTCCGTGTTTTCAATACGAGCCAGTATAAAACACGGATTCCATGGTCGCGATGTATAGCCAAACCCACACCCTTAGACCCCTACAAGAGCGGCAAGCAACCCTACTAATTCTAGAGTTAGGAGACCCGGACTCGACTCCTCGAGTTGATCTCCCACTGGACTCCAGAACCCGGTTACTTGTGCCCTCCTCCTTGGATATATCCTAGTGCGGAAAAGTAAATAATATACAAATGGTGACATCATCCGCAACCTGGAAGTGCCCCAATAAAAGAATATTACATACAAGTTTTTACATGAATGAAAATGAAAAACACTCATCTCACATAAAAACCCCCGGCTATTTAAACACGACGATCCAATATAACGTATCCAGGAACACATAACATCATATGTCATCAACGTACGTAAACATGCGTATCCCAATTGTCGTTGACATATAGCAACGAAACCGGCGATATCACATATTACACTTATGGTCGCATAAAAGAAAATGTAAAACTACAACAGTTGGAATCCACAACCTCTTTACACATCACATGCCTAACCAAATGAATTCCTTAGACATCGCATGCCTAACAATTATAAACCCCGCATTTTAGTCTCATTTATCGAAAACTCTTTTCAATATCAAGTCGGGCAATTCAACAGGATTCCCGACATTCTGATCGAATGCTCGTCGCAAACTTTAGTAGACAGACGCACCCCCGATACCGTCGACGAAGTGCACCAAGACGGAACACCGCTACCGCGAGCACCCGAACGGATGCTTTCGGCGATGGGGTTCTCCTACAGTCACTTGGTCGGGGCTAAGGGGTGTAGCTGTCTATTAAGTTTATCCGACGAGTATCCGCGTACGCTACGTGATTGCGACGGACTTTTGATCACATCAAAATCCCGTGGCAACCGATCATTTGAGACTAAAGTGCTATGTTTATAACATTCATATTAGTTATCTCATAACTCCTTGTGGATTCCAAATATTTTATCACATTTCGGATAAATTGAAAATGTTAAACTTTCTGATCGAACAATCAAACACTTAAGTTTTCCCGAAATAGCTCAACACATGAAATAAATTTAAAAACATTCACTTCATGCCACAGTACCAACGGTCCAGCCGTAGAAGGGTCAAGCCAACGCCTCACATGTGGTACGCCGTACTGCCCCAAACCCTAAGGTTCAAAGGGCAGTTCAAGACGGTCACATAATCGAGTTAAGGTTTGTTGTCTTCTAGAGGGTCCATCGCGTTACTTGCACTACTTAGAACGTTCTTAAACAACGGAAAAATCCAACACTTGGAAATTTCCCGGCAGGAGAAAAAGTGGGTATTTATATCCGGTCGAACTTTTTAACATATTCTAAAATTACTCTGAAAAACACATAGACAAAATTAAACAATCCGATCGAATCATCGAGTCCCCAATACACCCCAGATAACTCAACTCTTGAGTGTAATTTAAAAATTCCCAGAAAACATAGGACATTCAGTTGGACATTACTGTGCAGAGCACGTGACAAGAGTCACATTTATGGCCGCGGAACCACCGCGAAAGCCAAGGTGGCACAGCGGTTCCGCGGCTCATTAGCCGACTTAAGAGCACGTGCTCCACAGTAACTCCTATAATTACCTGTTGTATTTTTTGGATATTTTTAATTAGGAAAAATCCACTGTTTTGAAAAATGTACAGAGAGGGGTCTTGGTTAGGGTTTCGTGACTCGATCGGATTTATAACATCGTCTACACTTCGCCTAAAGCTCTAGCTAGGCTCTGATACCACTGTAGGGTTTCTAGGCACACTCAAGAGGTTCTACAAGGCATCTACCATGCCAAATTCAAATTTTATGTGCCGAGAAACCCTAATATAGATCGTTAACTAGAGGATAGGCGAAAAACCAACATGCAAGCAAACTACTTTGCTACAAGTGAAAGAAAATACAACCTTTGTAGATACGGTCCTCCACTTCTATAGCTCCGTGTTGACGTCCCTCCGCTGATCATCGGGATCCCGGACTCTAGCGATGGTTTCGTCGGAGAAATGATCGGGCTAGGTCGTTGACTTCGATGCCGAAGATGATCTACGTCGAGGCGACTCAAACTCAAACTCCATCTTCACTAGGTCATGAAACTTCTGAAGATAACACACTCTACTACATGGCAAGTGGTAGAGGATGAAGAAATAGGAAGTGGGTTCACTTTGGAATTGGATTTCTCACTTGGATTCATCACTTGGAAATTTTCAAGAGAGCTTTCTTCTCTTCATGAAGAAGAAGAAGAAGCAAAGAAAATGAATAATGAATTATCCCAAAAAGAAAATCAAGTGATGTCTATCAGTTAGCAACCATGGGTGAGTATACTTATGTAGAGAATAAACTAGGGTTTAGTTAAATGGTTAAGTTAAAGGAAAAATCAAAATGGTAGACTTTTGCATGAAGCATCATGAAGCTTCTTGCATAAAACAAAGAAAGCCACTACCATTTTATTTTTGCCAAAAATGAATAAAATAAATAAATAAGTAAATCAAACCCTAACCATTAACCTAATCATAGTTTAATGCATACACACACCCAAGTTTGCATGTATCATCAAACATGATACACACAAGTGCACAAAAATATATCATATATACAATATGCACAATCTAGTGAGAAAATAATCTTAAGTGAACCAATACTAGTTAATGTAAAGTAATATATCAAATATATAATTATACATTAAATCATTAAATCAACACTTGATTTAATAATCCGGTCATATTGCATATAACCGACTAATATCATGTGTATCAATATACCGAATGAACACTTGATTCGGTAACCCGGCTATATCACATATCTCATATGCGCACCTATTTCGTTTCGCTTGAGCCAGGAAACCTCTGTGTAGGACTCTAAAGACTCGTCAATACGCCGGCAGCGGATGATGATCATATCAAACACCTCCAAGCCGCAAGCGGTCTGCTAAACGTAACGGCCACCCGGGTATTGAGCGATCAGAAGATCGATGAGCAAGCCCGCTCATACTCCTGTGAATCCAACCAGTAACACTTACCGTACAGTCCGGTCTCGTCGTCTGATATGTCGCATATCTCGCCTAGGGGTGGTAAACGTAAGACCCCAATAGCTCGATAAGTCGGGTCGATATGAGGTCTATAACAGTTTGAGAAACTACTGGTAACACTTACCAGTAGATCTCAGCAACCCTGGCCAGGGATTTCCGGTTATAGCCAATCGAACACAGCGCAACATCAACTCCCTATACCGGGAGAGACGAATCCCCTCCTATTGCTCATTGCCTCCATGTGATTTGGGGCTGTACCCAAAAACCACCGTTTTGCACGCCCTCTTGGACGTGGTAAGGTGGAAATCAAAGCACAGTGGGAATCTCACAAGACACTATGACGATCTCGGGTCTACAGACTAACCTGTACCAGTGTCACCAGAGAACTGCCATCTGACGTAAGGTATAATACCATCTGGGAGTTCTCGGCGAGTCCGTCCAGTGTACCCAGTCTCCACTGAGCACCCGTATATCATCTCTGATGTCAAACGCCAATAGATATGGGATCATCCATCGCCCATCTGTATGGGTCGAGAAGGTATACGCTAGTCTACTCTAGTATATCGATGCCCCGTCTCGATACACCCACGACTCGGGACCTTGAAGGATGTACTTATGGACTACCATGTCCCCACTAGTATGATCCGCATCATAGTCCAGGTAGTCAAGTACACATCCTAAGGGCTTTACCAACATGTAACAGAGAGACATTCAGTATACACATTAAGATAAAGAGCAACCAGATAGCATACAATCATGTCGAGCAAGAAAGTCCTCCCATATATGTCCAAGCATCCACTACAATATACATCCTATGTATAGTAATAGCCTCCAGGGCATACATATAACTAACATTTCCGATATCGGCATATTTCAAAGCTCGAATTTTGGGGTTTGGTCTCGGGTCCAGGTCAAGAATTCTAAAACTAAGGCCTAGTAACAGCCACTACTCATCACCACAACATAACTCAAACCCTAATCCCTCTCTTGAGATTTCCAAGTTCACAAATCCACACTTTAAACCAACTCTAAACTAACTATAATTCTAGGAAAACATAAACTAACTAAATGAAGGGAATTATACTTCATGGATGCAACCAAGCAAAACCCTAGAAGTCCAAAGTCCTCAAAATCCAACATTGACGGGTCCAAAGTGTAGAGGGTGAAGAGGGGATCAATTTTAATACAAGGAGTTTAGGGTTTGGATGAAGAAATTGAGATGATTTGTTGGGGTGAAGATGGAGAGAATGTGAAGATGAAGAAGAAGAAGAAGAAAAGAAATGGGGAGGAGTTATGGTGGATGCCCTCTCCCTCTCCCTCTCCCCTTTATTCTCACCCTCTCTCTCTCTCTCTTTTACCCTTTCTTATTTTCTTTTCTTTTTATTTTTAAAACCAAAACACACAATACCCTAAAAACAACACAAGGAGACAACAAGTCACCAAAACGTAACATGACATGGTGCGCTAGCCCTGGAAAACTGTAGAGACATGGATTTGGCCTAATCGCGATTAGCAGTGCACTAATCGGTTTTTATCCAAACTGCATATAATAAATTTTAAAAATGAAAAATCCGATAAATATAATTTTAAATTAATAAAAACATTTTAATTTCCAATTATTTCACAATTATTGGTATATATTTATACCTTTTTACGAAAACCCCAATTTCGCAAATCGGGTAGTTTACGCGAAATATATTATTTTAATATTAAATTCCAAAAATAATATTTTATATTTTCTGAAATGTTACAATCTTCCCCCCTAAAGAAACTCGATCCCTAAATTTAAATTTAAATCCTCAAATACTAAAACATTTTAGTAATCAGCGCAAATCAACGGGGTTCCGAAATAATGGGAGATATAGAAAAGCCGCAGCGCATAGCGTGCGACTGAAAATGAATACGAACTCAAAATCGAACTCCGTCAAGCGTCTCGCAAATCATCGGATTTGCAGGCATATCATCGGAGTTACAATGGAGATAAAGATCTCGAAATCACCAACTGAAATCCAATATGCATAGTCAAATTCTATAATATATATATAGCACGCATCCTTGGAAAAAGTCTTAAAACTGAATAAAACACATGAAAAATCTTTTCTGAATTGCCGTGTGATGCGTAACTCATGACACAAGGGGAGTACACTCATTGTAAAGTAGTAAATATACTTATATATGTTTTTGCTCAAATTGTACGTTCCGCCGTCTTGAAATATCCCAAAAGGTTTTCCTTTATAAACGTTCGTACCGCTCGCGGACACGTAGGTAATAGTTTAACTATAGCTCTCTTTTGAAAACCTCTTGTTAACTTTTTAGTGCATACAAAATACTCAGGTACTGTCCCCAAATCAGTCATGTTTGGCTAGTACACAATATAGTGCCCAACATGAAAACAAGGTGCACAAAAGCAAAATCAGAACTATAACTCTGATAGACACTCTGTCATCCAGGTCACCTTGGAAGCTTGGAGTGATAACTGTCTCCCGAAGGAGGATGCCGTTATCATATCCCTTGAACATCCACTTATCTTCTAAAACTGCTTTCGATCGTTTCTCCAGGATTGGATTAATATCCTATGTGGAGAAACCACTGTATGACAACCAAAATATAACCGACCGTAGTATAGGAATTTCACTTCCTACTCTGTGTATGTCATCCAAATACCAGGACATCACACCCTACTACCTTCTTAATAGATCCATCCCCTATTCTGATGAAGTCAAAACTATGACTGTCACATCAGAAATAGATGATCTATCTCCACTATATCTGCTTTAGTCTATAAATAGACATAAGCCACTTGTCTACTATGCTTCCGCTGCTCCCACTGACTATGACAACCCTCTGGCGGAGTCATATACACGTACACTTCTAAAGCCATTTCACAACGACGCTATACTCATCCTCCTGCCGGGTCTCATAGCCTGGAACAACAGTAGTGTCAAGTGTGGGTAAACAAGAACCTCCCTGTCACCGTCCTTGAGGCTACCTGAGTACCTCTCGGGTGCCTGAGGTTACCCACCATATCTGCGGAGTGGCCAATGGAATGTCAATCCAGATTGAATCTTTAGGTCCTTATCAAATTTTCAGTAATCGTTTGCGGTTCTGGAATCACTTCCAGTTCTACCATACTCCCACTACTGTTTTCTGAAAAAATCCATTTTTATTAAAACTCTGGCTTGTCTAGAACAATATCACTATTGATCTTCCAGATGGTAGAAAATCAACCCTCGTCATAGCCCGGGTCAACCCACAAACAACCATTACCGAAACGTGCCTTGAGTTATCCGGAGTCTTGTTTTAAGCATAAGCCGGACAACTCTCCGTACCTTAACATCGTTATGATATGAACTGTTCTATATCCAATATAGAAATAAATGCACTGATTTAATTGAACCAGATTCAAATCATGCAGCTATCTCCAGTGCATGTCAACTAAATGGAGAGAGGCCGATCGGCATTACTCAACTTAGAAACGCTTCAAATTATGAGTAACCTGAAAGAGAAGCAAGTTCTCTTTATCATTACAATCAACTGAATACCATACACAAGTATCTACATCTTCGATCACCTCGAAAAATCCCGATACTTGCAACACCTGGTTCTCTACTTTATTCATATACCTATAACTTCTTAAAACTTGGACCTTATGTTTCTACGAAATGTTGGAGATAGTGCCCTCAGAGTCAAGTATTGGATCACAGGCACGTGATTGCAATGATTGAGGGAGGACCTATTCCGGTAGGACAGTCTTACTCAAGATGATAGTATGCTATCTGGTTTATCTTTATCATCGTGTACTGCTTTAGGTGACCTGACAGGTTGCTATTACACGTTGATAGAGCACCTAGGATTCTTGCTTGACTGCCAGCAGTATGAGGGCGATCATATACGTGGGAGCTGGTAGTCTATAAGCACATCCTTAAAAGGTCCCTAGTCGTGGGAGTTTCGAGACAGGGCATCGATACTCCAGAGTAGACTAGTGTATACAGTCGAGATCCCGACGAGGGGCGGTGGCCGGTCTCACAAGCCACTGGTGTCAGTTGGTTCACCTAAGATGTATACAGGTGCTCATTGGGTTATGAGTACACCGGACAGGACTCGCCGGGAACATGCTAGTTGGTCTTATACCTGACGTCAGATAGTAGTTCCCTGGTGACATGTGTACAAGTTAGTTCATCGACCTGGGGATCGTCATTTGTCTCGTGTGAGTTCCCACTGTACTTTGATTACTACCCTACCACGCTCAAAGGAGACGTGCAAACAGGTTTTAGTTGGGTACAGTCCCGAGCCACATGGAGGCAGTGAGCGGATTTTCGGGGGTTCGTCTCTCCCGGTATTGGGGGTGAGGTCATGCTGTGTCTAGGAGAGCCAGAACATGAAAAGTCCTTGGCCAAGGAAGGAGATTTACTGGTAGGTATTCCAGTAGTATCTCAGGGTGTTCTGGGCTGATCTCTGACACGACTTGTACCGCTTTTGGTGGTCTGACTTTTACCAACCCCCTAGGCCCGCCATGCGATGCTCATAGACGAACGGACCAGACTGTACGGATATTGTCACTGACAGGCTCAGTAGGGTGTCAGGATGAGTTCGCTCATCGACATCCCTTTTGGTCAATAGCTGGTAGCCCGTCACGTATGGCTAATATCTCTGACGTGCTGGTGGTTAAATCCACAGCCATAGTATTGACGAGTCTTTAGAGTCCCCCACAGACAGTTGCTCAAGTTTTTGGGCGAAACGCTGTAGAGGCCGTATGGAGATATGGCAGGGTTCGATCAGATACGTGCGGTATTGCACGGATCCTGATCGGACTATTTATACTAGCGGGCTTTGGTTTAAGCCGGATCCTAGTATAGTACAGTGTAGATTTTGTCTCATTGCATTTGTATTCGGTCGGAATACAGATGCGGGTGTGTATACACGGTATCGGGGTTTTCCTGTAATTTATTATGGGACCAGTTTTCTGGAGTTGCCAGTTTACTTTCCGTTTCGGCCATATTCCTTTGATTCTTTCATTGGCTGAAGTTTGGTGGAGGAGGGCTTATTTGCATTTGTGAAAATAAGCATTTGTGGAGGGTGTTCTTTGCATTTTATTGCATCATGATGGTTTTCATGATGGGTGCACCATCCATTGACTTGATTAATCCATCATAGCTTGACTTTGGAGTGATGATGATGGGTGATGGAGTGGTGTTTTGTATGTGATCATTGTTTTCATCATGATTACCCACCTTTTCTTATGGTTACCTTGCCTACCTTGTCCTCACCCCCCCTTGGCTTTTCTATCCTCTTTTTCTTGTAGTGGCCGGCCATTCAAGAGGGGGGGTTGTCCCATTTTGGTGGGGGTGACTTTTGATTGATCTCATATCATTTTTTCTTCACCAAAATTCCGAAGAAATACTCCATAGTTCATCCCTCCACTAAAAGGCAACTTCCAATACCCCAAGAGACAAAAGAGTTCTACAGTCAACCTACAGCAAACCTTGGGCACGTCTACTCGCCAACTTCGTGCCCGAGTTGCCTCGGTCTAGAGGTGGGAGCCCGTAAAAGAAGCCGGCGACGTGGTGCCCTTATGGCGACTTGGTGGAGACCGGAGATTCCGCGGAGAGATCGGGACGACGACGAGAAGACCGGAGGACTCGGATCGCTCGGTATATCTCTCTTCCCATCTTTAGTTAGCTAGGACTAGTTTAATGGCACGATCCGGGTTTACAGTGCGCGGTGGTGCTGATTTGAAAAGTTAAAGTAAATCACCACTTCCGCATTCCGGCGTCGGATTGACGGCCGGGGCGCCGCCGCGCACTTACAGTGGTATCAGAGCCTCGCCATTAACATAGTCTAGCTTTGTCTAATGTGTTTTACATTTCTGATCGAACAAAAATCCCAAAACCGCGTTTTCATGTACAATCAGTTTCTGTCGAAATTTTTTTGTCTCCAAAAATTTTTCAGGGTGTTGCAGAATGATGTGCAGAGAATCCTAAGAACACTGTAAAATTTTGGTGACATGATCTCTCCATATGACCGCGGAACCGCGGCCGTAACCCCTCTTTGGCCGCGGTTCCGCCGCAGGAATTTAGCTTCACTTCACCAATTTTTTGCAGTGGGCTTTTGGGCTGAAAATAGGGGTTTTGGTATACTTTGTTTGGGCCCAGAATTTCTGTGAGTGCTACAGTATTGCTTGGGGGACCACTTGGTAAAATTTAATCGATCGGATATTTTAAACACATTTGTTCACAGTATTTACATTATATATGCGACCGTGAATGTCACTTGATCGGCAAATCCTGTCTAATTGCTATAGCCCGGTTAGACGGATTTGCGAACTTGACCTTCACGTTGATGTTTTGTGTATTGCTGTGATGTTGCGGATTGGTCGTGGGGATAGCCTGGTTGCAGTGGTAGTACAGTTTTGTTGTATTATGTACATTTGATATTGCGGGGCAAGCGTCTGACATGTGGACTGCCGTCACTGCCTGTTTGTATTATTATTTTGGGGCACGACCAGGTTGCGGTCGATGTACCCGTTGTATGTATGTTTTACTTTCTGTACTAGGATTACCCCGCGGAGGGGTGCACGGATAGCCGGATTCTAGAGGGCAACGGTCCCGCATCTTATGGAATTGAGACGGAGGGGGCTTCACTCTAGAATTGGCGGGCTATTCGCTGCACTCGTAGGGGGTACAGGTTGACCCTGGAGGGGTACCCAAGTTACCGGATTCCGTGAAGTGCTGGGTGGTCCATTCACGGTGCTGAAGGGGGCTGCCTCGCTTCAGGTTTTGGCGGGTAACTTGCCGCGCCCGTAGGGGTCTAGGATTACATTACACAGGCTATCCACACGACCAGGTGAACGTCGGGTTTCAGTAGCGGCTCTGTGAAACCCGGGGATCCCAGATATCTGTATTGTTCTGTAATGCTGTACATTTCTGTGATGTTGCATTTTATCACGCCTTGAGCGAAATATTATATATTATATATATATTAGTAGATGTTGTATATATTTTGCATTCGCGCTAGTCCAGTCCCCGCTCTGTCGTTAGTTAGCTAACCTAACGGGTAATGACGGGACCCAGTGGCGAATTCGGATGGCATATACGTACATCATTATATTTCGTTCTTTGTGGTGTGATCAATTGATGGGACTGCGTTGATTCGGATCAATGCAAGTTAAACAAACCTATTCTAATGTTGTTGGAACATTTTTCAAAAAGCTGTTATTGCAAGGACGTTCACTTTTGTTTTGCATAGTGGTATTCAGTTGGAATATCCTGCTCCTCAGTCGACGAGGCAAGGGCCGAGATCCCTTTACCGGGAGTGACCCCTTGGACAAAAACTTTGCGTCAGGGCAATAACTTCACTATAGCCGATTACTTTTGCTTTGCACCATGGTTTTCAGTTGGAATATCCTGCACCTCATTCTACGGGGAAAGAGCCGAGATCCCTTCACCGGGAGTGACCTCTTTAGCGAAGATTTTCGTCACTATATTTTTCTAAAAATCTATCCGTTCCTTCAACGATATCAAGTTCATTACGGTAAAGTTTTTGGCCAGAAACCATTCGTAGCCCTCCTTCGTTTCATATGGGTGGTCAATAGTATTCAAGCTGTGTTTGTTGGCCAAAGTCAAGGCACAGTGTTTGATAGCTGTTGGGTATTCATATGCAGCATAGATAGATGCGTTGGTTTGGGGCAGTCGTATAGCCTTGTTGGCCAAAGTCAAGGGCTTGTGCGGGTGGGCTCAAATTAACCTGTAGAATGACGGGTAGAACTTGACATGTGACTTATGATTTGTTGGCCAAAGTCAAGGTCATAAGAGCATGGGGCAAAAATCACATCGGGAGTTTCTAAAGAAACTGAAACTTGCCAGATATGCGCATACCTTCTGGAGTGTGATGACATGAGCGGATTTCGTCACGTTATCATGCGATGATAGTTGGATCCCGATTCCCACTGTTGAGTTGGTTTACTACTCGGGTGATCCCGGCTAATTCTTCTTTTAGGTTTGGAGGAGAATTTGACGGTACAGTGGGAGGTTTCCAGATTAGATAAATTGGTAACCATTCTGATCTAGGTTAGAGTGCACGCTGAGTGTTTCTTTTCTCTCTCTCTCTCTTTTTGGCAGCGACCTTTGACCCGACCCTAAGACTATGACTTAGTGACCAAAATTGACCGAACCTTCTTTAACACTGGCTTTTTGATTATCAGAGTTGCAAACCTCATTGCCACTCCTACTTTTACCCTTTTCTCTAGGACACCCCGTATTACTACGAACGTCCACTTCCATTGGACAAAACCATCGTATGGTTAGATACGAACTAGAAGGAATTTATTCGAAGATGGTTTCCGGTTCTGGAGGAAACGGATTGGACTATTCAGTTGTCTTTTCCTTTTACCTTCTCTCAGGTTGCGAGTGCTCCTTGGTTTAGGAGACAGTACACCTATTACGCAAATTGGATAGTCTTCTTCCAAACCATAGGCAGGTGCCGACCGGTAGGGAATGAAGAAAACCAATTAGCCTAACGATGGTGTACAGAAGGTATTATGTAAAGACAAAGAAAGGGATTAGAAGGAGGGCAAAGTAAGCTGCGACTGCTATTCACGACCAAACCAAGTATTTCATTACCACTCCCACTTCACCTTTGTATTTCACCAGGACACTCCGTATCACTACGAAGATCCACAGTTTATTGGATACTCCATCGTATGGTTATATACGAACTCGAAAGGAACTTGTTACAGTTCGGGGATGGATTCTGGTTCAGGAGAAATAGGAATAAGGTTTATACGATTGTCTTTTATCTTCACCTTCTCTCACATTGCGAGTGCTCCTAGGATTAGGACAGTACACCCATTATGCTTATTGGATAGTCTTCTTCCAAACCATAGGCTGGTGCCGAACGGTAGGGAAGGAAGAAAACCATTTGGCCTAAAGGGGTGTGCAGAAGGTAATGACTAAAGACATATAAAGGGATTTGGAGAGGTGGCAAAGAATTACACGGTTACAGTTGTGAATCTGGATAATGGAAGAGGCATTACTAGGAATACCGGGATACCCCATCGAAACATTTCAATGTTTCAGTTTCGCTGTGTACTGTTAAAGGAAAACTGATTTCCCAATCAGATCTTGCTCCAGGGGTATGTATTTACCAGGTGTGAATCTCACATCTGTATGGTTTTACAGATGATGAGTGGGAGTAAGTTATTGGGAATTAGGTGATCGTCCTCATTATATCGGGATTCGTTGTAATCGGTGATATTTGAGGAAGTCACCTGGGTTGTTTGCCGGACGGCAAATATTTGGTTTTGAATATCCGTTGTTGTGCACCAATTTCAAATTGATATATCTGTATGTCTATTTTCATAGAGTGAGATATACCTTTTTGAAATTATGTCTATGAAATTTACCTATATCAGTGGATGGTTAGGTGAGGAGCATTAATCCGCGGTGTAATTCTTCATAACCTGTTGCGCCACGGCAGCGCCCCGGCCGTCTATCCGAGGCCAAAATGCGGAATCAAAATTTTCTTAACTTTTAAACTGGCGCTACCGCGGACAATAAACCCGGATCGAAACCATTAACCGATACTAGCAATCAAGAGAAGGGGTGAGAGATATACCGAGTGATCCGAGTCCTCCGGTCTTCTCGTCGTCGTCCCGATCTCCTGCGGAAACTCCGGTCGTCGCCTCCTTGCCGGAAGGGCACCACATCGTCTGTATCTTTTACGGGCTCCCACCTCTATACCGAGGCAACTCGAGCATGAAGCTGGCAAGTCGACATGCCCAAGATGTGCTATAGAATGTAGTGTAGAGTCCATGTCTCACTTTGGGGTATTGGTTGCCTTTTGAAGATGGAGGAATGAAGGTATGAAAAATGGTGCTTTCATTTTTCCTTGTATCAAAAATGAGATGAATGAAATTTTCCACACCACCAAAATCAAAGCTCTCTCTTTCTCAAAAAAAATTGGCCGGCCACATATAAGGTGAGAATGGTGGAGGGTGAACCAAAGATATGAAGGAAGGTGATTGTAGGATAAAGGTGGAAGGTGATCATATACAAACATCATCATCATCAAACTTACATCCAAACCATACCCTTTCATATCATAATAAATGCAAAAGAATGATGTAGAAAAGAATGGTATCAAAAGATGCTCTCATAATAAATCCTTTTGCAATAAACCCCTCCACAAAATGTTATTTGCAAACTTGCAAATAACCCCCTCCATCGGAAAAGTCCGGCCGGGAAAGAACAAAGGAAAACCGGCCGGAACGGAATGCAAACTGGCAACTCCAGAAAACTGGTCCCGTAATAAATTACAGGAAAACCCCGATACTGTGCATACACACCCGCATCTGTATTCCGTCCGGATACAAATGCAAAAAGACAAAATCTACACTGTACTATACTAGGATCCGGCTTAAAACAAAGCCGGCTAGTAATATCCGTCCGATCCTGATCCGTGCAATACCGCACGTATCTGATCTAACCCTGCCATATATCTATACGGCCTCTAGTACAAACCGTCCGATCCCGATCCGTGCAATACCGCACGTATCTGATTCGACCCTACCATATCTCCATACGGCCTCTACAGCGTTTCGCCCGAAAACCTGAGTAACTGAAAGTGTGGTGGACTCTAAAGACTCGTCAATACTATGGCTGTGGATTTAACCACTAGCACGTCAGAGGTATAAGCCAATACGTAACGGGCCACCAGATATTGACCAAAAGGGACGTCGATGAGCGAACTCATCCTGACACCCTACTGAGCCTGTCAGTGACAATATCCGTACAGTCCGGTCCGTTCGTCTACGAGCATCGCATGGCGGGCCTAGGGGGTTGGTAAAAGTCAGACCCCCAAAAGCGGTACAAGTCGTGTCGGAGTGTAGCTCAGAACACCCTGAGATACTACTGGAATACCTACCAGTAAATCTCCTGCCTTGGCCAAGGACTTCGTGTAATGGCTCTCCTAGACACAGCGCGACCTCACCCCCAATACCGGGAGAGACGAACCCCTGAAGATCCGCTCACTGCCTCCATGTGGCTCGGGACTGTACCCAACTAAAACCTGTTTGCACGACTCCTTTGAGCCGTGGTAGGGTAGTAATCAAAGTACAGTGGGAACTCACACGAGACAAATGACGATCCCCAGGTCGATGAACTAACCTGTACACATGTCACCAGGGAATTGCTATCTGACGTCAGGTATAAGACCAACTAGCATGTTCCCGGCGAGTCCTGTCCGGTGTACTCATAACCCAATGAGCACCTGTATACATCTTAGGTGAACCAACTGACACCAGTGGCCTGTGAGACCGGCCACCGCCCCTCGTCGGGGTCTCGACTGTATACACTAGTCTACTCTGGAGTATCGATGCCCTATCTCGAAACACCCACGACTAGGGAACATTTAAGGATGTGCTTATAGACTACCAGCTCCCACTTATATGATCGCCCTCATACTGCTGGTGGTCAAGGAAGAATCCTAGGGGCTCTATCAACGTGTAATAGCGACCTGTAAGGTCACCTGAAGCAGTATACGATGATAAAGGTAAACCAGATAGCAAACTATCATCTCGAGTAAGACTGTCGTACCGGGATAGGTCCTCCCTCAATCATTGCAATCACGTGCCTGTGATCCAATAATTGACTCTAAGGGCACTATCTCCAACAATCTCCCACTTGCACTCAAGGCTAATTATTGCGATGTCGCATACTCACAGCCCGTGTGATACCGAACACCCAACTCCTCTACTAGTCAGTCTCACAAAGCCTGTTTGGAAGACTATTGCGTTCGAGGAATAGCCTCAGTGAGTGGATCCGCTCAGATGTTTCTTTCTATGTCTCTCTATATCTCAAGTTCGCAGAGAAAACCATCTCCCGAAATGAGCAATACCTGTCTTAGAATGTCTGGATGTCTGATGGGACCGAGCTCATAAATGAACTCCAAATCCAAACTTCTTAGACTGTATCGTCAACTGAACTTAATCAGTATCCTGCGCCATGCCACCCTCAGTATTTCCTTGGACCACCTGTCCAAAATACTGCCCCTCGTCAGAAGGAAAACTATAACTCTGACAACTTCTTTGTCGTCCATGTCACCTTGGAAGCCTGGAATGATAACTGTCTCCCAAATGAGGCTGTCGTTATCATATCCCTAGAACATCCACTTATGTTCTAAAACTGCTTCCGACTGTTTCTCCAGGATTGGATCAATGTTAACTTATTGCATCTAGTGCAAGAACAACATCTGGTGTGGTACTTGACATCTCATGATTGACTCAATTGCCTAAGCAAGTGATCTGCCAATCATGCATATCCCTCTCTACTTTAGTCTATAATACACCTTTAGAGAGGGTGACTCCATCACCTGCAGGTAGACTACCGTGCCAGGAGTCGTCCATTCTAAATACTCTTAGAATGCTGTCAAGGTACCCTTATTGGGAAACCACCCAAATCTAGATCTAAAACCATAGATCCAGTAACCAGTATGTCTGATATAATGTCCAAGTCCTTTGTGGAGAAACCACTGTGTGACGACCATAGTATAACCGATCGTAGTATAGGAGTTTCTTTTCCTACTCTGTGTATGTCATCCAAATACCAGGATATCACACCCTACTACCTTCTCAACAGATCCATCCCCTATTCTGATGACGTCAAACCTATGACTGTCACATCAGAAATAGATGATCTATCTCCGCTATATCTGCTTCAGTCTATAAATAGACATAAGCCTGATGTCCACCAATGCTTCCGCTGCTCCCACTGACTACGACAACCCTCTGGCAGAGTCATATAGACGTGTACTTCTAAAGCTAGTTTAGAACGACGCTATACTCATCCTCCCACCGGGTCTCGCAGCCTGGAACAACAGCAATGGCAAGTGTGGGTAAACTAGAACTTCCCTGTCACCGTCCTTGAGGCTACCGGAGTACCTCTCGGGTGCCTGAAGTTACCCACCGTATCTGCGGAGTGGCCAATGGAATGTCAATCCATATTTAATCTTTAGGTTCCTTATCAAATCTTCAGTAATCGTTTGCGGTTCTGGAATCACTTCCAGTTCTACCATACTCCCACTACTGTTTTCCGAAAAAATCCATTTTTATTAAAACTGTGGCGAGACAAGAACAATATCACTATTGATCTTTCTTATGGTAGAAAGTCAACCCTCGTCATAGCCTGGGTCAACCCACAAACAGCCATTACAGAAACGTGCCTTGAGTTATCCAGAGTCTGGTTTTAATCATAAGCCGGACAACTCCCCGTACCTTAACAATGTTAAGATATGAACTGTACTATATCCAATATAGAACCAGAGGCACTGATTTAATTGAACCAGATTCAAATCATGCAGCTGTCTCCAGTGCATGTCAACTAAATGGAGAGAGGCCGATCAGCGTTACTCAACTTAGGAATACTTCCAATTATGAGTAACCTGAAAGAGAAGCAATTTCTCTTTATCATTACTATCAACTGAATACCATACACAAGTATCTACATCTTCGATCACCTTGTAGAATCCCGATACTTGCTACACCTGGTTCTCTACTCTATTCAAATACCTATAACTCCTCAAAACTTAGATCCTGTATTTCTACGAAACACATGTTTAAGAACTAGAGAAGTTAAAAGTAAACAGAATATAGTATGAGGACCAACCCCTCTGTCCTAATGGACACTGGACAACATACAATACTCTGTATAAGTCCGCCGAGTCTTACAACTCTTTCACTGTGTGTCGTAGGTTGAAAACTGTACTTATGGCTAAGAAGAATTACACCGCTGTTTAATGCTCCTTACCTAACCATCCACTGATATAGGTAAATGTCATCGACATAATATCAAAAGGTATATCTCACTCTATGAAAATAGACGTACAGATATATCAATTTGAAATTGGTGCACAACAGCGGATATTCAAAACCAAATATTTGCCGACCGGCAAACATCCCAGGTGACCTCCTCAAATATCACCGATTACAACGAATCCCGATATAATGAGGATGATCACCCAATTCACAATAACTTACTCCCACTCATCATCTGTAAAACCATACAGATATGAGAATCAAACCTGGTAAATACATACCCTGGAGCAAGTGTCTAATCGGGAAATCAGTTTTCTTTTAACAGTTCACAGTTGAACTGAAACATTGAAATGTTTCGATGGGGTATCCTGGCATTCCTAGTAATGCCTCTACCATTATCCAGATTCACAACTATAACCGTATAATTCTTTGCCACCTCTCCAAATCCCTTTATATGTCTTTAGTCATTACCTTCTGCACACCCCTTTAGGCCAATTGGTTTTCTTCCTTCCCTACCGTTCGGCACCAGCCTATGGTTTGGAAGAAGACTATCCAATAAGCATAATGGGTGTACTGTCCTAATCCCAGAAGCACTCGCAATGCGAGAGAAGGTGAAGATAAAAGACAATTGAATAAACCTTATTCCTATTTCTCCTGGACCAGAATCCATCCCCGAACTGGAACAAGTTCCATTCGAGTTCGTATATAACCATACGATGGATTATCCAATAAACTGTGGATCTTCGTAGTGATACGGAGTGTCCTGGAGAAATACAAAGGTGATTTAGGATTGGCGAAGAAATACTTGGTTTGGTCGTGAATATCAGTCGCAATTTACTTTGCCCTCTTACTAATCCCTTGCTTTGTCTTAATCTTAATACCTTCTGCACACCGTTTAGGCTAATTGGTTTTCTTCATTCCCTACCGGTCGGCACCAGCCTAAGATTTGGAAGAAGACTATCCAATTTGCATAATAGGTGTATTATCTCCTAAACCAAGGAGTACTTGCAACCTGAGAGAAGGAAAAAGGAAAAGACAACTGAATAATCCCATCCGTTTTCTCCAAAACCGGAAACCATCATCGAATAAATTCCTTCGAGTTCGTATATAACCATACGATGGTTTTGTCTAATAGAAGTGGACGTTCGTAGTAATACGGGGTGTCCTGGAGAAAAGGGTAAAAGTAGGAGTGGCAATGAGGTCTGCAACTCTGACAATCCAAAAGCCAGTGTTAAGAAGGTTCGGTCAACTTGGTCTCTGAGTCGTAGTCTAGGGTCGGGTCAATGGTCGCTGCCAAAGAGAGAGAGAAAAGAAACACTCAGCGTGCACTCTAACCTAGATCAGAATGGTTATCACTTTATCTAATCTGGAAACCACCCACTGTACCTCAAATTCTCCTCCAAACCTGAAAGAAGAATTAGTCGGGGTCACCCGAAGAATAAACCAACTCATCAGTAGGAATCGGGATCCAACTATCATCGCATGATAACTTGACGGAATCCACTCAAGTCACCACACTCCAGAAGGTATGCGCATGCCTGGCAAGTTTCAGTTCTTTTGAAACTCCCGATGTGATTTTTACCCCTAGGACCCAAGTGACCTTGACGAATGATCAACAAATCAAAAGGTCCTAGTCAAGTTCAACCCGTCATTATCTTGATTGCGTTAAACCCACCCACACGACCCTTGACGAATAATCAACAAAGTTGTACGACTGTCCTAACCAATCCACATATCCATACGACAGAAAGCATTACAGAGCTACCGCACACTACGCCTCGGCGAATAGCAACGACAAACGTAGCGCGAATACTAAGCAATACTAATCTGAAATGACGGAGGGCTACGGCTGGTTTTTGGCGAAAAACCTTTAACGTAATGAACTTGATATCGTTGAAGGAACTGGATAAAATTTTATAAAAATATAGTGACGAAAACCTTTACTAAAGAGGTCACTCCCGGTGAAGGGATCTCGGCTCTTTCCCCGTAGAATGAGGTGCGGGATATTCCAACTGAATACCACGATGCAAAGCAAAAGTAATCGGCTATAGTGAAGTTAATGCCCTGACGCAAACTTCTGTCCAAGGGGTCACTCCCGATGAAGGGATCTCGGCCCTTGCCTCGTCGACTGAGGAGCAGGATATTCCAAATGAATACCACGATGCAAAACAAAAGTGAACATCCTTGCAATAACAGCCTTTTGAAAAGTGTTCCAACAACATCAGAATAGGTTTGTTTATCTTGCATTGATCCGAATCAACGCAGTCCCATCATTTGATCACACCACAAAGAACGAAAATATACTATGTACGTATATGCCATCCGCATTCGCCACTGGGTCCCGTCATTACCCGTTACGTTAGCTAACTAACGACAGAGCGGGGACTGGACTAGCGCGGATGTAAAACATATACAACATCTACTTATATATATACCAATATATTATATTCGCTCAAGGCGTGATAAAATGCAACATCACAGAAATATACAGCATCTCAGAACAATACAGATATCTGGAAGCCCCGGGTTTCACAGAGCCGCTGCTGAAACCCGACGTTCCCCTGGTCGTGTGGATAGCCTGTGCAGTGAAACCCTAGACCCCTACGGGTGCGGCAAGTTGCCCGCCAAAACCTGAAGCGAGGCAGCCCCCTTCAGCACCGTGAATGGACCAGCCAGCACTTCACGGAATCCGGTAACTTGGGCACCCCTCCTGGGTCAACCTGTACCCCCTACGAGTGCGGCGAATAGCCCGCCAATTCTAGACTGAAGCCCCCTCCGTCTCAATGCCCTGAGATGCGGGCCCGTTGCCCTCTGGAACCCGGCTATCCGTGCACCCCTCCGCGGGGTAACCCTAGTACAGAAAGTAAAATATACATACACCGGGTACATCGACCGCAACCAGGTCGTGCCCCAAAAGAATAATACAAACAGGCAGTGACGGCAGTCAACATGTCGGACGCTCGCCCCGCAATATCAAATGTATATATAAAACAAAACTGTACTAGCATTGCATCCAGGCTATCCCCACCGACCGATCCGCAACATCACAGCATAAACACAGAACATCAACGTGAAAATCACGTTCGCAAATCCGTCTAACCGGGCTATAGCGGTTAGACAGGATTTACCGATCAAGTGATATTCACGGTCGCAGATATAATGTAAATACTGTGAAATAATGTGTTTAAAATATCCGATTGATCAAAAATTAACAAGTGGGCCCCCAAGCAATACTGTAGCACTCACAGAAATTCTGGGCCCAATATTAATATTCCAAAACCCCAAAAATTAGCCCAGAAGCCCACTGGAAAAATATGATACAGTGAAGACACCAATGCGCGGCGGAACCGCGGCCCAAGGGGGGTTTGGCCGCGGTTCCGTGCTTGAGTGATCGACTGACTGTGTCGAATTTTTCCAGTAGTCTTAGAATTTCCAGTACATTAGTTTTTTACAACCTGAAAAATTTTTAGAGCCCGGAAAAATTCGACAGAAAACTGATGCACACAAAATGGGGTTTTTGGGATTTTGTTCGATCGGAAATGTAAAACACATTAGAACAAGCTAGGCAAGGTTAATGGCGTGGCTCTGATACCATGTTGCGCCACGGCAGCGCCCCGGCCGTCTATCCGAGGCCAAAATGCGGAATCAAAATTTTCTTAACTTTTAAACTGGCGCTACCGCGGACAATAAACCCGGATCGAAACCATTAACCGATACTAGCAATCAAGAGAAGGGGTGAGAGATATACCGAGTGATCCGAGTCCTCCGGTCTTCTCGTCGTCGTCCCGATCTCCGGCGGAAACTCCGGTCGTCGCCTCCTTGCCGGAAGGGCACCACATCGTCTGTATCTTTTACGGGCTCCCACCTCAATACCGAGGCAACTCGGGCATGAAGCTGGCAAGTCGACATGCCCAAGATGTGCTATAGAATGTAGTGTAGAGTCCATGTCTCACTTTGGGGTATTGGTTGCCTTTTGAAGATGGAGGAATGAAGGTATGAAAAATGGTGCTTTCATTTTTCCTTGTATCAAAAATGAGATGAATGAAATTTGCCACACCACTAAAATCAAATCTCTCTCTTTCTCAAAAAAAATTGGCCGGCCACATATAAGGTGAGAATGGTGGAGGGTGAACCAAAGATATGAAGGAAGGTGATTGTAGGATAAAGGTGGAAGGTGATCATATACAAACATCATCATCATCAAACTTACATCCAAACCATACCCTTTCATATCATAATAAATGCAAAAGAATGATGTAGAAAAGAATGGTATCAAAAGATGCTCTCATAATAAATCCTTTTGCAATAAACCCCTCCACAAAATGTTATTTGCAAACTTGCAAATAACCCCCTCCATCGGAAAAGTCCGGCCGGGAAAGAACAAAGGAAAACCGGCCGGAACGGAATGCAAACTGGCAACTCCAGAAAACTGGTCCCGTAATAAATTACAGGAAAACCCCGATACTGTGCATACACACCCGCATCTGTATTCCGTCCGGATACAAATGCAAAAAGACAAAATCTACACTGTACTATACTAGGATCCGGCTTAAAACAAAGCCGGCTAGTAATATCCGTCCGATCCTGATCCGTGCAATACCGCACGTATCTGATCGAACCCTGCCATATAACTATACGGCCTCTAGTACAAACCGTCTGATCCCGATCCGTGCAATACCGCATGTATCTGATCGGACCCTGCCATATCTCCATACGGCCTCTACAGCGTTTCGCCCGAAAACCTGAGTAACTGAAAGTGTGGTGGACTCTAAAGACTCGTCAATACTATGGCTGTGGATTTAACCACTAGCACGTCAGAGGTATAAGCCAATACATAACGGGCCACCAGCTATTGACCAAAAGGGACGTCGATGAGCGAACTCATCCTGACACCCTACTGAGCCTGTCAGTGACAATATCCGTACAGTCCGGTCCGTTCGTCTACGAGCATCGCATGGCGGGCCTAGGGGGTTGGTAAAAGTCAGACCCCCAAAAGCGGTACAAGTCGTGTCGGAGTGTAGCCCAGAACACCCTGAGATACTACTGGAATACCTACCAGTAAATCTCCTGCCTTGGCCAAGGACTTCGTGTAATGGCTCTCCTAGACACAGCGCGACCTCACCCCCAATACCGGGAGAGACGAACCCCTGAAGATCCGCTCACTGCCTCCATGTGGCTCGGGACTGTACCCAACTAAAACCTGTTTGCACGACTCCTTTGAGCCGTGGTAGGGTAGTAATCAAAGTACAGTGGGAACTCACACGAGACAAATGACGATCCCCAGGTCGATGAACTAACCTGTACACATGTCACCAGGGAACTGCTATCTGACGTCAGGTATAAGACCAACTAGCATGTTCCCGGCGAGTCCTGTCCGGTGTACTCATAACCCAATGAGCACCTGTATACATCTTAGGTGAACCAACTGACACCAGTGGCCTGTGAGACCGGCCACCGCCCCTCGTCGGGGTCTCGACTGTATACACTAGTCTACTCTGGAGTATCGATGCCCTGTCTCGAAACTCCCACGACTAGGGACCATTTAAGGATGTGCTTATAGACTACCAGCTCCCACTTATATGATCGCCCTCATACTGCTGGTGGTCAAGCAAGAATCCTAGGGGCTCTATCAACGTGTAATAGCGACCTGTAAGGTCACCTGAAGCAGTACACGATGATAAAGGTAAACCAGATAGCAAACTATCATCTCAAGTAAGACTGTCGTATCGGGATAGGTCCTCCCTCAATCATTGCAATCACGTGCCTGTGATCCAATTATTGACTCTGAGGGCACTATCTCCAACATAACCATAGTACAGTTTTCAACCTACGACACACAGGGAATGAGTTATTAGACTCAGGGAACTTATATAGAGTATTGTATGTTGTCCAGAGTCCATCAGGACAGAGGGGTTAGTCTTCGTACTATATTCGGTTTACTTATGGCTTCTATAGTTTTTAGACAGGTGTTTCGTGGAAACAAAGGGTCCGAATTTTGAGAAGTTATAGGTATATGAATAGAGTAGAGAACCAGGTGTTGCAAGTTTCAGGATTGTTCAAGGTGATCGAAGATGTAGATACTTGTGTATGGTATTCAGTTGATAGTAGTTATTAAGAGAACTTGCTTCTCTTTCAGGTTACTCATAATTGGTAGCATTCCTAAGTTGAGTAACGCTGATCGGCCTCCTTCCATTTAGTTAACATGCACTGGAGACAGCTGCATGATTTGAATCTGGTTCAAATAAATCAGTGCCTCTGGTTCTATATTGGATATAGAACAGTTCATATCTTAACGATGTTAAGGTACGGGGAGTTGTCCGGCCTATGCTTAAAACCAGACTCTGGATAACTCAAGGCACGTTTCTGTAATGGCTGTTTATGGGTTGACCCAGGCTATGACGAGGGTTGACTTTCTACCATCTGGAAGATCAATAGTGATATTTTTCTAGACTCGCCACAGTTTTAATAAAAATGGATTTTTTCAGAAAACAGTAGTGGGAATATGGTAGAACTGGAAGTGATTCCAGAACCACAACGATTACTGAAGATTTGATAGGATCCTATTCAATCTGGTTTGACAATCCATTGGCCACTCCGCAGATAAGGTGGGTAACCTCAGGCACCCGAGAGGTACTCCGGTAGCCTCAAGGACGGTGGCAGGGAGGTTCTTGTTTACCCAAACTTGCCATTGCTATTGTTCCAGACTGTGAGACCCGGCAGGAGGATGAGTATAGCGTCGTTCTAAACTGGCTTTAGAAGTGTACGTCTATATGACTCTGCCAGAGGGTTGTCATGATCAGTGGGAGCAGCGGAAGCATTGGTGGACTGGTGGCTTTTGTCTATTTATAGACTAAAGCAGATATAGCGGAGATAGATCATCAATTTCTGATGTGACAGTCATAGGTTTGACTTCATCAGAATAGGGGATGGATCTGTTAAGAAGGTAGTAGGGTGTGATGTCATGGTATTTGGATGACATACACAGAGTAGGAAGTGATATTCCTATACTACGATCGGTTATACTTTGGTCGTCATATAGTGGTTTCTCCACATGGGACTTGGACATTATATCAGACATACTGGTTACTAGATCTATGGTTTTAGATCTAGATTTGGGTGGTTTCCCAATTATGGGTACTTAGACAGAATTCTAAGAGTATTTAGAATGGACGACTCCTGGCACGGTAGTGTACCTGCAGGTAATGGAATCACCCTGTCTAAAGGTGTCTTACAGACTAAAGGGGAGAGGGATGTGCATGATTTGCAGATCACTTGTTCAGGAAATTGAGTCAATCATGAGATGTCAAGTACCACACCATGTGTTGTTTTGCGGTAGGTGCAACAGGTTGACATTGATCCAATCCTGGAGAAGCAGTCGGAAGCAGTTTCAGAACATAAGTGGATGTTCTAGGGATGTGATAACGACAGCCTCATTCGGGAGACAGTTATCATTCCAGGCTTCCAAGGTGACCTGGACAACAAGGAGGTTGTCAGAGTTATAGTTTTTCCTTCTAACGAGGGGCAGTATTTTGGACAGGTGGTCCAAGGCAATACTGAGGGAGGCATGGCGCAGGATACGGATTAAGTTTAGTTGACGATACAGTCTAAGAAGTTTGGATTTGGAGTTCATTTATGAGCTAGGTCCTATCAGACATCCAGACACATTCTAAGACAGGTATTTCTCATTTCGGGAGATGGGTTTCTCCGCGGACATGAGATATAGAGAGACATAGAAAGAAACATCAAAGCGGATCCACTCACTGAGACTATTCCTCGAACGCAATAGTTTCGTAAACGGGATTTGTGAGACTGACAAGTAGAGGAGTTGGGTGTTCGGTATCACACGGGCTGTGAGTATGCGACATCACAATAATTAGCCTTGAGTGTAAGTGGGAGATTGTTGGAGATAGTGCCCTCAGAGTCAATTATTGGATCACAGGCACGCGATTGCAATGATTGAGGGAAGACCTATTCCGGTAGGACAGTCTTACTCAAGATGATAGTATGCTATCTGGTTTATCTTTATCGTCGTGTACTGCTTTAGGTGCCTTGACAGGTCGCTATTACACATTGATAGAGCCCCTAGGATTCTTGCTTGACTGCCAGCAGTATGAGGGCGATCATATACGTGGGAGCTGGTAGTCTATAAGCACATCCTTAAAAGGTCCCTAGTCGTGGGAGTTTCGAGACAGGGCATCGATACTCCAGAGTAGACTAGTGTATACAGTCGAGACCCCGACGAGGGGCGGTGGCCGGTCTCACAAGCCAGTGGTGTCAGTTGTTTCACCTAAGATGTATACAGGTGCTCATTGGGTTATGAGTACACCGGACAGGACTCGTCGGGAACATGCTAGTTGGTCTTATACCGGACGTCAGATAGCAGTTCCCTGGTGACATGTGTACAGGTTAGTTCATCGACCTGGGGATCGTCATTTGTCTCGTGTGAGTTCCCACTGTACTTTGATTACTACGCTACCACGCTCAAAGGAGACGTGCAAACATGTTTTAGTTGGGTACAGTCCCGAGCTACATGGAGGCAGTGAGCGGATCTTCGGGGGTTCGCCTCTCCCGGTATTGGGGGTGAGGTCGCGCTGTGTCTAGGAGAGCCAGAACATGAAAAGTCCTTGGCCAAGGCAGGAGATTTACTGGTAGGTATTCCAGTAGTATCTCAGGGTGTTCTTGGCTGATCTCTGACACGACTTGTACCGCTTTTGGGGGTCTGACTTTTACCAACCCCCTAGGCCCGCCATGCGATGCTCATAGACGAACGGACCGGACTGTATGGATATTGTCACTGGCAGGCTCAGTAGGGTGTCAGAATGAGTTCGCTCATCGACGTCCCTTTTGGTCAATAGCTGGTAGCCCGTCACGTATGGCTAATACCTCTGTCGTGCTGGTGGTTAAATCCACAGCCATAGTATTGACGATTCTTTAGAGTCCCCCACAGACAGTTGCTCAAGTTTTCGGGCGAAACGCTGTAGAGGCCGTATGGAGATATGGCAAGGTTCGATCAGATACGTGTGGTATTGCACGGATCCTGATCGGACGGTTTATACTAGCGGGCTTTGGTTTAAGCCGGATCCTAGTATAGTAAAGTATAGATTTTGTCTCATTGCATTTGTATTCGGTCGGAATACAGATGCGGGTGTGTATACACGGTATCGAGGTTTTCCTATAATTTATTACGGGACCAGTTTTCTGGAGTTGCCAGTTTTCTTTCCGTTTCGGCCACATTTCTTTGATTCTTTCATTGGCTGAAATTTGGTGGAGGAGGGCTTATTTTCATTTGTGCAAATAAGCATTTGTGGAGGGTGTTCTTTGCATTTTGTTGCATCATGATGGTTTTCATGATGGGTGCACCATCCATTGACTTGATTAATCCATTATAGCTTGACTTTGGAGTGATGATGATGGGTGATGGAGTGGTGTTTTGTATGTGATCATTGTTTTCATCATGATTGCCCACCTTTTCTTATGGTCACCTTGCCTACCTTGTGCTCACCCCCGCTTTGGCTTTTCTGTCCTCTTTTTCTTGTAGTGGCCGGCTATTCAAGAGGGGTGGCTGTCCCATTTTGGTGGGGGTGATTTTTGATTGATCTCATATCATTTTTTCTTCACCAAAATTCCCAAGAAAAACTCCATAGTTCATCCCTCCACTAAAAGGCAACTTTCAATACCCCAAGAGACAAAAGTGTTCTACAGTCAACCTACAGCAAACCTTGGGCACGTCGGCTCGCCAACTTCGTGCCCGAGTTGCTTCGGTCCAGAGGTGTGAGCCCGTAAAAGAAGCCGGCGACGTGGTGCCCTTCCGGCGACTTGGTGGAGACCAGAGATTCCGCGGAGAGATCGGAACGACGACGAGAAGACCGGAGGACTCGGATCGCTCGGTATATCTCTTTTCCCATCACTAGTTAGCTAGGAATAGTTTAATGGCACGATCCGGGTTTATAGTGCGCGGTGGTGCAGGTTTGAAATGTTAAAGTAAATCACCACTTCCACATTCCGGCGTCGGATTGACGGCCGGGGAGCCGCCGTGCACTTACACGAAACACATGTCTAAGACCCCGAGAAGTCACAAGTAAAAAGAATCTAGTACGAGTACCAACCCCTCTATCCTAATGGACACTGGACAACATACAATACTCTGTATAAGTCCCTTGAGTCGAATAACTCATTCCCTGTGTGGCGTAGGTTGAAAACTGTACTTATGGTTAAGAAGAATTACACCACTGTTTAATGCTCCTTACCTAACCATCCACTGATATAGGTAAATGTCATAGACATAATTTCAAAAAGGTATATCTCATTCTATAAAAATAGACGTACAGATGTATCAATTTGAAATTGGTGCATAACAGCGGATATTCAAAACCAAATATTTACCGTCCGGCAAACAGCCCAGGCGATTTCCTCAAATATCACCAATTACAACGAATTCTGATATAATGACAAAAATCACCTAATTACCAATAACTTACTGCAACTCATCATCTGTAAAACCATACAGATATGAGAATCATACTTGGTAAATACATACCCTGGAGCAAGTGTCTAATTGGGAAATCAGTTTTCTTTTAACAGTACACAGTGAAACTGAAACATGTAAATGTTTTGATGGGGTATCCTGGTATTCCTAGTAATGCCTCTTCCATTATCCAGATTCACAACTGTAACCGTATATTTCTTTGGCACTTTTCCAAATCTCTTTATATGTCTTTAGTCGTTACCTTCTGTACACCCTCTTAAGCTAAATGGTTTTCTTTCTTCCCTACCGTTCGGCACCAGCCTATGGTTTGGAAGAAAACTATCCAATAAGCATAATGGGTGTACTGTCCTAATCCTAGGAGCACTCGCAACCCGAGAGAAGGTAAAGACAAAAGACAACCGAATAAACCTTATTCCTATTTCTCCTGAACCAGAATCCATCCCCGAACTGGAAAAAGTTCCTTTCGAGTTCGTATATAACCATACGATGGAGTATCCAATAAACTATGGTTCTTCGTAGTGATATGGAATGTCCTGGAGAAATACAAAGGTGATTTAGGATTGGCGAAGAAATACTTGGTTTGGTCGTGAATAGCAGTCGCAGTTTACTTTGCCCTCATACTAATCCCTTTATTTATCTTTACTTAATACCTTCTGTACACCATCGTTAGGCTAATCGGTTTTCTTCATTCCCTACCGGTCGGCACCTGCCTATGGTTTGGAAGAAGACTATCCAATTTGCGTAATGGGTGTACTGCCTTAATACAAGGAGCACTCACAACCTGAGAGAAGGTAAAAGGAAAAGACAACTGAATAGTCCTATCCGTTTTTCTCCAGAACCGAAAACCATCCTCGAATAAATTCCTTCGAGTTCGTATAATACCATACGATGGTTTTATCCAATGGAAGTGGACGTTCGTAAAAATACGGGGTGTCCTGGAGAAAAGGGTAAAAGTAAGAGTGCCAATGAGGTATGCAACTCTGAAAATCCAAAAGCCAGTGTTTAAGAAGGTTCGGTTAATTTTGGTCATTGAGTCATAGTCAAGGGTCGGGTCATGGTCGCTGCCAAAGAGAGAGAGAAAAGAAACACTCAGCGTGCACTCTAACCCAGATCAGAATGGTTATCACTTTATCTAATCAAGAAACCTCCCACTGTAATCTCAAATTCTCCTCCAAACCTGAAAGAAGAATTAGTCAGGATCACCCGAGGAGTAAACCAACTCATCAGTGGGAATCGGGATCCAACTATCATCACATGATAACGTGGCGGAATCCACTCACGTTATCACACTCCAGAAGGTATGCGCATGCTTGGCAAGTTTCAGTTTCTTTAGAAACTCCCGATGTGTGTTTTTACCCCAAGCGGCATATGACCTTGACTAGGTCAACAAACCATAAACCGCTGGTCAAGTTCAACCCGTCATTATTCTGGATTGCATTAAACCCACCCGTACGTGCCCTTGACTAGGTCAACAAGGCCGCACGACTGTCCTAACCAATCCCATTTATGCAACAAACAAGCACCACTTAGCTACCGAACACTACGTCTTGACTAGGTCAACAAACACAACACGAATACTAAATAATACCCGTAGGAAATGACGGAGGGCTACGGCTGGTTTTTGGCGAAAAACCTTTAACGTAATGAACTTGATATCGTTGAAGGAACTGCATAGCTTTTTATAAAAATATAGTGGCGAAAACCTTTGCTAAAGAGGTCACTCCCGGTGAAGGGATCTCGACTCTTTCCTGGTATAATGAGGTGCAGGACATTCTAACTGAATACCACGATGCAAAGCAAAAAGTAATCGGCTATAGTGAAGTTATTACCCTGACGCAAACTTCTGTCCAAGGGGTCACTCCCGGTGAAGGGATCTCGGCCCTTGCCTCGTCGACTGAGGTGCTGGATATTCATAACCGAATACCACTGTGCAAAACAAAAGAGAACGTCCTTGCAATAACAGTTTTTTGAAAAATTGTTCCAACACCATCAGAATAGGTTTGTTTAGCTTGCATTGATCCGAATCAACGCAGTCCCATCAATTGATCACACCACAAAAGAACGAAAATACGATGTACGTATATGCCATCCGCATTCGCCACTGGGTCCCGTCATCACCCATTAGGTTACTTAACTAACGACAGAGCGGGGACTAGACTAGCGCGGGTGCAAAACATATAAAACATCTACTAGTATATATATCAATATATAATAATCGCTCAAGACGTGATAAAAAAGCAACATTACAGAAATGTAATAAGCATCACAGAACAATACGGATATCTGGGATCCCCGGGTTTCATATAGCCGCTACTGAAACCCGACGTTCCCCTGGTCGTATGGATAGCCTGTGCAATGAAATCCTAGACCACTACGGGCGCGGTAAGTTACCCGCCAAAACTTGAAGCGAGGCAGCCCCCTTCAACAAAGTGAATGGACCACCCAGCATTTCACGGAATCCGGTAACTTGAGCACCCCTTCTGGGTCAACCTGTACCCCCTATGAGTGCGGTGAATAGCCCGCCAATTCTAGAGTAAAGTCCCCTCCGTCTCAACGCCATGAGATGCGGGCCCGTTGCCCTCTAGAACCCGGCTATCCGTGCACCCCATCGCGGGGTAATCCTAGTACAGAAAATAAAATATACATACAACGGGTACATCGACCTCAGCCCGGTCGTGCCCTAAAAGAATAATATACAAACAGGAAGTGATGGCAGTCTACATGTCGGACGCTCGTCCCGTAATATCAAATGTACATATAAAACAAAACTGTACTAACATTGCATCCAGGCTATCCACCACGACAAATCCGCAACATCACAGCACAACACAGAACATCAACGTGAATGTCACGTTCGCAAATCCGTCTAAAAGGACTATAGCAATTAGATAAGATTTACAGATCAAATGACATTCACGGTCGCAGATATAATGTAAATACTGTTAACTAACATGTTTAAAATTTTCGATCGACCAAAATTCCCGAAGTGGGACCCAACCATAACTGTAACACTCAAAATAAATCTGGGCCCAAAAAGAATATACCAAAAACCATATTTCCATGTCAGAAACACGCTGTAGAAATTTGGTGGAGTTTGGCAACAATTCGGCGGCGGATCCGCGGCCAAAACGTTGTTTTGGCCGCTGATCCGCCGCGCTACAGTAACTTCAGCCGACCAAATTTTCACAGAATGCTTATAAAACCCTGAACGTATTTTTGCAATATACCAAATAATTTTTAGACCACAGCAAAAATTCGACAGGAACCTGATGCATGAAAATGCTGTTTTTGGAATTTTCGTTCAATCGAACTTGTAAACACGTTAGAGCAAACTAAACTAGGTTAATGGCGTGGCTCTGATACCAAGTAGGACTACGGTAGTGCCCCGGCCATCTATCCGAGGCCAAAATGCGGAAACGAAAATTTTTCTTGACTTTAAACCGGCACTACCGCATCTTAAAAACCCAGATCGAACCATTAACCTATTGCTAGCAAACAAGAGACGTGATAGAATGCTATACCGAGCGATCCGTGTCCTTCGGTCTTCGGCCTCCACTTCGATCTCCACGCGGAATCTCCGGTCTTCATCTCCTCGTCAGAACGGGCACCACTTCGCCGGGTTCTTTTACGGGCTCCCACCTCTGGACCGAGGCAACTCGGGCACGAAGTTGGCGAGTCGACGTGTCCAAGAATACTGTAGATGAAGTGTAGAAAGATTTGTCTCATTGGGGTAGTTGAAGTTGCCTTTAGAGGGAGGAGATGAAATGAGTAATGAAATGGAGCTAGTCTTTTTGCATGAATGGAAAAATGAGATACAAAATTTCTCCCACAAAAATGAATTGCTCCTACATCCAAGAAGTGGCCGGCCCATAGATAAGAATGAAGAGGAGAGAGCAAAAGCAAAGAAGGGAGGTGAGTGTAGTAAAAGCAAGAGGTGACCATAACAAATGTGATGATAATGAGGTTACAATGTCACATCCATTTCTAATCTAATACAAATCAAATCTTATCTCATTAATGCTAGCCATGATGCAAGAAAAAGCAAAGATGCTTTGAATTATCATAATCTCTCCATTTACAAGAAACCCCCTCCACAAAGCTAATTTGCACATTTGCAAATTAGCCCCTCCATCAGAAAAATCCGGCAGTGAAGGACAAAGGAAGACTGGCCGAAATGGAATGCAAATTGGCAACTTCAGAAAACTGATCCCGTAATAAATTACAGGAAAACCCCGCGGCTGTATATACATACCCGCATTTGTATTCCGACCGAATACAAATGCAATGAGACAAAATCTACACAGTACAATATTAGAATCCGGCTTAAACCAAAGCCCACTAGTATTATCCGTGCAATACCGCACGTATAAGATCGAACCCTTCCATATCTCCATACGGCCTCTACAAATTTTCGCCCGAAACTTGAGCAACTGTCTGTGAGGGACTCTAAAGACTCGGCAATACTTTTGGCTGTGGATTTAACCACTAGCACGTTAGAGGTATTAGCCATACGTAACGGGCTACTAGGTATTGAACAAAAGGGACATCGATGAGCGAACTCATCCTGACACCCTACTGAGCCTGTCAGTGACAATATCCGTACAGTCCGGTCCGTTCGTCTCTGAGCATCGCATGGCGGGCCTAGGGGGTTGGTAAAAGTCAGACCCCAAAACCGGTACAAGTCGTGTCAGAGTGTAGCCCAGAACACCCTGAGATACTACTGAAATACCTACCAGTAAATCTCCTGCCTCGGCCGAGGGTTTTGTCTAATGGCTCTCCTAAAGACAGCGCGACCTCACCCACAATACCGGGAGAGACGAACCCCTGCCGATCCGCTCACTGCCTCCATGTGGCTCGGGACTGTACCCAACTAAAACCTGTTTGCGCGACTCCTTTGAGCCGTGGTAGGGTAGTAATCAAAGTACAGTGGGAACTCACACGAGACAAATGACGATCTCAGGTCGATGAAGTAACCTGTACCCATGTCACCAGGGAACTGCTATCTGACGTCAGGTATAATACCAACTAGCATGTTCCCGGCGAGTCCTATCCGGTGTACTCATAACCCAATGAGCACCTGTATACATCTTAGGTGAACCAAAAAACACCAGTGGCTTATGAGACCGGCCACCGCCCCTCGTCGGGGTCTCGACTGTATACACTAGTCTACTCTGGAGTATCGATACCCTATCTAGAAACTCCCACGACTAGGGACCTTTTAAGGATGTGCTTATAGACCCCAGCTCCCACGTATATGATTGCCATCATACTACTGGTAGTCAAGCAAGAATCCTAGGGGCTCTATCAACGTGCAATAGTGATCAGTAATGTCACCTCAAACAGTACATGATGATAAAGATAAACCAGATAGCATACTATCATCTTGAGAAAGACTGTCCTACCGGTATGGGTCCTCACTCAATCATTGCAATCACGTGCCTGTGATCCAATAATTGACTCTGAGGGCACTATCTCCAACAATATGGGACGTTTTGGTTCAATTAGAATTTTTCCCAATTTTAATATTATTTTAATGTGGTATTTACATTTTTGGGTCTGGGAAATTTTCTCCAAAATAGTATATTTTTAAAATAAATAAAAACTTGAGTTAATCAAACCCTTCTCTTAATATCTAGATACTTGTTGTGTGCAAACGATTTAAAGTTTAAAGAAAAAGAAAGAATGAATGAGCTGGCTTCATGCATGCATATGCATTAAAGTGCATTTATTGCAAGGAATTAGCTAGGAAATTCCACACAACTCTCCATCCTTCTCCCTTGGCCGAGCACCTTCCTCTTTCTTCTGCTCTTGATCATTTCCTTTCCATTTTGCATCAATCCAAGATCATAAATCTGCAAAATTTCCATAATAATATCACAAAAATACCCCAAGTCTTGTTTTTGCCTCTTTGATCACTTGGAACTGGGAAAGCTTGGATCTTGGGAGCAAGTGTTGATAGATATAATCCTTACACTGTTAATTAGGAATTATTGTGATGGGTAGCTCGTTGGTTATTGTTTAGAACACTTTAAATATCGATTAGTGCAATATCGTGTTTTTAGTGTTCTTATTGAACCTCTGTGAACTGCTGTGACCAGGAAATTTTACTGAGTGACCAAACAAAATTGTAGTGATGTACTAGTGACCCTGGAGTTCCACCTGAAACCTGAGCACCACCCCATCGGCTTGGGCCGGCGACCCTTTGAAGAAATTCCGGCGACACCGGTGTTTGAGGAGAGATGGGTGTTGGTTTTTTGTGGGTATTTGTCTGCTGTGGTTTAGGGGTGTTTGATACTGTTTACTTTTTTAGTGTTTACAGTATGCAAAATCTGGGATCGTTTTCCTATAATCTAGTGTTTTGAGTCCGCGCGATACGTTATTCGATACGGTCCGTGCACGTTGTGCTGGTTTTGGTCTTGGGTTGGTTTCGTCGTGTCGCTGCGTACGTTAGCCACAATACGAACAGTTGAGAGTTTGTTTTATGTTGTTGCGTCGGTAAAACGTAGTTTGTACGTGTTTTTGGTCGTTTGCTAATATACACATGCTTTATTGTTATATGTGTTCAGGATCGTAGGCGGGGACTTCAGACGCTGCGAAGAAGTGAAAGCAGGTGCTTGGATTTACTTAGCCCGGAACGTTGGTGAGTAGACTTAACATCTACAGGGGGATCGCCCGCATGGCGTAATGCGTCTGGGCTAGATAAGATGATTTGGCCTTTAGTGTTTAGTATTTGGACTTAGTACTAATGAGACACAACACTATTATTGACGGTTTATGTTGCACGAGCACTGATTGCAAGCCACTCACACCGTCAATAATTGTAATGATACGCACAACACCCTTATAGATGTGATATTGGATTGCTTAGGGACATTGAGACACGATCTATATTTTTATTGTGCATATGACATATAGCATACCTGTATACCTACATGCTCACGCATGTTCCCTGACATACTTACATGCTAGTTACCCATATACCTATATGGTATTGTACCCTAGTGATAGGTATATACACATATGAGACATAGCTACATGTACATCTGGCATACATACATACATATACCTGGAGGGTATTATGGATCAGCATTGGAACATACCTTGCTACAGATACTTTTACATCATACATGCTTACATATGGACATACATATCTTGCTACACCGACATGGTTACGCATACCTTGTTATAGCTACATGTTCACATGCATATGATGTTGCATCTGATTTCAGAGAAATCAGGAACCACATGATATATATTTAATAACTTGTTGCAGTTAATTAGCGGTTTCCCTTTATATGCTCATATTACTGTTTCATGCTGCATATGTTACATTCTTGGATTTCATATGACGTTCTCTGATATTGTTACTCCTAAGTATATATAACAGTGGAGTGGGACGCTGTTATATATGCATATATATATATATATATATATATATATATATATATTAGTGTAGTGGGACGCTAATATATATGTATTGATTCATGCAGTTATACTTATTCATTACTTGATGTTTTCTGGATTTGAGGACCGTGGTTGTTTCATGAAATTATGCATTATTTGAAAAACCCGGTTTCTCTTGATATGATATTTCAGCTTCCACCAAGAGATTTCTCGGTTCTGAGCTTATGTATACCCCAAGCGAGGAGTAGTCATAGGCCATGTGTGGGTACATGGTGGAGCCCGTTGGTTCCCCGGGGCAAGAAGATCGAAGTTCCCTGCCGTTGAGCCCGGCTGGGGGCGTTTGCCATCCGGTGATAGTAATTGGACTCGACGCATATCTAGGGGATATCGATCGAGGTTATGTACGTACATGCCTTGCAGATTGCGGGTGGTGCTTACCCAAGTTATTGGGATGTACGTACATGACATTAGAGGGCCAGTCCCAGGTGATGGCGCCTCAGAGGTCAGTATTTCGGTGTCGATGCTAGACACTTGTTTCATGATATTTTTCGGTGTCGATGTTAAACACTCACTTTATATGAAACTTATTTGATACTGATATTGTACATACGGGATATGTGAGATATAGTGATGTTGTACATATAGGATATGTGGGGTATACTGATATTGTACATACAGGATATACGAGATTTACTTGATATGAGAGCCAATTTGGGGGCTGATTTGAGGAACTTTGGGATTTAGATTGTCTTGATGGACGTTGGTTCTGTCACGAGGTCAGGATTCCGTGATTTATGACATGTGTTATTCCGTGCTCCTCATTTACTTTATATGTATTGCTTCATGTATTGTAGTACCTGCTAGAGTACTTTTCATGACTATTGCATATACATACTGCCATCTTATTGCTATCAGCTTGCTTGTATTAGATTCGCCCTGTACGTGCATACTTGCGATTATCTGCATATGTTATTTACTATTCACGAGTTGGCAACTCACCCCCGTTGTGCCGCAGTGTTTGCAGGTGTTTCCCCAGGGCAGTCGCGGCAGGCTTTCCATCTTTCGTATCATCTTTTGTTGTAGATACCTCTTCGGCTAACTGTGCACGGTTTTGCTATAGGTGGGTTTTTGCGGCTATCTATTGTTGTTATTGTTATCTTGTACCTTGTACTCTCCATCTACCATTATCTTGTATGACTTAGAGACTTGATGTGAGGACAATATTGTATATTATTTTGTGACTTGAAGGTTTTTATGCAGTTTTATTATATCGTCTCTTTCTCCGCTACGGCGTCGTATATCTGTTGTGGTGATTGTTTTCCGCCGTTGGGTGTGGATTTTTCTCCCGTTTTGGATGCTTTTACTTATATTTCATTGTACCCATTTTTTGGGGGATTGTTTTACAAAGGAGATGCTGTCAAAATTTTAAAGGAAATGAGTTGGACTTTTAAAGAATATGGGTTAAGATTTCAAAGGTTTCGAAAATGCTATTATTCTTACTACTTTTGATGGTTTAGATTGCTGGGTTTTCGGCTTACTTAAATTGTGTTATGCCTGTAGACGTTGCGTAGTTTAAGAGCTATCACGTACCATTCTCGGGTCGTGACAAAGTTGGTATCAGAGCGCTAGGTTTTACCGTTCGGAGTGTAGGATGGCCTTGGTATGATGGAGTAGGAAGCTTAAGCAGAGTAACATAGTGTGTATATGTTCCGCGGCATACTTACGACACGGTACTCCGTCTAAAGTGACCTAAGTACTAATTGCTCTAAATTCCTTCCTTGATGATACATCCTTATAATTCGACTTCTGTGTTCTGATCAAATCCTATTTTAATTTATAACCTTATGCCGCCGATGACTTTGGGGACTCAGATGTTAGTTGTATGTATGCCCTAGAGGCTAGTATTGTACAGATGATGTATATTATATTGGATTCTTGGACATATATAGAGATGACTTTCTTGCTCGATATGATAGTATGCTATCTGGTTGCACTTTATCTTAACATGTATACTTGTCTCTTTATACTGTCTTATAGTTATATGTTGGTAAAGCCCTTAGGATGTGTACTTGACTACCTGGACTATGATGCGGATCATACTAGTGGGGATATGGTAGTCCATAATTACATCCTTCAAGGTCCCTAGTCGTGGGTGTATCGAGACGGGGCATCGATATACTAGAGTAGACTAGTGTATACGCTTCTCGACCCATGAGATGGGCGATGGATGATCCCATATCCCTTGGTGTTTGACATCAGAGATGGTATACGGGTGCTCAGTGGAGACTGGGTACACTGGACGGACTCGCCGAGAACTCCCAGATGGTATTATACCTCACGTCAGATGGCAGTTCTCAGGTGACACTTGTGCAGGTTAGTCTGTAGACCCGAGATCGTCATAGAGTCTTATGTGATTCCCACTGTGCTTTGATTTCCACCTTACCACGCCCATGAGGGCGCAAAACGGTGGTTTTTGGGTACATTCCCGAGTCACATGGAGACAATGAGCGATAGGAGGGGTTTCATCTCTCCCGGTATTGGGGGTTGATGTTGCGCTGTGCTCGATTGGCCGTTAGAGGGAAGTCCCTGGCCAGGGCTGTTTTAGAGATTAACTGGTAAGTGTTACCAGTAGTTTCTCGACCCGTTATGGGCCTCACATCGGCACGACTTATTGATTATTGGGGTCTGACGTTTACCATCCCTAGGCTCGATATGTAGCATATCTGACGAAGAGATCGGACTGCACGGGTAGTGTTGCCAGTTAGCTTGACGGGAGTTGTAGCAGGTTCGCTTGTTTTCTTCTGATCGCTCAATACCTGGGTGGCCGTTACGTTTAGCTGACCGCTTGCGGCTTGGGGGTGCTTGATATGATCATCACCCACTGCCGGCGTATTGACGAATCTTAGAGTCCCACATAGGAGTTACCTAGTCCAGGCGAAACGTTGTGGTGCGCGTATGCGATATGCGCATGGACCCGGTCAAAATGCGCGTATAAGATACCGTATATTGATCGGGCGGCTTGCTTTTGGCCGGGTCGTATGTGATATGGCCGGATTGATAAATCAAGTGTTGATTTATCATTTAACCATTAGTTTCTCACCAGAAATCCTTTCTTGTATTTATGGATGCATGCATGCATGTATGCATTCTTTCTTGATTCATGCACATATGGATGTGCATGCACACATACATACATACATCATCCTTCATAGTTTTATATACATAGAAAATGGTGGCAATATAAGACTCACACCATGGTTTTATATATATGAATTATTATTGCATTTGTATTAAAACAAAATGAAAAAGGAAAGGATAATTCATGGTTTGATTCTACACTTTTCTTCAACTAACCATGATCACCTACTTATTAACCATGAGTTAATCTTCCTCTTTTGTTTTAACTCAAGTGAAATAAATATCCATATAATTTAACCATGGTTTGAGATGAGAAGTGAAATATATATATACATATATTTTTCATTTTTCTTATGAGATTATCTTTTTTATTATTCTAAAAAGGCCATCATCTTCTTCCTCCTTCTTCTTTTGCTCTCTAAATTTCTCTAGTAAGCAAATTACTCATCAAGTTAGGATTTTGAAGTGAGAAAAGCCACCACAACATTATTCTACACAAGTCTTGCACACTTGTTTAGAGTGTTAGCTTCATTTCTTTCTCTTGATCAAGTGAAGTTGCAAGCTTGGACAAAGGAGCTTCGGGTGGATCGTCGTGGACACTAGAAGACCTCAAGCGAACCCTTCTCCAACTCTCAAGTGGCCAATGAGTCTAGCGTAGGGAGCTACAAAGGTTGTACTCTCAAAACCCTAGTCTTTGTTACTTGTGATGTTGATTAAAGTTATAAAACCCTAATTTTCTAGGATTGATTCTTTGTGTGTTCACTTAGCACTCTAAAAGCTTAATCTTTGAGAAATGTGATGCTTCCAAACCTTTCATAGGGTCCTAGGTAAACCTAACATTGGTATCAGAGCTAACCTAGAACATTAGGCGACACTTTAGCGAAGTAAAAACTCCGATCGAACCGAAATACGGATTTTCGAGACACTCTCTGGACATTTTTTGAAAGCTGTTATTTTCCAAAATTATAAATATGCAAAAAATTCAGCAGGTAAATCTAAGAACAAATGTAAAAAACGATGCCATGAACAGTACTTTCCACCACGGAACCGCGGCAAAAGCCTGCTTAGGCCGCGGTTCCGCAGCCGTACGGATGCATCATTGCGTTGTTTTTTTACAGTAACTATTTTATCTGCTTGTATTTTTTTTGGGGTATTTTTAATCTGAATTTAGTGCTGTTTGTTCTGGAGATTGTTTTGAGTTCATTGATTCGATCGGAATTTTAACTTCATGTTTTTTCCGGATAATTAGAAAGTAATGAATTGTTCGAACGAGTGTCGTTTGCTCACTTTTCACGGGGTTCAAATCTTTCGAAAATACGTGCAAGTTTTGTGGTGGACCCTCTAGAAGACAACAAACCTTAACTTGATTATGTGACCGTCTTGAACTGCCTTTTGAACCTTAGGGTTTGGGGCAGTACAGCGTGCCACATGTGAGGCGTTGGCTTGACCCTTCTACGGCTGGACCGCTACTACTGTGACACACTACGGATTTTTTGAACTCCGCTCAAGTGTTGAGCTTTAGGGAATTTTGGGTATTTGATAATTCGATCGAAAACATTAATACTGTCTATTTATCTGGAATGTGATACAATATGTGGAATTCATATAGTTAGGCATGAAATACGAAGTATGTGATATTTCGCATTTACGATGTCTAAAGAGAATGTGGATTCCAAATATTGTAGTTTTACACTTTCTTTTCTGTGACCGTAAGTGTATTATGTCGATATCGTCGGTTTCGTTGTTATACATCAACGACGATTGGGGTACGCATAATTACTTACGTTGATGATATATGATATTATGTGTTGCTGAGATATGATGTGCAGGATTGTCGCGATTGAATAGCCCCGGGGGTTTTATGTGAGATGAGAGTTTTATATTTTCATTCATGTAAATTCAAATGTAATGTAATATTCTTTTATTTGGGGCACTTCCGGGTTGAGGATGATGCCACCAGTGTTGTATATTACTTACTTTTCCGCATTAGGATGGACACAAGGAGGGGAGCACAGGTGACCGAGTTCTGGGGTTCAGTTGGAGGCCATCTCGAGGAGTCGAGACCGGGTCTCCTAAACTCCAGAATTGGTAGGGTCGCTTGCCGCTCTCGTAGGGGTCCAGGGTGTAGGCTTGGCTATTCATCGCGACTGTGGAATCCGTATTTTCTATTGTTGGCTAAATACTAAATACGGACGTCCTAGTATATCCCACATTATATCTATGTTTCTGCTGCGATATCTGTGATGTTATCATTTGATATGTTGTGATGGATACAGAATATAGTATATATGATATATTATATAGACGTTACTTATGTTTTACACCCTCACTAGCCCTGCACTGCTCTGTCGTTAGTTACCTAACCTAACGGTGCACGAGGGGACATCGAGGCGAATGCGGATGGCTTAAGCCTACGTCGTATTTATCTGTGATGTTTAGGTGACTTAAATGATGGGACTTCATTAATATGATTAATGAAAAAAAAGAAACCTAAAAGATGTTATAGAATCAAATTTTCAAATAAAAGGGTAGCTACAGTCTTGCTTTGCATAGCGGTATATATGATAAACCCTGCACCTTATTCGATGGGGAAAGAGCCGAGATCCCTTCACCGGGAGTGACCTCTTTAGCAAAACTGGCAGATGCTAAAAAACTCGGTTTAGTTTTTGATTGCTTTTGGAGTTTTGCTTTGCATAGTGATATATATGATATATCCTGCACCTTATTCGATGAGGAAAGAGCCGAGATCCCTTCACCAGGAGTGAACTCTTTAGCAAGACTAATAAAAGCCTCAAAATAACTCCATTTCAAAATTCACATGATTCTACAACGATATCAAGTTCATTACGCAAAAGGTTTTCAGAAAAACCTGTCGTAGCCCTCCGTCATTTCAGATAAGTCCTATTAGTATTCGTGCTACGTTTGTTGACCTCCGTCAAGGCGTAGTGTGCGGTAGCTAACTAGTATTTATCTGCTTTTGCATATGATGGAGATTGGATTAGGGTAGTCGTACGACCTTGTTGACCTCCGTTAAGGGTCGTACGGGTGGGTTTGATTCAATCAACAAATGACGGGTTGAACTTGACTTGCACCCTGTGGTTTGTTGACTTCCGTCAAGGTCATGGGATGCTTGGGCCAAAACATTATCGGGAGTTTCAAGTGTTGAAATTTGCAATGAGATTGCATACCTTCTATGGGATAGTTGTATCCCGATACCCACTGCGAGTAATTGTTACTCCTGAGAGAGTTTTACACAGGACAATTAGCCAATCAAGTAGGTGTCTAGAAAGGTGTCAACGTGGTTACGCCTCTGGGAAAACGAGGTTTACTTTAATTTGGTCCGTACGAAAGCACGGGGAACCTCCTTCAAAGTACCGACACTGGCCTGGCTGAAAGATTGGCGAAATTGTAAGGTGTAATTAATCCCGGCTAGTCTTTCCTTTTAGGGTTTGAAGGAATATTTGATAAAAACAGTGGGAGCCATCCTGATTAGATAAAATAATAACCAATCTCATCTTGCAAGAGTATACGCTAATGTGTTTTCTTCTCTCTCTCTCAAGGTAGCGACCATGTCATGCCTTAATCAATATAATAATATGGATGTATTGACTGAACTCGCATGTTATTCTGTGCTGGGGAACGTTGGTTCCGTTCTTTCTTATAAGAGTTATATGACTGAACAGGATATAGGGGAATACCAGAATTCCCATTCCACCCAAATGAAGAAAGTACATGTTGATGCATTTTCTTCGGGTGTGTTCATTACAGAGAACTGTTTCTCCATTTCCTCTACGTCCTGGGTATTGGATACCGGGTCAGGATCCCATATATGTAATCAGTTACATGGTCTTAAGAAAGGTAGAGAACTTGGAGAAGGTGATAAAGACATAAGAGTTGGAAATGGTGCAATTGTTGCAGCTAAAACCGTCGGGGAATATCACCTTGTATTAACAACTGGTAATACATTGATTCTGAACGAATGCTATTACATGCCGAATCTGATATGCAACATTATATCGGTTTCTTTGTTGAGTAAAGAGGGATATAATTTTGTATTACAGGATAATGTTATGAACATTTTCCGTAACCAAATGTTGGTTGGATCAGGCATGTTGTGCAATGGCATTTATGTTCTAAATCAATCAACAGTTCTGAGCATAATAAACACACACTAGAGGAAGAGTTCAGGACTGAACGAATCCTTCTTGTGGCATTGTAGACTAGGTCACATCAATGCGACACGACTAGCTAAGTTGCATAAGGATGGATATTTGAATTCGTTTGAATATTCATCTTATGACACTTGCCAGTCATGTCTCAAAGGCAAGATGACCAAAACTCCGTGTACGGTACACGGAGAAAGAGTTACGGAACTCTTAAGACTGGTGCATAGCGATGTATGCGGTCCCATGTCTACACATGCCAGGGATGGTTCTGCGTACTTCATTACATTCACTGACGATCTCTCTAGGTTCGGGTATGTGTTCCTGATGAAACACAAATCAGAAGCTTTTGAGAAATTTAGAGAATATAAACAAGAAGTCGAGAACAAAACCGGAAAAAGTATTAAAATCCTACGATCTGATCGATGAGGTGAATACTTGAGCATTGAATTCCTGGACATCCTAAAAGAGAATAGGATTCTCTCTCAGCTGACTCCTCCATATACACCACAGCACAACGGTGTATCAGAACGGAGGAACCGCATCCTATTAGATATGGTGCGCTCTATGATGAGCACAGCTGAGTTACCTATTTCCTTCAGGGGATATGCACTGGAGACAGCAGCATACCTACTGAATAGGGTTCCTACCAAATCTGTGCCTACTACCCCATATGAGATATGGGAGGGGAAGAAACCATATCTTAATTTTATTAAGATATGGGGTTGCCCGGCCTATGTCAAAACACAAAAACCGGACAAACTCGAGGCAAGGTCTGTTTTGTGTAAGTTTGTTGGATATCCCAAGCATTCGCGAGGGTATATCTTCTACCACAGTGAGGAGAAAATAGTGTTTGTTGCTCAACATGCCACCTTTTTAGAAAAGGAATTTCTTGCAAAAGAGATTAGTGGCTCTGAGGTAGAACTGGAACAGGTTCCAGCTGTACAAACCACAACAGAAGATTTAATGGAACCAGAGGATTCAGTAGCTCCCAACGAACCTCAGCCTCTCCGCCGATCTAGTAGGGTTCCTCGCCAACCTGAGAGATACTACGGTTTTCTCATGGATGGTTGGAGCGAGGATTGCATCATGGAGGATGATGACCTAACTAGCTTCGAGCAGGCCATCATGAGTGGGGACTCTGTGAAATGGCTGGATGCAATGCGGTCCGAGATGGAATCCATATACAGCAACAAAGTGTGGACTTTGGAAGATGCTCCTGAAGGGGTAAAACCCATTGGGAGCAAGTGGATCTTCAAGAAAAAATTTGGTGTAGATGGGAAAGTGGAGACTTTCAAAGCTAGACTCGTTGCAAAGGGTTTATGTCAAAGACCAAGTGTGGACTATGACGAAACCTTTTCTCCAGTGGCTATGCTTAAATCCATCCGGATCATGCTTGCCATCGCTGCATATCATGATTACGAAATCTGGCAAATGGATGTTAAGACCGCCTTTCTAAACGGTGATTTAGAAGAGTGCGTGTACATGACTCAGCCAGAGGGCTTCGTATATAGTGGGAGCAGCGGAAAGGTGTGCAAGCTGCTTAAATCCATTTATGGATTAAATCAAGCATCGCGGAGTTGGAACATCTACTTTGACGTCGTTATCAAAGAGTTTGATTTCGTCAAAAACGTAGATGAACCTTGTGTCTACAAGAAGGTGGCAGAGAGTAAGATTGTCTTCCTCGTATTGTACGTGGACGACATACTCTTGATAGGAAATGACATTCCTATGCTGCAATCGGTCAAGCTCTTCTTATCACAAAGATTCTCAACGAAAGATCTAGGTGATTCCTCCTGCATATTGGGAACCAGGATCTATAGAGATAGATATATAAGGATATTGGGATTGTCCCAGTCCAGGTACATTGACACCATACTAAAGAGGTTTAGTATGGAAGAATCCAAGCGTGGGAACTTACCCACGATCTCTGGAGTCTCTCTCTCCAAAGAGATGTCTCCCAAGACTGATTTGGAGAGAGCTCGCATGCAAGGGATACCCTATGCTTCGGCTGTAGGTTCTATCATGTATCAGACCCGATGTAGCATACTCACTAAGTGTGGTGAGTAGGTATCAAGCTGATCCTGGAGAGAGTCACTGGACAGCTGTGAAGAGCATTCTCAAGTACTTACGAAGGACTAAGGAGATGCTCTTGGTGTATGGTAACGGAGAACTCCAAGTGGAGTCCTTTACCGATTCAATCTTTCAGAGTGATAAGGACGACTCTAAGTAGCAGTCGGGATTTGTCTTTACCCTTTTACGGAGGGGCGGTTAGCTGGAAGAGTTCCAAGCAGGAAACCGTGGCAGACTTGACGATGGAGGCTGAATACATCGCTGCCAATGATGCTGCCAAAGAAGCTGTCTGGATCAAGAAGTTCATTACTGAACTTGGAGTGGTTCCATCCATTGAGCATCTAATACATTTGTATTGCGATAACAATGGAGCGGTAGCTTAGGCCAAGGAACCCAGGTCCCATCAGCGATCCAGGCAAATTCTGAGGCGGTATCACCTGATCCGGGAGATAGTTGATCGACGGGAGATCGAGGTATGGAGGGTTGACACGAAGAATAACACAGCGGATCCACTCACGAAGGCCATTCCCCAGATACAGTTTGAGAGACTCTTCAGGATGCTCGGTATGCGATACTACAGCAGCTGGCCCTGGTGCAAGTGGTAGATTGTTAGTTGTATGTATTGTAAGTGCACGGCGGCGCCCCGGCCGTCAATCCGACACCGGAATGCGGAAGCGATCCTTTTCTTTATACTTTTAAACCGGCACCACCGCGCACTATAAACCCGGATCGTGCCATTAATCTAGTCCTAGCTATCTAGAAAGGCGATAGAGAGATATACCGAGCGATCCGTGTCCTTCGGTCTTCTCGTCGTCGTCCCGATCTCCCGCGGAATGTCCGGTCTCCACCTCCTCGCCGGAAGGGCACCACGTCGCCGGCTTCTTTTACGGGCTCCCACCTCTGGACCGAGGCAACTCGGGCACGAAGCTGAAGAGTCGATGTGCCCAAGATTTGCTGTAGAATATAGTGTAGAGCTATGTCTCATTTGGGGTTTATGGGAAGTTGCCTTTTCTTATGTGGAGGAAATGAATTTGGAGAGAGGTGAGAAAAATGTAGCATGCAAAGAATGAGATTAACATTTTTCCTCACAACCAAAAGGGAAAATCCCCTCTCCTCAAAGTGGTCGGCCTTGCCTTCTGAATAATGAGGGGGAGAAAAACTCAAGAGGGGTGAATCAAGAGAATAATGCAAGGTTGAGTGTAATGGAAAAAGCAAGTGATGATGAGAAACAATGATCACTCCCAAAACCAATACTCCATCAACTAATCATCACTACAAAGGTCAAGCCATCATGAAGTCAAGAAAGTCAAGGGAGGCAAAACCATCATGATCCAACAATATGCAAAGACCACCCTCCACAAATGCTAATTTGCAGAATTGCAAATAAGCCCTCCTCCACCAATCTTCAGCCAATGAAAGATACAAAGAAATATGGCTGAAACGGAAAGCAAACTGGAAACTTCGGAAAACTGATCCCGTAATAAATTACAGGAAAACCCCGCAATTGTGTATACACACCCGCATTTGTATTCCGACCGAATACAAATGCAATGAGACAAAATCTTCACTATACAATACTAGGATTCGGCTTAAACCAAAGCCAGCTAACATTATCCGTCCGATCACGATCCGTGGAATACCGCACGTATCTGATCGAACCCTGCCATATCTCCATACGGCCTCTACAGCGTTTCGCCCGAAAACTTGAGCAACTGTCTGTGGGGGACTCTAAAGACTCGTCAATACTATGGCTGTGGATTTAACCACTAGCACGTCAGAGGTATTAGCCATACGTGACGGGCTACCAGCTATTGACCAAAAGGGACGTCGATGAGCGAACTCATACTGACACCCTACTGAGCCTGTCAGTGACAATATCCATACAGTCCGGTCCGTTCGTCTATGTGCATCGCATGGCGGGCCTAGGGGGTTGGTAAAAGTCAGACCCCAAAAAGCGGTACAAGTCGTGTCGGAGTGTAGCCCAGAACACGCTGAGATACTACTGGAATACCTACCAGTAAATCTCCTGCCTTGGCTAAGGACTTTTCATGTACTGGCTCTCCTAGACACAGCGCGACCTCACCCCCAATACCTGGAGAGACGAACCCCTGCAGATCCGCTCACTGCCTCCATATGGCTCGGGACTGTACCCAACTAAAACCTGTTTGCATGTCTCCTTTGAGCGTGGTAGGGTAGTAATTAAAGCACAGTGGGAACTCACACGAGACAAAGGACGATCTCAGGTTGATGAACTAGCCTGTACACATGTCACCAGGGAACTGCTATCTGACGTCAGGTATAAGACTAACTAGCATGTTCCCGACGAGTCCTGTCCGGTGTACTCATAACCCAATGAGCGCCTGTATACATCTTAGGTGAACCAACTGACACCAGTGGCTTGTGAGACCGGCCACCGCCCCACGTCAGGGTCTCGACTATATACACTAGTCTACTCTGGGGTATCGATGCCCTATCTCGAAACTCCCACGACTAGGGACCTTTTAAGGATGTGCTTATAGACTACCAGCTCCCATGTATATGATCATCCTCATACTGCTGGCAGTCAAGCAAGAATCCTAGGGGCTCTATCAACGTGCAATAGTGACCTGTCAGGTCACCTAAAGCAGTACATGATGATAAAGGTAAACCAGATAGCATACTATCATCTTGAGTAAGATTGTCCTACCGGGATAGGTCATCCCTCAATCATTGCAATCACGTGCCTGTGATCCAGTAATTGACTCTGAGGGCACTATCTCCAACAATCTCCTACTTGCACTTAAGGCTAATTATTGTGATGTCGCATACTCATAGCCCGTGTGATACCGAACACCCAACTCCTCTACTAGTCAGTCTCACAAAGCTCGTTTGCGAAACTATTACGTTCGAGGAATAGCCTCAGTGAGTGGATCCGCCTAGATGTTTCATTCTATGTCTCTCTATATCTCAAGTTCGCGGAGAATGCCATCTCCCGAAATGAGCAATACCTGTCTTAGATTGTGTATGGATGTCTGACGGGACCTAGCTCATAAATGAACTCCAAATCCAAACTTCTTAGACTGTATTGTCAACTGAACTTAATCAGTATCATGCGCCATGCCTCCCTCAGTTTTGCCTTGGACCACCTGTCCAAAATACTGCGCCTCATCAGAAGGAAAACTATAACTCTGACAACCTCCCTGTCGTCCAGGTTGGAACCCTGGAATGATAACTGTCTCCCGAATGAGGCTGTAGTTATCATATCCCTAGAACATCCACTTATGTTCTAAAACTGCTTCCGACTGCTTCTCCAGGATTGGATCAATATCAACTTATTGCTTCTACTGCAAAAACAACATCTGGTGTGGTACTTGACATCTTATGATTGACTCAAATGCCCAAGCAAGTGATCTGCCAATCATGCACATCCCTCTCCCCTTTAGTCTGTAGGACACCTTTAGAGAGGGTGACTCCATTACCTGCAGGTACACTACCGTGCCAGGAGTCGTCCATTCTAAATACTCTTAGAATGCTGTCTAAGTACCCTGATTGGGAAACCACCCAAATCTAGATCTAAAACCATAGATCCAGTAAGCAGAATGTTTGATATGAAATCCATTTCCTTTGTGGAGGAACCACTGTGTGACGACCAAAGTATAACCGATCGTAGTATAGGAGTTTCTTTTCCTACTCTGTGTATGTCATCCAAATACCATGACAACACACACAACTACCTTCTCAACAGATCCATCCCCTATTCTGATGAAGTCAAACCTATGACTGTCACATCAGAAATTGATGATCTATCTCCGCTATATCTGCTTTAGTCTATAAATAGACATAAGCCACTTGTCCACCATGCTTTCGCTGCTCCCACTGACCATGACAACCCTCTGGCAGAGTCATATAGACGTACACTTCTAAAGGCAGTTTAGAACGACGCTATACTCATCCTCCTGCCGGGTCTCACAGTCTGGAACAACAGCTATGACAAGTCTGGGTAAACAAGAACTTCCCTGTCACCGTCCTTGAGGCTACCGGAGTGCCTCTTGGGTGCCTGAAGTTACCCACCTTATCTGCGGAGTGGCCAATGGAATGTCAAACCAGATTGAATCTTTAGGTTCCTATCAAATCTTCAGTAATCGTTTGTGGTTCTGGAATCACTTCCAGTTCTACCATACTCCCACTACTGTTTTCTGAAAAAAAAATCCATTTTTATTAAAACTGTGGCGAGTCTAGAACAATATCACTATTGATCTTCCAGATTGTATAAAGTCAACCCTCGTCATAGCCTGGGTCAACCCACAAACATCCATTAAAGAAACATGCCTTGAGTTATCCAGAATCTGGTTTTAAGCATAAGCCGGACAACTCCCCGTACCTTAACATCGTTAAGATATGAACTGTTCTATATCCAATACAGAAACAGAGGCACTGATTTAATTGAACCAGATTCAAATCATGCAGCTGTCTCCAGTGCATGTCAACTAAATGGAAAAAGGCCGATCAGCGTTACTCAACTTAGGAATGCTTCCAATTATGAGTAACCTGAAAGAGAAGCAAGTTCCCTTAATCACTACTATCAACTGGATACCATACACAAGTATCTACATCTTCGATCAACTTGAAGAATCCCGATACTTGCAACACCTGGTTCTCTACTTTATCCATATACCTATAACTTCTCAAAACTTGGACCCTGTGTTTCTACGAAACACTTGTCTAAACACTAGAGAAGTCATATGTAAACCGAATATAGTACGAGGACCATCCCCTCTTTCCTCATGGACGCTGGACAACATACAATACTTTGTATAAGTCCCTTGAGTTTAATAACTCATTCCCTGTGTGTCGTAGGTTGAAAACTGTACTTATGGTTAAGAAGAATTACACCGCTGTTTAATACTCCTTACCCAACCATCCACTCATATAGGTAAATGTCATAGACATGATTTCAAAAAGGTATATCTCACTCTATAAAAATAGACGTACAGATATATCAATTTGAAATTTATGCATAACAACGGATATTCAAAACCAAACATTTGCCATCCGGCAAACAACCCAGGTGACTTCCTCAAATATCACAGATTACAATGAATCCCGATATAATGAGGACGATCACCTAATTCCAAATAACCTACTCCCACTCATCATCTGTAAAACCATACAGATGTGAGACTCATACCTGGTAAATACATACCCCGGAGTAAGTATCTAATCGGGAAATCAGTTTTCCTTTAACTGTACATAGTGAAACTGAAACATTGAAATGTTTCGATAGGGTATTCCGATATTCCTAGTAATGCCTCTTCCATTATCCAGATTCACAATTGTAACCGTGTAATTCTTTGCCATCTTTCCAAATCCCTTTATATGTCTTTAGTCATTACCTTCTGTGCACCCCTTTAGGCCAAATGGTTTTCTTCCTTCCCTACCGTTCGGCACCAGCCTATGGTTTGGAAGAAGACTATCTAATAAGCTTAATGGGTGTACTGTCCTAATCCTAGGAGCACTCGCAATGCGAGAGAAGGTGAAGATAAAACGCAACCGAATAAACCTTATTCCTATTTATCCTGAACCAGAATCCATCCCCGAACTGGAACAAGTTCCTTTCGAGTTCGTATATAACCATACGATGGAGTATCCAATAAACTGTGGATCTTCGTAGTGATACGGAGTGTCCTGAATAAATTCAAAGGTGATTTAGGATTGGCGAAGAAATACTTGGTCTGGTCGTGAAAAGCAGTCGCAATTTACTTTGCCCTCTTACTAATCCCTTGATATGTCTTTACTTAATACCTTCTGTACACCATCGTTACGCTAATTGGTTTTCTTCATTCCCTACCGGTCGGCACCTGCCTATGGTTTGGAAGAAGACTATCCAATTTGCGTAATAGGTGTACTATCTCCTAAACCAAGGAGTACTCGCAACCTGAGAGAAGGTAAAAGGAAAAGACCACTGAATAGTCCTATTGGTTTTCTCCAGAACCGGAAACCATCCTCGAATAAATTCCTTCGAGTTCGTATATAACCATACGATGGTTTTGTCCAATAGAAGTGGACGTTCGTAGTAATACGGGGTGTCCTGGAGAAAAAGGGTAAAAGTAGGAGTGGCAATGAGGTATGCAACTCTGACATTCCAAAAGCCAGTGTTTAAGAAAGTTCGGTCAACTTGGTCACTGATGTTAGTGTATATGCCCTAGAGGCCATTACTGTATCATACTAGTTTGTATATTACTTAATGGAAGCTTGGGATATTCACCTTGTATAAACAATCTTGCTCAATATAGTAGTATGCTACTTGGTTTGTTTCTACTTCAATGTGTACATGTGTTTATTTTGCGATATCACCTATACGCATTAGTGGAGCCCTTAGGATCTTTGCTTGATTACCAGCGTTGTGATGGCAGTCACACTAGTGGGGGCTGGGTAAACTGTAAGCACATCCTTATACAGGTCCCTAGTCGCAGGACTATCGAGACAGGGCATCGATACTCCGGAGTAGACTAGCGTATGCGCTTCTCATCCCAGTGTGGGAGATGGTCTGTCCCACAGCCATCAGTACGTCGTACTGGATATAGTATACGGGTGCTCGTTAGGTTACGAGTACACTGCACAGGACTCGTCGGGAACTGACCAGTTGGTATTATACCTATCGTCAGTTATCAGTTCCCAGGTGACATGAGTACAGCTTAGTCCGCTGACTTGACACTGCCACTTCGCCTCGAGTGTGTTCCCACTGTACTTTGACTACTACCCTACCACGGCTCAAAGGAGTCGTGCAAACAGGCGGTAGTTGGGTGCAGTCCCGAAGCACTTGGAGGCAGTGACGGTTAGACAGGATTCGTCTCTCCCGGTATTGGGGGTTGACATCGCGCAGTGTCTAGGAGAGCCATTACACGAGTAGTCCCTGGCCAAGGCAAGCGAGATATACTGGTAGGCTTCCAGTGTTATCTCAGGGTGTTTTGGGCTTCACTCCGACACGACTTGTACCGCTATTGGGGGACTGACGTTTACCGCCCCCTAGGCCCGACATGCGATGTATCAGACGAACAGACCGGACTGTACGGAGACTGTCACATTCAGACTCAGTAGGAGTTCAGATGGGGTTCACCTCGTCAGCCTTCTTGTCGGCATCTACCTGGGGACCGTTACGCACAGCTAGTGCCGCTTGCGGTCTGTGGTTAAACCCACTGCCAGCGTAGTGTCGAGTCTTTAGAGTCCCACACAGAGGGTATTCGCCTCTGGGCAAAACAGGGTAGAGGTCGCATGGTTTTGCGACAGGGTTCGTTCTCATCCGCGCACTTGTGCACGTTTGGAGTCCGGACGGATTTTACTGGCTGGCTCTGGTTTGAGTCAGATACTGGTATTTGTTTTGGGGTTGCTTTTATCTCTCAGTATTCTTGTTCCTCGGAACGAGAATGCAGGTGTGTATGCACAGTTGTTTGAGGCGGAGGAAGAGGTTTTTCATTAGGGTTTCGGAACGGGTGCGTATGCACAGTTGACAGTCGTCTTTTTCCAAACCCCAATGGATTTATGAAATATCAATTAATAATAGTAATTAAATGAAATTGTGTCATGGTTGGTTTTGTTGACTTGTTGACCATGGTTGACTTGTTGACAATGGTTGAATGTTTGACCATCATCATTACTTTGCAAGGATGCTCCTTGATTCTAGCTTACATTCATTTAATGAAGTTATGATAGTGGTCATTCCAAAACAACCATCAACTATTCTCATTTGAATTATTATTATTATTTAGATAATTCTTTTTCTTTTTGATATGGTTGAAAGAAGAAAAAGAGCTCATTCTATCATATTCATTCTCTCTCCTCACTTCATCTTCTTCTTCCTCAAGCTCAAGGAGAATCCTTCTCATGTGTTGAGAATCCCTCTCCTTGAAAAGAAAACACCCCTTAGACACTCTCTACTCTCTCTAGGATCAAAGGTTTAGCAAGCCGAAGATTCTAGTTCTCTCAAAGTTCGAGAAAGAGCCCGAAAGTTGAACCCTCAGGTGGATCCATCTTTGACGGAAGAAGGCAACGAGGAAAGCACCATCAACCTCTACAAAAGTTTGAAGAAGAAGGAGTTCAAGTTTAGGTATAACCATCTTTCCGAGTAGCTAACTCTCTTTAGCTTGTTTGCTAGTTTTAGTTTATGAAAAGATCCCGACTTTGTTAGTCCATGTTGCCCCATGCGCTAAAAATTTGATTTTTATACCGTTTCCGCCTCCCCGTAAGAACCGGGGGTCGCAACGTGGACTTACAACTGAGTCATAGTCTTCTGGTCGGGTCAATGGTCGCTGCCAAAAAGAGAGAGAAAAGAAACACTCAGCGTGCACTCTAACCTAGATCAGAATGTTTACCAATTTATCTAAACTGGAAACCTCCCACAGTCACCTCAAATTCTCTTCCAACCCTGAAAGAAGAATTAGTCGGGGTCACCCGAGAAGTAAACTAACTCATCAGTGGGAATCGGGATCCAACTATCATCGCATGATAATGTGACGGAATCCGCTCACGTCATCACACTCCAGAAGGTATGCGCATATCTGGCGAGTTTCAGTTTCTTTAGAAACTCCCGATGTGATTTTTTTTGCCCCTTGCTCTTATGACCTTGACTTTGGCCAACATATCATAAGTCACATGTCATGTTCTACCCGTCATTCTCCAGGTTAATTTGAGCCCACCCGTACATACCCTTGACTTTTGCCAAAATAGTAGTACGACTGTCCCAAACTAACTCATCTATCTATGCTGCATATGAATACCCAATAGCAACCAATCACTGTGCCTTGATTTTGGCCAACATACACAGCTTGAATACTATTGACCACCCATATGAAACGACGGAGGGCTACGAATGGTTTCTGGAGAAAACCGTTAACGTAATGAACTTGATATCATTGAAGGAACGGATAGCTTTTAAAAATATAGTGACGAAAACCTTTGCTAAAGAGGTCACTCCCGGTGAAGGGATCTCGGCTCTTTCCCCGTAGAATGAGGTGCAGGATATTCCAACTGAATATCACGGTGCAAAGAAAAAGTAATCGGCTATAGTGAAGTTATTGCCCTGACGCAAATTTTTTTTCCAATGGGTCACTCCCGGTGAAAGGATCTCGGCCTTTGCCTCGTCGACTGAGGAGCAGGATACTCCCACTGAATATCACTGTGCAAAAAAAAGTGAACGTCCTAGCAATAACAGCGTTTTGAAAAATGTTCCAACAACATCAGAATAGGTTTGTTTAACTTGCATTGATCTGAATCAACGCAGTCCCATCAATTGATCACACCACAAAGAACGAAATATAATGATGTACGTATATGCCATCCGCATTCGCCACTGGGTCCCGTCATTACCCGTTAGGTTAGTTAACTAACGACAGAGCGGGGACTGGACTAGCGCGGATGCAAAACATATACAACATCTACTAGTATATATATCAATATATAATATTTCGCTCAAGGCGTGATAAAATGCAACATCATAGAAATGTACAGCATCACAGAACAATACAGATATCTGGGATCCTCGGGTTTCACAGAGTCACTACTGAAACCCGACGTTCCCCTGGTCGTGTGGATAGCCTGTGTAATGATAGCCCTAGACCCCTACGGGCGCGGCAAGTTACCCGCCAAAACCTGAAGCGAGGCAGCCCCCTTCAGCAACGTGATTGGACCAACCAGCACTTCACGGAATCCGGTAACTTAGGCACCCCTCCTGGGTCAACCTGTACCCCCTACGAGTGTGGCGAATAGCCCGCCAATTCTAGAGTGAAGCCCCCTCCGTCTCAATGCCATGAGATGCAGTCTTGTTGCCCTCTAGAACCCGGCTATCTGTGCACCCCACCGCGGGGTAATCCTAGTACAGAAAGTAAAATATACATACAACGGGTACATCGACCTTAACCTGGTCATGCCCCAAAAGAATAATATACAAACGGGCAGTGACGGCAGTCCACATGTCGGACGCTCGTCCCGCAAAATCAAATGTACATAATACAACAAAAACTGTACTAGCATTGCATCCAGGCTATCCCTCACGACCAATCCGCAACATCACAGCACAACACAGAACATCAACGTGAATGTCACGTTCGCAAATCCGTCTAACCGGGCTATAGCAGTTAGACAGGATTTACCGATCGAGTGACATTCACGGTCGCAGATATAATGCAAATACTGTGAACTAACGTGTTTACAATTTTCAATCGATCAAATTTTACCCAAGTGGGCCCCAAGCACTGTAGCACATAAAGAAATTCTGGGCCCAAAAAGATTGTTCCAAAAACCCTATTTTCTACACAAGAGCTCACTGAAAAAATTTGGTGCGCTGAACAGTTAAAACAGCGCGGAACCGTGGCCCAAGCATTGGTTTGGCCGTGGTTCCGCGGTGGGTAATGAGATCGTGCGACCAAATTTTTACATCACTTAAAAATTTCAAGCAAGCTTTCTTCTTCTTGAAGAAGAAGAAGAAGAAAGAAAAGAATGAATAATGAATATGAAAAATGAATAATCAAGTGAAGTCTATCATAATGCAACCATGGGTGAGTAAACTAATGTAGAGACTAAACTAGAGTTTAAGTTAACGGTTAGGTTAACAAAAATCTCATGCAAAACAAAAATGGTGGACTTTGTCAAAGATGCTTGAATGCTTCATGAAGCTTCAAGCACAAAATAAAGAAAGCCACCATTTTGTATTTGCCAAAACAAATAAAAATAAATAAAACCCTAACCAATAACCTAAACATGGTGTAAGTCATACACACACCCAAGTTTGCATGTATCATCAATCATGATACAAACTATTTCACAAACATATATCATATATACAACTTGTGCACATCAAGTGAGAAAATCAATCTTAAGTGAACCAATACTAGTTAATGTAAAGTAATATATCAAATATATAATTATACATTAAATCATTAAATCAACACTTGAGTTAACAATCCGGTCATATTGCATATAACCGACTAATATCTAGTGTATCAATGTATCGAATAAACACTTGATTCGGTAACCCGGCTATATCTCATATAACCGTCCAATGATACAAATCGCGAGAATAGAATACAGTATCATATACTGGTATTATTCTCGGTCCTGCACATATCAGATATGCGCTCCTATTTCGTTTTGTTTGAGCCAGGAAACCTCTGTGTAGGACTCTAAAGACTCGTCAATATGCCGGCAGTAGGTGGTGATCATATCAATCACCTGTTCATATCAGATTTTTGCATTTTCATACCGCCCAATTTTTATCACATTGCATATCGGTAGATACTCTTGAGCCGTGTTTGCTAGTCAATTGCAGGATACAGGTTCTCGGCTCTAAACGGTGAAATTCATGGAAAAACACGACAAAACCCGGGTTCCTGCCAACCACAGATAAAACACGGATCTCCACTCTTTATCCGTCTGTTGCCACACACCAGTTTAAGAGACAAAATGGCAAATCAATGTCGTTTTCATGCACAAGGCTCAATGGCAGCACAAGATCCAAGAAATCTACACGGAGCTCGAGGAAATCATGAAAAAAAGATCCACATCAAATCACCTTTTGCTCAACAGAAATTCTGGAAAAATCGTGAAGAAAATATGAGAAAATACATATACCAGAATAAAGGGCACACAGAACCAGGGAAGCACAAGAAAACCGAGGAGCCAACTGCTCTATTAGGCCGCGGAACCGCGGCCTAAGCATGCTTAGGCCGCGGAACCGCGGCCGTACGGCGGCGGCGGCAGTTGGGATTTTAGGGGTATGTTGGTCTTTTTATGAGGGTCCAGAATTTTGCCCTAGGATTTCATTCTCCAGCCTATAAATAGCCCAGAACCTTGTGAAGCCAAGGGGTTCATAATCTTGTATTTTTTAGGGTTTAGAATACTTGTTCTTCTTCCTCTTCTCATCTCTTCTCCATTGAAAAACTTGTAGTGAGCTTTTGTGAGTGAAGAATGATGAATAAAGAAGTGCATTTTGTTATTATACTTGTCTTGCTCTTTTTATGTTAATCGCTTGTAATCGTTAATTGATAAGTAGTTGTTGTTATTTATTGTTGTTTCTTTCATTCTCTTTTTCTTTATCCTTAAAACAACCATGATGCTTACGCTTGATCCTTGCCAAGGTGAGGTCGCAAATAGCTAGTTGTTATCTTCTAATCTCCTTCTTTCTATCTTCCTCTTTTGTTTTGTTTTCTTTTCATTATGATGTGTGAGTAGTTTCATACTTGTTAGGGTAGGATAAGGGAAGTTTGAGAGAAGGAAATCTCTCTCACTCTTTCCTTGCCCAGCATCATAAATCGACTCCCGTTAATTGAACCACAATCCGCTCCTTACGGCAGCCTATCCTACATGATAGCGGTGATTCCGTAGTGAGACCGGTTGTGGTTGAATTAACCGGAGGTTATGGCTAAGAGCCAAGAACGGACGGACAAGCACCAAAAGGAAGAACTTAAGCATTGGAAAGCCTAGCTTATACTCGCAAGTTCCTTCCTAGTCGTGCTAATCCCCGTTGTTGCCGATTACCGTAACACCGATATTAAGAGTGGCAATGAAAGAAGTGAGGGACTCCTAACTCAAACTAACCTAATCCTAACCCTAACAAGCTCTATTTACATATCATTTTAACACTTAGATAATTACAAACAAATCTGGAGAACTGGACTTAACTCGTTAAAGCACATAGAAAAAGATTCCCATCTCCCTGCGGACGACCCGTACTCAACCGGCTAGCTACAAGCGAAACCGTTTTGATTGCGGTAATTAACTAAACTTGAACACGCAGAATCTCTAACAATCAAATGGCGCCGTTGCCGGGGAGACGGTAGTTTATTTCTTTGTGTAATTTCGGGTTAATTTGTGAATATAAAGCTAACCGAAAAACAAAAAGAAAAAAATATACGTTGTAAAAAAAAATCTTGTTATTTTTGATTAGTTTTTGTGCAAGTGTGCAGGATAATACGAAGTTTGAGTTCAGTGCCAAAGAAGTGGGATATACGAAGTTCAAGTTCAGTGCCAAAGACGTGGCAAGATAGACCCATATTTCGCGGCTACACCGCGAAAGATTCAAGACGGATAAAACGGTCTATTGAAAGATTCTGGAGCAGTTCCAGTGAACAAATCCAGATTCAGGGTCTTCAAAACAGCAGAGGACACCAAAAACAGCCCACACCAGAAAACCGAGGCCCCAACTCCCCATTACTGCCGCGGAACCGTGTCATAAGCAAGCTTAGGCCGCGGAACCGCGGCCGTTTGGTGGCCTCAGGGTGCCAAATTCTCTGTAAGTGTCTCTCTTATTCCCCCCACTCCTCTGGACTCCAATAAACTGTGTTTTCTGCAGCATTCTTTGCGCAAATTCTCTTCCCCCTTCCAATAAACTGTTCTTGTGCAGGATTCTTTGCGCCGCGCTAAAAAAATAAAAATTGTTTGCAGTTGATTTGTTACCGCTTTGCATTCATTAATACGGACTTAAGGGGCTTGAAACCAATTCAGATTGGGTGGGGATTTCATCACCCTTCCCAGGACCCCAGAAATCACAAAAAGCATATGCATTGACCATTGTTAAATTAAAAAATACTAGACTCAGCCCTAAGGACTTCGCGCTCAATAGGACAGAGGACTAATTACAAGCATCGGCCGTTTATCCTATCCTGACTTTGCGGTGTCTAGGCAAGTGTGACGAAGGCAAGTGGTTATTTAATTAAGGAACTTCGCGAAAGCGTTGGACAACCTCCCACTTACCTGGCACTTATCTGGCCGCAATTGGCGGAGAAGAGGCGGTTTGAGGTCCTGTTTCTAGTTCTTTGGAACAGTTAGGAGCTGTCTAGCAGACCTAGGTGACCCTAGATCTAGGTGTGATTGTGCATATCTTGTTTGTGATTGCTTTAAGCCGTAAATCCGTACATATTTCTGTAAAGCTCTTCCTAAAAAAAATAAAAAAAAACAATTCAAAAACTTTTAGAAAAACTTGCCCTTTGTCGCCAAAAATCCATTTTTCACCCACCACCCATCGCCTTTCTCCATTGACGTTTTCTTACCCTCACCTTCTCCGCTTTGACTATACTAAACTCGTTTAGTGTATGTCCGCTTAGACTCGGGACACTAGCGCCCGCCTAGTCCACGTTACGTTAGTCGCTACCGACTACGCGATCGACTTAGACGTCGAAACTCCGTCCACTCCTCTTTCACCTTTACCTTTGCCGGCCAATTCCGACGTTGACCGGAATTCTGTTCATACATCTTCACCTTCACCATCACCAACCTCTTCTTCCGCAATGTCAGGATTTAATCCGAACATCTTTTTGACTACCCCTGGATTGGCTCCACCTTCTACGGAGACCAATAACCCACTACCACCGCCTGTTTTAGCGCCGCAGCGAATCGCGCTCCAGGATCGTTTCTATCCCACCCGTTCTGCACTTCCCACCTGCCTTTCTCTTCCACCGGCCAATGGGGATAATTTTGAAATTAAGCCCCACTTCATCAACATGCTTCCACGATTTCATGGGCTTGAATCTGAAGATGCTTATATCTTCATCAATAAATTTCAAAACGTTTGTGCCATGATGAAAACCACCCAACTGTCGGACGATGCTATACGTCTACGGGTCATTCCGTTCACTTTATGCGATCTTGCTGAAAAATGGCTGTATAGCACCGCTTCCCACTCCATAACCAGTTGGGACGAGTTTGTTAAAGCGTTTCTAAAGAAATTTTATCCGAATCATAAAACCGCAAGGATTCGCAATGAAATCAACCAATTCTCTCAGCTTCCTTCTAAACCCTTCTGGAAGTGCTTTGACCGGTACAAAGACCTTCTTGTTCAGTGTCCTCACCACGGTATAGAGAAATGGCAACTTTGCCAAACCTTATACGAGGGCCTGAACCCAGCAACGAAGCAGTTGTTGGAAACCATCTGTCAGGGCCACTTCCTATCGAAATCTGACGAGGAAGCATGGCAATTCTTTGACGACCTTGCGGAGCAAACGCTACAATGGGAGAGCACCAGACCAACTTCTTCTTCTTCTACCTCCACTTCTACCGGTCAGTCTAGGATAGGAATTCACCAACTTGACGTCTCTATTGCGATGAAAGCTGAAATGGCTGCAATAACGAGAAAGCTTGAAGCCATAGAGAGCAAATTTTCTTCTCCTGCTCCTGCCCCTGTTCTTCCCCTTCGTACCATCTGCGCTTGTTGATCCGATCCTTCTCACTTAACCGAAGACTGTCCTTACAATCCACCATCGCAAGGACAGGATCAGGTTAATGATGCATTCCAGCAAAGACCGAGGAATGATCCATACTCTTCCACCTACAATCCCGATTGGAGGAACCACCCCAATTTCGCCTGGAATCAGAATCAGAATCAATTCCAAGGCAACAATTTCCAAAGGGCCCCTCCGCCGCAACAACAAGCGCAACAACAAACTCAACAGCAGTTTCAGCAACCTTTCCAACCCCAACCTTTCCAAAATCAGATGAACAACTTTGCACCCAACAATTCTTTTCCACCAAACAACTTTGTTCCGTCAAACAACGATAAGGTTTCCTCGCTCGAACGAAGTCTGGAGGCGTTCGTTAAACAATCGACGCAATCCACCGCCAACATCCAGTCTTCCATTCAGTCCTTAGTGCAACACACTGCCGCTCACGGGCAAAGCATCAAAACCATCGAGGCCCAGATTGCACAACTGAATGCGGCCTTAAGCGAGCGAGAGAAGGGGAAGCTCCCGTCCCAGCCACTCCCAAATCCCGGTCACCCACAGAATGTACATGTTGCTCTTGAACAACAGAACCATAATGTGAGTGCCGTGACCACATTGAGATCAGGAAGGATGCTGCAAAACAACATTGGCACACGGAGCAACGATGACACCCCTGCCGCTTCTTCTTCTTCTCCTGCTTCTTCGTCTTCTGAGCCTATTCTCCGTTCTTCAAAAGGCTCTCCTTCCTCTTCTTCTGCTTTGAATGGAACCACTTCTCACTCCATGAAAACACCTGTTCTGGAATCCGTTCTAACTCCACAATCTCCTCCTCCAGCATTAGACTCAACCAATTTTAAAAACGTTCCATTTCCAAACTGGTTGAGGTCTAATAAACAAAATCCTCAAATGGAGAAGATTCTGGAGTTATTTAAGCAGGTTAACATTAACATTCCTCTTTTAGATGCTGTCCAACAAGTCCCGTCCTACGCAAAAATCTTAAAGGACTTGTGGACGAAAAAGAGGAAGTCTCAGGTACCCAAGAAAGTTTTCTTGGCTAGTGCTGTGAGTGATGCCCTTACCCAATCTTTACCACAAAAACGGAAGGACCCTGGCTGTCCTACGATTTCTATTACCATTAGGGATAAGAACATCAACCGCGCACTATTAGATCTTGGTGCCAGTGTTAACCTGCTTCCGTACTCAGTATACGACCAATTAGGCGTCGGAGAGCTGAAACCCACACACTGCACTCTCCAAATGGCCGACCGATCGATCACCCATCCTAGGGGTGAGCTAGAGGATGTGTTAATAAAAGTCGGGGACTTCATATTCCCTGTTGACTTCATTGTATTAGACACACAGCCTGTAGCTAACCCCCGAAATCAAATTCCGGTGATACTCGGTCGCCCATTCCTTGCAACCTCAAATGCTGTGATCAATTGTCGCAATGGTTCGATGAACCTCTCTTTTGGAAACATGACGATTGAACTCAACATTTTTAGGTTGGGGAATCAGCCTGCCGAACCTAATGCTCATATACTGGACGTCTGCTCGATCCAGGAGATCACCCCAGAAGAATTTGAATTCGAGGAGTTTCTGTTTGATCACGATAATCTTGACGCCACTAGTGCGCTCCTCCTCGAACCTGCTGCTGTTTCTGCGCCCGACAACGACTACGAGTATTTCACGTTCTCGAACGATCTTAGCCGCTCACAACCCGAGTTTCAATCCTTCGAATTTCTGGATGAGTTACCTGAACCATCCAACTCGGTCTCTTACACTCGTTTTGAACCTTTGCTGGAGTCCTTTGAGTTCGAGACCTCTGCACCAATCTTGCCTTCAATCGTTTCTCCTCCCACGCTCGAACTCAAGCCTTTGCCGTCTCACCTTAAGTACGCTTACTTGGGTGAGAACAAGACCCTACCTGTCATCATCTCGGCTTCTCTAGCTCCCGAGCAAGAGAAAGCCCTTCTCGCGGTCTTGCACAGCAACAGGCAAGCTTTTGGCTGGTCCATGGCGGACATCAAGGGGATTAGTCCCCTGGTCGTTGAGCATCACATTCATCTGATGGATGATGCCAAACCAGCCCGGGATCCACAAAGACGGCTCAATCCAGTCATGAAAGAGGCTGTGAAGAAGGAGATCGTAAAATGTCTAGATAGTGGTATCATTTACCCTATCTCTGATAGCCAGTGGGTTAGCCCCATTCATGTTGTCCCCAAGAAGTCGGGCATCACGGTCATAACCAACGAGGCGAACGACTTAATCCCTACTCGCACCCAAACTGGGTGGCGAGTATGCATCGATTACAGAAAACTCAACGCCGCAACGCGGAAAGACCACTTTCCGCTACCTTTCATTGACCAAATGCTCGAACGATTGGCCGGACACGAGTACTACTGCTTTCTTGATGGCTACACCGGCTATAATCAAATTCCCATCGCCGAAAAAGACCAGGACAAGACCACTTTCACTTGTCCTTTCGGCACGTTTGCATATCGTCGCATGCCCTTTGGGTTATGCAATGCGCCCGCTACCTTCCAGCGGTGTATGATGGGAATCTTTTCAGACATGGTGGAAAAATTTCTGGAGATTTTCATGGATGATTTCTCCATCTTCGGCGATTCCTTCAACGAGTGTTTGCTGCATCTTGACGCTGTCCTTACCCGATGTAAGGACAAGAATCTCACTTTGAATTGGGAGAAGTGCCACTTCATGGTGCGCGAAGGTATTGTCTTAGGACATATCATCTCGCAAAATGGCATAGAGGTTGACAAAGCGAAGATTGAGGTCATTTCCAATCTACCTCCTCCCCGATGCGTCAGAGATATCCGAGCCTTCCTTGGCCATGCCGGTTTCTATAGACGGTTCATCAAGGACTTTAGCAAGATTGCTAGGCCCTTGACTCTTTTACTGGCCAAGGATACGCCATTCGACTTCAACTCGAGCTGTGTGACTGCATTCGAGTCATTGAAATGCTCACTCACTTCTGCTCCCGTTCTTTCTTCACCTGACTGGACGCACCCATTTGAGATTATGTGCGATGCATCCGACTTTGCCATTGGTGCTGTCCTTGGACAACACATCAACAAGATGCCGCACGTAATCTATTATGCGAGCCGAACCCTGAACGACGCCCAACTCAATTATACAACAACTGAGAAGGAATTCATGGCCGTTGTATTTGCTTTAGAAAAGTTCAGGCCCTACCTCATCGGCTCTCCAGTCATTGTCTACACAGACCATTCTGCTCTGCGCCATCTTTTTGCGAAGAAAGATGAAAAATCTCGGTTAATACGTTGGATCCTCTTGCTTCAAGAGTTTGACCTTGTCATTAAGGACAAACGAGGATGTGAAAACGTAGTTGCCGACCATCTCTCACGACTTCCTTCTTCGCCTTCGCTTCCAATTCCGATCAACGACGTTTTCCCGGATGAACAGCTCTTGACAGTATCTTGCGAACCCTGGTTCGCAGATATTGTGAACTATTTGGCCACGGGATTACTACCAACTGAATGGTCAAGTCAGGACAGACTTCGCTTCTTATCCCAAGTAAAACACTTTTACTAGGACGAACCCTATTTGTTCAAGTACTGTCCTGACCAGATTATTCTTCGGTGTGTCCCTGACGAGGAATTCAAGAGTGTGCTGTCATTTTGCCACGATCAAGCGTGTGGCGGGCATTTTGGCCCCAGAAAGACAGCTGAGAAGATCTTGCAATGTGGTTTCTACTGGCCACAACTCTTCAAAGACGCTCATGACTATTGCAAGACTTGCTCCCGGTGCCAACACTTGGGCTGGATATCCCGGAGGAACGAGATGCCGCTCCAACCGATCTTGGTTATGGAGATTTTCGATGTTTGGGGGATAGATTTCATGGGGCCGTTTCCCAGCACTTTTGGGAACTTGTACATCCTTCTCGCTGTTGATTACGTCTCTAAATGGGTCGAGGCTGTGCCCAGCCGGACAAACGACAACAAGGTTGTCGTTAGGTTCCTTAAAGAAAACATTTTCTCCTGGTTTGGGCACCCCCGAGCGATCATTAGCGACAATGGAAGTCATTTCTGCAATAATACTTTCAAGGCCTTGATGCGGAAATATTCCATTAATCATAAGCTATCCACGCCCTACCACCCCCAAACCTGCGGGCAGGCCGAAGTTTCAAATCGGCAAATCAAGCAGATACTGGAGAAGACAGTTTCCAAGAACCGTAAGGATTGGTCGCTGAAACTCACTGATGCCCTTTGGGCATTTCGAACCGCTTATAAGACCGACCTTGGCATGTCTCCCTATCGGCTTGTGTACGGAAACGCCTGCCACCTACCTGTCGAAATAGAGCATCGCGCATTTTGGGCAATAAAGGAGCTGAATCTGTCTCTCGAGGATGCGGGCAGCCATCGGAAGCTGCAGTTGAATGAATTGAGCGAGCTTAGGGATGAGGCTTACGATAACGCGGTTGTCGTTAAGAACCGAACGAAGGTGTTTCACGATAAACACCTTTTGCGCGAAACTTTCGTACCAGGTCAGCAGGTACTGCTTTACGACACCCGACTTCACTTCCATCCAGGAAAGCTCAGATCTCGCTGGAAAGGGCCGTATTTTGTGCGGAATGTGTATCCGCATGGCGCTGTGGATTTGGAAAATCCAAAGGACGGTTCATTTTTCAAAGTGAACGGACACCGATGATTTGAATGATATTCTTGCTTGTGTAATTGGGAAATTGTAAAGAAATCACAACCAAAAATTATTTGACCGCAATCAACTACGGTGTCGGATGTAGATTGTAAGTGAGTGCGGATCGTCCACAGGGACAGTGTAATAGTTCGTCTTTCGAATTTAGATGAGTTGAAACTTTAAAGAAAAGAAAACAAACAATTCATGATTTTATATTTGAAGTTCAAGAATTAGAAAATCTAGATCTAATAACAAGAAAAGATAGAATCAATAATTGATAGTTTGATGATTTTTCCAAACCAAATATCAAGAATCGAAATGAGGCTCGTAGGAATCGATCGGATCTATAGATGTGATGTAATCTTACAATTACGTATTCTTATCCTTCGATGAATTGATACTAGATCGATGATGGTCGATCGAGAATTAGGGATTTCTTATGAAACTAGGGTTTCATCTTATCCCTTATTCTTTCGTCGATATCATTCACATTCTAGCCTCTAGTAAATTCAAGAAACGATCGTAGATCCCTAATTTCGAGCGATCACAATCAAGAAAGCATCGCAACGAAACTAGGTCATCGATTCTTGAACTTGCTAGGGTTTACAAAGCTCGTAGGACTTAAAAATCGTATTAAGATTTGTTACATCATAATTCTACAATCGTCTTGACTCCTTTACGAGCGGAGTTTTACTCAAACATCACAACAAGAACCACAATCACAAATTGAGATCTAATCATGATGCAAGATTTAAAAGAAAGCAAGATTAAAGAACTTCACCTTTTATTTATATCAACAATTTCGTTACATTCGCTCAAGAACTACAAGAGGAAGAACTCGATCGTCGATTTGGCTTCGCTCGTCTCCTTGAGTCGCGGATCGGCTTGGATCACTTGCCCGATTGAAGATCGGCTCGGCTCATAAAAGGTTGAAGGCTTCTTGCTTGATTGGTACTCAAGATCTTGAATTTGGAGTGGAATTAGGGTTAGGGTTTCGCAAAAGCCTTGTCACTAGACTTGTGGAAGAAGATGGAGAATTGAGGTAAAGATTAAGGAACTAATGAAGAACTAAAAATGAACTCCCCAACCCTTAGATCTAGGTTCCTATTTATAGCCATCAAAACCCTAGATCTAGGATTTGAATTTTAAGTTTCCCTCCAAAAGTTTGTTGGATGAAATTTGAATTTCCCTCCAAAAGTTTGTTGGATGAAATTTGAATTTCCTTCCAAAAGTTTGTTGGATGAAATTTGAATTTCCCTCCAAAAGTTAGTTGGATGAAATTTGAATTTCCCTCCAAAAGTTTGTTAGAGGAGAAGCTTCTAGATGTGATTAGTTAGGAGGGAGCTTCTAGAAGAGGTTAGTTAGGAGCTTAATTAGGATTAGCTTTGCTTAATGATCTTTGCTGATCTGGCAGAAGACTCTGGAGAATTCTGGAATTTGACGTGTCAAAATGAGGTGTAGGCCTTGAGAAAGGAATTATGCCCCAAAATTCAAGTGATGACGTGGCAAAAGCGCCGCGGTTCCGTGGCATAAGCTGGCTCCCGCCGCGGTTCCGCGGCTCTTTGGGGGCTTCATGGCTTGAAACTTCCATGGTAATTCTTGGGCTGTCTTATGGGCCTTTATCTGATATGTTGAATTGTATTTCTCCTTTTGGATTGCTACCAGATCTGAAATCATGGAGTTGGTGTATTTTTGATCAGCTTCTTTTGACTTTGCTCCTGCAATTTCCTGCACAAATCTCGACACAAGTGTTGCGCAAATACAGAGATGATGCGATGCCATGAAATGCTGTCAATTTCCCTTAAAGTGCCGATTTAAAAGTCTAACACATGCAATCTGATATTTTATGACTGATTTGCTAATATGTGAAATATGAATACCGAACACTTCTAAATGAGTGCAAATGATAGGAAAATTGCCGTGTTAAAAATACATTATTTTCGACTGATCAACCGACTTAAACCGTACCTTAGTGCCGAACCAACAGAGGAGCTCCTGTTCTTACAGGAGCCGGTTTACCCTGCATAATCTTCCTCTGCCTACCACCAACCTTCTGTTATCCAGCCAAGAACAGTGGACACTTTTCCAAATAAGTTTGGGGGTATGTATATACCATTTTGTATATATTTGTGGATATTCTTTTTCTTTTTCTTTTCTTTAAAAGCAAAAAAAAAAAATTGTATATCGCTAACCGACAATTTTGACCCTTCAAATGATCTCTTCATGCAATGACAGTGAGGACACTGTCCGGTTTAAGTTTGGGGGTACGCTCGGTACGCATTTCTATCCTTCGCATTCATATGTATATTTTGCATCTGCATATTAAATAAAATCCATAAAAATCTAAAAAAAATTCTAAAAATATAAAAACATTTCTGTCAAGTTTGCTAGTAGGAGGACTCTGATTCAACATTTCGACAGTTTTGTTTGATAAAATAAAAATAACTAAATCTTATGTTCAGATTTTGAAAACCTGAAAGATAACTCTCCTTTGAAGTTAACTATAGCTGATATACGTCTTTACATCACACTACACGTGCCGTGAGTTTTTGGGAATTAGATGACAAGTCTTTTATGTCGAAAAACTTTTAAATGGATAAATGATTTTCTGAGGATCAAATAGGTTTGTTCGGAAATAAGTAATATCAAGAATAGTTTATGAAGTGAGTGAATATGAAGGAATGTTATTGATGCCTTAATTGGAACTAAGTCAGAAAAATAACCCATCTGGAACTTGATTGGAATGATTACACACCAAAACCCACTAAACACGTCTTTTATCCAAAAAAATAATTGAACTGCCGGCTATATCTCCGTTCGTATTAAATCTTCATGATTTTCACGCCTAACTGTCTTTTGTTTGTGGACCTAGGTAACTTGAGTAATTAAGTCCGCTGGGGTGATTTTTACACCTAATGCCCTAAAGCCAACTGGTTTAGGAGCATTGGCCCAAAGCTCGCTAAGAAGCCTAGAAAGTCCAGATTAAAACAAAGTCAAGCAAGTGTTCTCTCCGAGTTAAAATTCCTAACGGTTCTTTGTGTGAGAATAATCTTGATAAAAGACAGGCTTTTATAAAAAAATTTAGCGGAGATATGAAGGTTTTATTCTATGATAAAGACTATTGCACGTTCACAGAGGTGTGTATGAAATGAAAACAAGAAAAAGGTGGAGTGAAAAATAAGACCTAGTTTCCTGTTAAGGAAGATAGAAATTCTAAAGTTGAAACTTTACTGGAAAACGAAACTTGAAAAATGCTTAACTCTTTATAAAACTTATGTGATCCTTTCAAAATTTTTATCTGGGCTTTATTGTGTGACATGATGACGTAAATCGATCTTTCTGGAAACTTAACGACACTATTTGCACTGCACGTAAAGACATATAAAATCTGTAGTTAAATAAGAAGCGAGGTGTGAAAAATAAAGGTTCCACAGTCTGGACTTAGGATAATAGAATTGTTATTTTCTGAAACAAAACTTTAGGGTTTGAATCTTAGTTATTTTACAAAACCAACTTGACCGGATTTTATGGGTAGTATCCGCTGAAAACCTTCAGGAGACAACACTCCTCCTACTAGGGACACCTAGAGGTTTAACGGCTTGTTGCACATGCTCAGTGCAATCGCGTTCCCTGCGAAAGTGAGGTTAGGATTTTTTGTGAATAAATTGGCTTTTCTCGGGACGAGCAAATGATAAGTTTGGGGGTATTTGTTCATATCAGATTTTTGCATTTTCATACCGCCCAATTTTTATCACATTGCATATCGGTAGATACTCTTAAGCCGTGTTTGCTAGTCAATTGCAGGATACAGGTTCTCGGCTCTAAACGGTGAAATTCATGGAAAAACACGACAAAACCCGGGTTCCTGCCAACCACAGATAAAACACGGATCTCCACTCTTTATCCGTCAGTTGCCACAAACCAGTTTAAGAGACAAAATGGCAAATCAATGTCGTTTTCATGCACAAGGCTCAATGGCAGCACAAGATCCAAGAAATCTACACGGAGCTCGAGGAAATCATGACAAAAAGATCCACATCAAATCACCTTTTGCTCAACAGAAATTCTGGAAAAATCGTGAAGAAAATATGAGAAAATACATATACCAGAATAAAGGGCACACAGAACCAGGGAAGCACAAGAAAACCGAGGAGCCAACTGCTCTATTAGGCCGCGGAACCGCGGCCTAAGCATGCTTAGGCCGCGGAACCGCGGCCGTACGGTGGCGGCAGCAGTTCGGATTTTAGGGGTATGTTGGTCTTTTTATGAGGGTCCAGAATTTTGCCCTAGGATTTCATTCTCCAGTCTATAAATAGCCCAGAACCTTGTGAAGCCAAGGGGTGCATAATCTTGTATTTTTTAGGGTTTAGAATACTTGTTCTTCTTCCTCTTCTCATCTCTTCTCCATTGAAAAACTTGTAGTGAGCTTTTGTGAGTGAAGAATGATGAATAAAGAAGTTCATTTTGTTATTATACTTGTCTTGCTCTTTTTATGTTAATCGCTTGTAATCGTTAATTGATAAGTAGTTGTTGTTATTTATTGTTGTTTCTTTCATTCTCTTTTTCTTTATCCTTAAAACAACCATGATGCTTACGCTTGATCCTTGCCAAGGTGAGGTCGCAAATAGCTAGTTGTTATCTTCTAATCTCCTTCTTTCTATCTTCCACTTTTGTTTTGTTTTCTTTTCATTATGATGTGTGAGTAGTTTCATACTTGTTAGGGTAGGATAAGGGAAGTTTGAGAGAAGGAAATCTCTTTCACTCTTTCCTTGCCCAACATCTTAAATCGACTCCCGTTAATTGAACCACAATCCGCTCCTTACGGCACCCTATCCTACATGATAGCGGTGATTCCGTAGTGAGACCGGTTGTGGTTGAATTAACCGGAGGTTATGGCTAAGAGCCAAGAATGGACGGACAAGCACCAAATGGAAGAACTTAAGCGTTGGAAAGCCTAGCTTATACTCGCAAGTTCCTTCCTAGTCATGCTAATCCCCGTTGTTGCCGATTACCGTAACACCGATATTAAGAGTGGCAATGAAAGAAGTGAGGGACTCCTAACTCAAACTAACCTAATCCAAACCCTAACATGCTCTCTTTACATATCATTTTAACACTTAGATAATCACAAACAAATCTGGAGAACTGGACTTAACTCGTTAAAGCACATAGAAAAAGATTCCCATCTCCCTGCGGACGACCCGTACTCAACCGGCTAGCTACAAGCGAAACCGTTTTGATTGCGGTAATTAACTAAACTTGAACACGCAGAATCTCTAACAATCATCACCCACAAGCCGCAAGCGGTCTGCTAAACGTAACGGACACCCGGGTACTGATCGATCAGAAGATCAACGAGCAAGCCTGCTCACACTCCTATGAATCCAACCAGTAACACTTACCGCACATTCCGGTCTGTTCGTCTGATATGTCTCATATCTCGCCTAGGGGTGGTAAACGTCAGACCCCAGTAGTTCGATAAGTCATGCCGATGTAAGGTCCACAAAAAGCGTGAAACTTACTGATAACACTTACCAGTAAATCAAAGCAACCCTGGCCAGGGATTTCCAGTTATGGCCAGTCGAGCATAGCGCAACATCAACCCCCAATACCGGGAGAGACGAATCCCTTCCTATCGCTCATTGCCTCCATGTGAATCGGGACTATACCCAAAAACCACCTGTTTCCACGACTCAGTAGAGCCGTGGTAGGGTGGAAATCAAAGTACAGTTGGAGACACACAAGACTCTATGACGATCTCGGGTCAACAGACTAAGCTGTACCAGTGTCACCAGAGAACTGCCATCTGACGTGAGATATAATACCATCTGGGAGTTCTCGGCGAGTCCGTTCAGTGTACCCAATCACCACTGAGCACCCGCATACCATCTCTGATGTCAAACACCAATGGATATGGGATCATCCATCGCCCATCACATGGGTCGAGAAGATATACACTAGTCTACTCTGGAATATCGATGCCCCGTCTCGATATTCCCACGACTAGGAACATTGAAGGATGTACTCATTGACTTCCCAGGCCCCACTAGTATGATCTACATCATAGTCCTGGAAGTCGAGTACACATCCTAAGGACTTTATCAACATGTAATAGAGAGACAGCAAGTATACATGTTAAGATAAAGAGCAACCAGATAGCGTACTATCATATCGAGCAATAAAGTCCTACCTATATATGTCCCAGTATCCACTACAATATACATCTCATGTACAGTAATGGCCTCTAGGGCATACATATAACTAACAGTAGGGTTCCTAGGCACTCTTGTGAGGGTTCATAAGGCATCAAACATGCCCGAATAAAATTTTAGACGTGCCGAACAACCTAAAGCCGGGATCTTTGCTAGATTATTAGGGTTTAACATGCAAGTAAATATCTTTACCACTAAGTGTGACGGATTACCACCTTTGTAGTCTGCTCTTTCACTTTGTAAGCTCCGAGTAGAAGTCCCTTCACCGCGATCCACGATCTCCCGGACTCAAGAGAGGCTCCACGACTCGAACGATCCATGCTAGCTTGTAGTGTTCCGTTTCTCCGATGATCTACGTCGAAGTTGCAATAACTCAAGCTCTCTCACTCTAGTGAGGTGAACGCCCTAATCTAATGGGCTAGATTAGATGAGGATGATGGAGTAGTATTTATGCTATCTTTTTATATCAATTTCTCACAAGAAATCATCACAAAATGAATAACTAGTAAGCTTTCTCAAAGCTTAAGAGAGAAGAAGATGATGGAAAAAGAGTTCATCCTTTTGTGATGAATAATAGAAATGAATATATGATTGATCATGGAACCATGGTTAAGAATGACAAGGATAACCTTTGTAGAGAATAAACTAGGGCTAGAGTTTGGTTAGGTTAAATAATGAGTCATAAGATAATATCAACCATAATATCTTACACTTGACAAAAGGAAAGCTTCTAGATGGTGCAAGAAGGAGCTAATCCTAATCAAACCCTAACCTTGCTTAATCTTCACTAAACATGTTCCATTATTAATCATATCATGTTACTATAATATATATCACATATATATTATATATTTGTAACAAAAGAAAATAATACAATTAACATATACCGCATATATATCAATGTATTATCCGGTGAGAAAATGAAATAATAAAGCGAGCCAATATTAGATAATGTAATACAATATATCATATATATTATTATACATTAAATCATCGAATCAACACTTGATCCGACAATCCGGCTATATCGAATATAACTGAATAATATATCATGTACCGATTCTTCGAATCAACACTTGATCCGATGACCCGGTTCATATCTAAATATCGCGAGAATATAATACGGTATCTCATATCGCATTATCCTCGGTCCTGCGCATATCACATATGTGCCTCTACTCCGTTTTGCCTGAGCCAAGAAACCTCTGTGTAGGACTCTAAAGAATCGTCAATACGCTGGTAGCAGGTGATGATCATATCAAACACCCATAAGCTGTAAGCGGTCAGCTAAACATAACAGCCACCCAGGTATTGAGCGATCAGAAGATCAACAAGCTAGCCTGTACGTTCTCCTGTTAATCCAATCAGTAACACTCCCGTACAGTCCGGTCACTTCGTCTGATATGTCGCATATCAAGTGTAGGGGTGTTATACGTCAGACCCAGTAACCGATAAGTCGTGTCGATGTGTGGCTCATAACAGCTCGAGAAACTACTGCTAACACTTACCAGTAAATCTCTATATCAGCCCTGGTCAGGGACTTCCAGTTATAGCCAATCGAACACAGCACAACATCAACTCCCTATACCAGGAGAGACGAATCCCCTCCTATCGCTCATTGCCTCCATGTGATTCGGGACTGTACCCAAAAGCCACCGTTTTGCACGCCTTCCTGGACGTGGTAAAGTGGAAATCAAAGCACAGTGGGAATCACACAAGACTCTACGACGATCTCGGGTCTACAGACTACCCTGTACCAGTGTCACCGGAGAACTGCCATCTGACGTCTGGTATATCACCATCTGGGAGTTCTCGGCGAGTCCGTCCAGTGTACCAAGTCTCCACTGAGCACCCGTACACCATCTCTGATGTCAAACACCAATGGATATGGGATCGTCCATCGCCCATCATATGGGTCAAGATGCGTATACTAGTCTACTCTGGTGTATCGGTGCCCTGTCTCGATATACCCTCGACTAGGAACAGTTATAGGATGTACTCATCGACTACCGTGGCCCCACTAGTATGATCACATCATAATCGATGTAAGTCCAAGCTACCTCTCCCGGTACTTTAGGGCATGCGGAATTTGGTGAAAAACAATTTTCTTAGAGGTGGTAACATGGACTCAAAACCGGATCTTTGTTAAACATCTAACTAACAACCTAACTACGAGTTGCTAACTACTCGGTTAGGGGGTTATACCTTTCTTTTTCTCGAACTCGTTCGTCTTCAAGCTTCGATGGTCGTCCGAATCGGCTTCTCCCCGTCGTCTCCTTGCGCCGAAGATAGATCCACCTGAAAGCTTCAACCTTTGGCTCCTTCTTCGAACTTTGAAGAAACTAGTTCACTCGGTTTGCCAAACCTTGTGAACTAGAGTGAGTAGAGAAGAGTTTGTATGGGATTTTATCTATGGTTCTTGGTTCTCAACTCATGAGACAAGTGAACCATAGAGTCAAGAGAGGGAGAGCAAGAGGAGGAGATGAGAGCTCAAGAACAAGAGAGAGAATGAGCATGAAAGAATGAGAGAAGACTTTTCTCTCTTGGCTCTCATAATCCAAAACCATCATCACAAAAAAAAATAATCAAGTATTGTGTAAAATGGTTCAAGTCAAAATGGCTAAATCATTTCATGCACTCATTTCTCACAAAAGAAACAAGCAAGTAAAAAGTCTTTGCCATGAAATGATAGCCATTGTCATCATGATGGTCAACTAGTCCAACCTAGTCAACCGGTCAACAAAGTCAACAAGTCAATAAAGTCAACCCCTCAACAACCATGTCACCACAATACTTAATTAATATTATTGTTAATCATATATCATATTCTCATTAAGGTTGAGCAAAAAGTCAATAGTCAACTGTCAACGGTCAACAACCCTAATGCGAATCCTCTGCCTCTGTCTCTCCGTCAACTGTGCATACACACCCGCATCCGTGTTCCGAGGAACACGAATGCATACTGGATAAATCCAATCCCAAAAGGTACACTAGGATCAGGCTTAAACCAAAGCCCGCTAGTGTAAACTGTCCGGACACTGTACGTGCATAAGTGCACGGATGTGACCGAACCCTGTCGCAAAACCATGCGACCTGTCGCAAAACCATGCGACCTCAACTCTTTTGCCTAAAGGCGAATAGCTTTCTGTGTGGGACTCTAAAGACTCGACACTACGCTGGCAGTGGGTTTAACCACAGATCGCAAGCGGCACTAGCTGTGAGTAACGGTCCCCAGATAGATGCCGACAAGAAGACTGATGAGGCGAAACCCATCTGAACTCCTACTGAGCCAGAATGTGACATTCTCCGTACAGTCCGGTCTGTTCGTCTGATACATCGCATGGTGGGCCTAGGGGGCGGTAAACGTCAGTCCCCCAATAGCGGTACAAGTCGTGTCGGTGTGAAGCCCAAAACACCCTGAGATAACACTGGAAGCCTACCAGTATATCTCGTTTGCCCTGGCCAGGGACTACTCGTGTAATGGCTCTCCTAGACACAGCGCGATATCAACCCCCAATACCGGGAGAGACGAATCCTGTCTAACCGTCACTGCCTCCAAGTGCTTCGGGACTGCACCCAACTACCACCTGTTTGCACGACTCCTTAGAGCCGTGGTAGGGTAGTAATCAAAGTACAGTGGGAACACACTCGAGGCGAAATGACAGTGTCAAGTAAGCGGACTAAGTTGTACTCATGTCCCCTGGGAACTGATAACTGACGATAGGCATAATACCAACTAGTCAGTTCCCGACGAGTCCTTTCCAGTGTACTCGTAACCCAACGAGCACCCGCATACTCTCTTAAGTATGACGTATCGACGGCTGTGGGACAGACCGTCTCCCACACTGGGATGAGAAGCGCATGCGCTAGTCTACTCCGGAGTATCGATGCCCTGTCTCGATAGCCCTGCGACCAGGGACCTGCATAAGGATGCGCTTATAGATTACCCAGCCCCACTAGTGTGACTGCCATCACAACGCTGGTAATCAAGCAAAGATCCTAAGGGCTCCACTAATGTGTATAGGCGATATACTAAAATAAACACATGTACACATTGAAGTAGAAACAAATCAAGTAGCATACTACTATTTTGAGCAAGATTGTATATACAAGGTGAATATCCCAAGCTTCCATTAAGTAATATACAAACTAGTATGATACAGTAATGGCCTCTAGGGCATATACACTAACAATCTCCCACTTACACTAAGGCCATGTACTGGCGTATCGAAGACCTATCATCTCGATCAGCCGCTCGAACTGAGTATGGGGCAAGGCCTTGGTGAATTGATCTGCAGTGTTATCTTCTGAAGCGACTCTCCGAACCTCGATCTCCTGGCGATCCATGATCTCCCTGATCTGGTGATACCGCCTCAAGATGTGTCTGGATCTCTGATGGGACCTGGGTTCCTTCGCTAAAGCTATAGCCCCGTTGTTGTCGCAATACAGAGGTATTGGATCAACAATGGACGGAACCACCTGAAGCTCTTTCAAGAACTTCCTCATCCAGACAGCTTCTTTTGCGGCATCAGATGCAGCGATGTATTCCGCTTCCATCGTCGAGTCTGCAACGGTTTCCTGTTTGGAACTCTTCCAACACGCCGCCCCTCCATTGAGGGTAAAGACAAAACCCGACATGGACTTGGAATCATCCTTGTCACTCTGGAAGCTGGAGTCAGCAAAGGCCTCGATCTGGAGGTCTTTTCCGCCATACACCAAGAACATCACCTTAGTCCTTCTCAGGTACTTGAGAATGTTCTTTACTGCTATCCAGTGTTTCTCCCCAGGGTTTGACTGATACCGGCTTACCACACTCAGTGCATAAGCTATATCCGGTCTGGTACACAACATCGCATACATTATAGAGCCTACCGCAGAAGCGTAGGGTATAATAGACATGCGATCCCTCTCCAAATCAGTCTTGGGAGACATCTCTTTAAAGAGGGTGATCCCGTGACAAGCCGGTAGGTTACCGCGCTTGGAATCTTCGATACTGAATCTCTTCAGTATGGTGTCGATGTACCTGGACTGTGAAAGTCCTAATATCCTCTTGGATCTATCACGATGGATCCGGATCCCCCGGATGTATGAGGCATCACCCAGGTCTTTCAAGGAGAACCTGTGTGACAAGAACCCCTTGACAGATTGTTGCATAGGAATGACATTTCCTATTAAGAGAATGTCATCCACATACAAAACGAGGAATACTACAGTTCTCGCTACAAATCTACAATAGATGCATGGTTCATCTGGATTTTTGATAAAGCCAAATTCCTTTACCGTCTCATCAAAACAGATGTTCCAACTCCGCGATGCCTGCTTTAGTCCATAGATGGACTTAAGCAACTTGCACACCTTTCCGCTGCTCCAATTCTGAATGAAGCCCTCTGGTTGGTCCATATAGACACACTCCTCTAAATTTCCATTTAGAAAAGCGGTCTTTACGTCCATCTGCCAGATCTCATAATCGTGGAAGGCAGCAATGGCAAGAAGGATCCGAAAGGATTTTAGCATAGCCACTGGAGAAAAGGTTTCGTCATAGTCCAGACCAGGTCTTTGACGAAAACCCTTCGCAACAAGTCTAGCTTTATAGGTCTCAACCTGTCCATCTACACCAATCTTCCTTTTGAAGATCCACTTGCATCCTACGGGTTTTACCCCGTCTGGAGCAATGTCCAACGTCCATACTTTGTTGGTGTACATGGACTCCATTTCGGTCCGCATTGCATCCAGCCATTTTACTGAGTCAACGCTCTGAACGGCCTGCTGGAAGCTAGTAGGCTCATCATAATCTATGATGCAATCCTCTCTATCCCCGTCTATGAGAAAACCGTAGTATCTCTCGGGCGGATGAGACTGCCTACTACTCCTGCGGAGCGGCGTAGGAATGTCCTGTTCTTTTGAACCCTCTGGTTCCACTAAACTTTCAGTAATGGTCTGTGGTTCTGGAATTTCTTCCAGTTCTACTGCGCTCCCACTTATTTCCTTTTCTAAGAACTGGTGTTCTAGAAAGTGGGCATGACGAGAAATAATAACTTTTTGTTCCTCTTCGCAGTAGAAGAAATATCCCTTGGAGTTCTTTGGATATCCCACAAACTTACACTGTACTGAGCGTGCCTCGAGCTTGTCTGCATGCTGCTTTTTGACAAAAGCTGGACTTCCCCATGTCTTAATGTGATTAAGATGGGGCCTCTTCCCACACCACATCTCATATGGTGTGGTAAGCACAGTCTTAGTGGGAACTCGGTTCAAAAGGTACGCAGCTGATTCTAGCGCATACCCCCAGAATGATCGCGGTAACTCAGCGTTACTCATCATGGACCGTACCATATCCAATAGGGTGCGGTTCCGTTTCTCCGATACACCGTTATGTTGCAGAGTGTATGGAGGAGTAAGCTGAGAGAGAATTCCATTCTCTTTTAAATAGTCCAGGAACTCGGCACTCAAGTATTCACCACCTCGATCCGATCTTAGAATCTTGATACTTTTGCCGGTCTGTTTTTCTACTTCATTCTTATATTCCTGGAATTTTCCAAAGGCTTCGGACTTATGTTTCATTAAGAAGACATAACCGTACCTTGAAAAGTCATCCGTAAAAGTAATGAAGTAAGAAAAACCGCTTCGCGCATGTGTAGATATTGGACCGCACACATCGTTGTGTACGAGTCCCAAGAGCTCGCTCGCTCTTACTCCGTGTCCAGTGAACGGAGACTTTGTCATCTTTCCTTTGAGACAGGATTGACAAGTGGCATATGATTGATATTCGAACGCATTCAAATATCCTTCTGTATGTAACTTCGTCAACCTTCTCTCATTGATGTGACCCAGTCTACAATGCCATAAGAAAGTCTGATTTATTTCCGGAGACTTTCTTTTGTGTGTATTCTGGACATTGAAAATCTGTGGTTGGTTTAATACGTATATACCATTGCTCAATGTACCTGACCCAATCAGAACTTGATTAAGGTGAATGTTTATAACATTGCTTACAAACGCAAATTCATAACCTTCTTTAGAAACTAAAGATACAGAAATGATATTACAAGTTGCGTTGGGTACAAAAAAGCAATTACGCAAAACCAAAACATGTCCATCTGACATTCCCAGGTGATAGTCCCCCACGGCTTTAGCATCCATGCTAGCTCCGTTCGCAACTCTGAGGGTCATGTCACCTGCTTTCAAAACACTACGGTTTGTCAACGCCTGCAAAGAATTTCAGATATGAGATCCTGATCCGGTATCCAATACCCAGGAAGTAGAGTTTATTGAAAGACAGTTTTCAATAACATACACACCTGAAGCTGAAGCTGCAACCTGCTTCAATTCCAGTGTTCTGGCCTTCCAGGCCCTGCAATCATTCTTCCAGTGTCCTTTCTTAAGACAATAGAAGCATTCTTCCTTATCCACAAGCTTCCCCGCTTTCTTTGTTGCTTTAGCTTTTCCCTTCGTATCCACTTTACTAACACCGCCTCTTGGTTTGGCGGGGGCTTTCTTCTTCTTTCCCTTGGCTTTCGCCTTGGACCTAGAAGAAGATGATCCTCCTACAAACAAAGTGGATGTTTCCCTACCTTTCTGTAGGGTGCCCTCTGCGCTCCTCAGTATGTTGAGAAGCTCTGAAAGTTCAACTTCTTTTTCTTGTAAGTTGAAGTTCAGTATAAACTGGGCGTAAGTGGAAGGAAGGGACTGGAGAACTATGTCAGTATAGAGCTCACTCTCCAATGTGGTCCTTAGGTCCGCGAGCTCCTCAATGCAGCCGATCATCTTAAGCACGTGTTCTGCTACTGATGATCCGACGGCCATCCTTGCCGAAAATAACTTTTTCGACGCTTCGTATCTTGCGATAAGAGATTGCTCTCCATACAGTTCTTTTGTATGAAGAAATATGGATTCCAAGTCCATATTCTCGTGCCTCCTCTGATGTTCATTGTCCATAGAAGCCAGTACGAAGCACTTGGCCTTCGCCCTATCAATCACCCAAGTCTTACGGATTTCCTTATCCGCGACGCTGGAAGTGGGACCAGGGGCAGGAGGAGCTTTGGTGGTAAGAAGATACCCCAGCTTGTCGTAAGTAATTGCCATCTTGACATTCCTGAGCCAATCTTTGTAGTTTCGCCCTGTCAGTATGTTTTTATCTAGAAGTAACTTAAGTCCAGTCATGTTGATTGGTCGCTGCAATTAGGAGAGAGAAGAAACACTCAGCTTGATGCTCTTGCAAGTTTAGAATGGTTTTTAGTTTGTCTAAACTGGATGGCTCCCACTGTTTCTCGAATCCCTCCTCAAACCAAAAAGGAAGAATTAGTCGGGATCAATCCCACCGCACAATACTTGCTTAACCGTTCAGCCAGGCCAGTGTCGGTACTTCGAGGGAGGTTTTCCAACGCTTTCGCGAAGTTCCTTAATTAAATAACCTCTTTTCCCTGGGGGCGTAGCCTCGCTAACACCTTTCTAGACACCTACTAGGTTTATAGCATTGATCGTTTAGTGAGAAATTTCCCGGGGAGTAGCATATACTCACAGTAGGATCGGGATCCAAATATCATCGCGTGACGAAACTGAAGGAATCCTACCAGAATCATCACACTCCAAGTGGTATGCAAATCTAGCAAGTTTCAGTACTTATGAAACTCCCGATGTGGATTTTTGCCCCATGCTCTTATGACCTTGACTTTGGCCAAAATATCATAAGTCACATGTCAAGTTCTACCCGTCATTCTCCAGGTTAATTTGGATCCATCCGTACCTACCCTTGACTTTGGCCAAAATGGCAGTACGACTGTCCCAAACCAACGCATCTATCTATGCTACACATGAATACCCAATAGCTACCAATCACTATGCCTTGACTTTGGCCAACATACACAGCTTGAATATTATTGACTATTCATGTAAAACGACGGAGGGCTACGAATGGTTTTGGCAAAACCGTGAATGTAGTGAACTTGATATAATCGATGGAACGAGATAGCTTTTAAAAGGAGTGGCTCAAGCTCCGCATTTAAAAGTTAGCTTTAAAAAGAACCGAGTGGTTTTCCGAAAGTGTTCCAACGATTTTAACTTGGCTTATTTTCTTGCATTACTTCTTTTAATGCGTGATATTCTTGCATTAGTTCTTTTAATGCGTCCCATCATTTAATCCTACCATTGCAGAAAACAACCAAAATATGACGTACGCTTATGCCATTCGCATTCGCCACGGGGCCCCGTCATTACCCGTTAGGTTACTTAACTAACGACAGAGCGGGGGCTGGGCTAGTGCGGCTGTAAAACATAAGCAACGCCTAAATAATATCATATATAGATATATTGCAATGATAGCCATTTCAGATCACAGATGAACACATTAGATATACTAGGAATCCGCAATTCGTACGAGCCTGTAATGAAAAGCAGATTACACGGTCGCGGTGAATAGCCAATACCCCACCCAAGACCCCTACGGGTGCGGCAAACTACCCGCCAAGTACCCGAAGCGAAGCAACCTCCCTCAACTCCGTGAGTAGGCCACTCGGCACTTCGGCATACCCGGTAGTTTGTGCACCCCCTCCATGGGTCTATCCTAGGAGCAAAAACAGTAAAAAGAAATTATACAATGACGGCTACAACCCCGACCCGGTTGTGCGGCCATACAAATAATTATTACGTCAATTTACAAATTTAAATGAATTGAAAGAAAAGAAAACTCTCGTCTCACAACCCCCGGCTATTCACCCGCGACAATCCAATGAATTCATATACACATTCCAATAACATTACAGATCACAGATTTGTATAACCCCCACTAATCGACATATAGCGATTAGCAGACGTTCAATACAAATATCACATCACAGAAAAACCCGTCAGCTTAAGTCTTTTAGAAGTTCGATCAAAAATACGGATTTTCAGGACCCCAAAAATAAAATTTTCGTTCTGGAAAATCTGGGCAGAAAATATATATTCCAAAAATCCCAAAATAACCCCAGAAAAATACTGCACCAAACTTGGACCTCGGCCGAGTCAACTCGGCCGCGGATCCGCGGCGGGAGCGTGCTCCCGCCGCGTTTCCGCGGCGCTTTGACTCGATCGTTGGACCAAATTTGGTGGGTGATCACACAAAAGCCTGAGCCGATTTTTAAGATAAAATTTATCAATTTTTGAACAGAAAAAAAATCGGCAGAAACCTATCATATCGGGTTCGTTTTGCGACTTTTTCTTTGATCGATCTTCTAGCTACTTTGCTAACATGTTAGATAGAGTTTAACTAGGCTCTTATACCACTGTAAGTCCATGCTACCTCTCCCGGTACTTTCGGGCATGCGGAATTTGGTGAAAAACAATTTTCTTAGAGGTGGTAACATGGACTCAAAACCGGATCTTTGTTAAACATCTAACTAACAACCTAACTACGAGTTGCTAACTACTCGGTTAGGGGGTTATACCTTTCTTTTTCTCTAACTCCTTCGTCTTCAAGCTTCGATGGTCGTCCGAATCGGCTTCTCCCTGTCGTCTCCTTGCGCCGAAGATAGATCTACCTGAAAGCTTCAACCTTTGGCTCCTTCTTCGAACTTTGAAGAAACTAGTTCACTCGGTTTGCCAAACCTTGTGAACTAGAGTGAGTAGAGAAGAGTTTGTATGGGATTTTATCTATGGTTCTTGGTTCTCAACTCATGAAACAAGTGAACCATAGAGTCAAGAGAGGGAGAGCAAGAGGAGGAGATGAGAGCTCAAGAACAAGAGAGAGAATGAGCATGAAAGAATGAGAGAAGACTTTTCTCTCTTGGCTCTCATAATCCAAAACCATCATCACAAAAAAAATAATCAAGTATTGTGTAAAATGGTTCAAGTCAAAATGGCTAAATCATTTCATGCACTCATTTCTCACAAAAGAAACAAGCAAGTAAAAAGTCTTTGCCATGAAATGATAGCCATTGTCATCATGATAGTCAACTAGACCAACCTAGTCAACCGGTCAACAAAGTCAACAAGTCAACAAAGTCAACCCCTCAACAACCATGTCACCACAATACTTAATTAATATTATTGTTAATCATATATCATATTCTCATTAGGGTTGAGCAAAAAGTCAATAGTCAACTGTCAACGGTCAACAACCCTAATGAGAATCCCCTGCCTCTGTCTCTCCGTCAACTGTGCATACACACCCGCATCCGCGTTCCGAGGAACACGAATGCATACTGGATAAATCCAATCCCAAAAGGTACACTAGGATCTGGCTTAAACCAAAGCCCGCTAGTGTAAACTGTCCGGACACTGTACGTGCACAAGTGCACGGATGTGACCGAACCCTGTCGCAAAACCATGCGACCTGTCGCAAAACCATGCGACCTCTACTCTTTTGCCTAAAGGAGAATAGCTTTCTTTGTGGGACTCTAAAGACTCGACACTACGCTGGCAGTGGGTTTAACCACAGATCGCAAGCGGCACTAGCTGTGCGTAACGGTCCCCAGGTAGATGCCGACAAGAAGACTGACGAGGTGAAACCCAACTGAACTCCTACTGAGCCTGAATGTGACATTCTCCGTACAGTCCGGTCTGTTCGTCTGATACATCGCATGACGGGCCTAGGGGGCGGTAAACGTCAGTCCCCCAATAGCGGTACAAGTCGTGTCGGAGTGAAGCCCAAAACACCCTGAGATAACACTGGAAGCCTACCAGTATATCTCGTTTGCCCTGGCCAGGGACTACTCGTGTAATGGCTCTCCTAGACACAGCGCGATGTCAACCCCCAATACCGGGAGAGACGAATCCTGTCTAACCGTCACTGCCTCCAAGTGCTTCGGGACTGCACCCAACTACCACCTGTTTGCACGACTCTTTTGAGCCGTGGTAGGGTAGTAATCAAAGTACAGTGGGAACACACTCGAGGCGAAGTGACAGTGTCAAGTCAGCGGACTAAGCTGTACTCATGTCACCTGGGAACTGATAACTGACGATAGGCATAATACCAACTAGTCAGTTCCCGACGAGTCCTGTCCAGTGTACTCGTAACCCAACGAGCACCCGCATACTCTCTTAAGTACGACGTACCGACGGCTGTGGGACAGCCCGTCTCCCATACTGGGATGAGAAGCGCATGCGCTAGTCTACTCCGAGTATCGGTGCCCTGTCTCGATAGTCCTGTGACCAGGGACCTGCATAAGGATGTGCTTATAGATTACCCAGCCCCACTAGTGTGACTGCCATCACAACGCTGGTAATCAAGCAAAGATCCTAAGGGCTCCACTAATGTGTATAGGCGATATACTAAAATAAAGACATGTACACATTGAAGTAGAAACAAACCAAGTAGCATACTACTATTTTGAGCAAGATTGTATATACAAGGTGAATATCCCAAGCTTCCATTAAGTAATATACAAACTAGTATGATACAGTAATGGCCTCTAGGGCATATACACTAACAGTCGAGTACAGATCCTAAGGGCTTTATCAACATGTGAGAGAAAGATAGTAAACCAATACAAGTCAACATATTAAGATAAAGTGAAACAAAATAGCATACTATCATGACGAGCAAGAAAGTCCTCTCTATATATATCCAAGCATCCATTATAATATACATCATATGTACAACAATGGCCTCTAATGCATATACATAACTAACAATCTCCCACTTGCACTGAGGCCAGCTGCTGTAGTATCTCATACCTAGCATCCCGAATAATCTCTCAAACTGTATCTAGGGAATAGCCTTCGTGAGTGGATCCGCAGTATTGTCCTTCGTATCTACTCTCCTAACCTCGATCTCCCGGCGATCAACTATCTCCCTGATCAGGTGGTACTGCCTCAGAATATATCTGGACTTTTGATGGGACCTGGGTTTCTTTGCCAAAGCCACAGCTCCATTATTATCGCAATACAGAGGTATTGGATATTCAATGGATGGAACCACTCCAAGTTCACTAAAGAACTTCTTTATCCAGACAGCCTCTTTAGCAGTATCGTTGGCAGCGATGTATTCAGCCTCCATCGTCGAGTCTGCAACGGTATCCTGTTTGGAACTCTTCCAACATACCGCCCCTCCGTTGAGGGTAAAGACAAATCCCGAGTGCTACTTAGAGTCGTCCTTATCACTTTGGAAGCTAGAATTGGTAAATGACTCCACCCGGAGTTCTCCGTTACCATACACTAAGAACATGTCTCTAGTCCTTCGAAAGTACTTGAGAATGTTCTTCACAGCTGTCCAGTGACTCTCTCCAGGATCTGCTTGATACCGACTCACTACACTTAGTGAGTATGCTACATCGGGTCTGGTACATAGCATCGCATACATGATAGAGCCTACTGCCGAAGCATAGGGTATCCCTTGCATGCGAGCTCTCTCCAAATCAGTCTTGGGAGACATCTCTTTGGAGAGAGTGAGTACAGAGATCGTGGGTTGGTTCCCACGCTTGGATTCTTCCATACTAAACCTCTTTAGTATGGTGTCAATGTACCAGGATTGGGATAATCCCAGTATCCGTTTAGATCTATCTCTATAGATCATGATTCCCAATATGCAGGAGACATCACCTAGATCTTTCATTGAGAATCTCTGTGATAAGAAGAGCTTGACTGATTGCAGCATAGGAATATCATTTCCTATCAACAGTATGTCATTCACGTACAATACGAGGAAGACAACCTTACTCTCTGCTACCTTCTTATAGATAATAGGTTCATCTATATTTTTGATGAAGTCAAACTCTTTGACTACAACATCAAAACAGATGTTCCAACTCCGCGATAAATGGATTTAAGCAGCTTGCACACCTTTCCGCTGCTCCCACTATCTACGAAGCCCTCTGGCAGAGTCATGTACACGCAATCTTCTAAATCACCGTTTAGAAAGGCGGTCTTAACATCCATTTGCCAGATTTCGTAGTCATGGTATGCAGCAATGGCAAGTAAGATCCGGATGGACTTAAGCATAACCACTGGTGAAAAGGTTTCGTCATAATCTACACCTGGTCGTTGACGAAAACCCTTTGCAACAAGTCTAGATTTGAAAGTCTCAACTTTTCCATCTACACCATATTTCTTTTTAAAGATCCAATTGCTCCCAATGGGTTTTACCCCTTCAGGAGCATTTTCCAAAGTCCATACTTTGTTGGTGTACATGGATTCCATCTCAGATCGCATTGCATCCAGCCATTTCACAGAGTCACCACTCGTGATGGCCTGCTCGAAACTAGTCGGGTCATCATCTTCCATGATGCAATCCTCGCTTCCACCATCAATGAGAAAACCGTAGTATCTCTCAGGTGGACGAGAAACCCTACTAGAACGGCGGAGAGGCCGGGGTTCGTCGGATACTACTGAATCCTCTGGTTCCACTAAATCATCTGTTGTAGTTTTTTCTGCTAGAACTTCTTCCAGTTCTACCTCATTGCCACTAATTTCTTTTGTAAGAAATTTCTTTTCTAAAAAGGTTGCGTGCCGAGAAACAAACACCTTTTGTTCTTCGGTGTGGTAGAAGATATACCCGCGCGAATGTTTGGGATATCCAATAAACTTGCACAGAATAGACCTTGCTCCGAGTTTGTACGGATTTTGTGTTTTCACATATGCCGGACAACCCCATATCCTAACATAATTAAGATATGGTCTCTTTCCTTTCCATATCTCATATGGAGTGGTTGGCACTGATTTGGTGGGAACCATATTCAATAGGTCTGCAGCTGTTTCCAATGCATATCCCCAGAAGGAAATAGGTAACTCAGCTGTACTCATCGTAGAGCGCACCATATCTAATAGGGTGCGATTCCTCCGCTCCGATACACCGTTGTGCTGTGGTGTATAAGGAGGAGTAAGCTGAGAGAGAATCCCATTCTCTTTTAGATGATCTAGGAACTCACTGCTTAAGTATTCACCTCCTCGATCAGATCGAAGAATCTTAATACTTTTGCCCGTTTGGTTCTCTACTTCGTGCTTATATTCTCTGAATTTCTCAAAAGCTTCAGACTTGTGTTTCATCAGGAACACATGTCCGTATCTAGAGAGATCGTCTGTGAATGCAATGAAATAGGAAGAACCGTTCCTGGCATGCGTAGACATGGGACCGCATACATCACTATGTACCAGTCCTAAGAGTTCCGTAACTCTTTCTCCGTGTCCACTAAACGGAGCTTTGGTCATTTTTCCTTTCAGACATGAATGGCAAGTATCATAAGATGATAATTCGAACGGATTCAAATATCCATCCTTATATAACTTAGCTAGTCGTGTCGCATTGATATGACCAAGTCTACAATGCCACAAGAAGGATTCGTTCATTTCTGAACTCTTCCTCTTGTGTGTGTTTTGTATATTGAAGACTGTATTTTGATTGAGAATGAATATGCCATTATGTAACGAGCCTGAAGTAATCAACTTTTGATCTATGAATATGTTCATAACATTATCCTTTACTACAAAATTATATCATTCTTTACTTAATAAAGAAACTGATATAATGTTGGACATCATGTTCGGTATATAATAGCACTCATTCAGAATAAGTATGTTACGACTTGGTAATACTAGGTGATATTCGCCAACTGCTATGGCTGCAATACTTGCACCATTTTCTACCTGAACGGAATGATCACCTTTTCCCAGTTCTCTACCTTTACGTAGCCCATGTAACAATTTACATATGTACGATCCTGATCTGGTATCTAATACCCAGGATGTAAGGTGAACTAAGAAACAGTTCTCAATAACTAACACAGCCGAAAAAGATGCATCAGCATGCATGTTCTTTTGGGCGGCTTGAGAATCCAGATATTCTCCTGATTCCTGTTCAGTCTTATAACACTTATAAGATAGAACGGGTCCAACGATCCGCTGCTCAGTATAATAAGCGGGTTCAGTCAATACATCCATATTATTATCTTGATTATGGGCTGACATGGTCTCTACCTGGAGAGAGAGAGAAGAAAACATTTTAGCGTATGCTCTTGCAAGATTAGATTCGTTATTATCTTATCTAATCAGGATGTCTCCCACTGTTTTTATCAAATCTTCCTTCAAACCATAAAAGGTAAGATTAGCCGGGATTAATTACACCCTACAATTTCGTCAATCTTTCAGCCAGATCAGTGTCGGTACTTGAGGGAGGTTCCCCGTGCTTTCGCACGGACCTAATTAAAGTAAACCTCGTTTTCCCAAAGGCATAACCTCGTTAACACTTTTCTAGACACCTACATGATCGGCTAATTGTCTTGTGTAAAACTCTCCCAGGAGTAACTCTTACTCGCAGTGGGTATCGGGATCCAACTATCTCATAGGAGGTATGCAATCTCACTGCAAATTTCAACACTAGAAATTCCTGATAATTCTCTTACCCCTAGCGTTCTATGATCTTGACGCGGGCCAACAAACCATAGTCCGCTACTCAAGTTCAACCCGTACATTTCTTGATTGAATTAAACCTACCCGCACGACCCTTGATGCAGGCCAACAAAGTCGTACGACTACCCTAATCCAACCTCATCTTATATTGCAGATAAGTATTAGTTAGCTACCGCACACTACGCCTTGACGCAGGCCAACAAACGTAGCACGAATACTAAGTAATTTCTATCTGAAATGATGGAGGGCTACGCAGGTTTTTCAGAAAACCTTGAGCGTTATGAAGTTGATATCGTCGTAGAATCATGTGGTTTTTGAAAAAGGTGTGTTTTTAAAGCTTTTTCTAGTTTCGCTAAAGAGGTCACACCCGGTGAAGGGATCTTGGCTCTTTCCCCATCGAATAAGGTGCAGGGTATATCATATATACCGCTGTGCAAAGAAAGAACCTTATAAGCTGTCAAAAACTAGACAGTGAGTTTGTAGCATCTGCCAGTTTCGCTAAAAAGGTCACTTCCGGTGAAGGGATCTCGGCTCTTTCCTCATCGAATAAGGTGCAGGGTATATCATATATACCGCTGTGCAAAGCAAAACTGTAGCTACCCTTTTTATGAAGTTTTGATTCTACAACATCTTTTAGGTTTCTTTTCTTTTATTAATCTCATTAATAAATCCCATCAGCTTATGCTTCCTAAGCATCACAGAAGAAACGAAAGCAGTAATATTTATATATTAGCATATATATATATATATAGTATAAGCATTCTTCTCAGGCAGTAATATGATCTCATCACAGAACATTGCAGCAGAAGAACATATATGAAATATTGGATATTCTAGGATGTCCGTGTTTTCAATATGAGCCGGTATAAAACATGGATTCCACGGTCGCGATGAATAGCCAAACCCACATCCTTAGACCCCTACGAGAGCGGCAAGTAACTCTGCCAGTTCTAGGGTTAGGAGACCCGGTCTCGACTCCTCGAGATGGCCTCCCACTGGACCCTAGAACCCGGTTACATGTGCTCCCCTCCTTGGGTCTACCTAATGAGGAAAAGTAAATAATATACACTGGAGACATCAACCTCATCCCGGAAGTGCCCAAATAAAAGAATATTACATACAAATGAATTTTACATGAATGAAAATAAAAACCCTCATCTCACATAAAACCCCTGGCTATTCAGAACACGACGATCCAATATAACATATCACAGCAACACATAATATCACATATCACCAACGTAAATAAGTATGCATACACCGATCGTCGTTGATGTATAGCAACGAAGACCGGCAATACAACTACATACTACACTTATGGTCACAGAAAAGAAATTGTAAAAGTACAATATTTGGAATCCACGATCACTTTAGAAATCGTAAATCCGAAATATCACATACTTCGCATTTCATGCCTAACTATATGAATTCCACATATTGTATCACATTCCAGATAAATAGACAGTATTAAACTTTCCGAACAGATAATCAAATACCCAAAATTTCCTAAATAGCTCAACACTTGAGCGGAGTTCAAATAATCCCAGAATTTGTCACAGTACCGATGATCCAGCCGTAGAATGGTCAAGCCAACGCCTCACATGTGGCACGCCGTACTGCCCCAAACCCTAAAGGTTTAGAGGCAGTTCAAGACAGTCACATAATCGAGTTAAGGTTTTTGTTCTTCTAGAAGGTCCACCGCGTTACTTGCACAGTTTTCCGAAAGATTTAAACCCGATAAAAATTCAACACTTGAAAGTTTTTCATGCCAGGAAAAAGTGAGTGAATGATATCCGTTCGAACATTTTAACAGTTTTCAAATATCCGGAAAACATAACAAAATTAAATATTCCGACCGAATCAACGATTACAAAATAAACCCCAGAACACTCAACACTTGAGTCAAATTAAAAATACCCATAAAATATAACAAACAGAAATAGAAATTACTATGCAAATAAATAGGTTAAATGCCACTGTACGGCCGCGGATCCGCGGCCCAAGCAAGGATTGGCCGCGGTTCCGCGGCGGTCCGTACGCTTTACCCTGTCGATTTTGACAGTTAATCTTACAATGTCCTGCTGGTATTTTAAAGCATTTTTAATTCTGAAAAATCATAGTTTTTAAAAAATATCCAGAGAGGGGTTTAAAATGTCGTTACGGGGTTCGTTCGGAGTTTTAACTTTGTATACACGTCACCTAATGCTCTAGCTAGGCTCTGATACCACTGTAGGGTTCCTAGGCACTCTTGTGAGGGTTCATAAGGTATCAAACATGCCCGAATAAAATTTTTGACATGCCGAACAACCCAAAGCCGGGATCATTGCTAGATTATTAGGGTTTAACATGCAAGTAAACATCTTTACCACTAAGTGTGAGGGATTACAACCTTTGTAGTCCGCTCCTTCGCTTCATAAGCTCCGACTAGAAGTCCCTTCGCCGCGATCCACGATCTCCCGGACTCAAGAGAGGCTCCACGACTCGAACGATCCATGCTAACTTGTAGTGTTCCGTTTCTCCGATGATCTACGTCGAAGTTGCAATAACTCAAGCTCTCTCACTCTAATGAGGTGAACGCCCTAATCTAATAGGCTAGATTAGATGAGCATGATGGAGTAGTATTTATGCTATCTTTTTATATCAATTACTCACAAGAAATCATCACAAAATGAATAACTAGTAAGCTTTCTCAAAGCTTAAGAGAGAAAAAGATGATGGAAAAAGAGTTCATCCTTTTGTGATGAATAATAGAAATTAATATATGATTGATCATGGAACCATGGTTAAGGATGTCAAGGATAACCTTTGTAGAGAATAAACTAGGGCTAGGATTTGGTTAGGTTAAAGAATGAGTCATAAGATAATATCAACCATAATATCTTACACTTGACAAAAGGAAAGCTTCTAGGTAGTGCAAGAAGGAGCTAACCCTAATCAAACCCTAACCTTGCTTAATCTCCACTAAACATATTCCATTATTAATCATATGATGTTAATATAATATATATCACATATATACTATATATTTGTAACAAAAGAAAATACTACAATTAACATATATCGCATATATATCAATGTATTATCCGGTGAGAAAATGAAATAATAAAGCGAGGCAATAATAGATAATGTAATATAATATATCATATATATTATTATACAATAAATCATCAAATCAACACTTGATCCGACAATCCGGCTATATCGAATATAACCGACTAATATATCATGTACCGATTCATCGAATCAACACTTGATCCGATGACCCGGTTCATATCTAAATATCGCGAGAATATAATACGGTATCTCATATCGCATTATCCCCGTATTATCCTCGTTCCTGCGCATATCACATATGTGCCTCTACACCGTTTTGCCTGAGCCAAGAAACCTCTGTGTAGGACTCTAAAGAATCGTCAATACGCCGGTAGCAGGTGATGATCATATCAAACACCCACAAGCTGCAAGCGGTCAAATAAACATAACAGCCACTCAGGTATTGAGCGATCAGAAGATCAACAAACTAGCATGTACGTTCTCCTATTAATCCAATCAGTAACACTCCCGTACAGTCCGGTCTCTTCGTCTGATATGTCGCATATCAAGTCTAGGGGTGGTATACTTCAGACCCCAGTAACCGATAAGTCGTGTCGATGTGTGGCTCATAACAGGTCGAGAAACTACTGGTAACACTTACAGTAAATCACTATATCAGCCCTGGCCAGGGATTTCCAGTTATAGCCAATCGAACACAGCACAACATCAACTCCCTATACCGGGAGAGACGAATCCCCTCCTATCGCTCATTGCCTCCATGTGGTTCGGGACTGTACCCAAAAGCCACCGTTTTGCACGCCCTGTTGGACGTGGTAAGGTGGAAATCAAAGCACAGTGGGAATCACACAAGACTCTATGATGATCTCGGGTCTACAGACTACCCTATACCAGTGTCACCGGAGAACTGCCATCTGACGTGTGGTATATCACCATCTGGGAGTTCTCGGTGAGTCCGTCCAGTGTACCCAGTTCCCATTGAGCACCCGTACACCATCTCTGATGTCAAATACCAATGGATATGGGATCATCCATCGCCCATCATATGGGTCAAGATGCGTATACTTTAGTCTACTCTGGTGTATCGATGCCCTGTCTCGATATACCCTCGAGTAGGAACAGTTATAGGATGTACTCATCGACTACCGTGGCCCCACTAGTATGATCTCATCATAGTCCCAGTAGTCGAGTACAGATCCTAAGGGCTTTATCAACATTTGAGAGAAAGACAGTAAACCAATACAAGTCAACATGTTAAGATAAAATGAAACCAAATAGCATAGTATCATGACGAGCAAGAAAATCCTCTCTATATATATCCAAGCATCCATTATAATATACATCATATGTACAACAAAGGCCTCTAGGGCATATACATAACTAACATAGGTATTGTGGCATGTTCTGGATATTATTAAACTGTGCTCAAGTGTTGAGATCTCAGGGAATTGTGGGACTTTGATGAATCGATCGAAATGTTTAACTTCGTCCGGACATCATATGATGGGATACAATACTTGGAATCCACACTAATTTAGATTTTAAAAATGTATCAATTTAGTCTCGTTTGATCGGTTGCCACGGGATTTTGATGTGATCAAAAGTCCCTCGCAATCATGTAGCGTACGCGTATACTCGCCGGGTAACATTATCAGATAGCCACGCCCCATAGCCCCGACCAAGTGACTGTAGGAGAACCCCATCGCCAAAAGCATTCGTTCGGGTGCTCGCGGCCGCGGTGTTCCGCATTAGTGCACTTCGTCGACGGCAACGGAGGGTGAGGCCGTCTGCTAAAGTTTCTAACGAGCATTCTATTAGGTTATCGGGAATCTTATTGAATTACCCGACAGGTTACTGGAAAGTGTTTTCTATATCGAAACAAAAATGTGGGGTTTATAATTGTTAGGCATGCGATGTCTAAGGAATTCTTTTGGTTAGGCATGAAATCCGGAATATGAGATGTTTTGGGTTTATGATGTCTAAAGTGGTCGCGGATTCCAATTGCTGTAGTTTTTCACATTCTTTTCTGCGACCGTAAGTGTAATATGTGGTGTATCGCCGGTTTCGTTGCAATACGTCAACGATAATTGGGATAAGCATATTTACTTACATTGATGACATATGATGTTATGTGTTGCTGGGATATGTTATATTGGATCGTCGGGTTTGAATAGCCAGGGATTTTTTTATGAGATGTGAGTTTTTCATTTTCATTCATGTAAAAGCTTGTATGTAATATTGTTTTATTGGGGCACTTCCGGGTTGAGGAAGATGTCACCGTTGATGTATATTATTTACTATTCCGCATTAGGATAGACCCAAGGCGGGGAGCACAAGTAACCGGGTTCTAGGGTCCAGTGGGAGACCATCTCGAGGAGTCGAGACCGTGTCTCCTAACTCTATAATTGGTAGGGTTGCTTTCCGCTCTCGTAGGGTTCTAGGGACGTGGGTTTAGCTATTCATCGCGACCGTGAAATCCGTATTTATTACTGGCTTGATATTAAACTCGGAAATTCTAGTATATCCAATATTTCATATGTTATCTTCTGCTGCTCTGTGATGTGATCACTGTGAAATGTTCTGAGATGAATGGTTATATTATATATATATGAGATATAAAAAATAATGCTTCTTTTGTTTCATATGTGATGCTTAAGAGGCATAATTTGATTGGATTTCATTAATGAGATTAATGAAATAAAAGAAACATAAAAGATGTTGTAGAAACTTGTTTTAAAAACTGGTAGCTCTAGTTCTTACTTTGTACAGCGGTATTCCTTGTAGAATATCCAGCACCTTATTTGATAAGGAAAAAGCCGAGATCCCTTCACCGGGAGTGACCTCTTTAGCGAAACTAGCAGACGCTACAACACACTCGGTTTGTCTTTTAATTGCTTTTATAGTTTTTGCTTTTCATAGTGGTATTTGTGAAATATCCCGCACCTTATTCGATAAGGAAAGAGACAAGATCCCTTCGCCAGGAGTGACCTCTTTAGCAAAACTAGTAAAAGCTTAAAAACACTCCTTTACAAAATCACTCGATTCTACAACGAGATCAATTTCATTACGCAAAGGGTTTTCTTAAAAACCTGTCGTAGCCCTCACATATTTCAGATAAGTACTTCATAGTATTCGTGCAACGGTTGTTGGCTTTGGTCAAGGCGTAGTGTGCAGTACCTGTTTATGCTTATCTGCTAAAGCATATGATGGGATTGAGTTTTGGTAGTCGTGCGACTTTGTTGGCATTCGTCAAGGGTCGTGCTGGTGAGTTTAATTCAATCATGAAATGTACGGGTTGATCTTGACTAGCAGCCTATGGTTTGTTGGCTTTCGTCAAGATCATAGGTGTAACATTTCAAAAAAATAAAATATTATTTTTGGGAATTTATATAATTAAATAATAAATATTATGAATATTTTGGCAAAGCGGTATTATTAAATACCGATAATTGGGATATATTTGGAAACTTATAGAAATTACTGAAATGAGAACGTTTTATATGATCTAAGCAAATTATAAATTCATTATTAATAATTATATTCCATTTTAATGCTAAACGCGATTAAATATCACTAATCGTGCATTAAGCTTGTTTTGTGCATGTGACATGCACCATGTCATATTTCACTTTTTACATTTTCCTAACTTGGTCTTTTCTTCATTTTTCTTGCATGGCTTTGTTTTCATTTGAGAAGGGAAAAGAGAAAGAGAAGAAAAGAAAAGAAAAAGGGAAAGAAAAAGAAAAGGTAAATGTTAAAGAATGGAGGTATGGGCAACAGAGAGACAGATGGTGAGGGGTCAAACTTAGTCATGGCTCATTGTTTCCCTCTTCATCTCTTCACCATTTCTTCTTCCTCTTCATCCATGGCAATCCTCATCTCCCTCCTCCACAAAACCCTCACAAACACCCTCAATCCCACCTCAAAACTCCATCTCCCTTTCACAGAAAACATGCACAAGCTCACTAAAAACACTTTGGACCAAGAAAAATTGGATTTTGAAGATTTGGGGCAACTCAAGAAAATTATTGAGTTGCCAAATGAGGTAATCCTTGCACTATTAGAGTAGTATCGCATTTACTTTAGCTTCTACGCATGTTTAGAAGTGTTTTAGTGTTGTTTTGTGAACTTAGAAAATTCCTATAAAGGGTTAGGGTTTGATTTGAATTGAGATGGTGTAATTAAAGATTAGTAGTGATCTTAGGCCCCTTTAGTGTTAAATTCTGGACAAAACTAGAGATTTGAAACCCAAGGCATGAACTTGGAAATCTACCGACATTGGAATTTCTGGAAATTGTGGCGATGAAGTGAGATCTGCTATGACCCGGGGGACCTGAAAATTTTATAGCGATTACAGAGAAGTGTGCAGGCTACCGGGAGTGTACCCTAAAGACCCAAGCCCCAACCACCCAACTATGGCCGTAAATTTAATCTTCCTGGCCGTAATTTACGGCCAGGGTAGGGATGTCTGCCCCCAGGATTAGTCCATGGCTCTATTAGCAGTAAACTAGACCCCTCCTATATGCAAATTTGGCTAATTTCAGTTAGGGTAAAATCTGGGACCATTTTCATGAGTTGTTGCCTTGTTTTTCGTGATGTTTATGAATTGGAATTTGGTATTTGTGTTTTATCTCGGTCGATTCACGTTTATACATCGATCGTCGAGAGTTGTTTGGTTATTCCTGCATGTATAGATCATAGGTTTTAACCTATGTGTGATACGCGTGGCGATTTGGTTTTCGTGCGCGATTTCTATTTACAATGTCATGTGATATGTATATGTAGGTACCCCTCCCCCTCACATGGACTTTGGACGATGAAGAAACGGATGGCGACATCGACTTCGGCAAGCGAGAATCAAGTGAGTAGATATGTATCTACGGGGGAAGTCGGGTGGATGGCGTATAGCACCCCCGCAGTTCGTAGTGTAGTATACAAATATGTTATATATGATTACAAATATATGTATTGTGTGACTAGATGATTATCTAGATAGATCTTAGGAGATCATGGATTAAATTTTAGTATAATTGGATGATAGTGTCCTCAGTTAGTGTTAGTCGCGAACCCTAGAATAAGGTTTACACGCACGCACACACTTGCATACACTTTATTACTTGTGCGTATATGGGGCTATGATACATATATATACATATAGGTATGGGACTATATATATATATATACGTATATATATACATGGATGATGAGGATGGTATACGATATTTGGAGCTGAGTTGATGAGTTTGGGCATGGTGCCACGAGATCGGTGATATGATTTGGTTCGTATTATGAGATACGACCAGATATTATAGCGGGTCCTTGGCGATGTGCTTTCATACACACGCATATATGTATGTTGATGGTATCAGAGTGTACTAGACTTTAGATCAGTAACCTAGTTCTTGATATGATGATAAGGATACCAGATAAATGATAAGATGAATGTGATATTCGACCCGTACCCAGATTTGGTATGCCGTACGATGGATTTACCGTACGAGCTATATATTGATGATAGATCCGCACTCTTGACTCGAGGATGCCATACTGTATATTGTATCGTATGTGATACTATTGAGGCGGGATCACCGACTATTATATTTATATATATATATATATCGACTAAAATTTAGGTGGTTTCCTTACCTTTTCGATTAGCCTGTTAGTTTAGTCCTGTAGTTTACTTATAGATGTTAGACTAGACTCGAGTCATACCTATTTCAAAACTAATGAATCGTGAGTATTTTAAAGAAAGGCCAAGGGATTCTACGGATATTTCAAAGGACGTACCTTTCTTAAAAACACCGTAGCACTTATTTCTAAATACCACGATTCGTATTATTTCAAATGTCAAACCTGTATGACTCATATATAGTAATGTATATTCTTATTGCTGCGTTTACCATTCATTTTCCGTAAATTCTATTATTTGCATCGCATTGCATGCTTATTTGTGTTTTCGTAACTATTATGAAACCCATGCTGTCAGGACACCAGCACCATTACCGATGATGCGTATGCTCCACATACACCTGCTTGCCGGCTCACACACATAATCATCGATAATTGCTATGTCATGTACATATTAGAAAATACTACTTCATTAGTATAAAATGTTAGCTGATAGTTTCGACATGGTAATAGTGAGCTTGCTTTTATATGATAGCTTAGACATTGCATTTATTAGTGTGATTTTCATGTTTATTTTTATATTCATTTGCCACGACTTTATGGGCCAGTCCGGATTGCCGGAGCCCAATATTATGAAATTCATTGTTTATTTACCCTTGAGATTGGGATTTCGGATTTCCATGAGATTTCTCGATTTGGAGAAACCGCAAGAGTTTTATAAACTGATTATCATTTTAAAATGAAAGTTGCGGTTTTCTCATGATATGATTTGAGATATTTCCACCATGAGTTTTATCGGCTCTTAAGTGATATCATATGTAGGGTTACAAGGCACTGTCACAAGGGTCTATAAGGCATCAACCATGCCCGATTTAAATTTTAGACGTGCCGATCAACCCTAACCAAGATCTTAGACTAGAGATTAGGCGAAACAAAGCAAGTAAACAAATTTACTTCTAAGAGTTAGAGATTACAACCTTTGTAGTCCGTTCCTTCACTTCTAAAGCTCCGTATTGATGTCCCTTCGCTGCGATCATCGAGTAACTGGACTCAAGAGAGGCTCCATGAAAAGAAAGATGCAAGCTTGCTTCCGATCTTCAATAACAAAGATGATCTATCTTGAAGAAACTCAAACCCAAGCTCTTGCTCTGCTAATCAAGTATTAGCAAAGCAAACAACCTAATCTAAGCGTCTTGAATAGATGAAGATGATGAAGTTGGAATTTAGCTCTCATTTGTTTTCGATTTCTCACTCATTATCATTACTTTGCAAAAAGCAAGAAAGCTTTATCAAGAGGAAGAAGAAGAAGAATCTATTTGTGATGAATAATGAAAATCAAGTAAGGTTAGAAATGCAACCATGAGTTAAGTAAGAAGACTTAACCCATGTAGAGATTTAACTATGGTTAAAGGGTTGGGTTGGGTTAAAGAAATATCATTGCAAAATATCACAAAATATCAAGCTCAAAGTCAAAGCTTCAAGAAGCTTCTTGAAAGCTTCATGAAATCTTAAGCCTAATCCAAACCCTAACCATATTTAAACTCCACAAATCATGTTGCATTTATAACCATAACATGTGTTAGTGTATATGCCCTAGAGGCCATTACTGTATCATACTAGTATGTATATTACTTGATGGAAGCTTGGGATATTCACAGTTGTACAGACAATATTGCTCAATATAGTAGTATGCTACTTGGTTTGTCTCTGCTTTAATGTGTACATGTGTGTTTATTTATTATATCACCTATACGCATTAGTAGAGCCCTTAGGATCTTTGCTTGATTACCGGCGTTGTGATGGCGATCACACTCATGGGGGCTGGGTAATCTACAAGCACATCCTTATACACGTCCCTAATCATGGGAGTATCGAGATAGGGCATCGATACTCCAGAGTAAACTAGCGTATGCGCTTCTCATCCCAGCACGGGAGACGGTCTGTCCCACAGCCGTCGGTACGTCGTACTTGAGATAGTATGCGGGTGCTCGTTGGGTTACGAGTACACTGGACATGACTCATCGGGAACTGATGGTTGGTATTATACCTATCGTCAGTTATCAGTTCCCAGGTGACATGAGTACAGCTTAGTCCGCTGACTTGACACTGTCACTTCGCCTCGAGTGTGTTCCCACTGTTCTTTGATTGCCACCCTACCACGGCTCTACTGAGTCGTGCAAACAGGTAGTAGTTGGGAGCAGTCCCGAAGCACTTGGAGGCAGTGACGGTTAGACAGGATTCGTCTCTCCCGGTATTGGGGGTTGACATCGCGCTGTGTCTAGGAGAGCCATTACACGAGTAGTCCCTGGCCAGGGCAAGCGAGATATACTGGTAGGTTTCAAGTGTTATCTCAGGGTGTATTGGGCTTCACTCCGACACGACTTGTACCGCTATTAGGGGACTGACGTTTACCGCCCCCTAGGCCCGCCATACGATGTATCAGACGAACAGACCGGACTGTACGGAGATTGTCACATACAGACTCAGTAGGAGTTCGGATGGGTTTACCTCATCGGCCTTCTTATCGACATCTACCTGGGGACCGTTACGTACAGCTAGTGCCGCTTGCGGTCTGTGGTTAAACCCACTGCCAGCGTAGTGTCGAGTCTTTAGAGTCCCACACAGAGAGTTTCCCTGCACTGAGCGAAACGTGTAGAGGCCGTATGGTTTTTACGGCAGGGCTCCGATCACTTACGTACACTTGTGTGCGTATGGTGTTCGGGCAGGCAGTACTAGTAGGCTTTGGTTTAAGCCGGATCCTAGTATTGCACGGATGGATTTGTTTTGTCTTCTGTGCATCCGCATTCTACGGAATACGGATGCAGGTGTGTATGCACAGTTTTTCGGAGTGATGAAGGAGGAGGTGCCTCATTAGGGTTTTGGCAGTTGATTCGGTCAGAACCATTTTGAGGCGGACTCATTAGGGTTTTGACAGTTCGTTTGGTCAAAACCATTATGAGCCGCGAACATCATTTACTAATCCTATTAGTGATAATCTTATGATGGCTAATTGCATTGACCATTTGACCCCGTTGACCTCTCTTGACTTTGTTGACCGGGTTGACCATTGACTTTCAAGAGGGTTCTACACTTTTCTTTTCTTTTTCTTTTGGATTATGATAATGGTCATTTCAAAAGTAGCCATCAACTTTATCTTGATGGGATTAGTAATGATGTTGTTTTGCATTATTTGCAACCATGGTTGTTTTTCTTTTGATCATAATATTATTCTCATTCTCTCTCTTGAAATGAGAAGCTCCATGGTTGCTAACCTTCCTCCTTCTTCTTCCTCCTCTTGATTTCTCCTTTGATCTCATGTGTTGAGAGAAAAAGGTTTTCACTTGACAAACACATCCATACATCTCCTCTACACATCCTAGGGCTTCTAGATTAGCAATCTCCTTGCCCTAGTTACCTCGGCTTGAGGTGGAGCTCGGTGTACATCTCTCGGGTGGATCGTCTTCGACTCAAGGAGGCCGCGGAGGTGACCAAAGTCCGGATCAACCATTGAGCAAGCAAAGAGAAGAGCAACAAGAAGTGAAGAACAACAAAGAAGAAGAACAACAAGAAGAGAAGGAGTTCAAGTTGAGGTATAACCCCTAACCGAGTAGATACATCTCATGTTAGGATGCTAGTGATTGTTTAGCAAAGATCCGGCTTTTACGGTCCATGTTACAAAGTTTAGAAAAAATTTTGTTTTACCGTTTCCGCAACCCCGAATGTACCGGGAGAGGTAACGTGGACCTAACAGTGGTATCAGAGCCTAACTAAACACACCCTAGCATGTTAGCAAAGTATTAAGAATATCGACCGGACGAAAACCCGCAAAATTACCCCGAAAAAATTCAGTTTCTGCCGATTTTTAGAACTGTTCCAAAATTAAAAATTTATACACTAAAAATCGGCTCAGGGTTTTGTTAGAAAACTGCAAAAATTTGATCGCCCAACTCGACTAAACCGCCGCGCTTCCGCGGCATAAGCTTGCTTATGCCGCGGAACCGCGGCCTGTTTGGCTCCGTTTGGGGATCTCCTTCTTGCAGTTTTCTTAGATGGGTATTTTGGGATTTTTACAATATGACTTTTCTGCCCAGATTTTCCAGAAATCAAAATTTGTTTTTGGGGCTTATAAATCCGTATTTTTGGTCGATGTTCTGTAGACTTTGGCTAATGGTTATCTCTGTAATGTTCTTATGTATTGAACGTCGGCTAATCGCTATATGTCGATTAGTCGGGGTTATACATATCTGTGATCTGTGATTGTTGTTGATGGTTTGTGTATATGAACTCGTTGGATTGTCGCGGATGAATAGCCGGGGTGGATGTGAGATGAGAGTTTCTTTTTCTTTCATTCATGTAATAAATTTGTAAATTGATGTAATATTATTTGTATGGCCGCACAACCGGGTCGGGGTTGTAGCCGTCATTGTATAATTCTTTTTACTGTTTTTGCTCCTAGGGTAGACCCATGGAGGGGGTGCACAAACTACCGGGTATCTCGAAGTGCCGAGTGGCCTACTCATGGTATTGAGGGAGGTTGCTTTGCTTCGGGTACTTGGCGGGTAGTTTGCCGCATCCGTAGGGGTCTTGGGTGGGGTATTGGCTATTCATCGCGACCGTGTAATCCGCTTTTCGTTGCAGGCTCGAACGAATTGCGGGTTCCTAGTATATCCAAAGTGTTCATCTGTGATTTGGATTGGCTATCATTGCTATATTGCTAAATATAATAACTATTTAGGCGTTGCTTATGTTTTACAGCCGCGCTAGCCCAGCCCCCGCTCTGTCGTTAGTTAAGTAACCTAACGGGTGATGACGGGGCCCAGTGGCGAATGCGAATGGCAAAAGCGTACGTCATATTTTGGTTGTTTTCTGCAATTGTAGGATTTAAATGATGGGACGCATTAAAAGAACTAATGCAAGAAAATAAACCTAAAAGACGTTGTTGGAACAATTTTTCAAAAAGCTGTTATTGCAAGGACTTTCATTTTTGTTTTGCATCGCGGTATTCGGTTGTGAATGCCCAGCACCTCAGTCGACGAGGCAAGGGCCGAGATCCCTTCATCGGGAGTGACCCCTTGGACAAAAGTTTGCGTCAGGGTAATAACTTCACTATAGTCGATTATTCTTGCTTTGCATCGAGGTATTCAGTTTGGAATATCCTGCACCTCATTCGACGAGGAAAGAGCCGAGATCCCTTTACAGGGAGTGACCTCTTTAGCAAAAGTTTTCGCCACTATATTTTCAAAAAGATTACCAGGTTCCTTCAACGATATCAAGTTCATTACGTTAACGGGTTTTATCGCCAAAAACCCAGCCGTAGCCCTCCGTCGTTTCGGATAATTAATACTTAGTATTCGTGCTGCGTTTGTTGATTATTCGTCAAGACACAGTGAACGGTAGCTGAGTAATAATTTTCTGTTGCACTGATAGATGCGATTGGTTAGGACGGTCGCATGATTTTGTTGATTATTCGTCAAGGATCATGCGGGCGGGTCTAATGCAATCCTGGATAACGACGGGTTGAACTTGACTAGGACCTTTTGATTTGTTGATTATTCGTCAAGGTCACTTGGGTCCTAGGGGCAAAAACCACATCGGGAGTTTCAAAAGTACTGAAACTTGCAAATTTAGCATACCTTCTGGAGTGTGGTGACTAGAGTGGATTCCATCTAGGTCATCACACAATGATAGTTGGATCCCGATCCCACTGATGAGTTGGATTACTCTTGGGAGATTATTTCACTAAACGATCAATGCTATAAACCTAGTAGGTGTCTAGAAAGGTGTTAGCGGGGCTACGCCCCCAGGGAAAAGAGGTTCTTGAATTAAGGAACTTCCCGAAAGCGTTGGAAAACCTCCCTCGAAGTACCGACACTAGCCTGGCTGAAAGGTTAAGCAAGTATTGTGATGTGAATTAAAATCCTGACTAGTTCTTCTTTTAAAAGGTTTTAAGAAGAATTTGAGTAAACAGTAGGAGACATCCTGGTTAGATAAATTAATAAACCAATCTAATCTTGCAAGAGCATACGCTGAGTGTTTCTTTTCTCTCTCTCCAGGCAGCAACCTTTTCACGCCCTAATCAAGATAATAAAATGTATCGCTTGACCGATCCGAATTCTTATTCGGGACTGGGGAAAGTTGGTTCAGCTCTAACTTGTGATAACAGTCATGAGTATGAGAATGGGAAAGGGGATTGTATGGATTTCCAGGATACCCAGTCGAAGAAGAAGCATGGTTTTGCATCTACTTCAGGTGTTCTTGTAATTGAGAACTGTTTTACGGTCAGCCCTACCTCCTGGGTACTTGATACCGGATCAGGATCTCATATCTGTAATTTATTGCAGGGACTGAGAAAAAGTAGGAAAGTTGCACCGGGTGATATGTCGCTCAGAGTAGCGAACGGAGCACAAGTTAATGCGGCAGCCGTCGGTGAATATCACCTAGTATTGCCAAATGGCAAGACTATGATTTTGAACGATTGCTACTATGTACCCTCCATGGTTTGCAACATCATATCAGTTTCTTTACTCGATAAAGATGGATATAACTTTGTTCTTGAAAAGAATATCATGAACATTTACCTTCATAAGGTACTGGTTGCAGAGGGTACACCGTGTAATGGTATCTACGTTCTAAATCAGAATACAGTTCTCAATATACAAAACACACGCAAGAGGAAGAATTCAGATACGAATGAATCCTACTTGTGGCATTGTAGACTTGGTCATGTCGGAGAGAAAAGACTGAGTAAGTTGCATAAAGATGGACTCTTGGATGCGTTCGAGTTTTCATCTTATAAAACTTGTCAGTCTTGTCTCAAAGGGTAGATGACCAAATCTCCGTTCACCGGACATGAAGAAAGAGCAGCAGAGCTCTTGGGACTCGTACATAGTGATGTATGTGGTCCGATGTCTATACATGCAAAGGGTGGGTTCTTGTACTTCATCACATTCACTGACGATCTCTCTAGGTTCGGATATGTGTATCTGATGAAACACAAATCTGAAGCTTTTGAGAAATTCAAGGAATTCAGAAATGAAGTAGAGAACCAGACAGGCAAAAGTATCAAGATCCTCCGGTCTGACAGGGGAGGAGAGTACTTAAGCACGGAATTCCTAGATTACTTAAAAGAGAATGGTATTCTCTCTCAGCTTACTCCTCCTTATACACCACAGCACAACGGTGTATCGGAGCGGAGGAATCGTACCCTATTGGATATGGTTCGCTCCATGATGAGTAGTGCTGAGTTACCTCTTTCATTCTGGGGACATGCGCTTCAGACAGCGGCATACCTTTTGAATCAAGTTCCGTCCAAATCTGTGCCTAAAACTCCGTATGAAATATGGAGCAGTAAGAAACCATGTCTGAAGTTTATTAAGATATGGGGTTGTCCGGCCTATGTGAAAACACAGAAACCGGACAAGCTAGAGGCACGATCAGTTCTGTGTAAATTTGTGGGATATCCTAAAAACTCACTGGGATATCTGTTCTACCACACTGAGGAACAGAAGGTGTTTGTATCTCGCCACGCCACCTTCTTAGAAAGGGAGTTTCTTGCAAAAGAAACTAGTGGGAGTTCGGTAGAACTGGAAGAAATTCAGCGACCACAAAATGTAACTGAAAATTTGGAGGAACCCCTAGATTCTATAACCCCAGACGAACCTCAGCCACTCCGCAGATCTGGTAGGATTTCTCATCCGCCCGAGAGATACTACGGTTTTCACATAGACGGGGATCGAGAGGAATGCATCAGTTTCAGGCAGGCCATTATCAGTAGGGACTCTGATAAGTGGCAGGAAGCAATGCAATCCGAAATGGAGTCCATGTACACCAATAAAGTGTGGACCTTGGATATTGCTCCAGCTGGGGTAAAACCCGTTGGATGCAAATGGATCTACAAAAGGAAACTTGGTGTAGATGGGCAGGTGGAAACCTATAAAGCTAGACTCGTTGCAAAAGGTTTTCGTCAAAGACCTGGTTTGGACTATGATGAAACTTTTTCTCCGGTGGCTATGCTCAAATCCATTCGGATCCTACTTGCCATTGCTGCCTTCCATGACTATGAAATCTGGCAGATGGATGTTAAAACGGCTTTCCTAAACGGTTGTTTGGAAGAGTGCGTTTACATGGATCAACCAGAAGGTTTCGTAGACAGTGGGAGCAGCGGAAAGGTGTGCAAGTTGCTTAAATCCATTTATGGATTAAAGCAGGCATCGCGGAGCTGGAACATCTGTTTTGATGAGGCAATCAAGGAATTTGATTTCATCAAGAACGAAGGTGAACCCTGTGTATATAAGAAGATTGTAGGACGAACTGTCGTATTCCTAGTCTTGTACGTGGACGACATTCTTTTGATAGGAAATGACATTCCTATGCTACAATCGGTCAAGCTGTTTTTGTCACAAAGGTTCTCCATGAAGGACCTGGGTGATGCCTCTTACATTCTGGGGATCAAGATCTATAGAGATAGATCCAAGAGTCTATTGGGACTTTCGCAGTCCAGGTACATAGAGACCGTACTAAAGAGATTTAGTATGGAGGGTTCCAAGCGCGGTAACATACCCGCATTGCACGGAATTACCCTCTCCAAGAAGATGTCTCCTAAGACTGACGAGGAGAGGGTTCGCATGAGCACTATACCCTACGCTTCGGCGGTAGGATCTATAATGTATGCGATGCTATGTACAAGACCAGATGTAGCTTACGCGTTGTGTGCAGTAAGCCGGTATCAGTCAGACCCAGGGGAGGACCACTGGACAGCAGTGAAGAACATTCTCAAGTACCTGAGAAGGACTAAGGAGATGTTCCTGGTTTACGGTAATGGAGACCTCAGGGTCGAGTCCTTTACCGATTCAAGCTTCCAGAGTGACAAAGATGACAGCAAGTCTGTCTCGGGTTTTGTGTTTACCCTCAACGGAGGGGCGGTATGTTGGAGGAGTTCCAAGCAGGATACCGTCGCAGACTCGACGATGGAGGTTGAATACATTGCTGCAAGCGATGCCGCAAAAGAGGCGGTCTGGATGAAGAAGTTCATTAGTGAACTTCAGGTGGTTCCGTCCATTGTTGACCCAATACCTTTGTATTGCGATAACAATGGGGCTATAGCTTTAGCGAAGGAACCAAGGTCCCATCAGAAATCCAGGCACATCTTAAGGCGGTATCACCTGATCAGGGAGATCATTGATCGACAGGAGATCGAGGTGCGGAGAGTGGACACAAAGGACAACACTGCGGACCCATTCACGAAGGCTTTACCCCAGACTCAGTTCGAGCGGCTGATCGAGATGATAGGTCTTCGATACGCCAGTACATGGCATTAGTGCAAGTGGGAGATTGTTATTGTATATGTCCTAGAGGCCATTACTGTATCATACTAGTATGTATATTACTTGATGGAAGCTTGGGATATTCACAGTTGTACAGACAATCTTGCTCAATATAGTAGTATGCTACTTGGTTTGTCTCTGCTTTAATGTGTACATGTGTGTTTATTTATTATATCACCTATACGCATTAGTAGAGCCCTTAGGATCTTTGCTTGATTACCGGCGTTGTGATGGCGATCACACTCGTGGGGGCTGGGTAATCTACAAGCACATTCTTATACACGTCCCTAGTCGTGGGAGTATCAAGATAGGGCATCGATACTCCGGAGTAGACTAGCGTATGCGCTTCTCATCCCAGCACGGGAGACGGTCTGTCCCACAGCTGTCGGTACGTCGTACTTGAGATAGTATGCGGGTGCTCGTTGGGTTACGAGTACACTGGACAGGACTCGTCGGGAACTGATGGTTGGTATTATACCTATCGTCAGTTATCAGTTCCCAGGTGACATGAGTACAGCTTAGTCCGCTGACTTGACACTGTCACTTCGCCTCGAGTGTGTTCCCACTGTTCTTTGATTGCCACCCTACCACGGCTCTACTGAGTCGTGCAAACAGGTAGTAGTTGGGAGCAGTCCCGAAGCACTTGGAGGCAGTGACGGTTAGACAGGATTCATCTCTCCCGGTATTGGGGGTTGACATCGCGCTGTGTCTAGGAGAGCCATTACACGAGTAGTCCCTGGCCAGGGCAAGCGAGATATACTGGTAGGTTTCCAGTGTTATCTCAGGGTGTATTGGGCTTCACTCCGACACGACTTGTACCGCTATTAGGGGACTGACGTTTACCGCCCCCCTAGGCCCGCCATACGATGTATCAGACGAACAGACCAGACTGTACGGAGATTGTCACATACAGACTCAGTAGGAGTTCGGATGGGTTTACCTCATCGGCCTTCTTATCGACATCTACCTGGGGACCGTTACGTACAGCTAGTGCCGCTTGCGGTCTGTGGTTAAACCCACTGCCAGCGTAGTGTCGAGTCTTTAGAGTCCCATACAGAGAGTTTCCCTGCACTGAGCGAAACGTGTAGAGGCCGTATGGTTTTTACGGCAGGGCTCCGATCACTTACGTACACTTGTGTGCGTATGGTGTTCGGGCAGGCAGTACTAGTAGGCTTTGGTTTAAGCCGGATCCTAGTATTGCACGGATGGATTTGTTTTGTCTTCTGTGCATCCGCATTCTACGGAATACGGATGCAGGTGTGTATGCACAGTTTTTCGGAGTGATGAAGGAGGAGGTGCCTCATTAGGGTTTTGGCAGTTGATTCGGTCAGAACCATTTTGAGGCGGACTCATTAGGGTTTTGACAGTTCGTTTGGTCAAAACCATTATGAGCCGCGAACATCATTTACTAATCCTATTAGTGATAATCTTATGATGGCTAATTGCATTGACCATTTGACCCCGTTGACCTCTCTTGACTTTGTTGACCGGTTGACCGGGTTGACCATTGACTTTCAAGAGGGTTCTACACTTTTCTTTTCTTTTTCTTTTGGATTATGATAATGGTCATTTCAAAAGTAGCCATCAACTTTATCTTGATGGGATTAGTAATGATGTTGTTTTGCATTATTTGCAACCATGGTTGTTTTTCTTTTGATCATAATATTATTCTCATTCTCTCTCTTGAAATGAGAATCTCCATGGTTGCTAACCTTCCTCCTTCTTCTTCCTCCTCTTGATTTCTCCTTTGATCTCATGTGTTGAGAGAAAAAGGTTTTCACTTGACAAACACATCCATACATCTCCTCTACAGATCCTAGGGCTTCTAGATTAGCAATCTCCTTGCCCTAGTTACCTCGGCTTGAGGTGGAGCTCGGTGTACATCTCTCGGGTGGATCGTCTTCGACTCAAGGAGGCCGCGGAGGTGACCAAAGTCCGGATCAACCATTGAGCAAGCAAAGAGAAGAGCAACAAGAAGTGAAGAACAACAAAGAAGAAGAACAACAAGAAGAGAAGGAGTTCAAGTTGAGGTATAACCCCTAACCGAGTAGATACATCTCATGTTAGGATGCTAGTGTATTGTTTAGCAAAGATCCGGCTTTTACGGTCCATGTTACAAAGTTTAGAAAAAATTTTGTTTTACCGTTTCCGCAACCCCGAAAGTACCGGGAGAGGTAACGTGGACCTAACAACATGTTACAATATTATATATCACATATACAATATTTATTGTAACAAAATAAAATAATACAATTAACATATATCACATATATATCAATGTATTACCCAAGCGAGAAAAAGAATCTTTAAGTGAGATTATATTAGTTAATGTAATTTAATATATCAAATATATAATTATACATTAAATTATCGAATCAACACTTGATCCAATAATCCGGCTATTTCAGAAATAACCGACTAAGATAATTTGTATCAGTACATCGAATCAACACTTGATCCGATGACCCGGCTATGTCACGTATACCCGGCCGATATCTCATATCGGGAGAATCTAATACGGTATCACATACACGTATTGTTCGCGGTCCCGCACATATCACATATGTTCACCTACTCCGTTTTTCCTGAGCCAAGAAACCTCTGTGTAGGACTCTAAAGAATCGTCAATACGCCGGCAGTTGGTGATGATCATATCAAACACCCACAAGCTGCAAGCGGTCAGCTAAACGTTACAGCCACCCAGGTATTGAGCGATCAGATGATCAACAAGCAAACCTGTACTTTCTCACGTGGATCCAACCAGTAACACTCCCGTACAGTCCGGTCTCTTCGTCTGATAAGTCGCATATCTCACCTAGGGGTGGTAAACGTCAGACCCCAGTAGCTTGATAAGCCGTGTCGATATGAGGTCCATAACTGTTCGAGAAACTACTGATAACACTTACCTGTAAATCACAGCAACCCTGGCCAGGGATTTCCAGTTATAGCCAATCGAACACAGTGCAACTTCAACTCGCTATACCGGGAGAGACGAATCCCCTCATATCGCTCATTGCCTCCATGTGATTCGGGACTGTACCCAAAAGCCACCGTTTTGCACGCCTTAATGGATGTGGTAAGGTGGAAATCAAAGCACAGTGGGAATCACACAAGACTCTATGACGATCTCGGGTCTACAGACTAACCTGTACCGGTGTCACCAGAGAACTGCCATCTGACATGAGGTATAATACCATCTGGGAGATCTCGGCGAGTCCGTCCAGCATATCCAGTCTTCAATGAGCACCCGTATAACATCTCTGATGTCAAACACCAATGGATATGGGATCATCGATCGCCCCTCATATGGGTCAAGAAGCGCATACGCTAGTCTACTTTGGAGTATCGATGCCCTGTCTCAGTACTCCTACGACTAGGAACATTTGAAGGATGTACTTGACAACTACTCTGTCCCTACTAGTACGATCTGCATCATAGTCCTGGTAGTCAAGTACTCATCCTAAGGGCTTTATCAACATGTTACATAGAAACAATCAGAGTACATGTTAAGATAATGAGCAACCATATAGCATACTATCATGTCGAGCAAGAATGTCCTACCTATATATGTCCAAGCATCCACTACAATATACATCATATTGTTAGTTATATGTATGCCCTAGAGGCCATTACTGTACATTGGATGTATATTGTAGTGGATGCTGGGACATATATAGGTAGGACTTTCTTGCTCGACATGATAGTACGCTATCTGGTTGCTCTTTATCTTAACATGTATACTTTCTGTCTCTCTGATTACATGTTGATAAAGCCCATAGGATGTGTACTCGACTTCGAGGACTATGATGTAGATCATACTAGTAGGGCCTGGGTAGTCCAAGAGTACATCCTTGAAATGTTCCTAGTCGAGGGAATATCGAGACGGGGCATCGATATTCCAGAGTAGACTAGCGCATATCTTCTCGACCCATGCGATGGGCGATGGATGATCCCATATCCATTGGTGTTTGACATCGAAGATGGTATGCGGGTGCTCAGTGGAGACTGGGTACACTGAACGGACTCGCCGAGAACTCCCAGATGGTATTATACCTCACGTCAGATGGCAGTTCTCTGGTGACACTGGTACAGCTTAGTCTGTTGACCCGAGATAGTCATAGAGTCTTGTGTGTCTCCCACTGTGCTTTGATTTCCACCCTACCACGGCTCTACTGAGTCGTGCAAACAGGTGGTTTTTGGGTACAGTCCCGATTCACATGGAGGCAATGAGCGATAGGAGGGGATTCGTCTCTCCCGGTATTGGGGGTTGATATTGTGCTATGCTCGACTGGCCATAACAGGAAATCCCTGGCCAGGGTTGCTGTGATATACTGGTAAGAGTTATCAGTAGTTTCACAAATGTTATGGACCTCAAGTCGGCATGACTTATCGAGCTATTGGGGTCTGACGTTTACCACCCCTAGGCGAGATATGCGACATATCAGACGAACAGACCGGACTGTACGGTAAGTGTTACTGGTTGGATTCGCAGGAGTGTGAGCGGGCTTGCTCGTCGATCTTCTGATCGCTCAATACCCGGGTGGCCGTTACGTTTAGCAGACCGCTTGCGGCTTGTGGGTGTTTGATATGATCATCATCTGCTGCCGGCGTATTGACGAGTCTTTAGAGTCCTACACAGAGGTTTCCTAGCTCAAGCGAAACGAAATAGGAGCGCATATGAGATATGTGCGGGACCGAGAATAATGCGTGTATATGATACCGTATTCTATTCTCGCGATCAATGTATCGAATGGTTATATGCGATATAACCTAGTTATCGAATCAAGGATTGATTCGATAAGCCGACACATTGGATACTAGCCGGTTATATGCGATATGACCGGATCGTTAAATCAAGTGTTGATTTAATGATTTAATACATAATTATATATTTGATATATTGCTTTGCATTAACTAGTATCGGTTCACTTTAAATGGATTTTCTCGCGCGGATGTGCACATTGTATATTCGATATAGTTTTGTGCACATGATTGTATCATGTTTGATGATACATTCTAGCTTGGTTTTGTGTAAAGTGTTAAACCATGGTTAATTAGTGATTAGGGTTTCTTTTTCATTTACTTAATCATTTATTTATTCCTTTTGTTTATTTTGGAAAAAGAAAAGATAAAGAGATAAGAATGGTTGCTAGTTTTTGTTTTTATTTGAAAGCTTCTTGAAGCTTTGAACTTAGTCCACCATTCTTGTCTTTTATCTAACCCTAACCACTCTCTAACCTTAGTTAAAACTCTACACTAAACCATGGTCAAAGAGATGATAAGTATTCATTTATTTTATTTTTCTTTTAAGGAATAACTTATCATATCTTCTTCTTCATCATCTTCATCTTCCATGAAAAAGCTTGCTACTCCAATGGCAAGTGTTGAAAAAGTGTGAGAAATCCAAATCTAAAGTGAACCCAACTCCTATTTCTTCATCCTCTACCTCTTGCCAAGTAGTATAGGGTGTTTCCTTCACAAGTTTTCAAAGCTTGATGAAGTTGGAGCTTGTTCTTGCGGTACCTCGACGTAGATCATCTTCGGCATGGACATCGACAACCTAGCTCGCTTATTCTTCGACGAAGCCGACGCTAGAGCCCGGGAGTTCACTTGGACAGCGAAGGCACCTCGTTGCGGAGCTATGGAGGTGGATAAACGGATCTACAAAGGTTGTATTTCCGTTATCTTATAGTTTAGTTGTAAACTAGCTTGCTTGCTTTGCCTATACTTCTAGCCAACGATCCGTTCTAGGTTTCCTCGGTACCGTAATTTTTATAAATTGGCATGTTTGATCACTTGTGAGACTTCACTAGAGTGCCTAGGAACCCTACAGTGGTATCAGAGCCTAGCTAGAGCCTTAGGCGAAGTCCCGACGGAATCAGAAGTCCGATCGACCCAAAACCCCGACTAAGAATATGCTCTCTGTACATATTCTAATTTCGAGGATTTTTCCAAATTAAAAATATTCAGAAAAATCAGCAGGAAAATATAAGACAAACTGTGAAATTCGTGGTCCTGATTCCACAATATAGGCGCGGATCCGCGGCCCTACAGTAGGATGACGCGGCGGATCCGGGGCTATTTTGTCGCGATGTGCATTTTGTTTTGCACAGTAACTCTTAGTTGTCTGTGCTGGTTTTCCTGGGGATTTTTAATAATTTTTCCAGAGTTGCATTTTCTGAGTTGTATTGGGAACTTGGTGTATTCGATCGGACTATCTTATTTTGTCGGTGTGCGTTTCCGGGTAAATTTTAGAATATGTTAAAAGGTTCGACCGGATATAAATACCCACTTTTTCCCCTGCCGGGAAATTTCCAATTGTTGGATTTTTCCGTAGTTTAACGACGTTCTAAGTAGTGCAAGTAACGCGATGGACCCTCTAGAAGACAACAAACCTTAACTCGATTATGTGACCGTCTTGAACTGCCCTTTGAACCTTCGGGTTTGGGGCAGTACGGCGTGCCACATGTGAGGCGTTGGCTTGACCCTTCTACGGCTGGACCGTTGCTACTGAGGCACGAACTGAATGTTGTTAAACTTATTTCATGTGTTGAGCTGTATCGGGAAAACTTGGGTGTTCGATTGTTCGATCAAAAAGTTTAGCATTTTCTGTTTATCCGGAATGTGCTACAATAATTGGAATTCGCAAATAGTTATGAGATAACGGAATGAATGTTATAAACATAGCAGTTTAGTCTCATTTGATCGGTTGCCACGAAGTTTTGATGTGATCAAAAGTCCGTCGCAATCACGTAGCGTACGCGGATACTCACCGGGTAAACTTAATAGACAGCCTCACTCCATAGCCCCGACCAAGTGACTGCAGGAGAACCCCGTCGCCGAAAGCATCCGTTCGGGTGCTCGCGGTGGCGGTGTTCCGCCTTGGTGCACTTCGTCGACGGTATCGGGGGTGCAGCCGCCTACTAAAGTTTGCGACGAGCATTCGATCAGGATGTCGGGAATCTTGTTGAATTGCCCGACTTGATATTGAAAAGTGTTTTCGACTTTGAGACTAAAATGCGGGGTTTATAATTGTTAGGCATGCGATGTCTAAGTATTTCATTTGGTCAGGCATGCGATGTCTGAGCAGGTTGCGGATTCCAACTGTTGTAGTTTTACACTTTCTTTTCTGTGACCCTAAGTGTAATATGTGATATCGCCGGTTTTGTTGCTATATGTCAACGACAATTGGGATGGACATATTTACTTACGTTGATGACATGTGATGTTATGTATTGCTGGATATGTTATATTGGATCGTCGTGTTTGAATAGCCGGGGGTTTTTATGTGAGATGAGTGTTTTTCCATTTTCATTCATGTAAAAACTTGTATGTAATATTCTTTTATTGGGGCGCTTCCAGGTTGCGGAAGTTGTCACCGTTGTTGTATATTATTTATTTTTCTGCACTAGGATAGACCCAAGGAGGGGAGCACAAGTAACCGGGTTCTGGGGTCCAGTGGGAGACCAACTCGAGGAGTCGAGTCCGGGTCTCCTAACCCTAGAATTAGTAGGGTTGCTTGCCGCTCTCGTAGGGGTCTAGGGGTGTGGGATTGGCTATTCATCACGACCGTGGAATCCGTGTTTTATACTGGCTCGTATTGAAAACACGGACGTCCTAGTATATCCAATATTTCATATGTTTCTTCTGCTGTGTTTTATCTGTGATCATGCGATGTTCTGTGACAGGTATTATATATAGTATATATGATATATTATATAGACGTTGCTTATGTTTTGCACCCGCGCTAGCCCTGCCCCACTCTGCCGTTAGTTACCTAACCTAACGGTGCACGAGGGGACATCGAGGCGAATGCGGATGGCATAAGTGTACGTCATATCTATCTGTGATGTTTAGGAAATTTAAATGATGGGATGTTCATTAATGTGATTAATGAAAGAAAATAAACCTAATTGATGTTGTGGAATCGAATTTTAAAATAAAAACAGGTAGCTACAGTTCTTGCTTTGCATCGCGGTGTTCATTATAGAACATCCTGCACCTTATTCGATGAGGAAAGGACCGAGATCCCTTCACCGGGAGTGACTCCTTTAGCAATAACTGGCAGATGCTACAACCCTCGGTTTGTCTTTGATCACTTCTATAGTTTCCGCTTTGCACAGTGATATATATGATATATCCCGCACCTCATTCGACGAGGAAAGGGCCGACGATCCCTTCACCGGGAGTGACCCCTTTAGCAAAACTAGAAAAGCTTCAAAAACATTTCATTTAAAAACCATTTGATTCCGCAACGAGATCAAGTTCAAAGCGTTAAAGGTTTTCATAAAAACCATTCGCAACCCTCCGTCATTTTAGGAAGTAGAGTACTTAGTATTCGTGCTACGTTTGTCGACCATAGCCGAGGCGTAGTGTGCGGTAGCTAAGTGATGTCTTCCTACAAAGCATATGATGCGATTAGTTAGGACAGTCATGTGGCTTTGTTGACCTTAGCCAAGGGTCATGTGGGTGGGTCTAATTAATCACGAAATGACGGGTAGAACTTGACTAGTACCTATGATTTGTTGACCTTAGCCAAGGTCATAGGTGCTAGGGGTAAAAACCTTTATCGGGAGTTTCAAGTGTTGAAATTTGCAATGAGATTGCATACCTTCTATGTGATAGTTGGATCCCGATACCCACCGCGAGTAATTGTTACTCCTGGGAGAGTTTTGCACTTTGCAATTAGCCGATCAAGTAGGTGTCTAGAAAGGTGTCAACGGGGTTACGCCTTTGGGGAAACGAGGTTTACTGTAATTAGGTCCGTGCGAAAGCACGGGGAACCTCCCTCAAAGTACCGACACTGGCCTGGCTGAAAGATTGGTGAACTTGTAGAGTGCAATTAATCCCGGCTAGTCTTTCCTTTTAAGGTTTGAAGGAAGATTTGATAAAAACAGTGGGAGCCATCCTGATTAGATAAAATACATAACCAATCTAATCTTGCAAGAGCGCACGCAGAGTGTTTTCTTCTCTCTCTCTCCTGGTAGCGACCATATCACGCCTTAATCAAGATAATAATACGGATGTATTGACCGAACCCGCTTGTTATACTGAGCTGGGGAACGTTGGTCCCGCTCCAACTTATAATTGTTATAAGACAGAGCAGGAAATAGGGGAATACCAGAATTCATATGCCGCCCAAACGAAGAAAGTGCGTATGATGCATCTCCTTCGGGTGTGTTCATTATAAAGAACCGTTTCTCAGTATCCTCTGCATCCAGGGTATATGATACCGGATCAGGATCCCAGATATGTAATCTGTTACATAGGGCTATAAAAAGGTAAAAAAACTGAGAACGGGTGATAAGTTTCATGAGACAGAAAACGGGGCAAGTGTTGCAGCCAAGTCTGTTGGTCACTCTCACCCTGTATTACGAATACATTGATTCTGAACAAATGCTATTAGATACCGAACCTGATATACAAAATCATATCAGTCTCTTTATTTCTAAAGAAAGGATATAATTTTGTATTGTTGGATAATGTTTTGAACATTTCCTATATCAAAAGTTGATCGGTTCAGGCACGTTATCTAAAAGCATTGACGTTCTAAATCAAACTACAGTTCCTCGTATACAGAACACACACAAGAGGAAGAGTTCAGAAATGAACGAATCATTCTTGAGGCATTGCAGACTAGGTCATATCAATGCGACCCGACTGGCTGAAGTTACATTTTAGATGCATATTTAAATCAGTTTGAATTTACATCTTATGAAACTTGCCAGTCATATCACAAAGATTAGATGACCATAGCTCCGTTTACTAGAAACAGAGAAAGAGTTAGTAAACTCTTGGGACTGATACATGATGATGTATGTAAAGTCTCCTGTCTACACATGCAAGGACTGGTTCTTTATACTTCATTATATTCTCTGATAATCTCTTAAGATTCAGTCATATGTTCCTGTTGAAACATAAGTCCGAACCTTTTGAGGCATTCACAGAATATAAGTTAGAAGTAGAGGACCAATAACCGGGTATAAGTATTATGTCCTATGATGAGATCAGGGAGGAGAATACTTGTGCATGGCATTCCTGGACCATTCTAAAGGAGAATGAGATTCTCTCTCCGTACTACTCCTCTGATTACACCACAGCACAACGGTGTGTCAGGGCGGAGCAATCACACCCTATATGATATGGTGTGCTCTATGATGAGTATTACTGAGTGACCTATTTCCTTTTGAGGTGTTATTCACTTGAGAAGCTGCATACCTATTGAATTGGGTTCGAATCAAATCAGTGCCTACCGCTTCATATATGATATGGAAAGGAAGAGCCCATATCTTAAGTTGGTTAAGATTTAGGGTTGTCCGGGCTATGTCTAAAAGCAAAATCCGGACAAGCTCAAGGCAAGGTCTGTTATGTAGAACTGGAAAGGTTCCAGCTATACAAACTACAGCAGATGATTTGATAGAACCAAGGGATTCAGTAGATTCCAACGAACCTCAGCCTCTCCGCCGATCTAGTAGGATTCCTCATCCGCCTGAGAGATACCTCGGCTTCTCGATGATAGTGGGAGCAAGGATTGCATCATGAGATGATGACCCAACTAGTTTCGAGCAGGCCATCGAGAGCAGGGACTCTGTATGAATGGCTGGATGCTTAGTGATCTGAGATGGAATCCATGTACACCAGCAAAGTATGGACTTTAGCTGCTATATCTGAAGGGTTAAATCCCCATCAGGAGCAAGTTTATCTTGAGAAGATTACTTGGTATAGATGGAAAGGTTGAGACTTTCAAAGCTAGACTTGTTAAAGGTTTTCGTCATCGACCAGGCGTGGATAATGATGAAACCTTTTTCCAGTAGCTATGCTTAAGTCTATCCAGATCCTACTTACCACGGCTATATACCATGACTACGACATCTGGCGGTTGGGTGCCATGACTGCTTTTCTAATACTGATTTAGAAGAGAACGTCTATAAGAACACAGCCAGAGGTCTTCGTAAACAGTGGGAGCAGCGGAAACGTGTGCAAGCTGCTTTACATAATGAAGCAGGCATCGCGGAGTTGGAACGTCTGTTTTGATGTGATAGTCAAAGTGTTTGACTTCATCAAAATGGTAGACGAACCTTGTATATACAAAAGGGTAGTAGAGAGTAAGGTGGTCATCCTCGTATTGTACGGAGACAACATACTCTTGATAGGGAAGGAGTTTCCTATGCTACGCTCGATCAATCTCCGCTTATCACTATGATTCTCCATATAGGATCAAAATCATACCTCCTAAATCCTAAGTTTTGGATCTATGAGATAGATTTAATTGGATGTTAGGATTCTCACTAGTTGTAGTGAGATGGTATCAATCGATCCTGGGGAGAATCAATGGAAGGGTTCCAAGGTGATAAAGACGACTGAATGTCAGTCGCAGGCATTGTCTTTACCCTCAGTAAAGGGACGGTATGTTGGAAGAGTTCCAAGCTAGATACCGTGGCAAACTAGACGATAAAGGCTGGTAACATCGCTATTGAAGATACTACCAAAGAGGCAGTTTGGGTGTATATTGGTTCATAAGATGAACTTGGTTCCTGCCATTGTATGACAATGGAAGTGTGGCTTAGGCCCTGGAACCCTGGTCCCATCAGTGACCCAGACATATTCTGAGGAAGCATCACCTGATCATGGAGATAGTTGATCTCCAGGTTGATCGAGGTTAGGAGAGTAGACTCAGAGGACAACACGGCGGATCCACTCACGAAGGCCCTTTTCCCAAAGAGAGACTTTTAGGGGATGGTTGAGTATGTGATACTGCAACCACTGCTACAGATGGCCCTAGTGCAAGTGGGAGATTGTTAGTTATATGTATGCCCTAGAGGCCATTACTGCAGATTGGATGTATATTGTAGTGGATGCTGGGACATATATAGGTAGGACTTTCTTGCTCGACATGATTGTACGCTATCTGGTTGCTCTTTATCTTAACATGTATACTTTCTGTCTCTCTGATTACATGTTGATAAAGCCCATAGGATGTGTACTCGACTTCCAGGACTATGATGTAGATCATACTAGTGGGGCCTGGGTAGTCCAAGAGTACATCCTTGAAATGTTCCTAGTCGAGGGAATATCGAGACGGGGCATCGATATTCCAGAGTAGACTAGCGCATATCTTCTCGACCCATGCGATGGGCGATGGATGATCCCATATCCATTGGTGTTTGACATCGAAGATGGTATGCGGGTGCTCAGTGGAGACTGGGTACACTGAACGGACTCGCCGAGAACTCCCAGATGGTATTATACCTCACGTCAGATGGCAGTTCTCTGGTGACAATGGTACAGCTTAGTCTGTTGACCCGAGATCGTCATAGAGTCTTGTGTGTCTCCCACTGTGCTTTGATTTCCACCCTACCACGGCTCTACTGAGTCGTGCAAACAGGTGGTTTTTGGGTACAGTCCCGATTCACATGGAGGCAATGAGCGATAGGAGGGGATTCGTCTCTCCCGATATTGGGGGTTGATGTTGTGCTATGCTCGACTGGCCATAACAGGAAATCCCTGGCCAGGGTTGCTGTGATATACTGGTAAGAGTTATCAGTAGTTTCACGAATGTTATGGACCTCAAGTCGGCATGACTTATCGAGCTATTGGGGCCTGACGTTTACCACCCCTAGGCAAGATATGCGACATATCAGAAGAACAGACCGGACTGTACGGTAAGTGTTACTGGTTGGATTCGCAGGAGTGTGAGCGGGCTTGCTCGTCGATCTTCTGATCGCTCAATACTCGGGTGGCCGTTACGTTTAGCAGACCGCTTGCGGCTTGTGGGTGTTTGATATGATCATCATCTGCTGCCGGCGTATTGACGAGTCTTTAGAGTCCTACACAGAGGTTTCCTAGCTCAAGCGAAACGAAATAGGAGCGCATATGAGATATGTGCGGGACCGAGAATAATGCGTGTATATGATACCGTATTCTATTCTCGCGATCAATGTATTGAATGGTTATATGCGATATAACCTAGTTATGGAATCAAGGATTGATTCGATAAGCCGACACATTGGATACTAGCCGGTTATATGCGATATGACCGGATCGTTAAATCAAGTGTTGATTTAATGATTTAATACATAATTATATATTTGATATATTGCTTTGCATTAACTAGTATCGGTTCACTTTAAATGGATTTTCTCGCGCGGATGTGCACATTGTATATTCGATATAGTTTTGTGCACATGATTGTATCATGTTTGATGATACATTCTAGCTTGGTTTTGTGTAAAGTGTTAAACCATGGTTAATTAGTGATTAGGGTTTCTTTTTCATTTACTTAATCATTTATTTATTCCTTTTGTTTATTTTGGAAAAAGAAAAGATAAAGAGATAAGAATGGTTGCTAGTTTTTGTTTTTATTTGAAAGCTTCTTGAAGCTTTGAACTTAGTCCACCATTCTTGTCTTTTATCTAACCCTAACCACTCTCTAACCTTAGTTAAAACTCTACACTAAACCATGGTCAAAGAGATGATAAGTATTCATTTATTTTATTTTTCTTTTAAGGAATAACTTATCATATCTTCTTCTTCATCATCTTCATCTTCCATGAAAAAGCTTGCTACTCCAATGGCAAGTGTTGAAAAAGTGTGAGAAATCCAAATCTAAAGTGAACCCAACTCCTATTTCTTCATCCTCTACCTCATGCTAAGTAGTATAGGGTGTTTCCTTCACAAGTTTTCAAAGCTTGATGAAGTTGGAGCTTGTTCTTGCGGTACCTCGACGTAGATCATCTTCGGCATGGACATCGACAACCTAGCTCGCTTATTCTTCGACGAAGCCGACGCTAGAGCCCGGGAGTTCACTTGGACAGCGAAGGCACCTCGTTGCGGAGCTATGGAGGTGGACAAACGGATCTACAAAGGTTGTATTTCCGTTATCTTATAGTTTAGTTGTAAACTAGCTTGCTTGCTTTGCCTATACTTCTAGCCAACGATCCGTTCTAGGTTTCCTCGGCACCGTAATTTTTATAAATTGGCATGTTTGATCACTTGTGAGACTTCACTAGAGTGCCTAGGAACCCTACACATATGTACAGTAATGGCCTCTAGGGCATACATATAACTAACAATCTCCTACTTGCACTAGGGCCATCTGTTGTGGTATCGCATACCCAACAATCAGCTGTGGTTGAAGTATCTTATACTCAACCATCCTATAAAAGCCTCTACTGAGAAATAGGCCTTTATGAGTGGATCCGCGCTGTTGTCCTCTGTGTCTACTCTCCTAACCTCGATCTCACTAGAGATCAAGCATCTCCATGATCAGGCGATACTGCTTAAGAATGTGTCTGGATCTCTGATGGGACGGGGGTTCCTAGGCCTAAGCCACAACTCCATTGTCACACAATGGCAGGAACGAAGTTCATTTCATAAACTAAATGTACATCCAGACTATTTATTTGGTTGCATCATTGGTAGTGATTTATCCTGCCTTTATCGTCTAGTAAGTCATGGTATCTAACTTGGAACTCTTCCAACATACCGTCCCTCCATTGAGGGTAAAGAAAATGCCTGCGACTGACATTCAGTCGTCCTTATCACACTGGAACCTTTCCAGTGATTATCCCCACGATCGATTGATACCATCTCACTACAACTAGTGAGTCTCCTAACATCCAATTAGATCTATCTCATCGATCCATAACCCAGGATTTAGGAGGTATCACCTTGATCCAATAGAGAATCTTTATGATAAGCGGAGATTGACCGAGCGTAGCATAGGAAACTCCTTCCCTATGATGAGTATGTCATCCACGTACTCTACGAGGATCACCACCATACTCTCTACTACCTTTTTGTATATACGAGATTCATCTACCATTTTGATGAAGTCAAACTCTTTGACTACCATTAAAACAGACGTTCCATCTCCGCGATGCCTGATATATCCCATAAAACATCATGCTCACGTTTCCGTTTCTCCCACTGTCTACGAAGCCCTCTGGATGTGTACTTATAGATGCTCTATTCCAAATCATCATTTAGAAAAGCAGTCATGACACCCAACCGCCAGATATCGTAGTTATAGTATGTAGCCGTGGCAAGTAGGATCTGGATGGACTAAGCATAGCTTTGAAAGTCTCAACTTTTCCATGTGCACCAAGTAATCTTCTCAAGATATACTTGCTCCCGATGGGGATTCAACCCTCCAGATAAAGCAACAAAAGTCCATACTTTGTTGGTGTATAAAGATTCCATTTCAGATTTCTAAGCATCCATCCATTCTCATAGAGTCCCCACTCCTGATGGCCTGCTCGAAACTAGTTGGGTCATCATCTCATGATGCAATCCTTGCTCCTACTATCATAGAGAAACCGAAGTATCTCTCAGGTGGATGAGCAACCCTACCAGATCGGCGGAGATGCTGAGGTTCATTGGAAACTATTGAATCCTCCGGTTCTACCAAATCATTAACTGCAGTTTGTATAACAGGAACTCCTTCCAGTACTACCTCATGACCACTAATTTCTTCACAAGAAATTCTCTTTTTCTCAAAAAGTGGTATGCCGAGAAATAAAACATCTTTTGTTCCTCGGTGTGGTAGAAGATATTCCATTGCGAATGCTTGGGATATCCAACAAACTTCCACAGAACTGACCTTGCCTCGAGCTTGTCCGGATTTTGCTTTTGACATAGGCCGGACAACCCCAAATCTTAACTTCCTTAAGAGGTGGGCTCTTCCCATACCATATCACATATGGAGTGGTAGACATTTGATTTGGTTGGAACCCTATAAATAGGTATGCAACTTCTCAAGTGCATAATCCAAAAGAAAATAGGCAACTCAGCAGTATTCATCATAGAGCACACCATATCGCATAAGGTGCGATTGCTCCGCCCCGATACACCGACGTGCTGTGGTGTATTTGGAGGAGTAATGCAGAGAGAGAATCTCTTTCTCCTTTGGAATGGCCCAGGAATTCCGTGCTCAAGTATTCTCCTCCTTGATCTCATCAAAGGACATAATACTTATACCCATTTTTGGTTCTCTATTTCTAACTTATATTCATTGAATTTCTCAAAATTTCCAGACTTGTGTTTCAACAGGAACATATGTCCGGATCATGAGAGATAATCAGTGAATGTAATGAAGTACAAAGAACCGGTCTTGGCATGTGTAGACAGGGGACCTTCATACATCAGCTTATATCAATCCTAAGAGGTCACTAACTCTTTCTCTGTTTCCAATAAACGGAGTTATGGTTATCTTATCTTTGTGACATGACTGGCAAGTTTTACAAGATGTAAATCCAAACTAATTTAAATATGCATCTTTATGTAACTTTAGCTAGTCGGGTCGCATTGATATGACCTAGTCTACAAAGCCTCAAGAAGGATTTGTTCATTTCTTAACACTTCCTTTTGTATGTGTTTTGTACATTATGAACTATAGTTTGATTTAGAACGTCTATACTTTTAGATAACGTGCCTGAACCGATCAACTCTTGATATAGGAAATGTTCAAAACATTATCCAACATTACAAAATTATATCCTTCTTTACTAATAAAGTGACTGATATGATGTTGTATATCAGGTTCGGTATCTAATAACATTCGTTCAGAATCAATGTATTCTGGTAATACAGGGTGATAACTGCCAACAGACTTTGCTGCAACACTTGCATCATTTCCAACACTTGAAACTTATTACCCGTTCTCAGTTCTCTACCTTTCTGTAACCCATGTAACAAATTACATTTGTGGGATCCTGATCCGGTATCTCATACCCAGGACATAAAGGATACTGAGAAACAGTCCTCGGTAATAAACACACCCGAAGATGATGCATCAACATGCACTTTCTTCGTTTGGGCGGCACGGCAATTCAAGTAATCCCCTATTTCCTGCTCTGTCTTATAACAATTATAAGTTGGAGCGGGACCAACGTTCCTTAGCGCAGTATAACAAGCGGGTTCGGTCAATACATCCGTAATATTATCTTGATTAAGGCATGCCATAGTCGCAAACAGGAGAGAGAGAGAAGAAAATACTCTGCGTGCGCTTTTTGCAAGATTAGATTGGTTATCAATTTATCTAATCAGGATGCCTCCCACTGTTTTAGTCAAATCATCCTTCAAACCCTAAAAGGAAAGACTAGCCGGGATTAATTACACTCTACAAGTTCTCCAATCTTTCAGCCAGGCTAGTCCCGGTACTTTAAAGGAGGTTCCCCGTGCTTTCGCACGGACCTAATTAAAGTAAACTTCATTTTCCAAGGGGCGTAACCCCGATAACACCTTTCTAAACACCTACATGATCGGCTAATTGTAATGTGTAAAATACTCTCAGGAGTAACTCTTACTCTCGGGGGGTATCGGGATCCAACTATCTCATAGAAGGTATGCAATCTCATTGCAAATTTCAACACTTGAAATTCCCGATAATATTTTGCCCCTAGTAATTATGACCTTAACTATGGTCAACATATCATAAGCACTAGTCAAGTTCTTCCCGTCATTTCATGATTAATTAGACCCACCCACATGACCCTCAACTATGGTCGACATAATCACATGACTGTCCTAATTAATCGCATTATATACAGTGTAGGAAGACATCACTTAGCTACCGTACACTACGCCTCAACTATAGTTGACATACGCAGCACGAGTACTAAGTACTCTACTTCCTAAAATGACGGAGGGCTACGACGGGTTTTTAAGAAAACCCTTTGCGTAATGAACTTGATATCGTTGTAGAATCGAGTGAGTTTGAAAAAGGAATGTTTTTGAGGCTTTTCTAGTTTCGTTAAAGAGGTCACTCCCGGTGAAGGGATCTCGGCTCTTTCCTCATCGAATAAGGTGCAGGATATTTGATAAATACCGCTGTGCAAAGCAAGAACTATAGAAGCAATCAAAAGACAAACCAAGTGTGTAGCATATGCTAGTTTCGCTAAAGAGGTCACTCCCGGTGAAGGGATCTCGGCTCTTTCCTTATCGAATAAGGTGCTGGATATTCTACAAGGAATACCGCTATGCAAAGCAAGAACTAGAGCTACCAGATTTTAAACAAGTTTCTATAACATCTTTAGGTTTCTTTTAGTTTCATTAATCTCATTAATGATGTCCCATTTTATTATGCCTCACAAGCATCACATTTGAAACGAAATCTGCAATATAACATATATCTCATATATTTAATATAAACATTCGTCTCAGGCAGTAATATGATCTCATCACAGAACATGGCAGCAGAAGAACACATATGAAATATTGGATATACTTGGTGGTCCGTGTTTTAATACGAGGCTGTATAAAGCACGGATTCCACGGTCGCGATGAATAGCCAAACCCACATCCCTAGACCCCTACGAGAGCGGCAAGCAACTCTGCCAATTCTAGGGTTAGGAGACCCGGTCTCGACTTCTCGAGATGGTCTCCCACTGGACCCTAGAACCCGGTTACTTGTGCTTCTCGCCTTGGGTCTACCTAATGCGGAAAAGTAAATAATATACAATGGTGACATCATCCTCAGCCCGGAAGTGCCCCAATAAAAGAATATTACATACAATTGAATTTTACATGAATGAAAAAGAAAAACTCTCATCTCACAAAAAAAACCCGTCTATTCAAAACACAACGATCCAATATAACATATCACAGCAACACATAATATCACATATCATGAACATAAGTAAATATGCGTATCCCAATTATCGTTGATGTATAGCAACGAAACTGGCGATTCACCACATATTACACTTACGGCCAAAGAAAAGAAAGTGTAAAACTACAACAGTTGGAATCCGCAACCTCTTTAGACATCGCATGCCTAACCAAATGAATTCCTTAGACATCGCATGCCTAAAAATTATAAACCCCGTATTTTAGTCTCGATCTCGAAAACACTTTTCAATATCTAGTCGTGCAATTCAACAAGATTCCCGACATCCTGATCGAATGCTCGTCGAAAACTTTAGTAGACGGCCGCACTCCCGGATGCCGTCGACGAAGTGCACTAGGGTGGAACACCGCTGCCGCGAGCACCCGAACAGATGCTTTTGGCGACGGGGTTCTTCTACAGTCACTTAGTCGGGGCTATGGGGCGTGGTTATCTATTAAGTTTACCCAGCGAGTATCCGCGTACGCTACGTGATTGCGACGGACTTTTGATCACATCAAAATCCCACGGCAACCGATCAAATGAGACTAAAGTGCTAGATTTATAACATTCAAATTAGTTATCTCATAACTACTTGTGGATTCTAAATATTGTATCACATTCCAGATAAATAGACAATGTTAAACTTTCCGATCGAATGACCAAACACCCAAGATTTCCCAAATAGCTCAACACTTGAGCGGAGTTCAAAAAGTATCCATCACATGCCAGAGTACCAATGGTCCAGCCGTAGAAGGGTCAAACCAATGCCTCATATGTGGCAACGCCGTACTGCCCCAAACCCTAAGGTTTAGAGGCGGTTCAGACGGTCACATAATCGAGTTAAGGTTTGTGTTCTTCTAAAGGGTCCACCGCGTTACTTGCACGACTACGAACCTTCTTTAATTAAGGAAAAAATCCAACACTTGGAAATTTTCCGGCAGGGAAAAAAGTGAGTAATTGATATCCGTTCGAACTTTTTAACACTTTCTAAATTATCCGGAAAAACTTAAACGAAGTTAAACTTTCCGATCGAATCAACGAATACCAAAAAATATCCAGAAAACTCAACACTTGAGTAATATTAAAAATTCCCAGAAGCATGTAGAAACATGTAACACCTTAGGATGTGTTTAGTGACTATTTATATTTAAGTAATGGGTTTTTAATAAAAAGTTTACCAAATTGTGTTTCAAATATTTTTCCTAATTTAATAAATATTTTTCTAAAATTTTCCTAGGCTTGCACACACATGTGCATGTAAACTAGGGTTTTTAAATGAGTTATTACCATGATTAGTAACCATGGTGGGTTAATCATGGGGATTGAGCCTTTTGGGTTTAATTAAGTTTAATTAGTTTTTTTTGTATGGTTGCTTTAATTTGAAATTTTTCTTTGGGTGTTGACTTGGTGAGAGAGAGAGAGAGAGAGTGCATCATGGCTTAAGCCATGCTTGCAATTAATGAGGAGAGAGAGAAGAGGGGGTTGACATTGGGGTGATGATTTCTCCTCTCATTTCTTTTTTTTGTTCTTCTCTCAAAACCTCACTCACACACACACACACACACTTACCTCTTCAGCACCAGCAGCAGCAAGCAACCACGGCAGCAGCAGCAGGCTTCACAGCAGCAGAAACAGCACCAGTAGCAGCAGCTAGCAGCAGCAGCAGCAGCAACTTCGACTGCAGCTCCTTCCCTTCACTTCTTCTTCTTCCTCCAGCTCCCTAGGGTCGAGTGTGGGGTATATTTCCTAAACTTACTCCCTAGTTTACTTGTTTAGTGTAGTTTTGCTTCGGTTAGTGGTTTTTGGTGCGATTTAGTGCGATATGTGGTGTTTAGTGAGAGCCTTGGCCAAGTGATGTGTGTTGTGGTATTAGTAAGTTGATAGAGTGTTGTTAAGGCCGTTTTAACCCAGCTTAAACCCCAATTGCACTAAAATACCACCAGATCCCTATTTGATGCAAATTCATCGTTTTTAAGCAAAATTTGAGTTTCTGAAAACTGCTATCGACCCTGTGAGTTCAGAATAATTTTGAGAAGACTGCAGTATAGTGGTTAGGTACTGATACCCCAGGTAGAACCCGACCCCCTTTCTTCACGTTTAGGCCGCCGGAATATTCGATCTGGCCGCAATTTGCGGCCAGATGGGGAGGGTTTGGGTTGGGGTTTGGTCCTATGGGTGTCTGCTGCTATGTATAGTTTTGTGATATACATATTTTTGTAATTTAAGTTCTGTATAAAAATCTGGGACTAAATACCTGTTTTCCGCATTTCTAAAATCTTCGCGACACGCGTGATACGTGTGTAGGTTTGGGGTTTCTGCGTATCGCGACGCGTCAGGGTATTTTCTGGCGCGTGATCACACGTTTTAGCATATCGCGCACACGCGCGATTGGTTTACGACACGGGTGTCTAGTTGGACCGTAATATCACGTTTTTGTGAAATTGAGCTTATGTGTGATATATGTTATGTGATTCTAGGTTCGCAGGCGGGTGAGACGGACGCTGCGAAGAAGGGCAAGCAAGTCGTCGGCTACACTTAGCGCGAGACTTCGGTGAGTAGATTTCACATCTACGGGGATATCGCCCGCATGGCGTTATGCGTCAGGGCTGATAGGACCTTATTATTATATGTTGCATTTACCTCATGGACTGTCATTTCATATTGCATTCCCTGCTATATATATGCTTAGAATTGATAGAACACCGCACTATTACTAACGGTTTATGTTGCACGAGCACTAATCTGCATGCTACACACGCACCGTTAGTAATTGCCATGACACACTCACTGTAGAACTGGAATGATTATATTGCTGTAGTTCATTTCATATATGATTCGATATGACTTTCATGGAAATTGGGAGCCGCATGATATCTTTAAAAACGGAATCTAATTTTAAAAGCGGTTTTCCCTTATACCTATATCATGGATTGATGTACATAGCACATCGCATTGGATTTACTTCTTGGTGTTGGATTTTCATGTGATTTCTGATTTTTGAGGACCGTGGGATTTTAAAGAAAAGATGCACTATTTGAAAACCCGGTTTCTCGTGATATGATATTTTGGTGCGTCGTTTTCTCGGTGCTGAGACGTGTGCTTGAAACCCGATTCGAGGAGATGGATGATCCGTTTGCGGGTTCTTGGTGGACCCGGTATGGTTCCTCGGGGCGAGAAATGTTTTTCGTGGAGTAGACGATGAGCCTGGCAGGGTGGCGAGTACCTACCGGTGATTGGTTGGACCTGGCGGTTATCCGGAGGATACTGACCAGAGTCGAGAGATGGATGCGGGATGATCCGTACTGCCGGGGCCGAGGGCCGATACCGCAGACGGAGCCCGTGGGCTGATCCGGACTGACTGAGCCCGATATATGAGGATTTACGTGTCGATACTGGACACGACTATTTTATGATATTTTGGGTGCCGATGTTGGGCACTCATGATTTCTCAGAGATTTACAGGATTTGAGGGCCGATGGGTGTGCCGGCGCCTGATTTATTTGGGATTTGGGTGTAGTTGTGGGCACCGATTGTTTTCCACGTTGATATTCCGTGTAGATGTTGTTTATCCTGTGCTCAGGATTGATTACCATATATCTCATCCTGTAGTTATTTTACCTGACAGAGCATCTGCATGATTATTGCACATACTGCTTATTTCGCATTGATATCATCTGCTGGCATTTGTTAGAGTAGCGCCATACGTGCATGCTCGCGATTACCTTTATATGTTATCTCTATTCACGAGTTGGCAACTTACCCCCGTTGTGCCACAGTATTTGCAGGTTGCCCTCAGCATAGTCGCGGCAGGCTGTCTTGTGCATCTTTTGGCTACAGATACCACTACAGTTGCGGCGAGAGCTGTTTTGCATTTAGGTGGGTTGTGGTATCTGATTACTTTTATTGTATCATTTTTTGTATCTAGTACTCTCCATCTACCATTTATGTACTGGACTTAGATACTGTGTGAGGACGATGAGGTATATTTTGTATTCTGGTGTCGAGCTCGTGGGAGTCGACTGTTTTTATTTGCAGTTTATATTCTGTGATGTTTACTTATTGCTCATTCTTCGCTATGGCGTCGTATATTACTCTTGTGATGATGGTTTCCGCCGTTGGGCGTGATTGCTCCCGTTTGGGAATGTTTTGTTTCATTATATCTCATTTTACTCATATCCTCTTTTATACCCGGTCCCGGGGCTACTTTTACAAAGGAAATGCTGCCAAAATTATTTAAATGATTAAGTAACTTTAAAAGAACTTATTGAATAATTTAAGGTTTTCTAAATGTTTTAACTAGATGTTTTCAACACTCACTATTTTTTTTAATGGTTTTGATTTCTGGGTTCGGCTTACTTAGTCGCGTTACGCCTGTAGACGTAGCGTGGTTAAGTGCCGGTCACGAGTCGAAATATTCGGGTCGTGACAAAACACCTACGGATGTTACTGTAAAAAGCACTAACCCTAATTCAGCTGTACGGCCGCGGAACTGCCGCGCAAGGCAGGGTATTGCCGCAGTTCCGCGGCCCTTTAAAGGTATTGTGGGCTCGTTTTTCACAGCAATACTTAGAATTCCCTGCTTATTTTTCTGAGTATTTTTAATACAGAAAAAATCAACATTTTAAAAAAATTCCAGAGTGGGGGTGTTTTGCGACGTTTCGGGGTTCGATCGGACTTTAAACTTCGTCTAGACTTCGTCTAAAGCTCTAGCATTGTTTTGATACCACTGTAGGGTTACTAGGCACTGTCACAAGGGTCTATAAGGCATCAACCATGCCCGATTTAAATTTTATACTTGCCGAACAACCCTAACCAAGATCTTAGACTAGAGATTAGGCGAAACAAAGCAAGTAAACAACTTTACTTCTAAGAGTTAGGGATTACAACCTTTGTAGTCCGTTCCTTCACTTCTAAAGCTCCGTGTTGAGGTCCCTTGGCTGCGATCATCGAGTACCCGGACTCAAGAGAGGCTCCATGAAGAGAAAGATGCAAGCTTGCTTCCGATCATCAATAACAAAGATGATCCACCTTGAAGAAACTCAAACCCAAGCTTTTTCTTTGCTAATCAAGTATTAGCAAAGAAAAGACCCTAATCTAAGCGGCTAGAATAGATGAGGATGATGAAGTAGGAATTTAGCTCTCATTTGTTTTCGATTTCTCACTCATTATCATCACTTTGCAAAAAGCTAGAAAGCTTTATCAAGAGGAAGAAGAAGAAGAATCTATTTGTGATGAATAATGAAAATCAAGTAAGGTTAGAAATGCAACCATGGGTTAAGTAAGAATACTTAACCCATGTAGAGATTTAACTATGGTTAAAGGGTTGGGTTGGGTTAAAAAAATATCTTTCCAAAATATAACAAAATATCAAGCTCAAAGTCAAAGCTTCAAGAAGCTTCTTGAAAGCTTAACCCTAATCCAAACCCTAACCATATTTAAACTCCACAAATCATGTTGCATTTATAACCATAACATGTTATAATAGTATATATCACATATACAATATTTATTGTAACAAAATAAAATAATACAATTAACATATATCACATATATATCAATGTATTACCCGAGTGAGAAAAAGAATCTTTAAATGAGCTTATATTAGTTAATGTAATTTAACATATGAAATATATAATTATACATTAAATTATCGAATCAACACTTGATCCGATAATCCGGCTATTTCAGAAATAACCGACTAATATAATCTGTATCCGTTCATCGAATCAACACTTGATCCGATGACCCGGCTATATCACATATACCCGGCCGATATCTCATATCGCGAGAATCTAATACGAGATCACATACACGTATTGTTCTCGGTCCCGCATATATCACATATGTGCTCCTACTCCGTTTTGCCTGAGCCAGGAAACCTCTGTGTAGGACTCTAAAGAATCGTCAATACGCCGGCAGTAGGTGATGATCATATCAAACACCCACAAGCTGAAAGCGGTCAGCTAAACGTAACAGTCACTCTGGTATTGAGCGATCAGAAGATCAACAAGCAAGCCTGTACTTTCTCTCGTGAATCCAATGTTAGTTGTATGTATTCCCTAGAGGCCAGTATTGTACAGATGATGTATATTATATTGGATGCTTGGACATATATATATATGACTTTCTTGCTCGATATGATATTATGCTATCTGGTTGCTCTTTATCTTAACATGTATACTTGTCTCTTTATACTGTCTTATAGTTACATGTTGGTAAAGCCCTTAGGATGTGTACTTGACTACCTGGACTATGATGCGGATCATACTAGTGGGGACATGGTAGTCTATAAGTACATCCTTCAAGGTCCCTAGTCGTGGGTGTAACGAGACAAGGCATCGATATACCAGTGTAGACTAGCGTATACGCTTCTCGACCCATGAGATGGGCGATGGATGATCCTATATCCATTGGTGTTTGACATCAGAGACGGTATACGGGTGCTCAGTGGAGAGTGGGTACACTGGACGGACTCGCCGAGAACTCCCAGATGGTATTATACCTCACGTCAGATGGCAGTTCTCTGGTGATACTTGTGCAGGTTAGTTTGTAGACCCGAGATCGTCATAGAGTCTTGTGTGATTCTTACTGTGCTTTGATTTCCACCTTACCACGTCCATGAGGGCGTGCAAAATGGTGGTTTTTGGGTACAGTCCCGAATCACATGGAGGCAATGAGCGATAGGAGGGGTTTCGTCTCTCCCGGTATTGGGGGTTGATGTTGCACTGTGCTCGATTGGCCGTAACAGGGAAGTCCCTGGCCAGGGCTGATTAGAGATTTACTGGTAAGTGTTACCAGTAGTTTCTCGACCCGTTATGAGCCTCACATCGGCATGACTTATCGGTTATTGGGGTCTGACGTTTACCACCCTTAGACTTGATATGCGACATATCAGACGAGGAGACCGGACTGCGCGGGTAATGCTGCCGGTTGGCTCGACGGGAGTTGTAGCAGGTTCGCTTGTTTTCTTCTGATCACTCATTACCCGGGTGGCCATTACGTTTAGCTGACCGCTTACAGCTTGGAGGTGCTTGATATGATCATCACCCACAACCGGCATATTGACGAGTCTTAGAGTCCCACAAAGGAGTTACCTAGTCCAGGCGAAACATTATGGTGCGCGTATGCGATATGCGCATGGACCCGGTTAAAATGCGCGTATGAGATACCGTATATTAACCGGGCGGCTTGCTTTTGGTTAGGGTCGTATGTGATATGGCCGGATTGATAAATCAAGTGTTGATTTATCATTTAACCATTAGATTCTCACTGGGAATCCTTTCTTGTAACATTAGATGTATGCATGCATGTATGCATTCCTTATTGATTCATGCACATATGGATGTGCATGCACACATACATACATACATACATCATCCTTCATGGTTGCTTACACATAGAAAATGGTGGCAATATAAGATTCACACCATGGTTTAATATATATGAATTATCATTGCATTTGATTTAAAACAAAAAGGAAAAGAAAAGGATAATTCATGGAAGCTTTCTACACACTTCTTGACCTAACCATGCTCACCTAACTCTTAACCTTGGATTAAACTTTCTTTTGTGTTTTAAACTCAAATACAATAAGATATACTTATTATTTAACTATGGTATGATATGAAGAGTGGAAAATATATATGTTTACTTTTTCCATTTTTCATATGAGATGACTTTTCTCTTCTTCACAAAAAGGCCATCATCTTCTTCAACCTTGATCTCTTGCTCTCTAGAATTTTCAAGTGAGCAAAATACTCAACAAGATAGGATTTTGAAGTGAAAAAGAGAACCACAACACCATTCTACACAAGTCTAGCCCACTTGTTTAGAGTGTTAGGTTCATTTCATTCTCTTGATCGAGTGAAGTCGCAAGTTTGGACAAATCGGATTCCGGGTGGATCATCGTGGACCTAGAGGAGTTCAAGCGGAATTTTTACAAACCCCAAGTAGCCGAGGAGTCTAGCGTAGGGAGCTACAAAGGTTGTACTCTCAAAACCCTAGCTTTTCTTGCTTGTGAAGATGTGCAAAGTTTTGAAACCCTAATTTTTCTAGGAACGATTCAATGTATGCTTACTTAGCACCCAAAAATTCCATCTTTGGTACATGTGATGCTTCCAAACCATTCTTGAGGTGCTAGGTTAACCCAACATCCAAGCAGTAACACTCCCGTACAGTCCGATCTCTTCGTCTAATATGTCGCATATCTCGTCTAGGGGTGGTAAACGTCAGACCCCAGTAGCTTGATAAGTCGTATCGATATGAGATCCATAACAGTTCGAGAAACTACTGATAACACTTACCAGTAAATCTCAGTACCCCTGGCCAGGGATTTCCAGTTATAGCCAATCTAACACAGCGCAACATCAACTCCCTATACCGGGAGAGACGAATCCCCTCTTATCGCTCATTGCCTCCATGTGATTCGGGACTGTACCCAAAAGCCACCGTTTTGCACGCCCTAATGGACGTGGTAAGGTGGAAATCAAAGCACAGTGGGAATCCCACAAGACTCTATGATGATCTCGGGTCTACAGACTAACATGTACCAGTGTCACCAGAGAACTGCCATCTGACGTGAAGTATAATACCATCTGGGAATTCTCGGCGAGTCCGTCCAGTGTACCCAGTCTTCACTGAGCACCCGTATACCTCTCTGATGTCAAACACCAATGGATATGGGATCATCCATCGCCCATCATATGGGTCAAGAAGCGCATACGCTGGTCTATTCTGGAGTATCGATGCCCTGTCTCGGTACTCCTACGACTAGGAACATTTGAAGGATGTACTTGACGACTACTTTGTCCCCACTATTATGATCTGCATCATAGTCCTGGTAGTCAAGTACTCATCCTAAGGGCTTTATCAACATGTAACATAGAGACAATCATAGTACATGTTAAGATAAAGAGCAACCAGATAGCATACTATCATGTCGAGCAAGAATGTCCTACCTATATATATCCAAGCATCCACTACAATATACATCGTATGTACAGTAATGGCCTCTTGGGCATACGTATAACTAACATCATACACCCGATTCGATTAGCAGGATGAACCGTTTGTGGGTGCATGGTGGACCCGGTGCGGTAGACTGGGGCAAGATGGTCGCAGATGATGGCGTTGAGCCTGGCATGGGAGCACTATCGACCAGAGATTGTATTGTGACTCGATGGATATCCAGAGGATACCGATCGGAGTATAGGTCAGTCCGGATAGTCGGAGCCTGAGGTTTTGAGATTTGATGATATGTGCCAGTCCGGATAGCCAGAGCCCTAGATATTGAGATTCGAGGACACAGGCCAGTACGGATTGCCGGATGCTGAGATATTGAGATATTGGGATTTATGTTTTGTGTCGATACTTGACACTGATTCTATGTGATTCATTGATGATACCTCGATTTATATATACAGAAATCTCACTAAATTAAGAAAACAGTTTTCTCATTCATGATGTATTCTGTTTACATTATATTGCATTCATACCTCATATTTATGATATGTTTCTAACTAAAACACTGACACGAGAACATATACTTCAGGCTTTATCATTTTGAGGATATATATTTTATGATCCTATTGACCTAGGATTGAGTCACACATACAATTTCTGCTTTGTGATGTTTTCTACTCACGAGTTGGCAACTCACCCCCGTTGTGCCACCGTATCTTGCAGGTTTTGCCATACAGGTTCGTTGCCGCTTTACTGGCACACTGCTCCTTTTCGGGTGATTGCTTTGGTAGGTGGGTTCACTTGCATCGTGACCACCATTATACCTTTTATTTATATTCAGTTGCATCTAGAAACTCCATCAACCAGACTGTATTATTTGATAACCTTAGAAGGCCAGTTGTATATTATTCCGACCTTAAAGTCGCGCTTGTATTATTATGGTTTTCTTGATGATATAAGTTTCCTTTTAAGTTTTGATCCTCGCCCTTCGGTGTTGTATATTATATGGTTTGCGTGATTGTGACAACCAATTGGCGAAGAGCTAGCTCCCGCTTGGGGATGCCTTTATATATATTATGCATGTTGTACCCTTTTGTGGCCATTATTTACAAAGGAAACTCTGCCGAAATTTTTAGAAAAGACTTGATGTTTTAAAAATGGATACTTCGGCATATGTTGTTAAACAATTTGCTTTAAAACTAATCTTTTCCTTCTTTCTTCTTTTAAATGGTTTAGATTTCTGGGATTTTTGGCTTGCTTGAGTTAGATGGGGTCCTATTGACCTCATATGACTCAAGTGCCAGTCACGTGCCATTTCAGGTCGTGACAAAGTTGGAATCAGAGTGCTAGGTTAATCTTGGTTCGAGTCTATGTTTGACTATGCGGAGCCTAGGGCGTTTGTATATATACAGAACCTAGGCTTGACCTTACAGAATATAGACTTAGTCGAGGGGGTATTAGACCCGAAATTTCATCGCGTAGGTTGACCTTGGTTGATGGAGTAGGTGACTTAAGGAGAGTGACGTACCGTGTGTATGTTCTGCGGCATACTTACGATACGCCACTCCGTTTAAGAAGCCTTAGGATGTACATTTCCTTGCACAGCATTATTGTTGGGTTACCTGCAACGACAGCAAGGTTTCGGGAGGCATCGTCCATGCCAAGTTCAAATTTTTGCCATTATAGATAACCCTAACACAGAATCTTTAACTAGAGAATCAAACTAAACTAACATGTTAACAACTTAACATCTAAGAGAGGCTCCATGAAGATCCGGGTTGAGCTCCCTTTGCTGTGATCATCATGCTACCAGACTCTAGAGAGGCTCCATGAAGATAATGATGCATCCTTGCTAGTAATCTTCAAAATCCAAGATAATCTACCATGAAGAATCACAAACCCAAGCTCTCTCTTCACTAATGAGGTATTAGTGAAGTGAACACCCCAATCTATAGTGTCTAGAATAGATGAGGATGATGAAGTAGGAATTTAGCTCTCTTTTGTTATCTTTTTCTCTCAATCTTTCATCACAAAAGAAAATTCTAGCAAGCTTTTTTCAAGAGCAAGAAGAAGATGAAGAAGTGTTGTGATGAAAGAATAATGAATTATTGTTGAGATTAGAAATGCAACCATAGTTAGATATTTGTTATAGCTAACTCATGTATAGAATAAACCATAGGCTAGGGTTAAAGCGAGGTTAACAAATATCAAGGATAAAACAAAGAGGGTGGACTTTGTCAAAGAAACATGAAGCTTCTCCAAAACTTATCCATCCAAATAAGAATTAAACTTAAAAGAAAATGTTAACCCAAATTTAAACCCTAGCATGGTTTAATCTCTAAACCCTAGTTGCATGTGTAACCCTAACATGTTACAATATAATATATCACATATATAATATATAATCTAACAAAGCAAAATAATACAATCAACATATATCACATATACATCAATGTATCATCAGGTGAGAAAAAGAATCTTTAAGTGAGCTTATATTAGTTAATGTAATGTAATATATCACATATATAATTATACATTAAATTATCGAATTTCTCTTGATCCGATAATTCGGCTATATTACATATAACCGACTAATATAACATGTATCTATTCATCGAATCAACACTTGATCCGATGACCCGGCTATATCACATATACCCGGCCGATATCTCATATCGCGAGAATCAAATACGGTATCACATACACGTATTATTCTCGGTCCCGCACATATCGCATACGTGCTCCTACTCCGTTTTACCTGAGCCAGGAAACCTCTGTGTAGGACTCTAAAGAATCGTCAATACGCCGGCAGTAGGTGATGATCATATCAAACACCCACAAGCTGCAAGCGGTCAGCTAAACGTAATAGCCACCTAGATATTGAGCGATCCGAAGATCAACAAGCAAGCCTGTATACACTCCTGTGAATCCAATCAGTAACACTCCCGTACAGTCCGGTCTCTTCGTCTAATATGTTGCATATCCAGTTTAGGGCTAGTAAACGTCAGACCCCAGTAACCGATAATTCGTGTCGATGTGAGGCTCATAACGGGTTGAGAAACTAATGATAACACATACCAGTAGGTCTCTATATCAACCCTGGCCAGGGACTTCCAGTTATAGCAAATTGAGCATAGCGCAACATCAACTCCCAATATTGGGAGAGACGAAACCCCTCCTATCGCTCATTGCCTCCATGTGATTTAGGACTGTACCAAAATGCCACCATTTTGCACGTTCTCATGAACGTGTTAAGGAGGAAATCAAAGCACAGTGGGAATCACACAAGACTCTATGACGATCTCGGGTCTACATACTAACCTGTACCAGTGTCACCGGAGAACTGCTATCTGACGATGGGTATAATACCATCTAGGAGTTCTCGGCGAGTCCGTTCAGTGTACCCAGTCTCCACTGAGCACCCGTACACCATCTTTGCTGTCAAACACCAATGAATATGGGATCATCCATCGCCCATCGTATGGGTCAAGACGCGTATACGCTAGTCTACTCTGGAGTATCGATGCCCTATCTCGATACACCATCGACTAGGAATAGTTATATGATGTACTCTTGGACTACCCTGGCCCTACTATTATGATCTGCATCATAGTCCCAGTAGCCGAGTACATATCCTAAGGGCTTTATCAACATGTGAGAGCAAGACAGTAAACCAAAACGAGTCAACATGTTAACACAAAGTGTAACCAAATAGCATACTATCATGTCGAGAAAGAAAGTCCTCTCTATATATATCCAAGCATCCACTATAATATACATCATATGTATAACAATGACCTCTAGGGCATATATATAACTAACAATCTCCCACTTGCACTAAGGCCAGCTGTTGTATTATCTTATACCCAACATCTTGAAGAGTCTCTCAAATTGTATCTTGGGTATGGCCTTCGTGAGTAGATCCGCAGTGTTGTCCTTCGTGTCAACTCTCCTGACCTCGATCTCTCGGCGATCGACTATCTCCCGGATCAGGTGATACCGCCTCAGAATATGCCTAGATCTCTGATGGGACCTGGGTTCCTTAGCCAAAACCACAGCTCCATTGTTATCACAATAAAAAGTTATTGGATGCTCAATGGATGGAACCACACCAAGTTCAGTGATGAACTTCTTCATCCAAACAACCTCTTTGGCAGCATCGTTGACAGCGATGTATTCAGCCTCCATCGTCAAGTCTGCCACAGTTTCTTGCTTGGAACTCTTCAAACAAACCACCCCTCCATTCAGGGTAAAGACAAATCCCGAGTGCGACATAGAGTCGTCTTTATTACTTTGGATGCTTGAATCGTTAAAGGACTCCACCTGGAGTTCTCCGTTACCATACACCAAGAAATCTCCTTAGTCCTTCTCAAGTACTTGAGAATGTTCTTCAGAGCAGTCTAGTGACTCTCTCCAGGATCTGCTTGATACCTACCCACTACACTTAGTGAGTATGCTACATCGGTTCTAGTACATTGCATCGCGTTGATTGTTAGCGATTCTGCGTGTTCAAGTTTTAGTTTAAATACCGCAATCAAGACGGTTTCTCTTGTAGCTAGCCGGTTGAGCACGGGTCGTCCGCAGGGAGATGGGAGTCTTTTTCAATGTGTTTTAACGAGTTAAGTCCGAGAGTTTAGATTTGTTTGTGATTATCTAAGTGTTAAGTTGATATTTAAAGAGAGCTTGTTAGGGTCAGGATTAGGTTAGTTTGAGTTAGGAGTCTCCACATCTTTCGTTGCCCCTCTTAATATCGGTGTTACGGTAATCGGCAACAACGGGGATTAGCACGACTAGGAAGGAACTTGCGAGTATAAGCTAGGCTTTCCAACGCATAAGTTCTTCTTTTTGGTGCTTGTCCGTCCGTTCTTGGCACTTAGCCATAACCTCCGGTTAATTCAACCACAACCGGTCTTACTACGGAATCACCGCTATCATGTAGGATAGGGTGCCGTAAGGAGCGGATTGTGGTTCAATTAACGGGAGTCGATTTAAGCTGTTGGGCAAGGAAAGAGTGAGAGAGATTTCCTTCTCTCAAACTTCCTTTATCCTACCCTAACAAGTATGAACTACTCACACATCATGATACGGAAAAATAAAACAAAACAAAAGAGGAAGATAGAAAGAAAGAGATTAGAAGATAACGACTAGCTATTTGCGACCTCACCTTGGCGAGGATCGAGCGTAAGCATCATGGTCATATTAAGGATAAAGAAAAAAGAAGAAGAAAGAAACAACAAGAAATAACAACAACTAGTTAACAAATTAAAATTACAATAATTATAGAAAAAGCAAGACAAGCATGATAATAAAATGATCTTCTTTATTCACCATTCTTCACTCACCAAGCTCATTACAAGTTTTAATGGAGAAGAGATGAGAAGAGAAAGAAGAAACACAACTAAACCTTACAAAAAAGAATACAAGATTAAGGACCCTTTCCTTCTCAAAGTTCTGGGCTATTTATAGGCTGGAGAATGGAAATCTAGGGCAACCACCAGAACACATATGAAAAGACCCAAATACCCCCCAAAGCCCATGCTCTGACTCCACAGAGTGGCCCCGGATCCGCGGCCTAAGCCTCCCTATGCCGCGGATCCGCCGCACTCTGGTGGAGTTAGGGCATGGAATTTTTGGTGCTTCCCTGGTTTGCTGTGTACTTTATTCTGGCATATGTATTTTCTCAAATTGTCTTCACGATTTTTCCAGAATTTCTGTTGAGGGAAAGGTGGTCTTTTTGTGAATGTTTTTGTCATGATTGCCTCGAGCTCCACGTAGATTTCTTGGTTATTGTGCTGCCATTGAGCCTTGTGCATGAAAACGACATTGATTTGACATTTTGTCTCTTAAACTGGTATCTGGCAACATACGGATGAAGAGCGGAGACCGTGTTTTCTCAGTGGTTGGCAGGAACCCGGATTTTGTCGTGTTTTCTATGAATTTCACCGTTTTAGAACCGAGAACCTGTATCCTGCATTTTACTAGCAAACACGGCTCAAGAGTATCTACCGATAAGCAATGTGATAAAAATTGGGCGGTATGAAAATGCAAAAATCTGATATGAACAAATATCCCCAAACTTATCATTTGCTCGTCCCGAGCAAAGCCATTTTATTCACAAAAAATTTCCTAACCTCACTTTCGCAGGGAACGCGATTGCACTGAGCATGTGCAACAAGCCGTTAAACCTCTAGGTGTCCCTAGTAGGAGGTGTGTTGTCTCCTGAGGGTTTTCAGCGGATACTACCCAAAAAATCCGGTCAAGTTGGTTTTGTAAAATAACTAAGATTCAAACCCTAAAGTTGTGTTTTAGAAAATAACAATTCTATAATCCTAAGTCTAGATCATCGAACCTTTATTTTTCACACCTCACTTCTTATTTAACTACAGATTTTATATGTCTTTACGTGCAGTGCAAATAGTGTCGCTAAGTTCCAGAAGGATCGATTAAAGTCATCATGTCGCACACTAAAGCCTAGATAACAATTTTAAAAGGATCACATAAGTTTTATAAAGAGTTAAGCATTTTTCAAGTTTCGTTTTCTAGTAAAGTTTCAACTTCAGAATTTCTATTTTCCCTAACAGGAAACTAGGTCTTATTCTTCACTCCACCTTTTTCTTGTTTTCATTTCATACACACCTCTGTGAACGTGCAATAGTCTTTATCATAGAGTAAAACCTTCATATCTCCGCTAAAATTTTTTTTTTAAAAGTCTGTCTTTTATCAAGATTATTCTCACACAAAGAACCGTTAGAAATTCTAACTCGGAGAGAACACTTGCTTGACTTTGTTTTAATCTGGACTTTCTAGGCTTCTTAGCGAGCTTTGGGCCAATGCACCCAAACCAGTTGGTTTTAGGGCATTAGGTGTAGAAACACACCAGCGGACTTAATTACTCAAGTTACCTAGGTCAAAAAACAAAAGACAGTTTGGCATGAAAATCAGATGATTTAATACGAATGGAGACATAACCAGCAGTTCAATTATTTTTTTTTGGATAAAAGACGTGTTTAGTGGGTTCGGTGTGTAATCATTCCAATCAAGTTTCAGATGGGTTATTTTTCAGACTTAGTTCCAATTATGGCATCAATAATATTCCTTCATATTCGCTTTACTTCATAAACTATTCTTGACATTACTTATTTCAGAACAAACCTATTTGATCCTCAGAAAATCATTTATCTGTTTAAAAGTTTTTTTTTTAAACATAAAAGACTTGTCATTTAATTTCCAAAAACTCATGACACGTGTAGTGTGATGTAAAGACGTATATCAGCTATAGTTAACTTCAAAGGAGAGTTATCTTACAGGTTTTCAAAATCTAAACATAAGATTTAGTTATTCCTATTTTTTCAAACAAAAACCGTCGAAATGTTGAATCAGAGTTCTTCCACAAGCTAACTTGACAAAAAAGTTTTTATATATTTTTTTAGAAAATTTTCAGATTTTTATGGATTTTATGGATTTTAATATGCAGATGCAAAATATACACATGAATGCGAAGGTAAGAAATGCGTACCGAGCGTACCCCCAAACTTAAACTGGACAGTGTCCTCACTGTCGTTGTATGAAGAGATCATTTGAGCGGTCAAAACTGTCGGTTAGCGATACACAAATTTTTTGTTTTTGTTTTTAAAGATAAAGAATATACACAAATATATACAAAATGATTTGTACATACCCCCAAACTTATTTGGAACAGTGTCCACTGTTCTTGGCTGGATAACCGAAGTTTGGAGGTAGGCAGAGGAAGATCATTCAGGGTAAACCGGCTCCTGTAAGAACAGGAGCTCCTCTGTTGGTTCGGCGCTAAGGTACGGTTTGCATCGGTGTCCGTTCAATTTGAAAAATGAACCGTCCTTTGGATTTTCCAAATCCACAGCGCCCTGCGGATACACATTCCGCACAAAATACGGTCCTTTCCAGCGAGATCTGAGCTTTCCTGGATGGAAGTGTAGTCGGGTGTCGTAAAGCAGTACCTGCTGACCAGGTACGATGGTTTTGCGCAAAAGTTGTTTATCGTGAAACACCTTCGTTCGGTTCTTAACGACAACCGCGTTATCGTAAGCCTCATCCCTAAGCTCGCTCAGTTCGTTCAACTGCAGCTTCCGATGGCTGCCCGCATCCTCGAGAGACAGATTCAGCTCCTTTATCTCCCAAAATGCGCGATGCTCTATTTCGACAGGTAGGTGGCAGGCTTTTCCGTACACAAGCCGATAGGGAGACATGCCAAGGTCGGTCTTATAAGCGGTTCGAAATGCCCAAAGGGCATCAGTGAGTTTCAGCGACCAATCCTTACGGTTCTTGGAAACCGTCTTCTCCAGTATCTGCTTGATTTGCCGATTTGAAACTTCGGCCTGCCCGCAGGTTTGGGGGTGGTAGGGCGTAGAGAGCTTATGATTAATGGAGTATTTCCGCATCAAGGCTTCGAAAGTTTTATTGCAGAAATGACTTCCATTGTCGCTAATGATTGCTCGGGGGTGCCCAAAACGAGAAAAAATGTTTTCTTTAAGGAACCTAACGACAACCTTGTTGTCGTTAGTCCGGCTGGGCACAGCCTCGACCCATTTAGAGACGTAATCAACAGCGAGAAGGATGTACAAGTTCCCGAAAGAGCTGGGAAACGGCCCTATGAAATCTATCCCCCAAACATCGAAAATCTCCACAACCAAGATCGGTTGGAGCGACATCTCGTTCCTCCGGGATATCCGGCCCATGTGTTGGCACCGGGAGCAAGTCTTGCAATAGTCGTGAGCGTCTTTGAAGAGTTGTGGCCAGTAGAAACCACATTGCAAGATCTTCTCAGCTGTCTTTCTGGGCCCAAAATGCCCGCCACACGCTTGATCGTGGCAAAATGACAGCACACTCTTGAATTCCTCGTCAGGGACACACCGACGAATAATCTGGTCGGGACAGTACTTGAACAGATAGGGTTCGTCCCAGTAAAAGTGTCTTACTTGGGATAAGAAGCGAAGTCTGTCCTGACTTGACCATTCGGTCGGTAGTAATCCCGTGGCCAAATAGTTCACAATATCTGCGAACCAGGGTTCGCAAGATACTGTCAAGAGCTGTTCATCCGGGAAAACGTCGTTGATTGGAATTGGAAGCGAAGTCGAAGAAGGAAGTCGTGAGAGATGGTCGGCAACTACGTTTTCACATCCTCGTTTGTCTTTAATGACAAGGTCAAACTCTTGAAGCAAGATGATCCAACGTATTAACCGAGATTTTGCATCTTTCTTCGCAAAAAGATGGCGCAGAGCAGAATGGTCCGTGTAGACAATGACTGAAGAGCTGATGAGGTAGGGCCTGAACTTTTCTAAAGCAAATACAACAGCTAAGAATTCCTTCTCAGTTGTTGTATAATTGAGTTGGGCGTCGTTCAGGGTTCGGCTCGCATAATAGATTACGTGCAGCATCTTGTTGATGTGTTGTCCAAGGACAGCACCGATGGCAAAGTCGGATGCATCGCACATAATCTAAAATGGGTGTGTCCAATCAGGTGAGGAAAGAACGGGAGCAGAAGTGAGTGAGCGTTTCAATGACTCGAATGCAGTCATACAACTCGAGTTGAAGTCGAATGGCGTGTCCTTGGCCAGCAAAAGAGTCAAGGGCCTAGCAATCTTGCTAAAGTCCTTGATGAACCGTCTATAGAAACCGGCATGGCCAAGGAAGGCTCGGATATCTCTGACGCATCGGGGAGGAGGCAGATTGGAAATGACCTCAATCTTTGCTTTGTCAACCTCTATGCCATTTTGCGAGATGATATGTCCTAAGACAATACCTTTTCGCACCATGAAGTGGCATTTCTCCCAGTTCAAAGTGAGATTCTTGTCCTTACATCGGGTAAGGACAGCGTCAAGATGCAGCAAACACTCGTTGAAGGAGTCGCCGAAGATGGAAAAGTCATCCATGAAAATCTCCAGAAATATTTCCACCATGTCTGAGAAGATACCCATCATACACCGCTGGAAGGTAGCGGGCGCATTGCATAACCCAAAGGGCATGCGACGATATGCAAACGTGCCGAAAGGATAAGTGAAAGTGGTCTTGTCCTGGTCTTTTTCGGCGATGGGAATTTGATTATAGCCGGAGTAGCCATCAAGAAAGCAGTAGTACTCGTGTCCGGCCAATCGTTCAAGCATCTGGTCAATGAAAGGTAGCGGAAAGTGGTCTTTCCGCGTTGCGGCGTTGAGTTTTCTGTAATCAATGCATACTCGCCACCCAGTTTGGGTGCGAGTAGGGATTAATTCGTTCGCCTCGTTGGTTATGACCGTGATGCCCGACTTCTTGGTGACAACAAGAATGGGGCTAACCCACTGGCTATCAGAGATAGGGTAAATGATACCACTATCTAGACATTTTACGATCTCCTTCTTCACAGCCTCTTTCATGACTGGATTGAGACGTCTTTGTGGATCCTGGGCTGGTTTGGCATCATCCATTAGATGAATGTGATGCTCAACAATTAGGGGACTAATCCCCTTGATGTCCGCCATAGACCAGCCAAAAGCTTGCCTGTTGCTGTGCAAGGCCGCGAGAAGGGCTTTCTCTTGCTCTGGAGCTAGAGAAGCCGAAATGATGACAGGGAGGGTCTCGTTCTCACCTAAGTAAGAGTACTCAAGGTGAGATGGCAAAGGCTTGAGTTCGAGCGTTGGAGGTGAAACGATGGAAGGCAAGATTGGTGCAAAGGTCTCGAACTCAAAGGACTCCAGCAAAGGTTCAAAACGAGTGTAGGCAACCGAGTTGGATGGTTCAGGTAACTCATCCGGAAAGTCGAAGGATTCAAACTCGGGTTGTGCGCGGCTAAGATCGTTCGAGAACGTGAAACACTCGTAGTCGTTGTCGGGCGCAGAAACAGCAGCAGGTTCGAAGAGAAACGCACTGTGGCGTCAAGATTATCGTGATCAAACAGAAACTCCTCGAATTCACACTCTTCTGGGGTGATCTCCTGGATCGAGCAGACGTCCAGTATATGAGCATTAGGTTCGGCGGGCTGATTCCCCAACCTAAAAATGTTGAGTTCAATCGTCATATTTCCAAAAGAGAGGTTCATCGAACCATTGCGACAATTGATCACAGCATTTGAGGTTGCGAGAAATGGGCGACCGAGTATCACCAGAATTTGATTCCGGGGGTTAGCTACAGGCTGTGTATCTAAGACAATGAAGTCAACGGGGAATATGAAGTCCCCGACTTTTATTAACACATCCTCTAGCTCACCCCTAGGATGGGTGATCGATCGGTCGGCCATTTGGAGAGTGCAGTGCGTGGGTTTCAGCTCTCCGACGCCTAATTGCTCGTATACTGAATACAGAAGCAGGTTAACACTGGCACCAAGATCTAATAGTGCGGGGTTGATGTTCTTATCCCCAATAGTAATTGAAATCGTAGGACAGCCAGGGTCCTTCCATTTTTGTGGTAAAGATTGGGTAAGGGCATCACTCATAGCACTAGCCAAGAAAACTTTCTTGGGTACCTGAGACTTCATCTTTTTCGTGCACAAGTCCTTTAAGATTTTCGCGTAGGACGGGACTTGTTGGACAGCATCTAAAAGAGGAATGTTAATGTTAACCTGCTTAAATAACTCCAGAATCTTCTCCATTTGAGGATTTTGTTTATTAGACCTCAACCGGTTTGGAAATGGAACATTTTGAAAATTGGTTGAGTCTAATGCTGGAGGAGGAGATTGTGGAGTTGGAACGGATCCCAGAATAGGTGTCTTCGTGGAGTGAGAAGTGGGTCCGTTCAGAGCAGAAGAAGAGGGAGGGGAGCCTTGTGAAGAACGGAGAATAGGCTCAGAAGACGAATAAGAAGAAGAAGAAGAAGAAGAAGAAGAAGCGGCCGGGGTGTCATCATTGATCCGTTTGCCAATGTTGTTTTGCAGCATCCTCCCCGATCTCAGTGTGGTCATGGCACTCACATTATGGTTTTGTTGTTCAAGAGCAACATGTGCATTATGTGGGTGACCGGGATTTGGAAGTGGCTGGGACGGGAGCTTCCCCTTTTCTCGCTCGCTTAAGGCCGCGTTCAGCTGTGCAATCTGGGCCTCGATGGTCTTGATGCTTTGCCCGTGTGCGGCAGTGTGTTGCACTGAAGATTGAATGGAAGACTGGATGTTGGCGGTGGATTGAGTCGATTGTTTAACAAACGCCTCCAGACTTCGTTCGAGCGAGGAAACCTTATCGTTGTTTGACGGAACAAAGTTGTTTGGTGGAAAAGAATTGTTGGGTGCAAAGTTGTTCGTCGGATTTTGGAAAGGTTGGGGTTGGAAGGGCTGCTGATATTGATGTTGAGTTTGTTGTTGCGCTTGTTGTTGCAGCGGAGGGGCCCTTTGGAAATTGTTGCCCTGGAATTGATTCTGATTCTGATTCCAGGCGAAATTGGGGTGGTTCCTCCTACCGGGATTGTAGGTGGAAGAGTATGGATCATTCCTTGGTCTTTGCTGGAATGCAGCATTAACCTGATCCTGTCCTTGCGAGGGTGGATTGTAAGGACACTCTTCGGTCAAGTGGGAAGGATCGGAACAACAAGCGCAAATGGTACGGAGGGGGAGAACAGGGGCAGGAGCAGAAAATTTGCTCTCTATCGCTTCAAGCTTTCTTATTATTGCAGCCATTTCAGCTTTCATCGCAATAGAGACATCAAGTTGGTGGATTCCTACCCTAGACTGACCGGTAGAAGTGGAGGTAGAAGAAGAAGAATTCGGTCTGGTGCTCTCCCATTGTAGCGTTTGCTCCGCAAGGTCGTCAAAGAATTGCCACGCTTCCTCGTCAGATTTCGATAGGAAGTGGCCCTGACAGATGGTTTCCAACAACTGCTTCGTTGCTGGGTTCAGTCCCTCGTATAAGGTTTGGCAAAGTTGCCATTTCTCTATACCGTGGTGAGGACACTGAACAAGAAGGTCTTTGTATCGGTCAAAGCACTTCCAGAAGGGTTCAGAAGGAAGCTGGGAGAATTGGTTGATTTCATTTCGAATCCTTGCGGTTTTATGATTCGGATAGAATTTTTTCAGAAATGCTTTAAAAAACTCGTCCCAGCTGGTGATTGAGTGGGAAGCGGTGCTATACAGCCATTTTTCAGCAAGATCGCATAAAGTGAACGGAATGACCCGTAGACGTATAGCATCGTCCGACAGCTGGGTGGTTTTCATCATGGCACAGACGTTTTGAAATTTGTTGATGAAGATATAGGCATCTTCAGATTCAAGCCCATGAAAATGTGGAAGCATGTTGATGAAGTGGGGCTTAATTTCAAAGTTGTCCCCATTGGCCGGAGGAAGAGAAAGGCAGGTGGGAAGTGCAGAACGGGTGGGATAGAAACGATCCTGGAGCACGATTCGCTGCGGCGCTAAAACAGGCGGTAGTGGTGGGATATTGGTCTCCGTAGGAGGTGGAGCCAATCCAGGGGTGGTCAAAGAGATGTTCGGATTAAATCCAGATATCGCGGAAGAAGAGGTTGGTGAAGGTGAAGGCGAAGATGTATGAACAGAATTCCGGTCAACGTCGGAGTTGGCCGGCAAAGGAAAGGGTGAAAGAGGAGTGGACGGAGTATCGACTTCGGAGTTGATCGCGTAGTCGGTAGCGACTAACGTAACGCGGACTAGACGGGCGCTAGTGTCCCGAGTCCAAGCGGACATACACTAAACGAGTTTAGTATAGTCAAAGCGGAGAAGGTGAGGGTAAGAAACGTCAATGGAGAAAGGCGATGGGTGGTGGGTGAAAATGGATTTGGCGACAAAGGGCAAGTTTTTATAAAAGTTTTTGATTTTTTCAATTTTTTTTTGTTTTCAGAAAGAGATTTACAGAAATATGTACGGATATACGGCTTAAGCAATCACAAACAAGATATGCACAATCACACCTAGATCTAGGGTAACCTAGGTCTACTAGACCTGCTCCTGAACTTGATTGTCGAAGTTAAACAGTGTCGAGAAACGGGCTTAAAAATACACTGATCACGAGGCCAGGTAAGTGCAGAGATAAGGGGAGGTTGTCCAACGCTTTCGCGAAGTTCCTTAATTAAATAACCCTTTCTCTTTCGGCGGTTGCGCCTTTAACACTTTCTTAGACACCCCGTAAACAATATACCGTTAAGCGAGGTTCTAAACACGGTTTATCTTCTCCTAATGAGCGCGAAGTCCTTAGGGCTGAAGTCTAGTATTTTTTAATTTACAATGGACAATGCATATGCTTTTGTGATTTTTGGGGTCCTGGGATGGGTGATCAAATCCCCACCCAATCTGGATTGGTTTCAAGCCCCTTAAGTCCGTATTAAAGAAATGCAAAGCAGTAACAAATCAACTGCAAACAATTTTTATTTGCGGCGCAAAGAATCCTGCACAAGAACAGTTTATTGGAAGGGGGAGAAGAGTTTGCGCAAAGAAATCTGCAGAAAACACAATTTATTAGAGTCCAGAGGAGTGGGAAAGGAGCAAGGAACACTTACAGGGATTTTGAGATGCAGAGGGCACCAAATGGCCGCGGTTCCGCGGCCTAAGCTTCCTTATGCCGCGGATCCGCGACAGGAACAGGGGATTGGGACTTCAGGTTTGGTGCAGGTGCTGTTCTGGGACTCCTCTTCTTGTCTGGATGTCCTGAATTTTTATTCACTCACTGTAACTGCTCCAGATTTTTCAGTAGACCGGATGCTTCGTTTTGTCCGTCGCGGTGTAGCCGCGAAATGTGGGTCTATCTTCCCACGTCTTGGGCACTGTACTTGAACTCCGTATTATCCGACGTCTTTGGCGTCGATCTTGAACTTCGTATTTTCCTGCACACTTGCACAAAAGCTAATAAAAAAAAACAACAAGATGGTTTTTTACAAAGTATTTTTTTTTGTTTTTTTCGGTTATATTCACAAGTTAACCCGAAATTACACAAAGAAATAAACTACCGTCTCCCCGGCAACGGCGCCATTTGATTGTTAGCGATTCTGCGTGTTCAAGTTTTAGTTTAAATACCGCAATCAAGACGGTTTCGCTTGTAGCTAGCCGGTTGAGCACGGGTCGTCCGCAGGGAGATGGGAGTCTTTTTCAATGTGTTTTAATGAGTTAAGTCCGAGAGTTCAGATTTGTTCGTGATTATCTAAGTGTTAAGTTGATATTTAAAGAGAGCTTGTTAGGGTTAGGATTAGGTTAGTTTGAGTTAGGAGTCTCCACATCTTTCGTTGCCCCTCTTAATATCGGTGTTACGGTAATCGGCAACAACGGGGATTAGCACGACTAGGAAGGAACTTGCGAGTATAAGCTAGGCTTTCCAACGCATAAGTTCTTCCTTTTGGTGCTTGTCCGTCCGTTCTTGGCTCTTAGCCATAACCTCCGGTTAATTCAACCACAACCGGTCTCACTACGGAATCACCGCTATCATGTAGGATAGGGTGCCGTAAGGAGCGGATTGTGGTTCAATTAACGGGAGTCGATTTAAGCTGTTGGGCAAGGAAAGAGTGAGAGAGATTTCCTTCTCTCAAACTTCCCTTATCCTACCCTAGCAAGTATGAACAACTCACACATCATGATACGGAAAAATAAAACAAAACAAAAGAGGAAGATAGAAAGAAAGAGATTAGAAGATAACGACTAGCTATTTGCGACCTCACCTTGGCGAGGATCGAGCGTAAGCATCATGGTCATATTAAGGATAAAGAAAAAGAGAGAAGAAAGAAACAATAAGAAATAACAACAACTAGTTAACAAATTAAAATTACAATAATTATAGAAAAAGCAAGACAAGCATGATAATAAAATGATCTTCTTTATTCACCATTCTTCACTCACCAAGCTCATTACAAGTTTTAATGGAGAAGAGATGAGAAGAGAAAGAAGAAACACAACTAAACCTTACAAAAAAGAATACAAGATTATGGACCCTTTCCTTCTCAAACTTCTGGGCTATTTATAGGCTGGAGAATGGAAATCTAGGGCAACCACCAGAACACATATGAAAAGACCCAAATACCCCCCAAAGCCCATGCTCTGACTCCACAGAGTGGCCGCGGATCCGCGGCCTAAGTGCGGCGGATCCGCGGCATAGGGAGGCTTAGGCCGCGGATCCGCGGCCTAAGCCTCCCTATGCCGCGGATCCGCCGCACTCTGGTGGAGTTAGGGCATGGAATTTTTGGTGCTTCCCTGGTTTGCTGTGTGCTTTATTCTGGCATATGTATTTTCTCAAATTGTCTTCACGATTTTTCCAGAATTTCTGTTGAGGGAAAGGTGGACTTTTTGTGGATGTTTTTGTCATGATTGCCTCGAGCTCCGCGTAGATTTCTTGGATCTTGTGCTGCCATTGAGCCTTGTGCATGAAAACGACATTGATTTGACATTTTGTCTCTTAAACTGGTATCTGGCAACATACGGATGAAGAGCGGAGACCGTGTTTTCTCAGTGGTTGGCAGGAACCCGGATTTTGTCGTGTTTTTCATGAATTTCACCGTTTTAGAACCGAGAACCTGTATCCTGCATTTTACTAGCAAACACGGCTCAAGAGTATCTACCGATAAGCAATGTGATAAAAATTGGGCGGTATGAAAATGCAAAAATTTGAAATGAACACGCGTACATGATAGAGCCTACTGCCGAAGCATAGGGTATCCCTTGCATGAGAGCTCTCTCCAAATCAGTCTTATGAGACATCTCTTTGGGGAGAGTGAGTCCAGAGATCGTGGGTTGGTTCCCACCCTTGGATTCTTCCATACTAAACCACTTTAGTATGGTGTCAATGTACCTAGATTGGGACGATCCCAATATCCTTTTAGATCTATCTCTATAAATCTTAATCCCCAAAATGCAGGAGGCATCACCTAGATCTTTCATTAAGAATCTATGTGAAAAGAAGAGCTTGATCGAGTGCAGCATAGGAACATCATTTCCTATCAAGAGTATGTCATCCACGAACAATACGTGGAAAAGAACCTTACTCTCTGCAACCTTCTTGTAGATACATGGTTCATCTACGTTCTTGATGAAGTCAAACTCTTTGACTACCACTTCAAAGCAGATATTCCAACTCCGCGATGCTTGCTTTAATTCGTAGAAGGATTTAAGTAGCTAGCACACCTTTCCGCTGGTCCCACTATCTACGAAGCCCTCTGGCTGAGTCATGTACATGCATTCCTCTAAATCACCATTTAGAAAGGCGGACTTCACATCCATTTGACAGATTTCGTAGTCATGGTATGCAGCAATGGCAAGTAGGATCCGGATGGACTTAAGCATAGCCACTGGAGAAAAGGTTTCGTCATAATCCACACCTGGTCGTTGACAAAAACCCTTTGCAACAAGTATAGCTTTGAAAGTCTCAACTTTTCCATGTACACCAAGTTTCTTCTTAAAGATCCATTTGCTCCCAATGGGTTTTACCCCTTCAGGAGCAACTTCCAAAGTCCATACATTGTTGGTGTACATGGATTCCATCTCAGATCGCATTGCATCCAACCACTTCATAGAGTCTCCACGCGTGATGGCCTGCTCGAAGCTAGTCGGGTCATCATCTTCCAAGATGCAATCCTCGCTCCCACCATCAATGAGAAAACCGTAGTATCTCTCAGGTGGATGAGGAACCCTACTAGATCGGTGGAGAGGCTGGAGTTCGTTGGGAACTACTGAATACCCTGGTTCCACCAAATCTTCTGTTGCAGTTTGTGTAGCTCTTCTTCCAGTTCTACCTCATTGCCACTAATTTCTTTTTCAAGAAATTCCTTTTCTAAAAAGGTGGCATGTCGAGAAACAATCACCTTTATTCCTCGCCGTGGTAGAAAAGATATCCATGCGAATGTTTGGGATATCCCACAAACTTGCAAAGAACTGACCGTGCCTCGAGTTTTCCGGATTTTTCCTTTTGACATAGGCCGGACAACCCCATATCTTAACACGTTTAAGACATGGTCTCTTCCCACTATATATCTCATATGGTGTGGTAGGTACAGATTTAGATGGAACTTGATTCAATAGGTTTGCTGCTATCTCAAGCGCATAACTCCAAAAGGAAATAGGCAACTCAGCGGTGTTCATCATAGAGCGCACCATATCTAATAGGGTGCGATTTCTCCATTCCGATACACCGTTGTGCTGTGGTGTATAAGGAGGAGTAAGCTGAGAGAGAATCCCATTCTCTTTTAGATAGCCCAGAAACTCATTTCTTAAGTATTCTCCCCCTCGATCTGATCGAAGGATCTTAATACTTTTACCCGTTTGGTTCTCTACTTCGTGGTTATATTCTCTGAATTTCTCAAAAGCTTCAGACTTGTGCTTCAACAGGAACACATGTCTGTATCTTGAGAGATCATCAATCAATGTAATGAAGTATGAGGAACCATTCCTGGCATGTGTAGACATGGGACCACATACATCACTATGTATCAGTCCTAAGAGTTCCGTAACTCTTTCTCCGTGTCCACTAAACGGAGTTTTGGACAGCTTGCTTTTGAGACATGACTGGGAAGTTTCATAGAATGAAAATTCGAACGGATTCAAATATCCATCCTTGTGTAACTTAGCTAGTCGTGTCGCATTGATATGACCTAGTCTACAATGCCACAAGAAGGATTCGTTCATTTCTGAACTCTTCTACTTGTGTGTGTTTTGTACATTAATAACTGTGGTTTGGTTTAGAACGTATATGCCATTATTTAACGAGCCTGATCCAATCAACTTTTGATTCAGGAAGATGTTCATAACATTATACTGTACTACAAAATTAAATCCTTCTTTACTCAATAAAGAAACTGATATAATATTGCATATCAGGGTCGGAATGTAATAGCATTCGTTCAGAATCAATGTATTACCATTTGGTAATACAAGGTGATATTCGCCAACTGCTTTGGCTGCAACATTTGCATCATTCCCTACTCTTATGGAATGATCACTCTCTCCTAGTTCCCTACCTTTCCGTAGCCCATGTAACATATTACATATATAGGATCCCGATCCGGTATCTAATACCCAGGACGTAGAGTGAACTGAGAAACAGTTCTCGATAACTAACACACCTGAAGATGATGCATCATCATGCTTATTCTTCGTTTGGGCTGCGTGAGAATCCGGATATTCTCCTATTTACTGTTCAGTCTTATAACATTTATAAGAAAGAACGGGACCAACGTTCCCATTCTCAGTATAGTAAGCGGGTTCGGTCAATACATCCATATTATTATCTTGATTAAGGCCTGACATGGTCGCTACCTGGAGAGAGAGAGAGAAGAAAACAGTTTAGCATATGCTCTTGCAAGATTAGATTGGTTATTATCTTATCTAATCCGGATGGCTCCCACTGTTTTCATCAAATCTTCCTTCAAACCCTAAAATGTAATACTAGCCAGGATTAATTACACCTTATAAGTTCGCCAATCTTTCAGCCAGGTCAGTGTTAGTACTTTGAGGGAGGTTCCCCGTGCTTTCGAATGGACATAATTAAAATAAACCTCGTTTTCCCAGAGGCATAACCCCGTTAACATCTTTCTAGACACCTACTTGATTGGCTAATTGTCATGTGTAAAACTCTCCCAGGAGTAACTCTTACTCACAGTGGGTATCAGGATCCAAGTATCTCATAGAAGGTATGCAATCTCATTGCAAATTTCAACACTTAAAATCCCCGATAATGCTTTTACCCCTAACCTCCTATGACCTTGACAAAGGCCAACAAACCATAGGATGCTAGTCAAGTTCAACCCGTCATTTCCCGATTGAATTAAACCCACCCGTACAACCCTTGACAAAGACCAACAAGATGGTACGACTACCCAAATCCAATCGCATCACATGCTTAAACAGATAAGATCTAGCCAGCTACCGCACACTACGCCTTGACAATAGCCAACAAACGCAGCACGAATACTATATAGTCTTTATCTGAAATGACGGAGGGCTACGCAGGTTTTTAAAAAGACCATGAGCGTAATGAACTTGATATCGTTGTAGAAACAAGCGATTTTGAAATGGAGTGTTTTTTAGGCTTTTAATAGTTTCGCTAAAGAGGTCACTCCCGGTGAAGGGATCTCGGCTTTTTCCTTATTGAATAAGGTGTTGGATATTCTACTCGGAATACCGCTATGCAAAGCAAGAACTATAGAAGCAATCAAAAACAAAACCGAGTGAGTTGTAGCATCTTCTAGTTTTGCTAAAGAGGTCACTCCCGGTGAAGGGATCTCGGCTCTTTCCTTATCGAATAAGGTGCTGGATATTCTACAAGGAATACCGCTATGCAAAGCAAAACTAGAGCTACCCTTTTTATAAATTTTATTCTACAACATCTTTTAGGTTTCTTTTTCTTTCATTAATCTCATTAATGAAATCCCATCATTTAAGCTTCCTAAGCATCACAGAAGAAACGAAAATACAACGTATGCTTTTACCATCCACATTCGCCGCTATGTCCCAATATGCACCGTTAGGTTACATAAATAACGGCATACCGGGATAGGACTAGCGCGGGTGTAAAACATAAGCAACGTTTATTATATATCATATATACAATAATAAAGCATTCATCTCAGGCATATAAAATGATCACATCACAGTATATCAGCAGCAGAAGAAACATATGAAATTTTGGATATACTAGGTTGTTCGTGTTTTATTTTGAGCCTGTATAAAACACCGATTCCACAATCGCGATGAATAGCCAAACCCACATCCCTAGACCCCTATGAGAGCAGCAAGCAACCCTGCCAATTGTAGGGTTAGGAGACCCGGTCTCGACTCCTCGAGAAGGCGTCCCACTGGACCCTAGAACCCGGCTGCTTGTGCTCTCTTCCTTGGGTCTATCCTAATGTGAAGAAATAAATAATATACAATGGTGACATCATCCTCAACTCGGAAGTGCCCCAATAAGAGAATATTATATACAATGAATTTTACATGAATGAAAATAAAAAAACTCTTCTCATATAAAACCCCCGGCTATTCAAAACACGACGATCTAATATAACATATCACAGCAACTCATAACATCACATGTCATCAAAGAAAGTAAATATGCCTATCACAATTTTCATTGACATCTAGCAACGAAAATGGCGATATACCACATATTACACTTACGGTCGCAGAAAAGAAAATGAAAAACTACAACGTTTGGAGTCCACAACATCTTAGACATCGTAAACCCGAAATATCACATATTACGGATTTCAAGCCTATATGAATTCCACATATTGTATCACATTACAGAAAAAGCTAGACGGTGTTAAACATTCCGATCGAATCAGCAAACACCCAAAATTTCCCAAAATACGCAACATTTGAGCGTAGTTTAGAAGTATCCATCACATTCCACAGTAGCAGTGAACCAGCCGTAGAAGGGTCAACCAATGCCTCACTTGTGGCACCACTAAACTACGACAAACCCTAGGATTTAGTGGAGGTTTTGACGGTCACAAAATTGAGTTATGTTTTTTCTTTCTAGAGGGTTCACCGCATCACTTGCACGCTATTAACTATGAAAAAGATCCAACTCTTGAAAAAATTTCAGCAAGGGAAAAAGTGGGTATTTGATATCCGATCGAACCCTTTAATACCGTCTAAAATAACCAAAAAAAAAACTAGAATTCCGAATACGAAACACTCCGAATTGCCATTGCTAAAAGATAACATCACATGAAAATTTTGCAAAAGCAGACAACACCAAAAGTACCAAAACCCAGAGCCCAAAACACTGTACAAATTTCAGCCTGTTTGGATCCGATCTGGCCGGTTTTAGAGGGGTTGATCTCGGCCATTTTCCAAGGGAATGGGATGAAATTTGTACGGTGCTCATATTGTATCACATGACTCTGCAACTGTTAAAAAAAATTTTGACACTCTGAAAAATTTACAGAAACTAGGGTTTTCGTCAGGTGTTTCGGAATTGTTTCGGTTTCGTAATCCTACAATTATCCGTCTAATTATCTAGCTAGAATTTGATACCACTGATTTGTTACCTACAACGGAAGCAAGGTTTCGGGAGGCATCGTCCAAGCTATGTTCAAATTTTTTCCATTATAGATAACCCTAACACAAGATCTTTAACTAGAGAATCAAACTATACTAACATGTTAACAACTTAACATCTAAGAGTTAGGGATTACAACCTTTGTAGTCCGTTCCTTCACTTCATAAGCTCCGGGTTGAAGTCCTTTCGCTGCGATCATCATGCTACCGGACTCTAAAGAGGCTCTATGAAGGGAATGATGCATCCTAGCTAGTAATCTTCAAAATCCAAGATGATCTACCATCAAAAATAAAAAACCCAAGCTCTCTCTTCACTAATGAGGTATTAGTGAAGTGAACACCCCAATCTAAGTGGTTAGAATAGATGAGGATGATGAAGTAGAAATTTAGCTCTCTTTTGTTTTCTTTTTCTCTCAATCCTTCATCACAAAAGAAAATTCTAGCAAGCTTTTTGTTAGTGTATATGCCCTAGAGGCCATTACTGTATCATACTAGCTTATATATTACTTGATGAAAGCTTGGGATATTCACAGTTGTATAGACAATCTTGCTCAAAATGGTAGTATGCTACTTGGTTTGTTTCTACTTCAATATGTGCATGTGTTTCTTTTAGCATATCGCTTATATACATATTAGAAGAGCCCTTAGGATCTTTGCTTGATTACTGTAACACCTTAGAATGTGTTATGTAGCTAATTATATTTTAATATATGGTTTTCAATAAAAAGTTTACCAAATGAAGTTTTAAATATTTTATCTTATTTAATAAGTATTTTATTAGAATTTTGTTAGGCACACACACACTTGTGTATGATAACTAGGGTTGTTTTTGGGGTTAAAAATGATTAGCAATCATGGTTAGCTAACCATTGTCTTAAGTTAGTTTTAATTATTGTTTAAGTGTTTTGGGTTGTTAGGTGTGTTATGGTTGTTATTAGGAAATGAAAAATGTTTTTTTTTCATTTAAAGGGTTTTAATTTGACTTCTTGTTGACTTTGTGTGAGAGAGGGGGCATGGGAAGCATGGTGTGAGCGATGCCTCATTATGAGGGAAGAGAGAGAGAGGGGGGTCTTGGCCTTGTTCTCTCATTTCTCTTCTCATTTTCTCTTTCTCTCATTCTCTCTCACAAACACACACACACGTACACACACACACACACCCCTTCAGCAGTGGCAGCAGCAACAACAGAGATAACAACAACAACAACAATAACAACAACAGCCCCAGCGCAAGGAGAAGCAGCAGCAGAAGCAGCAGCAACACCAGAAGCTTCAGCAGCCGCAACAGCTCTAACACCAGCATCACCATCATCAGCTCCAGCATGATCATCATCAGCAGCAGCATCATCATCATCATCAGCAGCAGCAGGAGCAGCAGGAAGCAACAGCAGTAGCAGGAGCTCCAGCAACCTATAGAAGCTCTTCTCCACTTCTTCACCTGCTTTCTAGGGTCCTTTTGGGTATATTTCCTTAACCCAATTTCCTAGTTTGCTTAGCTTGTATGGTTTAGTGTCGGTTTGTGTTAAATTGTTAGTTTAGTGCTAGATTGTGATGTTTTGTGTGGACTTTTGGATAATTGATGATTGTGTTGGTTAACCCAACTTGTTTAAGTGTTGTTAGGGTCAACTTATCTGAGTTTAACCTCAGATTACACTAAAATACTATAGGGTTTGCCTATTTTGCAAATTGGTGATTTTTAAGCGATATATTGGACATCTGGAATCTGCTATGGACCCGGACCCTACAGAACAAAATTGAGAAAACTGGAGCATGTACACTAGGTATAGATAACACCACCAGAGCACGAGACCCCCATTCTCAACTGTGGCCGCCAATTAATTCAGTTTGGCCGCAAATTGCGGCCAAGTAGGGGGCAGGGGTGTTGGGGTCTTGGCTAGGGTTGTCTTCTGCGTTGTATAGTGTTTTGGCATGTCTAGTTTTGTAAGTTTTGACATGTAGGAAAATCTAGGATCAAATACCGTTTTTCATGTCCGTTGTGTTTGCGCGATATGCGCGATACGTGAGAGGGTTCAGTGATCCAGCGTATCGCGGCGTGTCGCGATGGTTTTAGACATGTACACATACGATTCAGCGTATCGTGCACACGCGCGTTTAGTTCGCGACGCGAGTTTCTCGTTTTGGTTCGATATCGCGTTTCGCGGAATATTTGGCTTATATGATTTTTGTGTCTTACTTGCAGGTTTGCAGGCAGGGACTACGGACACTACTACAGAGGGATCAGATGGTAGGATTCACCTAGCGTGGAGCGTAGGTGAGTAGATTTTACATCTACAGGGGAATCGCCCGCATGGCGTTATGCGTCTGGGCTAGGATTCAAATACCTGTTGCACATTCTACGTCATTGTTGGAATTGCGCCTTTACCTGTTTACTAAGATATAGCTATACTGTGACTAGTAGCCGTAGGGCACTGCACACATTATTGACGGTTCATGTTGCACGAGCACGGATTGTATGCTACACTCACACCGTCAATAATTGCCATGTCACACACAACCCCTTATAGATTCTATTGCTTATCACAGATGACATTACCATACCTATATACCTATAGAGTATCGTACCATTAGTGATAGGTACACTTACCCTACGATACATCTACAGGTATACCTTACTCATATTTTTCTTATACTCAGGGGGTATACGACATCAGTTCTTATAGGAAGATACCTACATTGCTACACCCGTATGTTACACACATATTCAATTGTAGTTACATATTTACCCGTACTGATGTTACTTAGCTGTACCTTATTGATTTCGCATACATCTGGTTTCAGCTACATATTCTCTGTTATATGCTCGCATTTCAGATATATCGTATATATTTATTCCTGGATTGCGCATTCTTATTATTTGGATTTTACATGATGTTTTCTGGATTTGGGAACCGCGGGAGTTCATGAAATTATGCATACATTGAAAAACCCGGTTTCCTTGATATGATATTTGCGCATCCACCATGAGCTTTATCGGTGCTGATTATATATACCCCTACGAGGAGGCGTCGAGGCCGTAGAGGGTACATGGTGGGGCCCGGTATGGTTCCCCTCGGCAAGAAGATCGATGGATTTTGCCGATTGAGCCTGGAGGCGGGCTAGTACCTACCGGTGACAGTACTGATGACTCGGCGGGGGTCATGGAGACATCGTTGGGAGTCATGCACGTATGCATACGTCGAAAGGTGAGGGTCAGAGCTAGGCACTCGTGCTTTCGGGACAGCGTATGATACGTACCTATCAGAATTTCTGTGTCGATGCTTGGCACATTGTTTTCATGATATTTCTTTTAAACACCTTTGTATATATAACAGGGGACTAGCCGTTGTTATATATACCCTTACACCAATATTAGTGGAATGGGACGCTAATATATGTGTATTGCCCCCATCATAATTATTTCTGCAAATATATATATATATATCTTAGGATGTTAGAAACTTACTTGCGATTCGACTTGGGATATATGTGATTCATTGAGATTGGATATTGGATATGAAAGAGATTGTTGATTTGTACATTCGAGATATAGGAGATTACTCGATATTGTACATTGAGGTGATGTGGGACTTATATGATGTGAGAGCCCAATTTGGGAGCTGATTTGAGGATTTGGGATTTGAGTGTCTTGATGGATTGTGATCCTAACACGATGTCAGGTTTCCGTGGAAATGACATACTCCACCCTATACCTCACACTTATCTACCTTATGCACAGATTCATATATTGGTAGTACTTGTTAGTGTACCCTTATAATAGTTGCATATCGACTTTCTCATATCCCTATTGCATGGTTATTGCATATTATTGTCATGTTGCTGTTGCTTCACATATTGATTGTACCTGCTAGTGTACTTCTCTTTATTCAGCATTTGCATGACATGTTATTACTGTAATCGCATATCTTAGATTCATGCTGTACGTACATTCCTGCGATTACCTGCATATTCTATCTACTATTCACGAGTTGGCAACTCACCCCCGTTGTGCCACAGGTGTTTCAGGTTTTTCCCCAGAGTAGTCGAGGCAGGCTATTCAGCTTTCCAGCTATCATCTTTTGCTATAGATACTGCGTCAGCTCACAGTACTATTTTGCTTAGGTGGGTTTTGGTGGTCATCTATATTCTGTATTGTACATTCGTTGTATCTTGTACTCTCCATCTACTATTATGTTTTTGACTTAGAGACTTGGTGAAGACGTTACTGTATATTATTTGTAGGTTTGTTGTCTTTAATATACAGCTTTCTCTCTATTGTCCTTATTTCTTCGCTATATCTTCATATTTTTGTGTTGTATTCATTTTGGCTGGTTTTTACAAAAAGGGGTGTTGCCAAAATTTTAAAAAAAGAAGTGGGACTTTTAAAGAATTTGGGTTCTGATTTCAAATGTTTCAAGAACTTATATTATCTTTTCCGTATTTTCTTGGTTTAGATTTCTGGGTTTTGGCTTTCTTTTATTGTGTTACGTCTTTTGGCGTTGCGTAGTATTAGGGCCGTCACGGGCCAATTTTGGGTCGTGGCAAAGTTGGTATCAAAGCGTTAGGTTTTACCTTTCGGAGTGTAGGATGACCTTAGTATGATGGAGTAGGTAGCTTAAGCAGAGTAACGTAGTGTGTGTATGTCTGCAGCATACCCACGATGCGGTACCTCGCATTAAGTGACCTAAGTACAATTTTGCTTGAAATTCCTTCCTTGATGATTCATATCCTTAAGATTCGATTCCTTGTTCTCATCGAATCTTATATCTATTTATAGCCCTGCCGCCGATGACTATGGGGACTCAGAGTGATGCAGCGAGGGCCGAGGTCAGAGTTGGCTCGGGTGAGACGAGTACTGACCAGGATGGCACTCTAGTTGCACAGGTGCAGACGGATCAGCCTACGATCTATACTATGGATAGACTTTTGGCAGAGATGCAGGACTTCCGCCAGACTATGAGTTCTTTGGTTGATGTCGTTCTGGAGCTACGACAGGAGGTTGTCACCCCTGTTACTCAGCTGTCCCTTACGATCAGCATGCAGCAGTCCGTCACCAACATAGCACCAATGGTTGCAGCTCCAGTTGACGAGACACATAATCCAGAGGCTCAGAGAGTTCCAGGACAGTGGTGGACTCGTACCAGCGTACCAGCCCAGAGACAGAGGTTTGGTCATCGAGACAGATTTCGTGGCTTTCGCAGGAGTAGCAGAGGCTTAGGACGAGGACAGTCGTTCAGCTCTCATCCCCAGGATGGTCAGCAGTCAGCGCGTGGATGTTTTCAATGCGGAAGCCTTCAGCACTTCGACAGGGATTGCTCCTTAGCACCTCGTCATGATCGTATTCAGAGAAGCCGTGGACATAGGAGATTCGCTCAGAGGGCTCAGTCTACCAGAGGAGTTCATCCAGCTGCGAGTAGAGGGCAGACACAGGAGTTTGCTTCTACTCATCGGGACGCGCAGACGTCCAATGTGGAGTTTTCAGGTACCCTTGATTTATATGTTCTTTTGAAGTATTCGTTTGTTTTCTTGCTTGTACTGTGGTTGGGTAGATTAGTCGTAGTTGTTTTTAATTTCTGTCAGCGATTCTTTTGTTACGCGACACGTATTTCAGTTGTGTGCCAATCGGTTAGGAGATAAAGATTCGTCCGTCGTCTTGGTCCTTCTAGAGATGTTGGATTTGACGTTCTCCTGGGCACGGACTGGTTAACTACGTGCTAGGCATCTGTGGACTACCGTGAGGAAAACAGTCAAGTTTGTTTTTCCCGGCAGGTCAATTCTTGTTGTGCAGGTGGATAGTTGTGCCGCCTCTCACAGCTTGAATTCAGCCTTTTTCGCTAGTCGGCTACTGAGGAGATGTCGTGGATTCTTGGCGTTCATTCGTGATACCGGAGCCACAGTGGGATTGTTGGACCGGGTTCCTTTTGTGCGAGAGTTTTTCCGACATTGTTCCGGATGAGCCGGCGAAGCTTGGAGCTTAAGAACCAGCTGCAGAGTTGTGGTTTGGGGAGTTTTGTGTGTCTGAGTGTTTCGCTTTTGGAAGGTCCGATTTCTGTTCGTCAAGGAGGAAGACGGCAGCTTGAGGTTGTGTATCGACGGATCGTCAATTGAACCGGCTTACGGTGCGGATAGGTATCCCTTACCTCGCATTGACGATTTCTTCGATCGGCCCTAGAGTGCGAGACATTTTCTAAGTTTGCTTGGGATCAGGTCATCATTACCGCGGATTCGGAGTGACGGCATTCCGAAGACTGCCTTGTGCATGCTACGGGCTTTGTGTGTTTTTGTGAGTCGTTGGATTCACCGATGCCCTAGCAGCATTCGTAGATGTGATGAACCAAATTTCTTCAGGCCGTTCCTCGACCAGTTTCTGTTGTGTTATCTACGACATTCTGGTCTATCTAATGTGTCTTGAGGAACAGTAGCAGCACTTGAGGATTTATTATGCAGATACTGGGAGAGCACCAGCAGTTTGCTAAATTCTCGGAGTGTTTCTTCAGGCTTGTTTTGTGTTGACTCCTAGGTCTTGTAGTCACGGGAGACAGTTTCGTATGGTTCGGAGGGAGATCGTGACCGTACAGCTTAGGTCCAGACATGTGTGCAGGACGGAGATCCACAGATTCTTGGACTTAGCAGGGTTTTACCGCCGTTTCGTGCAGGATTACTAGAGTAGTGCTGCACCATCGACTGAATTGACCGAAATGGAGGTTTCTGTTCGGTAGACTGAGGCATGTGTACGGAGTTTTCGGCAATTGGAGATTCGGTTAACAACTGCATCAGTTCTTTCTTTGCTTTTGGGTTCGGGCGACCTTGTTGTTTAAACTGTAATGTTTCTTGAGTGGGCTCGAGTGTGTACTGAGGTGACACTATAGAGTTATCGCTTTTGCTTCCCTACATTTGGAGGAAGTACGAGAAGGATATTCCACTCATGATCTGGAGATGGCCGCGGTGGTTTTGCGTTGGAGATTTGGAGACACTACTTGTTTGAGAGTCGTGTCAGAATTTCCACGGACCACTAGAGCTTAATGTATATCTTCCTGCAGCGGATTTTGATTGTTGTGATAGTCTTCTGCAGATTTACAGTTCTTGTGTGATCGTTGAGTACAGTTTAAGTTCGTCTCTACGGAGGGGACAGCTTGCTCATGTCCGCGCCCGACCACCTTTCCTTAAATCGTTTTCGCGAGACACTGCCCGCCGATACTCGTTCGTCAGTGATACTTGAGCATACTCCGCTGGGTAATGATTCGGAGACCTTGATTTGTGACAATGATGTGCTAAGTTAGGGACGCGTTTGTGTACCTGGTTTCATCGGGTAGAGACGTATAATCCTAGAATAGGCACATTAGTCAACTCATTGTTTTCATTCAAGTTCCGCCAACAGTGACGTGACTTGTGAGATGGTTACGGGTGGACAGGATGTAAAGAGAAGTTTCAGGTTTCGTTTCAAGATGTCTGTCTTGTTGTGTGATTGGGTCGAGTATCTGAGGCCGGCTGGAGAGTTGCAATCTTTTACCGTTCCGAAGTAGGAGTGGGAGCAGATCTCCACGAATTTCATTATGGTTTCTACCCAAGTTTAGTCAGGGTGTGACTCCATTCAGATTCTTGTCGTCCGGTTTTACTCAGTTTGCTCAGTTGTTTTGTTAAGTTATGTGTTATGTTGATTGTTGTCAGCAGTTTGGGATCGTCACTCGCCATCGTTAGGGTTCTCCTTCGATAGCTATTATCAGGAGACACTCCAATTGGCCATCCTTAGGTTTGGGGGTTAGGTCGTGTCGATCGCTAGCCTGTTGTTTTTCTGACTCTGCGTAAGTTGGACTTTGGACCCCAGCTATGTCTAGAGACTTCGGAGATAGTCCAGTTGTGTTAAGTCAGAATGGAAATTGTCCATTACGAACTGAGGTCTTATGCCGGCTGCGTTGATCGTAGACTCGAGCTCGCAGGGACAGATCATGTATTCCTACGGACTTTCCGATGAATGACGTGTTGGTTTTTGGGAAGCTTGTCCCAGGATTTAGGTCCCCCTGAGATCCTATAAGCGAGTTAGTTTTGTTGCCTTTAACTCGGCACTTCCGCCCAGATTATTAGATTTTCACCCCGTATCCCTTGTGATGATACTCTACGATTACCTTCTTGACCTTTATCACATGATTTAGCACCAGACCATTTAGCTTAGACGCGGTCTTTCGTTCACCAGCAGCCAATTGTGTTAATGGCTCAGCAGGTGGAGGAACATCGGTCAATGGTCTTGCTATCTGTGGAGGGTTTTCTTGGATGTAGCCGTATAGTGAGGTAGTAACTTGAGAGGCTGCGAGCGAGATTTGAGGATTTTTATCTTCTCTTTGAAGGTACGCGTATCGGTATGTTTTTAAATTCGGGGACGAATTTCTTTTAAGGGGGGAGATTGTAACACCTTAGAATGTGTTTTGTAGCTAATTATATTTTAATATATGGTTTTCAATAAAAAGTTTACCAAATGAAGTTTTAAATATTTTATCCTATTTAATGAGTATTTTATTAGAATTTTGTTAGGAACACACACACTTGTGCATAAAAAATAGGGTTGTTTTTGGGGTTAAACATGATTAGCAATCATGGTTAGCTAACCATTGTCTTAAGTTAGTTTTAATTATTGTTTAAGTGTTTTGGGTTCTTAGGTGTGTTATGGTTGTTATTAGGAAATGAAAAATGTTTTTTTCATTTAAAGGGTTTTAATTTGACTTCTTGTTGACTTTGTGTGAGAGAGGGGGCATGAGAAGCATGGTGTGAGCCATGCCTCATTATGAGGGAAGAGAGAGAGGGGGGGGTCTTGGCCTTGTTCTCTCATTTCTCTTCTCATTTTCTCTTTCTCTCATTCTCTCTCACAAACACACACACACACACAAACACACACACACCCCTTCAGCAGTGGCTGTTAGTTGTATGTATGCCCTAGAGGCCAGTATTGTACAGATGATGTATATTATATTGGATGCTTGGACATATATAGAGATGACTTTCTTGCTCGATATGATAGTATGCTATCTGGTTGCTCTTTATCTTAACATGTACACTAGTCTCTTTATACTGTCTTATAGTTACATGTTGGTAAAGCCCTTAGGATTTGTACTTGACTACCTGGACTATGATGCAGATCATACTAGTGGGGATATGGTAGTCCATAAGTACATCCTTTAAGGTCCCTAGTCGTGGGTGTATCGAGACGGGGCATCGATATACCAGTGTAGACTAGCGTATACGCTTCTCGACCCATGTGATGGGCGATGGATGATCCCATATCCATTGGTGTTTGACATCAGAGATGGTATACGGGCTCAGTGGAGACTGAGTACACTGGACGGACTCGCCGAGAACTCCCAGATGGTATTATACCTCACGTCAGATGGCAGTTCTCAGGTGACACTTTTACAGGTTAGTCTGTAGACCCGAGATCGTCATAGAGTCTTGTGTGATTCCCACTGTGCTTTGATCTCCACCTTACCACGTCCATGAGGGCGTGCAAAACGGTGGTCTTTGGGCACAGTTCCGAGTCACATGGAGGCAATGAGCGATAGGAGGGGTTTCGTCTCTCCCGGTATTGGGGGTTGATGTTGCGCAGTGCTCGATTGGCCGTAGTAGGGAAGTCCCTGGCCAGGGCTGATCAGAGATTTGCTGGTAAGTGTTACCAGTAGTTTCTCGACCCGTTATGAGCCTCACATCGGCACGACTTATCGGGTTATTGGGGTCTGACGTTTACCACCCCTAGACTTGATATGCGACATATCAGACGAAGAGACCGGACTGTATGGTAAGTGTTACTGGTCGGATTCGCAGGAGTGTGAGCGGGCTAGCTCGTCGATCTTCTGATCGCTCAATACCCGGGTGGCCGTTACGTTTAGCAGACCGCTTGCGGCTTGTGGGTGCTTGATATGATCATCATCTGCTACCGGCGTATTGACGAGTCTTTAGAGTCCTACACAGAGGTTTCCTAGCTCAAGCGAAACGAAATAGGAGTGCATATGAGATATGTGCGGGACCGAGAATAATGCGAGTATGTGATACCGTATTTGATTCTCGCGATTAATGTTTCGATTGGTTGTATGAGATATGACCTAGTTATCGAATCATTGATTCGATAAATCGATGCATTGAATACTAGTCGGTTATGTGCGACATGACCGGATCATTGAATCAAGTGTTGATTTAATGATTTTATGTATAATTATATATTTGATATATTACTTTGCATTAACTAGTATTGGTTCATTTTAAACGGATTTTTCTCACTTGATTTACACATTGTATATGTGATATACTTTTGTGCACATATTTGTATCATGTTTGATGATACTTGATCATATGGTTAAGTGTATAGAATTAAACCATAGTTAACTTGAGATTAGGGTTTTGATTATGCATTTATTCATTTATTTGTTTATTCATTTATTTGGATAAACTTTAAGATGAAAATGGTGGCAATTTTTGTTTCATATTGAAGCTTCATGAAGCTTTGACTTTGCTAACCATTCTTGTCTTCATGCATAACCCTAACCCACTCAAATGACCATGGTTTATTCTCTACACTTAACCCTAGTTAAAGTTATGATAAGTTTGGATTTTCTTTTCATTTTTTTAAAAAGAGAACTTATCATAACTAGCTTCATCATCTTCTTCTTCTAAAAAGAAAAAGCTTGCTACTTTAATGGCAACTTGAGCTAAAGTGAGATAAATCCAATTCTAAAGTGAACCCACCTCCTATTTCTTCACCCTCTACCTCTTGCCAAGTTGTTTTGGGTGTTTACTTCACAAGTTTCACAACTTTGTGAAGTTGGAGCTTGAACTTGTGATTCCTCGACGTAGATCGTCTTTGACACGAAGCCGACGACCAATTTCGCTCGTTTCTTTGATGAAGCCATCGCGAGAGTCCAAGATTCACGATGGACAGCGAGAGGTCGCTCACGTGGAGCTTAGGAAGTGGATATCCGGATCTACAAAGGTTGTAGCATCCTAACTTTTAGTTAAGTAGTTAACTAGTTTATCTTTTCGCCTAGACATCTAGCCGACGATCCGTAGTCTAGGGTTTCTCGGCACCATTTTTTTTTGAAATTGGCATGTTCGATGCCTTGTGAGACCTCTATAGGGTGCCTAGGAACCTTTCACTGGTATCAGAGCCTAGCTAGAGCCTTAGGCGAAGTCTAGACGCAATTTGAAGCCCGAACGAACCCGAAACCCTAAACTAAACGTGCTCTCTGTACATTTTCTAAAATCTGGGATTTTTCAATATTAAAAATGCTTAAAAAATTCAGCAGGGAATTCTAAGAATTACGATGCAAATTTCATCCAATGAACAGTAATAAGCGCGGCGGAACCGCGGCCTAAGCCAGCTTAAGCGGCGGTTCCGCGGCGGGTTGATGACGTCATCCCTCCTCCAATGCACAGTAATTCATAGGTTCTGTAGCTGAGCTTTATGAGTATTTTTTAATAATTATTCCAGAGTTTAATTTTCTGGGCTGTTTTAGAGCTTCGGTGTTTCGACCGGATTATCAAATTTCGTCTTTTGTGTATTTCCGGATAATTTTTAGAATATGTTAAAAAGTTCGACCGGATATAAATACCCAATTTTTCCCCTGTCGGGAAATTTCCAAGTGTTTGATTTTTCCGTAGTTTAACGACGTTCTAAGTAGTGCAAGTAACGCGATGGACCATCTAGAAGACAACAAACCTTAACTCGAGTATGTGACCGTCTTGAACTACCCTTTGAACCTTCGGGTTTGGGGCAGTACGGCGTGCCACATGTGAGGCGTTGGCTTGACCCTTCTACGGCTGGACCGTCGGTACTGAGGCACGAACTGAATGTTGTTAGACTTATTTCATGTGTTGAGCTGTATCGGGAAAACTTGGGTATTCGACTGTTCGATCGGAAAGTTTAACATTTTCTGTTTATCTGGAATGTGATACAATAATTGGAATTCACAAACAGTTATGTGATAACTGAATGAATGTTATAAATCTAGCGGTTTAGTTTCACTTTATATTGAAAAGTGTTTTCGATAATGAGACTAAAATGCGGGATTTATAACTGTTAGGCATATGATGTCTAAGTATTTCAGTTGATTAGGCATGTGATGTCTAAAGAAGTTGCGGATTCCAATTGTTGTAGTTTTACACTTTCTTTTCTGTGACCGTAAATGTAGTATGTTCATATCGCCGGTTTCGTTGCTATACGTCAACGTTAATTGGGGTATGCATACTTACTTACGTTGTTGACATGTGATGTTATGTGTTGCTGGATATGTTATATTGGATCGTCGTGTTTGAATAACCGGGGGTTTTTATGTGAGATGAGTGTTTTTCATTTTCATTTATGTAAAAACATGTATGTAATATTCTTTTATTTGGTGCACTTCCAGGTAGCGGAAGTTGTCACCCTTTGTATATTATTTACTTTTCCGCATTAGGATAGACCCAAGGAGGGGAGCACAAGTAACCGGGTTCTGGGGTCCAGTGGGAGACCAACTCGAGGAGTCGAGTCCGGGTCTCCTAACCCTAGAATTGGCAGGGTTGCTTGCCGCTCTCGTAGGGGTCTAGGGGTGTGGGATTGGCTATTCATCACGACCGTGGAATCCGTGTTTTATACTGGCTCGTATTAAAAACACGGACGTCCTAGTATATCCAATATTTCATATGTTTATTCTGCTGCGATATCTGTGATGTGTTTCTGTGATGGATATAGTATATAGTATATATGTATATTATATAGACGTTACTTATGTTTTACACCCGTGCTAGCCCTGCCCTGCTCTGTCGTTAGTTACCTAACCTAACGGTGCACGAGGGGACATCGAGGCGAATGCGGATGGCATAAGTGTACGTCATATCTATCTGTGATGTTTAGGTATTTAAATGATGGGACTTTATTAATGTGATTAATGAAAGATAAGAAACCTAAGATGTTGTGGAATCGAACTTTAAAATAAAACAGGTAGCTATAGTTCTTGCTTTGCACAGCGGTATATATGATATACCCTGCACCTTATTCGATGAGGAAAGGACCGAGATCCCTTCACCGGGAGTGACTCCTTTAGCAATAACTGGCAGATGCTACACACTCGGTTTGCTTTTGACTGCTTTTGGGTTTTTGCTTTGCACAGCGATATATATGATATATCCCGCACCTCATTCGACGAGGAAAGGGCCGACGATCCCTTCATCGGGAGTGACCCCTTTAGAAAAACTAGAAAAGCCTCAAAATCATTCCATTTCAAAACTTCATTTGATTCTACAACGATATCAAGTTCCTTACGCTCATGGTTTTTATGAAAAACCTGCGTAGCCCTCCGTCATTTCAGATAAGTATTAGTTAGTATTCGTGCTGCGGTATTTTGGCCTCCGTCAAGGCGCAGTGTACGGTAGCTAACTAGTGCTTATCTGCTTGCATATGATGCGATTGGATTAGGGTATTCGTACGGCGTTGTTTGGCCTCCGTCAAGGGTCGTGCGGGTGGGTTTAATTCAATCAGGAAATGACGGATTGAACTTGACTAGCGAACTATGGGTTGTTTGGCCTCCGTCAAGGTCATAGGATGCTAGGGGCAAAATATTATCGGGAATTTCAAGTGTTGAAATTTGCAATGAGATTGCATACCTTCTATGAGATAGTTGGATCCCGATACCCGCTGCGAGTAAGAGTTACTCTTGGGAGAGTTTTACACATTGCAATTAGCCGATCAAGTAGGTGTCTAGAAAGGTGTCAACGGGGTTACGCCTCTGGGAAAACGAGGTTTACATTAATTAGGTTCGTGCGAAAGCACGGGGGACCTCCCTCAAAGTACCGACACTGGCCTAGCTGAAAGATTGGCGAACCTGTAGTGTGTAATTAATACCGGCTAGTCTTTCCTTTTAGGGTTTGAAGGAAGATTTGATAAAAAGCAGTGGGAGCCATCCTGATTAGATAAGATAATAACCAATCTGATCTTGCACGAGCTTACGCTAAAGTGTTTTCTTCTCTCTCTCCCCAGGTAGCGACTATTTCATGCCCTAATGAAGATAATAATATGGATGTATTGACCGAACCCGCATGTTATACTGTGCTGGGGAACGTTGGTTCCGTTCTTTCCTATAAGAGTTATAGGAATGAACAGGAAATAGGGGAATACCAGGATTCCCATGCCACCCGATTGAAGAAAGTACATGTTGATGCATTTTCTTCAGGTGTGTTCGTTACTGAGAACTGTTTCTCCATTTGCTCTACGTCCTGGGTATTGGATACCGGGTCAGGATCCCATATATGTAATCAGTTACATGGGTTTAGGAAAGGTAGAGAACTTGGAGAAGGTGATAAAGACATAAGAGTAGAAAATGGTGCAATTGTTGCAGCCAAGACTGTCGGGGAATATCACCTTGTATTACCAACTGGTAATACATTGGTTCTGAACGAATGCTATTACATGCCGTACCTGATATGCAACATTATATCGGTTTCTTTATTAAGTAAAGAGGGATATAATTTTGTATTACAGGACAATGTTATGAACATTTTCCGTAACCAAAAGTTGGTTGGATCAGGCACGTTATGCAATGGCATTTATGTTCTAAATCAATCAACAGTTCTGAGCATAACAAACGCACATAAGAGGAAGAGTTCTGAACTCAACGAATCCTTCTTGTGGCATTGTAGACTGGGCCACATCAATGCGACACGACTAGCTAAGTTGCATAAAGATGGATATTTAAATCCGTTTGAATTTTCATCTTATGACACTTGCCAGTCATGTCTCAAAGGCAAGATGACCAAAACTCCGTTTACGGGACACGGAGAAAGAGTTACCGAACTCTTGGGACTGATACATAGTGATGTATGCGGTTCCATGTCTACACATGCTAGGGATGGTTCTTCGTACTTCATTACATTCACTGACGATCTCTCTAGATTCGGATATGTGTTCCTGATGAAACACAAATCAGAAGCTTTTGAGAAATTTTGGGAATATAAACAAGAAGTTGAGAACCAAACCGGAAAAAGTATTAAAATCCTACGATCTGATCGAGGAGGTGAATACTTGAGCAATGAATTCCGGGACTTCCTAAAAGAGAATGGGATTCTCTCTCAGCTGACTCCTCCATATACACCACAGCACAACGGTGTATCGGAGCGGAGAAATCGCACCCTATTAGATATGGTGCGCTCTATCATGAGTACAGCTGAGTTACCTATTTCCTTCTGGGGATATGCACTGGAGACTGCTGCATACCTACTGAATAGAGTTCCGACCAAATCAGTGCCTACCACTCCATATGAGATATGGAATGGCAAGAGACCATGTCTTAATTTTATCAGATATGGGGTTGTCCGGCCTATGTTAAAACACAAAATCCGGACAAGCTCGAGGCAAGGTCTGTTCTATGTAAGTTTGTTGGATATCCCAAACATCCGCGAGGGTATATCTTCTACCACTCCGAGGAACAAAAAGTGTTTGTTTCTCGACATGCCACTTTCTTAGAAAAAAGTTTTCTTATGAAACAGATAAGTGGCATTGAGGTAGAACTGGAAGAGGTTCCATCAATACAGACTACAACAGAAGATTTGGTTGAACCAGAGGATTCCGTAGTTCCCGATGAACCCCAGCCTCTCCGCCGATCTAGTAGGGTTCCTCGCCCACCTGAGAGATACTACGGTTTTCTCATAGAAGGTGGGAGCGAGGATTGCATCATGGAGGATGATGACCCAACTAGCTTCGAGCAGGCCATCACGAGTGGGGACTCAGTGAAATGGCTGGATGCTATGCGGTCCGAGATGGAATCCATGTACACCAACAAAGTATAGACTTTGGACGTTGCTCCTGAAGGGGTAAAACCCATTGGGAGCAAGTGGATCTTCAAGAAGAAACTTGGTGTAGATGGGAAAGTGGAGACTTTCAAAGCTAGACTTATGGCAAAAGGTTTTCGTCAAAGACCAGGTGTGGACTATGACGAGACCTTTTCTCCAGTGGCTATGCTTAAATCCATCCGGATCATGCTTGCCATCGCTGCATATCATGATTACGAAATCTGGCAAATGGATGTTAAGACCGCCTTTCTAAACGGTGATTTAGAAGAGTGCGTGTACATGACTCAGCCAGAGGGCTTCGTAGATAGTGGGAGCAGCGGGAAGGTGTGCAAGCTGCTTAAATCCATTTATGGATTAAAGCAAGCATCGCGGAGTTGGAACATCTGCTTTGACGTCGTTATCAAAGAGTTTGATTTCGTCAAAAACCCAGATGAACCTTGTATCTACAAGAAGGTGGCAGAGAGTAAGGTTGTCTTCCTCGTATTGTACGTGGACGACATACTCTTGATAGGAAATGATATTCCTATGCTGCAATCGGTCAAGCTCTTCTTATCACAAAGATTCTCAATGAAAGATCTTGGTGATGCCTCCTGCATATTGGGAATTAGGATCTATAGAGATAGATCCAAACGGATTTTGGGATTGTGCCAATCCAGGTACATTGACACCATACTAAAGAGGTTTAGTATGGAAGAATCCAAGCGTGGGAACTTACCCACTATCTCTGGACTCACTCTCTCCAAAGAGATGTCTCCCAAGACTGATTTGGAAAGAGCTCGCATGCAAGGGATACCCTATGCTTCGGCAGTAGGCTCTATCATGTATGCGATGCTATGTACCAGACCCGATGTTGCATACTCACTAAGTGTAGTGAGTCGGTATCAAGCAGATCCTGGAGAGAGTCACTGGACAGCTGTGAAGAACATTCTCAAGTACTTGCGAAGGACTAGAGATATGTTCTTGGTGTATGGTAACGGAGAACTCCAAGTGGAGTCCTTTACCGATTCGAGCTTCCAGAGTGATAAGGACGACTCTAAGTCGCAGTCGGGCTTTGTCTTTACCCTTTACGGAGGGGCGGTTAGCTGGAAGAGTTCCAAGCAGGAAACCGTGGCAGACTCGACGATGGAGGCTGAATACATCGCTGCCAACGATGCTGCCAAAGAGGCTGTCTGGATCAAGAAGTTCATTATTGAACTTGGAGTGGTTCTATCCATTGAGCGTCCAATACCTTTGTATTGCGATAACAATGGAGCGGTGACTTTGGCCAAGGAACCCAGGTCCCATCAGCGGTCCAGGCATATTCTGAGGCGGTATCACCTGATCCGGGAGATAGTTGATCGCCGGGAGATCGAGGTTAGGAGGGTTGACACGAAGGACAACACTGCGGATGCACTCACGAAGGCCATTCCCCAGATACAGTTTGAGAGACTCTTCGGGATACTCGGTATGCGTTACTACAGCAGCTGGCCCTAGTGCAAGTGGGAGATTGTTAGTTGTATGTATGCCCTATAGGCCAGTATTGTACAGATGATGTATATTATATTGGATGCTTGGACATATATAGAGATGACTTTCTTGCTCGACATGATAGTATGCTATCTGGTTGCACTTTATCTTAACATGTACACTAGTCTCTTTATACTGTCTTATAGTTACATGTTGGTAAAGCCCTTAGGATTTATACTTGACTACCTGGACTATGATGCAGATCATACAAGTGGGGACATGGTAGTCCATAAGTACATCCTTCAAGGTCCCTAGTCGTGGGTGTATCGAGACGGGGCATCGATATACCAGTGTAGACTAGCGTATACGCTTCTCGACCCATGTGATGGGCGATGGATGATCCCATATCCATCAGTAGGAGTTCAGATGGATTTCACCTCGTCCGTCTTCTTATCGGCATCTACCTGGGGGCCGTTACGCACAGCTAGGGCCGCTTGTGGTCTGTGGTTAAACCCACTGCCAGCGTAGTGTCGAGTCTTTAGAGTCCCACACAGAGACCTATTCGCCTTTAGGCAAAAGAGTAGAGGTCGCATGGTTTTGCGACAGGTCGCATGGTTTTGCGACAGGGTTCGGTCACATCCGTGCACTTGTGCACGTTTAGTATCCGGGCCGTTATTACTAGCGGGCTTTGGTTTAAGCCAGATCCTAGTATACGTTTTGGGATTGGTTTTATCTCGTTTGTATTCGTGTTCCCCGGAACGCGGATACGGGTGTGTATGTACAGTTGATAGAGACAGAGGCAGAGGATTCTCATTAGGGTTGTTGACTGTTGACTTTTGCTAAACCCTAATGAGAATTAGAATTATGATTAAAAATAACATTAATTAAATATTTTAGTGACATGGTTAGGGTTGAAAGGTTGACCTTGTTGACTTGTTGACTTTTGTTGACCGGTTGACTAGGTTGGACTTGTTGACCACCATCATGACAATGGCCATCATTTGGTTGCATTGACTTATGCTTGCTTGTTTTGTTCACCATTTGCATTTAATGCAAGAAATGATATTGTCATTTGTCATGATATCAACCATCACATTATACTCAATTATTAATACTTGTTATCATAATTTTGGATTATGAGAGGTGTGATGGGAAGAGGTTGGCTCACTTTTCATTTGGCTTTCTCTCTCTTGAGCTCTCTCATTCTCAAGCTCTCCCTCTTCCTCTTGCTCTCTCTCTAGTTTATGGCTCTACTTGTCTCATGTGTTGAGAAGCAAGAACTATATAGATAAAACACCAAAACAATCATCTACTCATCCTAGTTCACAAGGCCTAGCAAGCCAAGTGTTCTAGTTTCTTCAAGTTCGAAGAAGAAGCCAAAGGTAGAAGCTTTCGGGTGGATCGATCTTCGGCGTGAGGAGACGACGGGGTGAAGCCGATCCGTACACCACCAAGAGTTGAAGACGAAGGAGTTCAAGAAAGGTATAACCCCCAACCGAGTAGTTAAACAACTCATAGTTAGGTTGTTAGCTAGTTGTTTAACCAATATCCGTATTTTAAGTCCATGTTACCACCCTAGCAAAAATCGTTTTTCACCAATTCCGCAACCCCGTAAGTACCGGGGAAGGGTAGCATGGACTTACAGTGGTATCAGAGCCTAGTTAAACACTATCTAACATGTTAGCAAAGTAAGTAGAAGTTCGATCGGAGAAAATATCACGAAACACACCCGAATAATATAGTTTCTGCCGATTTTTCCCTCTCTTCAAAAAGCAATAAATCATACATGAAAAATCGGCTCAGGCTTTTGTTAAGACACCCAAGAAAACAGGTCCACTGACTCGGTCAAAGAGCTGCGGAACTGCGGCCGTGTTGACTCGGTCGTGGCACTGTTTCCTTGCAGAGTGTTTCTGGGGTTGTTTGGGATTTTTACAATATGTCTTTTCTGCCCAGATTTTCCAGAAAGCAAAATTTGTTTTTGGGGCTTGAAAATCCGTATTTTTATCGAACTTCTAAAGACTAATGCTAACGGGTTTATATCTGTGATTTGTTATATGTATTGAACGTCTGCTAATCGCTATATGTCTATTAGTGGGGGTTATACATATCTGTGATCTGTAATATTAATGGTATGTGTATATGAATTCATTGGATTGTCGCGGGTGAATAGCTGGGGGGTTGTGAGATGAGAGTTTTCTTTTCTTTCAATTCATGTAAAATTTGTAAATTGATGTAATATTATTTGTATGGCCGCATAACCGGGTCGGGGTTGGAGCCGTCATTGTATAATTTCTTTTTACTATTTTTGCTCCTAGGATAGTCCAAAGGTGGGGTGCACAAGCTACCGGGTATCTCGAAGTGCCGAGTGGCCTACTCACGAGTTGAGGGAGGTTGCTTCGCTTCGGGTACTTGGCGGGTAGTTTGCCGCACCCATAGGGGTCTTGGGTGGGGTTTGGCTATGCACTGCGACCGTATAATCCGTTTTTCGTTACAGGCTCGTACGAATTGCGGATTCCTAGTATATCCAATATGTTCATCTGTGATCTGAAATGGTTATCATTGCAATATATCTATATATGATAACTATTTAGGCGTTGCTTATGTTTTGCATCCGCGCTAGTCCAGCCCCCGCTCTGTCGTTAGTTAAGTAAGCTAACGGGTAATGACGGGGCCCTATGGCGAATGCGGATGTCATAAGCGTACGTCATATTTTGGTTGTTTTCTTCAATGGTAGGATTAAATGATGGGACGCATTAAAAAGAATTAATGCAAGAAAATAAACCAAAGTAAAGTCGTTGGAACACTTTCAAAAACCACTCGGTTCTTTTCAAAACCAACTTTTAAATGTGGAGCTTGAGCCACTCCTTTTGAAAGCTATCTCGTTCCATCAATTATATCAAGTTCACTACGTTCACGGTTTCGCCAAAACCATTCGTAGCCCTCCATCGTTTCACATGAATAGTCAATAGTATTCAAGCTATGTATGTTGGCCAAAGTCAAGGCATAGTGATTGGTAGCTATTGGGTATTCATGTGCAGCATAGATAGATGCGTTGGTTTGGAACAGTCGTACTGCCATGTTGGCCAAAGTCAAGGGTATGTACGGGTGGGTTCAAATTAACCTGGAGAATGACGGGTAGAACTTGACATGTGACTTATGATATTTAGGCCAAAGTCAAGGTCATAAGAGCATGTGGCAAAAAAATCCACATCGGGAGTTTCAAAAGAACTGAAACTTGCTAGTGTTGCATATCATTTGGAATGTGATGATTCTGGTAGGATTCCTTCAGTTTTGTCACGCAATGATATTTGGATCCCGGTCCTACTGTGAGTATATGCTACTCCTCGGGAAATTTCTCACTTAACGATCAATGCTATAAACCTAGTAGGTGTCTAGAAAGGTGTTAGCGGGGCTACATCCCCAGGGAAAAGTGGTTCTTAAATTAAGGAACTTCGCGAAAGCGTTGGAAAACCTCTCTCGAAGTACCGACACTGGCCTGGCTGAACGGTTAAGCAAGTATTGTACGGTGAGATTGATCCCGACTAAGTCTTGCTTTATGGTTTGAGGAGGGATTCGAGAAACAGTGGGAGCCATCCTGTTTAGACAAACTAAAAACCACTCTAAACTTGCAAGAGCATCATGCTGAGTGTTTCTTCTCTCTCTCCTAATTGCAGCGACCAATCAACATGACCGGACTTAAGTTACTTCTAGATAAAAACATACCGACAGGGACAAACTACAAAGATTGGCTCAGGAATGTCAAAATGGCAATCACTTACGACAAGCTAGGGTATCTCCTTACCACCAAAGCTCCCCCTGTCCCAGGTCCCACCTCCAGCGTCGCGGATAAGGAAATCCGAAAGACTTGGGAGATCGATTGCGTGAAGGCCAAGTGCCTCGTGCTTGCCTCTATGGACAATGAACATCAGAGGAGGCACGAGAATATGGACCTCGAATCCATATTTCTCCATATAAAAGAACTGTATGGAGAGCAATCTCGTATCGCAAGATACTAAGTGTCGAAGAAGCTATTTTCGGCAAGGTTAGCCGTCGGATCATCAGTAAAAGAACACGTGCTTAAGATGATTGGCTTCATTGAAGAGCTCGCGGACCTTGGGACCACGTTATAGAACGAGCCCTATACGGACTTGATTCTCCAGTCCCTTCCTTCCACTTACGCCCAGTTTATCCTGAACTTCAATTTACAAGGAAAAGAAGTTGAACTTCCGGAGCTCCTCAACTTGCTGAGGAGTGCAGAGGGCACCCTACAGAAAGGTAGGGATACATCCACTTTGTTTGTAGGAGGATCTTCCTCTTCTATGTCTAAGGCGAAAGCCAAGGGAAAGAAGAAGAAAGGCCCCACCAAACCAAGGGGCGGTGTTAGTAATGTGGATACGAAGGGAAAGGCAAAAGCAACAAAGGTAGCAGGGAAGCTTGTGGGAAAGGAAGAATGCTTCTACTGTCACAAGAGTGGACACTGGAAGAAAGATTGCAAGGCTTGGAAGGCCAGAACACAGGATCTGAAGAAGGTTGCGGCTTCGGCTTCAGGTGTGTATGTTATTGAAAACTGTCTATCAATAAACTCTACTTCTTGGGTATTGGATACCGGATCAGGATCTCATATCTGTAATTCTTTGCAGGCGTTGAGAAAGCGTAGGTTTTTGAAGGCAGGTGACATGACCCTCAAAGTTGCAAACGGAGCTAGCATGGATGCTAAGGCCGTGGGGGACTATCACCTGGGAATGTCAGATGGACACGTTTTGGTTTTGCATAATTGCTATTTTGTACCCAATGCAACTTGTAATATCATTTATGTATCTTTATTATCTAAAGAAGGTTATGAATTTGTATTTGTAAGCAATGTTGTAAACATTCACCTTAATCAAGTCTTGATTGGGTCAGGTACATTGAGCAATGGTATATACGTATTAAACCAACCACAGATTTTCAATGTCCAGAATACACACAAAAGAAAGTCTCCGGAAACAAATCAGAATTTCTTATGGCATTATAGACTGGGTCACATCAATGAGAGAAGGTTGACCAAGTTACATACAGAAGGATATTTGGATTCGTTCGAATATCAATCATATGCAACTTGTCAATCCTGTCTCAAAGGAAAGATGAAAAAAACTCCGTTCAATGGATACGGAGTAAAAGCGAGCGAGCTCTTGGGACTCGTACACAGCGACGTGTGCGGTCCAATGTCTACATATGCGCGAAGCGGTTATTCTTACTTCATTACTTTTACGGATGACTTTTCAAGGTACGGATATGTCTTCTTAATAAAACATAAATCCGAAGCCTTTGGAATGTTCCAGGAATATAAGAATGAAGTAGAAAAACAAACCTGCAAAAGTATCAAGACACTTAGATCTGATCGAGGTGGTGAATACTTAAGTGCCGAGTTCCTGGATTACCTAAAAGAGAATGGAATTCTCTCTTAGCTTACTCCTCCATACACCCAGCAACATAACGGTGTATCGGAGAGACGGAACTGAACCCTATTGGATATGGTACGGTCCATGATGAGTAACGCTGAGTCACCGTGATCATTCTGGGGATATGCACTAGAATCAGCTGCATACCTTTTGAACCGAGTTCCCACTAAGACTGTGCCTGCTACACCATATCAGATGTGGTGTGGGAAGAGACCCTATCTTAATCACATTAAGACATGGGGATGTCCAGCTTTTGTCAAAAAGCAGCATGCGGACAAACTCGAGGCACGCTCAGTACAGTGAAAGTTTGTGGGATATCCAAAGAACTCCAAGGGATATTTCTTCTATTGCGAAGAGGAACAAAAGGTTTTTGTTTCTCGTCATGCCCACTTTCTAGAACACCAGTTCTTGGAAAAGGAAATTAGTGGGAGCGCAGTAGAACTGGAAGAAATTCCAGAATCACGAGCTATTACTGAAAGCTTAGTAGAACCAGAGGGTTCGAAAGATCAGGACATTCCTACGCCGCTCCGCAGGAGTAGTAGGCAGTCTCATCCGCCCGAGAGATACTACGGTTTTCTCATAGACGGGGATAGAGAGGATTGCATCATTGATAGTGATGAGCCTACTAGCTTCCAGCAGGCCATTCAGAGCGTTGACTCGGTAAAATGGCTGGATGCAATGCGGACCGAAATGGAGTCCATGTACACCAACAAAGTATGGACGTTGGACATTGCTCCAGATGGGGTAAAACCCGTAGGATGCAAGTGGATCTTCAAAAGGAAGATTGGTGTAGATGGACAGGTTGAGACATATAAGGCTAGACTTGTTGCAAAGGGTTTTCGTCAAAGACCTGGTTTGGACTATGACGAAACCTTTTCTCCAGTGGCTATGCTGAAATCCATTCGGATCCTTCTTGCCATTGCTGCTTTCCACGATTATGAGATTTGGCAGATGGAAGTAAAGACCGTTTTTCTAAATGGAAATTTAGAGGAGTGTGTCTATATGGACCAGCCAGAGGGTTTCATTCAGAGTGGGAGCATCGGAAAGGTATGCAAGTTGCTTAAGTCCATCTATGGACTAAAGCCGACATCGCGGATTTGGAACATCTGCTTTGATGAGACAGTCAAAGAATTTGGCTTTATCAAAAATCCAGATGAACCATGCATCTACAGTAGATTTTTAGCAAGAACTGTCTTATTCCTCGTTCTATACGTGGATGACATTCTTCTGATAGGAAATGACATTCCTATGCAACAATCTGTTAAGGGGTTCTTGTCATACCGGTTCTCGATGAAAGACCTGGGTGATGCTTCATACATTCTGGGGATCCGGATCTATCGTGACAGATCCAAGAGGATATTAGGACTCTCACAGTCCAGGTACATCGACACCATACTGAAAAGGTTCGGTATGGAAGATTCCAAGCGCGGTAATCTATCGGCTTGTCACGGGATCACCCTCTCCAAAGAGATGTCTCCCAAGACTGATTTGGAAAGGGATCGCATGTCTATTATACCCTACGCTTCTGCGGTAGGCTCTATAATGTATGCGATGTTGTGTACCAGACCGGATGTAGCTTATGCACTGAGTGTGGTAAGCCGGTATCAGTTAAACCCTGGGGAGAAACACTGGATAGCGGTGAAGAACATTCTCAAGTACCTGAGAAGGACTAAGGAGATGTTCTTGGTGTATGGCGGAAAAGACCTCCCGATCGAGGCCTTTGCTGACTCCAACTTCCAGAGTGACAAGGATGATTCCAAGTCCATGTCGGGTTTCGTCTTTACCCTCAATGGAGGGGCGGTGTGTTGGAAGAGTTCCAAACAGGAAACCGTTGCTGACTCGACGATGGAAGCGGAATACATCGCTGCTGCTGATGCCGCAAAAGAAGCCGTCTGGATAAGGAAGTTCTTGAAAGAACTTCAGGTGGTTCCGTCCATTGTTGATCCAATACCTCTCTATTGTGACAACAACGGGGCTATAACTTTAGCGAAGGAACCCAGGTCCCATCAGAAATCCAGACACATCTAGAGGCGGTATCACCATATCAGGGAGATCGTGGATCGCCAGGAGATCGAGGTTCGGAGGGTCGCTTCAGAAGATAACACTGCAGATCCATTCACCAAGACCTTGCCCCAGACTCAGTTCGAGCAGCAGATCGAGATGATTGGTCTTCAATACGCCAGTACATGTCCTTAGTGCAAGTGGGAGATTGTTAGTGTATATGCCCTAGAGGCCATTACTGTATCATACTGGTTGGTATATTACTTAATGGAAGCTTGGGATATTCACCTTGTATAGACAATCTTGCTCAAAATGGTAGTATGCTACTTGGTTTGTTTCTACTTTAATATGTGCATGTGTTTCTTTTAGCATATTGCTTATACATATTAGTAGAGCCCTTAGGATCTTTGCTTGATTACCAGCGTTGTGATGGCAGTCACACTCGTGGGGGCTGGGTAATCCACAAGCACATCCTTATACAGGTCCCTAGTCGCAGGACTATCGAGACAGGGCATCGATACTCTGGTGTAGACTAGCGTATGCGCTTCTCATCCCAGCACGGGAGACGGTCTGTCCCACAGCCGTTAGTACGTCGTACTTGAGATAGTATGCAGGTGCTCGTTAGGTTACGAGTACACTGGACAGGACTCGTCGGGAACTGTTGGTTAGTATTATACCTATCGTCAGTTATCAGTTCCCAGGTAACATGAGTACAGCTTAGTCCGCTGACTTGACACTGTCACTTCACCTTGAGTGTGTTCCCACTGTACTTTGATTACTACCCTACCACGGCTCAAAGGAGTCGTGCAAACAGGAAGTAGTTGGGTGCAGTCCCAAAGCACTTGGAGGCAGTGACGGTTAGACAGGATTCGTCTCTCTCGGTATTGGGGGTTGACATCGCGCTGTGTCTAGGAGAGCCATTACACGAGTAGTCGCTGGCCAGGGCAAGCGAGATATACTGGTAGGTTTCTAGTATTATCTCAGGGTGTTCTAGGCTACACTCCGACACGACTTGTACCGCTATTAGGGGACTGACGTTTGCCACCCCCCTAGGCCCGCTATGCGATGTATCAGATGAACAGACCGGACTGTACGGAGACTGTCACATTCAGGCTCAGTAGGAGTTCAGATGGGTTTCACCTCGTCCGTCTTCTTATCGGCATCTACCTGGGGGCCGTTACGCACAGCTAGTGCCGCTTGCAGTCTGTGGTTAAACCCACTGCCAGCGTAGTGTCGAGTCTTTAGAGTCCCACACAGAGAGCAATTCGCCTTTAGGCAAAAGAGTAGAGGTCGCATGGTTTTGCGACAGGTCGCATGGTTTTGCGACAGGGTTCGGTCACATCCGTGCACTTGTGCACGTTTAGCATCTGAGCAGTTATTACTAGCGGGCTTTGGTTTAAGCCAGATCCTAGTGTACGTTTTGGGATTGGTTTTATCTCGTTTGTATTCGTGTTCCCAGGAACGCGGATACGGGTGTGTATGCACGGTTGACAGAGACAGAGGCAGAGGATTCTCATTAGGGTTGTTGACTGTTGACTTTTGCTAAACCCTAATGAGAATTAGAATTATGATTAACAATAATATTAATTAAGTATTATAGTGACATGGTTAGGGTAGAAAGGTTGACCTTGTTGACTTGTTCAATTTTGTTGACCGGTTGACTAGGTTGGACTTGTTGACAACCATCATGACAATGGCCATCATTTGGTTGCATTGACTTATGCTTGCTTGTTTTGTTCACCATTTGCATTTAATGCAAGAAATGACATTGTCATTTGTCATGATATCAACCATCACATTATACTCAATTATTATTACTTGTTATCATAATTTTGGATTATGAGAGGTGAGATGAGAAGTGGTTGGCTCACTTTTCATTTGTCTTTCTCTCTCTTGAGCTCTCTCATTTTCAAGCTCTCCCTCTTCCTCTTGCTCTCTCTAGTTTATTGTTCTACTTGTCTCATATGTTGAGAAGCAAGAACCATAAACATAAAACACCAAAACAATCCTCTACTCATCCTAGTTCACAAGGCCTAGCAAGCCAAGTGTTCTAGTTTCTTCAAGTTCGAAGAAGAAGCCAAAGGTAGAAGCTTTCGGGTGGATCGATCTTCGGCGTGAGGAGACGACGGGATGAAGCCGATCCGTACACCACCAAGAGTTGAAGACGAAGGAGTTCAATAAAGGTATAACCCCCAACCGAGTAGTTAAACAACTCATAGTTAGGTTGTTAGCTAGTTGTTTAACCAAGATCCATATTTTAAGTCCATGTTACCACCCTAGCAAAAATCGTTTTTCACCAATTCCGCAACCCCGTAAGTACCGGGAAAGGGTAGCATGGACTTACATTATATACCACGGTATACCTGATTTGGGTTGAGATGTGATGTATACCGTCGATTTCGATTGTGACACTCAATATTTGTTTTCGTGCACCTTGTGCACTTGATTTGGATGCTTGCGAATACTTGACGCGCATGATGCGATTTTAGTGCACGCCAGATGCACTAAATCGAGATTCTTCGTGCATATCAGATGCACCTGATATTATTGTCAGGCACACACCGTTGCCCTTGACAAGTGTTTTCGTGCACACCCGTTGCACTTATATTTGTTTCTGTGCACATGTACGGTACATTTGTTGAGTGCGGACCAGACGCACATGGCATTCATATACACATTTTGGGTATTGATTTCTTTTGGAGCAGTATGTTTTATGATATTCACTACTTATTTTTGTACTGAGCAGGACTAGTCAGAGGACAGTACCTGAATATATTTTTGCATACATTGATAGTTACCGAGGGGATTTCCAAAAAGGAGCTATAGTCTCAGTATTTACCTACGTGTCCGAGATGACACGAGACTTTTAACAAAGGAAACCCTTCTAAATTATTTTTCAAAACGGCGGGACGTGTATGTTAAACAAAGGGTGTGTGTGTGTGTGCATATATATAGTTATTTTCTTACAATAAACGTCCACCACTGTGCAGTGATATGCGCATCGCACAACGACTTGAAAAGGTTTGGCATGCATTCCTTTCAGATGTTTTATTGATGTTTACATGCATAGTTGATGTATGTCATGTTGGTTTTCGTATTGGGCTTTGGTATTGTTGCCTTCACCATAACTCAGATGATTGTGGGATGCTTTACAGAGTTTTGATTTTGGTTTATATATTCGTTTTTCATGTGCATGCATTGCGCTATGATGCGATTTATGTATTTATGATTTCGGAGCCCCGACAACTTAACCTTTTTACTGAAATGTTTTAGTATTTGAGAGGTTTAAATTTAAATTCGGGGACCGAATTTCTTTAAGGGGAAGACTGTAACATTTCAGAAAAATAAAATATTATTTTTGGGAATTTATATAATTAAATAATAAATATTATGAATATTTTGGCAATGCGGTATAATTAAATACCGATAATTGGGAAATATTTGGAACTTATAGAAATTACCGAAATGAGGACTTTTATATGATTTAAGCAAATTATAAATTCTTTATGAATAATTATTTTTCATTTTAATGCTAAACGCGATTAAATGCACTAACCGTGCATTAAGCTTGTTTTGTGCATGTGACATGCACCATGTCATATTTCACTTTTTACATTTCCTACCATGGTCTTTTCTTCATTTTTCTTGCATGGCTTTGTTTTCATTTAAGAAAAGAAAAGATAAAGAGAAGAAAACAAAACAAAAAGGGAAAGAAAACGAAAAGGAAAATGTTAAAGAATGAAGGTATGGGTAAGAGAGAGACAGAGGGTGCGGGGTCAAACTTAGTCATGGCTCATTGTTTCCCTCTTCATCTCTTCACCATTTCTTCTTCCTCTTCATCCATGGTAGCCTTCATCTCCCTCCTCCACAAACCCTCACAAACACCCTCAATCCCACCTCAAAACTCCATCTCCCTTTCATAAAAAAACATGCACAACCTCACTACAAACAATTTGGACCAAGAAAAATTGGATTTTGAAGACTTGGGAAATTCTTGAGTTTCCAAATGCGGTAATCCTTGAACCATTAGAGTAGCATTGCATTTAATTTAGCTTCCATGCAAGTTTAGAGGTGTTTTAGTGTTGTTTTGTGAACTAAGAAAATTCCTAGAAAGGGATAGGGTTTAATTTGAATTGAGATGGTGTAATTAAGGTTTAGTAGTGATCTCAGGCCCCTTTATTGTTAAATTCTGGACAAAACCAGAGATTTGAAACCCAAGACACGAACTTGGAAATCTGCCGACATTGGAATTTCTGGAGATTGTGGCGATGAATTGAGATCTGCTATGACCCGGGGGACCTAAAAATTTTATAGCGATTACAGTGAAGTGTGCAGGTAACCTGGAGTGTACCCTAAAGACCCGAGTCCCAACCACCCAAATGTGGATGCAAATTTAATCTTCCTGGCCACAATTTGCAGCCAGGATAGGGATGCCTGCCCCCAGGATTGGTCCATGGCTCTATTAACAGTAAACTAGACCCCTCCTATGTGCAAATTTGGCTAATTTCAGCAAGGGTAAAATCTGGGACCATTTTCATGAGTTGTTCCCTTGTTTTTCATGATGTTTATGAATTGGAATTCGGTATTTGCGTTTTATCTCGGTTGATTCACGTTTATATGTCGATCGTCGAGAGTTGTTTGGTTATTCGTGCATGTATAGATCATAGGTTTTAACCTATGTGGGATACGCGTGCCGATTTGGTTTTCGTGCGCGATTTCTATTTACGATGACGTGTCATATATATGTAGGTACCCCCCTAGAATGGACTTCTGACGATGAAGAAGAGGATGGCGACATCGACTTCAGCAAGCGAGAATCAAGTGAGTAGATATATATCTACATGGGAAGTCGGGTGGATGGCGTATAGCACCCCCGCAGTTCGTGTTGTGCCACGGCAGCGCCCCGGCCTTCTACTCGAGGCCAAAATGCGGAATCAAAAATGGCAACTTCAGGAAACTGATCCCGTAATAAATTACAGGAAAACCCCGCTACTGCATATACATGCCCGCATTTGTATTCCCACTGAATACAAATGCAAAGAGACAAAATCTACTCTGTCTAATACGAGGATCCGGCTGAAGCCAAAACCGGCTAGTAAAATCCGTCCGATCACGATCCGTATCTGATCGAACCCTGCCATATCTCCATACGGCCTCTACAGCGTTTCGCCCGAAACTTGAGTAATTGTGTGGAGGACTCTAAAGACTCGTCAATACTATGGCTGTGGATTTAACCACTAGCACGTCAGAGGTATTAGCCATACGTGACGGGCCACCAGCTATTGACCAAAAGGGACGTCGATGAGCGAACTCATCCTGACACCCTACTGAGCCTGTCAGTGACAATATCCGTACAGTCTGGTCCGTTCGTCTATGAGCATCGCAAGGCGGGCCTAGGGGGTTGGTAAAAGTCAGACCCTCAATAGCGGTACAAGTCGTGTCAGAGTGTAGCCCAAAACACCCTGAGATACTACTGGAATACCTACCAGTAAGTCTCCTGCCTCGGCCGAGGGCTTTGTGTAATGGCTCTCCTAGACACAGCGCGACCTCACCCCCAATACCGGGAGAGACGAACCCCTGCAGATCCGCTCACTGCCTCCATGTGGCTCGGGACTGTACCCAACTAAAACCTGTTTGCACGACTCCTTTGAGCCATGGTAGGGTAGTAATCAAAGCATAGTCGGAACTCACAAGAGACAAATGACGATCTCAGGTCGATGAACTAACCTGTATACATGTCACCAGGGAACTGCTATCTGACGTCTGGTATAATCCCAACTAGCAGGTTCCCGGCGAGTCCTGTCCGGTGTACTCATAACCCAATGAGAACCTGTATACATCTTAGGTGAACCAACTGACACCAGTGGCTTGTGAGACCGGCCACCGCCCCTCGTCGGGGTCTCGACTGTATACACTAGTCTAGTAATGGAGTATCGATGCCATGTCTTGAAACTCCCACAACTAGGGACCTTTTAAGGATGTGCTTATAGACTCCTGCTCTCACGTATATGATCGCCCTCATACTGCTGGCAGTCAAGCAAGAATCCTAGGGGCTTTATCAACGTGTAATAGCAACTCGTAAGGTCACCTAAAGCACTACACGATGATAAAGATAAACCAGATAGCATACTATCATCTTGAGTAAGACTATCCTATCGGTATAGGTCCACCCTCAATCATTCCAATCACGTGCCTGTGATCCAATAATTGACTCTGAGGGCACTATCTCCAACAATCTCCCACTTGCACTCAAGGCTAATTATTGCGATGTCGCATACTCACAGCCCGTGTGATACCGAACACCCAACTCCTCTACTAATCAGTTTCACAAAGCCCGTTTGCGAAATTATTGCGTTCGAGGAATAGCCTCAGTGAGTGGATCCGCTCAGATGTTTCTTTCTATGTCTCTCTTTATCTCAAGTTCGCGGAGAAGGCCATCTCCCGAAATGAGCAATACCTGTCTTAGAATATGTCTGGATGTCTGATGGACCTAGCTCATAAATGAACTCCAAATCCAAACTTCATAGACTGTATCGTCAACTGAACTTAATCAGCATCCTGCGCCATACCTCCCTCAGTATCGCCTTGGACCACCAGTCCAAAATACTGCACCTCGTCAGAAGGAATACTATAACTCTGACAGTCACTCTGTCATCCAAGTCACCTTGGATGCCTGGAATGATAACTGTCTCCCGTAGGAGGCTGCCGTCATCAAATCCCTAGAACATCCACTTATGTTCTAAAACTGCTTCCGAATGTTTCTCTAGAATTGGATCAATATCAACTTATCGCATCTACTGTAAAAACAACATCTGGTGTGGTACATGACATCACATGATTGACTCAATTGCCTAAGCAAGTGATCTGCCAATCATGCACATCCCTCTCACCTTTAGTCTGTAAGACACCTTTAGAGAGGGTGACTCCATCACCTGCAGGTACACTACCGTGCCAGGAGTCTTCCATTCTAAATCACCTTTATAATGCTGTCTAAGTACCCAGATTGGGAAACCACCCAAATTTAGATCTAAAACCATAGATCTAGTAACCAGGATGTCTGATATAATATCCAAGTCCTATGTGGAGAAACCACTGTGTGACAACCATAGTATAACCGATCGTAGTATAGGAATATTACTTCCTACTCTGTGTATGTTATCAAATACCAGGACATCACAACCTACTACCTTAACATATCCATCCCCTATTCTGATGAAGTCAAACCTATGATTGTCACATCAGAAATAGATGATCTATCTCTGCTATAAGTGATTTAGTCTATAAATAGACATAAGCCACTTGTCTACCAATGCTTCCGCTGCTCCCACTGACCACGACAACCCACTGGCAGAGTCATATACACGTGCACTTCTAAAGCTAGTTTAGAACAACGCTATACTCATCCTCCGGCCGCGTCTCACAGTCTGGAACAACAACATTGGCAAGTCTGGGGAAACAAGAACCTCCCTGTCACCGTCCTTGTGGCTACCGGAGTACCTCTCGGGTGCCTGAGGTTACCCACCATATCTGCGGAGTGGCCAATGGAATGTCAAACCAGATTGAATCTTTAGGTTCTTATCAAATCTTCAGTAATCGTTTGCGGTTCTGGAATCGCTTCCAGTTCTACCATACTCCCACTACTGTTTTCTGAAAAAATCCAATTTTATTAAAACTGTGGCGAGTCAAGAACAATATCACTATTGATCTTCCAGATGGTAGAAAGTTAACCCTCGTCATAGCCTGGGTCAGCCCACAAACAGCCATTACAGAAACGTGCCTTGAGTTATCCGGAGTCTGGTTTTAAGCATAAGCCGGACAACTCCCCGTACCTTAACAATGTCAAGATATGAACTGTTCTATATCCAATACAGAAACAGAGGCACTGATTTAATTGAACCAGATTCAAATCATGCAGCTGTCTCCAGTGCATGTCAAGTAAATGGAGAAAGGCCGATCAGGGTTACTCAACTTAGGAATACTTCAAATTATGAGTAACCTGAAAGAGAAGCAAGTTCTCTTAATCATTACTATCAACTGAATACAATACACAAGTATCTATATCTTCGATCACCTTGAAGAATCCCGATACTTGCAACACATGGTTCTCTACTTTATTCATATACATAAAACTTCTCAAAACTCAGACCTTGTGTTTCTACAAAACACTTGTCTAAGAGCTAGAGAAGTCATAAGTAAACAGAATATAGTATGAGGACCAACCCCTCTGTCCTAATACACACTGGACAATATACAATACTCTGTTTAAGTCCCTTGAGTCTAATAACTCATTCACTGTGTGTCGTAGGTTGAAAACTGTACTTATGGTTAAAAAGAATTACACCGCTGTTTAATGCTCCATACCTAACCGTCCACTGATATAGGTAAATGTCATAGACATAATTTCAAAAATGTATATCTCACTCTATAAAATAGATGTACAGATATATCAATTTGAAATTGGTGCATAACAACGGATATTCAAAACCAAATATTTACCGTCCGGCAAACAGCCCAGGCGATTTCCTCAAATATAACCAATTACAACGAACTCCGATATGATGAGGATGATCACCTAATTCCCAATAACATACTCCTACTCATCATCTGTAAAACCATACAGATGTGAGAATCAAACCTGGTAAATACATACCCTGGAGCTAGTGTCTAATTGGGAAATCAGTTTTCTTTTAACAGTACACAGTGAAACTGAAACATTGAAATGTTTCGATGGGGCATCCTGGTATTCCTAGTAATGCCTCTTCCATTATCCAGATTCACAATTGTAACCGTATAATTCTTTGCCATCTCTCCAAATCTCTTTATATGTCTTTAGTCATTACCTTCTGCACACACCTTTAGGCCAAATGGTTTTCTTCCTTCCCTACCGTTCGGCACCAGCTTATGGTTTGGAAGAAGACTATCCAATAAGCATAATGGGTGTACTGTCCTAATCCTAGGAGCACTCGCAATGCGAGAGAAGGTGAAGATAAAAGACAACCGAATAAACCTTATTCATATTTCTCCTGAACCAGAATCCATCCCGAACTGGAACAAGTTCCTTTCGAGTTCGTATATAACCATACGATGGAGTATCCAATAAACTTGTGGATCTTCATAGTGATACGGAGTGTCCTGGAGAAATAAAAAGGTGATTTAGGATTGGCGAAGAAATACTTGGTTTGGTCGTGAGTAGTAGTCGCAATTTACTTTGCCCCCTTACTAATCCCTTTCTTTGTCTTTACTTAATACCTTCTGTACACCGTTTAGGCTAATTGGTTTTCTTCATTCCCCACCGTTCGGCACCTGCCTAAGGTTTGGAAGAAGACTATCCAATTTGCGTAATAGGTGTACTGTCTCCCAAACCGAGGAGTACTCGCAACCTAAGAGAAGGTAAAAGGAAAAGACAACTGAATAGTCCTATTCATTTTCTCCAGAACCGGAAACCATCCTCGAATAAAATCCTTCGAGTTCGTATATAACCATACGATGGTTTTGTCCAATGGAAGTGGACGTTCGTAGTAATACGGGGTGTCCTGGAGAAAAGGGTAAAAGTAGGAGTGACAATGAGGTATGCAACTCTGACAATCCAAAAGCCAGTCTTATAAGAAGGTTCGGTTAACTTGGTCACTGAGTCATAGTCTAGGGCCGGGTCAATGGTCGCTGCCAAAGAGAGAGAGAAAAGAAACACTCAGCGTGCACTCTAACCTAGATCAGAATGGTTATCACTTTATCTAATCAGGAAAACTTCCCACTGTAACCTCAAATTCTTCTCCAAACCTGAAAGAAGAATTAGTCGGGATCACCCGAGGAGTAAACCAACTCATCAGTGGGAATCGGGATCCAACTATCATTGCATGATAAGTTGACGGAATCCACTCAAGTCACCACACTCCAGAAGGGATGCGCATGCCTGGCAAGTTTTAGTTTCTTTAGAAACTCCCGATGTGCTTTTTACCCCTAGGACCCAAGTGACCTTGACTGAGCCAACATATCAAAGGGTCCTAATAAAGTTCAACCCATCATTATCTTGATTGCATTAGACCCACCCGCACGAGTCCTTGACTGAGCCAAAATGACCGTACGACTGTCCTAACCAATCACATATCCATAAGACAGAAAAGCATTCCAGAGCTACCGTACACTACGCCTCGGCTGAGCACGACATACGTAGCACGAATACTAAGCAATACTAATCTGAAATGACGGAGGGCTACGGCTGGTTTTTGGCAAAAAACCTTTAACGTAATGAACTTGATATCGTTGAAAGAACCGGATAACTTTTTATAAAAATATTGTGACGAAAACCTTTGCTAAAGAGCTCACTCCCGGTGAAGGGATCTCGGCTCTTTCCCCGTAGAATGAGGTGCAAGATATTCCAACTGAGTACCACGATGCAAAGCAAAAGGCAATCGGCTATAGTGAAGTTATTACCCTGACGCAAACTTCTGTCCAAGGGATCACTCCCGGTGAAGGGATCTCGGCCCTTGCCTCGTCGACTGAGGTGCTGGATATTCATAACCAAATACCACTGTGCAAAACAAAAGAGAACGTCCTTGCAATAACAGCTTTTTGAAAAATTGTTCCAACAACATCAGAACAAGTTTGTTTAGCTTGCATTGATCCGAATCAACGCAGTCCCATCAATTGATCACACCAATAAAGAACGAAAATAATGATGTACGTATATGCCATCCGCATTCGCCACTGGGTCCCGTCATCACCCGTTAGGTTAGTTAACTAATGACAGAGCGGGGACTGGACTAGCGCAGATGCAAAACATATACAACATCTAATAATATATATATCAATATATAATATTCGCTCAAGGTGTGATAAAATGCAACATCACAGAAATGTAACTAGCATCACAGAACAATACAGATATCTGGGATCCCCGGGTTTCATAGAGCCGCTACTGAAACCCGACGTTCCCCTGGTCGTCTGGATAGCCTGTGCAATGAAAATCCTAGACCCATACGGGCACGGCAAGTCACCCGCCAAAACCTGAAGCGAGGTAGCCCCCTTCAGCAACGTGAATGGACCACCCAGCACATCACGGAATCCGATAACTTGGGCACCCATCCTGGGTCAACCTGTACCCCCTACGAGTGCGGCGAAAAGCCCGCCAATTCTAGAGTGAAGCCCCCTCCATCTCAATGCCATGAGATGCGGGCTTGTTGCCCTCTAGAACCCGGCTATCCGTGCACCCCTCCTTGGGGTAATCCTAGTACAGAAAGTAAAATATACATACAACGGGTACATCGACCTCGACCCGGTCGTGCCCCAAAAGAATAATATTCAAACAGGCAGTCACGGCAGTCCACATGTTGGATGCTCGCCCCGCAATATCAAATGTACATATAAAACAAAACTGTACTAACATTGCATCCAGGCTATCCCCCACGACCGATCTGCAACATCACAGCACAAACACAGAACATCAACGTGAATGTCACGTTCGCAAATCCGTCTAACCGGGCTATAGCAGTTAGATAGGATTTACCGATCAAGTGACATTCACGGTCGCAGATATAATGTAAATACTGTGAACTAACATATTTAAAATTTTCGATCGATCAAATTTTACCAAGTAGGCCCCAAGCACTACTGTAGCACTCACAGAAAATCTGGGCCCAAAAAGAATATTCCAAAAACCCCATTTCCATATCCAAAGAGTTCTGTGAAAAAATGGTACGGTGAGGACACTGTACTGCGGCGGAACAGCGGCGAAAAGGGGGGTTTGGCCACGGTTCCGCGGTCTTCCTACAGTATCATGCCACCATTTTTTCACAGAATTCTTAGATCTTCCTGCTTGTTTCTCTACAACAACCTGAAAAATTTTTCGAGCCAAAAATAATTCGACAGAAAACTGATGCTAGAAAAATACGGTTTTTGGAAAATCCAATCGATCGAAGTTCTAAACACATTAGAGCATGCTAGACTAGGTTAATGGCGTGGCTCTAATAGCATGTTGTGCCACGGCATCGCCCCGGCCTTCTACTCGAGGCCAAAATGCGGAATCAAAAATTTTCTTAACTTTAAACCGGGGCTACCTCGGACAATAAACCCTGATCGTGACCATTAAGCTAATGCTAGCTAACAAGAGAAGGGAAGAGAGTTATACCAAGCGATCCGTGTCCTTCGGTCTTCGTCTCCACTCCGATCTCCCGCAGAATCTCCGTCCGTCACCTCCTCGTCAGAAAGGGCACCACGTAGCCGATTTCTTTTACGGGCTCCCACCTCTGGACCGAGGAAACTCGGGCGCGAAGTTGGCTAGCCGACGCGTCCAAGGGTACTGTAGGTGTAGTGTAAAAACTTGTCTCTTTGGGGTAGTGAAGTTGCCATGGATGATGTGGAGGAAGGAAGATATGAAAAAAAATGGTGCTTTCATTTTTTCCCTAGCAAGAAAATGAGATGAGAAAAATGCCACATCAAAATGAACCTCTCTCTCCTCCTCTCAAATGTGACCGGCCAAATATGAGGGTGTGAATCCATGAAGGGAGGTGAGTGTAGGAGAGGAATAAAGGTGACCACACCCCAATAGCAATGATAACATTGTCACACTAAATCAAATCCAATTCTAATCTCAATTAATGCAAGTGAGTGATGTAAAGAGAATATAATGATGATGGTCATAACATAATCTCTCCAAATGCAAGAAACCCCCTCCACTACAAGTTATTTGCAAAACTGCAAATAACCCCCTCCATCAGAAAGTCCGGATGCGAAGGAACAAAGGAAAACCGGCCGGAACGGAATGCAAACTGGCAACTTCAGAAAACTGATCCCGTAATAAATTACAGGAAAACCCCACTACTGCATATACATGCCCGCATTTGTATTCCCACTGAATATAAATGTAAAGAGACAAAATCTACTCTGTCTAATACTAGGATCCGGCTTAAGCCAAAACCGGCTAGTAAAATCCATCCGATCACGATCTGTGCAATACCGCACGTATCTGATCGAACCCTGCCATATCTCTATATGGCCTCTACAGCGTTTCGCCCGAAACTTGAGTAACTGTGTGTGGGGGACTCTAAAGACTCGTCAATACTATGGCTGTGGATTTAACCACTAGAACATCAGAGGTATTAGCCATACGTGACGGGCCACCAGCTATTGACCAAAAGGGACGGCGATGAGCGAACTCATCCTGACACCCTACTGAGCCTGTCAGTGACAATATCCGTACAGTCCGGTCCGTTCGTCTATGAGCATCGCATGGCGGGCCTAGGGGGTTGGTAAAAGTCAGACCCCCAATAGCGGTACAAGTCGTGTCGGAGTGTAGCCCAGAACACCCTGAGATACTACTGGAATACCTACCAGTAAATCTCCTGCCTCGGCCGAGCGCTTTATGTAATGGCTCTCCTAGACACAGCGCGACCTCACCCCCAATACCGGGAGAGACGAACCCCTGTAGATCCGCTCACTGCATCCATGTGGCTCGGGACTGTACCCAACTAAAACCTGATTGCATGACTCCTTTGAGCCGTGGTAGGGTAGTAATCAAAGCACAGTTGGAACTCACACAAGACATAGGACGATTTCAGGTCGATGAACTAACCTGTACACATGTCACCAGGGAACTGCTATCTGACGTCTGGTATAATCCCAACTAGCAGGTTCCCGGCGAGTCCTGTCCGGTGTACTCATAACCCAATGAGCACCTGTATACATCTCAGGTGAACCAACTGACACCAGTGGCTTGTGAGACCGGCCACCGCCCCTCGTCGGGGTCTCGACTGTATACACTAGTCTACTAATGGAGTATCGATGCCCTGTCTCGAAACTCCCACGACTAGGGACCTTTTAAGGATGTGCTTATAGACTCCAGCTCTCACGTATATGATAGCCCTCATACTGCTGGCAGTCAAGTAAGAATCCTAGAGGCTTTATCAACGTGTAATAGCGACTCGTAAGGTCACCTAAAGCAGTACACGATGATAAAGATAAACCAGATAGCATACTATCATCTTGAGTAAGACTGTCATACCGGTATAGGTCCTCCCTCAATCATTGCAATCACGTGCCTGTGATCCAATAATTGACTCTGAGGGCACTGTCTCCAACAGTTCGTAGTGCAGTATACAAATAAGTTATATATGATTACAATTATGTGCATTGTGTGACTAGATGATTATCTAGATAGATCTTAGGAGATAATGGATTAAATTTTAGTATAATTGGATGATAGTGTCGTTATTAGTGTTAGTCGTGAACCCTAGAATAAGGTTTACACGCACACTCACACACTTGCATACATTTTATTACTTGTGCGTATAAGGGGATATGTATACACATACACACATAGGTATGGGACTATGTATGTATCTATCTATCTATATATATATATGTATATATATATACACGTATACGTATACATGGATGATGGGGATAATATACGATATTTGGAGCTGAGTCGATGAGTTAGGGCATGGCGCCACGAGATCGGTAATATAATTTGCTTCGTATTATGAGATACGACATGATATTATAGCGGGTCCTTGGAGATGTGTTTTCATATACACGCATATATGTATGTTGATGGTATCAGAGTGTACTAGACTTTAGATCAGTACCCCAGTTCTTGATATGATGATAAGGATACCAGATAAATGATGAGATAAATGTGATATTCGACACATACCCAGATTTGGGATGCCGTACGATGGATTTACCGTACGAGCTATATAATGATGATAGATCAGCACTCTTGACTCTAGGATGTCAAACTGCATATTGTATCGTATGTGATATTATTGAGGCAGGATCACCGTCTATTATATTTATTTATATCGACTCAGATTTAGGTGGTTTCCTTACTTTTTCGATTAGCCTGTTAGTTTTGTTCTGTAGTTTACTTGTAGATATTAGACTAGACTCGAGTCATACCTATTTCAAAACTAACGAATCGTGAGTATTTTAAAGACAGGCTAAGGGATTCTATGGATATTTCAAAGGACGTAACTTTCTTAAAAACACTGTAGCCCTTTTTTTCTAAACACCACGATTCGTATTATTTCAAATGTCAAAGCAGTATGACTCATATATAGTAATGTATATTCTTATTTCTGCGTTTACCATTCATTTTCCGCATATTCTAGTATTTGCATCTCATTGCTTGCTTATTTGTGTTTTCGTAATTATTATGAAACCCATGCTGTCAAAATACCAGCACCATTACCGATGATGCGTATGCTCCACGTACACCTACTTGTCAGCTCACACACATCATCATCGGTAATTGCCATACCACGTAGACATTAGTAAATACTACTTCATTAGTATAAAATGTTAGCTGATAGTTTCGACATGGTAATAGTGACCTTCCTTTTATATGATAGCTTAGACATTGTATTTATTACTGTGGTTTTCATGTTTATTTTTATATTGATTTGCCACGACTTTATGGGCCTATCCGGATTGCCGGAGCCCAATATTATGAAATTCATTGTTTATTTACCCTTGAGATTGGGATTTCGGATTTCCATGAGATTTCTGGATTTGGAGAAACTGCAAGAATTCTATAAACTAATTATCATTTTAAAATGAAAGTTGCGGTTTTCTCATGATATGATTTGAGATATGTCCACCATGAGTTTTCTCTGCTCTTGAGCGATATCATACACCCGATTCGAGGAGGAAGAGGAACCGTCTATAGGTGCATGGTGGACCCGGTGCGGTACCCCTGGGCTTGATGGTCGCAGATGATGGCGTTGAGCCTGGCAGGGGAGCACTACCGACCGGTGCTTGTATTGTGAATCGACGGATATCCGGAGGATACCAATCATAGTATAGGCCAGTCCAGAAAGCCGGAGCCTGAACTTTTGAGATTTGATGATATGGGCCAGTCTGGATAGCCGGAGCCCTAAATATTGAGATTCGAGGATACAGGCCAGTCCGGATTGCCGGAGCCTAAGATATTGAGATATTGGGATATACGTTTTGTGTCGATGTTTGACACTGATTCAATGTGATTCATTGATGATACCTCGATTTATATATACATAAATCTCACTAAATTAAGAAAACAGTTTTCTCATTCATGATGTATTCTGTTTTCATTATATTGCATTCATACCTCATATTTATGATATGTTTCCACTTGAGGCACTGACACGAGCACATGGTATTACACTTACGTATAGATGTTTATCCTTGCCACCTTATCATGCTTCAGTCTTTATCATTTTGAAGATATATATTTTATGATTGTATTGACCTAGGATTGAGTCATACATACGATTTCTTCTTTGTGATGTTTTCTACTCACGAGTTGGCAACTCACCCCCGTTGTGCCACAGTTTCTCACAGGTTTTGCCGTACAGGATCGTTGCGGCTTTGCTGGCACACTGCTCCTTTTCAGGTGATTGTTTTGGTAGGTGGGTTCACATGCATCGTGACCACCATTGTACCTTTTATTTATATTCAGTTGTATCTAGAAACTCCATCTACCAGACTGTATTATTTGATAACCTTAGAAGACCAGTTGTATATTATTTCGACCTTAGAGTCGCGCTTTTATTATTATGGTTTTCTTGATGATATTGAGTTTCCTTTTGAGTTTTTATCCTCGCCCTTCGGCATTGTATATTATATTGCTTGCATGGTTGTGACCGCCAATTGGCAAAGAGCTAGCCCCTGCTTGGGGATGCCTTTATACATATTATTCATATTGTGCCCTTTTGGGGCCAGTATTTACAAAGGAAACTCTGCTGAAATTTTATGAAAAGACTTGATGTTTTAAAAATGCATACTTCGGCTTATGTTGTTAAACAATTTACTTTAAAACTAAACTTTTCCTTCTTTCTTCTTTTAAATGGTTTAGATTTCTGGGATTTTTGGCTTACTTGAGTTAGATGGGGTCCTATAGAACTCATATGATTCAAGTGCCAGTCACGTTCCATTTCGGGTCGTGATAATAGGATGATAGGGGAAAAATATTATCGGGAATTTGAAGAGTTGAAATTTGCAATGAGATTGTATACCTTCTATGAGATAGTAGGATCCCGATACCTACTGGGAGGAAGAGTTACTCCTGGGAGAGTTTTACACATTACAATTAGCCGATCAAGTAGGTGTCTAGAAAGGTGTTAACGGGGTTACGTCCCTGGGAAGACGAGATTTATTTTAATTAGGTATGTGCGAAAGCACATGGACCTCCCTCAAAGTACCGACATTGGCCTGGCCAAAAGGTTGGCGAACTTGCAGAGTGTAATTAATCCCGGCTAGTCTTTCCTTTTAGGGTTTGAAGAAAGATTTGACTAAAACAGTGGGAGCCATCCTGATTAGATAAAATAATAACCAATCCGATCTTGCAAGAGCATACGCTGAGTGTTTTCTACTCTCTATCTCTCCAGGTAGTGACCATTTCATGCCTTAATCAAGATAATAATATGGATGTATTGACCGAACCCGCTTGTTATACTGAGCTAAGGAACGTTGGTCCCGCTCCAAATTATAATTGTTATAAGACCGAGGAGGAAATTGGGGATTACCAGGATTCATGTGCCGTCCAAACGAAGAAAGTGTATGTTGATGCATCTTCTTTAGGTATGTTCATTACCGAGAACTGTTTCTCAGTATCCTCTACGTCTTGGGTATGAGATACCGGATCAGGATCCCATATATGTAATCCATTTCATGAGCTACAGATAGGTAGAGAACTGGGACTGGGTGATAAGTTTCAAGAGATGAAAACGGTGCAAGTATTGCAGCCAAGCTGGTTGGCAGTTATTACCCTGTATTACCAAATACATTGATTCTGAACGAATATTTGTAACATTTTAGAAATCGTTTAAGTGATTTTTCCGTTAATAGGTAAAATAATTTGTGTTTTCCATAAAATTCTGAAGTGATAATTTTTCAGTATAGACTTAATTGCACCTAGTTTAACTAGGATATTGCTAGTTTGCGGGTTTTAGTGCTCACTTGAAAATTTTGGTTCACTTTAATATTTTTCCCAAATTAAAATATAATTATACGCTTTTAATTATACACTTAATTAGTGGTAATTACATTTTCGATTGGATTAAATATGCTAAAAGTGAATCTATGCTAATTTAACCATAAGATTAAGCATTAATCCATCCTTGCAAAATATCCTACAAATATCTAGATATTTTTTGATTTAAAGAAAAGTTTAATAATAAAAGAAAAGATTAAGAGGTGGCATTGGATGGGAGGTACAATTACGAGCATTAATTGGTGTTTTTAGTTAGAAATTTCCACACAATTTCCTTCTCTCCAAGCTTTGGCCGACCCCTCCTCCTTGGCGGCCCCATTTCTTTCCCACTTCATTTTCACTCCTTCAAGCTTCATGAAATCATCAAAAATCATTAAATAATCGCACAAACTCAAAAATAAATCCATACCCATTATTCTTTAGCCTAAATCAAGCTTGGATCTTCATGAAAGTTAGCATTTTGGAGGCTAATTTGGATGTTTAAGTTGCAAGTTTGTGAATCAAGTGGAGGTATAAAATCCTAACCCTAAACTTTAATTGTTGTTTAAATACTTTAAGCTAGCTTATTAGATGTTTAAATAATGCTTTAAATTGCAAGTTTAGAAATTTTAGAATTGAGTAGTGAAGATCAAGTTAGGGTTTTGATGGTTTGAAATGGTTAATCGAGATGTGTAGACTTGAAAAACATAACCTAGTTATGAGATTGTTAAATGATATTTTTGCTAATCGTCTAATTAATCTTAAGTGCAAACTAACTTTTACTAAATCTTATTTGGGTGAGATTAAAATTCTAGTAAGGGTTTGCGTGGTTTAATCAAGCTATTATGTGATGATTGTGGCTACTAGTTTTAGTTAAACTTGTAGATTTGAGCTAAAATGATTAAAAGTGCTTACTAGGTTTCCGGATAAAATTAGGCGTGAGTTCCTATTGACGTTGCGATGTTATATTTATTGGATTCCACGATATATATTGTGTTGTGTTTGTGCGATCGGTACGATCGGGGTCTAGGCTTGGTGGTTGTGTCATCCTAGCTAGGGTTGTGCCGATATCGTATGCGTTTTGTGCACCGAGTGCACAGTGTGTATATTTTGTGGACGTTATCCTTGCATTTCGTTGGCTTTGTATCGGCTCAGGATATTTAACCTTATATGTTGTGTTCGTGAAATTTAGGATCGTGAGCTGGGACTTCGGACGCTGGGAAGAAAGGGAAGCAGGTGGTCGGATTTACTTTGCTCGAGATCATCTGTGAGTAGATTTAACATCTAAAGGGGAATCTCCCGTATGGAGTTATGCGTCTGGGCTAGATTAAATGACATGATTATTAGTTACGAATATATGTACCATTGTTGCATACCTCATTTTCCCTATTGCATATGGACATATTATTAATGAGACACAACACCATTACTGACGGTTCATGTTGCACGAGTACTAATTGTATGCTACACACACACCGTTGGTAATTTCCATGACACGCACAACCCATATACATACGTGATATTGTATTGGATAGGGATAATGGAGATAGTGATTCTTATTCCTTGGGTATATGAGATACAGGTGACACATATACATACGGGGTATTATATTTAGTTAGGGACATTGAGACATTGATCCTTACTTCACTGTGCACACATACTTACATGTACACCCGTATAACTTGCTATTGTTACATGTACTTCTTGCACACATACTTACATGTACACCCGCATACCTTGCTATTGTTACATGTACATCATGCACACACACTTACATGTACACCCGTATACCTTGCTATTGTTACATGTACTTCATGCACACATACTTACATGTACACCGCATACCTTGCTAGTGTTACATGTACATCATGCACACATACTTCCATGTACATCCGTATACCTTGCTATTGTTACATGTACATCATGCATACATACATACATGTACACCCACATACCTTCCTAGGGTTACATATACCTATGTGGTATTGTATTGTCTTTGACATGGGGCCATTGATTCTTATGCAATTGCGCATATGATAGGTAGTATACCTGCATACCTACGTGCTTACACATATGCTTTGCATACCAACTTGTTTACACATATACCTGGCTATAGCTACATGTTCACCTGTATACAATGTTGCATTTGATTTCGGAGAAATTAGGAACCGTATGATATATTTAATAACTTGTTGCAGTTAAATAGCGGTTTTTCTTTTATATGCTCATATTACTGTTTCATGTTGCTTATATTATATTTCATGGATTTCGCATTGAGATATGGATTTCATATGATATTTTCTAGATGATTTACTCCTGAGGGTATATATCTGTTAGTTATATGTATGCCCTAGAGGCCATTACTGTACATTGGATGTATATTGTAGTGGATGCTGGGACATATATAGGGAGGACTTTCTTGCTCGACATGATAGTATGCTATCTGGTTGATCTTTACCTTAACGTGTACACTAATTGTCTCTCTGTTACATGTTGGTAAAGCCCTTAGGATCTGTACTTGACTACCTGGACTATGATGCGGATCATACTAGTGGGGACATGGTAGTCCATAAGTACATCCTTGAAAGTCCCTAGTCGTGGGTGTATCGAGACGGGGCATCGATATACCAGAGTAGACTAGAGTATACCTTCTCGACCCATACAGATGGGCGATGGATGATCCCATATCCATTGGTGTTTGACATCAGAGATGATATACAGGTGCTCAGTAGAGACTGGGTACACTGGACGGACTCGCCGAGAACTCCCAGATGGTATTATACCTCACGTCAGATGTTACTTCTCTGGTGACACTGGTACAGAGTAGTTTGTTGATCCGAGATCGTCATAGAGTCTTGTGTGGTTCCCACTGTGCTTTGATTTCCATCTTACCACGTCCAAGAGGGCGTGCAAAATGGTGGTTTTTGGGTACAGTCCCGAGTCACATGGAGGCAATGAGCGATAGGTGGGGATTCGTCTCTCCTAGTATAGGGGGTTGATGTTGCGCTGTGTTCGATTGGCTATAACAGGAAATCCCTGGCCAGGGTTGCTGAGATTTACTGGTAAGTGTTACCGGTAGTTTCTCGAATTGTTATAGACCTCATATCGACATGACTTATCGAGCTATTGGGGTCTGACGTTTACCACCCCTAGGCGAGATATGCGACATATCAGACGATCAGACCGGACTGTACGGTAGTGTTACTTGTTGGATTCACAGGAGTATGAGCGGGCTTGCTCGTAGATCTTCTGATCGCTCAATACCCGGTGGCCGTTACGTTTAGCAGACCGCTTGCGGCTTGTGGGTGCTTGATATGATCATCACCTGCTGCCGGCGTATTGACGAGTCTTTAGAGTCCTACACAGAGGTTTCCTGGCTCAAGCGAAACGAAATAGGAGCGCATATGAGATATGTGCGGGACCGAGAATAATACGTGTATGTGATACCGTATTCTATTCTCGCGATGAATGTATCGAATGGTTGTATGCGATATAACCTAGTTATCGAATCAAGGATTGATTCGATAAGCCGATACATTGGATACTAGTCGGTTATATACGATATGACCGGATCGTTAAATCAAGTGTTGATTTAATGATTTAATGTATAATTATATATATTTGATATATTACTTTGCATTAACTAGTATCGGTTCATTTTAAATGGATTTTCTCGCTCGTGATGTGCGCATTGCATATGCGATATGATTTTGTGCACTTTCTTGTATCATGTTTGATGATACATCCCTTTTGGTTAAGTGTAAAGAATTAAACCTTGGTTAATGAAATGGTTAGGGTTTACTTTTTCCATATTCATTTTATTCATTTATTTATTCTTTTGGAAAAAGAAAAGCAAATGAGAAAATGGTGGCATGTTTTGTTTTATTCATGAAGTTTCATGAACACTTTGACTTTGTAACCATTTTGTCTCATGCTTAAACCTAACCATTCCACTTAACCCTAATTAATTCTCTACACCTAACCATGGTTCTATTATGATAAGAATTCATTATTCTTTTCATTTTTAGAATTAACTTATCATATCATTTCTTCTTCTTCTTCCTTGAACTCAAGAAGAAAACCTTGACTTCATCAATGGTGGATTGATGAAATGAGTGAGAAATCCAATTCTAAAGTCTACCCACTTACTATTTCTTCATCCTCTACCTCTTGCCAAGTAGTAGAGTGTGTTTTCTTCACAAGTTTCTTGACTTTGTGAAGTGAGAGCTTGATCTAGCGATGCCTCGACGTAGATCATCTTCGGCATGGACATCGACGACCTAGCTCGCCATTTCTCCGACGAAGCCGACGTTAGAGCCCGGGAATACATTTGGACAGCTAGGGGACTTCGTTGCGGAGCTATGGAGGTGGAGCACCGTATCTACAAAGGTTGTATTTCCGTTTAACTTATAGTTAAGTGTTAACTAGATTTCTTTTTCGCCTAGATTTCTAGCCAACGATCCGTAGTTTAGGGTTTCTCGGCACCGTAATTTTTGAAATCGACATGGTTGATGCCTTGTGAGACCTCACTAGAGTGCCTAGGAACCCTACAGTGGTACCAGAGCCTAGCTAGAGCCTTAGGCGAAGTCTAGACGGAATTTGAAACCCGAACGAACCCGAAACCCAACTCAAAACTTGCTCTCTGTACTTTTTCTGAAATCGTGGATTTTTCGAAATTAAAAATATGCAGAAAATCAAGCAGGGTTTTCTAGGAATTACTGTAAATTTCGTGGACTTAATTCATCTAAACCGCCGCGGTTCCGCGGCATGAGCATGGCTCATGCGGCGGATCCGCGGCCGTACGGTCGATTTACACAGTAAAAGTTTCACAGTAATTCCTCCTTACTTGTGCTGTATTTTCGGGGATATTTTAATATTTATTATAGAGTTGAATTTTCTGGGATTGATTTGGGGATTCGGTGTTTCGATCGGAGTATCAAATTTTGTCTGTGTGGCTTTCCGGATAATTTTTAGAATATGTTAAAAAGTTCGACCGGATATAAATACCCAATTTTTCCCCCGTCGGGAAATTTCCAAGTTTTGGATTTTTTCGTAGTTTAACGACGTTCTAAGTAGTGCAAGTAACTCGATGGACCCTCTAGAAGACAACAAACCTTAACTCGATTATGTGACCGTCTTGAACTGCCCTTTGAACCTTCGGGTTTGGGGAAGTACGGCGTGCCACATGTGAGGCGTTGGCTTGACCCTTCTACGGCTGGACCGTTGGTACTGAGGCACGAACTGAATGTTGTTAGACTTATTTCATGTGTTGATCTGTATCGGGAAAACTTGGGTGTTCGATTGTTCGATCGGAAAGTTTGACATTTTCTATTTATCCGGAATGTGACACAATAATTGGAATTCACAAGTAGTTATGAGATAACTGAATGAATATTATAAACATAGCAGTTTAGTCTCACTTGATAGGTTACCACGGAATTTTGATGTGATCAAAAGTCCGTCGCAATCACGTAGCGTACGCGGATACTCGCCGGGTAAACTTAATAAACAGCCTCACTCCATAGCCCCGACCAAGTGACTGTAGGAGAACCCCGTCGCCGAAAGCATCCGTTCGGGTGCTTGCGGCAGCGGTGTTCCGCCTTGGTGCACTTCGTCGACGGCGTCGGGGGTGCGGCCGCCTACTGAAGTTTGTGACGAGGATTCGATCAGATTGTCGGGAATCCTGTTGAATTGCCCGACTTGGTATTGAAAAGTGTTTTCGATAATGAGACTAAAATGCGGGGTTTATAATTGTTAGGCATGCGATGTCTAAGTAATTCATTTGGTCAGGCATGCGATGTCTGAGGTGATTGCGGATTCCAACTGTTGTAGTTTTACACTTTCTTTTCTGTGACCGTAAGTGTAATATGTGTTATCGCCGGTTTCGTTGCTATATGTCAACGACAATTGGGATGCGCATATTTACTTACGTTGATGACATGTGATGTTATGTGTTGCTGGATATGTTATATTGGATCGTCGTGTTCGAATAGCCGGGGGGGTTTTATGTGAGATGAGTGTTTTTCATTTTCATTCATGTAAAAACTTGTATGTAATATTCTTTTATTTGGGGCACTTCCAGGTTGCGGAAGTTGTCACCGTTTGTATATTATTTACTTTTCCACACTAGGATAGACCCAAGGAGGAGGGCACAAGTAACCGGGTTCTGGGGTCCAGTGGGAGACCAACTCGAGGAGTCGAGTCCGGGTCTCCTAACTCCAGAATTGGTAGGGTTGCTTGCCGCTCTCGTAGGGGTCTAGGGGTGTGGGTTTGGCTATTCATCGCGACCGTGGAATCCGTGTTTTATACTGGCTCGTATTGAAAACACGGACGTCCTAGTATATCCAATATTTCATATGATTCTTCTGCTGCGATATCTGTAATGTGATCATGTGATGTTCTATGATAGATACAGTATATAGTATATATGATATATTATATAGGCGTTACTTATGTTTTACACCCGTGCTAGCCCTGCCCCGCTCTGTCGTTAGTTACCTAACCTAACGGTGCACGAGGGGACATCGAGGCGAATACAGATGGCATAAGTGTACGTCGTATTTATCTGTGATGTTTAGGTACTTATATGATGGGACTTCATTAATGAGATTAATGAAATAAAAGAAACCTAAGATGTTGTAGAATCGAATTTCAAAATAAAACAGGTAGCTACAGTTCTTGCTTTGCACAGAGGTATATGTGATATATCCTGCACCTTATTCGATGAGGAAAGGACCGATCCCTTCACCGGGAGTGACTCCTTTAGCAATAACTGGCAGATGCTACACACTCGGTTTGTCTTTTGATTGCTTTTAAGTGTTTTTGCTTTGCACAGTGATGTATATGATATATCCCGCACCCCATTCGACGAGGAAAGGACCGACGATCCCTTCACCGGGAGTGACTCCTTTAGCAAAACTAGAAAAGCCTCAAAAACACTCCATTTTTAAAATCATTTGATTCTACAACGATATCAAGTTCATTACGCAATAGGTTTTCAGAAAAACCTGTTGTAGCCCTCCGTCATTTCAGATAAGTGCTACTTAGTATTCGTGCTACGTTTGTTGGCCTGCGTCAAGGCATAGTGTGCGGTAGCTAACTAGTATTTATCTGTTTATGCATATGATGCAGATTGGATTAGGGTAGTCGTGCGACTTTGTTGGCCTGCGTCAAGGGTCGTGCGGGTGGGTTTAATTCAATCAGGAAATGACGGGTTGAACTTGACTAGCGCACTATGGTTTTTTGGCCTGCGTCAAGGTCATAGGACGTTAGGGGCAAAATTATCGGGAATTTCAAGTGTTGAAATTTGCAATGAGATTGCATACCTTCTATGAGATAGTTGGATCCCGATACCCGCTGCGAGTAAGAGTTACTCCTGGGAGAGTTTTATACATTACAATTAGCCGATCAAGTAGGTGTCTAGAAAGGTGTCAACGGGGTTACGCCTCTGGGAAAATGAGGTTTACATTAATTAGGTTCGTGCGAAAGCACGGGGGACCTCCCTCAAAGTACCGACACTGGCCTGGCTGAAAGATTGGCGAACTTGTAGTGTGTAATTAATCCCGGCTAGTCTTTCCTTTTAGGGTTTGAAGGAAGATTTGATAAAAAGCAGTGGGAGCCATCCTGATTAGATAAAATAATAACCTATCTATTCTTGCAAGAGCGCACGCTGAGTGTTTTCTTCTCTCTCTCTCCTGGTAGCGACCATGTCACGCCTTAATCAAGATAATAATACGGAATATTGACCGAACCCGCTTGTTATACTGAGCTGGGGAACGTTGGTCCCGCTCCAACTTATAATTGTTGTAAGACAGAGCAGGAAATTGAGCAATACCAGATTTCCCGTGCCGCCCAAACGAAGAGAGTGCATGCTGATGCATCATCTTCGGGTGTGTTCCTTATACAGAACTGTTTCTCAGTATCCTCCGCATCCCTGGTATATGATACCGGATCAGGATCCCAGATATGTAATGTGTTACATAGGGCTACAAAAGGGTAGAAAAACTGAGAACGGGTGATAAGTTTCATGAGACAGAAAATGGGGCAAGAGTTGCAGCCAAGTCTGTTGGTCACTGTCACCCTGTATTAACAATACATTGATTCTGAACGAATGCTATTAGATACCGAACCTGATATACAAAATCATATCAGTCTCTTTATTAGTAATGAAATGATAAAATTCTGTATTGTTGGATAATGTTTTGAACATTTCCTATATCAAAAGTTGATCGGTTCAGGCACGTTATCTAAAAGCATTGATGTTCTAAATCAAACTACAGTTCTTAGTATATGGAACACACACAAGAGGAAGAGTTCAGAAATGAACGGATTCTTCTTGAGGTATTGTAGACTAGGTCAGATCAATGTGACCCGACTAGCTGAAGTTACATTTAGATGTATATTTGAATTAGTTTGAATTTACATCTTGTGAAACTTGCCAGTCATGTCACAGAGATAAGATGACCATAGCTCCGTTTACTGGAAACAGAGAAAGAGTTAGTGAACTCTTGGGACTGATACATGATGATGTATGTAAGGTCTCCTGTCTACACATGCCAGGATTGGTTCTTTATACTTCATTACGTTCTCTGATGATCTCTTTAGATTCAGACATATGTTCTCGTTGAAACACAAGTCCGAACCTTTTGAGATATTCACAGAATATAAGTTAGAAGTAGAGAACCAGAATACGGGTATAAGTATTATGTCCTCTGATGAGATCAAGGAGAAGAATACTTGAGCACAGAATTCCTGGACTATTCTAAATGAGAATAAGATTCTCTCTCAGAATTACTCCTCTGTATACACCATAGCACCATGGTATATCGGGGCGGAGCAATCACACCCTATATGATATGGTGTGCTCTATGATGAGTACTACTGAGTTACCTTTTTTTCCTTTTGGGAGTTATGCGCTTTAGAAGCTGCATACCTATTGAATAGGGTTCGAATCAAATCAGTTGCCTACCACTTCATATATGATATGGAAAGGGAAGAGCCCATGTCTTAAGTTAGTTAAGATTTGGGGTTGCCCGGCCTATGTCTAAAAGCAAAATCCGGACAAGCTCGAGGCAAAGTCAGTTATATAGAACTGGAAATGTTCCAGCCATACAAACTGCGGCTGATGATTTGATAGAACCAAAGGATTCAGTAAATTCCAACGAACCTCAGCCTCTCCGCCGATCTAGTAGAGTTCCTCACCCAACTGAGAGATAATTCGGTTTCTCAATGACAGTGGGAGCGAGGATTGCATCATGAGATGATGACCCAACTAGTTTCGAGCTGGCCATCAGGAGTGAGACTCTGTAAGAATGGCTGGATGTTTATCGATCTGAGATGGAATCCTTATACACCAACAAAGTATGGACTTTGGTTGCTATATCTGAAGGGTTAAATCCCCATCAGGAGCAAGTATATCTTGAGAAGATTACTTGGTATAGATGGAAAAGTTGAGACTTTCAAAGCTAGACTTGTTAAAGTTTGCATCATTGACCAGGTGTGGATAATGATGAAACCTTTCCAAGCAACTATGCTTAAGTCCATCCAGATCCTACTTGTCACGGCTACATACCTGACTACGATATCTGGTGGTTCGGTGTCATGACTACTTTTCTAAATGATGTTTTAGAAGAGTGCGTCTATAAGTACACAGCCAGAGGGCTTCGTAGACAGTGGGAGCAGCGGAAACGTGTGCAAGATGCTTTATAGGATTAATGCAGGCATCGCGGAGTTGGAACATCTGTTTTGATGGATTAGTCAAAGAGTTTGACATCATCAAAATGGTAGATGAACCTTGTATAAACAAAAAGGGTAGTAGGGAGTATGGTGGTGATCCTCGTAGAGTACGTGGATGACATACTCTTGATGGGGAAGGAGTTTCCTATGCTATGCTCGGTCAATCTCCGCTTATCACCATAATTCTCCATATAGGATCAAAGTGATACCTCCTAAATCCTGGGTTTTGGATCTATGAGATAGATCTAAATGGATGTTAGGATACTCACTAGTTGTAGTGAGATGGTATCAATCGATCCTGGGGAGAATCACTGGAAGTGTTCCAGGGTGATAAAGACGACTGAATGTCAGTCACAGGCATTGTCTTTACCCTCAGTAAAGGGACGGTATGTTGGAAGAGTTCCAAGCTAGATACCGTGACATACTAGACGATAAAGGCTGGATACATCGCTACTTAAGATGCAACCAAAGAGGCTGTTTGGGTGTATATTGGTTCATGAGATGAACTATGTTCCTCCCATTGTGTGACAATGGAGTTGTGGCATATGCTAAGGAACGCCGGTCCCATCAGTGATCCATACATATTCTAAGGCAGTATCACTTGATCGTGGAGATGGTTGATCTCCAGGGAGATCGAGGTTAGGAGAGTAGACTCAGAGGACAACACAGCGGATCCACTCACAAAGGCCTGTTCCCAGAGAGAGACTTTTATGGGATGGTTGAGTATGAGATACTACAACCACTGCTACAGATGGCCCTAGTGCAAGTGGGACATTGTTAGTTATATGTATGTCCTAGAGGCCATTACTGTACATTGGATGTATATTGTAGTGGATGCTGGGACATATATAGGGAGGACTTTCTTGCTCGACATGATAGTATACTATCTGGTTTATCTTTACCTTAACGTGTATACTAATTTTCTCTCTGTTACATGTTGGTAAAGCCCTTAGGATCTGTACTTGACTACCTGGACTATGATGCGGATCATACTAGTGGGGACATGGTAGTCCATAAGTACATCCTTGAAAGTCCCTAGTCGTGGGTGTATCGAGACGGGGCATCGATATACCAGAGTAGACTAGCGTATACCTTCTCGACCCATACAGATGGGCGATGGATGATCCCATATCCATTGGTGTTTGACATCAGAGATGATATACGGGTGCTCAGTAAAGACTGGGTACACTGGACGGACTCGCCGAGAACTCCCAGATGGTATTATACCTCACGTCAGATGGCAGTTCTCTGGTGACACTGGTACAGAGTAGTCTGTTGATCCGAGATCGTCATAGAGTCTTGTGTGGTTCCCACTGTGCTTTGATTTCCATCTTACCACGTCCAAGAGGGCGTGCAAAATGGTGGTTTTTGGGTACAGTCCCGAGTCACATGGAGGCAATGAGCGATAGGAGGGGATTCGTCTCTCCAGGTATAGGGGGTTGATGTTGCGCTGTGTTCGATTGGCTATAACAGGAAATCCCTGGCCAGGGTTGCTGAGATTTACTGGTAAGTGTTACCGGTAGTTTCTCGAATTGTTATAGACCTCATATCGACACGACTTATCGAGCTATTGGGGTCTGACGTTTACCACCCCTAGGCGAGATATGCGACATATCAGACGATCAGACCGGACTGTACGGTAGTGTTACTGGTTGGATTCACAGGAGTATGAGCGGGCTTGCTCGTCGATCTTCTGATCGCTCAATACCCGGGTGGCCGTTACGTTTAGCAGACCGCTTGCGGCTTGTGGGTGCTTGATATGATCATCACCTGCTGCCGGCGTATTGACGAGTCTTTAGAGTCCTACACAGAGGTTTCCTGGCTCAAGCGAAACGAAATAGGAGCGCATATGAGATATGTGCGGGACCGAGAATAATACGTGTATGTGATACCGTATTCTATTCTCGCGATGAATGTATCGAATGGTTGTATGCGATATAACCTAGTTATCGAATCAAGGATTAATTCGATAAGCCGATACATTGGATACTAGTCGGTTATATGCGATATGACCGGATCGTTAAATCAAGTGTTGATTTAATGATTTAATGTATAATTATATATATTTGATATATTACTTTGCATTAACTAGTATCGGTTCATTTTAAATGGATTTTCTCGCTCGTGATGTGCGCATTGCATATGCGATATGATTTTGTGCACTTTCTTGTATCATGTTTGATGATACATCCCTTTTGGTTAAGTGTAAAGAATTAAACCTTGGTTAATGAAATGGTTAGGGTTTACTTTTTCCTTATTCATTTTATTCATTTATTTATTCTTTTGGAAAAAGAAAAGCAAATGAGAAAATGGTGGCATGTTTTGTTTTATTCATGAAGTTTCATGAACACTTTGACTTTGTAACCATTTTGTCTCATGCTTAAACCTAACCATTCCACTTAACCCTAATTAATTCTCTACACCTAACCATGGTTCTATTATGATAAGAATTCATTATTCTTTTCATTTTTAGAATTAAGTTATCATATCATTTCTTCTTCTTCTTCCTTGAACTCAAGAAGAAAACCTTGACTTCATCAATGGTGGATTGATGAAATGAGTGAGAAATCCAATTCTAAAGTCTACCCACTTACTATTTCTTCATCCTCTACCTCTTGCTAAGTAGTAGAGTGTGTTTTCTTCACAAGTTTCTTGACTTTGTGAAGTGAGAGCTTGATCTAGCGATGCCTCGACGTAGATCATCTTCGGCATGGACATCGACGACCTAGCTCGCCATTTCTCCGACGAAGCCGACGTTAGAGCCCGGGAATACATTTGGACAGCTAGGGGACTTCGTTGCGGAGCTATGGAGGTGGAGCACCGGATCTACAAAGGTTGTATTTCCTTTTAACTTATAGTTAAGTGTTAACTAGATTTCTTTTTCGCCTAGATTTCTAGCCAACGATCCATAGTTTAGGGTTTCTCGGCACCGTAATTTTTGAAATCGACATGGTTGATGCCTTGTGAGACCTCACTAGAGTGCCTAGGAACCCTACAATATCAGTGGTATCGGACGTTGATATATACATATATATATATCAGTGGTATGGGACGCTGTTATATATGTACATATGTATAATATATATCATCATAATGATCTATGCAAGTACTCTTATTCATTACTTGATATTTTCTGGATTTGAGGACCGTGGTATTTTCATAAAATTATGCAATGTTTGAAAAACCCGGTTTCTCTTGATATGATATTTCGATACGTCCACCATGATATTTCTCGGTTCTGAGACTTATGATAGATACCCGATTCGAGGAGTGAGGGGGAACCGTTTGTGGGTACATGGTGGACCTGGTGAAGTACCCCGGGGCAAGGAGACTCGTATTGTTAGGCGGTGATCCTGGCAGGGGAGCACTACCTACCGGTTATAGTATTTAGACTCGGCGGATATCTGGAGGATACCGACCGGGGTCATGAGATGATACAGGCCGATCCGGACTAACGGAGCCCGTGGGCCGATCCAGACTGACGGAGCCCTAGATATGAGGATTTACGTGTCAATGCTGGACACGAGTATTTCATGATGTTTCGAGTGTCGATGTTGGACACTCAGGTACCATGATTTTTATGTGTCGTTAATGGACACACGAGATAGATATCCTTATATATATATATATATATATATATATATATATATATATAGACATACACACACAGGCATATGTTTTCATGATGTTCAGGTGTCGATGTTGGACACTCAAGTTCCATGAGACTTACAGGATATGAGGGCCAATCTGAGGATGCGGTGCCTTTGGAATTGGGATTTAGATTGTCTTGATGGACACTTGTCCTGCCACGATGAGGATTCCGTGGGGATGACATGTTTTATCCCATATTCAGCATTTATTTGATATGCATTTCTTCATGTATTAGTAGTACCTGCTAGAGTACCTTTCATCACTGTTGCATATACATATTGCCATTTATTGCTATTAGCTTGCATGTGATAGATTATCGCAGTACGTGCATAGCTGCGATTGCCTGCATATGTTATTTACTATTCACGAGTTGGCAACTCACCCCCGTTGTGCCACAGTGTTTGCAGGTGTCCCTCAGAGCAGTCACGGCAGGGCTTCTTCATTACATCGTATCATCTTTTGTAGCGGATACTGCTACGGCTGACTGTGTGTAGTTTTGCTATAGGTGGGTTTCGCGGTTATCAGATGCTGCTCATTTGTATATTCGTTGTATCTAGTACTTCATGTTTTGACTTAGAGACGAGTTGTGAGAACGATATTTTATATTATTTTATGACTTTAGATGTCTTTTATGCTGTTTCACTTTATATCGTCCATTTCTTCGCTACGGCGTTGTATATCTGTTTTGGTTGTTGTTTCCGCTTTTGGGCATGGATTTGATCCCGTTTCAGGATGCTTTAACTTATATTCTATGTTGTACCCATTTTCGTGGCTAGTTTTTTACAAAGGAGATGCTGCCCAAATTTTTAAGAAAATAAATTTGGACTTTAAAGAATTTTTACTTCAGATAACAAAAAGTTTTGATAATGTTCTTATCACTTACTACTTTTGATGGTTTAGATTTGCAGGGTTTTCGGCTTAATTGAATTGCGTTACGCCTGTAGACAATACGTGGTTTAAGGGCCGTCACGTGCCAAATTTTGGGTCATTACAAAGTTGGTAACAGAGCGCTAGGTTTTACCTTTCGGAGTGTAGGATGACCTTGGTATGATGGAGTAGGTAGCTTAAGCAGAATGATGTCGCATATGTATGTCTGCGGCATACTTACGACATTGTATTCTGCTTAAGTGACCTGAGTACTAATTTCTTGAAATTCCTTCCATGATGACACATATCTTTGTGATTCGATTTCCGTGTTCATATTGAATCCTTTTTCTATTTCTAGCCTTTATGCCGGCGACGACTATGAGAGCTTAGAGAGAGACAGCGAGAGCCGAGGTCAGAGTTGACTCGTTTGAGACGAGAACAGACCAGGAAGGTACGCTCACTGTATAGGAGCAGTTTGATCCGCCTTCGATAGATCGTATCACCAGGTTTGAGACAGATATGCAGGATTTGCGCCAGATGATGAGATCGTAGGTTGAGACCAGTCGAGCGCAGCGACAGGAGGTTGCTAACCCTGTTACCCAGTTATTCCTTGCTATCAGCACATAGCTTTGAGTTAAGTATACAGCAGCAGTGGACGTAACCCTACTAGATGAAGGGTTACTAGGCACACTAACAAGGCTCTACAAGGCATCGACCATGCCAAAATAAAAATTTTATGTGCCGAACAACCCTAAGCAAGATCGTATACTAGAGTTTAGGCGAGACTAATAGCAAGTAAACAACTTTACTCTAAAGGGAATATGAAATACAACCTTTGTAGATTGGTCCTTCACTTCTTTAGCCCTTTGATGAAGTCCCTTCGCTGCGATCGTGGTTCTCCCGGACCCTTGCATGGCTTCACGAGGCGAAAGGTGCGACCTTGCTTGAAGTCTCCGAGGCCGAAGATGATCTACGTCGAGGGGATACCAACTCAAGCTTCTACTTTACTAACTTGAGAATTAGTGAAGCAAACACCTTAAACTAAAGTGCTAGTATAGTAGAGGATGGAGAAATAGGAAGTGGGTTCTCTTTAGAATTTTTTTCCTCACAAACTATCTCACTTTAAATCAAACCCTAGCAAGCTTTTTCTTTCTAGTTATGAAGAAGAAGAAAAGAAAAGAGATTAGGATAATGATCAAGTGAGAATGCTAACCATGGTGAGTGAGTATCATATACTAACTCATGTAGAGACTTTACCATAGCTAAGTGTGTGATGGTAAGGTTAAAGTCCAAAGTAAAAACAAATCTAGTGGACTTTAGTCAATGCATCCACAAGCTTTCACAAGCTTCATGCATTTTCTAATTTTCCACTAATTTTGTAATTAATTTTAAACATTAAACCCAATCATAACAAATAGGATGGTGTATGTCTCATACACACATGAATGTTGTATCATCAACCATGATACAATAAGATAACACATTTTAATATATATCATATATATGTTAAAGTAGTGTACATGTGAGAAAAAAGCCTAAGTGAACTAGTGTTAGTTAATGTAAACTAGTTTATCAAATATACAATTATACAATAAATTATTAAATCAACACTTGACTTAATAATCCGGTCATATCACATATAACCGACTAACATCAAATGTATCGCCTTATCGAATCAACACTTGATTCGATAATCCGGCTATATCCTATATATAACCGACCGATACAGAAAGTCGCGAGAATAGAATACGGTATCACATACACGCATTATTATCGGTCCCGCACATATCACATATGCGCTCCTATCTCGTTTTGCCTGAACCAGTAAAACCTCTATGTAGGACTCTAAAGACTCATCAATACACCGGCAGTAGGTAATGATCACATCAAGCACCCACAAGCTGTCAGTGGTACTAGCTGGACGTAACGGCTACCCGGGTATTGAGCGATCAGAAGATCAGCAAGCAAGCCCGCTCCAACTCCTGTAAAAGCCTGCCGGTAACACTTCCCGTACAGTCTGGTCTCCTCGTCTGATATGTTGCATATCAAGTCTAGGGGTGGTAAACGTCAGACCCCAATAACCGATAAGTCGTGCCGATGTGAGGCTCATAACGGGTCGAGAAACTACTGGTAACACTTACCAGTAAATCTCTAAATCAGCCCTGGCTAGGGACTTCCCTGTTACGGCCAATCGAGCACAGCGCAACATCAAACCCAAATACCGGGAGAGACGAAACCCCTCCTATCGCTCATTGCCTCCATGTGACTCGGGACTGTACCCAAAAACAAGCATTTTGCACGCCCTCATGGACGTGGTAAGGTGGAAATCAAAGCACAGTGGGAATCACACAAGACTCTATGACGATCTCGGGTCTACAGACTAACATGCACAAGTGTCACCAGAGAACTGCCATCTGACGTATGGTATAATACCATCTGGGAGTTCTCGGTGAGTCCGTCCAGTGTACCCAGTCTCCACTGAGCACCCATATACCATCTCTGATGTCAAACACCAATGGATATGGGATCATCCATCACCCATCTCATGGGTTGAGATGCTTATACGCTAGTCTATACTGGTATATCGATGCCCCGTCTCGATGCACCCACGACTAGGGACCTTGAAGGATGTACTTATGGACTACCATGTCCCCACTAGTATGATCCGCATCATAGTCTAGGTAGTCACGTACACATCCTAAAGGCTTTACCAACATGTAACGATAAGACAGTACTAGGAGACAAGTATACATGTTAAAGTAAAGTGCAACCAGATAGCATACTATCATATCGAGCAAGAAAGTCCTCTCTATATATGTCCAAGCATCCAATATAATATACATCATCTATACAATACTGGCCTCTAGGGCATACATACAACTAACAATCTCCCACTTGCACTAGGGCCAGCTGCTGTAGTATCGCATACCTACCAAGCATCTCGAAGAGTCTCTCAAACTGTATCAGGGGAATGGCCTTCGTGAGTGGATCCGCTGTGTTGTTCTTCGTGTCAATCCTCCTGACCTCGATCTCTCGGCGATCAACTATCTCCCGGATCAGGTGATACCGCCTCAGAATATGCCTGGATCGCTGATGGGACTTGGGTTCCTTGGCTAAAGCCACCACTCCATTGTTATCGCAATACAAAGGTATTGGATGCTCAATGGATGGAACCACTCCAAGTTCAGTAATGAACTTATTGATCCAGACAGCCACTTTGGCAGCATCGTTGGCAGCGATGTATTCAGCCTCCATCGTCGAGTCTGCCACGGTTTCCTGCTTGGAACTCTTCCAGCTAACCGCCCCTCCGTAAAGGGTAAAGACAAATCCCGACTGCGACTTAGAGTCATCCTTATCACTCTGGAAGCTTGAATCGGTAAAGGACCCCACTTGGAGTTCTCCATTACCATACACCAAGAGCATCTCTTTAGTCCTTCGTAAGTACTTGAGAATGCTCTTCACAGCTTTCCAGTGACTCTCTCCAGGATCAGCTTGATACCTACTCACTACACTTAGTGAGTATAGTACATCGGGTCTGGTACATAGCATCGCGTACATGATTGAGCCTACTGCCGAAGCATAGGGTATCCCTTGTCTTGGGAGACATCTCTTTGGAGAGAGTGAGCCCTGAGATCGTGGGTAAATACTCACGTTTGGACTCTTCCATACTAAACCTCTTTAGTATGGTGTCAATGTACCTGGATTAGGACAATCCCAATATCCTTTTAGATCTATCTCTAAAGATCCTAATTCCCAATATGCAGGAGGCATCACCAAGGTCTTTCATTGAGAATCTTTGTGATAAGAAGAGCTTGACCGATTGCAGCATAGGAATGTCATTTCCTATCAAGAGTATGTCGTCCACGTACAATACGAGGAAGACAACCTTACACTCTGCCACCTTCTTATAGATACAAGGTTCATCTACGTTTTTGACGAAATCAAACTCTTTGATAACGACGTCAAAGCAGATGTTCCAACTCCGCGATGCTTGCTTTAATCCATAAATGGATTTAAGCAGCTTGCACACCTTCCTGCTGCTCCCACTATCTACGAAGCCCTCTGGCTGAGTCATGTACATGCTCTCTTCTAAATCACCGTTTAGAAAGGCGGTCTTAACATCCATTTTCCAGATTCCGTAATCATGATATGCAGCGAAGGAAAGCATGATCCGGATGGATTTAAGCATAGCTACTGGAGAAAAGGTTTCATCATAGTCCACACCTGGTCTTTGACGAAAACCCTTTGCAACAAGTCTAGCTTTGATAGTCTTCACTTTCCCATCTACACCAAATTTTTTCTTGAAGATCCACTTGCTCCCAATGGGTTTTACCCCTTCAGGAGCATCTTCCAAAGTCCATACTTTGTTGGTGTACATGGATTCCATCTCGGACCGCATTGCATCCAGCCATTTCACTGAGTCCCCACTCGTGATGGCCTGCTCGAAGCTAGTTGGGTCATCATCAACCATGCTGCAATCCTCGCTCCCACCATCCAAGAGAAAACCGTAGAATCTCTTAGGTGGGTGAGGAACCCTACTAGATCGGCAGAGTGGCTGGGATTCATCGGGAACTACCGAATCCTCTGGTTCTACCAAATCTTCTGTTGTGGTTTGTACAGCTGGAACCTCTTCCAGTTCTACCTCAGAGCCATTAATCTCTTTTGCAAGAAATTCCTTTTCTAAAAAGGTGGCGTGTTGAGCAACGATCACCCTTTGTTCCTCACTGTGGTAGAAGATATACCCTCGCGAATGCTTGGGATATCCAACAAACTTACACAAAACAGACCTTGCAACGAGTTTGTCCGGTTTTTGTCTGTTGACATAGGCCGGGCAACCCCATATCTTAATAAAATTAAGATATGGTCTCTTCCCCTCCCATATATAGGGTGGTAGGCACAGATTTGGTAGGAACCCTATTCAGTAGGTATGCTGCTGTCTCCAGTGCATATCCCCAGAAGGAAATACGTAACTCAGCTATACTCATCATAGAGCGCACCATATCTAATAGGGTGCGGTTCCGATACACCGTTGTGCTGTGGTGTATATGGAGGAGTTAGCTGAGAGAGAATCCCATTCTCTTTTAAGAAGCCCAGGAATTCATTGCTCAAGTATTCACCCCCTCGATCAGATCGAAGGATTTTAATACTTTTCCCGGTTTGGTTCTCGACTTCTTGTTTATATTCTCTAAATTTCTCAAAAGCTTCTGATTTTTGTTTCATCAGGAACACATATCCGAATCTAGAGAGATCGTCAGTGAATGTAATGAAGTACGAAGAACCATCCCTTGCATGTGTAGGCAGGGGACCGCATACATCACTATGTATCAGTCCCAAGAGTTCGGTAACTCTTTCTCCGTGTCCCGTAAACGGAGTTTTGGTCATCTTGCCTTTGAGACATGACTGGCAAGTGTTATAAGATGAAAATTCAAACGGATTTAAATATCCATCGTTATGCAACTTAGCTAGTCGTGTCGCATTGATGTGACCCAGTCTACAATGCCACAAGAAGGATTCGTTCATTTCTGAACTCTTCCTCTTGTGTGTGTTTGTTATGCTCAGAACCGTTGATTGATTTAGAACATAAATGCCATTGCATAACGTGCCTGATCCAACCAACTTTTGGTTTAGGAAAATGTTCATAACATTATCCTGTAATATAAAATTATATCCCTCTTTACTCAACAAAGAGACCGATATAATGTTGCATATCAGGTTCGGCATGAAATAGCATTCGTTCAGAATCAATGTATTACCAGTTGGCAATACAAGGGGATATTCCCCGACGGTTTTAGCTGCAACAATTGCACCATTTCCAACCCTTATGTCTTTATCACCCTCTTCAAGTTCTCTACCTTTCCTAAGCCCATGTAACTGATTACATATATGGGATCCTGACCCGGTATCTAATACCCCGGACGTAGAGCAAATGGAGAAACAGTTCTCTGTAACGAACACACCCGAAGAAAATGCATCAACATGTACTTTCTTCATTCGGGTGGCAAGGGAATCCTGGTATTTCCTTATATCCCGTTCAGTCTTATAACTCTTATAAGAATGAACGGAACCAACGTTCCCCAGCACAGTATAACATGCGGGTTCAGTCAATACATCCATATTATTATCTTGATTAAGGCATGATATGGTCGCTATCTAGAGAGAGAGAGAAGAAAACAATTTAGCGTATGCTCTTGCAAGATCAGATTAGTTATTATTTTATCTAATCAGGATGGCTCCCACTGTTTTTATCAAATATTCCTTCAAACCCTAAAAGGAAAGACTAGCCGGGATTAATTACACCCTTCAACTTCGCCAATCTTTCAGCCAGGCCAGTGTCGATACTTTGAGGGAGGTTCCCCGTGCTTTCGCACAGACCTAATTAAAGTAAACCTCGTTTTCACAGAGGCGTAACCCCGTTGACACCTTTCTAGACACCTACTTGATCGGCTAATTGTCCTGTGTAAAACTCTCCCAGGAGTAACAATTACTCGTAGTAGGTATCGGGATCCAACTATTTCATAGAAGGTCTGCAATCTCATTGCAAATTTCAACACTTGAAATTCCCGATAATCTTTTGCCCCAAGCATCCCATGACCTTGACGGAGGTCAACAATCCACAGGGTGCAAGTCAAGTTCAACCCGTCATTTCTTGATTGAATCAAACCCACCCGCACGACCGTTGACGGAGGTCAACAGGGTCGTACGGCTACCCTAATCCAATCTGCATCATATGCATAAGCAGATAAATACTAGTTAGATACCGCACACTACGCCTTGACGGAGGTCAACAAATGTAGCACGAATACTAAGTAGGACTTATCTGAAATGACGGAGGGCTACGACAGGTTTTTCTGAAAACCTATTGCGTAATGAACTTGATATCGTCGTAGAATCGAGTGAATTTTGAAATGGAGTGATTTTGAGGCAATTAGTTTTGCTAAAGAGGTCACTCCCGGTGAAGGGATCTCGGCTCTTTCCTTATGGAATAAGGTGCAGGATATATCATATACATCACTATGCAAAGCAAAACACCAAAAGCAGTCAAAAGCAAACCGAGTGTTGTAGCATCTGCCAGTTTTTCTAAAGAGGTCACTCCCGGTGAAGGGATCTCGGCTCTTTCCTCATCGAATAAGGTGCAGGGTATATCTTATATACTGCTATGCAAAGATAAACTGTAGCTACCCTTTTTGAAAAATTTGATTCTACAACATCTTTTAGGTTTCTTTTCTTTCCTTAATCACATTAATGAAGTCCCATCATTTAAGTCACCTAAACATCGCAGATAAATACGACGTACACTTATGCCATCCGCATTCGCCTCGATGTCCCCTTGTGCACCGTTAGGTTAGGTAACTAACGGCAGAGTAGGGCAGGGCTAGCGCGGGTGTAAAACATAAGTAACGCCTATATAATATATCATATATACTATATACAGTATCTATCACAACACATCAAATGATCGCATCACAGATATCGCAGCAGAAGAATTATATGAAACATTGGATATACTAGGACTTCCGTGTTTTATTTTGAGCCTTTATAAAACACGGATTCCACGGTCGCGACGAATAGCCAAACCCACACCTCTAGACCCCTACGAGAGTGGCAAGCAACCCTACCAATTCTGGAGTTAGGAGACCCGGACTCGACTCCTCGAGTTGGTCTCCCACTGGACTCCAGAACCCGGTTACTTATGCTCTCCTCCTTGGGTCTATCCTAGTGCGGAAAAGTAAATAATATACAAAAGGTGACATCAACCTCATCCCGGAAGTGCCCCAATAAAAGAATATTACATACAATTTATTTTACATGAATGAAAATAAAAACTCTCATCTCACATAAAACCCCCCGGCTATTCTGAACGCGACGATCCAATATAATATATCCAGCAACACATAACATCACATGTCATCAACGTAAGTAAATATGCGCATCCCAATTGTCGTTGACATATAGCAACGAAACCGGCGATATCACATATTACACTTAAGGTCACATAAAAGAAAGTGTAAAACTACAACATTTGGAATCCACAATCACTTTAGACATCGTAAATTCGAAATATCACATATTTCGAATTTCATGCCTAACTGTATGAATTCCACATATTGTATCACATTCCAGATAAATAGACTGTATTAAACTTTCCGATCGAATAATCAAATATCCGAGATTTCCAAAATAGCTCAACACTTGAGCGGAGTTCAAAAATTCCAGAATACATAACAGTAGCAACGGTCCGGCCGTAGAAGGGTCAAGCCAACGCCTCACATGTGGCACGCCGTACTGCCCCAAACCCTAAGGTTCAAAGGGCAGTTCAAGACGGTCACATAATCGAGTTAAGGTTTGTTGTCTTCTAGAGGGTCCATCGCGTCACATGCACGTTTTTCCGAAAGATTTAAACCCGAGAAAAATTCAACACTTGAATATTTTTCGTGCCGGGAAAAATTGAGTTAATGATATCCGTTCGAACATTTTAGTACTTTCTAAATTATCCGGAATAACATAACAAAATTAAATTCTCCGATCGAATCGACGATTACAAAATAGACCCCAAAATACTCAACACTTAAGTCAGTTTAAAAATACCTATAAAATAGCACCATCAGATACAAGAATTACTTTGCAAACCCACAGTCAAACTCTCACTGTACGGCCGCGGCTCCGCGGCACAAGCAGGGTATTGCCGCGGAACCGCGGTGGTCCGTACACCTTACATCATAAAATTTGCACCGTAATTCTTAGAAAACCCTGCTACATTTTTTAGGTATTTTTAATACTGAAAAATCAGAAATTTTAAAAAATGTACAGAGAGGGTTTCATTTTGTCGTATTCGGGTTCGTTCGGAGTTTTAACTTTGTTAACACATCGCCTAATGCTCTAGCTAGGTTCTGATACCACTGTAGGGTTACTAGGCACACTAACAAGGCTCTACAAGGCATCGACCATGCCAAAATAAAAATTTTATGTGCCGAACAACCCTAAGCAAGATCGTATATTAGAGTTTAGGCGAGACTAATAGCAAGTAAACAACTTTACTCCAAAGGGAATACGAAATACAACCTTTCTAGATCGGTCCTTCACTTCTTTAGCTCCTTGATGAAGTCCCTTCCCTGCGATCGTAGTTCTCCCGGACCCTTGCATGGCTTCACGAGGCGAAATGTGCGACCTTGCTTGAAGTCTCCGAGGCCGAAGATGATCTACGTCGAGGGGATACCAACTCAAGCTTCTACTTCACTAACTTGAGAATTAGTGAAGCAAACACCCTAAACTAAAGTGCTAGTTTAGTAGAGGATGGAGAAAAAGGAAGTGGGTTCTCTTTAGAATTTTGTTTCTCACAAACTATCTCACTTTAGATCAAACCCTAGCAAGCTTTTTCTTTCTAGTTATGAAGAAGAAGAAGAAAAGAAAAGAGATGAGGATAATGATCAAGTGAGAATGCTAACCATAGTGAGTGAGTATCATATACTAACTCATGTAGAGACTTTACCATAGCTAAGTGTGTGATGGTTAGGTTAAAGTCTAAAGTAAAAACAAATCTAGTCGACTTTAGTCAATGCATCCACAAGCTTCCACAAGCTTCATGCATTTTCTAATTTTCCACTAATTTTTTGATTACTTTTAAACATTAAACCCAATAATAAAAATATGATGGTGTATGTCTCATACACACATGAATGTTGTATCATCAATCATGATACAATTAGATAACACATTTTAACATATATCATATATATGTTAAAGTAGTGTACATGTGAGAAAAAACTCGAAGTGAACTAGTGTTAGTTAATGTAAACTAGTATATCAAATATACAATTATACAATAAATTATTAAATCAACACTTGACTTAATAATCCGGTCATATCACATATAACCGACTAACATCAAATGTATCGCCTTATCGAATCAACACTTGATTCGATAACCCGGCTATATCCTATATATAACCGACCGATACAGAAAGTCGCGAGAATAGAATACGGTATCACATATAAGCATTATTCTCGGTCCCGCACATATCACATATGCGCTCCTATCTCGTTTTACCTGAGCCAGTAAAACGTCTATGTATGACTCTAAAGACTCGTCAATACACCGGCAGTAGGTGATGATCACATCAAGCACCTACAAGCCGTCAGCTGTACTAGCTGGACGTAATGGCTACCCGGGTATTGAGCGATCAGAAGATCAGCAAGCAAGCCCGCTCTAACACCTGTTAAAGCCTGCCGGTAACACTTCCCGTACAGTCCGGTCTCCTCGTCTGATATGTCGCATATCAAGTCTAGGGGTGGTAAACGACAGACCCCAATAACTGATAAGTCGTGCCGATGTAAGGCTCATAACGGGTCGAGAAACTAAACCAGCCCTGGCCAGGGACTTCCCTGTTACGACCAATCGAGCACAGCGCAACATCAACCCCTAATACCGGGAGAGACGAAACCCCTCCTATCGGTCATTGCCTCCATGTGACTCGGGACTGTACCCAAAAACCACCGTTTTGCATGCCCTCATGGACGTGGTAAGGTGGAAATCAAAGCACAGTGGGAATCACACAAGACTCTATGACGATCTCGGGTCTAAAGACTAAACTGCACAAGTATCACCAGAGAACTGCCATCTGACGTGAGGTATAATACCATCTGGGAGTTCTCGGCGAGTCCGTCCAGTGTACCCAGTCTCCACTGAGCACCCGTATACCATCTCTGATGTCAAACACCAATGGATCTGGGATCATCAAACGCCCATCTCATGGGTCGAGATGCGTATATGCTAGTCTACACTGGTATATCGATGCCCCGTCTCGATACACCCACGACTAGGGACCCTGAAGGATGTACTTATGGACTACCATGTCCCCACTAGTATGATCCGCATCATAGTCCAGGTAGTCAAGTACACATCCTAAGGGCTTCACCAACATGTAACATTAAGACAATACTAAGAGACAAGTATACATGTTAAAGTAAAGTGCAACCAGATAGCATACTATCATATCGAGCAAAAAAGTCCTCTCTATATATGTCCATGCATCCAATATAATATACATCATCTGTACAATACTAGCCTCTAGGGCATACATACAACTAACACTAGATGAGGCACGTCTTCCTGAGACTTTGGAAGTTTCAGGACCGATGAGGGCTCGTACCGGTGTATCAGCCCAGAGACAGATGCTTAGATGCCGCGACAGATTTCGTTCGGTTCGCGAGAGTAGTAGAGGCTTGGGACGAGGTCAGTTGTTTAGCTCTTAACCAAAGGAGGGTCAGCAGTCATCGTATGGATGTTTCCGGTGTAGGAGTTTCCATCACCTCGTTAGGTGTTGGATATAGTGCCCTCAAAGTCAATTATTGGATCGTAGGTACGTGATTGCAATGATTGAGGAGGACCTATACCAGTAGCACAGTCTTACTCGAGATGATAGTATGCTCTCTGGTTTGCCTTTATCAGTCATGTACAGGTTCAGATGACTGATCACTGTTACATGTTGATAGAGCCCTTAGGATCTTGCTTGACTATCAACAGTATGAGGGTGATCATATACGTAAGAGTTGGGTAGTCCATAAGCACATCCTTAATAGTGGTCCCTAGTCGTGGGAGTTTCGAGACAGGGCATCGATACTCCGGAGTAAACTAGTGTATACAGTCGAGACCCCGACGAGGGGCGGTGGCCGGTCTCACAAGCCACTGGTGTCAGTTGGATCACCAAAGATGTATACAGGTGCTCATTGGGTTATGTGTACACCGGACAGGACTCGCCGGGAACCTGCTAGTAGGTATTATACATATCGTCAGATACCAGTTCCCTGGTGTCATGTGTACAGGTTAGTTCATCAACCTGAGGTCGTCATTTGTCTCGTGTGAGTTCCCGCCGTGCTTTGATTTTTACCCTACCACCGCTCAAAGGAGTCGTGCAAACAGGTAGTTTTTTGGTACAGTCCCGAGCCACATGGAGGTACGTGAGCGGATCGGCAGGGGATTCGTCTCTCCCGGTATTGGGGGTAGAGATCGTGCTATGTCTAGGAAAGCCATTACACCAAGTTCTTGGCCAAAGTAGGTGAGATTTACTGGTAGGTACTCCAGTAGTATCTCAGGGTGTTCAGGGCTTGTCTCCGACACGACTTATTCCGTGTTTGGGGGTCTGACGTTACTAGCCCCCTAGGCCATATATGCGATACTCATAGACGAACGGACCGGATTGTATATACATTGTGACTGTTAGGCTCATTAGGATTTCCGAATAAGTTCGCTCATCGGCCTTCCTTGAAGTCAGTCCATAGGCAGCCGTTACGCACAGCTAGTGCCGCTGACGGCTTGTGGCTAAACCCACTGCCAGGGTACTGACGAGCCATTAGTGTCCCCCATAGATAGTTTCCCAAGTTCGGTCGAAACTTTGTAGAGGCCGTATGGTTTTATGTCAGGGTTCGGAAAATGCACGTGTGTTTACGCACGTGTTATTTTTCGGACAGATAATACTGGTGGGCTTTGGTTTAAGCCAGATCCATGTATTATACAGAGTAGATATAATATCTTTGTCTCAGTTGCATTTGTATTCGGTCGTAATACAAATGCGGGTATATTTATACAGTTACGGGGTTATCCTGAAATTCGTTTCAGGATCACTTTTGGAAGTTGCCAGTTTCCAATTTTCTATCACCCGTGTTTTACATTCGGTTAAATGCGGATTTATCTTTTCTTGGGTGAGTCATGGTTCTTGAAGTTTCTAGATGATGAGAGGAAGCTTCTTGGAAGGTGACTATGTTAGTGATTCATTGTTAGCATTTATTGTGAGATGATGTGTATTAGTGACTCATGCTTAAGCTTTAATGTTTCTTGTTTACTTAACGATATTTTCTCTTGATCTTTTATCCTATAGTTACCTCCTTGCTCCTACACTCACCCCCTACCGCCTTATATGTGGTCGGCCCCTCCCCTCTCTCATTCACTCACTAGATTTGATTCATTTGGAAAAAAGATGATAGATTTAGGTGTATGGAAATTTCATAGCTCATTTCATTCCATCACCCGTCTGAATTGGCAACTTCATTAACCGTTCGTCCCTGGATTTGGACGAAGCGAGACAAAGTATTCCACTCATTCTCTACATCAATCTTGGTCATCTCTTCTAGCAAACTTGATGACCGAGTTGCCTCGGGTCAGAGACGGGAGCCCGTTTAAAGATCCGATGACATGGTGCCACCTGGACGAGGAGATCGGAGATCGACAAGATCGGAGCAGCCGCAACGGAGCGTGGGATGATGGTTAAAGAACGAAGGACTCGGATTGTTCGGTATAACCTTTCTACCCTCTTTGTAAATTGTTAGTTTAGCGTTAATGGCAGATCCGGGTTATAGTTTGCGATAGCGCCAGTTTTAAAAGTTTTTGTTTCGCATTTGGCGTCTGAAAGGCGGCCGGGCCGCTACCGTAGACTTACATGGTATCAGAGCCATGCCATTAAGCTTTACTAACTTGTGCTAACGCGTTTAAAAGATCGATCGAATGGATTTTCGAAAATCGCAATTTCTAGTATTAAAGTTTCTGTTAATTTTCAAACTGGTCTAAAAATCATTTTGACCATACCAGAAAATCGAGCAGGGTTTTTAAGGAAAACTGGAGAAATTCGACAAATTGATATCACTGTTCCACCGCGGATCCTTGGCCCAAGCATGGGTTTGGCCGCGGATCCGCTGCAGGAAAGTGAGATCACTTAGTCAATTTTCTACAGTAGATTCTGTAAGTCCATATTGCGACCCCCGGTACTTACGGGGAGGCGGAAACGGTATAAAAAACGAATTTTTATCGCAAGAAGCAACATGGACTAAACTATGTCGGGATCGTTGTCTAAACTAAAACTAGTTAACAAGCTAAAGAGAGTTAGCTACTATGGAAGATGGTTATACCTAAACTTGAACTCCTTCTTCTTCAAACCTTGTAGAGGTTGATGGTTCTCTTTTCGTCGCCTTCTCCCGTCGAAGATGGATCCACCTCGAAGGTTCGACTTTGGGCTCTTCCTCGATCTTTGAGTGAACTAGGGTTTCCGGCTTGCTAAACCTTCATCCTAGAATGAGTAGAGAGTGATTAGGGTTTGCTTTTCTATCTAAAGAGAATGATTCTCAACACATGAGAAGGTTTCTCTTTTCAAAAGGAGGAAGAAGATGAAAATGAGGAGAGAGAGAGGTTATGATAGAATGAGCTCAATCTTTCTTTCTTGCAACCATATTGCAAAAGAAATGAATTATCTAAATGATAATAATGGAAATATGAATAGTTGATGGTAAATATGGAATGACCACTATCATACCTCTTTTAATGAAGTGTAAGCATGAATCAAGGAAGACTTTCAAGGCATGAAAGTGGTCAATGGTCAACAAGTCAACCAAGGTCAACAAGTCAACAAAAAACAACCATAACATAATTCTTATTTAATTACTATTATTAATAGATAATATACAAATCCATTAGGGTTTGGAAAATGATAACTGTCAACTGTGCATACGCACCCGATCCGAAACCCTAATGAAAAACCTCATTCTCCGCCTCAAGCAACTGTGCATACACACCTGCATTCTCGTTCCGAGGAACAAGAATACCAAGATATAAAAGCAACCCCAAAACATATACCAGTATCTGGCTCAAACCAGAGCCTGCCAGTATAATCCGTCCGGACTCCAAACGTGCACAAGTGCGCGGATGAGAACGAACCCTGTCGCAAAACCATGCGACCTCTACTCTGTTTTGCCCAGAGGCGAATACCCTCTGTGTGGGACTCTAAAGACTCGACACTACGCTGGCAGTGGGTTTAACCACAGACCGCAAGCGGCACTAGCTGTGCGTAACGGTCCCCAGGTAGATGCCGACAAGAAGGCTGACGAGGTGAAACCCCATCTGAACTCCTACTGAGTCTGAATATGACATTCTCCGTACAGTCCGGTCTGTTCGTCTGATACATCGCATGGCGGGCCTAGGGGGCGGTAAAACGTCAGTCCCCCAATAGCGGTACAAGTCGTGTCGGAGTGAAGCCCAAAACACCCTGAGATAACACTGGAAACCTACCAGTATATCTCGCTTGCCCTGGCCAGGGACTACTCGTGTAATGGCTCTCCTAGACACAGCGCGATGTCAACCCCCAATACCGGGAGAGACGAATCCTGTCTAACCGTCACTGCCTCCAAGTGCTTCGGGACTGCACCCAACCACCACCTGTTTGCACGACTCCTTTGAGCCGTGGTAGGGTAGTGATCAAAGTGCAGTGGGAACACACTCGAGGCGAAGTGTCAGTGTCAAGTCAGCGGACTAAGCTGTACTCATGTCACCTGGGAACTGATAACTGACGATAGGTATAATACCAACCTGTCAGTTCCCGACGAGTCCTGTCCAGTGTACTCGTAACCCAACGAGCACCCGTATACTATCTCCAGTACGACGTACTGATGGCTGTGGGACAGACCATCTCCCACACTGGGATGAGAAGCGCATACGCTAGTCTACTCCGGAGTATCGATGCCCAGTCTCGATAGTCCTACGACTAGGGACCTGTATAAGGATGTGCCTATAGATTACCCAGCCCCCACTAGTGTGACTGCCATCACAACGCTGGTAATCAAGCAAAAATCCTAAGGGCTCCACTAATGCGTATAAGTGATATACTGAAATAAACACAAGTACACATTGAAGTAGAAACAAACCAAGTAGCATACTACTATATTGAGCAAGACTGTTTATACAAGGTGAATATCCCAAGCTTCCATTAAGTAATATACAAACTAGTATGATACAGTAATGGCCTCTAGGGCATATACACTAACAATCTCCCACTTGCACTAAGGCCATGTACTGGCGTATCGAAGACCTATTATCTCGATCAGCCGCTCGAACTGAGTCTGGGGTAGGGCCTTGGTGAATGGATCTGCAGTGTTCTCTTCTGAAGCAACCCTCCGAACCTCGATCTCCTTGCGATCCACGATCTCCCTGATCAGGTGATACCGCCTCAAGATGTGCCTGGATCTCTGATGGGACCTGGGTTCCTTTGCTAAAGCTATAGCCCCGTTGTTGTCGCAATACAGAGGTACTGGGTCAACAATGGATGGAACCACCTGAAGTTCTTTTAAGAACTTCCTTATCCAGACAGCTTCTTTTGCGGCATCAGATGCAGCGATGTATTCCGCTTCCATAGTCGAGTCTGCAACGGTTTCCTGTTTGGAACTCTTCCAACACACCGCCCCTCCATTGAGGGTAAAGACAAAACCCGACATGGACTTGGAATCATCCTTGTCACTCTGGAAGCTGGAGTCAGCAAAGGCCTCAATCTGGAGGTCTTTTCCGCCATACACCAAGAACATCTCCTTAGTCCTCCTCAGGTACTTGAGAATGTTCTTTACCGCTATCCAATGTTTCTCCCCAGGGTTTGACTGATACCGGCTTACTACACTCAGTGCATAAGCTACATCCGGTCTGGTACACAACATCGCATACATTATAGAGCCTACCGCAGAAGCGTAGGGTATAATAGACATGCGATCCCTCTCCAAATCAGTCTTGGGAGACATTTCTTTAGAGAGGGTGATCCCGTGACAAGCCGGTAAGTTACCGCGCTTGGAATCTTCCATACTGAATCTTTTCAGTACGGTGTCGATGTACCTGGACTGTGAAAGTCCTAATATCCTCTTGGATCTATCACGATGGATCCGGATCCCCAGGATGTAAGAGGCATCACCCAGGTCTTTCATGGAGAACCTGTGTGACAAGAAACCCTTGACAGATTGTAGCATAGGAATGTCTTTTCCTATTAAGAGAATGTCATCCACGTATAAAACAAGGAATACTACAGTTCTCGCTACAAATCTACTATAGATGCACGGTTCATCTGGATTTTTGATAAAGTCAAATTCCTTGACCGTCTCATCAAAACAGATGTTCCAACTCCGCGATGCCTGCTTTAGTCCATAGATGGACTTAAGCAACTTGCACACCTTTCCGCTGCTCCCACTCTGAATGAAACCTTCTGGCTGATCCATATAGACACACTCCTCTAAATTTCCATTTAGAAAAGCGGTTTTTACGTCCATCTGCCAAATCTCATAATCGTGGAAGGCAGCAATGGCAAGAAGGATCCGAATGGATTTCAGCATAGCCACTGGAGAAAAGGTTTCGTCATAGTCCAAGCCAGGTCTTTGACGGAAACCCTTTGCTACAAGTCTAGCTTTATAGGTCTCAACCTGTCCATCTACACCAATCTTCCTTTTGAAGATCCACTTGCATCCTACGGGTTTTACCCCGTCTGGAGCAATGTCCAACGTCCATACTTTGTTGGTGTACATGGACTCCATTTCGGTCCGCATTGCATCCAGCCATTTTACCGAGTCAACGCTCTGAACGGCCTGCTGGAAGCTAGTAGGCTCATCATAATCTATGATGCAATCCTCTCGATCCCCGTCTATGAGAAAACCGTAGTATCTCTCGGGCGGATGAGACTGCCTACTACTCCTGCGGAGCGGCGTAGGAATGTCCTGTTCATTTGAACCCTCTGGTTCCATTAAGCTTTCAGTAATAGTCTGTGGTTCTGGAATTTCTTCCAGTTCTACTGCGCTCCCACTTAATTCTTTTTCTAAGAACTGATGTTCTAGAAAGTGGGCATGACGAGAAACAAGAACTTTTTGTTCCTCTTCGTAGTAGAAAAGATATCCCTTGGAATTCTTTGGATATCCCACAAACTTACACAGTACTGAGCGCGCCTCGAGCTTGTCCGCATGCTGCTTTTTAACAAAAGCTGGACTTCCCCAAGTCTTAATGTGACTGAGATGGGGTCTCTTCCCACACCACATTTCATATGGTGTAGTAGGCACAGTCTTAGTAGGAACTCGGTTCAAAAGGTACGCAGCTGATTCTAGTGCATACCCCCAGAATGATCGCGGTAACTCAGCGTTACTCATCATGGACCGTACCATATCCAATAGGGTCCGGTTCCGTCTCTCCGATACACCGTTATGTTGCGGGGTGTATGGAGGAGTAAGCTGAGAGAGAATCCCATTCTCTTTTAAATAATTCAGGAACTCGGCACTTAAGTATTCTCCACCTCGATCCGATCTTAGAATCTTGATACTTTTGCCGGTCTGTTTTTCTACTTCATTCTTAAATTCCTGGAATTTTTCAAAAGCTTCGGACTTATGTTTCATTAAGAAGACATAACCGTATCTTGAAAAATCATCCGTAAAAGTAATGAAGTAAGAATAACCGCTTCGCGCATGTGTAGACATTGGACCGCACACGTCGCTGTGTACGAGTCCCAAGAGCTCGCTCGCTCTTACTCCGTGTCCAGTGAACGGAGTCTTTGTCATCTTTCCTTTGAGACAGGATTGACAAGTGGCATATGATTGATATTCGAACAGATCCAAATATCCTTCTGTATGTAACTTAGTCAACCTTCTCTCATTGATGTGACCCAGTCTACAATGCCATAAGAAAGTCTGATTAATATCTGGTGACTTTCTTTTGTGTGTATTCTGGACATTGAAAATCTGTGGTTGGTTTAATACGTATATACCATTGCTCAATGTACCTGACCCAATCAGAACTTGATTAAGGTGAATGTTAACAACATTACTTACAAACGCAAATTCATAACCTTCTTTAGAAACCAAAGATACAGAAATGATATTACAAGTTGCGTTGGGTACAAAAAAGCAATTACGCAAAACCAAAACATGCCCATCTGACATTCCCAGGTGATAGTCCCCCACGGCTTTAGCATCCATGCTAGCTCCGTTCGCAACTCTGAGGGTCATGTCACCTGCCTTCAAAACCCTACGGTTTCTCAACGCCTGCAAAGAATTACAGATATGAGATCCTGATCCGGTATCCAATACCCAGGAAGTAGAGTTTATAGAAAGACAGTTTTCAATAACATACACACCTGAAGCTGAAGCCGCAACCTGCTTCAGTTCCTGTGTCCTGGCTTTCCAAGCCCTGCAATCTTTCTTCCAGTGTCCACTCTTGTGACAATAGAAGCATTCCTCTTTACCAACAAGCTTCCCCGCTATTTTTGTTGCCTTTTCCTTTCCCTTCGCACCCACTTTACTAACACCGCCTCTTGGTTTGGCGGGGGCTTTCTTCTTCTTTCCCTTGGCTTTCGCCTTGGACCTAGAAGAAGAAGATCCTCCTACAAACAAAGTGGATGTATCCCTACCCTTCTGTAGGGTGCCCTCTGCGCTCCTCAGCAGGTTGAGGAGTTCTGAAAGTTCAACTTCCTTTTCTTGCAAGTTGAAATTCAGTATGAACTGGGCGTAAGTGGATGGAAGGGACTGGAATTATATCTGTATAAAGTTCACTGTCCAACGTGGTCCCAAGTTCCGCGAGCTCCTCAGTGTAGCCAATCATCTTAAGCACGTGGTCCGCTACCGATGATCCGACGGCCAACTTAGTCGAAAATAACTTCTTCGACACTTCGTATCTTGCGATACGAGACTGCTCTCCATACAGTTCTTTTGTATGAAGAAATATGGATTCCAAATCCATATTCTCGTGCCTCCTCTGATGGTCATTGTCCATCGAGGCAAGTACGAGGCATCTGGCCTTCGCGCTGTCAATCTCCCAAGTCTTACGGATTTCCTTATCCGCGACACTGGAGGTGGGACCTGGGACGGGGGGAGCTTTGCTGGTAAGAAGATACCCCAGCTTGTCGTAAGAGATTGCCAATTTGACATTCCTGAGCCAATCTTTGTAGTTTGGCCCTGTCAATATGTTTTTATCTAGAAGTAACTTAAGTCCAGTCATTTCGATTTGGTCGCTGCAGGGGGAGAGAAGAAACACTTAGCACGATGCTCTTGCAAGTTTAGAATGGTTTTTAATTTGTCTAAACAGGATGGCTCCCACTGTCTCTCGAATCCCTCCTCAAACCACAAAGGAAGAATTAGCCGGGATCAATCCCACCGTACAATACTTGCTTAACCGTTCAGCCAGGCCAGTGTCGGTACTTCGAGGGAGGTTTTCCAACGCTTTCGCGAAGTTCCTTAATTTAAGAACCTCTTTTCCCTGGGGGCGTAGCCCCGCTAACACCTTTCTAGGCACCTACTAGGTTTATAGCATTGATCGTTTAGTGAGAAATTTCCCGAGGAGTAGCATATACTCACAGTAGGATCGGGATCCAAATATCATCGCGTGACGAAAATGAAGGAATCCTACCATAATCATCACACTCCAAATGGTATGCAAATCTAGCAAGTTTCAGTACTTATGAAACTCCCGATGTGGATTTTTGCCCCATGCTCTTATGACCTTGACTTTGGCCAAAATATCATAAGTCACATGTCAAGTTCTTCCCGTCACTTTCCAGGTTAATTTGGATCCATCCGTACATACCCTTGACTTTGGCCAAAATGGCAGCACGACTGTCCCAAACCAACGCATCTATCTATGCTACACATGAACACCCAATAGCTACCAATCACTGTGCCTTGACTTTGGCCAAAATACACAGCTTGAATACTATTGCCTATTCATGCGAAACGACGGAGGGCTACGAATGGTTTTGGTAAAACCGTGAACGTAGTGAACTTGATATAATCGATGGAACGAGATAGCTTTTAGAAGGAGTGGCTCAAGCTCCGCATTTAAAAGTTAGTTTTGAAAAGAACCGAGTGGTTTTTCGAAAGTGTTCCATCGACTTAAACTTGGTTTATTATCTTGCATTAGTTCTTTTAATGCGTGATATTCTTGCATTAGTTCTTTTAATGCGTCCCATCATTTAATCCTACCATTGCAGAAAACAACCAAAATATGACGTACGCTTATGCCATTCGCATTCGCCACGGGGTCCCGTCATCACTCGTTAGGTTACTTAACTAACGACAGAGCGGGGGCTGGGCTAGCGCGGCTGTAAAACATAAGCAACGTCTAAATAGAAAGCAATGATAGACATTACAGATCACAGATGAATACATTGGATATATTAGCAATCCGCATTCCTTTCGAGCCTGAAACGAAAAGCGGATAACACGGTCGCGGTGAATAGCAAATACCCCACCCAAGACCCCTACGGGTGCGGCAAACTACCCTCCATGTTCCCGGTAGTTTGTGCACCCCACCATGGGTCTATCCTAGGAGCAAAAACAGTAAAAAGAATTATACAATGACGGCTACAACCCCGACCCGGTTGTGCGGCCAAACAAATAATATTATTACATCAATTTACATTTACAATGAATGAAAGAAAAACAAAAGCTCATCTCACATCCACCCCGGCTATTCACCCGCGACAGTCCAACACATTCATATACACATTCCAGCACATTACAGATCATGTATAACCCCGACTAATCGACTTATAGTGATTAGCCGACGTTCAATACATGCAAACATCACAGATATAACCAACATAGCCAAAGTGCAGTGAAGTTCGGAAAAAAATACGGAATTATAGGACCCCAAAAGTGAATTTCAGTTCTGGAAAATCTGGGTACATATAATATATCTTAAAAATCCCAAAACCAACACAGAAGAACACTGCACGAAAAACGATGCAAAGATGACACCAACTTGCGGCGGTTCCGCGGCCAGATGAGTAGCTCAGGCCGCGGAAGGGCGGCGGTTTTGATGAAACATGCTATCGTTTTTCTTGTGTGTTCTTAGAAAACCCTGAGACAATTTTACAAGTATAAAGTTTTTCATTTTGAGCAGAAAAAATTTCAACAGAAAGTTAGGGTTTTGATTTTCCGGTTTTGCGATTTTTCGGTTCCGAACTTCGTTACACTTCACTACCAAGCTAGTTTAAGTTTAGTTAGGCTCTGATACCACTGTAAGTCCATATTGCGACCCCCGGTACTTACGGGGAGGCGGAAACGGTATAAAAAACGAATTTTTATCGCAAGAAGCAACATGGACTAAACTATGTCGGGATCGTTGTCTAAACTAAAACTAGTTAACAAGCTAAAGAGAGTTAGCTACTATGGAAGATGGTTATACCTAAACTTGAACTCCTTCTTCTTCAAACCTTGTAGAGGTTGATGGTTCTCTTTTCGTCGCCTTCTCCCGTCGAAGATGGATCCACCTCGAAGGTTCGACTTTGGGCTCTTCCTCGATCTTTGAGTGAACTAGGGTTTCCGGCTTGCTAAACCTTCATCCTAGAATGAGTAGAGAGTGATTAGGGTTTGCTTTTCTATCTAAAGAGAATGATTCTCAACACATGAGAAGGTTTCTCTTTTCAAGAGGAGGAAGAAGATGAAAATGAGGAGAGAGAGAGAGGTTATGATAGAATGAGCTCAATCTTTCTTTCTTGCAACCATATTGCAAAAGAAATGAATTATCTAAATGATAATAATGGAAATAAGAATAGTTGATGGTAAATATGGAATGACCACTATCATACCTCTTTTAATGAAGTGTAAGCATGAATCAAGGAAGACTTTCAAGGCATGAAAGTGGTCAATGGTCAACAAGTCAACCAAGGTCAACAAGTCAACAAAAAACAACCATAACATAATTCTTATTTAATTACTATTATTAATAGATAATATACAAATCCATTAGGGTTTGGAAAATGATAACTGTCAACTGTGCATACGCACCCGATCCGAAACCCTAATGAAAAACCTCATTCTCCGCCTCAAGCAACTGTGCATACACACCTGCATTCTCGTTCCGAGGAACAAGAATACCAAGATATAAAAGCAACCCCAAAACATATACCAGTATCTGGCTCAAACCAGAGCCTGCCAGTATAATCCGTCCGGACTCCAAACGTGCACAAGTGCGCGGATGAGAACGAACCCTGTCGCAAAACCATGCGACCTCTACTCTGTTTTGCCCAGAGGCGAATACCCTCTGTGTGGGACTCTAAAGACTCGACACTACGCTGGCAGTGGGTTTAACCACAGACCGCAAGCGGCACTAGCTGTGCGTAACGGTCCCCAGGTAGATGCCGACAAGAAGGCTGACGAGGTGAAACCCCATCTGAACTCCTACTGAGTCTGAATATGACATTCTCCGTACAGTCCGGTCTGTTCGTCTGATACATCGCATGGCGGGCCTAGGGGGCGGTAAAACGTCAGTCCCCCAATAGCGGTACAAGTCGTGTCGGAGTGAAGCCCAAAACACCCTGAGATAACACTGGAAACCTACCAGTATATCTCGCTTGCCCTGGCCAGGGACTACTCGTGTAATGGCTCTCCTAGACACAGCGCGATGTCAACCCCCAATACCGGGAGAGACGAATCCTGTCTAACCGTCACTGCCTCCAAGTGCTTCGGGACTGCACCCAACCACCACCTGTTTGCACGACTCCTTTGAGCCGTGGTAGGGTAGTGATCAAAGTGCAGTGGGAACACACTCGAGGCGAAGTGTCAGTGTCAAGTCAGCGGACTAAGCTGTACTCATGTCACCTGGGAACTGATAACTGACGATAGGTATAATACCAACCTGTCAGTTCCCGACGAGTCCTGTCCAGTGTACTCGTAACCCAACGAGCACCCGTATACTATCTCCAGTACGACGTACTGATGGCTGTGGGACAGACCATCTCCCACACTGGGATGAGAAGCGCATACGCTAGTCTACTCCGGAGTATCGATGCCCAGTCTCGATAGTCCTACGACTAGGGACCTGTATAAGGATGTGCCTATAGATTACCCAGCCCCCACTAGTGTGACTGCCATCACAACGCTGGTAATCAAGCAAAGATCCTAAGGGCTCCACTAATGCGTATAAGTGATATACTGAAATAAACACAAGTACACATTGAAGTAGAAACAAACCAAGTAGCATACTACTATATTGAGCAAGACTGTTTATACAAGGTGAATATCCCAAGCTTCCATTAAGTAATATACAAACTAGTATGATACAGTAATGGCCTCTAGGGCATATACACTAACAGATTCTATGTCGGAAATTGTGGTTTCTGGAACTGTTCATTTGGGCCCAGTATTTTTTACTGTACAGCAGATTGACATGGGGCCCAGTTCGGGAAATTTAGTCGATCGAAATTTAAACGCGTTAGTTTACAGTACTTACATTATATCTCCGACCGTGAATGTCATTTGATCGGTAAACCGCGTCTGATTGCTATCGTTCTTTTAGACAAGTTTGCGAACGTGACATTCGCGTTGATGTTCTGTGTTGTGCTGTGATATTGCGGATTTGTTGTGGTGGATAGCAGTGTGCAATGGTAGTGCAATTTGAGTTTATTTGTACATTGGATATTCCGGGGCGAGCGTCCAACATGTGGACTACCGTCACTGCCTATTGTATAATATTCTTTTCGGACACGACCAGGTTGAGGTCGATGTACCCGTTGTACATTTTTTCATTTCTGTACTAGGTTTTACCCCGCGACGGAGTGCACGGATAGCCGGGTTCTGGGGGGTAACGGGTCCGCATCTCATGGCTTTGAGAGGCAGAGGGGCCTCACTCTAGAATTGGCAGACTATTCGCCGCACTCGTAGGGGGTATAGGTTGACCCAAGGAGGGGTGCTCATGTTACCGGATTCCATGAAGTGCAGGGTGGTCCATTCATTTTATTGTAGGGGGCAGCCTCGCTTCAGGTTTTGGCGGGTAATTTGCCGCACCCGTAGGGTTCTAGGTTTCATTGCACAGGCTATCCACACAACAGGGGAACGTCGGGTTTGAGCAGCGGCTCTGTGAAACTCGGGGATCCCAGATTATCAGTATTGTTCTGTGATGCTTATTACTTTTCTGTGATGTTGCATATTATCACACCTGGAGCGATTATTGTATATTAGTATATATACTAGTAGATATTGTATATGTTTTACACCCGCGCTAGTTCAGTCCCCGCTCTGTCGTTAGTTAAGTAACCTAACGGGTGATGAGGGAACCCAGTGACGAATGCGGATGGCATATCCGTACATTTTATTTTCGTTCTTTTCTGGTGTGATTAATTAATGGGACTGCGTTGATTCTGATCAATGCAAAAGAAAACAAACCTGTTTGGATGTTGTTGGAACAAATTTAAAAAGTGTTATTACAAAGATGTTTCCTTTTGTTTTGCATAGTGGTATTCGGTTGGAATATCCTGCACCTCATTCGACGAGGCAAGGGCCAATATCCCTTCACCGGGAGTGACCCCTTGGGCAGAAGTTTGCGTCAGGGTAATAACTTCACTATAGTCGATTACAAGTTGCTTTGCATCGCGGTATTCAGTGGTATATCCTGCACCTCATTCCACGAGGAAAGAGCAGAGATCCTTTCACCGGGAGTGACCTCTTTAGCAAAAAGTTTTCGCCACTATATTTTTATAAAAAGCTATCAGGTTCCTTCAACGAGATCAAGTTCATTACGTTAAATGTTTTTCGCCAAAAACAAGCCGTAGCCCTCCGTCGTGTCTTATGGATGGTCAGTAGTATTCAAGCTATGTTTGTTGGCTTTCGTCAAGGCATAGTATTTGGTAGCTGCTGGGGTATTCATTTGTTGCATAGATAGATGTGTTGGTTTGAGACAGTCGTATTACCTTGTTAGCTTTCGTCAAGGGTATGTACGGGTGGGTTCAAATCGACAAGAATATGACGGGTAGAACTTGACATGTGACTTATGATTTGTTGGCTTTCGTCAAGGTCATAAGAACATAGGGTAAAAATCACATCGGGAGTTTCTAAAGAAACTGAAATTTTCCAGGCATGCGTATAACTTCTGGAGTGTGATAACGTGAGTGGATTCCGTCACATTATCATGCGATGAGAGTTGGATCCCGATTCCCACTGATAAGTTGTTTTACTCTTCGGGTGATCCCGATTGATTCTTCTTTCAGGTTTGGAGGAGAATTTTACAGTACAGTGGGAGGTTTCCGGATTAGATAAAGTGATAACCATTCTGATCCAGGTTAGAGTGCACGCAGAGTGTTTCTTTTCTCTCTCTCTTTGGCAGCGACTTTTGACCGACCCTAAACTTTGACTCAGTGACCAAGTTGACCGAACCTTCTTAAAATACTGGCTTTTGGATTGTCTGAGTTGCATAAGTCATTGCCACTCCTTCTTCTACCCTTTGAATTTCTCAGAACACCCGTATTACTACGGACATACACTTCCATTGGATAGATCCATCGTATGGTTATATACGAACTCGAAGGGACTTCTTCGAGGATGGATCCAGGTTCAGGAGAAATAGAATTGGTTTATTCAGTTGTCTTTTATTATCACCTTCTCTCAGGTTGCGAAGGCTCCTTGGTTTAGGAGAGTATACCTATTACGCTTATTGGATAGTCTTCTTCCAAACCATAGGCAGGTGACGAAAGGTAGGGAATGAAGAAAATCAATTAGCCTAAGTAGGGTGTGCAGAAGGAAATAACTAAAGACAAAATTAAAGGGATTAGAAAGAGGGCAAAGTAAGTTGCGACTATTATCATTCACAACCAAACCGCGTACTTCATCGCCACTCCTATTTCACCTTTGCTAGAATAAGGTATTATTCAGTTGTCTTTTATCATCACCTTCTCTCAAGTTGCGAGTACTCCTTGGTTTAGGAAGGTACACCTATTATGCTTACTGGATAGTCTTCTTCCAAACCATAAGCTGGTGTCGAACGGTAGGGAAGGAAGAAAACCATTTAGCCTAACGATGGTGTACAGAAGGAAATGAATAAAGACAAATAAAGGGACTTGGAGAGACGGCAAAGAAATATACGGTTAAAGTCATGAATTGGATTATAGAAGAGGCATTACTAGGAATACCAGGATACCCCTACGAAACATTTTCATGTTTCAATGCATTGTTAAAGGAAAACTGATTTCCCGATTAGACACTTACTCCAGGATATGTATTTACCAGGTTTCATTCTCACATCTGTATGGTTTTACAGATGATGGGTGGGAGGAAGTTATTGGGAATTAGGTGATCATCCTCATTATATCGGAATTCGTTGTAATTGGTGATATTTGAGGAAATCTCCTGGGTACAGTTTTCAACCTACGATGCACAGGTTTTGAGTTATTCAACTCAGCGGACTTATACAGAGTATTGTATGTTGTCCAGTGTTTATCAGGACAAAGGGGTAGGTCCTCGTACTATGTTCTGTTTACTTATGACTTCTCTAGTTTTTAGACAAGTGTTTCGTAGAAATACAAGGTCTAAGTTTTGAGAAGTTGTGGGTAGAAGAATAAAGTAGAGAACCAGATATCGCAAGTATCGGGATTCTTCAAAGAGATGGAAGATGTAGATACTTGTGATTGGTATTCAGATGATAGTAATGGTTTTGAGAAACTTGTTTCTCTTTTCGGGTTGCTCATAATTGGATGGATTCCTATGTTGAGTAATGTTGATTAGCCTCACTCCATTAAGTTGATATGCACTGGAGACAGCAGCATGATTTGAATCTGGTTCCAATTAAATTAGTGCCAAAGTTTCTATATTGGATATAGGTGAGTTTTCCAGCTTATGCTTAAAACCAGACTCTGGATAACTCAGGGCACGTTTCTATAATGGCAGTTTGTGGGTTGACCCTGGCTATGATGAGGGTTGATATTCTTCCATCTGCCAGATCAATAGTGATATTGTTCTTGACTCACCACAGTTTTAGTAAAATTGAGTTTTTCAGAAAACAGTAGCGGGAGTATGGTAGAGCTGGAAGTGATTCCAGAACCGCAAACGATTACGGAAAATTTAATAGGACCTAAAGATTCAATCACGTTTGACATTCCAATAGCCACTCCGCAGATATGGTGGGTAACCTCAGACACCCGAGAGGTACTCCGGTAGCCTCAGGACGGTAATAGGGAGGTTCTTATCCACTCAGACTTGACACTACTATTGTTCCATGCTATGAGACCCGGAAGGAGGGTTGTTGTGGTCAGTGGGAGCAGCAGAAGCATAGTGGGCAAGTAGCTTATGTCTATTTATAGACTAGAGCAGTTATAGCGGAGATAGACCATCTAATTTTGATTTGACAGTCATATGTTTGACTTTATCAGAATAAGGAATGGATCTGTTAAGAAGGTAGTAGGGTGTGATGTCCTGGTATTTGGATGACATTCTGTTCATACCATAATATTGCATTATTATATTCCCCATTCTTATTCGTTTTATAAATAAACAGGTGCTTTTGACGCATGTCTGCTACATGTTACAGGTTACAGGTTCTTGGACAGAAAACAGTGAAAACGATGTAAAGACGATGAAAAAGTCGACTTCGACCAACAAACAGAAGACTCTTGATCAAGCCTACATCAAAGATAAAATTCACAATGTACAAGGCAACGCAAGGTCGAAGAATACAAAGCGAACGGTTAAAAATCCATTGCAAATTGTTCACTGAAGATCTGGAACCAATGTAGAAGCCCAATTGATAAAAGAACCAGAGAACTACAAGCCCAAAAAGACCCAGAACAAGACCCAAGATTTTCAGCATTCAAGCTTTCCAAAGGGCCGCGGAACCGCTGCCTAAGCCCACCAATGCCGCGTTTCCGCGGCCATAAGAAGCCCGAAGGAAATTAAGTTTTTTCCATAATGTGTTGGCGGCGTTGACTGGTCTTTTCTTAGGGGTATTTTCGTAAAATCAGATATGCGAATCAAATGTAACCTAGGGTTTCCTATTCTCTATAAATAGGAACTCTAATCGTTGTAATTTCTTATGCCTCCTTTTAATAATAAATTTAGAATTCTTTAAGGAGAGCATCGGTGCTTCTCTTCAATTCAGAAATTCAGATCTGACAACCCTGCGTTGATGATTGGAGAAATGCATCTGTAAGTAGATTTAATTTCTTGCTCTAGTTTAGATTTTAATTCTTTGCCCTAGGTAGATTTATTTCCTCGCCGTAGATAATTGTTTAGGGTTAGTTTTGGGGAAGGATTTTGAGAGTTGAGATCTCTCATCCCTTTCTTACCCATTATATATTTATAATAGGACTCCATGCATACACACACACACACCGCGCCCTACGGCACCCTATCCCTCGAGGTAGCGGTGATACCGTAGTGTGAAAGCCCGGTTGCGCGCGTTTTCCATGGTGGTTAGGGTAAGGATCTCTAAAGGAAGGACAAGAACCTAGAGGAAAGAATACCTTCCCGAATGGATCGAATCCCCTTTATTGATAATTACCATAACTCCTCAGAGATCTTCATTCGGGTATAGAAAGTGTTGAGATTTACCTGCATTTCCAAACCATCCCTAAACCAAACCCTAGCAAGACTAGATCTAGATAATGGTAGTATAGATTAATTTAGGTTTTTAGATTTAATAATTAATCCGAACACCCTTCGGAATTAACTCGTTAGCGCAACTAGGAGATTCACAACATCCCTGTGGACCGACCCGTACTCACCGGCTAGCTTCATGCGACGCCGTTCTTGATTGCGGTAATAGAAATAGTTTTTGACATACAAATCAAATGGCGCCGTTGCCGGGTATCGCGTAGAACTTTCCTTTTCTCAATTTCGGGTTAATCAAAATATAAAAAAAAATATCATAAAAATCTGAAAAATCATAAAAAATATAAAAATATTCCATCTGTTATTTTTGGAAATGGTACTTTGTTGTGTGAATCTTGCAGGAACAATCGAGACGGATCTGGAAATTTTCGGAAAGCGGAACAGAAAACGGGATATCGGAACAGAAGCGATTTTAAACAACAGAACAGTGGAATTTTTCTGGAGATTTGAACCCCCCAAAGTGCCGCGCTTCCGCGGCCGAAACCAGAATTAGACCGCGGAAATGCGACCGTCTTGCTGACTCAGAGCTGTTAAAAATTTTGGGGGACTTGAGCTGACTAGCCTGCCGCGAAAACTCGGCAGGAACGCGTTTATACCGTGAAAACGCGGCATCTTGGTGACTTTAGCTCTTGAAAATTGCACTATAAGTCTTCTCTGTTCCTTCTCTGTAATTTTTGAAATATTTTTTTTGAATATTCCTGCAGAATTCCATGCGCTATAAAAATATTTCCCCTTCCAAATAACAATCTTGTGCAGGATTTTTGCGTCTCGTTTAAACTAGAAATTGATTGCAAGTAATCTTTTTTGTTGCAATCTTTTCTCGAATATCTTTTTGCAATAATTTTTTCCAAATAAAGATTCTTTGTGATATGCTTAAAATAATAACTGATTGCAAGTAATATTTTTCGGTTGCATATCTTTAATTAAAAATCTTTTTGCAACAATTTTCAAATAAAGAAAAAGAAAAAGGAAAATTAGTATTAGAAAACTTGCAAACTTTTGCCGCAATAAATCCTTGCACCAACCAACCTTCTTTCTTTTCCCCTTCCTCTAACATGGGTACCCGACATAATAAATCACTTGCCTAACTTTGGTATCCCGAACCTAATTTTGCGTCGTACGTCAATTTGTTCGGTCAATTTAAAGACAATCCTTCCTTGCCTAAAATATCTTTGAAAGAACAAATAGAGGCGTCTAGGAGAAACAATTTGACTTTTCAACCCACTTTGTGTCAACCAAGTCAACATTTACCACCTCCATATGTTGATACCACTTTTTCAAGTCCTACCGTCTTTCCTAAGTCGATGTCCATTGCTGAGCATATTGCTCAATCTCGCAGCCGATCTTTCACCCCTCTCCACTCATCTATTTTTAGGGATCCACACGACTATTCACCTTTTTATCCATATGTTGACCCTACCCATGTCCAATCACCCACTTCCTACCAGTCCCACCCGACCTTTCCACCTTCACTAGACACTACTTATACACAGCCATTAGGGAGATTTGCATATCCACACGATTTCGAATCTTTTACCGAAACCCCCTTACCACCCAAGTCTAGTTTGGAAGAGTCGTTGGAGGCTTATATTGCAGCAACAAACAAAATGGTTAGGAATGTGGAAGCGTCCGTGGCCACCCTTATGCAACCTGCTGAACCGGTAGCTAGTTTTCCGCTAGCTTCAAATTTTTCTATGTATGGGGAGGCGGTTGGACAGAATGAGAATGTGAGAGGATTTCCAAATCAAACCTACCCCTACCCAATTGAAGCCTACAACTCCGGTTTTCCATCGATTGTTCCAAATGATTCACCAGTTGAAAATAAAAACGAGTTGTGAGATTTTGTAGTGCTCTATTTGCCAAATTGTGAGGAACCCCTTTCGAGTGAAACCAACCTAATCCTTTTGACCTTTACACCTCCACTCTAGAATCTAAATCGATAAATATCCATGCATTTGATGAGGTGTCTAAGAAAATTGATTTTCACTTGATTGAGGATATAGACGCCGGGAATATTTCGGATGATGAACCTGTCGATTTAATTGAGATTTTATGTTCAAATCATCATCACGAGTTATTAAATGTTTCTCCCGAATCTCATATCCGTCTTGACTTTGATGATAATGGCATGGATGAGTTGAATCTTGAGGAAAATTATAAGGATAGTATTGAGGAGAGTTTTGAGGATCATATTGAGGTTGAATCATTTCTGTTTGATGTGTCTGATTTTCCAATTCAACCTCCTGAACCTTTGACTGTTATATCACCCTCCATCCTTTCCATCGTTCCGACCATGCTTGAAGACTGTGAGCTTGAAAAATTTTCCTTTGAATCTTACACAGTTCTCACAGCCGATAACACGTACGAGTGTTTCACTTTTTCAGACGATGTTGATGATTCACCGTCCGAGTTTGAGTCCTTTACATTTTCAGATGAGTTAGTTGAACCATCAGACTCGGTTGCTTACAGTAGTTTCGAACCATTAATGGAATCTTTTAAGTTCGAGACAGTTACTACGGTGAGAATGAGACGATCCCTAATTCACTTCCTTTCGTCCTTCCTATCATTCCGACCGGAAAAAAGACCGTTACGCTTTCATCCTCAATACCTAGTTCGGCGTACCCATGTTTTCTTGCGAATCTTGAGGGATTTGACCCCATTTCCCGACGGGTTGATAGTTTAGCGCAATCGCTTATAAAATATTGGTCATCACATATTGCGCTAATTTATTCACTCGATTTACACCCTCAAGATCGCGCGGCCCTTCTTTCTCCTTTCCGCCCTTCTTCTCTCCGACCGAGACCATATTCTACCATTCTTCTTTCCACACGGTCTCGCGTGTTTCTTATTTCTTTCCTCCACACCCCATTCTTGCACCAACTATACCATTACCACGATAAGATTTTTGAATGGTTGGTGCTAACCTTTGGCTTGTGTAAGGCCAAGCTTAAGTTTGGGGGGAATCTTGTTGTAAATATGTATATATATTTTTGTTTTCTTTTTCTATAAAAAAAATATATAAAAAATATAAAAAAAAAAAAATAAAATAAATAAACAAGGGAGTGCCGGTATTTTGACCCTCTTGGTTTAGCATGACAGTGAGGACACTGTCAAGTTCAAGTTTGGGGGTATGCTCGGTACGTCTTCTTCCTTCGCATTCATTTGTACATATTTTTGCATTTGTATACTTATTTGAAAACCCATAAAAATTGAAAATTTTAAAAAATTATAAAAATTATTGTATTCAATTTTGGCTAATTGACTTGAGTTTGACAAATAAGTTAACTGGCTAGGAACAACTAGATCTTAGATTTAATAAGTTAAAAACCTTAAAAATAACATTCCTAAAAGTTTAACGGTAGATAGTATATGCCTTGTAGTTTATTTAGAAATAGGCAAATTTTGGGTTCACTTCTTGGGCTAAGTCGAAACAAGGGAAGAGTATTGATGTTCTTATTAGAGTATAAGTTCGAAAAATAGTTCCTAACTTAAGTCTAGACTCTGAAAGCGTATACCCTACAATTTCCACAATCACGCACCTTGAAACTTGGAATAGTAGAAGAGACCTTGAAATGCTCTTGTCTAAAGTCCTTAGTACGAAGAAAATAAAAAAAAATACATAAGTGTGAATGAAGAATAAAAAAAATGGACACTGGTTTTTGTGATTACTTAAGTCTGCAAAAATAGAAAAATATTTAGCGAAGGTGCTTCATCACCTAGTGCCTTAGACCAACTGGTTTGGGAGTCACTGCTAAAAGCCTTGGGTGTTGCAAGACTAGGAATTACGCTTAAATGTGCAAACACATTTTGTAATCGGTCGTTGGTACCTCAAGAAGTATTGACGGTCACATGAAGGATGTGTAAGCAAAATTCAATTAAAAATTCACCAATTAAGAAGTGCTTTGGACAACGGACGAGAGTATGATTGCTTGATTTGAATTTCCAAGTGTAGGGGTCACTTATACACACACGTGGGGATATGTGATTGGAGTTTAGATGAGAGAAAGGAGTGAAGAATCGAACTTGTATCTTTAGTAGAGATGATAGAAATTCCTAAGTGGAGATGGAATCCTAGAAGTAAGTCTGCATAACATATATAATCTTAAGTTAAATGATGACGAAGTGTGAAGAATGTGGGTGGATAATTTACGAGTCGACGATAATAGAATTCCTTGTTAGAAAACCTAATTGGAGAATTAAAGTCGTAAAGCTTAATTGATAGGATTTTGTGGGTAGTATCCGCTGAAAACCCTCATGAGACAACACTCTTCCTACTAGGGACACCTAGAGGTTTAACGGCTTGTTGCACGAGATCAGTGCAATCGCGTTTCCCTACGAAAGTGCGGTTAGGATTTTAGTGAATAAAAATAAGTTTGCTCGAGGACGAGCAAAAGATAAGTTTGGGGGTATTTGTTCATACCATAATATTGCATTATTATATTCCCCATTCTTATTCGTTTTATAAATAAACAGGTGCTTTTGACACATGTCTGCTACATGTTACAGGTTACAGGTTCTTGGATAGAAAACAGTGAAAACGATATAAAAACGATGAAAAAGTGGACTTTGACCAACAAAAAGAAGACTCTTGATCAAGCCTACATCAAAGATAAAATTCACAATGTACTAGGCAACGCAAGGTCTAAGAATACAAAGCGAACGGTTAAAAATCCATTGCAAATTGTTCACTGAAGGTCTGGAACCAATGTAGAAGCCTAATTGATAAAAGAACCAGAGAACTAGAAGCCCAAAAAGACCCAGAACAAGACCCAAGATTTTCAGCATTCAAGCTTTCCAAAGGGCCGTGGAACCGCGGCCCAAGCCCACCAATGCCGCGTTTCCACGGCCATAAGAAGCCCGAAGGAAATTAAGTTTTTTCCATAATGTGTTGGCGGCGTTGACTGGTCTTTTCTTAAGGGTATTTTTGTAAAATCAGATATGCGAATCAAATGTAACCTAGGGTTTCCTATTCTCTATAAATAGGAACTCTAATCATTGTAATTTCTTATGCCTCCTTTTAATAATAAATTTAGAATTCTTTATGGAGAGCATCGGTGCCTCTCTTCAATTCAGAAATTCAGATCTGACAACCCTGCGTTGATGATTGGAGAAATGCATCTGTAAGTAGATTTAATTCCTTGCTCTAGTTTAGATTTTAATTCTTTGCCCTAGGTAGATTTATTTCCTCGGCGTAGATAATTGTTTAGGGTTAGTTTTGGGGAAGGATTTTGAGAGATGAGATTTCTCATCCCTTTCTTACCCATTATATATTTACAATAGAACTCCATGCATACACGCACACACCGCGCCCTACAGCACCCTATCCCTCGAGGTAGCAGTGATACCGTAGTGTAAAAGCCCGGTTGCGTGCGTTTTCCATGGAGGGGAGGGTAAGGATCTCTAAAGGAAGGACAAGAACCTAGAGGAAGGAACACCTTCCCGAATGGATCTAATCCCCTTTATTGATAATTACCATAACTCCTCATAGATCTTCATTCGGGTATAGAAAGCGTTGAGATTTACCTGCATTTCCAAACCATCGATAAACCTAACCCTAGCAAGACTAGATCTAGATAATGGTAGTATAGATTAATTTAGGTTTTTAGATTTAATAATTAATCCGAACACCCTTCGGAATTAACTCGTTAGCGCGACTAGGAGATTCACAACATCCCTGTGGACCGACCCGTACTCACCAGCTAGCTTCATGCGACGCCGTTCTTGATTGCGGTAATAGAAATAGTTTTTGAGATCAAATCACATACACAGAGTAGGAAGTAAAATTCCTATACTACGATCGGTTGTACTGTGGTCGTCACACAATTGTTTCTCCAGACAGGATATGGATATAATATCTGACATTCTGGTTTCTAGATCTATGGTTTTAGATCTGGATTTGGGTAGTTCCCAATGTGGGTACTTTGACAGTATTCTAATGGTTTTTAGAATAATTGACTCCTGGCATGGTGGTGTACCTGCAGGTGATGGAGTCACCCTCTCTAAAGGTGTCTTGCAGACTAAAGGGGAGAGGGAAGTGCATGATTGACGGATCACTTGCTTAGGCAATTGAGTCGATCGTGAGATGTCAAGTACGACACCAGATGTTGTTTCTGCACTAGATGCGATAAGTTTGTATTAATCCAATCCTGGAGAAACATAAGGAAGCAGTTTTAGAACATAAGTGCATGTTCTACGGATTTGATGACGGCAGCCTCTTTCAGGAGATGGTTATCATTCCAGGCTTCAAAGGTGACATGGATGACAGAGTGATTGTCAGAGTTATAGTTTTCCCTCTGACAAAGAGGGACAGTATTATGGACAGGTGGTCCAAGAGGATACTGTGGGAGGCATGGTGCAGGATACTGATTAGGTTCAGTTGACGATACAGTCTAAGAAGTTTGGATTTGGTGTTCATTTATGAACTAGGTCCCATCAGATATCCAGACATATTCTAAGACAGGTATTACTCAATTCGGGAGATGGCTTTCTCCGCGAACTTGAGATAAAGAGAGACATAGAAAGAAACATCGGGGCGGATCCACTCACTGAGGCTATTTCTCGAACACGATAGTTTTACAAACGGGCTTTGTGAAACTGATTAGTAGAGGAGTTGGGTGTTGGTTTCACCTGGGCTGTGAGTACGCGACATCGCAATAATTAGCCTTAAGTGCAAGTGGGAGATTGTTTGATATAGTGCCCTCAAAGTCAATTATTGGATCGCAGGTACGTGATTGCAATGATTGAGGAAGACTTATACCAGTAGCACAGTCTTACTCGAGATGATAGTATGCTATCTGGTTTGCCTTTATCAGTCATGTACAGGTTCAGGTGACTGATCACTGTTACATGTTGATAGAGCCCTTAGGATCTTGCTTGACTACTAACAGTATGAGGGCGATCATATACGTGAGAGTTGGGTAGTCCATAAGCACATCCTTAATAGTAGTCCCTAGTCGTGGGAGTTTCGAGACAGGGCATCGATACTCCGGAGTAGACTAATGTATACAGTCGAGACCCCGACGAGGGGCGATGGCCAGTCTCACAAGCCACTGGTGTCAGTTGGATCACCTAAGATGTATACAAGTGCTCATTGGGTTATGAGTACACCGGAAAGGACTCGCCGGGAACCTGTTAGTTGGTATTATACATATCGTCAGATAGCAGTTCTCTGGTGTCATGTGTACAGGTTAGTTCATCGACCTGAGGTCGTCATTTGTCTCGTGTGAGTTCCCACCGTGCTTTGATTTCTACCCTACCACGGCTCAAAGGAGTCATGCAAACAGGTAGTTTTTTGGTACAGTCCCGAGCCACATGGAGGCACGTGAGCGGATCGGCAGAGGATTCGTCTCTCCCGGTATTGCGGGTGGAGAACGTGCTGTGTCTAGGAAAGCCATTATGCCAAGTCCTTGGCCAAGGCAGGTGAGATTTACTGGTAGGTACTCCAGTAGTATCGCAGGGTGTTCAGCGCTTGTCTGCGACACGACTTATTCCGCTATTGGGGGTCTGACGTTACTAGCCCCCTAGGCAGGATATGCTATACTCATAAACGAACGGACCGGACTGTATATACATTGTCATTGTTAGGCTCAGTAAGGTTTCCGGACGAGTTCGCTCATCGGCCTCCCTTGAAGTCAGTCCATGGGCAGCCGTTACGCACAGCTACTGCCGCTGACGGCTTGTGGCTAAACCCACTGCCAGGGTACTGACGAGTCATTAGAGTCTCCCACAGATAGTTTCCCAAGTTCGGGCAAAACTTTGTAGAGGCCATATGGTTTTATGGCAGGGTTCGGAAAATGCACGTGCGTTTACGCACGTGTTATTTTTCAGACAGATAATACTGGTGGGCTTTGGTTTAAGCCGGATCCATGTATTATACAGAGTAGATATAATATCTTTGTCTTAGTTGCATTTGTATTCGGTCGTAATACAAATGCGGGTATATTTATACAGTTACGGGGTTATCCTGAAATTCGTTTCAGGATCACTTTTGGATGTTGCCAGTTTCCAATTTTCTATCACCCGTGTTTTACATTCGGTTAAATGCGGATTTATCTTTTCTTGGGTGAGTCATGGTTCTAGAAGTTTCTAGATGATGAGAGGAAGCTTCTTGGAAGGTGACTATGTTATTGATTCATTGTTAGCATTTATTGTGAGATGAGATGTATTAGTGACTCATGCTTTAGCTTTAATGTTTCTTGTTTACCTAAGGATATTTTCTCTTGATCTTTTATCCTATGGTTACCTCCTTGCTCCTACACTCACCCCCTACCTCTTTATATGTGGCCGGCCCCTCCCCTCTCTCATTCACTCACTAGATTTGATTCATTTGGAAAAAAGATGATAGATTTAGGTGTATGGAAATTTCATAGCTCATTTCATTCCATCACCCGTCTCAATTGGCAACTTCATTAACCGTTCGTCCATGGCTTTGGACGAAGCGAGACAAAGTATTCCACTCATTCTCTACATCAATCTTGGTCATCTCTTCTAGCAAACTTGATGACCGAGTTGCCTCGGGTCAGAGGCGGGAGCCCGTTTAAAGATCCGATGACGTGGTGCCACCTGGACGAGGAGATTGGAGATCGACAAGATCGGAGCAGCCGCAACGGAGCGTGGGATGATGGTTAAAGAACGAAGGACTCGGATTGTTCGGTATAACCTTTCTACCCTCTTTGTAGATTGTTAGTTTAGCGTTAATGGCAGATCCGGGTTATAGTTTGCGATAGCGCCAATTTTAAAAGTTTTTGTTCCGCATTTGGCGTCTGAAAGACGGCCGAGGCGCTACCGTAGACTTACATTAGGAATTGTACCTTGTTACGCCAGACGATGGCAGCAGTACCATATTTTACCTTATCACCTTCATCTCAGAGAGAGTCGCCTTTTTGCGCCTGTTGTTGATCCGCATCAGGCTTATGTTCAAAGAGGTCGTGGTCGCGGAGGATTTGTTCAAAGAGTACAGGATGGTAGAGGAGGAGGACAGCCAGTTGTAGGTACAGGGCAGGCACGAGTGTTTGCTTCTACTCATCGGGACGCGTGGGCGTCCAATGCACAGTTTTCTGGTAACTTTTCATATGATCTTCTGATGCATGTTGTTTAATTAGAGATCTATGCACTTGTTTGTTTCTACACACTTCGTGCAGAGGTTGGGCCGAGAGTCATGTATGCTAGATCAGCCGTTTGTTGTATTTAATCCTGTTAGCGATTCTTTTGTTGCTCGACACGTATTTTGGTCATGTGCCAATCGGATAGGAGATAGAGATTCGTCCGTCGATTTGATCCTTCTAGAGATGTTGGACTCTGACGTTCTCCTGGGCACGGACTGGTTAGATACGTTCTATGCGTCTGTGGACTACCGCGAGAAAACAGTCCGGTTTTTTTTTCCCGGCGTGTCGGTTCTTTTTGTGCAAGGGGATAGTGGTGCCGCCTCTCACAGTTTGAATTCACCCCTTTACGCTACTCGGCTTTTGAGGAGAAAATATCGAGGATTATTGGCTTTCATTCTTGATACCGGAGCCATAGTGGATTCGTTGGAACGGGTTCCTATCGTGCGAGAGTTTTCCGACGTTGTTCCAGATAAGCCGGCGGAGCTTAGGGAGCTTAAGGATCAGCTGCAGAGTTGCTAGATAGGGGGACTTATACGTCCAAGTGTTTCGCTTTGGAGAGCTCCTATTCTGTTCGTCAGGGAGAAGGACGACACTTTGAGGTTGTGTACTTATTGATCATCAATTGAACCGTGTTACGGTGCGGATAGGTATACTTTACCTCGCATTGACGATTTGTTTGATTAGCTCCAGGGTGCGGGACATTTTTCTAAGTTTGTTTTGGGTCAGGTCATCATTAGTTGCGGATTCGGAGTGATGACATTCCGAAGAAGGCTTTTTTGGCGCGCTACGGGCATTATGAGTTTTTGGTGGTGTCGTTGGACTCACCAATGCCCTAGCAGCATTCATGGATGTGATGAACCAGATTTCTCAGGCCGTTCCTCGACCAGATATTGTTGTGTTATTGATGACATTCGGGTCTATTCCATAAGTCGTGAGGAACCTGTGCAGCACTTGAGGATTTGCTTTGCAGACATTGGGAGAGCACCAGCTGTTTGCTAAATTCTTAGAGTGTTTCTCTGGCTTGATAGTGTTTAACTCCTAGGTCATGTGGTTATGGGAGACGGTATTCTTATGGACCCGAGGAAGATCGAGGTCGTACAGCTTTATCCCAGACCTGTATCAGTGACAGAGGTCCGCAGCTTTTTGGGCTTAGCCTGTTTACCGCCGTTTCGTGCAGGATTTCTTATGTATCGCTGCACCGTTGACCGGACTGACCAGGAAAGGGGTTCCTTTTCTTAGACTGAGGCATGCGAGTTGAGTTTTCAGCAGTTGAAGATTCGGTTGACGACTGCACCAGTTCTATCTTTTGCTTTCTGAATCGGGCGACTTTGTCGATTATTGTGCTGTTCCGTGAGTAGGGCTCGATTGGGTACTGATGAAGTACGATAGAGTTATCACTTTTGCTTCCCGGCAGTTGAAGGAGCACGAGCATATTTATCCCATTCATGATCTGGAGATGGCCGCGGTGGTCGTGCGTTGAAGATTTGGAGACACTACTTGTATGGGGAGTGGTGTCAGATTATCACGGACCACCAGAGCTTAATCTTCCTGCAGCGGTATCGGAGTTTAAGACAGAGCCGTTGGATGGAGCTTGTGAAGGATTGTGATTGTGAGATCCTTTATTTCCCGGGGCAAGGCGATAGTGGTAGCTGATACTTTGAGTCGTAGGCCCGGTGGTTAGCTTGTCCCAGATGAGCGCCGTTCAGAGACAGTCTTTTATAGATTTGCAGTTCTTGTGCGACTGTTGAGTATAGCTTAAGTTCACCTCGACTGAGGGGACAGCATGCTCATGTCCTCGCCCGTCCACTTTTACTTAATCATTTTCGTGATGCATAGCCCGCCGATGCTCGGTTGTCTGAGATTCTTGAGCATGTTCGGCTGGGTAGAGATTCGGAGTTCTTGATTGGTGTCCAGGGTGTGCTACGTTGCGGGACTCACTTATGTGTACCAGATACTGATGGGTAGAGACGCGAGATCCTAGACCAGGCACATCAGTCAGTTTTCAGTGTTCACCCAAGTTCCACCAAGATGTAACGTGATTTGAGAGATAGTTACGGGTGGGCAGGGATGAAGAGTGATGTTTCAGATTTCGTTTTGAAGTACCTGACTTATTAGCGAGCTAAGGTTGAAAATTTGAAACCGGAAGGAGAGTTTCAATCTTTAACCGTTCCAGTGTGGGAATGGGAGTAGATCTCTATGAATTTCGTTGTGGGTCTACCCAGGTCTAGTCAAGGGTATGACTCCATTTGGGTGATTGTTGTTCGGTTATGCTCAGTATGCTCAGTTATTTTTCGATAGATTGGTGTGTTTGCATGGAGTTCCTTCATGCGTTGTATCCAATAGAGGCATTCGGTTCGCAAGCCGTCATTGGCAGAAGCTTCAGGAGGCCTTGGGTACCTTGTTGAGCTTTAGCTCCGGTTTCCATCCGCAATCTGATGGTTAGACAGAGCGGACTATACAGACTCTGGAGGATATGCTTGTGCGTGTGTACAAATTGTTTGTTGGCTGTGGGATCGTCACTTGCCATTGATGGGGCTCTCCTACGATAACGGTTAGCAGGAGACAACTCAGATGGCACCTTTCTAGACTTGTATGTTTTATTGTGTCGATCGCCAGTTTGTTTTACCGACTCCATGAGAGCGGGATTTTTGGACCCCAGCTAGTCATGAAACTATGGAGAAGATCCAGTGGTTCAGGTCAGGTTGAGAGCAGCCCAGTGCAGACAGAAGTCTTATGCTGACCGTAGTTGTCGCAGACTTGAGTTCGCAGTGGGAGATCTTGTTTTCCTACGGATTTTTCCGATGAATGGCGTGTTGAGTTTTGGGGAAGCTTAGTCCCAAATTGTAGGTCCTTTTGAGATCCTCGAGCGAGTTAGTATCGTTGCCTATCGTTGGCACTTCCTCCCAGATTTCTGAGTATTCACCCCGTATTCCTTGTGTCGATACTTCGCAATTACCATCATAACCCTTCTCACATGATTCAACACCAGACCATTCATTTGGAGGAGATCGTTCCTTCACCAGCAGCCGATAGTTATGGTGGATCGGCAGGTGAAGGAATTTCGGTCAAAGGTCTTGCTATCTGTGAAGGTTCTTGGGCATAGCCCGTTTGGTGAGGACATCACTGGGAGGCGGCGAGCGAGATGTGGAAGTTTTTCACTCATCTCTTTGATGGTACGCATAGTCAGGGTCGAATTTCTTTAAGGGGGAAGATTGTAACAATTTAGAAATCGTTTAGGTGATTTTTCCGTTAATAGGTAAAATAAGCTGTGTTTTCCGTAATACCTTCAAGTGATCATTTTTCAGTATGGACTTAACTGCACCAAGTTTAATTAGGAAATTGCTAGTTTGTGGGTTTTTGTGGTCACTTGAAAATTTTGGTTCACTTTAATATTTTTTCCTAATTAAAATATTATTATAAACTTTTAATTATGCACTTAATTAGTGGTAATTACATTTTTGATTGGGTTAATTATGCTAAAAGTGAATCTATGCTAATTTAATCACAAGATTAAATATTAATCCATCCATGCAAAATATCCTACAAATATCTAGATTAAGAGGTGGCATTGGATGGGAGGTGCAATTATGAGCATTAATTGGTGCTTTTAGCTAGAAATTTCAACACAATTTCCTTCTCTCCAAGCTTTGGCCGACCCCCCCCTAGCTGCCCCATTTCTTTTCAACTTCATTTTCACTCCTTCAAGCTTCATTAAATCATCAAAAATCATCAAATAATCGCACAAACTCAAAAATAAATCCATACCCATTATACTTTAGCCTAAATCAAGCTTGGATCATCATGAAAGTTAGCATTTTGGAGGCTAATTTGGATGTTTAAGTTGAAAGTTTGTGAATCAAGTGGAGGTATAAAATCCTAACCCTAAACCTTAATTATTGTTTAAATAGTTTAAGCTGGCTTATTAGATGTTTAAATAAAGCTTTAGATTGCATGTTTAGAAATTTTAGAATTGAGTAGTGAAGATCAAGATAGGGTTTTGATGTTTTGAAATGGTTAATCAAGATGTGTAGACTTGAAAAATATAACTTAGTTGTGAGATTGTTAAATGATATTTTTGCTAATCGTCTAATTAAGCTTATGTGCAAACTAACTTTTCCTAAATCTTATCTGGGTGAGATTAAAATCCGAGTAAGGGTTTGTGTGGTTTAATCAAGCTATTATGTGATAATTGTGGCTAGTAGTTTTATTGAGCTAAAATGATTAAAAGTGCTTACTAGGTTTCCGGATAAAATTAGGCGTGAGTTCCTATTGACATTGCGATATTATATTTATTAGATTCCACGATATATATTATATTGTGTTTGCGCGATCGGTACGATCGGGGTCTAGGCTTGGTAGTTGTGTCATCCTAGCTAGGGTTGTGCCGATATCGTACGCGTTTTGTGCACTTAGTGCACAGTGTGTAAATCTTGTGGACGTTATCCTTGCGTTTCGTTGGCTTTGTATCGGCACAGGATATTTAACCTTATGTGTTGTGTTTCTGAAATTTAGGATCGCGAGCAGGGCTTCGGACGCTGCGAAGAAAGGGAAGCAGGTGGTCGGTTTTACTTAGCTCGAGATCATCTATGAGTTAATTTAACATCTACAAGGGAATCGCCCGGATGGCATTATGCGTCTGGGCTATATTAAATGACATGATTATTAGTTACGAATATATGTACCATTGTTGCATACCTCATTTTTCCAATTGCATATGGACATAGTATCAATGAGACACAATACCATTACTGACGGTTCATGTTGCACGAGCACTAATTGTATGCTACACCCACACCGTCGGTAATTGTCATGACACGCATAACCCATATATATACGTGATATTGTATTGGATGGGGATAATGGAGATAGTGAATCTTATTCCTTTGTGCATATAAGATACTTCTGACACATATACATACGGGATATTGTATTTGGTTAGGGACATTGAGACATTGATCCTTACTTCACTGTGCACACATACTTACATGTACACCCATATACCTTGCTATTGTTACATGTACTTCATGAACACATACTTACATGTACACCCGCATACTTTGCTATTGTTACATGTGTACATCATGCACGCATACTTACATGTACACCCGTATACCTTGCTATTGTTACATGTAATTCATCCACACATACTTACATGTACACCCGCATACTTTGCTATTGTTATATGTACATCATGCACACATACTTACATGTACACCCGTATACCTTGCTATTGTTTTATGTACATCATGCACACATACTTACATGTACACCCTATACCTTACTATTGTTATATGTACTTCATGCACACATACTTACATGTACACCCACTTACCTTGCTAGGGTTACATATACCTATGTTGTATCGTATTGTCATTGACATAGGGTCATTGATTCTTATGTGATTGCGCGTATGATAGGTAGTATACCTGCATACCTACATGCTTACATATATGCTTTGCATACCTATATGTTTACACATATATCTGGCTATAACTACATGTTCACCTGTGTATGATGTTGCATTTAATTTCGGAGAAATTAGGAACCGCGTGATATATTTAATAACATGTTGTAGTGAAATAGCGGTTTTTCCTTTATATGCTCATATTAATGTTTCATGTTTCATGTATTATATTTCATGGATTTCGCATTGACATATGGATTTCATATGATGTTTTCTGGATGTTTTACTCCTGAGGGTATATCAGTGGTATGGGACGCTGATATATACGTGTATATATATATCAGTGGTATGGGACGCTGTTATATATGTACATTTGTATAATATATATCATCATAATGATCTACGCAAGTATTCTTATTCATTACTTGATGTTTTCTGGATTTGAGGACCGTGGTATTTTCATAAAATTATCCATTGTTTGAAAAACCCGGTTTCTCTTGATATGATATTTAGATGCATCCACCATGAGATTTCTCGGTTCTAAGACTTGTGTTAGATACCCGATTCGAGAAGTGAGGGGGAACCGTCTGCGCGTACATGGTGGACCCGGTGAGGTACCCCAGGGGAAGAAGACTCGTATTGTTAGGCGGTGAGCCTGGCAGGGGAGCACTAGTTACGGTGATACTATTTGGACTCGACGGATATGAGGAGGATACCGACCGGAGTCATGAGATGATACAGGCCGATCCGGACTGACGGAGCCTATGGGTCGATCCGGACAGACGGAACCCTAGATATGAGGATTTACGTGTCGATGCTGGATACAAGTATTTCATGATGTTTCGAGTGTCAATGTTGGACACTCAGGTCCCATGATTTTTATGTGTCGTTGATGGACACACGAGATATATATCCTTATACACACACACAGGAATACGTTTTCATGATGTTTCGGGTGTCGATATTGGACACTCAGGTTCCATGAGACTTACAAGATATAAGGGCCGATCTGAGGATGCGGTGCCTTTGGTACTAGGATTTAGATTGTCTTGATGGACACTGGTCCTGCCACGATGAGGATTCCCTGAGAATGACATGTTTTATCCCATACTCAGCATTTATTTGATATGAATTTCTTCATGTATTAGTAGTACCTGCTAGAGTACCTTTCATGACTGTTACATATACATATTGCCATTTATTGCTTTCAGCTTGCATGTGATAGATTATTGCAGTACGTGCATACCTATGATTACCTGCATATGTTATATACTATTCATGAGTTGGCAACTCGCCCCCGTTGTGCCACAGTGTTTGCAGGTGTCCCTCAGAGCAGTCGCGGCATGGCTTCTTCATCACATTGTATCATCTTTTACAACGGATACCACTACGGCTGACTATGTGCAGTTTTGCTATAGGTGGGTTTTGCGGTTATCCTATGATTCTCATTTGTATATTCGTTGTATCTAGTACTCTCCATCTACTACTTCATGTTTTGACTTAGAGACGAGTTGTGAGGACGATATTGTATATTATTTTGTGACTTTGGATGTCTTTTATGCTGTTTCATTTTATATTGTCCATATCTTCGCTACGGCGTCGTATATCTGTTTTGGTGGTTGTTTCCGCATTTGGGCGTGGATTTGCTCCCTTTTGGCGATGCTTTAACTTATATTCTATGTTGTACCCCTTTTCGGGGCCAGGTTTTTACAAAGAAGGTGCTTTCCAAATTTTTAAGAAAGTAAATTTGGACTTTAAAGAATTTTTATTTGAGATTCCCATAAGGTTTTGACAATGTTCTTATCACTTACTACTTTTGATGGTTTAGATTTGCTGGGTTTTCGTCTTACTTGAATTGCGTTACGCCTGTAGACGTTACGTGGTTTAAGGGCCGTCATGTGCCAAATTTTGGGTCATGATAGTTATTAGATACCGAACCTGATATACAACATCATATCAGTCTCTTTACTATATAAAGAAGGATATAATTTTGTATTGTTGGATAATATTTTGAACATTTCCTATATCAAGATTTGATCGGATCAGGCACGTTATCTAATGGCATATACGTTCTAAACAAAACTACAGTTCTTAACGTACAGAACACACACAAGAGGAAGAGTTCAGAAATGAATGAATCCATCTTACGGCATTGTAGACTAGGTCATATCAATGCGACACAACTAGCTAAGTTACATTAAGATGCATATTTAAATCAGTTTGAATTTACAACTTGTGAAACTTGCCAGTCATGTCATAAAGATAATATGATCGTAGCTCCGTTTATTGGAAACGGAGAAAGAGTTAGTGAACTCTTGGGATTGATACATGATGATGTATGTAAGTCTCCAATCTACACATGCCAGGACTGGTTCTTTATAACTTCATTACATTCACAGATGATCTCTCAAGATTCGGACATATTCTCCTGTTGGAATACAAGTCTGAAGCTTTTGAGAAATTCAAACAATATAAGTCAGAAGTAGAGAACCAAAATGGGTATAAGTATAATTTCCTTTGATGTGATCAGGAAGGAGAATACTTGAGCACGGAATTCCTGGACTATTCTAAAGGAGAATGAGATTCTCTCTTAGTATAACTCCTCCGTATACACCACAACACAATGGTGTATCGGGGCGGAGTAATCACACCCTATTAGATATGGTGCGCGCTATGATGAGTATTACTAAATTGCCTATTTCCTTTGGGGTTTTGCACTTGAGAAGCTGCATACCTATTGAATAGGGTTCCAACCAAATCAGGAACCTACCACTCCATATGAGATATGGAATGGGAAGAGCCCATGTCTTAGGCTAGTTAAGATTTGGGGTTGTCCGGCCTATGTCTAAAAGCAAAATCTGGACAAGCTCGAGGAAAGGTCAGTTCTGTGGTTGCTTGTTGGATATCCCAAGTATTCGTAAGGGAATATCTTCTACCGCACCGAAGAACAAAATGTGTTTTATTTCTCAGCATGACCGCCTTTTTTAGAAAAGGAATTTATTTTGAAAACAAATTTGTGGTCATGAGGTAGAACTGGAAGGAGTTCCAGCTATACAAACTACAGTTGTCGATTTGGTAGAACCGGAGTATTCAATAGTTTCCGATGAACCTCAGCCTCTCCGCCGATCTGGTAGGGTTTCTCATCCACTTGAGAGATACTTCGGTTTTCTCTATGACAGTAGAAGCGAGGATTGCATCATGAGATGATGACCCAACTAGTTTCGAGTAGTCCATCAGGAGTGGTGACTCTGTAAGAATAGCTGGATACTAAGTGATCTGAGATGGAATCCATACACACCAACAAAGTATGGACTTTGGTTGCTATATCTGAAGGGTTAAATCCCCATCAGGAGCAAGTATATCTTGAGAAGATTACTTGGTATAGATGGAAAAGTTGAGACTTTCAAAGCTAAACTTGTTGAAAAGGGTTCTCGTCATCAATCAGGTGTGGTTTATGATCAAACCTTTTCTCCAGTAGCTATGCTTAAGTCCATCCGAATCCTACTTGCCATTGATACATACCATGACTACGATATCTGGCGGTTGGGTGTCATGACTGCTTTTCTAGATAGTGATTTTGAAGAGAGCGCCTATAGCTACACATCTAGAGGGCTTCGTAGACTGTGGGAGCAGCGGAAACATGTGCAAGTTTCTTTATGGGATAAAGCGGGCATCGCGGAGTTAGAACAACTGTTTTGATGTGGTAGTCAAAGTGTTTGACTTCATCAAAATTGTAGATGAACCTTGTATGTACAAAAGGGTAGTAGAGAGTATTGTGGTCTTCCTCGTATTGTACGTAGATGACATACTCTTGATAGGGAATGTGTTTCCTATGCTACACTTGGTCAATCTCCTCTTATCAAAAGGATTCTCCATATAGGATCAAGGTGATACCTTCTAAATCCTGGGTTTTGGATCTATGAGATAGATCTAAGTGGATGTTAGGATTCTCACTAGGTGTAGTGAGATGGTATCAATCGATCCTGGGGAGAATCACAGGATAGCTTCCAGGGTGATAAGGTCGACTGAATGTCAGTCAAAGGTATTGTCTTTACCCTTAGTAAAGGGACGGTATGTTGGAAAAGCTCCAAGCTAGATACCATGACATACTAGATGATAAAGGTTGGTTACATCGCTACCAATGATACTACAAAAGAAGGAGTCTGGGTGTATATAAGTACATGAGATGAACTTCTTTCCTACCATTGTGTGAAAATGGAGTTGTGTCTTTGGCCTAGGAACCGCCGTCCCATCAGTGATCCATACATATTCTAAGGCAGTATCACCTGATCATGGAGATGGTTGATCTCCAGAGTGATTGAAGATAGGAGAGTAGACACAGTGGACAACACGGCGGATCCACTCACAAGGGCCTTTTTCCCAAAAGGGACGTTTATGAGATGCTTATGTAAGAGATACTACAACCACTGCGGATTGTTGGGTATTGGATACTACGAAAGATAGCCCTAGTGTAAGTGGGAGATTGTTGGTTATATGTATGCCCTAGAGGCCATTACTGTACATGCGATGTATATTGTAGCGGATGCTTGGACATATATAGGGATGATTTTCTTGATCGATATGATAGTATGCTATCTGGTTGCTCTTTATCTTAATATGTACACTTATTGTCTCTCTATTACATGTTGATAAAGCCCTTAAGATCAGTACTTGAATTCCAGGACATCATACTAGTAGGGACAGAGTAGTCGCTAAGTACATCCTTCAAATGTTCCTAGTCGTGGGTGTATCGAGACAGGGCATCGATATACCAGAGTAGACTAGCGTATAACTTCTCGACCCATGTAGATGGGCGATGGATGATCCCATATCTATTGGTGTTTGACATTAGATATAGTATACGGATGCTCAGTGGAGACTGGGTACACTCGACGGACTTGCCGAGAACACCCAGATGGTATTATACCTCATGTCAGATGGCAGTTCTCTGGTGACACTGGTACATGTTAGTCTGTAGACCCGAGATCGTTATAGAGTCTTGTGGGATTCCCACTGTACTTTGATTTCCACCTTACCATGTTAAAAAGTTCGTGCAAAACGGTGGCTTTTGGGTACAGTTCCGAATCACATGGAGGCAATGAGCGATAGGAGGGGTTTCGTCTCTCCCGGTATTGGGGGTTGATGTTGTGCTGTGCTCGATTGGCTATAACAGGAAGTCCCTGGATAGGGATGATTCTGAGATATACTGGTAAGTGTTATCAGTAGTTTCTCGACCCATTATGAGCCTCATATCGACATGACTTACCGAGTTACTTGGGTCTCACGTTTGCCCCCTAGACGAGATATGCGACATACCAGACGAAGAAACCGGACTGTATGGTAGTGTTACTGATTGGATTCGCAGCAGTATGAGCAGGATTGCTTATTGATCTTCTGATCTCTCAATACCCGGGCAGTCGTTAAGTTTAGCAGACCGCTTGCGGCTTGTGGGTGTTTGATATGATCATCACCTACTGCCAGCATATTGACAAGTCTTTAGAGTCTTATATAGAGGTTTCCTGGCTCAAGCGAAATTGAGTAGGAGCACATATGTGATATGTGCGAGATCGAGATTAATATGATATGTGATACCGTATTATATTCTCGCAATTTATGACATCGGTCGGTTATATGTGATATCGCCGGGTTATCAGATCAAGTGTTGATTCGATAACTTGTTACATATGATATTAGTCGGTTATATGTGATATAGCCGGATTATTAAATCAAGTGTTGATTTAATGATTTAATTTATAATTATATATTTGATATATTAAGTTGCATTAACTAATATTCATTCACTTAAGATTTATTTTCTCACTTGATGTGCACATTGTATATATGTGATATGTATATTTGTGTACATGTGTCATGCTTGATCATACAAGCAACTTGGGTGTGTGTATGACTTACACCATACTTATGATGATAATTAGGGTTTTTATTTACTTTGGTGATCACAAAATGGTAGGATTTTGTCATAGCTAGTAGCTTGTAGAAGCTTGTATTGTTCATTGACCAAGTCCACTCTTTTGTTTTGCCTAAGATATTTACTAACCCAACCAATTATCCTAACCATGGTGATGTCTCTACAAGGGTTAGCATATGATGCTTAACTCACCCATGGTTACAATTATCCATTAGATAATAATCATGAGAGTTTTCTTCTTCTTCCTCCTCAAATCTCTCTAGCTTCAATGGAGATGATGGAAAATGAGTGAGAGAATCATTTCTAAAGTGATCAAAATTCCTACTTCATCATCATCTACTACTTTCCATTTAGTATAGGGTGTTTGCTTCAATAATTCTACAATTAGTGAAGAGGTAGCTTAGGTTATTGTCTCCTCGACGTAGATCATCTTCGGCCTCGAAGACTTCGATGCAAGCTTGTTCATTTCTTCATGGGAGCCTCTCTAAAGTCTGGGAGTTCATGATCGCAGCAAAAGGACTACTACACGGAGCTAATGAAGTGAAGGACCGGTCTACAAAGGTTGTATTCCTTGTTCACTTTAATTGCAAAGTTGTTTGCTTTTCATTTCGTCGGATTTTCTAGTATACGATTCTTTGTTAGGGTTAGCTAGAACGACAAATTTTTGAAATTGGCATGGCCGATGCCTCCCAAAACCTTTCTGTCGTGCTAGGCAACCCTGCAATGTATAGTAATGGCCTTGTTCATCACAGAAAACTGCATTTTATACCACCCATTCTTATACTCGTTTGTTTATAGATAGGTGCTTTTAATCCGTGTTTGCGGCATATTTATAGGTTACAGGTTCCCAGTCTAAAATAATACAAATCAGACAAAATCTCTACAGTTATGCCAATATCCAGAACATCTGTCATAGACAGATAAAAGCCGGGTTCCAGTCATCCGTATCCGTCCAGTGCCGCGTAGCAGCTCCAGAGACAAGACATATGACAGTGGTCATTTGTGTCTCGGACAAGCACAAAGCACGAGAGGGACAAGCACAAAGCACGAGACAAGCACAAAGCACGAAAAGGACAAGCACAAAGCACGAGTGGGTATGGTGCATTCAATGCATAAAATGTTGATGTGATTCAAAAATTCAAAGATTCAAACTTCTCTCCAAACATTGGGTGCATTCATATTCAAATTAATGGAAAGGTTTTGTTTTGCCTATAAAAGGAAACCATTGGGTAAGTGAGAAGGAGTCCAATTTTGCAAACATTGTATCATTCTTTTGCTTAGCTTCCCCTTGAGATCCTTGCCTTCACTTGATCTTTCAACCTCTTCATTGAGCTTGAAGGTTTAAGGGTTGGTTATTGATCTCAAGGGTTGTATCTTCTAGAAGATTAATAAAGTTCTCTTTTTGTGCCTTCATTCACCATGAGTTCTTTGTCATCACTTGATCTTGCAATCTCTTAATTGAGCTTGCAAGTTTAAGTGTAGGTTATTGAGTCCATGTCTTGTGTTTTGATCTTTGGTTCTTAGTATTTTCTTTCTTGCTTTTTATTACTTGCTTTACATTCATGCATTACTTTCATGCACTTAAATTCCATGCACTTTAATTACTTGCTTGTAATGCTTTCTCCTTTCTTCTCTTTTCTCTTTTCTTTTGCTCTTTTTGTTGTTGTTGATATGGTGTTGTTAATATGATGTTTGTGAATGTGTTGTTAGGAAAAGAGAAAGATATTGTAAGTTAACGTTTCGTTCCTCATTTCCTTTTCCCATCATTTCCATTTGAAACTCCGCCCAAACCTTACGCAAGCGCTCCGTTAGGCACCCTACTCTACTAAGGTAACAGTGATTCCTAACCGCGACCGGTTGCGTTCGGATTGGCTGGAGGTGAAAGCAAGAGACAAGAACGGACGGACAAGGGTCAATAAGCCGGATTCCACGAATACCGTGCTTAAATCCCCTAATCCACGTTGTTGCCTATTGCTCTAGCTTCATTTGTTATGTTCGGCTCAAATGACTTGAATACGAAATCCATTAACTTACACTATCCTATCGATTCCTAACAAGCTTTACTTGTGCATATAACACATAGGTTAGATATGAACAATTCTGCCCTCGCGCATTAACTCGTAACGAAATGAACGTAAAACGCTCCGTCTCCCTGTGGATCGACCCGTACTCATCATGGCTAGCTGCAAAGCGACACCGTCTTGATTGCGGTTAAAACTAAAACTCTTTCATTCAAATGGCGCCGTTGCCGGGGAAACGGTAACGTTTTAATTCTTGTTGTTTCGGGTTAATCATTGTACATTTCATTTATACTTCTAACACTATTTTCCAAAATCAACTAAAAATTTCAAAACTTCAAAACCAAAACAAAAAAAACTGACTTTGCTAACTCATTTTTGCTCTATGGATTTCATACCTGCTAGCACTATGGATCTCAACTAAAACACAAAACAATACCAGTGTTCTATTTTTGTCCAATTGCTATTGTTTGGTTTTTATAATTTTTAGTGTGCAGGTATTTGGGCATTCATATCGCTTTTTCGCACTAATATCCGTTTTCCGACATTTTCAGATTTTTCGGAATTGCGAACAGCGATTGTGGGGAGTAAAGTGTACATTCCAAGGTAAGGTGAATACGACGTATAGAGCCAAAGATCCGGGTAGTTTGACCCGCGCAAGCGAACATTTCAAGCTATTCGGATTTAACTTCAACGGGGGTTTCTAAACTCAAAAACTTATCGGTACGTATTTCTAACACCTTCTTCTCAAATCCGACGCATCCACTATAATTACTTTGCAGGATTCTTTGCAAGTTCGCTAGCAAACGCTAAAATTGACCAACCCGTATTTGTTGCAGTGTCGTGCTTAAAGTAAAAACGATTGTTTGATTCTTTATAGAATTTTTTGATTTGTGCATTGCATACATTAATACGGACTTAAGGGCAAGCGAACCCCACAGCATACGGTAAAGGATTTCATCATCTTTTCCGTGGCCCACAAATCACGAAATGTGCATAAATGTTTACCCGCACAAATTTTAAAAGAAACTAGAATTTAAGCCTTAAGGACTTCGCGCTCACTAGGAGAAGTTAACTGTGTTTAAAACACCGCTTAACGGTATATCGCTCGCGGGGTGTCTAGGAAAGTGTTAATGGCGAAACCACCAAAAGAGAAAGGGTTATTTAATTAACGACCTTCGCGAAAGCGTCGGAAAAGCTCCCCTTATCTCTGCACTTACCTGGCCTCATGATCAGTATATCTTGGACCTGTTTCTCGACACAGTTTTACTTCGACAATCAAGTTCTTGAGAAGGTCTAGTTGACGTAGGTGAACCCCAGACCAATTAGGAGCATGGTATTTTTTGTGTCGTGATTGTTTTTGTCCAGATTCTTTTTGTGTGTATATTTCATTCTTTTGTTGATAACTAACTAAATAAAAAAAACATTCTTTCCCTCTCCTTTTCTCTTCTTCTTCTTCTTCTCGTCATATCATGCGTACCCCATCTCGCAAAACTCTTGCGGAACTTTGCTACCCACAACCAGACATAACTTCCGACGGTTCTTGCTTTGGTCGAACTTCGAACGATCCCTCCATGCCAAAAATCTCTTTGAAAGATCGGATAGATGCGTCTACGACGAACAACTGGACCCCGAAATCCACTTTGTATCAACATTTTCAACCTCCACCACCTTCCTACGTTGATACCCCTTTTTCGAGTCTTGTTGTAACTCCAAGACCCATGTCTATTGCTGAACGTATTGAACAATCTCGTAGCCGAGCTTTCACTCCTTTCACCACTTCAAATTCTTGGGATCAACAATTCCATTCACCTTCTTATCCAAATGTTGATCCTACTCCTGTCCAACCATTCAATTCCTACCAATCCTACCCGACTTTTGCATCTTCCCTAGACATTGCTTCTACACAGCCATTTGGGAGTTTCCAGTATCAAAACAACTTTGAATCTTTTACTGAAACCCCTTCACAACCCATGTCTAGTCTGGAACAGTCGTTGGAAGACTTTAGGGTAGCGTCATGCCAACAGATGATGGATTTGAATGCATCCATGGCCGCTCTCTTACAACCTACTGACCCGGTAGCTAGTTTTAAACTAGCTCCATATTTTCCAATGTATGAAGAGGTGGTCGGACAGGCTGAGTATTTGAGTGGAGAAAGGGAGCTGTACACCCTTCCAAATCAAACCTATCCGCCACAAATTGAATCCCACAACTCCAGTTTTGAATGTCTATTTAGTGTTCCAAACGATTCACCGATAGAAGGTAGAAGGGTTAATGAGTTGTGCAACTTTGTAGTGTTTGATTTACCCGATTATGAAGGGACCTTGCCAAGTGAAACCAATCCCAATCCTTTTGACCTCTACACCTCCATGTTAGAACCGGAATCGATTGAAATCCATGCTTTTGATGAGGTGTCTGAGAAAATTGATTTTCACTTGATTGAGGATAATGACACTGGGGATATTTTGGATGATGAACCCGTAGATTTGGCTGAGTTTTTCTCTCCAATTCAACATCCCGAGTCTTTAACTGTTTTTCCCAAACTTCATATGCGTCTTGATTCTGATGATAAATGCATGGATGAGCTTAATTTTGAGGATATTTTTGAGGATGAACCAGTTTTGTTTGATGAGTCGGATTTCCCAATTCATCCTGTTCCTTTTACTGACTGTATACACCCTCCTGAACTATTAATTTTGACCCTTCCTCAATCACTTCCCTCCATTAGTTCCATCGTTTCGACCTTGCAAGACACCGCATCAATTTCATTTCCTCTGTCTGGTTTACCATGTTCGGCGTACCCATGTTTTCTCGCGAATCTTGAGGGATTTGACCCCATTTCTCGACGGGTTAAAAGATTAGCACAAACGCTTCTTACACATCGGTCATCATAAGTTTTGCTAATCTATTCACTCCATTTTCACCCTCAAGTTCGTACTCCAGTTCTTTTTCCCTTCCGCCATTCTTCTTCTCATATACCGAGACCGTATCCCGCTTCTATCTCCATACGGTCTCGCGTATTCTCCATTTCTTTCCTCTCCGTATTATTTCACCAACCACACCATTATAACGATAAGATCTTTGAATGGTTGGTGTTAACTTTTGGCCTATGTAAGGTGATTGGTAGGATACGAGCGTGTCAAGTTTAGTTCTAAATACCGCAATCAAGACGGTTTCGCACGTAGCTAGCCGGTTGAGTACGGGTCATCCGCAGGGAGATGGGAATCTTTTTCTATGTGTTTTTCGACGAGTTAAGTCCGGTTGTTCAGATTTTGTTTGTAGTTATCTAAGTGTTGAGTTTATATTTAAAGAGAGCATGTTAGGGTTAGGATTATGTTAGTTTGAGTTAGGAGTCTCCACATCTTTCGTTGCCCTTCTTAATATCGTGTTACGGTAATCGGCAACAACGGGGATTAGCACGACTAGGAAGGACTTTGCGAGTATAAGCTAGGCTTTCCAACGCATTAGTCTTCCTTTTGGTGCTTGTCCGTCCGTTCTTGGCTCTTAGCCATAACCTCCGGTTAATCCAACCACAACCGGTCTCACTACGGAATCAACGCTATCATGTAGGATAGGGTGCCGTAAGGAGCGGATTGTGGTTGGGTTAACGGGAGTCGATTTAAGCTGTTGGGCAAGGAAAGAGTGAGAGAGATTTCCTTCTCTCAAACTTCCCTTATCCTACCCTAACAAGAATGAACTACTCACACATCATAATACGGAAAAAAAATAAAACAACACAAAAGAGGAAGATAGAAAGAAGGAGATTAGATGAATACGACTAACTGTTTGCGACCTCACCTTGGCGAGGATCAAGCGTAAGTATCATTGTCGTATGTAAGGATAAAGAAAAAGAGAGAAGAAATAAACAACAAGGAAATAACAACAACTACTTAACAATTAAAATTACAACAATTATAACAAGTAAAGAAAGAGACAAGCATGATAATAAAAATGGTCTCCTTTATTCATCACTCTTCACTCAAAAGCTCACTTACAAGTTTAATGGAGAAGAGGTGAGAAGAGGAAGAAGAACATGTAACTAAAACCTAGTAAAAGAAATACAAGATTATCCACCCTTTCCTTCACAGAATTCTGGGGTATTTATAGGCTGTAAAATGAGAAACTAGGGCAAAAATACTGGCCCATATAAAATTACAAAACACCCCCTGAAAACCCTAATTTTCTGGCGCCAGAACGGCCGCGGAAGCGCGGCCAATACCCCCCTTTGGCCGCCCTTCCGCGGCCGTATAGAGGAATTGGGTCTAGGGTTTTTTTGTGGGACCCTGGTTTGCTGTGAGCTTCAATCTGGTATATGTGTTTTCCCATAATTTCTTCACGAATTTTCCAGAATTTCTGTTGAGGGAAAGGTGGACTTTTTGTCAAGATTTTGTCATGATTGCCTCGAGCTCCGCGTAGATCTCTTGGATCTTGTGCCACCATTGAGCCTTGTGCATAGATTTGACATTTTGTCTTCCTACTGGTATCTGGTAACAAACGGATGAGGGACGGAGACCGTGTTTTATCTGTGGTCGGCAAGAACCCGGATTTTTTCGTCTTTTCCATGAATTTCTCCGTTTGAGAACCGGGAACCTATATCCTGCAATTGACTAGCAAACACGGCTCAAGAGTATCTACCGACATGCAATGTGATAAAAATTGGGCGGTATGAAAATGCAAAAATCTGATATGAACAAATACCCCCAAACTTATCATTTGCTCGTCCCGAGCAAAGTCCATTTATTCACAAAAAATTTCCTAACCTCACTTTCGCAGGGAACGCGATTGCACTGAGCATGTGCAACAAGCCGTTAAACCTTTAGGTGTCCCTAGTAGGAGGAGTGTTGTCTCCTGAGGGTTTTCAGCGGATACTACACACAAAATCCGGTCAAGTTGGTTTGTAAAAATGACTAAGTTTCAAACCCTAAAGTTTTGTTTTAGAAAATAACAATTCTATAATCCTTAGTCTAGACTATCGAACCTTTATTTTTCACACCTCACATCTTATTTAACTACAGATTTTATATGTCTTTACGTGCAGTGCGGATAGTGTCGTTAAGTTCCAGAAGGATCGATTAGAGTCATCATGTCGCACAATAAAGCCCAGATAACAATTTTAAAAGGATCACATAAGTTTTATAATGAGTTAAGCATTTTTCAAGTTTCGTTTTGCAGTAAGGTTTCAACTTTAGAATTTCTATCTTCCTTAACAGGAAACTAAGTCGTATTTTTCACTCCACCTTTTTCTTGTTTTCATTTCATACACACCACTGTGAACGTGCAATAGTCTTTATCAAAGAGTAAAACCTTCATATCTCCGTTAAAATTTTTTTAAAAGCCTGTCTTTTATCAAGATTATTCTCACACAAAGAACCGTTAGGAATTTTAACTCGGAGAGAACACTTGCTTGACTTTGTTTTAAACTGGACTTTCTAGGCTTCTAAGCGAGCTTTGGGCCAATGCACCCAAACCAGTTGGTTTTAGGGCATTAGGTGTAGAAACACCCCAGCGGACTTAATTACTCAAGTTACCTAGGTCCAAAAACAAAAGACAGTTTGGCGTGAAAATCAGATGATTTAATACGAACGGAGATATAACCGGCAGTTCAAATATTTTTTTTGGATAAAAGACGTGTCTAGTGGGTTTGGTGTGTAATCATTCCAATCAAGTTTTAGATGGGTTATTTTTCAGACTTAGCTCCTATTACGGCATCAATAACATTCCTTCATATTCGCTTTACTTCATAAACTATTCTTGTCATTACTTATTTCAGAACAAACCTATTTGATTCTCAGAAAATCATTTATCTGTTTAAAAGTTTGAACATGAAAGACTTGTCATCTAATTCCCAAAACTCACGACACGTGTAGTGTGATGTAAAGACGTATATCAGCTATAGTTAACTTCAAAGGAGAGTTATCTTTCAGGTTTTCAAAATCCAAACATAAGATCTAGTTATTCCTATTTTATCAAACAAAAACCGTCGAATGTTGAATCAGAGTTCTTCCACAAGCTAACTTGACAAAAAAGTTTTTATATTTTTGGAAAATTTTCATATTTTTATGGATTTTATGGATTTTAATATGCAGATGCCAAATATACATATGAATGCGAAGGTAAGAAATGCGTACCGAGCGTACCCCCAAACTTAAACTGGACAGTGTCCTCACTGTCATTGCATGAAGAGAGTAGTTTGAAGGTTCAAAATTGTTGGTTAGCGATACACAATTTTTATTTGTTTTTGTTTTGAAAGAAAAGAAAAAGAATATACACAAATATAAACAAAATGGTTTGTACATACCCCCAAACTTATTTGGAACAGTGTCCACTGTTCTTGGCTGGATAACCGAAGTTTGGAGGTAGGCAGAGGAAGATCAAGCAAGGTAAACCGGCTCCTGTAAGAACAGGAGCTCCTCTGTTGGTTCGGCGCTAAGGTACGGTTTGCATCGGTGTCCGTTCACTTTGAAGAGTGAACCGTCCTTTGGATTTTCCAAATCCACAGCGCCCTGCGGATACACAGTCCGCACAAAATACGGCCCTTTCCAGCGAGATCGGAGCTTTCCAGGATGGAAGTGAAGTCGGGTGTCGTAAAGAAGTACCTGCTGACCAGGTACGAAGGTTTTGCGCACAAGGTGTTTATCATGAAACACCTTCGTTCGATTCTTAACGACAACCGCGTTGTCGTAAGCCTCATCCCTAAGCTCGCTCAGTTCGTTCAGCTGCAGCTTCCGACGGCTGCCCGCGTCCTCTAGAGACAGATTCAGCTCCTTTATCGCCCAAAACGCGCGATGCTCGATTTCGACAGGAAGGTGGCAGGCTTTTCCGTACACAAGCCGATAGGGATACATGCCAAGGTCGGTCTTATAAGCGGTTCTAAATGCCCAAAGGGCATCAGTGAGTTTCAAAGACCAATCCTGACGGTTCTTGGAAACCGTTTTCTCCAGTATCTGCTTGATTTGCCGATTTGAAACTTCGGCCTGCCCGCAGGTTTGGGGGTGGTAGGGCGTAGAAAGCTTATGATTAATGGAGTATTTCCGCATCAAGGCCTCGAAAGTCCTATTGCAGAAATGACTTCCATTGTCGCTAATGATCGCTCGGGGGTGCCCAAACCGTGAGAAAATGTTTTCTTTAAGGAACCTAACGACAACCTTGTTGTCGTTAGTTCGGCTGGGCACAGCCTCGACCCATTTAGAGACGTAATCAACAGCTAGAAGGATGTACAAGTTCCCAAAAGAGCTGGGAAACGGCCCCATGAAGTCTATCCCCCAAACATCGAAAATCTCCACAACCAAGATCGGTTGGAGCGGCATCTCATTCCTCCGGGATATCCGGCCCATGTGTTGGCACCGGGAGCAAGTCTTGCAATAATCGTGAGCGTCTTTGAAAAGTTGTGGCCAGTAGAAACCACATTGCAAGATCTTCTCAGCTGTCTTTCTGGGCCCAAAATGCCCGCCACATGCTTGGTCGTGGCAAAATGACAGCACACTCTTGAATTCCTCATCTGGGACACACCGACGAATAATCTGGTCGGGACAGTACTTGAACAAGTAGGGTTCGTCCCAGTAAAAGTGTTTTACTTGGGATAAGAAGCGAAGTCTGTCCTGACGTGACCATTCGGTCGGTAGCAATCCCGTGGCCAAATAGTTCACAATATCTGCGAACCAGGGTTCGCAAGATACTGTCAAGAGTTGTTCATCCGGGAAAACGTCGTTTATCGGAATTGGAAGCGAAGGCGAAGAAGGAAGTCGCGAGAGATGGTCGGCAACCACGTTTTCACATCCCCGTTTGTCCTTAATGACAAGGTCAAACTCTTGAAGCAAGAGGATCCAACGGATTAACCGAGATTTGGCATCTTTCTTCGCAAAAAGATGGCGCAGAGCTGAGTGGTCAGTGTAGACAATGACTGGAGAGCCGATGAGGTAGGGCCTGAACTTTTCTAAGGCAAATACAACAGCTAAGAATTCCTTCTCAGTTGTTGTATAGTTAAGTTGGGCGTCGTTCAGGGTTCGGCTCGTGTAATAGATTACGTGCGGCATCTTGTTGATGTGCTGTCCAAGGACAGCACCGATGGCAAAGTCGGATGCATCGCACATGATCTCGAATGGGTGCGTCCAGTCAGGACAAGAAAGAACGGGAGCAGAAGTGAGTGAGCGTTTTAGTGACTCGAATGCAGTCACACAGCTCGAGTTGAAGTCAAAAGGCGTGTCCTTGGCCAGCAAAAGCGTCAAGGGCCTAGCAATCTTGCTAAAGTCCTTGATAAACCGTCTATAGAAACCGGCATGGCCAAGGAAGGCTCGGATATCTCTGACGCATCGGGGAGGAGGCAGATTGGAAATGACCTCAATCTTTGCTTTGTCAACCTCTATGCCATTTTGCGAGATGATATGTCCTAAGACAATACCTTCGCGCACCATGAAGTGGCATTTCTCCCAGTTCAAAGTGAGATTCTTGTCCTTACATCTGGTAAGGACAGCGTCGAGATGCAGCAGACACTCGTCAAAAGAATCGCCAAAGATGGAGAAGTCGTCCATGAAGATCTCCAGAAATTTCTCCACCATGTCTGAGAAAATTCCCATCATACACCGCTGAAAGGTAGCGGGCGCATTGCATAACCCAAAGGGCATGCGACGATATGCAAACGTGCCGAAAGGACAAGTGAAAGTGGTCTTGTCCTGGTCTTTTTCGGCGATGGGAATTTGATTATAGCCAGAGTAGCCATCAAGAAAGCAATAGTACTCATGTCCGGCCAATCGTTCGAGCATCTGGTCAATAAAAGGTAGCGGAAAGTGGTCTTTCCGCGTTGCGGCGTTGAGTTTTCTGTAATCAATGCAAACTCGCCACCCAGTTTGGGTGCGAGTAGGGATTAACTCATTCGCCTCGTTGGTTATGACCGTGATGCCCGACTTTTTGGGGACAACATGAATGGGGCTAACCCACTGGCTATCAGAGATAGGGTAAATGATACCACTATCTAGACATTTGACGATCTCCTTTTTCACAGCCTCCTTCATGACTGGATTAAGACGTCTTTGTGGATCTCGGGCTGGTTTGGCATCATCCATCAGATGAATGTGATGCTCAACGATGAGGGGACTAATCCCCTTGATGTCCGCCATGGACCAGCCAAAAGCTTGCCTGTTGCCGTGCAAGACCGTGAGAAGGGCTTTCTCTTGCTCGGGAGCTAGAGAAGCCGAGATGATGACAGGGAGGGTCTCGTTCTCACCTAAGTAAGCATACTTAAGGTGAGACGGCAACGGCTTGAGTTCGAGCGTTGGAGGTGAAATGATGGAAGGCAAGACTGGTGCAAAGGTCTCGAACTCAAAGGACTCCAGCAAAGGTTCAAAACGAGTGTAGGCAACCGAGTCGGATGGTTCAGGTAACTCATCCGAAAAGTCGAAAGATTCAAACTCGGGTTGTGCGCGGCTAAGATTGTTCGTGAACGTGAAACACTCGTAGTCGTTATCGGGCGCAGAAACAGCAGCAGGTTCGAAGAGACACGCACTAGTGGCGTCAAGATTATCGTATTCAAACAAAAACTCCTCGAATTCACACTCTTCGGGGGTGATCTCCTGGATCGAGCAAACATCCAGTATATGAGCATTAGGTTCGGCGGGCTGATTCCCCAACCTAAAAATGTTGAGTTCAATTGTCATATTTCCAAAAGAGAGGTTTATTGAACCATTGCGACAATTGATCACAGCATTTGAGGTTGCGAGAAATGGGCGACCGAGTATCACCGGAATTTGATTCCGGGGGTTAGCTACAGGCTGTGTATCTAAGACAATGAAGTCGACGGGGAATATGAAGTCCCCGACTTTGATTAACACATCCTCTAGCTCACCCCTAGGATGGGTGATCGATCGGTCGGCCATCTGGAGAGTGCAGTGTGTGGGTTTCAGCTCTCCGACGCCTAATTGCTCGTATACTGAATACGGAAGCAAGTTCACACTGGCACCAAGATCTAATAGTGCGCGGTTGATGTTCTTATCCCCAATAGTAATTGAAATCGTAGGACAGCCAGGGTCCTTCCGTTTTTGTGGTAAAGATTGGGTAAGGGCATCACTCACAGCACTAGCCAAGAAAACTTTCTTGGGTACCTGAGACTTCCTCTTTTTCGTGCACAAGTCCTTTAAGATTTTCGCGTAAGAAGGGACTTGTTGGACAGCATCTAAAAGAGGAATGTTAATGTTAACTTGCTTGAATAACTCCAAAATCTTCTCCATTTGTGGATTTTGTTTGTTAGACCTCAACCGGTTTGGAAATGGAACATTTTGAAAATTGGTTGAGTCTAATGCTGGAGGAGGAGATTTTGGAGTTGGAACGGATCCCAGAATATGTGTTTTCGTGGAGTGAGAAGCGGGTCCGTTTAGAGAAGAAGAGGAAGGAGAGCCTTGTGAAGAACGGAGAATAGGCTCAGAAGACGACGAAGAAGAAGCAGGAGAAGAAGAAGAAGAAGAAGCGGCCGGGGTGTCATCGTTGATTTGCTTGCCAATGTTGTTTTGCAGCACCCTCCCTGATCTCAGTGTGGTCACGGCACTCACATTATGGTTTTGTTGTTCAAGAGCAACATGTGCATTATGTGGGTGGCCGGGATTTGGAAGTGGCTGGGACGGGAGCTTCCCCTTCTCTCGCTCGCTCAAGGCCGCGTTCAGCTGTGCAATCTGGGCCTCGATGGTCTTGATGCTCTGCCCGTGTGCGGCGGTGTGTTGCACTAAAGATTGGATCGAAGACTGGATGTTGGCGGTGGATTGAGTCGATTGTTTAACAAACGCATCCAGACTTCGCTCGAGCGAGGAAACCTTATCGTTGTTCGACGGAACAAAGTTGTTTGGTGGAAAGGAATTGTTCGGTGCAAAGTTGTTCGTCTGGTTTTGGTAAGGCTGGGGTTGGAAGGGCTGCTGATACTGAGTTTGTTGTTGCGCTTGTTGTTGCGGTGGAGGGGCCCTTTGGAAATTGTTGCCCTGGAATTGATTCTGATTCTGATTCCAGGCGAAATTGGGGTGGTTCCTCCAACCGGGATTGAAGGTGGAAGAGTATGGATCATTCCTTGGTCTTTGCTGGAATGCATTAACCTGATCCTGTCCTTGCGAGGGTGGATTGTAAGGACACTCTTCAGTCAAGTGGGACGGATCGGAACAACAAGCGCAGATGGTACGAAGGGGGAGAACAGGGGCAGGAGTAGGAGAAGAAAATTTGCTCTCTATTGCTTCAAGCTTTTTTGTTATTGCAGCCATTTCAGCTCTCATCGCAATAGAGACATCAAGCTGGTGAATTCCTACCCTAGACTGACCGGTAGAAGTGGAGGTAGAAGAAGAAGAAGGAGTCGGTCTGGTGCTCTCCCACTGTAGCGTTTGCTCCGCAAGATCGTCAAAGAACTGCCACGCTTCCTCGTCAGATTTGGATAGGAAGTGGCCCTGACAGATGGTTTCCAGCAACTGCTTCGTTGCTGGGTTCAGTCCCTCGTATAAGGTTTGGCAGAGTTGCCATTTCTCTATACCGTGGTGAGGACACTGAACAAGAAGGTCTTTGTATCGGTCAAAGCACTTCCAAAAGGGTTCAGAAGGAAGCTGGGAGAATTGGTTGATCTCATTTCGAATTCTTGCGGTCTTATGATTTGGGTAGAATTTTTTCAGAAACGCTTTAACAAACTCGTCCCAGCTGGTGATTGAGTGGGAAGCGGTGCTATACAGCCATTTTTCTGCGAGATCGCATAAAGTGAACGGAATGACCCGTAGACGTATAGCATCGTCCGACAGCTGGGTTGTTTTCATCATGGCACAGACGTTTTGAAATTTGTTAATGAAGATATAGGCATCTTCAGATTCAAGCCCATGAAAACGTGGAAGCATGTTGATGAAATGGGGCTTAATTTCAAAGTTGTCCCCATTGGCCGGAGGAAGAGAAAGGCAGGTTGGAAGTGCAGAACGGGTAGGGTAGAAACGATCCTGGAGCGCAATTCGCTGCGGCGCTACAACAGGCGGAGGTGGTGGGAGAATGGTCTCCATAGGAGGTGGAGCCAATCCAGGGGTGGTCAACTAGATGTTCGGATTAAATCCCGACATCGCGGAAGAAGAGGTTGGTGAAGGTGAAGGTGAAGGTGATGATGTATGAACAGAATTCCGGTCAACGTCGGAGTTGGCCGGCAAAGGAAGGGGTGAAAGAGGAGTGGACGGAGTATCGACTTCGGAGTCGATCGCGTAGTCGGTCGCGACTAACGTAACGCGGACTAGACGGGCGCTAGTGTCCCGAGTCCAAGCGGACATACACTAAACGAGTTTAGTATAGTCAAAGCGGAGAAGGTGAGGGTAAGAAAACGTCAATGAAGAAAGGCGATGGGTGTTGGGTGAAAATGGATTTGGCGACAAAAGGGCAAGTTTTTATAAAAGTTTTTGATTTTTACTTTTTTATTTTGTTTTTAGAAAGAGATTTACAGAAGTATGTACGGAAATACGGCTTAAGCAATCACAAACAAGATATGCACAATCACACCTAGATCTAGGGTAACCTAGGTCTACTAGACCTGCTCCTGAACTTGATTGTCGAAGTTAAACAGTGTCGAGAAACAGGCTTAAAAATACACTGATCACGAGGCTAGGTAAGTGCAGAGATAAGGGGAGGTTGTCCAACGCTTTCGCGAAGTTCCTTAATTAAATAACCCTTTCTCTTTCGGCGGTTGCGCCTTTAACACTTTCCTAGACACCCCGTAAACAATATACGGTTAAGCAAGGTTCTAAACAAGGTTTATCTTCTCCTAATGAGCGCGAAGTCCTTAGGGCTGAAGTCTAGTATTTTTTAATTACAATGGACAATGCATATGCTTTAGTGATTTCCGGGGTCCTGGGAAGGGTGATGAAATCCCCACCCAATCTGGATTGGTTTCAAGCCCCTTAAGTCCGTATTAAAGAATGCAAAACAGTAACAATATCAACAGCAAACAATTTTTATTTGCGGCGCAAAGAATCCTGCACAAGAACAGTTTATTGGAAGGGGGAGAAGAATTTGCGCAAAGAAGGCTGCAGAAAACACAATTCAGTGGAGCTCAGAGGAGTGGAGAGAGAAAGAGGGACTTACAGAGAAAAGATCCACCCCTGAAGCCACTAAATGGCCGCGGAAGAGCGGCCAAACAGGTGCTAAGGCCGCGGAAGCGCGGCAAGAAGGTAGGCTTGGGCTTTGTAATTTTGTGGAGATTCTGGTCTGTGTCTCCTCTGGTTGTCTGGATGTTCTGAATTTGGATTTGCTCACTGAAACAGCTCCAGATTTGTACAGTAGACCGTATGCTTTGTTTTTGTCCGTCGCGGTGTAGCCGCGAAATGTGGGTCTATCTTCCCACGTCTTTGGCACTGTACTTGAACTCCGTATTTCCAACGTCTTAGGCGTCGATCTTGAGCTTCGTATTTCCTGCACACTTGCACAAAAACTAATCAAGAATAACAAGATGATTTTTACAAAGTATATTTTTTTTTTTGGTTTTTGGTTGTTTTTATATTCACAAATTAACCCGAAATTTCACTTAGAAATAGACTACCGTCTCCCCGGCAACGGCGCCATTTGATTGGTAAGATACGAGCGTGTCAAGTTTAGTTCTAAATACCGCAATCAAGACGGTTTCGCACGTAGCTAGCCGGTTGAGTACGGGTCGTCCGCAGGGAGATGGGAATCTTTTTCTATGTGTTTTTCGACGAGTTAAGTCCGGTTGTTCAGATTTTGTTTGTAGTTATCTAAGTGTTGAGTTTATATTTAAAGAGAGCATGTTAGGGTTAGGATTAGGTTAGTTTGAGTTAGGAGTCTCCACATCTTTCGTTGCCCTTCTTAATATCGTTTTACGGTAATCGGCAACAACGGGGATTGGCACGACTAGGAAGGACTTTGCGAGTATAAGCTAGGCTTTCCAACGCATAAGTCTTCCTTTTGGTGCTTGTCCGTCCGTTCTTGGCTCTTAGCCATAACCTCCGGTTAATCCAACCACAACCGGTCTCACTACGGAATCACCGCTATCATATAGGATAGGGTGCCGTAAGGAGCGGATTGTGGTTGGGTTAACGGGAGTCGATTTAAGCTGTTGGGCAAGGAAAGAGTGAGAGAGATTTCCTTCTCTCTAACTTCCCTTATCCTACCCTAACAAGAATGAACTACTCACACATCATAATACGGAAAAAAAATAAAACAACACAAAAGAGGAAGATAGAAAGAAGGAGATTAGATGAATACGACTAACTGTTTGCGACCTCACCTTGGCGAGGATCAAGCGTAAGTATCATTGTCGTATGTAAGGATAAAGAAAAAGAGAGAAGAAACAAACAACAAGGAAATAACAACAACTACTTAACAATTAAAATTACAACAATTATAACAAGTAAAGAAAGAGACAAGCATGATAATAAAAATGGTCTCCTTTATTCATCACTCTTCACTCAAAAGCTCACTTACAAGTTTAATGGAGAAGAGGTGAGAAGAGGAAGAAGAACATGTAACTAAAACCTAGTAAAAGAAATACAAGATTATCCACCCTTTCCTTCACAGAATTCTGGGGTATTTATAGGCTGTAAAATGAGAAACTAGGGCAAAAATACTGCCCATATAAAATTACAAAACACCCCCTGAAAACCCTAATTTTCTGGCGCAAGAACGGCCGCGGAAGCGCGGCCAATACCCCCCTTTGGCCGCCCTTCCGCGGCCGTATAGAGGAATTGGGTCTAGGGTTTTTTTGTGGGACCCTGGTTTGCTGTGAGCTTCAATCTGGTATATGTGTTTTCCCATAATTTCTTCACGAATTTTCCAGAATTTCTGTTGAGGGAAAGGTGGACTTTTTGTCAAGATTTTGTCATGATTGCCTCGAGCTCCGCGTAGATCTCTTGGATCTTGTGCCACCATTGAGCCTTGTGCATAGATTTGACATTTTGTCTTCCTACTGGTATCTGGTAACAAACGGATGAGGGACGGAGACCGTGTTTTATCTGTGGTCGGCAAGAACCCGGATTTTTTCGTCTTTTCCGTGAATTTCTCCGTTTGAGAACCGGGAACCTGTATCCTGCAATTGACTAGCAAACACGGCTCAAGAGTATCTACCGACATGCAATGTGATAAAAATTGGGCGGTATGAAAATGCAAAAATCTGATATGAACATAAGGCCTTGTATAGCTTGATACTGTTCTCTCTCCCCCTAACTCTGGACTTCAACACTTAACAGTAGAAACACTTTTTTACATAAGTTTGGGGGGATCCTTTTTGTGTATATAATTTTGTTTTTCTTTTTGTTTTGTATAAATCTTTTGGGGAGCACCAACTATTTTGACCCTCTTGGTGTAGCCTGACAGTGAGGGCACTGTCAAGTTTAAGTTTGGGGGTGTGCTCGGTAAGCTTTCTTCTTTCGCATTCATCTGTATATTCTGCATTTGCATACCTATTAAAAAACCATAAAAATCGAAATTTTTTCTAAAAATATAAAAACTTTGTCGTCAAGTTAGGTAATAGGGTAACTTAGATTTTTATTCTGAAAGTTTAGTTGATATGTTAGAAATAACTAAATTCTAGGCTTAGGAATTGAAAATCCTAAAAATAACTCTCCTTCTGTTTAACCTTGGTAATTATACGTTCTTACAATTTTTTTTATAGAAGTAGGTAATCTTGAGTTCAGTTCTTGAGTTAAGTCAAAATGAATCGAAAGTATTGAAGCTTTACTGAAGGATAAGTCTGAAAAATAGTTTCTATTCTTAAATTCAAATTTATAAAGTATATACCCGACAAACTGCACATACACGCACCTTGAAACTTGGGATAGTAGAGGATACCAAGAAATACTCTTGCCTGAAAACCTAGTATGAAAGAAAAACGGTAATTAAAGCTAAACACAAAGAAGTGCATATTGAAAAATATATCCGGTCATGAAAAAGAAAAAAAAAAGAAAAAGAAAAAAATAAATAAAGTCAAGACCTGGAAACTGCTATTTACGCTTTGAGCTCACGCATTCAGTAATCGGCCGTTAATGCCTCAAGAAGCATTAATAGTCGCATGAAAGGGTGTGAGCAAAACCGTCCATCATTTAATGAAAAGAAGTAGTATTAGGTATTAGGGCAAGGGTACTATAGCTTGAATTGAATTCTTAAGTGTAGAGGTGCAAATTTACACACACGTGGGGGTATATAATCGATATTTGGAGGAAAGATAGAAATAAAGAATAAGACTTATGTTTTCTGTAAGTTGATAAAAATCCCTGATTTCAGACCGCACTTTAGAAGGAAAACTCAGGAGATACCGAGATCTTTCTAAACTTTTTTTGGAACGTATATAATCTTGGGTTAAATAGAAAGGAGGTGTGAAGCATTAGGGTTGGATATTTCTAACTAAGGATAATAGAATTTTTAACCTAGATACTAAACTGTAGGAGTAGAATCGATGTTAACTTATGAAACTAACTTGACGGGATTTTGTGTGTAGTATCCGCTGAAAACCGTCAGGAGACAACACTCCTCCTACTAGGGACACCTAGAGGTTTAACGGCTTGTTGCACACGCTCAGTGCAATCGCATTCCCTATGAAAGTGTGGTTAGGATTCTCTTTTGTGAATAAATGGTTTTGCTCGGAATGAGTAAAAGATAAGTTTGAGGGTATTTGTTCATCACAGAAAACATCATTTTATACCGCCCATTCTTATACTCGTTTGTTTATAGATAGATGCTTTTAATCCGTGTTTGCTACATATTTATAGGTTACCGGTTCCCAGTCTAAAATAATACAAATCAGACAAAATCTCTACAGTTATGCCAATATCCAGAACATCTGTCACATACAGATAAAAGCCGGGTTCCAGTCTTCCGTATCCGTCTAGTGCCGCGTAGCAGCTCCAGAGACAAGACATATGACAGTGGTCATTCGTGTCTCGGACAAGCACAAAGCACGAGAGGGACAAGCACAAAGCACGAGACAAGCACAAAGAACGAAACATACACAAAGCACGAGAGGGACAAGCACAAAGCACGAGTGGGTATGGTGCATTCAATGCAAAAAGTGTTGATGTGATTCAAAATTTCAAAGATTCAAACTTCCCTCCAAATTTTGGGTGAATTCAAATTCAAATTAAAGGAAAGGTCTTGTTTTGCCTATAAAAGGAAAACCATTGGGTAAGTGAGAAGGAGTCCAATTTTGCCAACATTGTATCATTCTTTTGCTTAGCTTCCCGTTGAGATCATTTCCTTCTCTTGATCTTTCAACATTTTCATTGAGCTTTAAGGTTTAAGGGTTGGTTATTGATCTCAAGGGTTGTATCTTCTTGAAGATTAATAAAGTTCTCTTTTTGTGCCTTCATTCACCATGAGTTGTTTGCCATCACTTGATCTTGCAACCTCTTAATTGAGCTTGCAAGTTTAAGTGTAGGTTATTGAGTCTATGTCTTGTGTTTTGATCTTAGGTTCTTAGTATTTTCTATCTTGCTTTTTATTACTTTCTTTACATTCATGTTTTACTTTCATGCACTTAAATTCCATGCACTTTAATTACTTGCTTGTAATGCTTTTTTCTTTCTTCTCTTTTCTTTTTTCTTTTGCTCTTTTTGTTGTTGTTGATATGGTGTTGTTAATATGATGTTTGTGAATGTGTTGTTAGGAAAAGAGAAAGATTTTGTAAGTTAACGTTTCGTTCCTCATTTCCTTTTCCCGTCATTTCCATTTGAAACTCCGCCCAAACCTTACGCAAGCGCTCCGTTAGGCACCCTACCCTACCAAAGTAACGGTGATTCCTAACCGTGACCGGTTGGGTTCGGATTGGTCGGAGGCGAAAGCAAGAGACAAGAACGGACGGACAAGGGTCAATAAGCCGGATTCCACGAATACCGTGCTTAAATCCCCTAATCCACGTTGTTGCCTATTGCTCTAGCTTCATTTGTTAAGTTTGGCTTAAATAACTTGAATACGAAATCCATTAACTTACTCTATCCTATCGATTCTTAACAAGCTTTACTTGTGCATATAACACATAGGTTAGATATGAACAATTCCGCCCTCGCGCATTAACTCGTAACGACATGAACGTAAAATGCTCCGTCTCCCTGTGGATCGACCCGTACTCATCGCGGTGTCACGACCCGAAAGTACGGAACGTGACCGGCACTTAGATTACGAAGCGTCTAGAGGTGCAACATAACCTAAGTAAGCCGAAGCCCAGAAATCTAAACCATATAAAAGAAGAAGAAGTAAAAAAAAACATGAAGAAAAACAAGTTTAAAAGTATCAGCAAATTTTCCCAAAAATTTCGGCAGAGTCTCCTCTGTAAAAACTGGCCCCAAACGGGTACAACAAGTAAAATATACATAAACAATAAAAAGCATCCCCAAACGGGAGCTAGCTCAACGCCAACAGGCGGAAACAACCACAACCAGCACAATAATATACAACGCCAAAGGGCGAGGCTCAAAAACTCAAAAGAAAACAAATCCACCAAATCAGAATAATACAAGCGCGACTCTAAGGTCGAAATAAATAACTGGTCCAATAAACTTATCAAGTAATACAAGTATGGTTGATGGAGCTTACTAGATACAAATGAAAGAATAAAAGTACAATGGTGGTTCAGATACAAGTGAACCAACCTACCGTGCAAATCACCCTGAACGAAATGATGTGCCGGCAACTGCCAGGGAAACCTGTACATCGAACCTGAAATAAAATTTGGCACAACGGGGGTGAGTTGACAACTCCTGAGTAGAAGACATCTACGAAAAGAAAACGAATGCACGACGATATCCTAGGTCATAATAATACACTACAATGTCCCAATCATCTAGTAATAGCAGGGAAAAACTACGTGTAAATGCTGATACTCCATGCTCGTGTCAGTGCCTCATATAATACTATGTCATATGAATGGATTTGCATGCACCATGAATGTAAAATAACCAATCCTGAAATCCAGGTATATCTATATAAGAAATCTTTAACTGTTATCATAGTAAAATGTGTATAGGAATCTGAAATCTCAACAATGAAATCCATGGAAATCCGTATCAAGCATCGACACAAACATGTAAATCTCAAGTCTCATAGTCTCAATACCTCGGGCTCCGTCAGTCCGGATCGGCCCATATCATCAAATCTCACGACAACGGTCGGTATCCTCCGGATATCCGCCGCGCCAGACATCACCGGTAGGTAGCCTTCCCCTGCCAGGCTCATCGTCTACAACTCGATCTTCTTGCCCCGGGGTACCATACCGGGCCCACCATGTACCCGAGACGGTTCATCCACTCCTCGAATCGGGTCTCGAAATCCATCAGAAAACATGAAATCTCATGATGGACGACACATACATCATGAGAAAACTGCATCTAATGTTTTAAAAAGAGAGGAGGAGAGAGAGAGAAGTTTTTATATATTCTTGCGGTTTTTCTCAAAAATCCAGAAATCTCATAGAAATCCAAATATCAAAATCATGAGTAAGCATATGATAAGTGTCGGCATATGCCCATAATACTGCATGATAACATGAAAATATGAATGCATGAATGTCTAAGTAATAAATACCATGTCTATACTAACATCAGAGAGTAATCACACTATTATATCGGTCTAGTTGTTAACTGATTCTATCAATAAAAGATAATATAATCTAAAGTGTACGTGACATAGCAATTACCGATGATGATGTGTGTGAGCTGGCAGATAAGTGTGCGTGGAATATGCGCATCATCGGTAATGGTGCTGGTGTCCTAACAGGTAAGGTTTATACTGATTATAGCAACATATGTAAGAACATGCACCATGAATGATTACAGTATGAATGTAAAGGCAGATGTGCATTATCCACTCCTCTGCGATATAGGAGTACAACTACCACTATATGAATCAAACCTAAACTAGTGTCCATTTAACCTCCTAAGGAACTAAACCTAAGAAACTAGTCAATAAGAAACAAGAGTCTACCTAAGGTCTGAATCAATATCTCTAATAGACGGCGATCCAGCCTCAATAGCGTCACGTACGTAGTACGGCTTCCTCGAATCAAGAGTGCGGATCAATCATCATATCTATGCCTCGTACGGTAAAATCCATCGTACGACATCCCAATATCGGGGTACGGGTCAAGTATCTCCTCGGTGTCTCATCATTCGCATAATGTCATCATCAACACATCTCATGATCAAGATGCTAAACTGTAATCGCATACATCAATCATATATCATTGCCATCATAATATGCATCATTAGTTTATCCTCAGAAATATCATGTCAATTGTATCATATTGTGATTAAGTCATACTGATATCATATCGTCATCAAGTCACACCTATATGATATCAACATCAGGTCACACCTAAATGATGTCGTAGTCAAGTCATACATATCCCATATCGTGATCAATCACAAGTTACTGTCCGGTTACTATTTTAGAGTCCCATGTACCTCAATATCATCACCACCCATTACAATTTATGTACACATGTTCATTATCTCATTCTCTAATGATCCGCTAACACTTAATACGACTGTATAGCCAAGAATCACGGCATCAAGCCCAGTTATACTGTTTCATCATAACTCAGATATCGTATCACATCAATGACTCCCATATACGTGTTGTATATATATATATGCCTATACCTAGTCTTATATATATATATACATATATACATATACACCATGTCGAGTTCCAGTGTGTGCATGTGTGTTTCTATCTGAAACCTACGAACCTCTTCCAAGGTATTCATCCTCTGGTATGGTTTTCCTAAATCTATCTAGTCCAGCCTAGGGTCATTACTAGGGTCTTACTCATTAAGAATCTAGGGTCACATCTGGTTTCCAAATGTCAATAAGTACCATTCCTATTCTACGTTGCGGGGGTGCTAAACGCCATCCACTCGACTTCCCCCCGTAGATATGCATCTACTCACCTGGTCCATGTCTGCCGAAGACGGTGTCGCCATCCTCCTCTTCATCGGCCGCAGTCCACGTGAGGGTACCTAAACGCAAACATATAAATAGTATCGTAAACTGAATCACATACAAAAGTCAAAACGACGCAAGGAACCAGCATAGGTTAAAACCTATGTCCCGTTCACGCAAAAGAACCAAATATCGCTCGATACCGGCGTACAAACTCCGATGGATCGAGATAAACATCAAAAAATAACTCATAGTTTTAAAACTCATTACTTATATTATAAAATATGAGTAAATCCATCGAAACCTTAAAATCCATCAAATCGCCCGATTTCGTAAAACCCGAAAATGCCAATTTACCGTTTTTCTTCAAAACTTGACATTTAAATGAAACCAATGGTCATAAAACTCCTCAAATAGCATAACTACACTATACAACCCCTTACTATATTTTTATTACACAAATTTTCATTAATTTGAAATTTCTAGTATGCAACCATTAGAAATTTTCAACCTCTTTCAAGCAAAATTCAAAATTCCACAACAAAACATGATTTTGCATGAATTAATGTATTAAACTACAATTCATGATGATAATGATATGATGAAACCATAATTATATTTTTAATCTTATTTATTTAGGAATTTCCAAAATCTAGTTTGCAAAAACTAGCAATATTAGCATATTTATCACACTTTACTAACTAACAATTGAAACTAATAACTAGATTAGGTTTTGTATTCCACTAACATGTTAATATCCTCTTTAAAACCACACTCTAGTGTTATAAATATTAATTGGAATTTTATTCCACCAATATATACCATAAATAGAAATCTAGTTTATTAAAAATGGTTTACTTTAAGAAATTTGGATAACAATTTGCAATATATCAACCATGCAAGAATTTCCACTTCTAAAAATGGTAAACTAGTTATTATAACCCTAATTAATTAATAAAAACCACAACTTGAATTTACAAACCCTAACTTGAAATTTAAAATTTGCAACTAGAATTACTATATTAAATCTAATTATGTTTAAAAGAATCATCTAATAGAAATAAAACAAAGAGAAGGATTTATACCTCCACAACCTAAAGTCCCAACATGAAAATGAGCCTCCAAAATGCATGCTTTCCCACTCCAAAATCCATGTAAAAATGAGCAAGAATAAAAGGGTAGGAAATAAATAGGATTTTGTGAAATTTTTGTTGAATTTTTGATGGATTTTTGATGAATTTTGAACAAAAATGAAGTGGAAATGGGGGGGGGGGGCTGCCATGGTAGTGATGGCCGGCCAAAATAGGAGGTGGGGGAGAGAAAGAAGAGAGTGAAGAATAATGTAGAAGTTTCCCCCAAAGCTTTCATTTCTTATGACTTTTCATGAATTTCTTTATTTTCTTTTATTTCTTTACTATAGCAACTCAAGAAAACTCTAGAAAAATGGAAAAATTTGCAAATAAATTTTGCATGATACACACTAAATTCTAATATTCCATGGTTCATTTTTACAAATTAAAACCATTCAAATTTGTAATTTACACTAATTTAGTGTAAAAATAAAGCTTATGTTAATATTTAAAATAATTAATTTTGGAAAAATATTTAATTAAACTAAAAATTTATAAGTGGCTAAATAAACACTATTTACTAGTAATTACATAATTAAAATATGTATTTTTGAAATTATAATGAAAGACAATCACGGTTTAGTTTTACGAAAAATACATTTTGCTTTACCGAAAATCATAAAATTCACTTAAACAATTTTATTCATTTAATTATTTTTAAAATGTTACAATATTCCCCCCTTTAAGAAATTCGGTCACCGAATTTAAATTAAAACTCCCCCTCCAAATACTAAAATATTTAGCAAAACACTCAAATCGTCGGGGCTCCGAAGTCATCAATACATAACTAAAATCAACTCATGTCAAGCGTAACGCAATCATCGGAGTTATGGTGAAGATAAAATATCAAAACCCAGTACGAAACCCAACATAATATATATCAAAACTATAACTCATATATAGTGCGCATCATAGTAAAATCGTCCAAATATCTGGATATGCCAAAAAAACCCTTTTGATAATCGCCGTGTGATGCACGTGTCACGGCATAAGTAGCGGACGTTTATATAAAAAAAATAACTATATATATATATATATATATATATCTTTTATTTAACATACACGTCCCGCCTGGTTACTAAATCAAATAATAATGACTATGAAAACATACTGCTCAAACTGAAATCAATCCCAATCACATCATAAAAACATCATGTGCGTCCGGTGCGCACTGAAATCGAAACCAAATACAGATACCACGAATACACACAACAACAAAACTAAGTGCAACAGGTGTGCACCAAAAACATCTGTCAAGTGCAACGGGCGTGCACGACTCAAAATCAGGTGCATCTAATCTACACAAAACCCCGATTTAGTGCATCTGGTGTGCCAAAATCGCATCAAGTGCGCCAAGTATGCACAAGAATCCTAATCAGGTGCACATGGTGCACGAAAACATACATCGAATATCAAAATCAAAATCACAGCACAAAAATGCATGAAAACTAGGTCGAAACATATGTCAAACTCATGGGTAACCCCTATGCACGAAATCAAATCAAAAATCTCAAAATATATAAAACCAAATAAAGTGTACTGGGTGTGTACTAAACAACATCAATACAACTGATATATGAAACACAAATAGAATGTAATGAAGGTACATACATGAAATACCAATCGTAGAACAAAGTCCTCAAAATACCAAAATCCAATCAACGAAAATATGAAATTCAAATCACTAAATCACAATCGTAAACACTATCGTTAATGTGCGTCCCTTTACTCTGATATCGGCTACTTCAAACTTGTCTCTTCATAACTGTGCTGACTGCGCTACCAACGGCAATACTCATATCTAGAGTCTCCCACGTAGTCGATCTCTTCACTTGATATCCGGACTACATTAAACTTTTCGATCGATCCATCAAAATCCCATAATTCCCCGAGAGCTCAACACTCAAGTACAGTTTAAAAATATCCGGTACATACCCCAGCATCGATGGTCCAGCCGTAGAAAGGCGAACCCAAGCCTCACTAATGGCACCGCAGAACTGCCGTAAACCCTAAGGTTCAAGGGCGTTCTCGTGGTCATTATGTCGAGTTAGGGTTTTATTCTTCTAGAGGGTCCATCGAAATACCTGCATGTTCTTCCGAATACCTTAAACTTGGGAAAATGGTTTTCTGATAATCGTTCGAACCCTTTAACTTCATCCGGACGGCATGTGCATACCCTTCGTCCGCACGCTAAGAAATGCTTCAATCCTCAAGAATAAACGATACCCTAATGGCTATCGCATTTGAGCCGTAGCTCCCTCTGCCAATGCGCCCGTGGTAACAAAAACCACCCTCTGACATCGACGAAGATAGATCAAAGGAACGAATGAAATACGGTGCAAACAAATGTACATCCTAAGGCTTCTTAAGCAGAGTGGCGTATCGTAAGTATACCGCGGACCATACCCATGGTACGTTACTCTACCGAAGTCGCCTACTCCAACAACCAAGGGACACCTAGACTTATACAAGGTTAAACCTAGCGCTCTGATGCCAACTTTTTCACGACCCGAAAGTACGGAACGTGACCGACACTTAGATTACGAAGCGTCTAGAGGCGCAACATAACCTAAGTAAGCCGAAGCCCAGAAATCTAAACCATATAAAAGAAGAAGAAGTAAAAGAAAACATGAAGAAAAACAAGTTTAAAAGTATCAGCAAATTTTCCCAAAAATTTCGGCAGAGTCTCCTCTGTAAAAACTGGCCCCAAATGGGTACAACAAGTAAAATATACATAAACAATAAAAAGCATCCCCAAACGGGAGCTAGCTCAACGCCAACAGGTGGAAACAACCACAACCAGCACAATAATATACAACGCCAAAGGGCGAGGCTCAAAAACTCAAAAGAAAACAAATCCACCAAATCTGAATAATACAAGCGCGACTCTAAGGTCGAAATAAATAACTGGTCCAATAAACTTATCAATTAGTACTAGTATGGTTGATGGAGCTTACTAGATACAAATGAAAGAATAAAAGTACAATGGTGGTTCAGATACAAGTGAACCAACCTACCGTGCAAATCACCCTGAATGAAATGATGTGCCAGCAACTGCCAGGGAAACCTGTACATCGAACCTGAAATAAAATTTGGCACAACGGGGGTGAGTTGCCAACTCGTGAGTAGAAGACATCTACGAAAAGAAAACGAATGCACGACGCTATCCTAGGTCATAATAATACACTACTATGTCCCAATCATCTAGTAATAGCAAGGAAAAACTACATGTAAATGCTGATACTCCGTGCTCGTGTCAGTGCCTCATATAATACTATGTCATATGAATGGATATGCATGCACCATGAATGTAAAATAACCAATCCTAAAATCCAGGTATATCTGTACAAGAAATCTTTAACTGTTATCATAGTAAAATGTGTATAGGAATCTGAAATCTCAACAATGAAATCCATGGAAATCCGTGTCAAGCATCGACACAAACATGTAAATCTCAAGTCTCATAGTCTCAATACCTCGGGCTCCGTCAGTCCGGATCGGCCCATATCATCAAATCTCACGACAACGGTCGGTATCCTCCGGATATCCGCCGCGCCAGACATCACCGGTAGGTAGCCTTCCCCTGCCAGTCTCATCGTCTACAACTCGATCTTCTTGCCCCGGGGTACCATACCGGGACCACCATGTACCCGAGACGGTTCATCCACTCCTCGAATCGGGTCTCGAAATCCATCAGAAAACATGAAATCTCATGGTGGACGACACATACATCATGAGAAAACCGCATCTTATGTTTTAAAAAGAGAGGAGAGAGAGAGAGAGAAGTTTCCATATATTCTTGCGGTTTTTCTCAAAAATCCAGAAATCTTATAGAAATCCAAATCTCAAAATCATGAGTAAGTATATGATAAGTGTCGGCATATGCCCATAATACTGCATGATAACATGAAAATATGAATGCATGAATGTCTAAGTAATAAATACCATGTCTATACTAAAATCAGAGAGTAATCACACTATTATATCGGTCTAGTTGTTAACCGATTCTATCAATAAAAGATAATATAATCTAAAGTGTACGTGACATAGCAATTACCGATGATGATGTGTGTGAGCCGGCAGATAAGTGTGCGTGGAATATGCGCATCATCGGTAATGGTGCTGGTGTCCTAACATGTAAGGTTTATACTGATTATAGCAACATATGTAAGAACATGCACCATGAATGATTACAGTATGAATGTAAAGGCAGATGTGCATTATCCACTCCTCTGCGATATAGGAGTACAACTACCACTATATGAATCGAACCTAAACTAGTGTCCATTTAACCTCCTAAGGAACTAAACCTAAGAAACTAGTCAATAAGAAACAAGAGTCTACCTAAGGTCTGAATCAAGATCTCTAATAGTCGGCGATCCAGCCTCAATAGCGTCACGTACGTAGTACGGCTTCCTCGAATCAAGAGTGCGGATCAATCATCATATCTATGCCTCGTACGGTAAAATCCATCGTACGGCATCCCAATATCGGGGTACGGGTCAAGTATCTCCTCGGTGTCTCATCATTCGTATAATGTCATCATCAACACATCTCATGATCAAGATGCTAAACTGTAATCGCATACATCAATCATATATCATTGCCATCTTAATATGCATCATTAGTTTATCCTCAGAAATATCATGTCAATTGTATCATATTGTGATTAAGTCATACCGATATCATATCGTAATCAAGTCACACCTATATGATATCAACATCAGGTCACACCTAAATAATGTCGTAGTCAAGTCTTACATATCCCATATCGTGATCAATCACAAGTTACAGTCCGGGTACTATTTTAGAGTCTCATGTACCTCAATATCATCACCACCCATTATAATTTATGTACACATGTTCATTATCTCATTCTCTAATGATCTGCTAACACTTAATACGACTGTATAGCCAAGAATCACGGCATCAAGCCCAGTTATACTGTTTCATCATAACTCACGGAATCAATATCTCTAATAGTCGGCGATCCAGCCTCAATAGCGTCACGTACGTAGTACGGCTTCCTCGAATCAAGAGTGCGGATCAATCATCATATATATGCCTCGTACGGTAAAATCCATCGTACGGCATCCCAATATCGGGGTACGGGTCAAGTATCTCCTAGGTGTCTCATCATTCGTATAATGTCATCATCAACACATCTCATGATCAAGATGCTAAACTGTAATCGCATACATCAATCATATATCATTGCCATCTTAATATGCATCATTAGTTTATCCTCAGAAATATCATGTCAATTGTATCATATTGTGATTAAGTCATACCGATATCATATCGTCATCAAGTCACACCTATATGATATCAACATCAGGTCACACCTAAATAATGTCGTAGTCAAGTCATACATATCCTATATCGTGATCAATCACAAGTTACAGTCCGGGTACTATTTTAGAGTCTCATGTACCTCAATATCATCACCACCCATTATAATTTATGTACACATGTTCATTATCTCATTCTCTAATGATCCGCTAACACTTAATACGACTGTATAGCCAAGAATCACGGCATCAAGCCCAGTTATACTGTTTCAACATAACTCAGATATAGTATCACATCAATGACTCCCATATACGTGTTGTATATATATATATATATATACCTATACCTAGTCCTATATATATATACACATATACATATACACCATGTCGAGTTTCAGTGTGTGCATGTGTGTTTCTATCTGAAACCTACGAACCTCTTCCAAGATATTCATCCTCTGGAATGGTTTTCCTAAATCAGTCTAGTCCAGTCAAGGGTCATTACTAGGGTCCTACTCATTATGAATCTAGGGTCACATCTGGTTTCCTAATGTCAATAAGTACTATTCCTATTCTACGTTGCGGGGGTGCTAAACGCCATCCACCCGACTTTCCCCCGTAGATATGCATCTACTCACCTGGTCCATGTCTACTGAAGACGGTGTCGCCATCCTCCTCTTCATCGCCCGTAGTCCACGTGAGGGTACCTAAACGCAAACATATAAATAGTATCGTAAACTGAATCACATACAAAAGTCAAAACGACGCAAGGAACCAGCATAGGTTAAAACCTATGTCCCGTTCACGCAAAAGAACCAAATATCGCTCGATACCGGCGTACAAACTCCGATGGATCGAGATAAATAACTCGTAGTTCTAAAACTCATTACTTATATTATAAGCATGATTAAATCCATCGAAACCCTAAAATCCATCAAATCGCCCGATTTCGTAAAACCCGAAAATGCCAATTTACTGTTTTTCTTCAAAACTTGACATTTAAATGAAACCAATGGTCATAAAACTCATCAAATAGCATAACTAGACTATACAACCACTTACTATATTTTTATTACACAAATTTGCATTAATTTGAAATTTCTAGTATGCAACCATTAGAAAATTTCAACCTCTTTCAAGCAAAATTCACAATTCCACAACAAAACATGATTTTGCATGAATTAATGTATTAAACTACAATTCATGATGATAATGATATGATGAAACCAAAATTATATTTTTAATCTCATTTATTTAGGAATTTCCAAAATCTAGTTTGCAAAAACTAGCAATATTAGCATATTTATCACACTTTACTAACTAACAATTGAAACTAATAACTAGATTAGGTTTTGCATTCCACTAACATGTTAATATCCTCTTTAAAACCACACTCTAGTGTTATAAACATTAATTTGAATTTTATTCCACCAATATATACCGTAAATAGAAATCTAGTTTATTAAAAATGGTTTACTTTAAGAAATTTGGATAACAATTTGCAATATATCAACCATGCAAGAATTTCCACTTCTAAAAATGGTAAACTAGTTATTATAACCCTAATTAATTAATAAAAACCACAACTTGAATTTACAAACCCTAACTTGAAATTTAAAATTTGCACCTAGAATTACTATATTAAATCTAATTATGTTTAAAAGAATCATCTAATAGAAATAAAACAAAGAGAAGGATTTATACCTCCACAACCTAAAGTCCCAAAATGAAAATGAGCCTCCAAAATGCATGCTTTTTCACTCCAAAATCCATGTAAAAATGAGCAAGAATAAAAGGGTAGGAAATAAATAGGATTTTGTGAAATTTTTGTTGAATTTTTGATGGATTTTTGATGAATTTTGAACAAAAATGAAGTGGAAATGGGGGGGGGGCTGCCATGGTAGTGATGGCCGGCCAAAATAGGAGGTGGGGGAGAGAAAGAAGAGAGTGAAGAATAATGTAGAAGTTTCCCCCAAAGCTTTCATTTCTTATGTCTTTTCATGAATTTCTTTATTTTCTTTTATTTCTTTACTATAGCAACTCAAGAAAACTCTAGAAAAATGGAAAAATTTGCAAATAAATTTTGTATGATACACACTAAATTCTAATATGCCATGGTTCATTTTTACAAATTAAAACCATTCAAATTTGTAATTTACACTAATTTAGTGCAAAAATAAAGCTTATGTTAATATTTAAAATAATTAATTTAGGAAAAATATTTAATTAAACTAAAAATTTATTAGTGGCTAAATAAACACCATTTACTAGTAATTACATAATTAAAATATGTATTTTTGAAATTATAATGAAAAACAATCACGGTTTAGTTTTACGAAAAATACATTTTGCTTTACCGAAAATCATAAAATTCACTTAAACAATTTTATTCATTTAATTATTTATTTAATTATTTTTAAAATGTTACACGCGGCTAGCTGCAAAGCGACACCGTCTTGATTGCGGTTAAAACGAAAACTCTTTCAATCAGGCCTCTAGGGCATACATATAACTGACAACTTTCCGCGCTCGTAGGGGTCCAGGTTTTCATTGCACAGGCTATCCAAACAACCGGGAACGTCAGGTCTCATTTACGGCTCAAATGAAACTCAAGGCTACATGATTATCCACCATTCTGTATTGCTTGTTGAGATTCTATGATGTTGCTTATATTATTCCTGAGACGAATGTTATATATATTTATATATATACTAGTAGATTTTGGATATGTTTTGCACCAGCGCTGGTCCAGCCCCCGCTCTGCCATTAGTTAAGTAACCTAGCGGTGCGTAATGGGGCCCATGGCGAATGCAGATGGCATATACGTACATTGTATTTTTCGTCCTTTTCTGGTCTGATATGGTTTAATTGACGGGACTGCATTAATTTTTATTAATGAAAGGAAAACAAACCAATATGATGGTGTTGGAACCAAGTTTTTGAAAATTGACATTACAGACGTTTCCTTTTGGTTTGTACAACGGTATTCGGTTATGAATATCTAGCACCTCATTCGACGAGGCAAGAGCAGAGATCACTTCATAGGGAGTGACCTCTTGAGCAAAAGATTACGTCATTGTAATAATTTCACTATAGTCGGTTCTTTTGCTTTGCGTCATGGTAATCAGTTAGGAATATCCTGCAGCTCATTCGATGAGGAAAGAGCCGAAATCCCTTCAGAGGGAGTGGCCTCTTTAGCAAAAGTTTGTGTGATTATAAATATTTGTAAAACCACGCGGTTCCTTCAATGATATCAAGTTTATTACGTTAAAGGTTTTTCGCCAAAAACCAGGTGTATCCTTCCGTCATTTCTTACAGGTATTGCTGAGTATTCATGCTGTGTATGTTGACCTCTGTCAAGGCACAATGAATGGTAGCTGGGTAATGCTTGTTTGTAGCATAGATATGCGATTATTTACGATAGTCGCACGGTCATGTTCACCTCTGTCAAGGGTGTTAGTGTATATGCCCTAGGGGCCATTATTGTATCACACTAGCTTGTATATTAATTAATGGCAGCTTGGGATACTCACAGTTATATTAACAGTCTTGCTAAACATGGTAGTACGCTACTTGGTTTATATCTATCTTAATATGTGTAAATGTTAGCATATCGAGAATACATATTGATAGAGCCCTTAGGATCTTGCTTGACTACCAGCGTTGTGATGGCAGTCACACTAGTGGGGGCTGGGTAGTCTACAAGCACATCCTTTTTCAGGTCCCTAGTCGTAGGATTATCGAGACAGGGCATCGATACACCGGAGTAGACTAGTGTTTATGCTTCTCATCCCAGTTGGGGAAATGGTCTGTCCCACAACTATTAGTACGTTGTACTGGAGATAGTATCCAGGTGCTCATTGGGTTACGGGTACACCGGACAGGACTAGCAGGGAACTGTTGGTTGGTATTATACCGGTCGTCAGTTAACAGTTCCCAGGTGACATGAGTACAGTATAGTCCGCAGACTTGACACTGCTGCTTCATCTCGAGTGTGTTCCTACTGTTCTTAGATTGCTACCCTACCACGGCTCAAAGGAGTCGTGCAAACAGGTAGCAGTTGGGTGCAGTCCCGAAGCACTTGGAGGCAGTGGCAATTAGATAGGATTCGTCTCTCCCGGTATTGGGAGTTGATATCGCGCTGTGTTTGGAGAGCCATTGCGCAAAGTCCCTGGCAAGGGCAAACGAGATTTACTGGTAGGATTTCCAGTAGCTTCTCAAGGTGTAATAGGCTTCGCTCCGACTTGACTTATACCGCTTATAGGGGACTGACGCTTGCCGCCCCCTAGGCCCTATATGCGATAGTCTTAGACGAACAAACCGGACTGTACGGAGATTGTCACATCAGGCTCAGTAAGAGTTCGGATGGGTTTCCTCATCGGCCTTCTTATCGACATCTACCCGGGGCCCGTTACGTACAGCTAGTACCGCTTGCGGCCTGTGGTTAAACCCACTACCAGCGCAAGTGTCGAGTCTTTAGAGTCCCACACAGAGAGTTTCCCTGCTTCAGGAGAGACGATATATGTTAGTTATATGTATGCCCTAGAGGCCATTACTATACATAGGATGTATATTGTAGTGGATGCTTGGACATATATAGGGAGGACTTTCTTGCTCGACATGATAGTATGCTATCTGGTTGCTCTTTACTTTAACGTGTATACTGATTGTCTATCTGTTACATGTTGGTAAAGCCCTTAGGATGTGTACTTGACTACCTGGACTATAATGCGGATCATACTAGTGGGGATATGGTAGTCTATAAGTACATCCTTCAAAGTCCCTAGTCGTGGGTGTATCGAGACAGGGCATCGATATACCAGAGTAGACTAGCGTGTACCTTCTCGACCCATACAGATGGGCGATGGATGATCCCATATCCATTGGTGTTTGACATCAGAGATGATATACGGGTGCTCAGTGGAGACTGGGTACACTGGACGGACTCGCCGAGAACTCCCAGATGGTATTATACCATACGTCAGATGGCAGTTCTCTGGTGACACTAGTACAGAGTAGTCTGTTGACCCGAGATCGTCATAGAGTCTTGTGTGGTTCCCACTGTGCTTTGATTTCCATCTTACCACGTCCAAGAGGGCGTGCAAAACGGTGGTTTTTGGGTACAGTCCCGAGTCACATGGAGGCAATGAGCGATAGGAGGGGATTCGTCTCTCCCGGTATAGGGAGTTGATGTTGCGCTGTGTTCGATTGGCTATAACAGGAAATCCCTGGCCAGGGTTGCTGAGATTTACTGGTAAGTGTTACCAGTAGTTTCTCGAATTGTTATAGACCTCATATCGACACGACTTATCGAGCTATTGGGGTCTGACGTTTACCACCCCTAGGCGAGATATGCGACATATCAGACGATCAGACCGGACTGTACGGTAGTGTTACTGGTTGGATTCACTGGAGTGTGAGCGGGCTTGCTCGTCGATCTTCAGATCGCTCAATACCCGGGTGGCCGTTACGTTTAGCAGACCGCTTTCGGCTTGTGGGTGCTTGATATGATCATCACCTGCTGCCGGCGTATTGACGAGTCTTTAGAGTCCTACACAGAGGTTTCCTGGTTCAAGCGAAACGAAATAGGAGCGCATATGAGATATGTGCGGGACCGAGAATAATACATGTATGTGATACCGTATTCCATTCTCGCGATGAATGTGTCGAATGGTTGTATGCGATATAACCTAGTTATCGAATCAAGGATTGATTCGATAAGCCGATACATTGTATACTAGTCGGTTGTGTGCGACATGACCGGATCATTGAATCAAGTGTTGATTTAATTATTTAATGCATAATTATATATTTGATATATTACTTTGCATTAACTAGTATCGGTTCACTTTAAATGGATTTTCTCACTCGGATGTGCGCATTGCATATGCGATATGATTTTGTGCACTTGCTTGTATCATGTTTGATGATACATGCCTTTTGGTTAAGTGTAAAGAATTAAACCTTGGTTAATGAAATGGTTAGGGTTTACTATTTCCTTATTCATTTTATTCATTTATTTATTCTTTTGGAAAAAGAAAAGGAAATGATAAAATGGTGGCATTCTTTGTTCTTTCATGAAGCTTCATGAATACTTTGACCAAGTCACCATTTTTGTCTCATCCTTAAACCTAACCATTCCATTTAACCATGATTCATTCTCTACACTAAACCATGGTTTGAATATGATAAGGTTTGATTTTCTTTTCCTTTTTTAATCAACATTTATCATATTCTTCATCTTCTTCTTCTTCTTCACTTCAAGAAAAAGCTTGAAAGCTTTAATGGCAAAGTGAGAAAAAGAGTGAGAAATCCAATTCTAAAGTCTACCCACTTCCTATTTCTTCATCCTCTACCTCTTTCCAAGTAGTAGAGTGTGTTTTCTTCACAAGTTTCTTGACTTGGTGAAGTTGGAGCTTGATCTAGCGATGCCTCGACGTAGATCATCTTCGGCATGGACATCGACGACCTAGCTCGCCATTTCTCCGACGAAGCCGACGCTAGAGCCCGGGAATTCATTTGGACAGCGAGGGGACTTCGTTGCGGAGCTATGGAGGTGGAGCACCGGATCTACAAAGGTTGTATTTCCGTTTATTTGTAGTTAAGTGTTAACTAGTTTTTTGTTTCGCCTAGAAATCTAGCCAACGATCCGTTCTAGGGTTTCTCGGCACCGTTTAAATTTGAAATTGGCATGGTTGATGCCTTGTGAGACCTCTTGGGAGTGCCTAGGAACCCTACAGTGGTATCAGAGCCTAGTTAGAGCCTTAGGCGAAGTCTAGACGACGTTTGAATCCCGATCGAACCCGAAACCCCATTTTTCCCATGCTCTCTGTACTTTTTTTCAAAACAGTGCATTTTTCCACATTAAAAATATGCAGAAAATTAAGCAGGGTATTATATGAATTACTGTGAAATACGGGGGCCTAATTCAATTAAACCACCGCGGAACCGCGGCACATGCTTGGCATGTGCGGCGGTTCCGCGGCCTTATGGTCACCTCTTGCGTTGACTTTTGCACAGTAATTCCTATTTTACAGTGATGAGTTCTCTGGGTATTTTTAATATTTATTCAAGAGTTGAATAATCTGGGATGTTTTGGAGCTTCGATGATTCGATCGGGTTTATCAGACTTTGTCTATTTGGCTTTCCGGATATTTTTTGAATATGTTAAAAAGTTCGACCGGATATAAATACCCAATTTTTTCCCTGTCAGGAAATTTCCAAATGTTGGATTTTTCCGTAGTTTAACGACGTTCTAAGTAGTGCAAGTAACGCGATGGACCCTCTAGAAGACAACAAACCTTAACTCGATTATGTGACCGTCTTGAACTGCCCTTTGAACCTTCGGGTTTGGGGCAGTACGGCGTGCCACATGTGAGGCGTTGGCTTGACCCTTCTACGGCTGGACCGTTGGTACTGAGGCACGAACTGAATGTTGATAGACTTATTTCATGTGTTGATCTATATCGGGAAAACTTGGGTGTTCGATTGTTCGATCGGAAATTTTAACATTTTCTAATTATCTGGAATGTGATACAATAATTGGAATTCACAATTAGTTATGAGATAACTGAATGAATGTTATAAATATAGCACTTTAGTCTTACTTGATCGGTTGCCACGGAATTTTGATGCGATCAAAATTCCGTCGCAATCACGTAGCGTACGCGGATACTCGCCGGGTAAACTTAATAGACAGCCTCACTCCATAGCCCCGACCAAGTGACTGTAGGAGAACCCCGTCGCCGAAAGCATCCGTTCGGGTACTCGCGGAAGCGGTGTTCCGCCTTAGTGCACTTCGTCGACAGCATCGGGGGTGCGGCCGCCTACTAAAGTTTGCGACGAGCATTCGATCAGGGTGTCGGGAATCTTGTTGAATTACCCGACTTGATATTGAAAAGTGTTTTCGATGATGGGACTAAAATGCGGGGTTTATAATTGTTAGGCATGTGATGTCTAAGTAATTCATTTGGTCAGGCATGCGATGTCTGAGGTGGTTGCGGATTCCAACTGTTGTAGTTTTACACTTTCTTTTCTGTGACCGTAAGTGTAATATGTGATATCGCCGGTTTCGTTGCTATATGTCAACGACAATTGGGATACGCATGTTTACTTACGTTGATGACATGTGATGTTATGTGTTGCTGGATATGTTATATTGGATCGTCGTGTTTGAATAGCCAGGGTTTTTTATGTGAGATGAGTGTTTTTAATTTTCATTCATGTAAAAATCTGTATGTAATATTCTTTTATTTGGGGCACTTCCAGGTTGCGGAAGATGTCACCGTTTGTATATTATTTACTTTTCTGCACTAGGATAGACCCAAGGAGGAGAGCACAAGTAACCGGGTTCTGGAGTCCAGTGGGAGACCAACTCGAGGAGTCGAGTCCGGGTCTCCTAACGACAGAATTGGAAGGGTTGTGTAGCGTCTTGAAAAGTCGTTTTGGTGTTTTCCTGAAATTCGGTGAAAATTCGGTATTTTTCCGAAAACCGTCTTTCTCGTTATTTTGCAGTTTAGGGCTAATTATACCTAAAATGGATAGGTAATTGCTTGTTTTTAGTAGCTAATGAGTTACTTATGAAATTCTGGTCGTTTAAAAAATTTTCCTTATTTTTCAAATTTTTAATATTATTTTAAGCCGGTAAGAAAATACATTAATTTAGCGATAAATACAAATTTTTCCGGGCTAATTTTAATCTTTAAAATTATGATAATTAAAATCTAGTTGTAACATAAGTTTTTAGTATTTTATTTTGAATTTTTACTAATTTTTATGATAGGAAACGAATTTATTGATTTTTTTGCTAAAACTTGCAATTTTTGACTTGTAGGGGGTCTTTTTGCATAAAATTTCTTTTGTAAAACCCCTCTCTCTCTTCCCTCAGCCCTAGGACAGCCCCACCTTGTGCAAGTCCAGAAATTTCTGGCCTCATTTCTTTGTTTCCTTTCTTGAGTTGAATTAGTGGTTTATTGATTTATTTTAAATATAGTTGATAAGGTATGGTGCATTGACTTTTGGAGACTTGACCATTGACTTTCCACACTCACCCACACCCCTCCCCCTTACCTCCTCTGGCCGAAACCTGCACCTCTCTCTTCTTCATCTCTTTTCTTTTCATTTTTCTTCAAATTTCTTCAAAAAACTACATCAAAATTGCAAATTAAAGCTTGCAAATTAAAACCATCCTTCATCTTTCTTTTCCTTCACCTCCCGAGCTTGGATCTTGATGCTTGAGGCCATCATTTGGAGCAAATTTATTCTTGCTAGATCTCAATTGAGGTATAATTTCCATCAAGTTACTTTCTTTTTGCTAAATTCCTTTAAGTATATGGTTTTAGTGTTAAAAGTTTAACTAATTTCTAATCTAGTTTATAAAAGAGTAGTTTGTATTAAACTAGGGTTTTTGAAGCCATGATGGTTAATTAACATATTTTGTAGTTAATCTAGTTGTTAATTAGCTAATCTATATGGTTACCTTGTTATGTAGTCTTCAAATTTATGCTAATTTAGTTAATTTTAAAAGTTTGATTTTGGTTGTAAATTGTTGTTTTAGGAATTTCAAGAGAGGGTTAGTGTATGGAAATGGGTTGTGAAGCATCATTAATGAGTTGAATTAAGGTTTAGAAACTATTATTTAGTTGTTTAAATCTAATTTGTTATCTAGTTGTTTTGCTAACCTAATCTAGTAGGTTAACTTGCTAATTGAGTTATAAATTAGTGTTAATTTAAGGTTTTCATATATAGTTTGGATTAAGAATTGCTAGGTTATATAATTCAAGCAATGGTTGTTATGGAAAATAGGTTTGAATCTTTGCTAATGTGTTGTAATTATAGTGTTTGTAGATTTCTTGTTGTGTGGTTGGATATTGTGTTGGATTGTGATATCCGTATCGCTAATTTTCGATTTTTGCACCAAATTGCTAGTTTTGTGCTTACTAGATTTTTATAAAAATTATGTGATGGATTATTTTCGACATCTTGATGATTGTGTTGGCTTATCCTATGACGTTTAGGATGCGTGTGTGCGGATTTTTGAGTAGTCGGGTTTTAGTTTTGCCGGGCGACCAAATCGGCGTTTTTTGGCAGTTTTTGCGATTTTCGCGTGTGTTCCGCGCACTTTGTGCACGTTGTACCTAGCTAGCGAACTTTAGTTGTTTCGTTGGGGTTTTGCGTCGTTCTTGATATGTAACCTTATGTTTGGTATTGATGTAAATTCCAGGTTCGGTCGCGGAGACGTCAGACGCGGCGCGAAAGGGGAAAGCGGTGATTGGACACAGCTAGCCAGGGATTCCGGTGAGTAGATGTAACATCTACGGGGGACTATCGTTGGATGGCGCAAGCCGCCCGATAGTTTTAGTAACTTACAAGATCCTTAGTGATGTTAGTAATTAGGGGTGAAATACTTAGTTGACTATTTGCTGCATCCATGCATTATATTGACATACATATACGAAACCATGTTATAGGACACCTGCACTATTGCCAGGGTTTTTATATGCAGCACGAGCACTATTCATGCTTACACACACACCCTGGTAATTGCCATGCCACCACACTAGATAACCTTTTAATTTAAACCTTTTACTAAATGATACTTAAACTTGTGCTATTGCCTTTAATTCCTTAAAATGAAACCGTAGGATTGCTATTCATGTGCATGTACTTCATCATATTAATTGTTCATGCCTAATCTATTAATCACACATCGCAACTTGATTATTGATACCATATGCATTCATTATCATTGATATATGCACTTATGAGGATTTCTTGAGATTTTATGATATTTCTGGATTTCGGGGGAAAGCCGCAAAATTTCTAAACTTATTATATTTTTAAAATATGTAAATTGCAGTTTTCTAGTGATGTAAGTGTCGTCCACCATGAGTTTGCTGTGGTTTTGGAAATCCGTGTCGAGGAGTGGAGGAACCGGCACGGGTACATGGTGGGCCCGGTAAGGTACCCCGGGGCAAGAGGAATGTGGTGTTGACGTTGAGCCTGGCAGGGGACGGATTACCTACCGGTGACTGTTTGGGACGGCGGATATCCAGAGGATACCGACCGTGGCCGCTAGATGATGAGATATTGATATTTGAGATGGGTTAGCCGGACGGCTGAGGCCAGAGACACTATGACATGGATTTATGAGATTTGAGACAGCTTTTAGGTGTCGTTGCTGGACACCGGTTCTCGTCGATTCCTTGAGTATTATGCTGGCATTCTAAAAGAGTTTCAAAAACAAAAAGAGATAAAATGTTTCTTATAGATACCTATTGAGACCTCAGATATTCATGTTGCATACATATTCGTACACTGATGTTGTATACACACCTGCTAGTGCATCCATTCATACCTGTATTTTAGATGCTAGGATGCATGTGTGCATGCATACGATAGCCTTTGTAGGTGTTATTTATTACTCACGAGTTGGCAACTCACCCCCGTTGTGCCACAGTCTTTTGCAGGTCCGCTCCGTCAGTACAGTAGCTGGCGGGCGCACTTGTTCTTTTGCCTCCTTTGCCTGGACTCGAGGTTTTGCTCTTAGGTGGGTTATGTTACTATTTTTGTACCACCTTGTATATTCTTTGTATCTAGTGCACTCCATCTACTGTATCTACCAGCATTATTGTATATTGACCTAGAGATGAGACTGTGAGATTTGTAGACTTTTATGCTGTATTTTGGGGTCGAGCTCACTTGAGTCGACATGCTGTTTTCTTATGCTTCATTATCATTATTATGCTTGTTGTCATTTTATATTGCGTGGGATTTGTGACCGCCTTGTGGCGAAGAGCTAGCTCCCGTTTGGGGATGCCCTTTTTGTTGGATTCATATATATTTTGTTGTACCCATTTTTGGGGGCCAGTATTTACAAAGGAGACTCTGCCGAAATTTTCGGAAAAATTGGTATTGTTTTTAAAAAGGGTTTTACATGACTTATTTGATAAACTCGCTTTCAATTGATTGGGTTTTCTTCACTCTTTTGCTTAAATGGTTTTGTTTTCTGGGCTTTGGCTTACTTACTTTACGGACGTCTTTAGACGTTTCGTAAACTTAAGTGCCAGTCACGTTCCGTACCCTGCGGGTCGTGACAGGTTGCTTGCCGCTCTTGTAGGGGTCTAGGGGTGTGGGTTTGGCTATTCATCGCGACCGTGGAATCCGTGTTTTATACTGGCTCGTATTGAAAACACGGACGTCCTAGTATATCCAATATTTCATATGTTTCTTCTGCTGTGATATCTGTGATGTGATCATGTGATGTTCTGTGATAGATACAGTATATAGTATATATGATATATTATATAGATGTTACTTATGTTTTACACCCGCGCTAGCCCTGCCCCGCTCTGTCGTTAGTTACCTAACCTAGCGGTGCATGAGGGGACATCGAGGCGAATGCGGATGGCATAAGTGTACGTCGTATTTATCTGTGATGTTTAGGTACTTAAATGATGGGACTTCATTAATGTGATTAATGAAATAAAAGAAACCTAAGATGTTGTAGAATCGAATTTCAAAATAAAACAGGTAGCTACAGTTCTTGCTTTGCACAGCGGTATATGTGATATATCCTGCACCTTATTCGATAAGGAAAGGACCGAGATCCCTTCATCGGGAGTGACTCCTTTAGCAATAACTGGCAGATGCTACACACTCGGTTTGTCTTTTGATTGCTTTTAAGAGTTTTTGCTTTGCACAGTGATATATGTGATATATCCCGCACCTCATTCGACGAGGAAAGGACCGACGATCCCTTCACCGGGAGTGACTCCTTTAGCAAAACTAGAAAAGCCTCAAAGACACTCCATTTCAAAATCATTTGATTCTACAACGATATCAAGTTCATTACGCAATAGGTTTTCAGAAAAACCTGTCGTAGCCCTCCATCATTTCAGATAAGTTGTATATAGTATTCGTGCTGCATTTGTTGGCTTTCGTCAAGGTGCAGTGTGCGGTAGCTATATGCTGCTTATCTGCCAGCATACGATGCGATTGGATTAGGGTAGTCGTGCGGCTTTGTTGGCTTTCGTCAAGGGTCGTGCGGGTGGGTTTAATTCGATCAAGAAATGTACGGGTTGAACTTAACTAGCGGGCTATGGTTTGTTGGCTTTCGTCAAGGTCATAGCACGTTAGGGGAAAAATATTATCGGGAATTTCAAGTGTTGAAATTTGCAATGAGATTGCATACCTTCTATGAGATAGTTGGATCCCGATACCCGCTGTGAGTAATTGATACTCCTGGGAGAGTTTTATACATTACAATTAGCCGATCAAGTAGGTGTCTAGAAAGGTGTCAACGAGGTTACGCCTCTGGGAAAACGAGGTTTACATTAATTAGGTTCGTGCGAAAGCACGGGGGACCTCCCTCAAAGTACCGACACTGGCCTGGCTGAAAGATTGGCGAACTTGTAGCGTGTAATTAATCCCGGCTAGTCTTTCCTTTTAGGGTTTGAAGGAAGATTTAATAAAAAACAGTGGGAGCCATCCTGATTAGATAAAATAATAACCAATCTATTCTTGCAAGAGCGCACGCTGAGTGTTTTCTTCTCTCTCTCTCCAGGTAGCGACCATATCACGCCTTAATCAAGATAATAATACGGAATATTGACCGAACCCGCTTGTTATACTGAGCTGGGGAACATTGGTCCCGCTCCAACTTATAATTGTTATAAGACAGAGCAGGAAATAGGGGATTACCAGAATTCCCGTGCCGCCCAAACGAAGAGAGTGCATGCTGATGCATCATCTTCGGGTGTGTTCATTACAGAGAACTGTTTCTCAGTATCCTTTACGTCCTGGGTATGTGATACCAGATCAGGATCCCAGATATGTAATCTGTTACATAGGGCTACAGAAAGGTAGAGGACTGAGAACGGGTGATAAGTTTCATGAGGCAGAAAACGGGGCAAGAGTTGTAGCCAAGTCTGTTGGTCACTGTCACCCTGTATTACCAATACATTGATTCTGAACGAATGTTATTAGATACCGAACCTGATATACAAAATCATATCACTCTCTTTATTAGTAAAGAAAGGATATAATTTTGTATTGTTGGATAATGTTTTGAACATTTCCTATATCAAAAGTTGATCGGTTCAGGCACGTTATCTAAAAGCATTAATGTTCTAAATCAAACTACAGTTCTTAGTATACGGAACACACACAAGAGGAAGAGTTCAGAAATGAACGAATCCTTCTTGAGGCATTGTAGACTAGGTTATATCAATGCGACCCGACTAGCTGAAGTTACATGTAGATGCATATTTAAATCAGTTTGAATTTATATCTTGTGAAATTTGCCAGTCATGTCACAAAGATATAATGACACCAGCTCTGTTTATTGGAAACAGAGAAAGAGTTAGTGAACTCTTGGGATGATACATGTTGATGTATGCAAGGTCCCCAGTCTACACATGCCAAGACCGGTTCTTTGTACTTCGTTACATTCTCTGATAATCTCTCAAGATTCAGACATATGTTCCTGTTGAAACACAAGTCCGAACCTTTTGAGATATTCACAGAATATAAGTTAGAAGTAGAGAACCAATACGGGTATAAGTATTATGTCCTTTGATGAGATCAAGGAGGAGAATACTTGAGCACGGAAATCCTGGACTATTCTAAAGGAGAATGAGATTCTCTCTCAGCATTACTCCTCCGTATACACCATAGCACGATGGTATATCGGGGTGGAGCAATCACACCCTATATGATAAGGTGTGCTCTATGATGAGTACTACTGAGTTTCCTATTTCTTTTTGGGAATTATGCACTTATGAAGTTGCATACCTATTGAATAGGGTTCGAATCAAATCAATGCCTACCACTTCATATGTGATATGGAAAGGGAAGAGCCCATGTCTTAAGTTAGTAAAGATTTGGGGTTGTCCGGCCTATGTCTAAAAGCAAAATCCGGACAAACTCGAGGCAAGGTTAGTTATGTAGAACTGGAAAGGTTCCAGCTATACAAAATACAGCTGATGATTTGATAGAACCAAAGGATTCAATAGTTACCAACGAACCTCAGCCTCTCCGCCGATCTAGTAGGGTTCCTCACCCACCTGAGATATACTTCGGTTTCTCTATGACAGTGGGAGCGAGGATTGCATCATGAGATGATGAGCCAACTAGTTTCGAGCTGGCCATCAGGAGTGAGACTCTGTAAGAATGGCTGGATGCTTATCGATCTGAGATGGAATCCTTATACACCAACAAAGTATGGACTTTGGTTGCTATATCTGAAGGGTTAAATCCCCATCAGGAGCAAGTATATCTTGAGAAGATTACTTGGTGTAAATGGAAAAGTTGAGACTTTCAAAGCTAGACTTGTTAAAGCTTTTCGTCATCGACCAGGCGTGGATAATGATGAAACCTTTTCAAGTAGCTATGCTTAAGTCCATCCAGATCCTACTTGCCACGGCTACATACCATGACTACAATATCTGGCGGTTGGGTGCCATGACTGCTTTTCTAAATGATGTTTTAGAAGAGAACGTCTATAAGTACACAGCCAGAGGGCCTCGTAGACAGTGGGAGCAGCGGAAACGTGTGCAAGATGTTTTATAGGATAAAGCAGGCATCACGGAGATGGAACGTCTGTTTTGATGAATTAGTCAAAGAAGTTGACATCATCAAAATGGTAGATGAACCTTGTATAAACAAAAAGGTAGTAGGGAGTATGGTGATGATCCTCGTAGAGTACGTGGATGACATACTCTTGATGGGGAAGGAGTTTCCTATGCTACGCTCGATCAATCTCCGCTTATCACCATAATTCTCCATATAGGATCAAAGTGATACCTCCTAAATCCTGGATTTTGGATCTATGAGATAGATCTAAATGGATGTTAGGATACTCACTAGCTGTAGTGAGATGGTATCAATCGACCCTGGGGAGAATCACTGGAATGGTTCCAGGGTGATAAAAACGACTGAATGTTAGTCGCAGGCATTGTCTTTACCCTCAGTAAATGGACGGTATGTTGGAAGAGTTCCAAGCTAAATACCGTGACATACTAGACGATAAAGGCAAGATACATCGCTACTTAAGAAGCTACCAAAGAGGCTGTTTGGGTGTATATTGGTTCATGAGATGAACTACGTTCCTTCCATTGTGTGACAATGGAGTTGTGCCTTATGCCAAGGAACGCCGGTCCCATCAATGATCCAGACATATTCTAAGGCAGTATCACCTGATCATGGAGATGGTTGATCTCCAGGGGATCGAGGTCAGGAGAGTAGACTCAGAGGACAACACAGCGGATCCACTCACAAAGGCCTGTTCCCAGAGAGAGATTTTTATGGGATGGTTGAGTATGAGATACTACAACCACTGCTATCAGATGGCCATAGTGCAAGTGGGAGATTGTTAGTTATATGTATGCCCTAGAGGCCATTACTATACATAGGATGTATATTGTAGTGGATGCTTGGACATATATAGGGAGGACTTTCTTGCTCGACATGATAGTATGCTATCTGGTTGCTCTTTACCTTAACGTGTATACTGATTGTCTCTCTGTTACATGTTGGTAAAGCCCTTAGGATGTGTACTTGACTACCTGGACTATGATGCGGATCATACTAGTGGGGACATGGTAGTCTATAAGTACATCCTTCAAAGTCCCTAGTCGTGGGTGTATCGAGACAGGGCATCGATATACCAGAGTAGACTAGCGTGTACCTTCTCGACCCATACAGATGGGCGATGGATGATCCCATATCCATTGGTGTTTGACATCAGAGATGATATACGGGTGCTCAGTGGAGACTGGGTACTCTGGACGGACTCGCCGAGAACTCCCAGATGGTATTATACCATACGTCAGATGGCAGTTCTCTGGTGACACTAGTACAGAGTAGTCTGTTGACCCGAGATCGTCATAGAGTCTTGTGTGGTTCCCACTGTGCTTTGATTTCCATCTTACCACGTCCAAGAGGGCGTGCAAAACGGTGGTTTTTAGGTACAGTCCCGAGTCACATGGAGGCAATGAGCGATAGGAGGGGATTCATCTCTTCCGGTATAGGGAGTTGATGTTGCGCTGTGTTCGATTGGCTATAACAGGAAATCCCTGGCCAGGGTTGCTGAGATTTACTGGTAAGTGTTACCAGTAGTTTCTCGAAATGTTATAGACCTCATATCGACACGACTTATCGAGCTATTGGGGTCTGACGTTTACCACCCCTAGGCGAGATATGCGACATATCAGACGATCAGACCGGACTGTACGGTAGTGTTACTGGTTGGATTCACTGGAGTGTGAGCGGGCTTGCTCGTCGATCTTCAGATCGCTCAATACCCGGGTGGCCGTTACGTTTAGCAGACCGCTTGCGGCTTGTGGGTGCTTGATATGATCATCACCTGCTGCCGGCGTATTGACGAGTCTTTAGAGTCCTACACAGAGGTTTCCTGGTTCAAGCGAAACGAAATAGGAGCGCATATGAGATATGTGCGGGACCGAGAATAATACATGTATGTGATACCGTATTCCATTCTCGCGATGAATGTGTCGAATGGTTGTATGCGATATAACCTAGTTATCGAATCAAGGATTGATTCGATAAGCCGATACATTGTATACTAGTCGGTTGTGTGCGACATGACCGGATCATTGAATCAAGTGTTGATTTAATTATTTAATGCATAATTATATATTTGATATATTACTTTGCATTAACTAGTATCGGTTCACTTTAAATGGATTTTCTCACTCGGATGTGCGCATTGCATATGCGATATGATTTTGTGCACTTGCTTGTATCATGTTTGATGATACATGCCTTTTGGTTAAGTGTAAAGAATTAAACCTTGGTTAATGAAATGGTTAGGGTTTACTATTTCCTTATTCATTTTATTCATTTATTTATTCTTTTGGAAAAAGAAAAGGAAATGATAAAATGGTGGCATTCTTTGTTCTTTCATGAAGCTTCATGAATACTTTGACCAAGTCACCATTTTTGTCTCATCCTTAAACCTAACCATTCCATTTAACCATGATTCATTCTCTACACTAAACAATGGTTTGAATATGATAAGGTTTGATTTTCTTTTCCTTTTTTAATCAACATTTATCATATTCTTCATCTTCTTCTTCTTCTTCACTTCAAGAAAAAGCTTGAAAGCTTTAATGGCAAAGTGAGAAAAAGAGTGAGAAATCCAATTCTAAAGTCTACCCACTTCCTATTTCTTCATCCTCTACCTCTTGCCAAGTAGTAGAGTGTGTTTTCTTCACAAGTTTCTTGAGTTGGTGAAGTTGGAGCTTGATCTAGCGATGCCTCGACGTAGATCATCTTCGGCATGGACATCGACGACCTAGCTCGCCATTTCTCCGACGAAGCCGACGCTAGAGCCCGGGAATTCATTTGGACAGCGAGGGGACTTCGTTGCGGAGCTATGGAGGTGGAGCACCGGATCTACAAAGGTTGTATTTCCGTTTATTTGTAGTTAAGTGTTAACTAGTTTTTTGTTTCGCCTAGAAATCTAGCCAACGATCCGTTCTAGGGTTTCTCGGCACCGTTTAAATTTGAAATTGGCATGGTTGATGCCTTGTGAGACCTCTTGGGAGTGCCTAGGAACCCTACAATATAGAGGTCGTATGGTTTTACGACAGGGTTCGGACACATACGTGTTTTTACGCACGTACGATGTTCGGAAAGTTTATACTAGCAGACTTTGGTTTAAGCCAGATTCTAGTATTCGAATATTGGATTTATACAGTCTCAGTATTTCCGTGTTTTCACGAATGGGAGGGGTATTCTCGTAATTAGTCGAGAAGCTTCTAGAAGATTGATGAGTTGGAGGCTTAGGTGGAATTTGCATTAAATGGTTTAATGACTCATGGTGTGATTCATCCAAAGGAGTTAATGATGCATTTATTGCTTAATGACTCATGAGATGAATCACACAAAGTGAGTTAATGAAGCATGGTTGATATTATTATTTGTTATTCATTTAATAATTATTATGCTTCATATATTCACAAATGAGATATTATTTCATATCATTCTCACTCTCACCTTCTCTCTCCTCAAGCTCTATCTCTTCAAGAACTAACCATAACCTCTCATGTGTTGAGATCCAAGGGTTAGCAAGACTAATAGATCCCTAATCCTATTTTATATCCTCTAGGTTACTTTGATTAGCACTTATAGCAACCTAGTTATCTCAAGTGAGAGGTTAAGCTTGGAGAAGTAGCTCTCGGATGGATCTTCAATCACAAAGAGGAGGCCGACGAGGAGGTCAATGAGAACAAGGAGGACTTGATTCATTAGGTATAATAATCTATCATAGTAGCTAATCACTTCTATGTTGTTGTTAGTTAGGGTTTAGCAAAGATCCGTAAAGTTAGTCCATGTTAGTTTAAACAAAATGATTGTTTTACCTATTCCGCCTCCCCGCATCATGTGGGGTGTCTAACGTCGACTTACAGTGGTATCAGAGCCTCGCTAAACCATAACTAACTTGTTAGCAAAGTCGTTAGAAATTCGATCGCAAAACAAACCCGAAAAAACATCATTTTAACATAATTTCTGCAGATTTTAAATCGGGGTCTAAAAATTTTTCAGGGACCCTTAAAAATACATGCAGGGAATTATAAGATTACTTGAGAAATTTGGGATCGTGACTCGGCCAAACCGCCGCGGAACCGTGGCTGATCCAAGTGATCCGTCGTGGATCCGTGGCCGAGTTGAAGCCGAGTCAGTCCAAATTTGCCCAGTAATTCTTCTGAGTTGATTTTGTATTTTTTGGGATGCTTTGTTTCTGCTCAGGTTTCAGGTGCACAGAGAATTATTTGGAGTAGAATCATTTGTGTTTGCTTGATCGAAATTCTAAGATGTTTGGCTAACTTGATTATATCTGTGATGTGTTTAATGTGTTCGTAAAACTCCCCTAACTGCTAGTATGTCGGTTAGTAGGGGGTTGCACATTTCTATAATGGTTTTTACTGGTTTGTGGTGTAGACTTGTTTGATTGTCGTGAATGGATAGCTGGGGATGTGAGACGAGTGTTTCTTTCATTCAAATGTAATTTGTAAATTGTTGTAATATTCTTTTGCGGGGCACATCCGGGTTGAGGTTGTAGCCACTATTGTATTATTTCATTTACTGTTTTCTGCGCCTAGGATAGACCCAAGATGGGGTGCACAAACTACCGGATACTTTGAAGTGTTTAGTGGCCAACTCACGTTGTTGAGGGAGACCGCTTCACTTTGGGTACTTGGCGGGTAGTTTGCTGTACTCGTAGGGGTCTAGGGTGGGGTTTTGGCTATTCATCGCGACTGTGTAATCCATCTTTCTTTAGAGGCTCAAAAGGAACGCGGATTCGTAGAAAATCCAATATGTTCATCTGTGATCTGGAATCCCATTTATTGTGTCTGACGAATGTACAATATCTATATATGATAGCTATTAGACGTCACTTTTGTTTTACACCCGCGCTAGCCCAGCCCCCGCTCTGTCGTTAGTTAAGTAACCTAACGGGTGAATGACGGGGCCCAGTGGCGAATGCGGATAGCATAAGAGGACATTGTATTTTCGTTGTTTTCTGCAATGATAGGTTAATTGATGGGACGCATTATATAATGCAAAGAAAATAAACCAAAGTTGAATCGTTGGAACAGTTTAAAAGAAACCACTCGGTTATTTTTTAAAACAGAAGATATTTTTAATTGTGGAGCTTAACCACTCCTTTTAAAAGCTATCAGGTTCCTTCGATCATATCAAGTTCACTTTGTTCACGGTTTCGTCAAAACCATTCGTAGCCCTCCGTCATTTCATTTGGGTATTTAGTAGTATTCAAGCTATGTATTTTGACCAACGCCAAGGCATAGTGTTTGGTAGCTGCTGGGTATTCATTTGTTGCATAGATAGATGAGTTAGTTTGGGACAGTCATATTATCATTTGGCCAACGTCAGGGGTATGTACGGATGGGTTCAAATTAACAAGATAATGATGGGTAGAACTTGACATGTGACTTATAACATTTTGACCAACGCCAAGGTCATAAGAGCATGGGGCAGAAATTTATATCGGGAATTTCTAAAGAAACTGAAATTTGCAAAGAGCTACAAACCATTTGGAGTGTGATAATTTTGGTAAGATTCCTTCATCTTTATCACACGATGATATTTGGATCCCGGTCCTACTGTGAGTATCCGCTAGTCATCAGGAGATTCGTCACTTAACGATCAATGCTATAAACCAAGTAGGTGTCGAGAAAGGTGTCAGTGGGGCTACGCACCTAGAGAAAAGAGGTTATTTAATTAAGGAACTTCGCGAAAGCGTCGTAAAACCTCCCTCGAAGTACCGACACCGGCCTAGCTGAACGGTTAAGCAAGTATTGTACGGTGAGAATAGTCCTGACTAGTTCTTTCTTTTTGGTTTGAGGAGGGATTCGAAAAATAGTGGGAGCCATCCTGTTTAGGTAAACTAAAACCACTCTAAACTTGCAAGAGCATCATGCTAATGTGTTCCCTCTCTTTCATTGCAGTGACCCAGAACATGGCAGGCCATAAGTTACTATTAGATAAAAATATTTTGACAGGGCCAAACTATAAAGATTGGTTCCGGAATGTTAAGATGGCAATTACTTATGACAAATTGGGGTATGTCCTTACCACTAAGGCACCTGCTGTCCCTGGTCCAGAATCCAGTGTCGCGGATAAGGAAATCCGCAAGACCTGGGAAATAGATTGCGCGAAGGCCAAATGCATCGTGCTTGCCTATATGAATAATGAACATCAGAGGAGGCACGAGAATATGGATCTTGATTCCATATTTCTCCACACCAAGGAACTGTATGGAGAGCAATCTCCTATAGCTAGATACGAGACCTCGAAGAACTTGTTTCAGTCGAGGTTGGCCGTCGCATCATCTGTAGGAGAACATGTCCTTAAGATGATTGGCTATATAGAAGAGATCGAGGGCCTCGGGACAACATTAGAGAACGAGCTGTATACAGACTTGGTTCTTCAGTCCCTTCGTTCCACTTACGCCCAGTTTATCTTGAATTTCAACATTCTAGGTAAAGAAGTTGAACTTCCCGATCTTCTTAACATGTTGAGAAGTGGAGAGGGCACCTTGCAGAAAGCAAGGGAAACACCCACTATGTTTGTTCGCGGTGCTTCCACTTCCAGGTCTAAGGCAAGGGCCATAGGAAGGAAGAAGAAGGCCGCTACCAAACCAAATGGTGGTGTTGGTAAGGTGGGAATTAAGGGAAAAGGCAAAGGTTGCGGTGCCAGTAGTGGCAAAGGACGAGTTCTTCCACCGTCATACGAAAGGCCATTGGAAGAAAGATTGCAAAGCTTGGATTGCCAAGAACCAGGAACCGAAGCAAGCTGTGGCTTCGACTTCAGGTGTGTTTGTAATTGAAAATTGTCTGTCAATCAACTCTACTTCCTGGGTATTGGATACCGGATCAGGATCTTATATATGCAATTCATTGCAGGCACTGAGAAACCGTAGAGTGCTGAAGGTTGGTGATATGACCCTCCCGGTTGCTAACGGAGCTAGCGTGGGTGCTGTGTCTGTAGGGGATTATCACCCAGGATTGACGAGTGGACATATTTTGGTTTTGCGCAACTGTTTTTGTGTACCTAGTTTAACGTGTAATATCATATCAGTATCGTTGTTATCAAAAGAAGGTTATGATTTCACGTCTGTAAGCGATGTTGTTAACATCCACCTTAATCATGGTTTGATTGGGTCCGGTACACTAGATAACGGTATATAAGTGCTAAACCAATTACAGATTTTCAATGTTCAGAACACACTAAAAAGAATGTCTCCAGATATAAATCAGGCTTTCTTATGGCATTGTAGACTAGGTCACATCAATGAGACAAGGTTAACTAAGTTACAAAGAGAAGGATATTTGGATCCGTTCGAATATCAATCTTATGCCACTTGTCAATCATGTCTCAAAGGAAAGATGACAAAGACTCCATTCACTGGATATGGAGTAAGAGCGAGCGAGCTATTAGGACTCATATGTAAGTCTACGGTAGCGCCCCGGCCGTCATACTGACGCCAACCACGTAACAAAAACTTTTATAACTGGCACTATCACATACTATAACCCGGATCTTGCCATTAACGCTAAACTAACAAACTGTAAAGAGGTAGAATGGCTATACCGATCGATCCGAGTCCTTCGGTCTTTAGCCATCATCCCATGCTCCTTGCGGCAACTTTGATCTCCTATCTCCTCGTCGAGGTGGCACCACGTCAACGGATCTTTAAACGGGCTCCCGCCTCTATACCGAGGAAACTCGGTCATCAAATCTGCTAAAAGAGATGACCAAGATGAAGTAGAGAATAAGTAGAATACTTTTTCTCAAACACCCTAGGGTTCTCATCACATGAGAGGGATAGGGTGGAGGTTGAAGAAGATGCAAAGAGATGGAAATTATGAACTCAAGAAATATCTTGTGAGCAAAATAACCAAGCACCAAAAATTGCCCTTGGCTGCCCAAAATATTGGTGATGATATATATAAGGTTTTGTGAAGAAATATCAAGGAAAATATCCTACCAAAATATCTCCAACTTAACCCTAAAATATCACACCCAAAACAAAAGTCATTAATTCTTCATGACTCACTACATGACTCATTAACATGAGTCATTAGTGAACATGCTAGAATCAATGACTCATTAACATGAGTCACACTTTCCAAAATCCATAATCATTTAAACCAAAATGATTAATCCAAAAAGAAATGCATCTTGTAAAATATTCTCGTAACGGATTACGAGAATACCCTTCACCTGTATGTACATATCTGTATCCGTATTCCGACCGAATACAAATACGAGAGACTAAAATATTCCGACTCAATATAATACATGGATCCAGCTTAAACCAAAGCCCACTAGTATTATCTGTCTGAAATATGACACGTGCAAAAGTGCACGTGCATTTTCCGAACCCTACCATAAAACCTTACGGCCTCTACAACGTTTCGCCCGAACTTGGGAAACTATCTGTGGGGGACTCTAAAGACTCGTCAGTACCCTGGCAGTGGGTTTAACCACAAGCACGTCAGCGGCACTAGCTGTGCGTAACGGCTGCCCATGTACTGACCGAAAGGGAAGCCTGATGAGCGAACTCATCCTGGAACCCTACTGAGCCTATCAGTGACAATATACATACAGTACGGTCCGTTCGTCTATGAGCATCGCATATCGGGCCTAGGGGGCTGGTAACGTCAGACCCCCAATAGCGGTATAAGTCGTGTTGGAGAGTAGCCCTGAACACCCTGAGAAACTACTGGAATACCTACCAGCAATTCTCACCTGCCTTGGCCAAGGACTTGGTGTAATGGCTCTCCTAGACAAAGCGCGATCTCACCCCCAATACCGGGAGAGACGAATGCTCTGCCGATCCGCTCACTTGCCTCCATGTGGCTTGGGACTATACCCAAAAAAACCCTGTTTGCACGACTCCATTGAGCCGTGGTTGGGTAGAAATCAAAGCACAGTGGGAACTCACTCGAGACAAATGACGACCTCAGGTCGATGAACTAACCTGTATATATGTCACCGGGGAACTGCTATTTGACGCTAGGTATAATACCAACTAGCAAGCTCCCGGTGAGTCTTGTCCGGTGTACTCATAACCCAATGAGTACCTGTATACATCTTAGGAGATCCAACTGACACCAGTGGCTTGTGAGACCAGCCACCGCCCCTCGTCGGGGTCTCGACTGTATACACTAGTCTACTCTGGAGTATTGATGCCCTGTCTCGAAACTCGCACGACTAGGGACCACTTTTAAGGATGTGCTTATAGACTACCCAACTCTCACGTATATGATCTCCATCATACTGTTGGTAGTCAAGCAGGATCCTAAGGGCACTATCAACGTGTAATAGTGATCATGTCACCTAAAGCTGTACACGACTGATAAAGGCAAACCAGATAGCATACTATCATCTCGAGTAAGACTGTCCTACCGGTATAGGTCCTCCCTCAATCATTGCAATCACGAACCTGCGATCTAATAATTGAGTTTGAGGGCACTATATCCAACAATCTCCCACTTGCACTTAAGGCTAATTATTGTGATGTCGCATACTCACAGCCCGTGTGATACCGAACACCCAACTCCTCTACTAAACAGTTTCACAAAGCTTGTTTGTAAAACTCTTGTGTTCGAGAAATAGCCTCAATGAGTGGATCCGCCCTGATGTTTCTTTCTATGTCTCTCTTAATCTCAAGTTCGCGGAGAAAGCCATCTCCCGAATTGAGTAATACCTATCCTAGAATATGTCTGGATATCTGATGGGACCTAGTTCATAAATGAACTCCAAATCAAAACTTCTTAGACTGTATCGACAACTGAACCTAATCAATATCCTGCACCATGCCTCCTATAGTATCCTCTTGGACCACCTGTCCATAATACTGCCCCCTTTGTCAGAGGGAAAACAATAACTCTGACAATCACTCTGTCATCCAAGTCACCTTTGGAAGCCTGGAATGATAACCGTCTCCGAAGGGGGCTGCCGTCATCAAATCCGTAGAACATTCACTTATGTTCTAAAACTGCTTCCGAATGTTTCTCCAGGATTGGATTAATATAAACTCATTGCATCTAGTACAAAAACACCAACTGGTGTGGTACTTGACATCTCATGATTGACTCAATTGCCTAAGCAAGTGATGTGCCAATCATGAACATCCCTCTCCCCTTTAGTCTGTAAGACACCTTTAGAGAGGGAGACTCCATCACCTGCAGGTACACCACAATGCCAGGAGTCGTCCATTCTAAAACACTATTAGAATATTGTCAAAGTATCCACATTGGGAAACTACCCAAATCTAGATCTAAAACCAAAGATCTAGTGACTAGAATGTCTGATATTATATCCATATCCAGTGTGGAGAAATAACTGTGTGACAACTAAAGTACAACCGATCGTAGTATAAGAACTTTACTTCCTACTCTGTGTATGTCATCCAAATACCAGGACATCACACCCTACTACCTTCTTAACAGATCCATCCCCTATTCTGATGAAGTTAAAGCCATGACTGTCATATCAAAATTAGATGATCTATCTCCGCTATATCTGCTCTAGTCTATAAATAGACATTAGCTACTTGCCCACTATACTTCCGCTGCTCCCACTGACCACAACAACCCTCTGGCAGAATAATATATACGTGCACTTCTAAAGCTAGTTTAGAACGAAGCTATACTTAACCTCCTGCTGGGTCTCATAGCCTGGAACAACAGTAGTGTCAAGTCTGGGTAAACAAGAACCTCCCTGTCACCGTCCTTGAGGCTACCGCAGTACCTCTCGGGTGCCTGAGGTTACCCACCATATCTGCGGAGTGGCTATTGGAATGTTAAACCTGATTGAATCTTTAGGTCCTATTAAATTTTCCGTAATCGTTTGCGGTTCTGGAATCACTTCCAGTTCTACCATACTCCCACTACTGTTTTCTGAAAAAATCCATTTTACTAAAACTGTGGCGAGTCAAGAACAATATCACCATTGATCTTCCAGATGGTAGAAAGTCAACCCTCTTCATAGCCTGGGCCAACCAACAAACTGCCATTACAGAAACGTGCCTTGAGTTATCAAGAGTCTGGTTTTAATTATAAGCCGGACAACTCCCCGTACCTTAACATTGTTAAGATATGAACAATTCTATATCCAATATAAAAACTTTGGCACTTATTTAATTAGAACCAGATTCAAATCATGCAACTGTCTCCAGTGCATATCAATTTAATGGAGAGAGGCTAATCAGCATTACTCAACATAGGAATACATCCAATTATGAGTAACCTGAAAGAGAAACAAGTTTCTCAAAACCATTACTATCAACTGAATACTAATCACAAGTATCTACATCTTCGATCTCTTTGAAGAATCCCAATACTTGCGACATCTGGTTCTCTACTTTATTCCTATACCCACAACTTCTCAAAACTTAGACCTTGTATTTCTACGAAACACTTATCTAAAAACTAGAGAAGTCATAAGTAAACAGAACATAGTACGAGGACCAACCCCTATGTCCTGATGGACACTAGACAGCATACAATACTCTGTATGAGTCCCCTGAGTGGAATAACTCAAAACCTGTGCATCGTAGGTTGAAAACTGTACTTATGGTTAAGAACTACTCCGTTGTTCAATGCTCCTTGCCCAATCGTCAACTGACATAGGTAAATGTCACGGACACAATTTAAAAAATTTATATCTCACTTTATAAAAATAAACGTACAGATATATCAGTTTTAAATTGGTGCACAACAACGGATACTCAAAACCAAATAGTTGCCTTCCGGCAATAACCCAGGCGACTTCCTCAAATATCACCAATTACAACGAATTCCGATATAATGAGGATGATCACCTTATTCCCAATTACATACTCCTACTCATCATCTGTAAAACCATACAGATGTGAGAATCATACCTGGTAAGCACATACCCTGGAGTAAGTATCTAATCGGGAAATTAGTTTCCTTTAACAATGCACAGTGAAACTGAAACATGAAAATGTTTTGTAGGGGTATCCCGGTATTCCTAGTAATGCCTCTTCCATAATCATATTCATGACTGTAACCGTATATTTCATTGCCATCTCTGCAAATCCCTTTATTTGTCTTTATTCATTACCTTCTGTACACCCCTTTAGGCTAAGTGGTTTCTTCCTTCCCTACCGTCCGGCACCAGCCTATGGTTTGGAAGAAGACTATGCAGTAAGCATAATAGGTGTATTCTCCTAAACCAAGAGTACTCGCAACCTGAGAGAAGGTGATGATAAAATACAACTGAATAATACTTTATTCTATTTCTCCCGAACTGGGGAAAAAAGCAATGGTTAAGTAGGAGTGGCGATGAAGTACGTGGTTTGGTCGTGAATGATAGCAGTCGCAATTTACTTTGCCCTTTTTCTAATCCCTTTATTTTGTCTTTACTTATTACCTTCTGTACACCCTACTTAGGCTAATTGGTTTTCTTCATTCCCTACCTTTCGGCACCTGCCTATGGTTTGGAAGAAGACTATCCAATAAGCGTAATAGGTGTACTCTCCTAAACTAAGGAGCCCTCGCAACCTGAGAGAAGGTGATGATAAAAGACAACTGAATAAACCAATTCTATTTCTCCTGAACCTGGATCCATCCTCGAAGAAATCCCTTCGAGTTCGTATATAACCATACGACGGATCTATCCAATAGAAGTGGATGTTCGTAGTGATACGAGGTGTTCTGAGAAATTCAAAGGGTAAATGAAGGAGCGGCAATGACTTATGCAACTCAGACAATCCAAAAGCCAGTATTTTAAGAAGGTTCGGTCAACTTGGTCACTGATTCATAGTCAAGGGTCGGTCAATGGTCGCTGCCAAAGAGAAAGAGAAAAGAAACACTCTGCGTGCACTCTAACCTAGATCAGAATGGTTATCACTTTATCTAATCAGGAAACCTCCCATTGTACTGTCAAATTCTCCTCCAAACCGAAAAGAAGAATTAATAGGGATCACCCGAAGAGTAAACCAACTCATCAGTGGGAATCGGGATCCAACTCTCTTAGCATGATAACGTGAAGGTATCGACTCATGTTATCACACTCCAGAAGGTATGCGCATGCCTGGCAAGTTTCAGTTTCTTTAGAAACTCCCGATATGATTTTTTTACCCCAAGCTCTAATGACCTTGACGTTGGCCAAAATGCCATAAGTCACGTGTCAAGTTCTACCTATCATTATCTTGTCAATTTGAACCCATCCGCACATGCCCCTGACGTTGGCCAAATGGCAGAACGACTGCCCCAAACCAACTCATTTATCTATGCAACAAAAGAATAACCAGCAGCTACCAAACACTATGACTTGGCATTGGTCAAATACATAGCTTGAATACTACTGAATACCCAACTGAAATGACGGAGGGCTACGACTGGTTTTTGGCGAAAAACCTTTAACGTAACGAACTTGATATCGGTGAAGGAACCTGATAGCTTTTTACAAAAATATAGTGGCGAAAACCTTTGCTAAAGAGGTCACTCCCGGTGAAGGGATCTCGGCTCTTTCCTCGTGGAATGAGGTGCAGGATATTCCAACTGAATACCGCAATGCAAAGCAACAAATAATCGACTATAGTGAAGTTATTACCCTGACGCAAATTTCTGCCCAAGGGGTCACTCCCGGTGAAGGGATCTCGGCCCTTGCCTCGTCGAATGAGGTGCAGGATATTCCAACTGAATACCACTATGCAAAACAAAAGAAAACGTCTTTCTAATAACACTTTTTAAAACTGTTCCAACAACGTCCAAATAGGTTTGTTTTCCTTTGCATTGATCAGAATCAATCCAGTCCCATCAATCAATCACAACAGAAAAGAACGAAAATTAAAATGTACGTATATGCCATCCACATTCGTCACTGGGTCCCGTCATCACCCGTTAGGTTACTTAACTAACGACAGAGCGGGGACTGGACTAGCGCGGGTGTAAAACATATACAACATCTACTAGTATATATACCAATATACAATAATCGTTCCAGGCGTGATAAATGAAACATTACAGAAAAGTAATAAGCATCACAGAACAATACAGATAATCTGGGATCCCCGGGTTTCACAGAGCCGCTGCTGAAACCCGACGTTCCCCTGGTCGTGTGGATAGCCTGTGCAATGAAACCTAGACCCCTACGGGTGCGGCAAGTTACCTGCCAAAACCTGAAGCGAGGCAGCCCGTACGGTATAGTGAATGGACCGCCCGCACTTCACGGAATCCGGTAACTTAAGCACCCCTTCTTGGATCAACCTGTACCCCCTACGAGCGCGGCGAATAGTCTGCCAATTCTAGAGTGAGGCCCTCTGCCACTCAAAGCCATGAGATGCGGACCCGTTGCCCTCCAGAACCCGGCTATCCGTGCACTCCGTCGCGGGGTAAACCTAGTACAGAAATGAAAAATATGTACAACGGGTACATCGACCTCAGCACGGTCGTGCCCCAAAAGAATATTATACAAACAGGCAGTGACGGCAGTCCACATGTTGGACGCTCGCCCCGCAATATCAAATGTACAAATAAATCCAAACTGCACTACCATTGCACACTGCTATCCACCACGACAAATCCGCAACAATACAGCACAACACAGAACATCAACGCGAATGTCAGTTCGCTAACCCGTCTAAAAGAACTATAGCAATTAGACGCAATTTACCGCTCGAATGACATTCATGGTCGGAGAAATAATGTAAGTACTGTAAAACAACAATTTTAAAATTCCGATCGACAAAACTTCCCGAAGTGGGCCCCACGTACAACTGTAGTACACAGATAAAATCTGGGCCCAAACAAAATATTCCGGAAACCACAATTCCCTATGCAAGAGCCCCAGAAGAAATTTGGTACACTGAAGCACCAAGCCTGCGCGGAACCGCAGCCAAACTTGGGCTTGCGCGGCGGTTCCGCGGCCCTATGGTCGAATCAGTGGGCAAAATTTCTACAGTGCTCTTAAAAATGCCTGCTCGGTTTTCTGAGATGCTCAAAATGATTTTTAGACCTGTTTAAAAAATCGACAGAAACTTTGGCCTGAAAAATGCAGTTTTGGAAATTTTGCTCGATCGTTGTTTTAAACACGTTAGAACAAGTTAGTAAAGGTTAATGGCGTGGCTTTGATACCATGTAAGTCTACGGTAGCGCCCCGGCCGTCATTCTGACTCCAAACGCGGAACAAAAACTTTTATAACTGGCGCTATCGCATACTATAACCCGGATCTTGCCATTAACGCTAAACTAATAAATTGTAAAGAGGTAGAAAGGCTATACCGATCGATCCGAGTCCTTCGGTCTTCAGCCATCATCCCACGCGCCTTGCGGCAACTCCGATCTCCTATCTTCTCGTCGAGGTGGCACCACGTCAACGGATCTTTAAACGGGCTCCCGCATCTATACCGAGGCAACTCGGTCATCAAGTCGACTAAAAGAGATGACCAAGATGAAGTAGAGAATGAGTAGAATACTTTGTCTCAAACACCCTAGGGTTCTCATCACAAGAGAGGGATAGGGTGGAGGTTGAAGAAGATGCAAAGAGATGGAAATTGTGAACTCAAGAAATATCTAGTGAGCAAAATAACCAAGCACCAAAAGTTGCCCTCGGCTGCCCAAAATATTGGTGATGATATATATAAGGTTTTGTGAAGAAATATCAAGGAAAATATCCTACCAAAATATCTCCAACTTAACCTTAAAATATCATACCCCAAAAAAAAGTCATTAATTCTTCATGACTCACTACATGACTCATTAACATGAGTCATTAGTGAACATGCTAGAATCAATGACTCATTAACATGAGTCACACTTTCCAAAATCCATAATCATTTAAACCAAAATGATTAATCCAAAACGAAATGCATCTTCTAAAATATTCTCGTAACGGATTACGAGAATACCCCTCACCTGTATATACATACCTGTATCCGTATTCCGACATAATACGAATACGAGAGACTAAAATATTCCGACTAAATATAATACATGGATCCGGCTTAAACTAAAGCCCACCAGTATTATCTGTCCGAAATATGACACGTGCACAAGTGCACGTGCATTTTCCGAACCCTGTCATAAAACCATACGGCCTCTACAACGTTTCGCCCCAACTTGGGAAACTATCTGTGGGGGACTCTAAAAACTCGTCAGTACCCTGGCAGTGGGTTTAACCACAAGCACGTCAGCGGCACTAGCATTGCGTAACGGCTGCCCATGTATTGACCGAAAGGGAATCCTGATGAGCGAACTCATCCTGGAACCCTACTGAACCTATCAGTGACAATATACATACAGTCTGGTCCGTTCATCTATAAGCATCACATATTGGGCCTAGGGGCTGGTAACGTCAGACCCCCAATAGCGGTATAAGTCGTGTCGGAGAGTAGCCCTGAACACCCTGAGAAACTACTGGAATACCAACCAGCAATTCTCACCTGCCTTGGCCAAGGACTTGGTGTAATGGCTCTCCTAGACAAAGCGCGATCTCACGCCCAATACCGAGAGATGCAAATCCCTTGCCGATCCGCTCACTTGCCTCCATGTGGCTCGGGACTGTACCAAAAAAAAACCTGTTTGCACGACTCATTTGAGCCGTGGTAAGGTAGAAATCAAAGCACAGTGGGAACTCACACGAGACAAATGATGACCTCAGGTCGATGAACTAACCTGTACACATGTCACCAGGGAACTGCTATCTGATGCTAGGTATAAAACCAACTAGCAGGCTCCCGGCGAGTCCTTTCCGGTGTACTCATGACCTAATGAGCACCTGTATACATCTTAGGTGATCCAACTGACACCAGTGGCTTGTGAGACCGGCCACCGGCCCTCGTCGGGGTCTCGACTGTATACACTAGTCTACTCTGGAGTATCGATGCTCTGTCTCGAAACTCCCATGATTAGGGACCACTTTTAAGGATGAGCTTATGGACTACCCAACTCTCACATATATAATCGCCATCATACTGTTGGTAGTCAAGCAGGATCCTAAGGGCTCTATCAACGTGTAATAGTGATCATGTCACCTAAAGCTGTACACGGCTGATAAAGGCAAACCAGATAGCATACTATTATCTCTTGTAAGACTGTCCTACCAGTATAGGTCCTCCCTCAATCATTGCAATCACGAACCTGCGATCCAATAATTGACTTTCAGGGCACTATATCTAACATCATACACAGCGATGTGTGTGGTCCAATGTCTACACAAGCAAGTGGTGGTTTTTCATATTTCATTACTTTTACGGATGATTACTCTAGGTATGGATTCATTTTCTTAATAAAACATAAATCCGAGGCCTTTGAGAAATTCCAAGAATATAAGAATGAAGTAGAAAACCAAACTGGCGAAAGTATCAAGACACTAAGATCTGATCGAGGTGGTGAATACTTAAGTACCGAGTTCCTAGGTTACCTAAAAGAGAAAGGAATTCTCTCTCAGCTTAGTCCTCCATACACTCCACAGCATAACGGTGTATCGGAGAGACGGAACCAAACCATATTGTATATGGTACGTTCCACGATGAGTAATGCTGAGTTACCGCGATCTTTCTTGGGTTATGCGCTAGAATCAGCGGCATATCTTTTGAACAGGGCTCCTACCAAGACGGTGCCTACCACGCCATATCATATGTGGAGTGGGAAGAAACCCTATCTTCAGTATATGAAGATATTGGGATGTCCAGCTTTCGTTAAAAAGCAGCATGCGGGCAAACTCGAGGCATGATCTGTACAGTGTAAGTTTGTGGGATATCCAAAGAACTCTAAGGGGTATTTCTTCTATTACGCAGAGAAACAAAAGGTTTTTGTTTCTCGTAATGCCTATTTTCTAGTACAGAAGTTTTTAGAAAAGGAAACAAGTGGGAGCATAATAGAACTGGAAGAAATTCCAGAACCACAAACTACTACTGAAAGTTTGGTAGAACCAGTAGTTCAAGAAGAACAGGACATTCCCGCACCCCTCCGCAGGAGTAGTAGGCCGTCTCATCCGCCGGAGAGATACTACGGTTTTCTCATAGATGAGGATAGAGAGGATTGCGTTATTAATAATGATGAACCTACTAGCTTCCAGCAGGCCATCCAGAGCGGCGACTCGGTAAGATGGCTGGATGCAATGCGGACCGAGATGGAGTCCATGTACACCAACAAAGTATGGACTTTGCTCTAGATGGGGTAAAACCCATAGGATGCAAATGGATCTTCAAGAAAAAGATTGGTGTAGATGGACAGGTGGAAACCTATAAAGCTAGACTTATTGCAAAGGATTTTCGTCAAAGACCAGGTTTGGACTTTGACGAAACTTTTTCTCCAGTGGCTATGCTCAAATCAATTCGGGTCCTTCTTGCTATTGTCGCCTTCCATGATTATGAGAACTGGCAGATGGACGTAAAGACGGCTTTTCTAAATGGTAATTTGGAAGAGTGCGTCTTTATGGATCAGACAGAAGGTTTCAATCAGAGTGGGAGCAGCGGGAAAGTATGCAAGTTGCTTAAGTCCATTTATGGACTAAAGCAGGCATCGCAGAGTTGGAACATCTGTTTTGATGAAACGGTCAAAGAATATGACTTTATCAAAAATCCGGATGAACAATGTATATATAGTAAAATTGTAGCACGAACTGTCGTATTCCTCGTCTTGTACGTGAATGACATTCTCTTGATAGGAAATGACAATCCTATGCTACAATCTGTCAAAGGATTCTTGTCACACAGGTTCTCCATGAAAGACCTGGGTGATGGCTCTTACAAGTAGGGTTACTAGGCACTTTAATAATGTTCTACAGGGCATCAACCATGCCCGATTAAAATTTTAACCATGCCGAACAACCCTAAACTAAGATCTTGGACTAGAGATTAGGCAAAACTAATAGCAAGTAAACAACTTTACTTTTAAGAGTTAGGGATTACAACCTTTGTAGATTCGGTCATTCACTTCTAAAGCTCCGTGTTGACATCCCTTCACTGCGATCATCGAGATCCTGGACTCTTGTGATGGTTTCCTCGGAGAAAAGAATGGGCTAGCTCGTTGACTTCGAGGCCGAAGATGATCTACGTCAAGGAGACTCAAACTCAAGCTCCATCTTCAATAGGTCATGAACTTTGTGAAGAGAACACCCTAAACTAAATGGCAAGTAGGAGAGGATGATGAAATAGGAAGTGGGTTCACTTTGGATTTGGATTTCTCACTCTATTTCTTCACTTGAAAATTTCTAGCAAGCTTTTCTTCTTGAATGAAGAAGAAAAAGAAGAAAGAATATCAATCATGAATTATCTAAAAAGAATAATCAAGTGAAGTCTATCATAATGCAACCATGGGTGAGTTAATCTTTGTAGGGACTAAACTATAGTTTAAGTTAGTGGGTTGGTTAATAAATATCTTTAGTGAGACAAAGTTAGTGGACTTGGTTAAATAATGCTAAAAGCTTCATGAAGCTTTAAGCATGACAAAGTGCACACTAATTTTGATTTACAAAATAAATATAAACCATATCCACTAACCTAAATATGGTGTAAGTCATACACACACCCAAATTTGCATGTATCATCAACTATGATACAAACTAGTGCACAAACATATAACATATACAACTTGTGCACAACAAGTGAGAAAATCAATCTTAAATGAACCAATACTAGTTAATGTAAAGTAATATATCAAATATATAATTATACATTAAATCATTAAATCAACACTTGATTTAATGATCCGGTCATATTAAATATAACCGAATAATATCTAGTGTATCAATATATCGGATCAACACTTGATTCGGTAACCCGGCTATATCTCGTATAACCGACCGATGATACAAATCGCGAGAATAGAATACAGTATCACATACTGGTATTACTCTCGATCTCGCACATATCTCATATGCGCTCCTATTCCATTTCGCTTGAGCCAGGAAACCTCTGTGTAGGACTCTAAAGACTCGTCAATACGCCGGCAGTAGGTGGTGAACATATCAATCACCCACAAGCCACAAGCGGTCTGCTAAACGTAACGGCCACCCGGGTATTGAGCGATCAGAAGATCAACGAGCAAGCCTGCTCACACTCCTGCGAATCCAATCAGTAACACTTAACACACAGTCCGGTCTGTTCGTCTGATATATCGCATATTTTGCTTAGGGTTTGTAAACGTCAGACCCCAATAGCTTGATAAGTCATGCCGATGTAAAGTCCATAACAAGCATGAAACTACTGATAACACTTACCAGTAAATCACTGCAACCCTGGCCAGGGATTTCCAATTATGCCCAGTCGAGCATAGCGCAACAACAACCACCAATACCGGGAGAGACGAATCCCCTCCTATCGCTCATTGCCTCCATGTGAATCGGGACTGTACCCAAAAACCACCTGTTTGCACGACTCAGTAGAGCCGTGGTAGGATGGAAATTAAAGCATAGTGGGAGACACACAAGACTCTATGACGATCTCGGGTCAACAGACTAAGCTGTACCAGTGTCACCAAAGAATTGCCATCTGACGTGAGGTATAATACCTTCTGGGCGTTCTCAGCGAGTCCGTTCAGTGTACTCAGTCTCCACTGAGCACCCGCATACCATCTCTGATGTCAAACACCAATGGATATGGGATCATCCATCGCCCATCATATGGGTCGAGAAGATATACGCTAGTCTACTCTGGAATATCGATGCCCCATCTCGATATTCCCACGACTAGGAACATTGAAGGATGTACTCATGGACTACCCAGGCCCCACTAGTATGATCTCCATCATAGTCCTGCAAGTCGAGTACACATCCTAAGGGCTTTATCAACATGTAACAGAGAGACAGTAAGTATACATGTTAAGATAAAGAGCAACCAGAAGCATACTATCATGTCGAGCAAGAATGTCCTACCTCTAAATGTCCCAACATCCACTACAATATACATCTCATGTACAGTAATGGCCTCTAGGGCATACATATAACTAACATTACATTCTGGGGATCCAGATCTATCGTGATAGATCTAAGAGGATGTTGGGACTTTCGCAGTCCAGGTATATCAACACTATACTGAAAAGATTCAGTATAGAAGATTCTATGCACGGTAATTTATCGGCTTGTCACGGAATCACCCTATGCAAAGAGATGTCTCCTAAGACCGATTTGGAAAGGGATCGCATGTCAGTTATACCCTACGCTTCTGCGGTAGGCTCTATAATGTATGCGATGTTGTACACCAGACCAGATGTAGCTTACGTACTGAGCGTGGTAAGCAGGCATCAGTCAGACCCAAGGGAGAAGCACTGGATAGCAGTAAAGAACATTCTCAAGTACCTGAGAAGGACTAAGGATATGTTCTTGGTTTTCGGCGGAAAAGACCTCCAGATCGAGGCTTTTGCCGACTCCAACTTCCAGAGTGACAAGGATGACTCCAAGTCCATGTCAGGTTATGTCTTACCCTCAATGGAGGGGCGGTGTGCTGGAAGAGTTCCAAGCAGGACACCGTTGCTGACTCGACGATGGAAGCGGAGTATATCGCTGCTTGCGATGCCGTAAAAGAAGCAGTCTGGATGAAGAAGTTCCTAATAGAACTTCAGGTGGTTCCTACCATTGCTGATCTAATACCGCTGTATTGTGACAACAATGGAGCTATAGCATTAGCAAAGGAACACAGGTCCCATCATTAGTCCAGACACATCTTGAGGCGGTATCACCTGATCAGGGAGATTATAGATCGCCGGGAGATCGAGGTCCGGAGAGTTCCTACAGAGGAGAACACTGCAGATCCATTCACAAATGCCATACCTCAGACGCAGTTTGAGAGACTATTAGAGATGATAGGTCTTCGATACGCCAGTACATGGCCCTAGTGCAAGTGGGAGATTGTTAGTGTATATGCCCTTTGGGCCATTATTGTATCATACTAGCTTGTATATTACTTAATGGAAGCTTGGGATATTCACAGTTATATTAACAGTCTTGATAAACATAGTAGTACGCTACTTGGTTTATATCTATCTTAATATGTGTATATGTTAGCATATCGAGAATACATATTGATAGAGCCCTTAGGATCTTGCTTGACTACTAGCGTTGTGATGGCAATCACACTAGTAGGGGTTGGGTAGTCTATAACCACATCCTTTTTCAGGTCCCTAGTCGTAGGATTATCGAGACAGGGCATCGATACTCCGGAGTAGACTGGTGTGTACGCTTCTCATCCCAGTTGGGGAAATGGTCTGTCCCACAGCCATTAGTACGTTGTACTGGAGATAGTATACAGGTGCTCGTTGAGTTACGGATACACCGAACAGGACTCGCAAGGAACTGTTGGTTGGTATTATACCCTTCGTCAGTTAACAGTTCCCAGGTGACATGAGTACAGCATAGTCCGCAGACTTGATACTGCTGCTTCGTCTCGAGTGTGTTCCTACTGTTCTTAGATTGCTACCCTACCACGGCTCAAAGGAGTCGTGCAAACAGGTAGCAGTTGGGTGCTTTCCCGAAGCACTTGGAGGTAGTGGCGGTTAGATAGGATTCGTCTCTCCCGGTATTGGGAGTTGATATCGCGCTGCGTTTGGAGGGCCATTACACAAAGTCCCTGGCCAGGGCAAACGAGATTTACTGGTAGGATTTCCAGTAGCTTCTCAAGGTGTAATGGGCTTCGCTCCGACACGACTTATACCGCTTATAGGGGACTGACGCTTGCCGCCCCCTAGGTCCGACATGCGATAGTCTTAGACGAACAGATTGGACTGTACGGAGATTATCACATCAGGCTCAGTAGGAGTTCGGATGGGTTTCCTTATCGGCCTTCTTATCGACATCTACCTGGGGTCCATTACGTACAGCTAGTACCACTTGCGGCCTGTGGTTAAACCCGCTGCCAGCAAAAGTGTCGAGTCTTTAGAGTCCCATACAGAGAGTTTCCCTGCTTCGGGAGAAACGATATAGAGGTCGTATGGTTTTACGACAGGGTTTGGACACATACGTGTTTTTACGCACGTACGATGTTCGGACAGTTTATACTAGCAGACTTTGGTTTAAGCCAAATTCTAGTATTGGATTATTGGATTTATATAGTCTCAGTATTTCCGTGTTTTCACGGATGGGAGGGGCATTCTCGTAATTAGTCAAGAAGCTTCTAGAAGATTGATGAGTTGGAGGCTTAGGTGGAATTTGCATTAAATGGTTTAATGACTCATGGTGTGATTCATCCAAAGGAGTTAATGATGCATTTATTGCTTAATGACTCATGAGATGAATCACACAAAGTGATTAATGAAGCATGGTTGATATTATTATTTGTTATTCATTTAATAATTATTATGCTTCATATATTCACAAATGAGATATTATTTCATATCATTCTCACTCTCACATTCTCTCTCCTCAAGCTCTATCTCTTCAAAGAACTAACCCTAACCTCTTATGTGTTGAGATCCAAGGGTTAGCAAGACTAATAGATCCCTAATCCTATTCTATATCCTCTAGGTTACTTTGATTAGCACTCATAGCAACCTTGTTACCTCAAGTGAGAGGTTAAGCTTGGAGAAGTAGCTCTCGGGTGGTCTTCTATCACAACGAGGAGGCCGACGAGGAGGTCGTCAACGAGAACAAGAAGGACTTGATTCATTAGTTAAAATCATCTATCATAGTAGCTAATCACTTCTATGTTGTTGTTAGTTAGGGTTTAGCAAAGATCTGTAAAGTTAGTCGATGTTAGTTTAAACAAAATGATTGTTTTACCTATTCCGCCGCCCCGCATCATGTGGGGTGTCTAACGTCGACTTACAAAGGGCTTGAGCGGGTGGGTCTAAGTTAATCCAGGATAATGACGGGTTGAACTTGACTTACGACTTATGATATGTTGACTTCTATCAAGGTTATAAGCCGCTTGGGATAAAAACCACATCGGGAGTTTCAAATAGACAGGAAACTTGCCAGGCATGTGCATACCTTCTGGAGTGTGTTGGCTTGAGTGGCTTCCATCAAGTTATCATGCGATGATAGTTGGATCCCGGTTTCCACTGATGAGTAGGTGTTACTCCTTGGGTGATTTTAGATGATCTCGACTAATTCTCCTTTTAGGATTTGAAAGAGAATTCGAGGAAACTGTGGGAGTCATCCTGATTAGATAAAGTGGTTAACCAATCGAATTTAGGTTAGAGTGCACGCTGAGTGTTTCTTTTCTCTCTCTCTCTCTTTAGCAGCGACCATGGACTGACCCTAAACTAAAACTCATGAACCATTTTAACCGAACCCTCTTAAAACACTTTGGCTTATGGATTGTCATGAAGTCGCATATTTCATTGCCACTCCTGTATCCCCTTTGCATTTCTCCAGAACACTCTATATCACTACGAAGATTCATATTTCTTGGATATTCCATTATATGTTACATACGAACTCGAAGAAATTTGTTCCAGTTCGAAGATGGATTCTGGTTCTGGAGAAATTGAATAGGATTATTCGGTTGTCTTTTATCTTTACCTTCTCTCAAGTTGCAAGAGCTCCTGGTATTAGGAGAGTACACCTATTATGCTTATTAGATAGTCTTCTTCCAAACCATAGGCAGGTGCCAAAAGATAGGGAAGGAAGAAAACAAATTAGCTGAAGTAAGGTGTACAGAAGATAATAAGTAAAGACATATAAAGGGATTAGAATAAGGGCAAAGGAAATTGTGACTAATATCATTCACGATGAAGCCGCGTATACCCCTGCAACTCCTACTTCCCCTTTGCATTTCTCCAGAACACTTCGTATCACTACGGGGATCCATATTGCTTGGATATGCCATCGTATAGTTACATACGAACTCGAAGGAACTTGTTTCAGTTCGAGGATGGTTTCTGGTTCGGGGGAAATTGAATATGATTATTCTGTTGCGAGGGCTCCTTGTATTAGGAGAGTACACCTATTACGCTTATTAGCTAGTCTTCTTCCAAACCTTTGGCTGGTGCCGAAGGGTAGGGAAGGAAGAAAATCAATTAGCCTAAGTGTGGTGTATAGAAGATAATAAGTAAATTCATATAAAGGGATTGGAGTGAGGGAATGAATGTATACGGTTACTGTCAAGAATCTGAATGGTGGAAGTGGCCTTACTAGGAATATCCGGCTACCCCTTCGAAACATTTTCATGTTTCAATTTTACTATGCGTTGTTAATTGAAAACTATTTTCCCAATTAGATTCTGACTCTTGGGTATGTATTTTCCAGACTTGATTCTCACATCTGTATGGCGTTACAGATGCTGAGTGGGAGTAAGATATCTATAATTGGGTGATTAGATCCTCTATATATCGGAATTCTTTGTAATTGGTGATATTTGAGAAAATCTCCTGGATTTTGCCTAACGGCAAATATTTGGTTTTGAATATCAGTTGTTATGCACCAATTTCAAACGGATATAAGGTTACGTTAGTGTCCCAGTCAACTACCGTGACCAAATGCAGAACCAAAAATTTTCTAACGATTAGAATATGGCACTAGAATAACTTTTAACTCGGATCTTACAATAAACGTAACTAGCAAAACTAAAGTAGTACTATCTACTATGGAATGAATTCTCACCAAGCGACCCAAGTCCTTCGGTCTTCTTTCCTCGTCAAGTGCTCCAAGTGGTTGTTAGTAATATGTATGCCCTAGAGGCCATTATTGTACATGTAATGTATAATATAGTGGATGCTTGGACATACATAGGGAGGACTTTCTTGCTCGACATGTAAGTATGCTATCTGGTTACTCTTTATCTTAATATGTACACTGATTGTCTCTGTGTTACATGTTGGTAAATCCCTTAGGATGTGTACTTGACTACCTAGATTATGATGTGGATCATACTAGTGAGACAAAGGTAGTTGGTAAGTACATCCTTTAATGTCCCTAGTCATGGGTGTATCGAGATGGGGCATCGATATACCAAAGTAGACTAGCGTATACCTTCTCGACCCATGTAGTTGGGCGATGGATGATCCCATATTCATTGGTGTTTGACATCAGAGATGATATACGGGTGCTCAGTGGAGACTGGGTACACTGTATGGACTCGCCGAGAACTCCTAGATGGTATTATACCTCACGTCAGATAGCAGTTCTTTAGTGACACTGGTACAGGTTACTCTGTCGACCCGAGATTGTCATAGAGTCTTTTGTGATTCCCACTGTGCTTTGATTTCCACCTTAGTACGTTCAAGAGAACGTGCAAAATGGTGGTTTTTGGGTACAGTCCCGAGTCACATGGAGGCAATGTGCGAGAGGAGGGGATTTCGTCTCTCCCGGTATTGGGGATTGATGTTGCACTGTGCTTGATTGGCCATAACAGGAAGTCCCTGGCCCGGGCTGTTTATGAGATTTACTGGTAAGTGTTATCAGTAGTTTCTCGACCCGTTATGAGCCTCACATCGACATGACTTATAAAGCTATTTGGGTCTGACGTTTAGGACCCCCAGGCGAGATATGCGACAGATCTGACAAAGAGACCGGACTGTACGGTAGTGTTACTGATTGAATTTGCAGGAGTATGAGCAGGCTTGCTTGTTGATCTTCTGATCACTCAATACCTGGGTGGCCGTTACGGTTAGTAGACCGCTTGCGGCTTATGGGTGTTTGATATGATCATCACCTACTACCGGCGTATTGACGAGTCTTCAGAGTCCAACACAGAGCTTTCCCGGTTCATACGAAATGAAGTAGGAGCACATATGTAACATGTGCGGGACCGAGATTAATGCACGTATGTGATACCGCATTCTATTATCACGATATGTGATATCGTTCGGTTATATGTGATATAGCCGGGTTATCGGATCAAGTGTTGATTCGATGGATTGTTACATTTGATATTAGTCGGTAGTATGAGATATAGCAGCATTACTAAATCAAGTGTTGATTTAATAATTTAATGTATAATTATATATATGTGATATATTAATTTACATTAACTAATATTATCTCACTTAAACATTTCTTTCTCTCTCTTATGTACACATAGAATATATGTGATATATATTATTCTACAACATTGGTGTCATGCTAGATGCCGCATGCTACATGGGTGTATGAGAATCACACCATACTAATAATAATATAAGGGTTTATATTTATTAAAGTAAATCAAAATTAGTGTTAATTAGTCATGTGCTTGGAAGCGTGGAGAAGCTTGTAGCATCATTGACTAAGTCCACTCCTTTTGTTTTACTTGTAGATATTTATTAACCTAACCATTATTGTTAGCCATAGTTTAATCTCTATATGGGTTAGTGTATACCACTAACTCATCCATGGTTGTTATTCTCACCTCATGAGTTCATTTCTCATTCTTCACATGAGCTTCTTCTTCTTCATGAGAAATAGCTTACTAGCTTTTCTCAAGGTGAGAAAATATTGTGAGAAAAATAAAACTAAAGTGAGCCATTTTCCTACTTCATCATCCTCTACTACTTTCCATAGTATAAGGTGTTTGCTTCACTAATTTCACAATTAGTGAAGAGCTAGCATGACCTTGAGTCTCCTTAACGTAGATCATTTTCGGCCTCGAAGACTTCGAGTAAGCTTGTTCATTTCTCCGGGAGAACCCTTTCTAGAGTTAGGGTGTTCATGACTTGCAGCAAATGGACTACTACATGGAGCATTAGAAGTGAAGGAACGGTCTACAAAGGTTTTATTCCTCCTTCACTTAGTTGTAAAGGTGTTTATATATTGTTTCATCGCATTTTCTAGTAACGATTGTAAGGTTACGGTTAGCTAGAACGGCAAATTTTTGAAATTGGCATGGACGATGCCTCTCGAAACCTTGCTGCCGTATTAGGGGCACTTCCGGGTTGAGGAAGATGTCACTGTTGATGTATATTATTTACTTTTATGCATTAGGATAGACCCAAGGAGGAGAGCACAAGTAACCGGGTTCTAGGTTCCAGTGGGAGACCATCTCAAGGAGTTGAGACCGGGTCACCTAACTCTAGAATTGGTAGGGTTGCTTTCCATTCTCGTAGTAGTCTAGGGATGTAGGGTAGGCTATTCATCATGACCGTGGAATCCGTGCTTTATACAGGCTTAATATAAAACCCGGAAATCCTAGTATATCCATTAGTTCATAAGTTGATTTCTGTTACGATATTTTATGATGTGATCACTTGATATGATGAGATAGATACTGTATATAATATATATGATATATTTTATAGACGTTGCTTATGTTTTACATTCGCGCTAGCCCTGCCCCGCTCTGGCATTAGTTACCTAACTTAACGGTGCATGACGGGACATTGAGGCGAATGCGGATGGCATAAGCGTACGATGTATTTATTTTTGATGCTTAGGTAACTTGAATGATGGGAATTCATTAATGATATTAATGAAAGAAAATAAACCCAATGATGTTGTGGAATCGAATTTTCAAAAACAGCTCTAGTTTTTGCTTTCCATAGCGGTATTCCTTGTAGAATATCCAGCACCTTATTCGATAAGGAAAGAGCCGAGATCCCTTCACCAGGAGTGACCTCTTTAGCATTAACTGGCTGATGCTACAACCCTCGGTTTTGTCTTTTGACTGCTTTTCTAGTTCTTGCTTTGCATAGTGGTATTGTGAATACCCTGCACCTCATTCGACGAGGAAAGAGCCGAGATCCCTTCACCGAGAGTGACCTTTTTAGCGAAGCTAACAAAAGCCTAAAAAACACTCCATTTGAAATCATTTGATTGTACAACAATATCAATTTCATTAAGCAAAAGGTTTTCTTAAAAACCTGTCATATCCCTACGCCATTTCAGATAAGTAGTATTTAGTATTCGTGATGCGTTTGTTGATCTTGTCAAGGCGTAGTGTGCGGTAGCTATTTAGTGCTTATCAGCTAGCATATGATGCGATTGGATTAGGTTAGTCGTACAACCTTGTTGACCCTGTCAATGGGCGAGCGGGTAGATTAATTCAATCAAGAAATGATGAGTTGAACTTGACTTGCGGTCTATGGTTTATTGACCTTGTCATGGTCATAGATCACTTGGGACAAAATTATCGGGAATTTCAAGTGTTCAAATTTGCAATGAGATTACACACATTCGATGAGATAGTTGGATCCCGATACCCACTACGAGTAAGAGTTACTCCTGGGAGAGTTATGCACTTTACAATTAGCCGATCAAGTAGGTTTCTAAAAAAGTGTTCAACGGGGTTACGCCCCTACGAAAAAGAGGTTCATTTTAATTAGGTCCATGCGAAAGCACGGGGAACCTACTTCAAAGTACCGGCACTGGTCTGGCTGAAATATTGGCAAACTTATAGGGTGTAATTAATCCCGGCTAGTCTTTCCTTTTAGGGTTTGAAGGAAGACTTGATAAAAACAGTAGGAGTCATCCTGATTAGATAAAATTATAACCAATATAATCTTGTAAGAGTATACGTTAAGTGTTTTCTTCTCTCTCTCTCTCTAGGTAAGGACCATTTCACGCCATAATCAAGATAATAATATGGATGTATTGACCAAACCCGCTTATTATACTGAGCTGGGGAACGTTGGTCCCGCTCAAAATTATAATTATTATAAGACAGAGCAGGAAATAGGGGAATACCAGGATTCCCATGCCGCCAAAATGAAGAAAGTGCATGCTGATGCAACTTCTTCGGGTATGTTCATTACCAAGAACTGTTTCTCAGTATCCTCTACGTCCTGGGTATGAGATACCGGATCAGGATCCCATATATGTAATCTGTTACATGGGCTACAGAGTGGTAGAGAACTGGGAATGGGTGATTACGTTTTAAGAGTTGGAAACGGTACAATTGTTGCAGCCAAAGTGTTGGCAGTTATCACCCTGTATTACATAATACACTAATTCTGAACGAATGTTATTAGATACCGAACCTGATATGTAACAGTATATCAATCTCTTTATATACTAAAGAAGGATATAATTTTGTATTGTTGGATAATATTTTAAAAATTTCCTATATCAAGAGTTGATCAGTTCAGGCACGTTATCTAAAAGTATATACGTTCTAAATCAAACTACAGTTCTCAACGTACAGAACACACACAAGAGGAAGAGTTCAGAAATGAACGAATCATTCTTAAGGCATTGTAGACTAGGTCATATCAATGCGACCCGACTAGCTAAGTTACATTAAGATGCATATTTAAATCGGTTTGAATTTACATCTTGTGAAATTTTCCAATCATGTCACAAAGATAAGATGACCATAGCTCCGTTTATTTGAAACAGAGAAAGAGTTAGTGAACTTTTGGGATTGATACATGATGATGTATGTAGGCCCCCTGTCTACATATTCCAGAACTGGTTCTTTGTACTTCATTACATTCACTGATGATCTCTCAAGATTCGGACATATGTTTCTGTTGAAACACAAGTCTGAAGCTTTTGAGAAATTCATAGAATATAAGACAGAAGTAGAGAACAAAGACGGGTATAAGTATTATGTCCTTTGTTGTGATCAGGGAGGAGAATACTAGAGCATAGAGATCCTGGACTATTCAATAGGAAAATGAGATTCTCTCTCAGCATTACTCCTCCGTATACACAACAGCACATCGGTATATCGGGGCAGAGCGATCGCACCCTATTTGATATGGTGCGCTCTATGATGAGTACTACTGAGTTGCCTATTTCCTTTTGGGGGTTAAGCACTTGTGAAGCCGCATACCTATTAAATAGGATTCCAACCAAATCAAGTGCCTACCACTCCATATGCGATATGGTATGGGAAGAGCCCATGTCTTAAGTAAGTTAAGATTTGGGGTTGTCCGGCCTTTATCTAAAAGCAAAATCCGGAGAAGCTCGAGGCAAGGTCAGTTATGTGGAAGTTTGTTGGATATCCCAAGCATTCGTAAGGGAATATCTTCTACCGCACCGAGGAACAAAAGATGTTTTGTTTCTTGACATGCCACCTTTTTAGATAAGGAATTTCTTATGAAGAAATTTGTGGTCATGAGGTAGAACTGGAAAGAGTTCCGGCTATACAAACTACAGCTGATGATTTGGTAGAACCGGAGGATTCAATAGTTCCGAACGAACCTCATCCTCTCCGCCGATCTCGTAGGGTTCCTTATCCGCCTTAGAGATACTTCGGTTTTCTCAGTGACGGTGGGAGCGAGGATTGCATCATGAGATGATGACCCAACTAAGTTTCAAGCAGGCCATCAAGAGGAGGGACTCTGTAAGAATGGCTGCATGCTATGCGATCTGAGATGGAGTCAATATAATCCAACAAAGTATGGACTTTGGTTGCTTTATCTGAAGGGTTAAATCTCATCAGGAGCAAGTATATCTAGAGAAGATTTACTTGGTGTAGATGGAAAAGTTGACACTTTCAAAGCTAGACTTGTTGAAAAAGGTTTTTTTCATCGACCAGGTATGGATTATGATGAAACCCTTTCTCCAGTGGCTATGCTTAAGTCCATCCGGATCCTACTTGCCATTGATACATACCATGACTACGATATCTGGCGGTTGGGTGTCATGACTGCTTTTCTAAATAGTGATTTAGAAGATAGCGTCTATAAGTAGATAGTCAGATGGATTCGTAGACAGTGGGAGCAGCGGAAACGTGTGCAAGTTGCTTTACGGGTTAAAACAGCCATCGCGGAGTTGGAACATCTGTTTTGATATGGTAGTCAAAGAGTTTGATTTCATCAAAATGGTAAATGAACCTTGTATATACAAAAAGGTAGTAGAGAGTATGGTGGTATTCCTCGTGTTGTACATGGATGGCATACTCTTGATAGGAAACGAGTTTCATATGCTACACACGATCAATCTCCTCTTATCACAAGGATTCTCCATATAGGATCAAGGTGATACCTCCTAAATCCTGGGTTTTGGATCTATGAGATAGATCTAAGTGGATGTTAGGATTCTCACTAGGTGTAGTGAGATGGTATCAATCGATCCTGGGGAGAATCACTGGATGGCTTCCAGGGTGGTAAGGTCAACTAAATGTCAGTCACAGACATTGTCTTTTCCCTCAGTGGAGGAACGGTATGTTGGAAGAGTTCCAAGCTAGATACCGTGGCAAACTAGACGATAAAGGCTGGATACATCGCTACCAAAGATTCTACTAAAGAGGCAGTAGAGGCAGTCTGGGTGTATATTTGTTCATGAGATGAACATCGTTCCTACCATTGTATGACAATGGAGTTGTGTCTTATGCCAGGGAACCCCCGTCCCATCAGTGACTCAGACATATTCTAAGGCAGTATCACCTGGTCATGGAGATAGTTGATTTTTAGGGAGATCGAGGTCAGGAGAATAGACTCAGAGGACAACACGGCGGATCCACTCACGAAGGCCTTTTCCCAAGAGAGACTTTTTTGGGATGGTTGAGTATGGGATACTAAAACCACTGGAATAGATGGCCCTAGTACATGTGGGGGCTCGTTAGTTATATGTATGCTCTAGAGGCCATTATTGTACATGTGATGTATATTATAGTGGATTCTTGGACATACATAGGGAGGACTTTCTTGCTCGACATGATAGTATGCTATCTGGTTACCCTTTATCTTAACATGTGCACTGATTGTCTCTCTGTTACATGCTGGTAAAGCCCTTAGAATTGTAGAGTTGTATAGCATGACAACAAGGTTTAGCAAGGAATCATCCATGCCATTTTTATAAAATTTTAGGGTGCTATGAAACCCTAGCCAAGATCTTAACTAGAGAATTAGGGTTAACTTTGCATGTAAACAACTTGACATCTATGTGATAGGGATTACAACCTTTGTAGTCCGTTCCTTCGCTTCATATGCACCGAGTAGTGGTCCCTTCGCTGCGATCCATGAACTCCCAAACTCTTGAGAGGCTCCACAAGATGTACGATTCATCCTTGCTTGAATTCTTCAAAGTCTGTGATGATCAACTTCGAGGAAACACGGACTCAACCTATCTCTTCACTAAGTAGGAACTAGTGAGACTAACACACTAATCTATATGGCTAGTATAGAAGAGGATGATGAAGTAGGAATTTAGCTCTCTTTAGTTTTCTTTTTCTCAATTTATTTCATCACAAATGAAAAGGCTAGCAAGCTTTTGAGGAAGAAAAAGATGAAGTGATGAGAATAATTGTTGTGTGGTTAGAAATGCAACCTTGGGTCAAGTATATCATCCTTAACCCATGTAGAGACTTAACCATTAGCTATGGTTAAAGAGGAGGTGGATAAATATCCTAAGCTAGACAAAAAGAGTGGACAAAATCAATGTAGTCTACAAGCTTCCATCAAAATATCAACCTTGACAATTATCCACAATTTTTGAATAACTTAATGATAAATATAAACCCTAACATTAACCCTAGCATGGTTTAACTCTCATAAACCCAAATTGCATTTATATCCAAGCATGTTACAATTATACATGTCACATATATAAATTTAGTAACGAAAGAAAAGAATACATTTAACATATATCACATATATATCAATGTATCCAAAATGAGAAAAATAATTACTTAAGTGAGCTTATATTAGTTAATGTAATATAATATACCACATATATAATTATACATTAAATTATCTGATCAATACTTGATCCGATAATCCGGCTATTGTAGGGTTCCTAGGCACACTCATGAGGTTCCACAAGGCATCAACCATGCCAAAATCAAAATTTTTCATGTGCCGAGAAACCCTAATGCAAGATCTTTACTAGAGGTAAGGCGAAAACAAACAAGTTAACTACTTTAACTACAAGTGAAAGAGACTACAACCTTTGTAGATCCGGTCCTCCACTTCCAAAGCTCCGTGACGACGTCCCTTCGCTGCGATCATCGGGATCCTGGACTCTAGCGATGGTTTCGTCGGAGAAATAAGCGGGCTAGGTCGTTGACTTCGATGCCGAAGATGATCTACGTCGAGGCGACTCAAACTCAAGCTCCATCTTCACTAGGTCATGAACTTTGTGAAGATAACACACTCTACTACATGGCAAGTGGTAGAGGATGAAGAAATAGGAAGTGGGTTCACTTTAGAATTGGATTTCTCACTCTTAATCTCATGACACCATTAGAGCTAGCAAGCTTTCTTCTTCTTGAAGAAGAAGAAGAAGAAGAAAGAATAATAGGATAATTCAATCCAAAATGAAACTTATCCTTTTAATTATTGCACCATGGTTGAGTTAAGTCCTCATGCTTAACTTGTGTAGAGAATTAACTAAAGTATTGGGTTAAGGGTTGGGTTAACTAGCATCCTAAGGAAATGACAAAAGAAATTGACTATCTCAAACTTTCTTCAAGCTTCATGAAGCTTGATAATTTTGACCAAAGTCTTATCTCTTTTGTTATTTGTTAGGAAATTAGTAAACCCCAATTTAAACTCAATTTGGTTTAAGTCTCATACACATATCTTGTATGTAACATCAAACATGATACAAACATGTACACTTACATATATCACATATAAACAATGTGCACAATCAAGTGAGAAAATCAATCTTAAGTGAAACAATACTAGTTAATGTAAAGCAATATATCAAATATATAATTATACATTAAATCATTAAATCAACCCTTGATTTAATGATCCGGTCATACTGCATATAACCGACTTATATCTAGTGTATCAATGTATCGAATCAACACTTAATTCGGTAACCCGGCTATATCACATATAACCGTCTGATGATACAAATCGCGAGAATAGAATACAGTATCACATACTGTTATTATTCTCGGTCCCGCACATATCTCATATGCGCTCCTATTTCATTTCGCATGAGCCAGGAAACCTCTGTGTAGGACTTTAAAGACTCGTCAATACGCCGGCAGCAGGTGATGATCATATCAAACACCCACAAGCCGCAAGCGGTCTGCTAAACGTAACGGCCACCCGAGTATTGAGAGATCAGAAGATCAACGAGCAAGCCCGCTCACACTCCTGTGAATCCAACCAGTAACACTTACCGCACAATCCGGTCTGTTGGTTTTATATGTCCCATATCTCGCCTAGGGGTGGTAAACGTCAGACCCCAGTAGCTCGATAAGTCATGCCGATGTAAGGTCCATAACAAGCATGTAACTACTGATAACACTTACCAATAAATCAGTGCAACCTTAGCCAGGGATTTCCAGTTATGGCCAGTCGAGCATAGCACAACATCAACCCCCAATACCGGGAGAGACGAATCCCCTCCCATCGCTCATTGCCTCCATGTGAATCGGGACTGTACCAAAAAACCACCTGTTTGCATGACTCAGTAGAGTCGTGGTAGGGTGGAAATCAAAGCACAGTGGGAGACACACAAGACTCTATGACGATCTCGGGTCAACAGATTAAGCTTTTCCAGTGTCACCAGAGAACTGCCATTTGACGTGAGGTATAATACCATCTGGGAGTTCTCGGCGAGTCCGTTCAGTTTACCCAGTCTCCAATGAGCACTCGCATACTGTCTCTGATGTCAAACACCAATGGATATGGGATCATTCATCGCCCATCACATGGGTCGAGAAGATATACGCTAGTCTACTCTGGAATATCGATGCCCCGTCTCGATATTCCAACGACTAGGAAATTGAAGGATGTACTCATTGACTACCCAGGCCCCACTAGTATGATCTGCATCATAGTCCTGGAAGTCGAGCACACATCCTAAGGGCTTTATCAACATGTAATAGAGAGACTACAAGTATACATGTTAAGGTAAAGAGCAACCAGATACCATACTATCATGTCGAGCAAGAAAGTCCTACCTATATATGTCCCAGCATCCACTACAATATACATCTTATGTACAGTAATGGCCTCTAGGGCATACATATAACTAACAATCTCCCACTTGCACTAGGGCCATCTGTAGCAGTGGTTGTAGTATCACATACTCAACCATCCCATATAAGTCTCTCTCTGGGAAAAGGCCTTTGTGAGTGGATCCGCCGTGTTGTCCTCTGAGTCTACTCTCCTAACCTCGATCACCCTGAAGATCAACTATCTCCTTGATCAGGTGATGCTGCCTCAGAATATGTCTGGGCCACTGATGGGACCATGGTTCCTCGGCCAAAGCCACACTTCCATTGTCATACGATGGTAGGAACCTAGTTCATCTCATAAACTAATATACACCCAAATTGCCTCTTTGGTAGTATCTTTGATAGCGATGTCACCAGCCTTTATCGTCTAGTCTGCCACGGTATCTAGCTTGGAACACTTCCAACATACCGTCCCTGCACTGAGGGTAAAGACAATGCTTGCGACTGACATTCAGTCGTCCTTATCACCCTGGAACCATTCCAGTGATTCTCCCCAGGATCAACTGATACCATCTCACTACAACTAGTGAGAATCCTAACATCCATTTAGATCTATCTCATAGATCCAAAACCCAGGATTTAGGAGGTATCACTTTGATCATATATGGAGAATCCATGTGATAAGAGGAGATTTACCGTGCGTAGCATAGGAAGCTCTTTTCCTATCAAGAGTATGTTGTCCACGTACAATACGAGGATGACCACCTTACTCTCTACTACCTTTTTTTATATACAAGGTTCATCTACCATTTTGATGAAGTCAAACTCTTTGACTATCGCATCAAAACAGACGTTCCAACTCCGCGATGCCTGCTTTAATCTGTAAAGCAACTTGCACTCGTTTCCGCTGCTCCCACTGTTTACGAAGCCCTCTGGCTGTGTACTTATAGACGTTCTCTTCTAAATCAATATTTAGAAAAGCAGTCACGACACACAACCACCAGATATCGTAATCATGGTATGTTGCCGTGGCAAGTAGGAACCGGATGGACTTAAGCATAGCCACTGGAAAAGGTTTCATCATTTTCCACGCCTGGTCGATGACGAAAAACCTTTAACAAGTCTAGCTTTGAAAGTCTCAACTTTTCCATCTACACCAAGTAATCTTCTCAAGATATACTTGCTCCTGATGGGGATTTAACCCTTCAGATATAGCATCTAAAGTCCATACTTTGTTGGTGTACATGGATTCCATCTCGGATCGCTAAGCATCCAGCCATTCTTACAGAGTCCCTAGTCTTGATGGCCTACACGAAACTAGTTGGGCCATCATCTCGTGATGCAATCCTCGCTCCCACTGTCATCGAGAAACTGAAGTGTCTCTCAGGCGGATGAGGAACCCTACTAGATCGGCGGAGAGGCTGAGGTTCGTCGGGGACTATTGAATCCTTTGGTTCTGTCAAATCATCAGCTGTAGTTTTGTATAGCTGGAACCTTTCGAGTTCTACAGAACTGACCTTGCCTCGATCTTGTCCGGATTTTGCTTTTGACATAGGCCGGACAATCCCAAATCTTAACTTACTTAAGAGATAGGCTCTTCCCATACCATATTTCGTATGGAGTGGTGGGCAGTGATCTGATTCGAACCTAATTCAATGGGTATGCAGCTTCTTAAGTGCATAACCCCCAAAAGGAAACAGGTAACTCAGTAGTACTCATCATAGAGCGCACCATATCATATAGGGTGTGATTGCTCCACCCCGATACACCATGGTGCTGTGGTGTATACAGAGGAGTAACACTGAGAGGGAATCTCATTCACCTTTAGAATAGTCCAAGAATTCCATGCACAAGTATTCTCCTCCCTGATCTCATCATAGGACATAATACTTATACCTGTATTGGTTCTCTACTTCTGACTTATATTCTGAGAATTTCTCAAAAGCTTCAGAAATGTGTTTCAACAGGAACATGTGTCCGAATCTTGAGAGATCACAGAGAATGTAAGGAAGTACAAAGAACCAGTCCTGGCATATGTAGATTGGGGACCATCATACATCACTATGTATCAATCCCAAGAGTTCACTAACTCTTTCTCTGTTTCGAGTAAACAGAGCTATGGTCATCTTCACTTTGTGACATGACTGGCAAGTTTCATAAGATGTAAATTCAAACTGATTTAAATATGCATCTAAATATAACTTTAGCTAGTCGGGTCACATTGATTTGACCTAGTCTACAATACCTCAAGAAGGAATCGTTCAATTCTGAACTCTTCCTCTTGTGTGTGTTCTGTTCGTTAAGAACTGTGGTCTGATTTAGAATGTATATGCTTTTAGATAATGTGCCTGAACCGACCAACTCTTGATATAGGATATTTGCAAAACATTATTCAACAATATAAAATTATATCCTTCTTTAGTAAATAAAGAGACTGATATGATGTTGTATATCAGGTTCGGTATCTAATAACATTCATTCAGAATCGGTGTATTTTGGTAATACAGGGTGATAGTAACCAACAGACCTGTTTACAACACTTGCACCGTTTTTTGTCTCATAAAACTTATCATCCATTCTCAGTTCTCTACATTTCTGTAGCCCTATGTAACATATTACATATCTGGGATCCTGATCCGGTATCAAATACCCAGGACGCAGAGGATACTGAGAAACAGTTCTTTGTAATGAACGCACCCGAAGAAGATGCAACATAATGCACTTTCTTCATTTGGGCGGCACGGGAATCCTGGTATTCCCCTAATTCCTGCTCGGTCTTATAACAATTATAAGTTGGAGCGGGACCAACGTTCCCCAGCTCAGTATAACAAGCGGGTTCGGTCAGTACATCCATATTATTATCTTGATTAAGGCGTGATATGGTCGCTACCTGGAGAGAGAGAGAAGAAAACACTCTGCGTGTGCTCTAGCAAGATTAGATTGGTTATATATTTTATCTAATCAGGATGTCTCCCACTGTTTTTATCAAATCTTCCTTCAAACCTAAAAAGGAAAGAGTAGTCAGGATTAATTACACTCTACAAGTTCTCCAATCTTTTAGCCAGGCCAGTGCTGGTACTTTGAGGGAGGTTCCCCGTGCTTTCGCACGGACCTAATTAAAGTAAACCTCGTTTTCCCATGGGCGTAACCCCGTTGACACCTTTCTAGACACCTACTTGATCGGCTAATTGTAAAGTGCAAAACTCTCCCAGGAGTAACAATTACTCGCAGTGGGTATCGGGATCCAACTATCATATAGAAGGTATGCAATCTCATTGCAAATTTCAACGCTTGAAACTCCTGGTAAAGGTTTTTACCCCTAGCACTTATGACCTTAACTATGGTCAACAAATCATAAGCACTAGTCAACTTCTACCCGTCATTTCATGATTAATTAGACCCACCCACATGACCCTTAACTAAGGTCAACAAAGTCACGCGACTTTCCTAACTAATCGCATCATATGCGGTGTAGGAAGACATCACTTAGCTACGGTACACTGTGCCTTGACTATGGTCAACAAACACAGCACGAATACTAAGTACTCTACTTCCTAAAATGACAGAGGGTTGCGGATGGTTTTTAATAAAACCTTTAACGCTTTGAACTTGATCTCGTTGCGGAATCAAATGGTTTTTAAATGGAGTGTTTTTTAGGCTTTTCTAGTTTTGCTAAAGGGGTCACTCCCGGTGAAGGGATCGTCGGCCCTTTCCTCATCGAATAAGGTGCAGGATATATTATATATACCGCTGTGCAAAGCAAAAAACTATAGAAGCAATCAAAAGATAAACCAAGGGTTGTAGCATCTGCCAGTTATTGCTAAAGGGGTCACTCCCGGTGAAGGGATCTCGGCCCTTTCCTTATCGAATAATGTGCAGGATGTTCTACAAGGAACACCGCGATGCAAAGCAAGAACTGTAGCTATCTGTTTTTGAAAATTCTATTCCACAACATCTTTTAGCTTTATTTTCTTTCATTAATCTCATTAATGAATGTCCCATCATTTAAGTCCACCTAAACATCACAGATAAATACAACGTACGCTTATGCAATCCGCATTCGCCTCGATGTCCCGTCTGCACCGTTAGGTTATGTAACTAACGACAGAGCGGGGCAGGGCTAGCGCGGGTGTAAAACTTAAGCAACGTCTATATAATATATCGGATATAGTATATACAGTATCCATCTGAACAAATCACATGATCACATCACAGATGACGCAGAAGAAAATATCATATGAAATATTGGATATACTAGGACGTCTGTGTTTTATTTTGAGCCTGTATAAAACACGGATTCCACGGTCGTGATGAATAGCCAATCCCACACCCTTAGACCCCTACGAGAGCGGCGAGCATCCCTACTAATTTTAGAGTTAGGAGACCCGGACTCGACTCCTCGAGATGGTCTCCCACTGGACCCTAGAACCCGGTTACTTGTGCTCCCCTCCTTGGGTCTATCCTAATACGAAAAAGTAAATAATATACAACACTAGTGAGATCAACCTCAACCCGAAAGTATAGGGTTCCTAAGCACACTCATGAGGTTCCACAAGGCATCAACCATGCCAAATTCAAAAATTTATGTGCCGAGAAACCCTAAGCAAGATCGTTAACTAGAAATTAGGCGAAACTACAAGCTAGTAAACTGCTTTACTAATAAGTGAAATGGATTACAACCTTTGTAGATCCGGTCCTCCACTTCTAAAGCTCCATGATGACGTCCCTCCACTGCGATCATCGGAATCCCGGACTCTATCGATGGTTTCGTCGGAGAAATGATCGGGCTAGGTCATTGACTTCGATGCCGAAGATGATCTACGTCGAGGCGACACAAACTCAAGCTCCATCTTCACTTGGTCATGAACCTTGTGAAGAAAACACCCTATACAACATGGCAAGTGGTAGAGTATGAAGAAATAGGAAGTGGGTTCACTTTGGATTTGGATTTCTCACTTGGATTCATCACTTCGAATTTTCTAGCAATGGTTTCTTCAATTCATCAAGAAAAAGAAGAAGAAAGAAAAGAATAAAAAGAATAATATCAAATGAATAATCAAGTGAAGACTTATCACGTTGCAACCATGGGTGAGTAAACTCTTGTAGAGATTAAACCATACTTTAGGTAAATGGTTAGGTCAAAGGAAAAAACAAAATGGTTACCCTTTTTCAAAGATGCTTGAAGCAACATGAAGCTTCTAGAAAAAAAACAAAGAATGCAACCATTATATTTTACCAAAATAAATAAATAAATAAATAAAACCCTAACCATTAACTAAACATGGTTTAAAACATACACACCCAAATTTGCATGTATCATCAAACATGATACAAACTAGTGCACAAACATATATCATATATACAATGTGCACAATCTAGTGAGAAAAACAAATCTTAAGTGAATGGATACTTGTTAATGTAAAGTAATATATCAAATATATAATTATACATTGAATCATTAAATCAACACTTGATTTAATGATACGGTCATACTGCATACAACCGACTTATATCTAGTGTATCAATGTATCGAATCAACACTTAATTCGGTAACCCGGCTATATCACATATAATCGTCCGATGATACAAATCGCGAGAATAGAATACAATATCACATACTGTTATTATTCTCGGTCCCGCACATATCTCATATGCGCTCCTATTTCGTTTCGCTTGAGCCAGGAAACCTCTGTGTAGGACTCTAAAGACTCGTCAATACGCCGACAGCAGGTGATGATCATATCAAACACCCACAAGCCGCAAGCGGTCTGCTAAACGTAACGGCCACCTGGGTATTGAGCGATCAGAAGATCAACGAGCAAGCCCGCTCAAACTCCTCTGAATCCAACCAGTAACACTTACCGTACAGTCCGGTCTCGTCGTCTGATATGTCGCATATCTCGCCTAGGGGTGGTAAATGTCAGACCGCAGTAGCTCGATAAGTCGTGTCGATATGAGGTCTATAATAGTTCGAGAAACTACTGGAAACACTTACCAGTAAATCTCAGCAACCCTGGCCAGGGATTTCCGGTTATAGCCAATCGAACACAGCGCAACATCAACTCCATATATCGGAAGAGACGAATCCCTTCCTATCGCTCATTGCCTCCATGTGATTCGGGACTGTACCCAAAAACCATTGTTTTGCACGCCCTCATGGACGTGGTATGGTGGAAATCAAAGCACAGTGGGAATCACACAAGACTCTATGACGATTTCGGGTCTACACACTAACCTGTACCAGTGTCACCAGAGAACTGCCATCTGACGTAAGGTATATTACCATCTGAGAGTTCTCGGCGAGTCCGTCCAGTATACCCAGTCTCCACTGAGCACTCGTATATCATCTCTTATGTCAAACACCAATGGATATGGGATCATCCATCGCCCACCTATATGGGTCGAGAAGGTATACGCTAGTCTACTCTGGTATATCGATGCCCCGTCTCGATACACCCACGACTAAGGACCTTGAAGGATGTACTTATGGGCTACCATGTCCCCATTAGTATGATCCGCATCATAGTCTAGGTAGTCAAGTAGACATCCTAATGGCTTTACCAACATGTAACAGAGAGACAATCAGTGTTCATGTTAAGGTAAAGAGTAACCATATAGCATATTATCATATCGAGCAAGAAAGCCATCCCTATATATGTCCAAGCATCCACTACAATATACATCCTATGTATAGTAATGGCCACTAGGGCATACATATAACTAACAATCTCCTACTTGCACTAGGGCCATCTGATAGCAGTGGTTGTAGTATCTCATACTCAACCATCCCATAAAAGTCTCTCTCTGGGAAAAGGCCTTGGTGAGTGGATCCGCCGTGTTGTCCTCTGAGTCTACTCTCCTAACCTTGATCTCCTTGGAGATCAACCATCTCCATGATCAGGTGATACTGCCTGAGAATATGTCTGGATCACTGATGGGACGGACGTTCCTTGGCATAAGCCACAACTCCATTGTCACACAATGGGAGGAACTAAGTTCATCTCATGAACTAATATACACCCAGACAGCGTCTTTGGTAGCATCTTAAGTAGCGATGTATCCTGCCTTTATCGTCTAGTAAGCCATGGTATTTAGCTTGGAACTCTTCCAACATACCATCCCTCCACTGAGGGTAAAGACAATGCCTGTGACTGACATTCAGTCGTCCTTATCATCTTGGAACCCTTCCAGTGATTCTCCCCAAGATCAATTGATACCATCTCACTACAACTAGTGAGAAGCCTACCATCCATTTAGATCTATTTCATAGATCCAAATCCCAGGATTTAGGAGGTATCATTTTGATCCTTTGTAGAGAATCTTTGTGATAAGCGGAGATTGATCGAGCATAGCATAGGAAACTCCTTCCCTATCAAGAGTATGTCATCCACGTACTCTACGAGGATCACCACCATACTCTCAACTATCTTTTTGTATATACAAGGTTCATCTACCATTTTGATGATGTCAAACTCTTTGACCAACACATCAAAACAGACGTTCTAACTCAGCGATGCCTGCTTTATCACATAAAACATCTTGCACATGTTTCCGTTGCTCCCACTATCTTCGAAGCCCTCTGACTGTGTACTTATAGACTCTCTCTTCTAAAAAATCATTAAGAAAAGCAGTCATGGCACCCAACCGCCAGATATCGTAGTCATGGTATGTAGCCGTGGCAAGTAGGATCTTGATGGACTTAAGCATAGCTAATTAGAAAAGGTTTCATCATAATCCATACCTGGTCAATGATGCCAACCTTTAACATGTCTAGCTTTGAAAGTCTCAACTTTTCCATGTACACCAAGTAATCTTCTCAAGATATACTTGCTCCTGATGGGGATTTTGTTAGTTATATGTACACCCTAGAGGCCATTACTGTACATTGGATGTATATTGTAGTGGATGCTGGGACATATATAGGTATGACTTTCTTGCTCGACATGATAGTACGCTATCTGGTTGATCTTTATCTTAACATGTATACTTTTTGTCTCTCTGTTACATGTTGATAAAGCCCTTAGGATGTGTACTCGACTTCCAGGACTATGATGCAGATCGTACTAGTGGGGCATGGGTAGTCCATGAGTACATCCTTCAATGTTCCTAGTCGTAGGAATATCGAGATGGGGCATCGATATTCCAGAGTAGACTAGCGTATATCTTCTCGACCCATGTGATGGGTGATGGATGATCCCATATCCATTGGTGTTTGACATCAGAGATGGTATGCGGGTGCTCAGTGGAGACTGGGTACACTGAACGGACTCGCCGAGAACTCCCAGATGGTATTATACCTCACGTCGGATGGCAGTTCTCTGGTGACACTTGTGCAGCTTAGTCTGTTGACCCGAGATCGTCATAGAGTCTTGTGTGTCTCCCACTGTGCTTTGATTTCCACGCTACCACGGCTCTACCGAGTCGTGCAAACAGGTTGTTTTTGGGTACAATCCCGATTCACATGGAGGCAATGAGCGATAGGAGGGGATTCGTCTCTCCGAGTATTGGGGGTTGATGTTGCGCTATACACGACTGGCCATAACAGGAAATCCCTGGCCAGGGTTGCAGTGATATACTGGTAAGAGTTATCAGTAGTTTCACGATTGTTTTGGACCTCACGTCGGCATGACTTATCAAGCTATTGGGGTCTGACATTTACCACCCCTAGGCGAGATATGAGACATATCAGACGAACAGACCGGACTGTACGGTAAGTGTTACTGGTTGGATTCACAGGAGTGTGAGCGGGCTTGCTCGTCGATCTTTTGATCGCTCAATACCCGGGTGGCCGTTACGTTTAGCAGACCGCTTGCGTCTTGTGGGTGTTTGATATGATCATCACCTGCTGTCGGCGTATTGACGAGTCTTTAGAGTACTACACAGAGGTTTCCTGGCTCAAGCGAAACGAAATAGGAGCGCATATGAGATATGTGCGGGACCGAGAATAATGCGTGTATGTGATACCGTATTCTATTCTCGTAATTTTTATCATCGAACGGTTATATAAGATATAACCAGGTTACCGAATCAAGTGTTGATTCGATACATTGATACACTTGATACTAGTTGGTCATATGCGATATGACCGGATCGTTAAATCAAGTGTTGATTTAATGATTTAATGTATAATTATATATTTGATATATTATTTTGTATTAACTAGTATTGGTTCACTTAAGATGGATTTTCACACTTGAAATGCACAAGTTGTATATGTGATATATTTTTGTGCACTTGTTTGTATCATGCTTGATGATACATGCAAACATGGGTTTGTGTAAGACTTAAACCATGTTTAGTGAATGGTTAGGGTTTCATTTCACTTATTTATTTATCTATCTATTTTGGTTAAAAGAAAAAGGAAAAAAAATGGTTGCTTTCATACAAGAAGCTTCTTGATGCTTCATGCATCTTTGACTAAGTGACCATTTTTGTCTTCATCTCCTAACCCTAACCATTCAACTAAACCCTAGTTAATTCTCTACACTAAACCATGGTTGCAAATATGATAAGTATCATTTTATTTTCTATTTTCAATATACTTATCATATTCTTTTTCTTCTTCTTCTTCTTCTTCAACATGAAGAAAGCTTGCTACCATTAATGGCAACATGAGAAAAAGAGTGAGAAATCCAATTCTAAAGTGAACCCACTTCCTATTTCTTCATCCTCTACCACTTGCCAAGTAGTATAGGGTGTTTTCTTCACAAGTTTCATGACTTGGTGAAGTTGGAGCTTGTTCTTGAGTTGCCTCGACGTAGATCATCTTCGGCATCGAAGTCGACGACCTAGCCCGATCATTTCTCCGACAAAACCGTCGCCAGAGTCCGGATTCCGATAGGTACAGCGGAGGGACATCATCATGGAGCCTAGGAAGTGGAGGACCGGATCTACAAAGGTTGTAGTCACTTTCCTTTAGCAATAAAGTTGTTTACTTGCTTGCATCGCCTTACCTCTAGTTAACGATCCGTATTAGGGTTTGTAGGCACATGAAAAAATTTGAATTGGGCATGTTTGATCTGTTGTGAGACCTCATTAGTGTGCCTAGGACCCCTACAGTAGTATCAGAGACTAGCTAGAGCCTTAGGCGATGCGTAGACGGAGTTAGAAGCCCGATCGAACCGAAACCCTAATGCAAAATTGCTCTCTGTACATTTTTTGAAATCAGGGATTTTTGAGAATTAAAAATATGCAGAAATATCAGCAGGAGTTTCTAAGAATTACTGTGAATCACGTGCGCCTGATTCAGTCAAAGCGCAGCGGAACCGCGGCATTAGCATGGCTAATGCGGCGGTTCCGCGGCCACTTAGTCGCTTCTTCCATTTATTGTTGCACAGTAATTCCTATATTTTGGTGCTGTATTTTCTGGGAATTTTTAAATCTTACTCAAGAGTTGAGTTTTCTGGGTTGTATTGGGAGTTCGTAGATTCGATCGGATTATCAAAATTTGTCTATGTGTTTTTCCGGGTAATTTTAGAATATGTTAAAAGTTCGACCAGATATAAATACCCACTTTTTCCCCTGCCGGGAAATTTCCAATTGTTGGATATTTCCGTAGTTTAATCACGTTCTAAGTAGTGCAAGTAATGCGATGGTCCCTCTAGAAGACAACAAACCTTAACTCGATTATGTGACCGTCTTGAACTACCCTTTGAACCTTAGGGTTTGGGGCAGTACGGCATGCCACATGTGAGTCGTTGGCTTGACCCTTCTACGGCTGGACCGTTGGTACTTAGGCATGAAGTTAATGTTTTTAAACTTATTTCTTGTGTTGAGCTGTTTCGGGAAAACTTGGGTGTTCGATTATTCGATCGGAAAGTTTTAACATTTTCTATTTACCCGGAATGTGATACAACATTTGGAATTCACAAGTAGTTATAAGATAACTGAATGAATGTTATAAACATAGCAGTTTAGTCTCACTTGATCGGTTGCCACGGAATTTTGATGTGATCAAAAGTCCGTCGCAATCACGTAGCGTACGCGGATACTCGCCGGGTAAACTTAATAGACAGCCTCACCCCATAGCCCGACCAAGTGACTGTAGGAGAACCCCATCGCCAAAAGCATCCGTTAGGGTGTTCGCGGCAGCGGTGTTTCGCCTTCGTGCAATTCGTCGACGGCTTCGGGGGTGCAGCCGCCTACTAAAGTTTGCGACGAGCATTAGATCATGATGTCGGGAATCTTGTTGAATTATCCGACTTGACATTGAAAAGAGTTTTTGATAATGAGACTAAAATGCGGGGTTTATAACTGTTAGGCATGCGATTTCTAAGGAATTCATTTGGTTAGGCATGCGATGTCTAAATAGTTTGCGGATTCCAACTATTGTAGTTTTACACTTTCTTTTCTGTGACCGTAAGTGTAATATGTGTTGGGTTAGCCTAGCACCTCATGAAGGGTTTGGAAGCATCACATGTACCAAAGGTGGAGTCTTTAGGGTGCTAAGTTAACAAACATCGGATCGTTCCTAGAAAATTAGGGTTTCTAAAACTTGCATATCATCATATGAAAGAAAAGCTAGGGTTTGGAGAGTACAACCTTTGTATCTCCCTATGCTGGAGTCCTTGGCTACTTAGGGTTTTGAAAAGCTCCGCTTGAACTCCTCTAGGTCACCGATGATCCATCCGGAGTCCGCTTTTTGCAAGCTAGCAACTTCGCAAGATCAAGAATGAAAATCGAAGCTAACACTCTAAACAAGTGGGCTAGACTTGTGTAGAATGATATTGTGGTGGCTTTTCTCACTTCAAAATCCTATCTTGATGAATATTTTGCTCACTTGAAAATTCTAGAGAGCAAGAGCTCAAGGTAGAAGAAGATGATGGATATTTTTCAATAAGAGAAGAATAACTCTTAAGAGAAAAAGAAAAATATAAGAATATATATTTTTTCTTTCTTCATCTCAAACCTTGGTTATCTCTTTATTAATATTTAATTTTACATTAGTTAAACACAAGAGAAAGATTAAACCATGGTCAAAATTTAGGTGCAAATGGTTAGGTCACAAGAAGTGTGTAGAAACTTTTGACCATGATTCAATCTTATCTCATTTCTTTTGTTTTAGCAAAAAATAGAAATAAATATCCATAAAAGAAACCATGGTGTGAGTCTTATATATCCACCATTTTCTATGTATAAACAACCATGATAGATGATGTATGTATGTATGTGTGCATGCACGTCCATATGTGCATGAATCAACAAGGAATGCATACATGCATCCATACATCTAAAGATACAAGAAAAGATTTCTAGTGAGAATCTAATGGTTAAATGATAAATCAACACTTGATTTATCAATCCAGCCATATCACATACGACCCTAACCAAAAGCAAGCCGCCCGATCAATATACGGTATCCTATACACGCATTTTAATCTGGTCCATGCGCATATCGCATACGCGCACCACAACGTTTCGTCTGGACTAGGTAACTCCATTGTGGGACTCTAAGACTCGTCAATACGCCGGCAGTGGGTGATGATCATATCAAGCACCCCGAAGCAGCAAGCGGTCAGCTAAACGTAACGGCCACCCGGGCATTGAGCGATCAGAAGAGAACAAGCGAACCTGCTACAACTCCCGTCGAGCCAACCAGCAACACTTCCCGTACAGTCTGGTCTCCTCGTCTGATATGTCGCATATCAAGTCTAGGGGTGGTAAACGTCAGACCCCAATAACCGATAAGTCATGCCGATGTGAGGCTCATAATGGGTCGAGAAACTACTAGTAACACTTACCAGCAAATCTCTGAATCAGCCCTGGCCAGGGACTCCCCTGTTACGGCCAATCGAGCACAGTGCAACATCAACCCCCAATACCGGGAGAGACGAAACCCCTCCTATCACTCATTGCCTCCATGTGACTCGGGACTGTAACCAAAAACCACCATTTTGCACGCCCTCATGGACGTGGTAAGGTGGAAATCAAAGCACAGTGGGAATCACACAAGACTCTATGACGATCTCGGGTCTACAGACTAACCTGCACAAGTGTCACCTGAGAACTGAAATCTGACGTGAGGTATAATACCATCTGGGAGTTCTCGGCGAGTCCGTCCAGTGTACCCAGTCTCCACTGAGCACCCGTATACCATCTCTGATGTCAAACACCAATGGATATGAGATCATCCATCGCCTATCTCATGGGTCGAGAAGCGTATACGCTAGTCTACACTGGTATATCGATGCCCCGTCTCGATACACCTATGACTAGGGACCGTGAAGGATGTACTTATGGACTACCATGTCCCTACTAGTATGATCCGTATCATAGTCCAGGTAGTCAAGTACACATCCTAAGAGCTTTACCAACATGTAACCATAAGACAGTATAAAGAGACTAGTACACATGTTAAGATAAAGAGCAACCAGATAGCATACTATCATATCGAGCAAGAAAGTCATCTCTATATATGTCCAAGCATCCAATATAATATACATCATCTGTACAATACTGGCCTCTAGGGCTTACGTACAACTAATAATCTCCCACTTGCACTAGGGCCAGCTGCTGTAGTATCGCATACCGAGCATCCCGAAGAGTCTCTCAAACTGTATCTTGGGAATGGCCTTCGTGAGTGGATCCGCTGTGTTGTTCTTCATGTCAACCCTGCTGAACTCGATCTCCCGGTGTTCAACTATCTCCCGAATCAGGTGACAACGCCTCAGAATATGCCTGGATCGCTGATGGGACCTGGGTTCCTTAGCCAAAGCCACCGCTCCATTGTTATCGCAATACAAAGGTATTGGATGCTCAATGGATGGAACCACTACAAGTTCAGTAATGAACTTCTTGATCCAGACAGCCTCTTTGGCAGCATCGTTGGCAGCGATGTATTCAACGTCCATCGTCGAGTCTGCCACGGTTTCCTGCTTGGAACTCTTCTAGCTAACCGCCCCTCCTTAAAGGGTAAAGACAAATCCCGACTGCGACTTAGAGTCGTCCTTATCACTCTGGAAGCTCGAATCGGTAAAGGACTCCACTTGGAGTTCTCCGTTACCATACACCAAGAGCATCTCCTTAGTCCTTCGTAAGTACTTGAGAATGCTCTTCACAGCTGTCCAGTGACTCTCTCCCGGATCAGCTTGATACCTGCTCACTACACTTAGTGAGTATGCTACATCGGGTCTGGTACATAGCATCGCGTACATGATAGAGCCTACAGCCGAAGCATAGGGTATCCCTTGCATGCGAGCTCTCTCCAAATCAGTCTTAGGAGACATCTCTTTGGAGAGAGTGACTCCAGAGATCGTGGGTAAGTTCCCACGCTTGGATTCTTCCATACTAAACCTCTTTAGTATAGTGTCAATGTACCTGGATTGGGACAATCCCAATATCCATTTGGATCTATCTCTATAGATCCTAATTCCCAATATGCAGGAGGTATCACCAAGATCTTTCATCGAGAATCTTTGTGATAAGAAGAGCTTGACCGATTGCAGCATAGGAATATCATTTCCTATCAAGAGTATGTCATCCACGTACAATACGAGGAAGACAACCTTACTCTCTGCCACCTTCTTGTAGATACAAGGTTCATCTACGTTTTTGACGAAATCAAACTCTTTGATAACGACGTCAAAGCAGATGTTCCAACTCCGCGATGCTTGCTTTAATCCATAAATGGATTTAAGCAGCTTGCACACCTTCCCGCTGCTCCCACTATCTACGAAGCCCTCTGGCTGAGTCATGTACACGCACTCTTCTAAATCACCGTTTAGAAAGGCGGTCAAAACATCCATTTGCCAGATTTCGTACTCATGATATGCAGCGATGGCAAGCATGATCTCGATGGATTTAAGCATAGCCACTGGGGAAATGGTTTCGTCATAGTCCACACCTGGTCTTTGACGAAAACCCTTTGCAACAAGTCTAGCTTTGAAAGTCTCCACTTTCCCATCTACACCAAGCTTTTTCTTGAAGATCCACTTTCTCCCAATGGGTTTTACCCCTTCAGGAGCATCTTCCAAAGTCTATACTTTGTTGGTGTACATGGATTCCATCTCGGACCGCATAACATCCAGCCATTTTACTGAGTCCCCACTCATGATGGCCTGCTCGAAGCTAGTTGGATCATCATCCTCCATGATGCAATCCTCGCTCCCACCATCCATGTGAAAACCGTAGTATCTCTCAGGTTGGCGAGGAACCATACTAGATCGGCGGAGAGGCTGAGGTTCGTTGGGAGCTACTGAATCCTCTGGTTCCACTAAATCTTCTGTTGTGGTTTGTTCAGCTGGAACCTCTTCCATTTCTACCACAGAGCCACTAATCTCTTTTGCCAGAAATTACTTTTCTAAAAAGGTGGCATGTTGAGCAACAAATACTCTTTGTTCCTCACTGTGGTAGAAGATATATCCTCGCGAATGCTTGGGATATCCAACAAATTTACACAAAACAGACCTTTCCTCGAGTTTGTCCGGTTTTTGTCTTTTGACATTGGCCGGGCAACCCCATATCTTTATAAAATTAAGGTATGGTCTCTTCCCCTCCCATATCTCATATAGGGTGGTAGGCACAGATTTGGTAGGAACCCTATTCAGTAGGTATGCTGCTGTTTCCAGTGTATATCCCCAGAAGGAAATAGGTAACTCGGCTACACTCATCATAGAGCGCACCATATCTAATAGGGTGCGGTTCCTCCGTTCTGATACACCGTTGTGCTGTGGTGTATATGGAGGAGTCAACTGAGAGAGAATCCCATTCTCTTTTAGGAAGTCCAGGAATTCAATGCTCAAGTATTCACCTCCTCGATCAGATCGTAGGATTTTAATACTTTTTCCGGTTTGGTTCTCGACTTCTTGTTTATATTCTCTAAATTTCTCAAAAGCTTCTGATTTGTGTTTCATCAGGAACACATACCCGAACCTAAAGAGATCGTCAGTGAATGTAATGAAGTATGAAGAACCATCCCTGGCATGTGTAGACATGGGACCGCATACATCACTATGTATCAGTCCCAAGAGTTCAGTAACTCTTTCTCCGTGTCCCGTAAACGGAGTTTTGGTCATCTTACCTTTGAGACATGACTGGAAAGTGTCATAAGATGAAAATTCAAACGGATTCAATATCCATCTTTATGTAACATAGCTAGTCTTGTCTCATTGATGTGACCCAGTGTACAATGCCACAAGAAGGATTCGTTCAGTTCTGAACTCTTCCTCTTGTGTGTGTTTGTTATACTCAGAACTGTTGATTGATTTAGAACATAAATGCCATTGCACAACGTGCATGATCCAACCAACTTTTGGTTACGGAAAATGTTCATAACATTATCCTGTAATACAAAATTATATCCCTCTTTACTCAATAAAGAAACCGATATAATGTTGCATATCAGGTTCGGCATGTAATAGCATTCGTTCAGAATCAATGTATTACCAGTTGGTAATGCAAGGTGATATTCCCCGACAGTCTTAGCTGCAACAATTGCACCATTTCCAACTCTTATGTCTATATCACCTTCTCCAAGTTCTCTACCTTTCCTAAGCCCATGTAACTGATTACATATATGGGATCCTGACTCGGTATCTAATACCCAGGACGTAGGGCAAATGGAGAAACAGTTCTCTGTAACGAACACACCCGAAGAAAATGCATCAACATGTACTTTCTTCATTCGGGTGGCATAGGAATCCTGGTATTCCTCTATATCCTATTCAGTCCTATAACTCTTATAAGAAAGAACGGAACCAACGTTTCCCAGCACAGTATAACATGCGGGTTCAGTCAATACATCCATATTATTATCTTGATTAAGGCATGACTTGGTCGCTACCTGGAGAGAGAGAGAAGAAAACACTTTAGCGTCTGCTCTTGCAAGATCAGATTGGTTATTATCTTATCTAATCAGGATGGCTCCCACTGTTTTTATCAAATCTTCCTTCAAACCTTAAAAGGAAAGACTAGCCGGGATTAGTTACACCCTACAACTTCGTCGATCTTTCAGCCAGGCCAGTGTCGGTACTTTGAGGGAGGTTCCCCGTGCTTTCGCACGGACCTAATTAAAATAAACCTCGTTTTCCCAGAGGCGTAACCCCGTTGACACCTTTCTAGACACCAACTTGATCGGCTAATTGTCCTGTGTAAAACTCACCCAGGAGTAACAATTACTCGCAGTGGGTATCGGGATCCAACTATCTCATAGAAGGTATGCAATCTCATTGCAAATTTCAACACTTGAAATTCCTGATAATATTTTGCCCCAAGCATCCTATGACCTTGCCGGAGGTCAACAAACCACAGGGTGAAAGTCAAGTTCAACCCGTCATTTCTTGATTGAATCAAACCCACCCGTACGACCCTTGACGGAGGTCAACAAGGTCGTATGACTACCCTAATCCAATCTGCATCATATGCATAAGCTGATAAATACTAGTTAGCTACCGCACACTACGTCTTGACGGAGGTCAACAAACGTAGCACGAATACTAAGTAGGATTTATCTGAAATGACGGAGGGCTACGACAGGTTTTTCTGAAAACCTATTGCGTAATGAACTTGATATCGTTGTAGAATCGAATGAATTTTGAAATGGATTATTCTTGAGGCTTTTCTAGTTTTGCTAAAGGGGTCACTCCCGGTGAAGGGATCGTCGGCCCTTTCCTCGTCGAATGAGGTGCGGGATATATCATATATATCACTGTGCAAAGCAGAAACTATAGAAGCAATCAAAAGGCAAACCGAGTGTGTAGCATCTGCCAGTTATTGCTAAAGGGGTCACTCCCGGTGAAGGGATCTCGGCCCTTTCCTCATCGAATAAGGTGCAGGGTATATCATATATACCGCTATGCAAAGCAAAACTGTAGCTACCCTTTTTATTTAAAAATTTGATTCTACAACATCTATTAGGTTTCTTTTCTTTCATTAATCACATTAATGAAGTCCCATCATTTAAGTCACCTAAACATCACAGATAAATACGACGTACACTTATGCCATCCGCATTTGCCTCGATGTCCCCTCGTGCACCGTTAGGTTAGGTAACTAACGACAGAGCAGGGCAGGGCTAGTGCGGGTGTAAAACATAAGTAACGTCTATATAATATATCATATATACTATATACTGTATCCATCACAACATATCAAATGATCATATAACAGATATCGCAGCAGAAACATAGATATAATGTGGGATATACTAGGACGTCCGTATTTAGTATTTAGCCAATAATAGAAAAAACGGATTCCACAGTCGCGATGAATAGCCAAACCCACACCCTGGACCCCTACGAGAGCGGCAAGCGACCCTACCAATTCTGGAGTTTAGAAGACCCGGTCTCGACTCCTCGAGATAGGCTCCTACTGAACCCCAGAACCCGGTCACCTGCGCTCCACTCCTTGGGTCCATCCTAATGCGGAAAAGTAAATAATATACAACACTGGTGGCATCAACCTCAACCCGGAAGTGCCCCAAATAAAAAAATATTACTTTACATTTAAATTTACGTGGATGAAAATATAAAAATCTCATCTCACATAAAACCCCCCGGCTATTCAATCGCGACAATCCTGCACATCATATCTCAGCAACACATAATATCATATATCATCAACGTAAGTAAATATGCGTACCCCAATTGTCGTTGATGTATAGCAACGAAACCGGCGATATCGACATACTACACTTACGGTCACAGAAAAGAAAGTGTAAAACTGCAATATCTGGAATCCACATTCTCTTTAGATATCGTAAATGCGAAATATCACATACTTCGTATTTCATGTCTAGTAATATGAATTCCACACATTGCATCACATTCCAGATAAACAGACAGTATTAAAGTTTTCGAACGAACGATCAAATACCCAAGATTCCCTACAGCTCAACACTTGAGCGGAGTTCAAAAACCCGGAGTGTGACACAGTAGTAGCGGTCCAGCCGTAGAAGGGTCAAGCCAACGCCTCATATGTGGCACGCCGTACTGCCCCAAACCCTAAGGTTCAAAGGGCAGTTCAAGACGGTCACATAATCGAGTTAAGGTTTGTTGTCTTCTAGAGGGACCACCACAAAACTTGCACGTATCTCCGATGAATTTAAACCCCGTGAAAAGTGAGCAAATGATACTCATTCAAACACTTCAATACTTTCTAAATTTATCCGGAAAATACACGAAATGAAAATTCCGATCGAATCGACGAGTCCATAACCATCTCCATAATTTACAGAACAAGAATCAGATTAAACATACCTAAAACATTATACAAGCATTTATAGGAATTACTGTACAAAAACCGAGTCATGATTCCTCTGTACGGCCGCGGTTCCGCGGCCCAAGCAAGGATTGGCCGCGGTTCCGCGGCGGTTTGAACTGTTCATGGCTTCGAATTTCACAGTCCTTCTTATAATTTCCTGCTGTATTTTTTAAGTATTTTTAATTCTGAAAATATCCAGATTTTAAAAAATGTCCAGAGAGCGTCCGAAAAGATCGGATTTCGGTTCGATCGGAGTTTTTACTTCGTTAAAGTGTCGCCTAATGTTCTAGGTCGGCTCTGATACCAATGTTGGGTAGGCAGCCAACCCATCCAATGGGGTCACCGTAGCACCAACGGGTCCCTCAGCAGCTACTTTTTACGCATGCCACCTCGCGAGGACTACAACCCGCCGGAACACCTTCCGGTCTCGGGACACGCTGGGAGTAAGAGCCTATGCTTCGCCACACTGTCACACAGTGAGGACCCCCCATAGGTCGACATCCAATGCCTAGTAGCTTTGATACCAATGTTGGGTTAGCCTAGCACCTCATGAAGGGTTTGGAAGCATCACATGTACCAAAGGTGGAGTCTTTAGGGTGCTAAGTTAACAAACATCGGATCGTTCCTAGAAAATTAAGGTTTCTAAAACTTGCATATCATCATATGAAAGAAAAGCTAGGGTTTGGAGAGTACAACCTTTGTAGCTCCCTACGCTGGACTCCTTGGCTACTTGGGGTTTGGAAAAGCTCCGCTTGAACTCCTCTAGGTTACCGATGATCCACCCGGAGTCCGCTTTGTCCAAGCTAGCAACTTCGCAAGATCAAGAATGAAAATCGAAGCTAACACTCTAAACAAGTGGGCAAGACTTGTGTAGAATAGTGTTGTGGTGGCTTTTCTCACTTCAAAATCCTATCTTGATGAATATTTTGCTCACTTGAAAATTCTAGAGAGAAAGAGCTCAAGGTTGAAGAAGATGATGGTTATTTTTCAAGAAGAGAAGAATAACTCTTAAGTGAAAAAGAAAAATATAAGAATATATATTTTTTCTTTCTTCATCTCAAACCATGGTTATCTCTTTATGAATATATAATTTTACTTTAGTTAAACACAAGAGAAAGATTAAACCATGGTCAAAAGTTAGGTGCAAATGGTTAGGTCACAAGAAGAGTGTAGAAACTTTTGACCATGATTCAATCTTATCTCATTTCTTTAGTTTTAGCAAAAAATAGAAATAAAATAAACCATGGTGTGAGTCTTATATATCCACCATTTTCTATGTATAAATAACCATGATAGATGATGTATGTATGTATGTATGTGTGCATGCACATCCATATGTGCATGAATCAACAAGGAATGCATACATGCATCCATACATCCAAAGATACAAGAAAAGATTTCTAGTGAGAATCTAATAGTTAAATGATAAATCAACACTTGATTTATCAATCCGGCCATATCACATACGACCCTAACCAAAAGCAAGCCGCCCGATCAATATACGGTATCCTATACACGGATTTTAATCGGGTCCATGCGCATATCGCATAAGCGCACAACAACGTTTCGCCTGGACTATGTAACTCCATTGTGGGACTCTGAGACTCGTCAATACGCCGGCAGTAGGTGATGATCATATCAAGCACCCCCAAGCCGCAAGCGGTCATCTAAACGTAACGGCCATCCGGGCAGTGAGCGATCAGAAGAGAACAAGCGAACCTACTACAACTCCCGTCGAGCCAACCGGCAACACTTCCCGTACAGTCCGGTCTCCTCGTCTGATATGTCGCAAATCAAGTCTAGGGGTGGTAAACGTCAGACCCCAATAACCGATAAGTCGTGCCGATGTGAGGCACATAACGGGTTGAGAAACTACTGGTAACACTTACCAGCAAATTTCTGAATCAGCCCGGGCCCGGGACTTCCCTGTTATGGCCAATCGAGCACAGTGCAACATCAACCCCCAATACCGGGAGAGACGAAACCCCTCCTATCGCTCATTGCCTCCATGTGACTCGGGACTGTACCCAAAAACCACCGTTTTGCATGCCCTCATGGACGTGGTAAGGTGGAAATCAAAGCACAGTGGGAATCACACAAGACTCTATGACGATCTCGGGTCTACAGACTAACCTGCATAAGTGTCACCTGAGAACTGCCATCTAACGTGAGGTATAATACCATCTGGGTGTTCTCGGCGAGTCCGTCCAGTGTACCCAGTCTCCACTGAGCACCCGTATACCATCTCTGATGTCAAACACCAATGGATATGAGATCATCCATCGCACATCTCATGGGTCGAGAAGTGTATACGCTAGTCTACACTGGTATATCGATGCCCCGTCTCGATACACCTACGACTAGGGACCTTGAAGGATGTACTTATGGACTACCATGTCCCCACTAGTATGATCCGTATCATAGTCCAGGTATTCAAGTACACATCCTAAGGGCTTTACCAACATGTAACCATAAGACAGTATAAAGAAACTAGTACATATGTTAAGATAAAGAGCAACCAGATAGCATACTATCATATCGAGCAAGAATGTCATCTCTATATATGTCTAAGCATCCAATATAATATACATCATCTGTACAATACTGGCCTCTAGGGCATACATACAAGTAACAATATGTGATATCGCCGGTTTCGTTGCTATATGTCAATGACAATTGGGATGCGCATATTTACTTACGTTGATGACATGTGATGTTATGTGTTGCTGGATATGTTATATTGGATCGTCGTGTTTGAATAGACGGGGTTTTTTATGTGAGACGAGTGTTTTTCATTTTCATTCATGTAAAAACTTGTATGTAATATTCTTTTATTGGGGCACTTCCAGGTTGCGGAAGATGTCACCTTTTGTATAATATTTACTTTTCCGCACTAGGACAGACCCAAGGAGGGGTGCAAAGTAACCGGGTTCTAGGGTCCAGTGGGAGACCATCTCGAGGAGTTGAGTCCGGGTCTCCTAACCCTAGAATTGGTAGGGTTGCTTGCCGCTCTCGTAGGGGTCTAGGGGTATGGGATTGGCTATTCATCACGACAGTGGAATCCGTGTTTTATACTGGCTCGTATTAAAAACAAGGACGTCCTAGTATATCCAATATTTCAAACGATATTTTCTGCTGCGTTATCTATGATGTGATGATGTGATTTGTTCAGATAGATATATTGTAGGGTTCCTAGGCACTCTAGTGAGGTCTCACAAGGCATCGAACATGCCAATTTAAAAAAAATGGTGCCGAGAAACCCTAGACTACGAATCTTAGACTAGATGTTTAGGCGAAATGAAAACTTAGTTAACTACTTAACTAAAGGTTAGATGCTACAACCTTTGTAGATCCGGTAATCCTCTTCCTTGGCTCCACGAAGGCATCCTCTCACTGTCCATCTCGATTCCCAAACTCGAACTTTGGCTTCATCGGAGAAACGGGCAAGCTAGGTCGTCGGCTTTGTGTCAAAGACGATCTACCTCGAGGCATCGCAAGTTCAAGCTCCGACTTCACAAACTTGTGAAACTTGTGAATTAAACACCCAAAACAACTTGGCAAGAGGTAGAGGGTGAAGAAATAGGAGGTGGGTTCTCTTTAGATTTGGATTTCTCTTACTAAAACTCAAGTTGCCATTGATGTAGCAAGCTTGAAGAAGAAGAAGAAGATGAAGAAGATGATGATAATGTTATGATAAGTAATTTAAATAAAAAGGAAAATCAATACTTATCATAAAGTAAACCATGGTTATGTGTAGAGAATTGACCAAGGTTAGATTAGTGGTTAGGGTTAAGGATGAAGACAAAAGGGATGACTTTGGTCAAAGTTTCATGAAGCTTCAATAAGCTTCATGAAGAAAAGAAACCCTTTTTGTTTTCTTTCACCTAATTAAATGAATAAATAATGGATAAATAATTAAGTGAATAATCAAAAACCCTAACCCTTATCATAACCATGGTTCAATTCTTCACACAAAGCCAAGTTATTATGCATCATCAATCATGATACAAACAAGTGTACACAAAACATATCACATATACAATGTGCACACCAAGTGAGAAAAATCCGTTTAAAGTGAACCAATACAAGTTAATGCAAAGTAATATATCAAATATATAATTATACATTAAATCATTAAATCAACATTTGATTCAATGATCCGGTCATGTCGCACATAACCGACTAGTATTCAATGTATCGATTTATCGAATCAATGATTCGATAACTAGGACATATCGAATATAACCAATCGAAACATATATAGCGAGAATGAAATGCGGTATCACATACACGCATTATTCTCGGTCCTGCACACATCTCATATGCGCTCCTATTTCATTTCGCTTGAACCAGGAAACCTCTGTGTAGGACTCTAAAGACTCGTCAATACGCCGGTAGCAGATGATGATCATATCAAGCACCCACAAGCCGCAAGCGGTCTGCTAAACGTAACGGCCACCCGGGTATTGAGCGATCAGAAGATCGACGAGCTAGCCCGCTCACACTCCTGCGAAACCGACCAGTAACACTTACCGTACAGTCCGGTCTCTTCGTCTGATATGTCGCATATCAAGTCTAGGGGTGGTAAACGACAGACCCCAATAACCCGATAAGTCGTGCCGATGTGAGGCTCATAGCGGGTCGAGAAACTACTGGTAACACTTACCGGGAGAGACGAAACCCCTCCTATCGCTCATTGCCACAATGTGACTCGGGACTGTACCCAAAGACCACCGTTTTGCACGCCCTCATGGACGTGGTAAGATGGAGATCAAAGCACAGTGGGAATCACACAAGACTCTATGACGATCTCGGGTCTACAGACTAACCTGTACAAGTGTCACCTGAGAACTGCCATCTGACGTGAGGTATAATACCATCTGGGAGTTCTCGGCGAGTCCGTCCAGTGTACCCAGTCTCCACTGAGCACTCGTATACCATCTCTGATGTCAAACACCAATGGATATGGGATCATCCATCGCCTATCTCATGGGTCGAGAAGCGTATACGCTATTCTACTCTGGTATATCGATGCCCCGTCTCGATACACCCACGACTAGGGACCTTGAAGGATGTACTTATGGACTACCATGTCCCCACTAGTATGATCTGTATCATAGTCTAGGTAGTCAAGTACACATCCTAAGGGCTTTACCAACATGTAACTACAAGACAGTATAAAGAGACTAGTGTACATGTTAAGATAAAGAGTAACCAGATAGCATACTATCATATCGAGCAAGAAAGTCATCTCTATATATGTCCAAGCATCCAATATAATATACAACATCTGTACAATATTGGCCTCTAGGGCATACATACAACTAACAATCTCCCACTTGCACTAGGGCCAGCTGCTATAGTATCGCATACCCAGCATCCCGAAGAGTCTCTCAAACTGTGTCTGGGGAATGGCCTTCGTGAGTGGATCCGCCGTGTTGTTCTTCGTGTCTACCCTCCTGACCTCTATCTCCCGGCGATCAACTATCTCCCGGATCAGGTGATACCGCCTCAGAATATGCCTGGATCGCTGATGGGACCTGGGTTCCTTGGCCAAAGCCACCGCTCCATTGTTATCGTAATACAAAGGTATTGGATGTTCAATGGATGGAACCACTCCAAGTTCAGTAATGAACTTGATCCAGACAGCCTCTTTGGCAGCATCGTTGGCAGCGATGTATTCAGCCTCCATCGTCGAGTCTGCCACGGTTTCCTGCTTGGAACTCTTCCAGCTAACCGCCCCTCCGTAAAGGGTAAAGACATAGCCCGACTGCGACTTAGAGTCGTCCTTATCACTCTGGAAGCTCGAATCGGTAAAGGACTCCACTTGGAGTTCTCCGTTACCATACACCAAGAACATATCTCTAGTCCTTCGCAAGTACTTGAGAATGATCTTCACAGCTGTCCAGTGACTCTCTCCAGGATCAGCTTGATACCTGCTCACTATACTTAGTGAGTATGCTACATCGGGTCGGGTACATAGCATCGCATACATGATAGAGCCTACTGCCGAAGCATAGGGTATACCTTGCATGCGAGCTCTCTCCAAATCAGTCTTGGGAGACATCTCTTTGGAGAGAGTGACTCCAGAGATCGTGGGCAAGTTCCCACGCTTGGACTCTTCCATACTATACCTCTTTAGTATGGTGTCAATGTACCTGGATTGGGACAATCCCAAAATCCTTTTGGATCTATCTCTATAGATCCTAATTCCCAATATGCAGGAGGCATCACCAAGATCTTTCATTGAGAATCTTTGTGATAAGAAGAGCTTGACCGATTGCAGCATAGGAATATCATTTCCTATCAAGAGTATATCGTCCACGTACAATACGAGGAAGACAACCTTACTCTCTGCCACCTTCCTGTAGATACAAGGTTCATCTGGATTTTTGACGAAATCAAACTCTTTGATAACGACGTCAAAGAAGATGTTCCAGCTCCGCGATGCTTGCTTTAATCCATAAATGGATTTAAGCAGCTTGCACACCTTCCCGCTGCTCCCACTGTCTACGAAGCCCTCTGGCTGAGTCATGTACACGCACTCTTCTAAATCGCCGTTTAGAAAGGCGGTCTTAACATCCATTTGCCAGATTTCGTAATCATGATATGCAGCGATGGCAAGCATGATCCGGATGGATTTAAGCATAGCCACTGGAGAAAAGGTTTCGTCATAGTCCACACCTGGTCTTTGACGAAAACCCTTTGCTACAAGTCTAGCTTTGAAAGTCTCCACTTTCCCATCTACACCAATATTCTTCTTAAAGATCCACTTGCTCCCAATGGGTTTTACCCCTTCAGGAGCAACTTCCAAAGTCCATACTTTGTTGGTGTACATGGAATCCATCTCGGACCGCATAGCATCCAGCCATTTCACTGAGTCCCCACTCGTGATGGCCTGCTCGAAGCTAGTTGGGTCATCATCCTCCATGATGCAATCCTCACTACCACCATCAATGAGAAAACCATAGTATCTCTCAGGTGGACGAGAAACCCTACTAGATCGGCGGAGAGGCTGGGGTACGTCGGGCACCACTGAATCCTCTGGTTCTACTAAATTGTCAATTGCAGTTTGTGGTGCTGGAACCTCTTCCAGCTCTACATCTTTGCCATTAATTTCTTTTGCAAGAAATTCCCTTTCCAAAATGGTGGCATGTTGAGCAACAAACACTCTTTGTTCCTCAGGTTGGTAGAAAAAATATCCTTGAGAATTCTTAGGATATCCCACAAACTTGCAAAGGACTGATCGTGCCTCGAGTTTGTCCGGATTTTGTTTTTTTGACATAGGCCGGACAACCCCATATCTTAGTTCGTTTAAAATATGGTCTCTTCCCACTCCATATCTCATATGGTGTGGTAGGTACAGATTTAGACGGAACCAGATTCAATAGGTATATGGCTGTCTCAAGCGCATACCCCCAAAAGGAAATAGGTAACTCAGCATTACTCATCATTGAACGCACCATATCTAATAGGGTGCGATTCCTTCGTTCCGATACACCGTTGTGCTGTGGTGTATAAGGAGGAGTAAGCTGAGAGAGAATCCCATTCTCTTTTAGATAATCCAGGAATTCACTGCTTAAGTATTCACCTCCTCGATCAGATCGAAGAACCTTAATACTTTTGCCCGTTTGGTTCTCTACCTCGTGCTTATATTCTTTGAATTTCTCAAAAGCTTCAGACTTGTGTTTCAACAGGAACACATGCCCGTATCTAGAGAGATCGTCAGTGAATGTAATGAAGTAGGAAGAACCATTTCTGGCGTGTGTAGACATTGGACCGCATACATCACTATGCACCAGTCCCAAGAGTTCAGTAACTCTTTCTCCGTGTCCTTTAAACGGAGTTTTGGTAATTTTTCCTTTGAGACATGAATGGTAAGTGTCATAAGATGATAATTCGAATGAATTCAAATATCCATTCTTATGCAACTTAGCTAGTCGTGTCTCATTGATATGGCCAAGTCTACAGTGCCACAAAAAGGATTCGTTCATTTCTGAGCTTTTCCTTTTGTGTGTGTTTTGTATATTGAAGACTGTATTTTGATTGAGAATGAATATGCCATTATGTAGCGAGCCTGATGCAATCAACTTTTGATCTAGGAATATGTTCATAACATTATCCTTTACTACAAAATTATAACCTTCTTTACTTAATAAAGAAACTGATATAATGTTGCACATCATGTTCGGTATATAATAGCACTCATTCAGGACTAGTGTATCACCATTTGGTAATACCAGGTGATATATGCCAACTGCTTTGGCTGCAACATTTGCCCCATTCCCTACATGAACGGAATGTTCACCTTTTCTCAGTTCTCTACCTTTTCGCAGCCCATGTAACATCTTACATATGTGGGATCCTGACCCGGTATCTAATACCCAGGACGTAGGGTGAACTGAGAAACAGTTCTCAATGACAAACACACCCGAAGATGATGCATCAACACGCATGTTCTCCGTTTGGGCGGTGTGAGAATCCAGATATTCTCCTGTTTCCTGTTCAGTCTTATAACATTTATAAGATAGAACGGGTCCAACGTTCCCCTGCACAGTATAACATGCGGGTTCGGTCAATACATCTATATTATTATCTTCATTAGGGCATGAAATGGTCGCTACCTGGAGAGAGAGAGAAGAAAACACTTTAGCGTATGCTCGTGCAAGATCAGATTAGTTATTATCTTATCTAATCAGGATGGCTCCCACTGCTTTTTATCAAATCTTCCTCCAAACCCTAAAAGGAAAGACTAGCCGGGATTAATTACACACTACAAGTTCGCCAATCTTTCAGCCAGGCCAGTGTCGGTACTTTGAGGGAGGTCCCCCGTGCTTTCGCACGAACCTAATTAATGTAAACCTCGTTTTCCCAGAGGCGTAACCTCGTTAACACCTTTCTAGACACCTACTTGATCGGCAAATTGTAATGTATAAAACTCTCCCAGGAGTAACAATTACTCGCAGTGGGTATCGGGATCCAACTATCTCACAGAAGGTATGCAATCTCATTGCAAATTTCAACACTTGAAATTCCCGATAATATTTTGCCCCAGGCGATCTATGACCTTGACTGAGTCAACAAACCATAGACCGCAAGTAAAGTTCAACCCGTCATTTCCTGATTGAATTAAACCCACCCGCACGACCCTTGACTAAGTCAACAAGGCCGCACGACTACCCTAATCCAATCTGCATCATATGCATAAACAGATAAATAGTAATCAGCTACCGCACACTACGCCTTGACTGAGTCAACAAACGCAGCACGAATACTAACTATTACTTATCTGAAATGACGGAGGGCTACGTCAGGTTTTTAAGAAAACCCTTTGCGTAATGAACTTTATATCGTTGTAGAATCAAATGAAGTTTTGAAATGGAGTGATTTTGAGGCTTTTATAGTTTTGCTAAAGGAGTCACCCCCGGCGAAGGGATCTCGGTCCTTTCCTCGTCGAATGAGGTGCGGGATATATCATATATATCGCTGTGCAAAGCAAAAACCCAAAAGCAGTCAAAAGCATACCGAGTGTGTAGCATCTGCCAGTTATTGCTAAAGGAGTCACTCCCGGTGAAGGGATCTCGGTCCTTTCCTCATCGAATAAGGTGCGGGATATATCATATATATCGCTGTGCAAAGCAAGAACTGTAGCTACCTGTTTTATTTTAAAATTCGATTCCACAACATCTTAGGTTTCTTATCTTTCATTAATCACATTAATGAAGTCCCATCATTTAAATACCTAAACATCACAGATAGATATGACGTACACTTATGCCATCCACATTCGCCTCGATGTCCCCTCGTGCACCGTTAGGTTAGGTAACTAACGACAGAGCAGGGCAGGGCTAGCGCGGGTGTAAAACATAAGTAACGTCTATATAATATATCATATATACTATATACTATATCCATCACAGAGTCACAACTCAGATATCGCAGCAGAATAAACATATGAAATATTGGATATACTAGGACGTCCGTGTTTTCAATACGAGCCAGTATAAAACACGGATTCCACGGTCGTGATGAATAGCCAATCCCACACCCCTAGACCCCTACGAGAGCGGCAAGCAACCCTGCCAATTCTAGGATTAGGAGACCCGGACTCGACTCCTCGAGTTGGTCTCCCACTGGACCCCAGAACTCGGTTACTTGTGCTCCCCTCCTTGGGTCTATCCTAATGCGGAAAAGTAAATAATATACAAAAGGTGACATCTTCCGCTACCTGGAAGTGCCCCAAATAAAAGAATATTACATACAAGTTTTTACATGAATGAAAATGAAAAACACTCATCTCACATAAAAACCCCCGGCTATTCGAATACGACGATCCAATATAACATATCCATCAACACATAACATCACATGCCATCAACGTAAGTAAATATGCATACCCCAATTGTCGTTGACGTATAGCAACGAAACCGGCGATATCTGAATACTACACTTACGGTCACAGAAAAGAAAGTGTAAAACTACAACAATTGGAATCCGCAACTTCTTTAGACATCACATGCCTAACAGTTACAAACCCCGCATTTTAGTCTCATTATCGAAAACTCTTTTCAATATCGTATGGGACTAAACTGCTAGATTTATAACATTCATCCAGTTATCTCATAACTGTTTGTGAATTCCAATTATTGTATCACATTCCAGATAAACAGAAAATGTTAAACTTTCCGATCGAACAGTCGAATACACAAGTTTTCCCGATACAGCTCAACACATGAAATAAGTCTAACAACATTCAGTTCGTGCCTCAGTACCAACGGTCCAGCCGTAGAAGGGTCAAGCCAACGCCTCACATGTGGCATTCCGTACTGCCCCAAACCCGAAGGTTCAAAGGGCAGTTCAAGACGGTCACATAATCGAGTTAAGGTTTGTTGTTTTCTAGAGGGTCCATCGCGTTACTTGCACTACTTAGAACGTCGTTAAACTACGGAAAAATCCAACACTTGGAAATTTCCCGACAGGGGAAAAATTGGGTATTTATATCCGGTCGAACTTTTTAACATATTCTAAAAATTATCCGGAAAAACACAAAGACGAAATTTGATACCCCGATCGAAACACCGAATCCCCAAAGCAACCAAAAAAAATTCAACTCTTGAATAATCATTAAAAACACCCAGGAAAATCACCACTGGAAATTAAGGATTACTGTGTAAAATTCTTTAAATAATTAGGCCGTACGGCCGCGGATCCGCCGCATGAGCCATGCTCATGCCGCGGGTCCGCGCTTGAATAGTGGAATTACACTCACGAACTTCACAGTAAACCTTATAATTTCCTGCTTATTTTTCTGCATATTTTTAATATTGAAAAATCCCACTTTTTGGAAAAAGTCCAGAGAGCAAGATAAATTTAGGGTTTCGGGTTCGTTCGGGCTTCAAATCGCGTCTAGACTTCGCCTAAGGCTCTAGCTAGGCTCTGATACCAATGTAGGGTTCCTAGGCACTCTAGTGAGGTCTCACAAGGCATCGAACATGCCAATTTAAAAAAAATGGTGCCGAGAAACCCTAGACTACGGATCTTAGACTAGATGTTTTGGCGAAATGAAAACTTAGTTAACTACTTAACTAAAGGTTAGATGCTACAAACTTTGTAGATCCGGTAATCCTCTTCCTTGGCTCCACGAAGGCATCCTCTCGCTGTCCATCTCGATTCCCAAACTCGAACTTTGGCTTCATCGGAGAAACGGGCAAGCTAGGTCGTCGGCTTTGTGTCAAAGACGATCTACCTCGAGGCATCGCAAGTTCAAGCTCCGACTTCACAAACTTGTGAAACTTGTGAAGTAAACACCCAAAACAACTTGGCAAGAGGTAGAGGGTGAAGAAATAGGAGGTGGGTTCTCTTTAGAATTGGATTTCTCTCACTAAAACTCAAGTTGCCATTGATGTAGCAAGCTTGAAGAAGAAGAAGAAGATGAAGAAGATGATGATAATGTTATGATAAGTAATTTAAATAAAAAGGAAAATCAATACTTATCATAAAGTAAACCATGGTTATGTGTAGAGAATTGACCAAGGTTAGATTAGTGGTTAGGGTTAAGGATGAAGACAAAAGGGATGACTTTGGTCAAAGTTTCATGAAGCTTCAATAAGCTTCATGAAGAAAAGAAACCCTTTTTGTTTTCTTTCACCTAATTAAATGAATAAATAATGGATAAATAATTAAGTGAATAATCAAAAACCCTAACCCTTATCATAACCATGGTTCAATTCTTCAAACAAAGCCAAGTTATTATGCATCATCAATCATGATACAAACAAGTGTACACAAAACATATCACATATACAATGTGCACACCAAGTGAGAAAAATCCGTTTAAAGTGAACCAATACTAGTTAATGCAAAGTAATATATCAAATATATAATTATACATTAAATCATTAAATCAACATTTGATTCAATGATCCGGTCATATCGCACATAACCGACTAGTATTCAATGTATCGATTTATCGAATCAATGATTCGATAACTAGGTCATATCGAATATAACCAATCGAAACATATATCGCGAGAATGAAATGCGGTATCACATACACGCATTATTCTCGGTCCTGCACACATCTCATATGCGCTCCTATTTCGTTTCGCTTGAACCAAGAAACCTCTGTGTAGGACTCGAAAGACTCGTCAATACGCCGGTAGCAGATGATGATCATATCAAGCACCCACAAGCCGCAAGCGGTCTGCTAAACGTAACGGCCACCCGGGTATTGAGCGATCAGAAGATCGACGAGCTAGCCCGCTCACACTCCTGCGAATCCGACCAGTAACACTTACCGTACAGTCCGGTCTCTTCGTCTGATATGTCGCATATCAAGTCTAGGCGTGGTAAACGTCAGACCCCAATAACCCGATAAGTCGTGCCGATGTGAGGCTCATAGAGGGTCGAGAAACTACTGGTAACACTTACCAGCAAATCTCTGATCAGCCCTGGCCAGGGACTTCCCTGCTACGGCCAATCGAGCACAGCGCAACATCAACTCCCAAAACCGGGAGAGACGAAACCCCTCCTATCGCTCATTGCCTCCATGTGACTCGGGACTGTACCCAAAGACCACCGTTTTGCATGCCCTCATGGACGTGGTAAGGTGGAGATCAAAGCACAGTGGGAATCACACAAGACTCTATGACGATCTCGGGTCTACAGACTAACCTGTACAAGTGTCACCTGAGAACTGCCATCTGACGTGAGGTATAATACCATCTGGGTTTTCTCGGCGAGTCCGTCCAGTGTACCCAGTCTCCACTGAGCACCCGTATACCATCTCTGATGTCAAACACCAATGGATATGGGATCATCCATCGCCCATCTCATGGGTCGAGAAGCGTATACGCTAGTCTACTCTGGTATATCGATGCCCCGTCTCGATACACCCACGACTAGGGACCTTGAAGGATGTACTTATGGACTACCATGTCCCCACTAGTATGATCTGTATCATAGTCCAGGTAGTCAAGTACACATCCTAAGGGCTTTACCAACATGTAACTACAAGACAGTATAAAGAGACTAGTGTATATGTTAAGATAAAGAGTAACCAGATAGCATACTATCATATCGAGCAAGAAAGTCATCTCTATATATGCCCAAGCATCCAATATAATATACAACATCTGTACAATACTGGCCTCTAGGGTATACATACAACTAACATATATTATATAGTATATATGATATATTATATAGACGTTGCTTATGTTTTACACCCGCACTAGCCCTGCCTCGCTCTGGCGTTAGTTACCTAACCTAACGGTGCAGACGGGACATCGAGGCGAATACGGATGGCATAAGCGTACGTTATATTTATCTGTGATGTTTAGGTGGAATTAAATGATGGGATATTCATTAATGAGATTAATGAAAGAAAATAAACCTAATTGATGTTGTGGAATCGAATTTCAAAATAAAACAGGTAGCTACAGTTCTTGCTTTGCATCGCTGTGTCCATTATAGAACATCCTGCACCTTATTCGATGAGGAAAGGACCGAGATCCCTTCACCGGGAGTGACTCCTTTAGCAATAACCGGCAGATGCTACACACTCGGTTTGCCTTTTGATCGCTTCTATAGTTTCTGCTTTGCACAGTGATATATATGATATATCCCGCACCTCATTCGACGAGGAAAGGGCCGACGATCCCTTCACCGGGAGTGACCCCTTTAGCAAAACTAGAAAAGCTTCAAAAAAATTTTCCATTTAAAAACCATTTGATTCCGCAACGAGATCAAGTTCAAAGCATTAAAGGTTTTCATAAAAACCATCCGCAACCCTCCGTCATTTTAGGAAGCAGAGTACTTAGTATTCGTGCTGTGTTTGTTGACCATAGTCAAGGCACAGTGTACGGTAGCTAAGTGATGTCTTCCTGCACCTCATATGATGCGATTAGTTAGGACAGTCGTGTGACTTTGTTGACCTTAGTTAAGGGTCATGTGGGTGGGTGTAATTAATCACGAAATGACGGGTAGAACTTGACTAGTGCTTATGATTTGTTGACCATAGTTAAGGTCATAAATGCTAGGGGTAAAAACCTTTATCGGGAGTTTCAAGTGTTGAAATTTGCAATGAGATTGCATACATTCTATATGATAGTTGGATCCCGATACCCACTGCGAGTAATTGTTACTCCTGGGAGAGTTTTGCACTTTACATTTAGCCGATCAAGTAGGTGTCTAGAAAGGTGTCAACGGGATTATGCCTCTGGGAAAACGAGGTTTACTGTAATTAGGTCCGTGCGAAAGCACGCGGAACCTCCCTCAAAGTACCGACACTGGCCTGGCTGAAAGATTGGCGAACTTGTAGAGTGTAATTAATTCCGGCTAGTCTTTCCTTTTATGGTTTGAAGGAAGATTTGATAAAAACCAGTGGGAGCCATCCTGCTTAGATAAAATATATAAACAATCTAATCTTGCAAGAGTGCACGCATACTGTTTTCTTCTCTCTCTCTCCAGGTAGCGACCATATCACGCCTTAATTAAGATAATAATATGGATGTATTGACCGAACCCGTCTGTTATACTGAGCTGGGGAACGTTGGTCCCGCTCCAACTTATAAATGTTATAAGACCGAGCAGGAAATAGGCGAATACCAGAATTCCTATGCCTCCCAAACGAAGAAAGTGCATATGATGCATCTCCTTCGGGTGTGTTCATTATAAAGAACTATTTCTCAGTATCCTCTGCATCCTGGGTATTTGATACCGGATCAGGATCCCATATATGTAATCTGTTACATAGAGCTACAGAAAGGTAGAAAACTGAGAACGGGTGATAAGTTTCATGAGACAGAAAACGGGGCAAGTGTTGCAGCCAAGTCTGTTGGTCACTGTCACCCTGTATTACCAATACATTGATTCTGAACAAATGCTATTAGATACCGAACCTGATATACAAAATCATATCAGTCTCTTTATTAGTAAAGAAATGATAAAATTTTGTATTGATGGATAATGTTTTGAATATTTCCTATATCAAAAGTTGATCGTTTCAGGCACGTTATTTAAAAGCATTGACGTTCTAAATCAAACTACAGTTCCTAGTATACAAAACACACATAAGAGGAAGACTTCAGAAATGAACGAATCCTTCTTGAGGCATTGTAGACTAGGTCATATCAATGCGACCCGACTGGCTGAAGTTACATTTTAGATGCATATTTAAATCAGTTTGAATTTACATCTTATAAAACTTGCCAGTCATGTCACAAAGATAAGATGACCATAGCTCTGTTTATTGGAAACAGAGAAAGAGTTAGTAAACTCTTGGGACTAATACATGATGATGTATGTAAGATCCCCTGTCTACACATGCCAGGGTCGGTTCTTTGTACTTCACTACATTCTCTTATGATCTCTAAAGATTCAGTCATATGTTCCTGTTGAAACATAAGTCCGAACCTTTTGAGATATTCACATAATATAAATTAGAAGTAGAGAACCAAAATACGGGTATAAGTATTATGTCCTATGATAAGATCGGGAAGGAGAATACTTGTGCATAGAATTTTTCGACTATTCTAAAAGAAAATGAGATTCTCTCTCAGTATTACACCTCTGAATACACCACAGCACAACGGTGTATCAGGGCGAAGCAATCGCATCGTATTAGATATGGAGTACTCTATGATGAGTATTACTGAGTTACCTATTTCCTTTTGGGGTTGTGCACTTGAGAAGCTGCATACCTATTGAATTAGGTTCGAATCAAATCAGTGCCTACCACTCCATATAAGATATGGTATGGGAAGAGCCTATCACTTAAGTAAGTTAAGATTTAGGATTGTCCGGCCTATGTCTAAAGCAAAATCCGGACAAGATCGAGGCAAGGTCAGTTCTGTAGAATTGGAAAGGTTCCAGCTATACAAAACTGCAACTGATGATTTGAAAGAACCAAAGGATTCAATAGTTACCAACGAACCTCAGCCTCTCCGCCGAACTAGCAGAATTCCTCATCCGCTTGAGAGATACTTCGTTTTCTCGATGACAGTGGGAGCGAGGATTACATCATGAGATGATGAGCTAACTAGTTTCGAGCAGGCTATCGAGAGTAAGAATGGATGGATGCATAGCGATCTGAAATGGAATCCATGTACACCAGCAAAGTATGGACTTTGGCTGCTATATCTGAAGGGTTAAATCCCCATCAGGAGCAAGTATATCTTGAGAAGATTACTTGGTGTACATGGAAAGGTTGAGACTTTCAAAGCTAGACCTGTTAAAGGTTTTCGTCATCGACCAGGCGTGGATAATGATGAAACCTTTTCTAATGGCTATGCTTAAGTCTATCCAGATCCTACTTACCATTGCTACATACCATGATTAGGATAACTGGTGGTTGGGTGCCATGACTACTTTTCTAAATAATGATTTAGAAGAGAACGTCTATAAGAACACAGCCAGAGGGCTTCGTAAACAGTGGGAGCAGCGGAAATGTGTGCAAGTTGCTTTACATAATGTAGCAGGCATCGCGGAGTTGGAACGTCTGTTTTGATGTGATAGTCAAAGTATTTGACTTTATCAAAATAGTAGATGAACCTTGTATATACAAAATGGTAGTAGAGAGTAAGGTAGTCATCCTCGTATCGTACGTGGACAACATACTCTTGATAGGAAAAGAGTTTCCTATACTACGATCGGTCGATCTCCTCTTGTCACATGGATTCTCCAATAGGATAAAGGTGATACCTCCTCGATCCTGGGGAGAATCACTGGAAAAGTTCCAGGGTGATAAGGACGACTGAATGTCAGTCGCAGGCATTGTCTTCACCCTCGGTAAAGGGACGGTATGTTGGAAGAGTTCCAAGTTAGATACCGTGGCAATCTAGACGATAAAGGCTGGTAACATCGCTATTAAAGATACTACCAAAGAGATAGTTTCGGTGTATATTGGTTCATGATATGAACTAGGTTCCTACCATTGTATGACAATGGAAGTGTGGCTTAGTCCCAGGAACGCTGGTCCCATCAGTGACCCAGATATATTCTGAGGCAGCATCACCTGATCATGGAGATAGTTGATCTCCAGGGTGATCGAGGTTAGGAGAATAGACTCAGAGGACAACACGGCGGATCCACTCACAAAGGCCTTTTCCCAAAGAGAGACTTTTATGGGATGGTTGAGTATTAGATACTGCAACCACTGCTGCAGATGGCCCTAGTGCAAGTGGGAGATTGTTAATTATATGTATGCCCTAGAGGCCATTACTGTACATTGGATGTATATTGTAGTGGATGCTGGGACATATATAGGTATGACTTTCTTGCTCGACATGATAGTACGCTATCTGGTTGCTCTTTATCTTAACATGTATACTATTTGTCTCTCTGTTACATGTTGATAAAGCCCTTAGGATGTGTACTCGACTTCCAGGACTATGATGCAGATCGTACTAGTGGGGCCTGGGTAGCCCATGAGTACATCCTTCACTGTTCCTGGTCGTGGGAATATCGAGACTGGGCATCGATATTCCAGAGTAGACTAACATATATCTTCTCGACCCATGTGATGGGCGATGGATGATCCCATATCCATTGTTGTTTGACATCAGAGATGGTATGCGGATGCTCAGTGGAGACTGGGTACACTTCACGGACTCGCCGATGTTGGAGATAGTGCCCTCAGAGTCAATTATTAGGTCACAGGTACGTGATTGCAATGATTGATGGAGGACCTATCCCGGTAGGACAGTCTTACTCGAGATGATAGTATGCTATCTGGTTTACCTTTATCATCGTGTACTGTTTTAAGTGACCTGACACGTCGCTATTACACGTTGATAGAGCCCCTAGGATTCTTGCTTGACCACCAGCAGTATGAGGGCGATCATATAAGTGGGAGCTGGGGGTCTATAAGCATATCCTTAAAAGGTCCCTAGTCGTGAGAGTTTCGAGACAGGGCATCGATTCTCCATAGTAGACTAGTGTATACAGTCGAGACCCCGACGAGGGGCGGTGGCCGGTCTCACAAGCCACTGGTGTCAGTTGGATCACCTAAGATGTATACAGGTGCTCATTGGGTTATGAGTACACCGGACAGGACTCGCCGGGAACATGCCAGTTGGTCATATACCAGACGTCAGATGGCAGTTCCCTGGTGACAAGTGTACAGGTTAGTTCATCGACCTGGGGATCGTCATTTGTCTTGTGTGAGTTCCCACTGTACTTTGATTACTACCCTACCACGGCTCAAAGGAGTCGTGCAAACAGGTTTTAGTTAGGTACAGTCCCGAGCCACATGGAGGCAGTGAGCGTATCTTCAGGGGTTCGTCTCTCCCGGTATTGGGGGTGAGGTCGTGCTGTGTCTAGGAGAGCTATTACACGAAGCCCTCGGCCGAGGCAAGGAGATTTATAGGTAGGTATTCCAGTAGTATCTCAGGGTGTTCTGGGCTACACTCCGACACGACTTGTACCGCTTTTGGGGGTCTGACTTTTACCAACCCCCTAGGCCCGCCATGCGATGCTCATAGACGAACGGACCGGACTGTACGGATATTGTCACTGACAGGCTCTGTAGGGAGTTAGGCTGAGTTCGCTCACAGACGTCCCTTTTGGTCAATACCTGGTAGCCCGTTATGTATTGGCTTATACCTCTAACGTGCTAGTGGTTAAATCCACAACCAAGGTGTTGACGAGTCTTTAGAGTCCCCCACATTCTGTTACTCAGCTTTCGGGCGAAAGGTTGTAGAGGCCGTATGGAGATATGGCAATGTCCGATCAGATACGTGCGGTATTGCACGGATCAGGATCGGACAGTCTGTACTATAGGCCGTATGGTTATATGGCAGGGTTCGATCAGATACGTGCGGTATTGCACGGATCAGGATCGAACGGATACTACTAGCCGGCTTTGGTTTAAGCCGGATCCTAGTATAGTACAGTGTAGATTTTGTCTCATTGCATTTGTATTTCGGTCGGAATACAAATGCGGGTGTGTATGCACAGTATCGGGGTTTTCCTGTAATTTATTACGGGACCAGTTTTCTGGAGTTGCCAGTTTGCTTTCCGTTTCGGCCGATTTCCATTGTTCCGTTCATTGGCCGAAGATTGGTGGAGGAGGGTTTATTTGCATTGTTGCAAATAGGCATTTGTGGAGGGGTTCTTTGCTTTTTGTAGCATCATGATAGTATTCATGATGGTGCACCATCCATTGACTTGCTTGACTTCATACTTCATGATGGCTTGACTTTGTTAGCATCATGGTTGTTGATGATGGTTGTGTGGAGTGTTGGCATTGCTTTGTGATCAATGTTGATTATGATAGCCATTCCTCTCTCTCTCTTGTATGTTTTGAGTTTGGCCTCTCTCATTTTTTTTGATGAACTCTCCTCATTCTCATTTTCCACTTCACTCCATGCTCTTCTCCTCACTTGTTTTGGCCGGCCACTTTGGATTGGGGCTGTCCAAAATTGTGTGGGTGTATTTTTGGTTCATATCATGCTCCAAAATACCCCCTAGCTCCTCCACATTATTCTTGTTTCATCCCTCCACCAAATGGCACCTCCATGAACCCCAAATGAGACACAATCCTCTACTACATATTCTACAGCGAACCTTGGGTACGTCGAGTAGCCGGCTTCGTGCCCGAGTTGCCTCGGCATTGAGGTGGGAGCCCGTAAAAGAAGTAGGCGATGCGGTGCACTTCCGGCGACGAGGAGGAGACGGGACATTCCGCAGGAGATCGGGACGATGACGAGAAGACCGGAGGACTTGGATCGTCGGTATATCTCTATTCCCTTTCTTGTAGATAGCTAGGACTAGTTAGTGGTTCGATCCGGGTATTAGTGCGCGGCGGTTTGCCAGTTCAAGTAAAATTAAAGTTTATCAACGCTTCCGCATTTGGCCGTCGGATTGACGGCCGGGGCGCCGCCGTGCACTTACAGTGGTATCAGAGCCTCGCCATTAACTTAGTCTAGCTTGGTTCAATGTGTTTTTGAGTTCCGATCGACCAAAATTCCAAAATTCCAATTTTAGCTCACATCAGTTTTCTGTTAAGATTTTTTGGTGTCCAAAAATTTTTCAGGTTGTAAAACATTGATGTACTGGAGGTAACAAGCCCACTGTAGAAATTCGACGCAGTAATTCGACGACCAGAGCGCGGAACCGCGGCAATTACCCCCTTGGGCCGCGGTTCCGCCGCGCAATAGTGTCCTTACTGTATCGAACTTCTTCAGTTGCTTTGTGGGCTTAAAATAGGGGTTTTGGAATTTTAAAATTGGGCCAATTATTTCTGTGAATGCTACAGTATTCCTTTGGGGCCCACTTGTTATTTTTTTTGATCGATCGGATATTTTAAACACATTATTTCACAGTATTTACATTATATCTGCGACCGTGAATGTCACTTGATCGGTAAATCCGGTCTAACTGCTATAGCCCGGTTAGACGGATTTGCGAACGTGACTTTCACGTGGATGTTCTGTTTTTGCTGTGATGTTGCGGATCGGTCGTGGGGGATAGCCTGGATGCAATGCTAGTACAGTTCTGTTGTATTATGTACATTTGATATTGCGGGGCGAGCGTCCGACATGTGGACTGCCGTCACTGCCTGATTGTATTATTATTTTGGGGCACGACCAGGTTGCGGTCGATGTACCCGGTGTATGTATATTTTACTTTCTGTACTAGGATTGCCCCGCGGAGGGGTGCACGGATAGCCGGGTTCTAGAGGGCAGCAAGCCCGCATCTCATGGCATTGGGACGGAGGGGGCTTCACTCTAGGATTGGCGGGCTATTTTCCGCACTCGTAGGGGGTACAGGTTGACCCAGGAGGGGTGCCTAAGTTACCGGATTCCGTGAAGTGCTGGGTGGTCCATTCACGGCGCTGAAGGGGGCTGCCTCGCTTCAGGTTTTGGCGGGTGAGTTGCCGCGCCCGTAGGGGTCTAGGATTTCATTGCACAGGCTATCCACACGACCAGGGGAACGTCGGGTTTCAGTAGTGGCTATGTGAAACCCGGGGATCCCAGATATCTGTATTGTTTCTGTGATGCTGTACATTTCTGTAATGTTGCATTTTATTCACGCCTTGAGCGAATATAATATATTGGTATATATATTAGTAGATGTTGTATATGTTTTGCATCCGCGCTAGTCCAGTCCCCGCTCTGTCGTTAGTTAGCTAACCTAACGGGTAATGACGGGACCCAGTGGCGAATGCGGATGGCATATACGTACATCAATATATTTTCGTTCTTTGTGGTGTGATCAATTGATGGGACTGCGTTGATTCGGATCAATGCAAGTTAAAAACAAACCTAATCTGATGGTGTTGGAACACTTTTTCAAAAAGCTGTTATTGCAAGGACGCTCTCTTTTGTTTTGCACAGTGATATTCGGTTATGAATACCCAGCACCTCAGTCGACGAGGCAAGGGCCGAGATCCCTTCACCGGGAGTGACCCCTTGGACAGAAGTTTGCGTCAGGGCATTAACTTCACTATAGCCGATTACTTTTGCTTTGCACCGTGGTATTCAGTTGGGATATCCTGCACCTCATTCTACGGGGAAAGAGCCGAGATCCCTTCACCGGGAGTGACCTCTTTAGCAACGGTTCTCGTCACTATATTTTTAAAAGCTATCCGTTCCTTCAACGATATCAAGTTCATTACGTTAAAGGTTTTCGCCAGAAACCATTCGTAGCCCTCCGTCATTTCAGTTAAATATTCGGTAGTATTCAAGCTATGTATTTTGACCTTACGCCAAGGCATAGTGATTGGTAGCTGCCGGGTATTTATCTGTTGCATAGATAGATGCGTTGGTTTGGGACAGTCGTACTACTATTTTGGCCTACGTCAAGGGTATGTACGGGTGGGTTCAGATTAACCTGGATAATGACGGGCAGAACTTGACATGTGACTTATGATATTTTGACCTCACGCCAAGGTCATAAGAGCACGGGGCAGAAATCACATCGGGGGTTTCAAAAGAACTGAAACTTGCCAGATATGCGCATACCTTCTGGAGTGTGATGACGTGAGCGGATTCCGTCACGTTATCATGCGATGAGAGTTGGATCCCGATTCCCACTGATGAGTTAGTTTACTCCTCGGGTGACCCCGACTAATTCTTCTTTCAGGTTTGGAGGAGAATTTGAGGTACAGTGGGAGGATTCCAGATTAGATAAATTGGTAACCATTCTGATCTAGGTTAGAGTGCACGCTGAGTGTTTCTTTTCTCTCTCTCTTTGGCAGCGACCATTGACCCGACCCTAAGACTTTGACTCAGAGACCAAGTTGACCGAACCTTCTTAACACTGGCTTTTGGATTGTCAGAGTTGCAAACCTCATTGCCACTCCTACTTTTACCCTTTTCTCTAGGACACCCCGTGTTGCTATGAACGTCTACTTCCATTGGACAAAACCATCGTATGGTTAGATACGAACTCGAAAGAATTTATTCGAGGATGGTTTCCGGTTCTGGAGAAAATGGATAGGACTATTCAGTTGCCTTTTCCTTTTACCTTCTCTCAGGTTGCGAGTACTCCTTGGTTTAGGAGATAGTACACCTATTACGCAAATTGGATAGTCTTCTTCCAAACCTTAGGCTGGTGCCGACCGGTAGGGAATGAAGAAAACCAATTAGCCTAACGATGGTGTACAGAAGGTATTAAGTTCAGACAAAGCAAGGGATTAGTAAGAGGGCAAAGTAAATTGCAACAGATATTCACGACCAAACCAAATATTTCGTTACCACTCCCACATCACCTTTGTATTTCTCCAGGACACTCCGTATCACTACGAAGATCCACAGTTTATTTGGATACTCCATCGTATGGTTATATGCGAACTCGAAAGGAACTTGTTCCAGTTCGGGGATGGATTCTGGTCCAGGAGAAATAGGAATAAGGTTTATTCGGTTGTCTTTTATCTTCACCCTCTCTCATTTCGAGTGTTCCTAGGATTGGGACAGTACACCTATTATGCTTATTGGATAGTCTTCTTCCAAACCATAGGCTGGTGCCGAACGGTAGGGAAGGAAGAAAACCATTTGGCCTAAAGGGGTGTACAGAAGGTAAAGACTAAAGACATAAGAAGGGATTTGGAGAGCTGGCAAAGAATTATACGGTTACAGTCGTGAACCTGGAAGAGGCATTACTAGGAATACCAGGATACACCATCGAAACATTTCGATGTTTCAGTTTCACTGTGTACTGTTAAAGGAAAACTGATTTCCCAATTAGTCCTTACTCCAGGGTATCTATTTACCAGGTACGATTCTCACATCTGTATGGTTTTACAGATGATGAGTGGGAGTAAGTTATTGGGAATTGGGTGATCATCCTCATTATATCGGGATTCGTTGTAATCGGTGATATTTGAGGAAATCACCTGGGCTGTTTGCCGGTCGGCAAATATTTGGTTTTGAATATCCTCTGTTATGCACCAATTTCAAATTGATATATCTGTACGTCTATTTTCATAGAGTGAGATATACCTTTTTGAAATTATGTCTACGACATTTACCTATATTAGTGGATGGTTAGGTAAGGAGCATTAAGCAGCGGTGTAATTCTTCTTAACCATAAGTACAGTTTTCAACCTACGACACACAGTGAATGAGTTTTCAGACTCAAGGGAGTTATACAGAGTATTGTATGTTGTCCAGGGTCCATCAGGACAGAGGGGATGGTCCTCGTACTATATTCGGTTTACTTATGACTTCTCTAGTTTTTAGACAGATGTTTCGTAGAAACACAGGGTCCGAATTTGGAGAAGTTATAGGTATTTGAATAGAGTAGAGAACCAGGTATAGCAAGTATCGGGATTCTTCAAAGTGATCGAAGATGTAGATATTTGTATATGATATTCAGTTGATAGTAATGATAAAGAGAAATTGCTTCTCTTTCAGGTTACTCATAATTGGAAGCATTCCTAAGTTGAGTAACGCTGATCGGCCTCCTTCCATTATAGTTGACATGCACTGGAGACAGTTGCATGATTTGAATCTGGTTCAATTAAATCAGTGCCTCTGGTCCTATATGGGATATAGAACAGTTCATATCTTAACGATGTTAAGGTACGGGGAGTTGTCCGGCTTATGCTTAAAACCAGACACTGGACAACTCAAGGCACGTTTCTGTAATGGCTGTTTGTGGGTTGACCCAGGCTATGACGCGGGTTGACTTTCTACCATCTGGATGAACAATAGCAATATTGTTCTAGACTCGCCACAGTTTTAATAAAAATGGATTTTTTTTCAGAAAACAGTAGTGGCAGTATGGTAGAACTGGAAGTGATTCCAGAACCACAAACGATTACTGAAGATTTGATAAGGAACCAAAAGATTCAATCTGGATTGACATTCCATTGACCACTCCGCAGATAAGGTGGGTAACTTCAGGCACCCGAGAGGTACTACGGTAGCCTCAAGGACGGTGACAGGGAAGTTCTTGTTTACCCACAATTACCATTGTTGTTGTTCCAGGTTGCGAGACCTGGCGGGAGGATGAGTATAGCGTCGTTCTAAACTAGTTTTAGAAGTGTACGTGTATATGACTCTGCCAGAGGGTTGTCGTAGTCAGTGGGAGCAGCGGAAGCATTGGTGGACAGGTAGCTTATGTCTATTTATAGACTGAAGCACCAGTAGCGGAGATAGATCATCTATTTCTGACGTGACAGTCATGGGTTTGACTTCATCAGAATAGAAGATGGATCTGTTGAGAAGGTAGTAGGGTGTGATATTCTGGTATTTGGATGACATACAAAGAGTAGGAAAAGAAACTCCTATACTACAATCGGTTATACTTTGGTCGTCACACAGTGGTTTCTCCACATGGACTTGGACATTATATCAGACATACTGGTCACTAGATCTATGGTTTTAGATCTAGATTTGGGTGGTTTCCCAATCAGGGTACTTGACAACATTCTAAGAGTATTTAGAATGGACGACTCCATGCACGGTAGTGTACCTGCAGAAGATGGAGTCACCCTCTCCAAAGGTGTCTTACAGACTAAAGGGGAGAGGGACGTGCATGATTGGCAGATCACTTGCTCAGGCAATTGAGTCAATCGTGAGATGTCAAGTACCACACCAGACATTGTTCTTGCACTAGATGCAATAAGCTGACATTAATCCAATCCTGGAGAAACGGTCGGAAGCAGTTTTAGAACATAAGTGGATGTTCTAGGGATATGATAACGACAGCCTCATTCGGGAAACAGTTATCATTCCAGGCTTCCAAGGTGACATGGACGACAAGGAGGTTGTCAGAGCTATAGTTTTCCTTCTGATGAGGGGCAGTATTTTGGACAGGTGGTCCAAGGCAATACTGAGGGTGGCATGGCGCAGGATACTGATTAAGTTCAGTTGACGATACAGTCTAAGAAGTTTGGATTTGGAGTTCATTTATGAGCTATGTCCCATCAGACATCCAGACACATTCTAAGACAGGTATTGCTCATTTCGGGAGATGGGTTTCTCCGCGAACTTGAGATATAGAGAGACATTGAAAGAGACAACAAAGCGGATCCACTCACTAAGGCTATTCCTCGAACGCAATAGTTTCGCAAACGAGCTTTGTGAGACTGACCAGTAGAGGAGTTGGGTGTTCGGTATCACACGGGATGTGAGTATGCGACATCGCAATAATTAGCCTTGAGTGCAAGTGGGAGATTGTTGGAGATAGTGCCCTCAGAGTCAATTATTAGGTCACAGGTACGTGATTGCAATGATTGATGGAGGACCTATCCCGGTAGGACAGTCTTACTCGAGATGATAGTATGCTATCTGGTTTACCTTTATCATCGTGTACTGTTTTAAGTGACCTGACATGTCGCTATTACACGTTGATAGAGCCCCTAGGATTCTTGCTTGACCACCAGCAGTATGAGGGCGATCATATAAGTGGGAGCTGGGGGTCTATAAGCATATCCTTAAAGGGTCCCTAGTCGTGAGAGTTTCGAGACAGGGCATCGATTCTCCATAGTAGACTAGTGTATACAGTCGAGACCCCGACGAGGGGCGGTGGCCGGTCTCACAAGCCACTGGTGTCAGTTGGATCACCTAAGATGTATACAGGTGCTCATTGGGTTATGAGTACACCGGACAGGACTCGCCGGGAACATGCCAGTTGGTCATATACCAGACGTCAGATGGCAGTTCCCTGGTGACATGTGTACAGGTTAGTTCATCGACCTAGGGATTGTCATTTGTCTTGTGTGAGTTCCCACTGTACTTTGATTACTACCCTACCACGGCTCAAAGGAGTCGTGCAAACAGGTTTTAGTTGGGTACAGTCCCGAGCCACATGGAGGCAGTGAGCGTATCTTCAGGGGTTCGTCTCTCCCGGTATTGGGGGTGAGGTCGTGCTGTGTCTAGGAGAGCCATTACACGAAGCCCTCAGCCGAGGCAAGGAGATTTACAGGTAGGTATTCCAGTAGTATCTCAGGGTGTTCTGGGCTACACTCCGACACGACTTGTACCGCTTTTGGGGGTCTGACTTTTACCAACCCCCTAGGCCCGCCATGCGATGCTCATAGACGAACGGACCGGACTGTACGGATATTGTCACTGACAGGCTCTGTAGGGAGTTAGGCTGAGTTCGCTCACAGACGTCCCTTTTGGTCAATACCTGGTAGCCCGTTATGTATTGGCTTATACCTCTAACGTGCTAGTGGTTAAATCCACAACCAAGGTGTTGACGAGTCTTTAGAGTCCCCCACATTCTGTTACTCAGCTTTCGGGCGAAAGGTTGTAGAGGCCGTATGGAGATATGGCAAGATCCGATCAGATACGTGCGGTATTGCACGGATCAGGATCGGACAGTCTGTACTATAGGCCGTATGGTTATATGGCAGGGTTCAATCAGATACGTGCGGTATTGCACGGATCAGGATCGAACGGATAATACTAGCCGGCTTTGGTTTAAGCCGGATCCTAGTATAGTACAGTGTAGATTTTGTCTCATTGCATTTGTATTTCGGTCGGAATACAAATGCGGGTGTGTATGCACAGTATCGGGGTTTTCCTGTAATTTATTACGGGACCAGTTTTCTGGAGTTGCCAGTTTGCTTTCCGTTTCGGCCGATTTCCATTGTTCCGTTCATTGGCCGAAGATTGGTGGAGGAGGGTTTATTTGCATTGTTGCAAATAGGCATTTGTGGAGGGGTTCTTTGCTTTTTGTAGCATCATGATAGTCTTCATGATGGTGCACCATCCATTGACTTGCTTGACTTCATACTTCGTGATGGCTTGACTTTGTTAGCATCATGGTTGTTGATGATGGTTGTGTAGAGTGTTGGCATTGCTTTGTGATCATGGTTGATTATGATAGCCATTCCTCTCTCTCTCTTGTATGTTTTGAGTTTGGCCTCTCTCACTTTTTTTGTTGAACTCTCCTCATTCTCATTTTCCACTTCACTCCATGCTCTTCTCCTCACTTGTTTTGGCCGGCCACTTTGGATTGGGGCTGTCCAAAATTGTGTGGGTGTATTTTTGGTTCATATCATGCTCCAAAATACCCCCTAGCTCCTCCACATTGTTCTTGTTTCATCCCTCCACCAAATGGCACCTCCATGAACCCCAAATGAGACACAATCCTCTACTACATATTCTACAGCGAACCTTGGGCACGTCGAGTAGCCGGCTTCGTGCCCGAGTTGCCTCGGCATTGAGGTGGGAGCCCGTAAAAGAAGTAGGCGATGTGGTGCACTTCCGGCGACGAGGAGGAGACGGGACATTCCGCAGGTGATCGGGACGATGACGAGAAGACCGGAGGACTTGGATCGTCGGTATATCTCTATTCCCTTTCTTGTAGATAGCTAGGACTAGTTAGTGGTTCGATCCGGGTATTAGTGCGCGGCGGTTTGCCAGTTCAAGTAAAATTAAAGTTTATCACCGCTTCCGCATTTGGTCGTCGGATTGACGGCCGGGGCGCCGCCGTTCACTTACAGCCGAGAACTCCCAGATGGTATTATACCTCACGTCAGATAGCAGTTCTCTGGTAACACTGGTGCAGCTTAGTCTGTTGACCCGAGATCGTCATAGAGTCTTGTGTGTCTCCCACTGTGCTTTGATTTCCACGCTACCACAGCTCTACTGAGTCGTGCAAACAGGTGGTTTTGGGTACAGTCCCGATTCACATGGAGGCAATGAGCGATAGGAGGGGATTCGTCTCTCCCGGTATTGGGGGTTGATGTTGCGCTATGCACGACTGGCCATAAAAGGAAATCCCTAGCCAGGGTTGCAGTGATATACTGGTAAGAGTTATCAGTAGTTTCACGATTGTTATGGACCTCACGTCGGCATGACTTATCAAGCTATTGGGGTCTGACGTTTACCACCCCTAGGCGAGATATGCGACATATCAGACGAACAGACCGGACTGTACGGTAAGTGTTACTGGTTGGATTCACAGGAGTGTGAGCGGGCTTGCTCGTCGATCTTCTGATCGCTCAATACCCGGGTGGCCATTACGTTTAGCAGACCGCTTTCGGCTTGTGGGTGTTTGATATGATCATCACCTGCTGCCGGCGTATTGACGAGTCTTTAGAGTTCTGCACAGAGGTTTCCTGGCTCAAGCGAAACGAAATAGGAGCGCATATGAGATATGTGCGGGACCGAGAATAATGCATGTATGTGATACCGTATTCTATTCTCGTGATTTGTATCATCGAACGGTTATATATGATAAACCAGGTTACCGAATCAAGTGTTGATTCGATACTTTGATACACTTGATACTAGTCGGTCATATGCGATATGACCGGATCGTTAAATCAAGTGTTGATTTAATGATTTAATGTATAATTATATATTTGTTATATTACTTTGCATTAACTAGTATTGGTTCACATAAGATGGATTTTCTCACTTGATATGCACAAGTTGTATATGTGATATATTTTTGTGCACTTGTTTGTATCATGCTTGATGATACATGCAAACTTGGGTTTGTGTAAGACTTAAACCATGTTTAGTGAATGGTTAGGGTTTCATTTCACTTATTAATTTATCTATTTATTTTGGTTAAAAGAAAAAGGAAAACAAAATGGTCGCTTTCATACAAGAAGCTTCTTGATGCTTCATGCATCTTTGACTGAGTGACCATTTTTGTCTTCATCTCCTAACCCTAACCATTCAACTAAACCCTAGTTAATTCTCTACACTAAACCATGGTTGTAAATATGATAAGTATCAATTTATTTTCTATTTTCAATATACTTATCGTATTCTTTTTCTTCTTCTTCTTCTTCAACATGAAGAAAGCTTGCTACCATTAATGGCAACATGAGAAAAAGAGTGAGAAATTCAATTCTAAAGTGAACCCACTTCCTATTTCTTCATCCTCTACCACTTGCCAAGTAGTATAGGGTGTTTTCTTCACAAGTTTCATGACTTGGTGAAGTTGGAGCTTGATCTTGAGTTGCCTCGACGTAGATCATCTTCGGCATCGAAGTCGACGACCTAGCCCGATCATTTCTCCAACGAAACCTTCGCCAGAGTCCGGATTCCGATAGGTACAGCGGAGGGACGTCATCACGGAGCCTAGGAAGTGGAGGAACGGATCTACAAAGGTTGTAGTCACTTTCCTTTAGCAATAAAGTTATTTACTTGCTTGCATCGCCTTACCTCTAGTTAACGATCCGTATTAGGGTTTGTAGGCACATGAAAAAATTTGAATTGGGCATATTTGATCTGTTGTGAGACTTCATTAGTGTGCCTAGGACCCCTACAGATTTAACACTTTAGATAAAGAAACAAAATTCCATACTTTGTTTGTGTATAAGGATTCCATCTCAGATCGCTAAACATCCAACCATTCTTATAGAGTCCCACTCCTGATGGCCAGCTAGAAACTAGTTGGGTCATCATCTCATGATGCAATCCTTGCTCCTACTGTCATAGAGAAACTAAAGTATCTCTCAGGTGGGTGAGGAACCCTACTAGATCGGCGGAGAGGCTGAGGTTCATTGGTACCTATTGAATCCTTTGGTTCTACCAAATCATCAGCTGCAGTTTGTATAGCTGGAACATTTCCAGTTCTACATAACAGACTTTGCCACGAGCTTGTCCGGATTTTGCTTTTAGACATAGGCCGGACAACCCCAAATCTTAACTTACTTAAAAGATAGGTTCTTCCCATACCATATCTTATATGGAGTGGTAGGCACTGATTTGATTCGAACCCAATTCAATAGGTATGCAGCTTCTCAAGTGTACAACCCCTAAAAGGAAATAGGTAACTCAGTAGTACTCATCATAGAGCACACCATATCTAATATGGTGCGATTGCTCCGCCCCGATACACCGTTGTGCTGTGGTGTATTCAGAGGAGTAACACCGAGAGAGAATCTCATTCTCCTTTAGAATAGTCCAGGAATTCTATGCACAAGTATTCTCTTTCCTTATCTTATCATAGGACATAATACTTATACCCGGATTTTGGTTCTCTACTTCTAACTTATATTCTGTGAATATCTCAAAAGCTTCGGACTTGTGTTTCAACAGGAAGATATGTCTGAATCTTGAGAGGTCATCAGAGAATGTAATGAAGTACAAAGAACCGGTCCTAGCATGTGTAGACAGGGGACCTTACTACATCATCATATATCAGTCCCAAGAGTTTACCAACTCTTTCTCTGTTTCCAATAAACAGAGCTATGGTCATCTAATCTTTGTGACATGACTGGCAAGTTTCACAAGATGTAAATTCAAACTGATTTAAATATGCATCTACAATGTAACTTAAGCTAGTCGGGTCACATTGATATGACCTAGTTTACAATACCTCAAGAAGGAATCGTTCATTTCTGAACTCTTCCTCTTGTGTGTGTTCTGTATACTAGGAACTGTAGTTTGATTTAGAACGTCAATGCTTTTAGATAACGTGCCTGAACCGATCAACTTTTGAAATGTTCAACACAATATTCAATAATACAAAATTATATCCTTCTTTAATAAATAAAGAGATTGATATGATTTTGTATATCAGGTTCGGTATCTAATAACATTTGTTCAGAATCAATGTATTGGTAATACATGGTGACAGTGACCAACAGACTTGGCTGCAACGCTTGCACCGTTTTCTGTCTCATGAAACTTATCACCCGTTCTAAGTTCTCTACCTTTCTGTAGCCCATGTAACAAATTACATATATGGGATCCTGGTCCGGTATCAAATACCCAGGACGCAAAGGATACTAAGAAAAAGTTCTTTGTAATGAACACACCCGAAGAAGATGCATCATCATGCACTTTCTTCGTTTGAGCGGCATGGGAATCTTGGTATTCCCCTAATTCCTGCTCTGTCTTATAACAATTATATGTTGGAGCGGGACCAACGTTCCCCAGCTCAGTATAACAAGAGGGTTTGGTCAATACATCCGTATTATTATCTTAATTAAGGCGTGATATGGTCGCTACCTGGAGAGAGAGAGAAGAAAACACTCAGCGTGCGCTCTTGCAAGATCAGATTGGTTATCATTTTATCTAATCAGGATGGCTCCCGCTGTTTTTTTATCAAATCTTCCTTCAAAACCCTGAAAGGAAAAACTAGCCGGGATTAATTACACGCTACAAGTTCACAAATATTTCAGCCAGGCCAGTGTCGGTACTTTGAGGGAGGTTCCCTGTGCTTTCGCACGGACCTAATTAAAGTAAACCTCGTTTTCCCAGAGGCGTAACCCCGTTAACACCTTTCTTGACACCTACTTGATCGGCTAATTGTAATGTGTAAAATTTCCCATGAGTAACTCTTACTCGTAGCGGGTATCGGGATCCAACTATCTCATAGAAGGTATGCAATCTCATTGCAAATTTCAACACTTGAAATTCCCGATAATATTTTGCCCTAGCGTCCTATGACCTTGACGCAGGCCAACAAACCATAGTCCGCTAGTCAAGTTCAACCCGTCATTTCTTGATTGAATTAAACCCACCCGCACGACCCTCGACGCAGGCCAACAAAGTCGCACGACTACCCTAATCCAATCTGCATCATATGCATAAACAGATAAATACTAGTTAGCTACCGCACACTACGCCTTGACGCAGGCCAACAAACGTAGTACGAATACTAAGTAGGACTTATCTGAAATGACGGAGGACTACGACTGGTTATTCTGAAAACCTATTGCGTAATGAACTTGATATCGTTGTAGAATCAAATGATTTTAAAATGGAGTGTTTTTTACGCTTTTCTAGTTTTGCTAAAGGGTCACTCCCGGTGAAGGGATTGTCGGCCCTTTCCTCGTCGAATGAAGTGCAGGATATATCATATATATCACTATGCAAAGCAAAAATTCCAAAAGCAATCAAAAGACAAACCGAGGGGTGTAGCATCTGCCAGTTATTGCTAAAGGGGTCACTCCCGGTGAAGGGATCTCGACCCTTTCCTCATCGAATAAGGTGCAGGATGTTCTACAAGGAACACCGCGATGCAAAGCAAGAACTGTAGCTACCTGTTTTTGAAAATTCGATTCCGCAACATCTTTTAGGTTTCTTTTCTTTCATTAATCATATTAATGAAGTCCCATCATTTAAGTCCACCTAAATATAACAGATAAATATAACGTACGCTTATGCCATCCGCATTCGCCGCGATGTCCCGTTTGCACGGTTAGGTTAGGTAACTAACGCCAGAGCGAGGCAGGGCTAGCGCGGGTGTAAAACATAAGTAATGTCTATATAATATATCATATTTACTATATACAATATCTATCTGAACAAATCAAATAATCACATCACAGATAACGCAACAGAAAATATCAAATGAAATATTTGATATACTGGGACGTTCGTGTTTTATTTTGAGCCTGTATAAAACCCGGATTCCACAGTCGTGATGAATAGCCAATCCCACACCCCTAGAACACTATGAGAGAGGCAAGCAACCCTACCAATTCTAGGGTTACGAGACCCGGACTCGACTCCTCGAGATGGTCTCCTACTGGACCCTAGAACCCGGTTACTTGTGCTCCCCTCTTTGGGTCTATACTAGTGCGGAAAAGTAAATAATATACATCAACAGTGACATCTTCCGCAACCTGGAAGTGCCCCAATAAAAGAATATTACATACAAGTTTTTACATGAATGAAAATGAAAAACACTCATCTCACATAAAACCCCCCCGGTTATTCAAACACGACGATCCAATATAACATATCCAGCAACACATAACATCACATGTCATCAACGTAAGTAAATATGCCCATCCCAATTGTCGTTGACATATAGTAACGAAAACGGCGATATCACATATTACACTTACGGTCACAGAAAAGAAAGTGTAAAACTACAACAGTTGGAATCCGCAACCTCCTTAGAGATCGCATGCCTAATCAAATGAATTCCTTAGACATCGCATGCCTAACAATTATAAACCCCACATTTTAGTCTCATCATCGAAAACACTTTTCAATATCTAGTCGGGCAATTCAACAAGATTCCCGACATCCTGAACGAATGCTCGTCGCAAACTTTAGTAGACGGCCGCACCCCCGATACCGTCGACGAAGTGCACTAAGGCGGAACACCGCTGCCGCGAGCACCAGAACGGATGCTTTCGGCGACGGGTTTCTCCTACAGTCACTTGGTCAAGGCTATGGGGCATGGCTATCTATTATGTTTACCGGCGAGTATCTGCGTACGCTACGCGATTGCGACGGACTTTTGATCACATCAAAATTCCGCGGCAACCGATCAAGTGAGACTAAAGTGCTATGTTTATAACATTCATTCAGTTATCTCATAACTACTTGTGAATTCCAAATATTGTATCATATTCCAGATAAATAGAAAATGTTAAACTTTCCGATCGAAGAATCGAACACCCAAGTTTTCCCGAAACAGCTTGACACATGAAATAAGTTTAAAAACATCCACTTCATGCCACAGTACCAACGGTCCAGCCGTAGAAGGGTCAAGGCAACGCTTCACATGTGGCACGCCGTACTGCCCCAAACCCGAAGGTTCAAAGGGCAGTTCAGGACGATCACATAATCGAGTTAAGGTTTGTTGTCTTCTAGAGGGTCCATCGTGTTACTTGCACTACTTAGAACGTTCTTAAACCATGGAAAAATCCAACACTTGGAAATTTCCCGGCAGGGAAAAAAGTGGGTATTTATATCTGGTCGACCTTTTTAACATGTTCTAAAATTACCCGGAATAACACAAAGACGAAATTAGACTTCCCGATCGAAACACCGAGTCCCCAATACAACCCAGAAAACTCAACTCTTGAGTAAAATTAAAAATTCCCAGAAAACACAGCAATTCCAGAAATAAATTACTGGGCAAACCACATGGCCTAACTCACCAATATGGCCGCGGAACCGCCGCGCAAGCCAGGGTGGGGCCGCGGTTCCGCGGCTCATTGGTCGAGTTGGTGTCACGTGCTGCACAGTAACTCCTACAATTACCTGCTGAATTCATTGGATATTTTTAATTCACAAAATTCCACAGTTCCATAAGAAGTACAGAGAGGGGTATTCGATTAGGGTTTCGGGTTCGATCGGACTTCTAACATCGTCTACACATCGCCTAAATCTTTAGCTAGGCTCTGATACCACTGTAGGGTTCCTAGACACACTCATGAGGTTCCACAAGGCATCAACCATGCCAAATTTAAAAATTTATGTGCCGAGAAACCCTAAGCAAGATCGTTAACTAGAAATTAGGCGAAACTACAAGCTAGTAAACTGCTTTACTAATAAGTGAATGGGATTACAAACTTTGTAGATCCGGTCCTCCACTTCTAAAGCTCCATGATGACGTCCCTCCGCTGCGATCATCGGAATCCCGGACTCTAGCGATGGTTTCATCGGAGAAATGATCGGGCTAGGTCGTTGACTTCGTTGCCGAAGTTGATCTACGTCGAGGCGACACAAACTCAAGCTCCATCTTCACTTGGTCATGAATCTTGTAAAGAAAACACCCTATTGTAGGGTTCCTATGCACACCCATGAGGTCTCACCACAGATCAACCATGCCAATTTCAAAATTTTACAAGTGCCGAGAAACCCTAATACGGATCGTTAACTAGAATTTTAGGCGAAACAAGAAGCTAGTTAACAACTTAACTAAAAGAACGGAAATACAACCTTTGTAGATCCGGTCCTCCACCTCCATAGCTCCATGATGAAGTCTCCTCGCTGTCCAAATAGAATCCCGGGCTCTATTGTCGGCTTCATCGGAGAAAAGGGCGGGCTAGGTCATCGACTACGATGCCGAAGATGATCTACGTCGAGGCATCACAAGATCAAGCTCCCACTTCACCAAGTCATGAAACTTGTGAAGAAAACACCCTATACTACTTGGCAAGAGGTAGAGAATGAAGAAATAGAAAGTGGGTTCACTTTAGAATTGGATTTCTCACTCATTTTCAAGAGTTGCCATTGTTGGTAGCAAGCTTCTTCATGTTGAAGATGAAGAAGAAGAAGAAGAAAAATATTATGATAAGTTATTTTCAAATAGAAAATAAAAGAATACTTATCATAAACCAACCATGGTCAAGTGTAGAGAATGAACTAGGGTTAAGTGGAATGGTTAGGGTTAAGCATGAGACAAAATGGTCACATAGTCAAAGCTTCATGAAGCTTCAATATACAAACAAAGAAAGCCACCATTTTATCTTTATGCTTATTATTTTCCAAAAAGAATAAATAAATAAATAAATGAATAAGAAAACAAAAACCTAACCATTCATATAACCATGGTTTAATGTTTACACAAACCCAAGTTTGCATGTATCATCAAACATGATACAATCAAGGGCACAAAAGTATATCACATATACAACTTGTGAACTTCAAGTGAGAAAATCCTTTCAAAGTGAACAAATACTAGTTAATGCAAAGTAATATATCAAATATATAATTATGCATTAGATCATTAAATCAACACTTGATTTAACGATCCGGTCATATCGCATACAACCGACTAATATCCAATGTATCGGCTTATCGAATCAATCCTTGATTCGATAACTAGGTTATATCGCATACAACCAGTCGATACATTCATCGCGAGAATAGAATACGGTATCACATACACGCATTATTCTCGGTCCCGCACATATCTCATATGCGCACCTATTTCGTTTCGCTTGAGCCAGGAAACCTCTGTGTAGGACTCTAAAGACTCGTCAATACGCCGGCAGCGGATGGTGATCATATCAAACACCCCCAAGCCGCAAGCGGTCTGCTAAACGTAACGGCCACCCGGGTATTGAGCGATCAGAAGATCGACGAGCAAGCCCGCTCATACTCCTGTTAATCCAACCAGTAACACTTACCGTACAGTCCGGTCTCGTCGTCTGATATGTCGCATATCTCGCCTAGGGGTAGTAAACGTCAGACCCCAATAGCTCGATAAGTCATGCCGACGTGAGGTCCATAACAATCGTGAAACTACTGATAACTCTTACCAGTATAACACTGCAACCCTGGCCAGGGATTTCCTGTTATGGCCAGTCGAGCATAGCGCAACATCAACCCCCAATACCGGGAGAGACGAATCCCCTCCTATCGCTCATTTCCTCCATGTGAATCGGGACTGTACCAAAAACTACCTGTTTGCACGACTCAGTAGAGCCGTGGTAGGGTGGAAATCAAAGCACAGTGGGAGACACACAAGACTCTATGACGATCTCGGGTCAACAGTCAAAGCTGTACCAGTGTCACCAGAGAACTGCCATCTGACGTGAGGTATAATACCATCTGGGAGTTCTCGGCGAGTCCGTTCAGTGTACCCAGTCTCCACTGAGCACCAGCATACCATCTCTGATGTCAAACACCAATGGATGTGGGATCATCCATCGCCCATCACATGGGTCTAGAAGATATACGCTAGTCTACTCTGGAATATCGATGCCCCGTCTCGATATTCCCACGACTAGGAACATTGAAGGATGTACTCATGGACTACCCAGGCCCCACTAGTATGATCTGCATCATAGTCTTGGAAGTCGAGTACACATCCTAAAGGCTTTATCAACATGTAATCAGAGAGACAGAGAGTATACATGTTAAGATAAAGAGCAACCAGATAGCGTACTATCATGTCGAGCAAGAAAGTCCTACCTATATATGTCCCAGCATCCACTACAATATACATCCAATGTACAGTAATGGCCTCTAGGGCATACATATAACTAACAATCTCCCACTTGCACTAGGGCCATCTGTAGCAGTAGTTGTAGTATCTAATACTCAACCATCCCCTAAAAGTCTCTCTTTGGGAAAAGGCCTTTGTGAGTGGATCCGCCGTGTTGTCCTCTGAGTCTACTCTCCTAACCTCGATCATCCTGTAGATCTTCTATCTCCATGATCAGGTGATGCTTCCTCAGAATATGTCTGGGTCACTGATGGGACCAGGGTTCCTTGGCCAAAGCCACACTTCCATTGTCATACAATGGTAGGAACCCAGTTCATCTTATGAACCAATATACACCCAAACTGCCTCTTTGGTAGTATCTTAAGTAGTGATGTATCTTGCCTTTAATCGTCTAGTATGTCACGGTATCTAGCGTGGAACTCTTCCAACATACCGTCCCTCCATAGAGGGTAAAGACAATGCCTGTGACTGACATTCAGTCGTCCTTATCACCCTGGAACACTTCCAGTGATTCTCCCCAGGATCGATTGATACTATCTCACTACAATATACATCTAGTGAGAATTCTAGCATCCAATTAGATCTATCTCATAGATGAAAACTCAGGATTTAGGAGGTATCACTTTGATCCTATTGGAGAATCCTTGTGATAAGCGGAGATTGACCGAGCGTAGTTTAGGAAACTCTTTTCCTATCAAGAGTATGTTGTCCACGTACAATACGAGGATGACCACCTTACTCTCTACTACCGTTTTGTATATACAAGGTTCATCTACCATTTTGATGAAGTCAAACACTTTGACTACCACATCAAAACAGACGTTCCGACTCCGCGATACCTGCTTTATCTTATAAAGCATCTTGTACACGTTTCCGCTGCTCCCACTGTTTACGAAACCCTCTGACTGTGTACTTATAGACTCTCTCTTCTAAAACATCATTTAGAAAAGCAGTCATGACACCCAACCGCCAGATATCGTAGTCATGGTATGTAGCGGTGGCAAGTAGGATCCGGATGGACTTAAGCATAGTCCCTGGAAAAGATTTCATCATTATCCACGCCTGGTCGATGACGAAAACCTTTAACAAGTCTAGCTTTGAAAGTCTCAACTTTTCCATCTACACCAAGTAATCTTCTCAAGATATACTTGCTCATGATGAGGATTTAACCCTTCAGATATAGCACCCAAAGTCCATACTTTGTTGGTGTACATGGATTCCATCTCAGATCGCTAAGCATCCAGCCATTCTTACAGAGTCCCTACTCTTGATAACCTGCTCGAATCTAGTTGGGTCATCATCTCATGATGCATTCCTCACTCCCACTGTCATCGAGAAACCGAAGTATCTCTCAGGCGGATGAGGAACCCTACCAGATCGGCGGAGAGGCTGAGGTTCGTCGGGAACTATTGAATCCATCGGTTCTGTCAAATCATCAGCTGCAGTTTTGTATAACTGGAACCTATCCAGTTCTACAGATCTGACATTGCCTCGATCTTGTCCGGATTTAGCTTTTGACACAGGCCGGACAATCCCAAATCTTAACTTACTTAAGAGATAGGCACTTCCCATACCATATCTTATATGGAGTGGTAGGCACTGATTTGAATCGAACCCAATTCAATAGGTATGCAGCGTCATAAGTGCATAACTCCCAAAAGAAAATAGGTAACTCAGTAGTACTCATCATAAAGCACACCATATCATATAGGGTGTTATTGCTCCGCCCCGATATACCATCGTGCTATGGTGTATACGGAGGAGTAATGCTGAGAGAGAATCTCATTCTCTTTTAGAATAGTTCAGGAATTCTATGCACAAGTATTCTCCTCCTTGATCTCATCAAAGGACATAATACGTATACCCGTATTGGTTCTCTACTTCTAACTTATATTCTGTGAATATCTCAAAAGGTTCGGACTTGTGTTTCAGCAGGAACATATGACTGAATCTTGAAAGATCATCAGAGAATGTAATGAAGTACAAAGAACCGGTCCTGGCATGTGTAGACAGGGGACCTTTATACATCAACATGTATCATCCCAAGAGTTCACCAACTCTTTCTCTGTTTCCAATAAACAGAGCTGGTGTCATTATATCTTTGTGACATGACTGGCAAGTTTCACAAGATGTAAATTCAAACAGATTTAAATATGCATCTACATGTAATTTCAGCTAGTCGGGTCGCATTGATATGACCTAGTCTACAATGCCTCAAGAAGGATTCGTTCATTGCTGAACTCTTCCTCTTGTGTGTGTTCTGTATACAAAAAACTGTAGTTTGATTTAGAACATTAATACTTTTAGATAACGTGCCTGAACCAATCAACTTTTGATATAGGAAATGTTCAAAACATTATCCAACAATACAAAATTTTATCGTTTCTTTACTAATAAAGAGACAGATATGATTTTGTACATCAGGTTCGGTATCTAAAAGCATTTGCTCAGAATCAATGTACTCTGGTAATACAGGGTGACAGTGACCAACAGACTTGGCTGCAACACTTGCCCCGTTTTCTGTCTCATGAAACATATCACCCGTTCTCAGTTTTCTACCTTTTTGTTGCCCTATGTAACAGATTACATATCTGGGATCCTGACCCGGTATCAAATACCTAGGATTCAGAGGATACTGAGAAACAGTTCTTTATAATGAACACACCCGAAGGAGATGCATCTCATGCACTTTCTTCGTTTGGGCGACATAGGAATTCTGGTATTTCCCTATTTCCTGCTCTGTCTTATAACAATTATAAGTGGGAGCGGGACCAACGTTCCCCAGCTCAGTATAACAAGCAGGTTCGGTCAATAACATCCATATTATTATCTTGATTAAGGCGTGATATGGTCGCTATCTGGAGAGAGAGAGAAGAAAACACTCAGCGTGCGCTCTTGCAAGATCAGATTGGTTATATATTTTATCTAATCAGGATGGCTCCCACTGTTTTTATCAAATCTTCCTTCAAACCTTAAAAGGAAAGACTAGCCGGGATTAATTACACTCTACAAGTTCGCCAATCTTTCAGCCAGGCCAGTGTCGGTACTTTAAGGGAGGTTCACCGTGCTTTCGCACGGACCTAATTACAGTAAACCTCGTTTTCCCAGAGGCGTAACCCCGTTGACACCTTTCTAGACACCTACTTGATCGGCTAATTGCAAAGTACAAAACTCTCCCAGCAGTAACAATTACTCGCAGTGGGTATCGGGATCCAACTATCATATAGAAGGTATGCAATCTCATTGCAAGTTTGAACACTTGAAACTCCCGATAATGGTTTTTACCCCTAGCACCTATGACCTTGGCTAAGGTCAACAAATCATAGGTACTAGTCAAGTTCTACCCGTCATTTCATGATTAATTAGACCCACCCACATGACCCTTGGCTAAGGTCAACAAAGCCACATGACTGTCCTAACTAATCGCATCATATGCTGTGTAGGAAGACATCACTTAGCTACCGCACACTACGCCTCGGCTATGGTCGACAAACGTAGCACGAATACTAAGTACTCTACTTCCTAAAATGACGGAGGGTTGCGAATGGTTTTTAAGAAAACCTTTAACGCTTTGAACTTGATCTCGTTGCGGAATCAAATGGTTTTTAAATGGAATGTTTTTGAGGCTTTTCTAGTTTTGCTAAAGGGGTCACTCCCGGTAAAAGGATCGTCGGCCCTTTCCTCGTCGAATGAGCTGCGTGATATATCATATATATCACTGTGCAAAGCGGAAACTATAGAAGCGATCAAAAGACAAACCGAGGGTTGTAGCATCGGCCAGTTATTGCTAAAGGAGTCACTCCCGGTGAAGGGATCTCGGTCCTTTCCTCATCGAATAAGGTGCAGGATGTTCTATAAGGAACACCGCGATGCAAAGCAAGAACTGTAGCTACGTGTTTTATTTTTGAAATTCGATTCCACAACATCAATTAGGTTTATTTTCTTTCATTAATCTCATTAATGAATGTCCCATCAAATAAGTGCACCTAAACATCACAGATAAATATAACGTACGCTTATGTCATCCGCATTCGCCTCGATGTACCGTCTGCACCGTTAGGTTAGGTAACTAACGCCAGAACGAGGCAGGGCTAGCGCGGGTGTAAAACATAAGCAACGTCTATATAAAATATCATATATACTATATATAATATCTATCTGAACAAATCCCATGATCACATCACAGATAACACAGCAGAAGAATCATATGAAACATTGGATATACTAGGACGTCCGTGTTTTTAATATGAGCCAGTATAAAACACGGATTCCACGGTCATGATGAATAGCCAAACCCACACCCCTAGACCCCTACGAGAGCGGCAAGCAACCCTACCAATTCTAAGGTTAGGAGACCCGGACTCGACTCCTCGAGATGGTCTCACACTGGACCCTAGAACCCGGTTACTTGTGCTCCCCTCCTTGGGTCTATCCTAATGCGGAAAAGTAAATAATATACAAAAGGTGACATCATCCGCAACCTAGAAGTGCCCCAATAAAAGAATATTACATATAAATTTTTACATGAATGAAAATGAAAAACACTCATCTCACATAAAAAACCCCGGCTATTCAAACACGACGATCCAATATAATATATCCAGCAACACATAACACCACATGTCATCAACGTAAGTAAATATGCGCATCCCAATTGTCGTTGACATATAGTAACGAAACCGGCGATATCACATATTACACGTACGGTCACAGAAAAGAAAGTGTAAAACTACAACAGTTGGAATCCGCAACCTACATAGACATCGCATGCCTAATCAAATGAATTCCTTAGACATCGTATGCCTAACAATTATAAACCCTGCATTTTAGTCTCATTATCGAAAACTCTTTTCAATATCGAGTCGGGCAATTCAACAAGATTCCCGACATCCTGATCGAATGCTCGTCGCAAACTTCAGTAGACGGCCGCACCCCCGATACCGTCGACGAAGTGCACCAAGGCAGAACACCGCTACCGCAAGCACCCGAACGGATGCTTTCGGCGACGGGGTTCTCCTACAGTCACTTGGTCGGGGTTAAGGGATGTAGCTGTCTAATAAGTTTACCCGGAGAGTACCCGCGTACGCTACGTGATTGCGACGGACTTTTGATCACATCAAAATTCCGTGGCAACCGATCAAGTGAGACTAAAGTGCTTGATTTATAATATTCATTCAGTTATCTCATAACTACTTGTGAATTCCAATTATTGTATCACATTCCAGATAAATAGAAAATGTTAAACTTTCCGATCGAACATTCAAACACCCAAGTTTTCCGAAACAGATCAACACATGAAATAAGTTTAAAAACATTCACTTCGTGCCTCAGTACCAACGGTCCAGCCGTAGAAGGGTCAAGCCAACGCCTCACATGTGGCATGCCGTACTGCCCCAAACCCTAAGGTTCAAAGGGCAGTTCAAGACGGTCACATAATCGAGTTAAGGTTTGTTGTCTTCTAGAGGAACCATCGATTTACTTGCACTACTTAGAACGTCTTTAAACCATGGAAAAATCCAACACATGGAAATTTCCCGGCAGGGGAAAAAGTGCGTATTTATATCCGGTCGAACTCTTTAACAGTTTCTAAAATATCCGGAAAAACATAAACGAAGTTAAATTATCCGATCAAATTAACGAATCCCCAATAAAACCCTGGAAAACTCAACACTTGAGTGGAATTAAAAAATTCACATAAAAAATTGCCAATAAAGGACCTAAGAATAAATATATGAAATTTGAGGGACTAAGTCCAAATTTGGAGCGCCGCCAAACCCCTGGTTTGGCCGCGGTTCCGCGGTCGAATTATGGAATTAGGGGCCCAAACTTCACAGTAATTCTTAGTTTTTCCTGCTTACTTTTCTGCATATTTTTAAATCACAAAATTCAACAGTTTTGAAAAATGTACAGAGAGCGATTTTGCAATGGGGTTTCGGTTCGATCGGATTTCTAACTCCGTCTACGCATCGCCTAAGGCTCTAGCTAGGCTCTGATACCACTGTAGGGTTCCTATGCACACCCATGAGGTCTCACCACAGATCAACCATGCCAATTTCAAAATTTTACAAGTGCCGAGAAACCCTAATACGGATCGTTAACATAGAATTTTAGGCGAAAGAAGAAGCTAGTTAACAACTTAACTAAAAGAACGGAAATACAACCTTTGTAGATCCAGTCCTCCACCTCCATAGCTCCATGATGAAGTCTCCTCGCTGTCCAAATAGAATCCCAGGCTCTAGCGTCGGCTTCATCGAAGAAAAGGGCGGGCTAGGTCATCGACTACGATGCCGAAGATGATTTACGTCGAGGAATCACAAGATCAAGCTCCCACTTCACCAAGTCATGAAACTTGTGAAGAAAACACCCTATACTACTTGGCAAGAGGTAGAGAATGAAGAAATAGGAAGTGGGTTCACTTTAGAATTGGATTTCTCACTCATTTTCAAGAGTTGCCATTGTTGGTAGCAAGCTTCTTCATGTTGAAGATGAAGAAGAAGAAAAAGAAAAATATTATGATAAGTTATTTTCAAATAGAAAATAAAAGAATACTTATCATAAACCAACCATAGTCAAGTGTAGAGAATGAACTAGGGCTAAGTGGAATGGTTAGGGTTAAGCATGAGACAAAATGGTCACTTAGTCAAAGCTTCATGAAGCTTCAATATACAAACAAAGAAAGCCACCATTTTCTCTTTCTGCTTATTATTTTACAAAAAGAATAAATAAATAAATAAATGAATAAGAAAACAAAACCCTAACCATTCATATAACCATGGTTTAATCTTTACACAAACCCAAGTTTGCATGCATCATCAAACATGATACAATCAAGTGCACAAAAGTATATCACATATACAACTTGTGAACTTCAAGTGAGAAAATCCTTTCAAAGTGAACCAATACTAGTTAATGCAAAGTAATATATCAAATATATAATTATGCATTAAATCATTAAATCAACACTTGATTTAACGATCCGGTCATATCGCATACAACCGACTAATATCCAATGTATCGGCTTATCGAATCAATCCTTGATTCGATAACTAGGTTATATCGCATACAACCAGTCGATACATTCATCCCGAGAATAGAATACGGCATCACATACACGCATTATTCTCGGTCCCGCACATATCTCATATGCGCACCTATTTCGTTTCGCTTGAGCCAGGAAACCTCTATGTAGGACTCTAAAGACTCGTCAATACGCCGGCAGCGGATGATGATCATATCAAACACCCACAAGCCGCAAGCGATCTGATAAACGTAACGGCCACCCGGGTATTGAGCGATCAAAAGATCGACGAGCAAGCCCGCTCATGCTCCTGTGAATCCAACCAGTAACACTTACCGTACAGTCCGGTCTCATCGTCTGATATGTCGCATATCTCACCTAGGGGTGGTAAACGTCAGACCCCAATAGCTCGATAAGTCATGCCGACGTGAGGTCCATAACAATCGTGAAACTACTGATAACTCTTACCAGTATATCACTGCAACCCTGGCCAGGGATTTCCTGTTATGGCCAGTCGAGCATAGCGCAACATTAACCCCCAATACCGGGAGAGACGAATCCCCTCCTATCGCTCATTGCCTCCATGTGAATCGGGACTGTACCCAAAAACCACCTGTTTGCTTGACTCAGTAGAGCCGTGGTAGGGTGGAAATCAAAGCACAGTGGGAGACAGACAAGACACTATGACGATCTCGGGTCAACAGACTAAGCTGTACCAGTGTCACCAGAGAACTGCCATCTGACGTGAGGTATAATACCATCTGGGAGTTCTCGGCGAGTCCGTTCTGTGTACCCAGTCTCCACTGAGCACCCGCATACCATCTCTGATGTCAAACACCAATGGATGTTGGATCATCCATCGCCCATCACATGGGTCGAGAAGATATACGCTAGTCTACTCTGGAATATCGATGCCCCGTCTCGATATTCCCACGACTAGGAACATTGAAGGATGTACTCATGGACTACCCAGGCCCCACTAGTATGATCTGCATCTTAGTCTTGGAAGTCGAGTACACATCCTAAGGGCTTTATCAACATGTAATCAGAGAGACAGAGAGTATACATGTTAAGATAAAGAGCAACCAGATAGCGTACTATCATGTCGAGCAAGAAAGTCCTACCTATATATGTCCCAGCATCCACTACAATATACATCCAATGTACAGTAATGGCCTCTAGGGCATACATATAACTAACACCTATACAACATGGCAAGTAGTAGAGGATGAAGAAATAGGGAGTGGGTTCACTTTGGATTTGGATTTCTCACTTGGATTCATCACTTGGAATTTTCTAGCAATGGTTTCTTCTCTTCATCAAGAAGAAGTAGAAGAAAGAAAAGAATAAAAAGAATAATATCAAATGAATAATCATGTGAAGACTTATCATGTTGCAACCATGGGTGAGTAAACTCTTGTTGAGATTAAACCATAGTTTAGGTAAATGGTTAGGTCAAAGGAAAAAACAAAATGGTTAACCATTTTCAAAGATGCTTGATGCAACATGAAGCTTCTAGCATAAAAACAGAGAATGCAACCATTCTATTTTACCAAAATAAATAAATAAATAAATAAAACCCTAACCATTAATTAAACATGGTTTAAAACATACACACCCAAGTTTGCATGTATCATCAAACATGATACAAACTAGTACACAAACATATATCATATATACAATGTGCACAATCTAGTGAGAAAAACCAATCTTAAGTGAACCAATACTAGTTAATGTAAAGTAATATATCAAATATATAATTATACATTGAATAATTAAACCAACACTTGATTTAATGATCCGGTCATACTGCATACAACCGACTAATATCTAGTATATCAATGTATCGAATCAACACTTGATTCGGTAACCCGGCTATATCACATATAACCGTCCGATGATACAAATTGCGAGAATAGAATACAGTATCACATACTGTTATTATTCTCAGTCCCGCACATATCTCATATGCGGTCCTATTTCGTTTCGCTTGAGCCAGGAAACCTCTGTGTAGGACTCTAAAGACTCGTCAATACGCCGGCAGCAGGTGATGATCATATCAAACACCCACAAGCCGCAAGCGGTCTGCTAAACGTAACGACCACCCGGATATTGAGCGATCAGAAGATCAACGAGCAAGCCCGCTCACACTCCTGTGAATCCAACCAGTAACACTTACCGTACAGTCCGGTCTCGTCGTCTGATATGTCGCATATCTCGCCTAGGGGTGGTAAACGTCAGACCCCAGTAGCTCGATAAGTCGTGTCGATATGAGGTCTATAACAGTTCAAGAAACTACTGGTAACACTTACCAGTAAATCTCAGCAACCCTGGCCAGGGATTTCCGGTTATAGCCAATCGAACACAGTGGAACATCAACTCCCTATACCGGGAAAGACGAATCCCCTCCTATCGCTCATTACCTCCATGTGATTCGGGACTGTGCCCAAAAACCACCATTTTGCACGCCCTCTTGGACATGGTAAGGTGGAAATCAAAGCACAGTGGGAATCACACAACAATCTATGACGATCTCGGGTCTACAGACTAATCTGTACCAGTGTCACCAGAGAACTTTCATCTGACGTAAGGTATACTACCATCTGGGAGTTCTCAGCGAGTCCGTCCAGTGTTCCCAGTCTCAACTGAGCACCCGTATATCATCTCTGATGTCAAACACCAATGGATATGGGATCATCCATCGCCCATCTGTATGGGTCGAGAAGGTATACGCTAGGCTACTCTGGTATATCGATGCCCCGTCTCGATATACCCACGACTAGGGACCTTGATGGATGCACTTATGGACTACCATGTCCCCACTAGTATGATCCGCATCATAGTCTAGGTAGTCAAGTAGACATCCTAAGGGCTTTACCAACATGTAACAGAGAGACAATCAGTGTACACGTTAAGGTAAAGAGTAACCAGATAGCATAGTATCATATTGAGCAGGAAAGTCATCCCTATATATGTCCAAGCATCCACTACAATATACATCCTATGTATAGTAATGGCCTCTAGGACATACATATAACTAAGAGGAAGTGCCCCAAATGAAAGAATATTACATACAAGTTTTTTACATGAATGAAAATGAAAAACACTCATCTTACATAAAAAACCCCGGCTATTCAAACATGACGATCCAATATAACATATCCAGCAACACATAACATCACATGTCATCAACATAAGTAAATATGCCCATCCCAATTGTCGTTGAGATATAGCAACAAAACCGGCGATATCACATATTACACTTACGGTCGCAGAAAAAAAAGTGTAAAACTACAACAGTTGGAATCCGCAACCTGTATAGACATCGCATGCCTAACAAAATGAATTCCTTAGACATCGCATGCCTAAAACTTATAAACCCAGCATTTTAGTCTCATTATCGAAAACACTTTTCAATATCAAGTCGGGCAATTCAACAAGATTCCCGACATACAGAACGAATGCTCGTCGCAAACTTTAGTAGACGGCCGCACCCCCGATACCGTCGACAAAGTGCACAAAGGCGGAACACTGCTGCCGCGAACACCCGAACGGATGCTTTCGGCGACGGGGTTCTCCTACAGTCACTTGGTCGGGGCTATGGGGCGTGGCTTTCTATTAAGTTTACCCGGCGAGTATCCGCGTACGCAACGTGATTGCGACAGACTTTTGATCACATCAAAATTCCGTGACAACCGATCAAGTGAGACTAAACTGCTGTGTTTATAACATCCAAATCAGTTATCTCATAACTACTTGTGGATTCCAAATATTGTATCACATTCCAGATAAATAGACAATGTTAAACTTTCCGATCTAACAATCAAACACCCAAGTTTTCCCGAAAAGCTCAACACTTGAAATAAGTTTAAAAATATTCACTTCGTGCCACAGTACCAACGGTCCAGCTGTAGAAGGGTCATGCCAACGCCTCACATGTGGCACGCCGTACTGCCCCAAACCCTAATGTTCAAAGGGCAGTTCAAGACGGTCACATAATCGAGTTAAGGTTTGTTGTCTTCTAGAGGGTCCATCGCGTTGTTTGCACTACTAAGAACGTTCTTAAACTACAGAAAAATCCAACACTTGGAAATTTCCCGGCAGGGGAAAAAGTGGGTATTTATATCCGGTCGAACTTTATAACATGTTCTAAAATAACCCGGAAAAACATAAACAAAGTTAAACAATCCGATCGAAACATCGAGTCCCCAAAACAACCCCAGAAAACTCAACTGTTGAGTAGAGATTAAAAATTCCCAGAAGAAACAGGAAACAGATACGGGCATTACTGTATAAAAAAGAATCCATAACCTTTACCTATGGCCGCGGAACCGCCGCCAAAAGCAGGGTATGGCCACAGTTCCGCGGCGCTACAGTAGTTAGGGCTTCATTTTGGACAATGTTTCTTAGAATTTCCTGCTCTATTTTCTAAGCATTTTAAATTAGGAAAAATCCACAGTTTCAGAAAATGTACAGAGAGGGGTCAAGTTTAGGGTTTCGGGGTTCGATCGGATTTCTAACATCGTCTACACTTTGCCTAAAGCTCTAGCTAGGATATGATACCACTGTAGGGTTCCTAGGCACACTCATGAGGTTCCATAAGGCATCAACCATGCCAAAATCAAAAAATTTCATGTGCCGAGAAACCCTAATGCAAGATCGTTACTAGAGCTAAGGCGAAAACAAACAAGTTAACTACTTTAACTACAAGTGAAAGGGATTACAACCTTTGTAGATCCAGTCCTCCACTTCCAAAGCTCCGTGACGAGGTCCCTTCGCTGCGATCATCGGGATCCCTGACTCTAGCGATGGTTTCGTCGGAGAAATAAGCAGGCTAGGTCGTTGACTTCGATGCCGAAGATGATCTACGTTGAGGCGACTCAAACTCAAGCTCCATTTTCACTAGGTCATGAACTTTGTGAAGATAACACATTCTACTACATGGAAAGTGGTAGAGGATGAAGAAATAGAAAGTGGGTTCACTTTAGAATTGGATTTCTCACTCTTAACCTCATGGCACCATTAGAGCTAGCAAGCTTTCTTCTTATTCTTGAAGAAGAAGAAGAAGAAAGAATAATAGAATAATTCAATCCAAAATGAAACTTATCCTTTTAATTATTGCACCATGGTTGAGTTAAGCCCTCATGCTTAACTTGTGTAGAGAATTAACCAAAGTATTGGGTTAAGGGTTGGGTTAACTGGCATCCTAAGGAAATTACAAAAGAAATTGACTTTCTTAATGTTTCTTCAAGTTTCATGAAGCTTGATAATTTTGACCAACGTCTTATCTCTTTTGTTATTTGTTAGGAAATTAGTAAACCCTAATTTAAACTCAATTTGGTTTAAGTCTCATACACACATCTTGTATGTATCATCAAACACGATACAAACATGTACACTTGCATATATCACATATAAACAATGTGCACAATCAAGTGAGAAAATCAATCTTAAGTGAACCAATACTAGTTAATGTAAAGTAATATATCAAATATATAATTATACATTAAATCATTAAATCAACACTTAATTTGATGATCCGGTCATACTGCATATAACCGACTAATATCAAGTGTATTAATATATCGAATCAACATTTGATTCGGTAACCCGGCTATATCTTATATAACCGTCCGATGATACAAATCGTAAGAATAGAATTCAGTATCACATACTGGTATTATTCTCGGTCCCGCACATATCTCATATGCGCTCCTATTTCGTTTCTCTTGAGCCAGGAAACCTCTGTGTAGGAATCTAAAGACTCGTCAATACGCCGGCAGTAGGTGATGATCATATCAAATACCCAAAAGCCACAAGCGGTCTGTTAAAGGTAACGGCCACCTAGGTATTGAGCGATCAAAAGATCAACGAACAAGCCCGCTCACACTCCTGTGAATCCAACCAGTAACACTTACCGCACAGTCCGGTCTGTTCGTCTGATATGTCGCATATCTCGCCTATAGATGGTAAACGTCAGATCCCAGTAGCTCGATAAGTCATGCCGATGTAAGGTCCGTAAAAAGCATGAAACTACTGCTAACACTTACCAGTAAATCGGTGCAACCCTGGCCAGGGATTTCCAGTTATGGCCAGTCGAGCATAGCGCAACATCAACCCCCAATACCGCGAGAGACGAATCCCCTCCTATCGCTCATTGCCTCCATGTGAATCGGGACTGTACACAAAAACCACCTGTTTGCACGACTCAGTAGAGCCATGGTAGGGTGGAAATCAAAGCACAGTGGAAGACACACAAGACTCTATGACGATCTCGGGTCAACAGATTAAGCTGTACCAGTGTCACCAGAGAACTGCCATCTGACGTGAGGTATAATACCATCTAGGAGTTCTCGGTGAGTCCGTTCAGTGTACCCAGTCTCCACTGAGCACTCGCATACCGTCTCTGATGTCAAACACCAATGGATATGGGATCATCCATCGCCCATCACATTGGTCGAGAAGATATACGCTAGTCTACTCTGGAATATCGATGCCCCGTCTCGATATTCCCACGACTAGGAACATTGAAGGATGTACTCATTGACTACCCAGGCCCTACTAGTATGATTTGCATCACAGTCTTGGAAGTCGAGCACACATCCTAAGGACTTTATCAACATGTAATAGAGAGACTGCAAGTATACATGTTAAGATAAAGAGCAACCCGATTGCATACTATCATGTCGAGCAAGAAAGTCCTACCTATATATGTCCCAGCATCCACTACAATATACATCTCATGTACAGTAATGGCCTCAAGGGCATACATATAACTAACAGCTATATCGCATATAACCGACTAATATATAAAATGTATCATTTCATCGAATCAACATTTGATCCGATGATCTAGCTATATCACATATACCCGGCCGATATCGCACATCACGAGAATGAAATAGGGTATCGCATACATGTATTATTCTCGGACCCGCACATATCACATATGTGCTCCTACTCCGTTTCTCCTGAGCCAGGAAACCTATGTGTAGGACTGTGAAGACTCGTCAATACTCCGGCAGTAGGTGATGATCATATCAAACACCCACAAGCTGCAAGCCTTCAGCTAAACGTAACACCCAACCGGGTATTGAGCGACCAGAAGATCAACAAGCAAGCCTGTACGTACTCCTGCAAATCCAATCAGTAAAACTACCGTACAGTCCGGTCTCTTCGTCTGATATGTCGCATATCTAGTTTAGGGGTGGTAAAATGTCTGGCCCCAATAATCGATAAGTCGTGTCGATGTGAGGCTCATAATGGGTCGAGAAACTACTGATAACTCTTACTAGTAAATCTCCATATCAGCCCTTGCAAGGGACTGTTAGGTCTACGTTACCTCTCCCGGTACTTTCGGGGTTGCGGAAACGGTAAAACAAAATTTTTTCTGGACTTGGCAACATGGACCGTAAAAGCCGGATCTTTGCTAAACAATACACTAGCATCCTAACATGAGATGTTATCTACTCGGTTAGGGGTTATACCTCAACTTGAACTCCTTCTCTTCTTGTTGTTCTTCACTTCTTGTTGTTCTTCTCTTCTTGTTGTTCTTCTCTTTGCTTGCTCAATGGTTGATCCGGACTTTGGTCACCTCCGCGGCCTTCTTGAGTCGAAGACGATCCACCCGAGAGATGTGCACCGAGCTCCACCTCGAGCCAAGGTAACTAGGGCAAGGAGATTGCTAATCTAAAAGCCCTAGGTTGTGTAGAAGTGATGAAGGGATAGCTTTGTCTATGTGAAATCTTTATCTCTCAACACATGAGATCAAAAGATCAAAACAAGAGGAGGAAGAAGAAGGAGGAGCAACAACCATGGCTTATTTCTTTTCTACTCACTTGAAAAAACCAAGAGAGAGAATGAGAAAGAAATTATGATATAAAAGAAAAACAACCATGGTTGCAAATAATGCAAAAACAACATCATTACTAATCCCATCAAGATAAAGTTGATGGCTACATTGAAATGACCATTATCATAATCCAAAAGAAAAAGGAAAAGAAAAGAAGAGTGTGGAAACCTCTTGAAAGTCAATGGTCAACCCGGTCAACCGGTCAACAAAGTCAAGAGAGGTCAACGGGGTCAAATGGTCAATGCAATTAGCCATCATAAGATTATCACTAATAGGATTAGTAAATGATGTTCGTGGCTCATTATGGTTTTGACCAAACGAACTGTCAAAAACCCTAATGAGTCCGCCTCAAAATGGTTTTGACCGAATCAACTGTCAAAACCCTAATGAGCCTGCCACATAACGGTTTTGGCCGAACCAACTGCCAAAACCCTAATGAGGCACCTCCTCCGTCATCGCTCCGAAAAACTGTGCATACACACCTGCATCCGTATTCCGTAGAATGCGGATGCACAGAAGACAAAACAAATCCATCCGTGCAATACTAGGATCCGGCTTAAACCAAAGCCTACTAGTACTGCCTGCCCGAACACCATACGCACACAAGTGTACGTAAGTGATCGCAGCCCTGCCGTAAAACCATACGGCCTCTACACGTTTCGCTCAGTGCAGGGAAACTCTCTGTGTGGGACTCTAAAGACTCGACACTACGCTGGCAGTGTGTTTAACCACAGACCGCAAGCGGCACTAGCTGTACGTAACGGTCCCCAGGTAGATGTCGATAAGATGGCCGATGAGGTAAACCCATCCAAACTCCTACTGAGTCTGTATGTGACAATCTCCGTACAGTCCGGTCTGTTCGTCTGATACATCGCATGTCAGGCCTAGGGGGGCGGCAAGCGTCAGACCCCTAATAGCGGTACAAGTCGTGTAGGAGTGAAGCCCAGAACACCCTGAGATAACACTGGAACCTACCAGTATATCTCGCTTGCCCTGGCCAGGGACTACTTGTGTAATGGCTCTCCTAGACACAGCGCGATGTCAACCCCCAATACCGGGAGAGACGAATCCTGTCTAACCGTCACTGCCTCCAAGTGCTTCGGGACTGCTCCTAACTACTACCTGTCTGCACGACTAAGTAGAGCCGTGGTAGGGTAGCAATCAAAGAACAGTGGGAACACACTCGAGGCGAAGTGACAGTGTCAAGTCAGCGGACTAAGCTGTACTCATGTCACCTGGGAACTGATAACTGACGATAGGTATAATACCAACCATCAGTTCCCGACGAGTCCTGTCCAGTGTACTCGTAACCCAACGAGCACCCGCATACTATCTCAAGTACGACGTACCGACGGCTGTGGGACAGACCGTCTCCCGTGCTGGGATGAGAAGCGCATACGCTAGTCTACTCCGGAGTATCGATGCCCTATCTCGATACTCCTACGACTAGGGACGTTTATAAGGATGTGCTTGTAGATTACCCAGCCCCCACGAGTGTGATCGCCATCACAACGCCGGTAATCAAGCAAAGATCCAAAGGGCTCTACTAATGCGTATAGGTGATATAATAAATAAACACACAAGTACACATTAAAGCAGAGACAAACCAAGTAGCATACTACTATATTGAGCAAGATTGTCTGTACAACTGTGAATATCCCAAGCTTCCATCAAGTAATATACATACTAGTATGATACAGTAATGGCCTCTAGGGCATATACACTAACAATCTCCCACTTGCACTAAGGCCATGTACTGGCGTATCGAAGACCTATCATCTCGATCAGCCGCTCGAACTGAGTCTGGGGTAAAGCCTTCGTGAATGGGTCCGCAGTGTTGTCCTTTGTGTCCACTCTCCGCACCTCGATCTCCTGTCGATCAATGATCTCCCTGATCAGGTGATACCGCCTTAAGATGTGCCTGGATTTCTGATGGGACCTTGGTTCCTTCGCTAAAGCTATAGCCCCATTGTTATCGCAATACAAAGGTATTGGGTCAACAATGGACGGAACCACCTGAAGTTCACTAATGAACTTCTTTATCCAGACCGCCTCTTTTGCGGCATCGCTTGCAGCAATGTATTCAGCTTCCATCGTCGAGTCTGCGACGGTATCCTGTTTGGAACTCCTCCAACATACCGTCCCTCCGTTGATGGTAAACACAAAACCCGAGATAGACTTGCTGTCATCTTTGTCACTCTGGAAGCTTGAATCGGTAAAGGACTCGACCCTGAGGTCTCCATTACCGTAAACCAGGAACATCTCCTTAGTCCTTCTCAGGTACTTGAGAATGTTCTTCACTGCTGTCCAGTAGTCCTCCCCTGGGTCTGACTGATACCGGCTTACCGCGCTCAACGCGTAAGTTACATCTGGTCTTGTACATAGCATCGCATACATTATAGATCCTACCGCCGAAGCGTAGGGTATAGTGCTCATGCGAACCCTCTCCTCGTCAGTCTTAGGAGACATCTTCTTGGAGAGGGTAATTCCGTGCAATGCGGGTATGTTACCGCGCTTGGAACCCTCCATACTAAATCTCTTTAGTACGGTCTCTATGTACCTGGACTGTGAAAGTCCCAATAGTTTCTTGGATCTATCTCTATAGATGTTGATCCCCAGAATGTACGAGGCATCACCCAGGTCCTTCATGGAGAACCTTTGTGACAAAAATAGCTTGACCGATTGTAGCATAGGAATATCATTTCCTATCAAAAGAATGTCATCCACGTACAAGACTAGGAATACGACAGTTCGTCCTACAATCTTCTTATATACACAGGGTTCATCTTCGTTCTTGATGAAATCAAATTCCTTGATTGCCTCATCAAAACAGATGTTCCAGCTCCGCGATGCCTGCTTTAATCCATAAATGGATTTAAGCAACTTGCACACCTTTCCGCTGCTCCCACTGTCTACGAAACCTTCTGGTTGATCCATGTAAACGCACTCTTCCAAACAACCGTTTAGGAAAGCCGTTTTAACATCCATCTGCCAGATTTCATAGTCATGGAAGGCAGCAATGGCAAGTAGGATCCGAATGGATTTGAGCATAGCCACCGGAGAAAAAGTTTCATCATAGTCCAAACCAGGTCTTTGACGAAAACCTTTTGCAACGAGTCTAGCTTTATAGGTTTCCACCTGCCCATCTACACCAAGTTTCCTTTTGTAGATCCATTTGCATCCAACGGGTTTTACCCCAGGTGGAGCAATATCCAAGGTCCACACTTTATTGGCGTACATGGACTCCATTTCGGATTGCATTGCTTCCTGCCACTTATCAGAGTCCCTACTGATAATGGCCTGCCTGAAACTGGTAGGGTCATCTTCTTCCAAGATGCAATCCTCTCGATCTCCGTCTATGAGAAAACCGTAGTATCTCTCGGGCGGATGAGAAATCCTACCAGATCTGCGGAGTGGCTGAGGTTCGTTTGGGGTCACTGAATTTTCTGGTTCTGCTAAATCCTCAGTTTGAGTTTGTGGATCAGATATTTCATCCAGTTCTACCGTGCTCCCACTTATTTCTTTTGCAAGAAATTGCCACTCTAAAAAGGTGGCGCGGCGAGCAACGAACACCTTCTGTTCCTCAGTGTGGTAGAACAGATATCCCAGAGAATTTCTAGGATATCCCACAAACTTACATAAAACTGACCGTGCCTCAAGCTTGTCTGGTTTTTGTAATTTTACATAGGCCGGACAACCCCATATCTTAATTCGTTCTAGATATGGTTTCTTACCACTCCATATTTCATATGGAGTCTTAGGCACGGATTTAGACGGAACCTGATTCAGTAAGTATGCCGCTGTATCTAGCGCAAGTCCCCAGAATGAAAGAGGTAACTCAGCATCACTCATCATGGATCGAACCATATCCAATAGGGTACGATTCCTTCTCTCCGATACACCGTTGTGCTGTGGTGTATAAGGAGGAGTAAGCTGAGAGAGAATACCATTCTCTTTTAAGTAATCTCGGAATTCCGTGCTTAAGTACTCCCCTCCTTTATCAGACCGGAGGATCTTGATACTTTTGCCTGTCTGGTTCTCTACTTCGTTTCTGAATTCCTTGAATTTCTCAAAAGTTTCAGATTTGTGTTTAATCAGATACACATATCCGAACCTAGAGAGATCGTCAGTGAATGTGATGAAGTACGAGAACCCACCCCTTGCAAGTATAGACATCGGACCACACACATCACTGTGTATGAGTCCCAAGAGATCTGTTGCTCTTTCTCCATGTCCGGTGAACGGAGATTTGGTCATCTTCCCTTTGAGACAAGACTGACAAGTTTCATAAGATGAAAACTCGAACGCATTCAAGAGTCCATCTTTATGCAACTTACTCAGTCTTTTCTCTCCGATATGACCAAGTCTACAATGCCACAAGTAGGATTCATTCGTATCTGAATTCTTCCTCTTGCGTGTGTTTTGTACATTGAGAACTGTATTCTGATTTAGAACGTAGATACCATTACACACTGTACCCTCTGCAACCAATGTTAGTTATATGTATGCCCTAGAGGCCATTACTGTACATTGGATGTATATTGTAGTGGATGCTGGGACATATATAGGTAGGACTTTCTTGCTCGACATGATAGTACGCTATCTGGTTGCTCTTTATCTTAACATGTATACTTTCTGTCTCTCTGATTACATGTTGATAAAGCCCTTAGGATGTATACTCGACTTCCAGGACTGTGATGCAGATCATACTAGTGGGGCCTGGATAGTCCATGAGTACATCCTTGAAATGTTCCTAGTCGAGGGAATATCGAGACGGGGCATCGATATTCCAGAGTAGACTAGCGCATATCTTCTCGACCCATGCTATGGGCGATGGATGATCCCATATCCATTGGTGTTTGACATCGAAGATGGTATGCGGGTGCTCAGTGGAGACTGGGTACACTGAACGGACTCGCCGAGAACTCCCAGATGGTATTATACCTCACGTCAGATGGCAGTTCTCTGGTGACACTGGTACAGCTTAGTCTGTTGACCCGAGATCGTCATAGAGTCTTGTGTGTCTCCCACTGTGCTTTGATTTCCACCCTACCACGGCTCTACTGAGTCGTGCAAACAGGTGGTTTTTGGGTACAGTCCCGATTCACATGGAGGCAATGAGCGATAGGAGGGGATTCGTCTCTCCCGGTATTGGGGGTTGATGTTGTGCTATGCTCGACTGGCCATAACAGGAAATCCCTGGCCAGGGTTGCTGTGATATACAGGTAAGAGTTATCAGTAGTTTCACGAATGTTATGGACCTCAAGTCGGCATGACTTATCGAGCTATTGGGGTCTGACGTTTACCACCCCTAGGCGAGATATGCGACATATCAGACGAACAGACCGGACTGTACGGTAAGTGTTACTGGTTGGATTCACAGGAGTGTGAGCGGGCTTGCTCGTCGATCTTCTGATCGCTCAATACCCGGGTGGCCGTTACGTTTAGCAGACCGCTTGCGGCTTGTGGGTGTTTGATATGATCATCATCTGCTGCCGGCGTATTGACGAGTCTTTAGAGTCCTACACAGAGGTTTCCTGGCTCAAGCGAAACGAAATAGGAGCGTATATGAGATATGTGCGGGACCGAGAATAATGCGTGTATGTGATACCGTATTTCATTCTCGCGATGAATGTGTGTCGAATGGTTGTATGCGATATAACCTAGTTATCGAATCAAGAATTGATTCGATAAGCCGATACATTGGATACTAGCCGGTTATATGCGATATGACCGGATCATTGGATCAAGTGTTGATTTAATGATTGAATGTATAATTATATATTTGATATATTACTTTGCATTAACTAGTATTGGTTCACTTTAAGATGGATTTTCTCACTCGGATGTGTGCATTACATATGCGATATGATTTTGTGCACTAGATTGTATCATGTTTGATGATACATACATTTTAGTTAAGTGTAAAGAATTAAACCATGGTTAAGTGGATAATTAGGGTTTTGTTTTTCTTATTAATTTATATATACATTTATTCTTTTGGAAAAGAAAAAGAGCATGAGAAAATGGTGGCTTTCTTTAAATGCTTCATGAAGCTTCATGAAGTCTTTAACCTTGTAACCATTTTTGTCTCATGCTTAACCTAACCATTCCACTAAACCATGATTGATTCTCTACACCTAACTATGGTTCAATTATGAAAAGAATGAATTTCTTTTCTCTTTTTTATTATTCTTATCATAATAACATTCTTCTTCTTCTTCTTCTTCAAGAAGAGAAACTAAGCTCCATCAATGGTGATTGTTGGAAATGAGTGAGAAATCCAATTCTAAAGTCTACCCACTTCCTATTTCTTCATCCTCTACCTCTTGCCAAGTAGTAGAGTGTGTTTCCTTCACAAGTTTTCAAGGCTTGGTGAAGGTGGAGCTTGATCTAGCGATGCCTCAACGTAGATCATCTTCGTCATGGACATCGACGACCTAGCTCGCTTATTCTTCGACGAAGCCGACGCTAGAGCCCGGGAGTTCACTTGGACAGCGAAGGGACTTCGTTGCGGAGCTATGGAGGTGGAGCACCGGATCTACAAAGGTTGTATTTCCGATTCCTTGTAGTTAAGTTGTTAACTAGTTTATGTTTTCGCCTAGATATCTAGCCAACGATCCGTAGTCTAGGGTTTCTCGGCACCGTATTTTTTGAAATTGGCATGGTTGATGCCTTGTGAGACCTCACTAGTGTGCCTAGAAACCCTACAGTGGTATCAGAGCCTAGCTAGAGCCTTAGGCGAAGTCCTGACGGAGTTAGAAGTCCGATCGAACACAAAACCCCGATTTAAAATGCTCTCTGGACAATTTTTGAAAACTGGGTTTTTTCCACATTAAAAATATTCAGAAAAATCAGCAGGAAGATATAAGACATACTGTAAAATTCTTGGTCTTGATTCCATAAAGGGGGCGCGGATCCGCGGCCGTACAGTAGGCTCATGCGGCGGATCCGCGGCCCTTTTGTCGTTTTGTGCATCCTATTTTGCACAGTAACTCTTAGCTGTCTGTGCTGGTTTTCCTGGGGATCTTTAATAATTTTTCCAGAGTTGCATTTTCTGGGTTGTATTGGGAACTCGGTGTATCGGTCGGATTGTCTAATTTTGTCGGTGTGTTTTTCCGGATAAATCTTAGAATATGTTAAAAAGTTCGACCGGATATAAATACCCACTTTTTCCCCTGCCGGGAAAATTTCCAATTGTTGGATTTTTCCGTAGTTTAACGACGTTCTAAATAGTGCAAGTAACGCGATGGACCCTCTAGAAGACAACAAACCTTAACTCGATTATGTGACCGTCTTGAACTGCCCTTTGAACCTTCGGGTTTGGGGCAGTACGGCATGCCACATGTGAGGCGTTGGCTTGACCCTTCTACGGCTGGACCGTTGGTACTGAGGCACGAACTGAATGTTGTTAGACTTATTTCATGTGTTGAGCTGTATCGGGAAAACTTGGGTGTTCGATTGTTCGATCGAAAAGTTTAGCATTTTCTATTTATCCGGAATGTGATACAATAATTGGAATTCACAAATTGTTATGAGATAACAGAATGAATATTATAAACGTAGCAGTTTAGTCTCACTTGATCGGTTGCCACGGAATTTTGATGTGATCAAAAGTCCGTCGCAATCACGTAGCGTATGCGGATACTCGCCGGGTAAACTTAATAGACAGCCTCACCCCATAGCCCCGACCAAGTGACTGTAGGATAACCCCGTCGCCGAAAGCATCCGTTCGGGTGCTCCCGGTAGCGGTGTTCCGCCTTGGTGCACTTCGTCGACGGCGTCGGGGGTGCGGCCGCCTACTAAAGTTTGCGACGAGCATTCGATCAAAATGCCGGGAATCCTGTTGAATTGCCCGACTTGATATTGAAAAGCGTTTTCGATAATGAGACTAAAATGCGGGGTTTATAATTGTTAGGCATGCGATGTCTAAAGAATTCATTTAGTCAGGCATGCGATGTCTGAGGTGGTTGTGGATTTCAACTGTTGTAGTTTTACACTTTCTTTTCTGTGACCGTAAGTGTAATATGTGATATCGCCGGTTTCGTTGCTATATGTCAACGACAATTGGGATGCGCATATTTACTTACGTTGATGACATGAGATGTTATGTGTTGCTGGATATGTTATATTGGATCGTCTTGTTTGAATAGCCGGGGGGTTTTTATGTGAGATGAGTGTTTTTCATTTTCATTCATGTAAAAACTTGTATGTAATATTCTTTTATTGGGGCACTTCCAGGTTGCGGATGTTGTCACCATTTGTATATTATTTACTTTTCTGCACTAGGATAGACCCAAGGAGGGGAGCACAAGTAACCGGGTTCTGGGGTCCAGAGGGAGACCATCTCGAGGAGTCGAGTCCGGGTCTCCTAACCCTAGAATTGGTAGGGTTGCTTGCCGCTCTCGTAGGGGTCTTGGGGTGTGGGATTGGCTATTCATCACGACCGTGGAATCCGTGTTTTATACTGGCTCGTATTGAAAACACGGACGTCCTAGTATATCCAATATTTCATATGTTTCTTCTGCTGTGATTTATCTGTGATCATGTGATGTTCTGTGACAGGTATTATATATAGTATATATGATATATTATATGGACGTTGCTTATGTTTTTCACCCGCGCTAGCCGTGCCTCGCTCTGGCGTTAGTTACCTAACCTAACGGTGCAGACGGGACATCGAGGCGAATGCGGATGGCATAAGCGTACGTTATATATATCTGTGATGTTTAGGTGGATTTAAATGATGGGATATTCATTAATGAGATTAATGAAAGAAAAATAAACCTAATTGATGTTGTGGAATCGAATTTCAAAATAAAACAGGTAGCTACAGTTCTTGCTTTGCATTGTGGTGTTCATTATAGAACATCCTGCACTTTATTCGATGAGGAAAGGACCGAGATCCCTTCACCGGGAGTGACTCCTTTAGCAATAACTGGCAGATGCTACACACTCGGTTTGTATTTGATCGCTTCTATAGTTTCTGCTTTGCACAGTGATATATATGATATATCCCGCACCTCATTCGACGAGGAAAGGGCCGACGATCCCTTCACCGGGAGTGACCCCTTTAGCAAAACTAGAAAAGCCTCAAAAGCATTCCATTTAAAAACCATTTGATTCCGCAACGAGATCAAGTTCAAAGCGTTAAAGGTTTTCACAAAAACCATTCACAACCCTCCGTCATTTTAGGAAGTAGAGTACTTAGTATTCGTGCTGTGTTTGTTGACCATAGTCAAGGTACAGTGTACGGTAGCTAAGTGATGTCTTCCTACACCGCATATGATGCGATTAGTTAGAACAGTCGCGTGACTTTGTTGACCTTAGTTAAGGGTCATATGGGTGGGTCTAATTAATCATGAAATGATGGGTAGAACTTCACTAGTACTTATGATTTGTTGACCATAGTTAAGGTCATAGGTGCTAGGGGTAAAAATCTTTATCGGGAGTTTCAAGTGTTGAAATTTGCAATGAGATTGCATACCTTCTATGTGATAGTTGGATCCCAATACCCACTGCGAGTAATTGTTACTCCTGGGAGAGTTTTGCACTTTGCAATTAGCCGATCAAGTAGGTGTCTAGAAAGGTGTCAACGGGGTTACGCCTCTGGGAAAACGAGGTTTTCTGTAATTAGGTCCGTGCGAAAGCACAGGGAACCTCCCTCAAAGTACCGACACTGGCCTGGCTGAAAGGTTGGCGAACTTGTAGAGTGTAATTATTCCCGGCTAGTCTTTCCTTTTAAGGTTTGAAGGAAGATTTGATAAAAACAGTGGGAGCCATCCTGATTAGATAAAATATATAACCAATCTGATCTTGCAAGAGCGCACGCAGAGTGTTCTCTTCTCTCTCTCTCCTGGTAGCGACCATATCACGCCTTAATCAAGATAATAAAATGGATGTATTGAACGAACCCGCTTGTTATACTGAGCTGGGGAACGTTGGTCCCGCTCCAACTTATAATTGTTATAAGACAGAGCAGGAAATTGGGGAATACCAGAATTCCTATGCCGCCTAAACGAAGAAAGTGCATATGATGCATCTCCTTCGGGTGTGTTCATTACAAAGAACTGTTTCTCAGTATCCTCTGAATCCTGGGTATATGATACCGGATCAGGATCCCAGATATGTAATCTGTTTCATAGGGCTACAAAAGGGTAGAAAAACTGAGAACGGGTGATAAGTTTCATGAGACAGAAAACGGGGCAAGTGTTGCAGCCAAGTCTGTTGGTCACTGTCACCCTGTATTACGAATACATTGATTCTGAACAAATGCTATTAGATACCGAACCTGATATACAAAATCATATCAGTCTCTTTATTAGTAAAGAAAGGATATAATTTTGTATTCATGGATAATGTTTTGAACACTTCCTATATCAAAAGTTTATCGGTTCAGGCACGCTATCTAAAAGCATTAACGTTCTAAATCAAACTACAGTTCCAAGTATACTGAACACACACAAGAAGAAGAGTTCAGAAATGAACGAATTCTTCTTGAGGCATTGTAGACTAGGTCATATCAATGCGACCCGGCTGGCTGAAGTTACATTTTAGATGCATATTTAAATCAGTTTGAGTTTACATCTTGTGAAACTTGCCAGTCATGTCCCAAAAATAAGATGACCATAGCTCTGTTTATTGGAAACAAAGGAAGAGTTAGTAAACTCTTGGGACTGATACATAATGATGTATGTAAGGTCTCCTGTCTACACATGTCAGGACTGGTTCTTTATACTTCATTATATTCTCTGATAATCTCTCAAGATTCAGTCATATGTTCCTGTTGAAACATAAGTCTGAACCTTTTGAGGTATTCACAGAATATAAGTTAGAAGTAGAGAACCAATAACCGGGTATAAGTATTATGTCCTTTGATGAGATCAAGGAGGAGAATACTTGTGCATGGAATTCCTGGACTATTCTAAAGGAAAATGAGATTTTCTCTCAGTATTACTCCTCTGAATACACCACAGCACAACGGTGTATCGGGGCGGAGCAATCACACAATATTAGATATCGTGTGCTCTATGATGAGTACTACTGAGTTACCTATTTCCTTTTTGGGAGTTATGCGCTTGAGAAGCTGCATACCTGTTGAATTAGGTTCGAATCAAATCACTGCCTAGCATTCTATATGAGATATGGTATGGGAAGAGCCTATCTCTTAAGTGAGTTAAGATTTGGGGTTGTCCGGCCTATGTTTAAAGCAAAATCCGGACAAGATCGAGGCAGGATCAGTTCTGTAGAACTGGAAAGGTTCCAGCTATACAAAACTGCAGTTGATGATTTGACAGAACCATAAGATTCTATAGTTCCCGACGAACCTCAGCCTCTCCGCCGACCTAGTAGGGTTCCTCATCCGCCTGAGAGATACCTTGGTTTCTCGATGACAGTGGGAGCAAGGATTGCATCATAAGATGATGACCCAACTATTTTCGAGCAGGCCATCGAGAGTAGGGACTCTGTAAGAATGGCTGGATGCTTAGCAATCTGAGATGGAATCCATGTACACCAGCAAAGTATGGACTTTAGCTGCTATATCTGAAGGGTTAAATCCCCATCAGGAGTAAGTATATCTTGAAAAGATTACTTGGTGTAGATGGAAAAGTTGAGACTTTCAAAGCTAGACTTGTTAAAGGTTTTCGTCATCGACCAGGCGTGGATAATGATGAAACCTTTTTCCAGTACCTATGCTTAAGTCTATCCAGATCCTACTTACCACGGCTACATACCATGACTACGATATCTGGTGGTTGGGTGCCATGACTGCTTTTCTAAATACTGATTTAGAAGAGAACGTCTATAAGAACACAGCCAGAGGTCTTCGTAAACAGTGGGAGCAGCGGAAACGTGTGCAAGTTGCTTTACATAATGAAGCAGGCATCGCGGAGTTGGAACGTCTGTTTTGATGTGATAGTCAAAGTGTTTGACTTCATCAAAATGGTAGACGAACCTTGTATATACAAAAGGGTAGTAGAGAGTAAGGTGGTCATCTTCGTATTGTACGTAGACAACATACTCTTGATAGGAAAAGAGTTTCCTATACTACCATCGATCAATCTCCTATTATCACAAGGATTCTCCAAATAGGATAAAGATGATACCTCCTAAATCCTGAGATTTGGACCTATGAGATAGATCTAAAGGGATATTAGGGTTCTCACTAGGTATAGTGAGATTGTATCAATCGATCCTGGGGAGAATCACTGGAAGTGTTCCAGGATGATAAAGACGACTGAATGTCAGTCATAGGCATTGTCTTTACCCTCTGTAAAGGGACGGTATGTTGGAAGAGTTCTAAGCAAGATACCGTGGCAAACTAGACGATAAAGGCTGGTAACATCGCTATTAAAGATACTACCAAAGAGGCAGTTTGGGTGTTTATTGGTTCATAGGATGAACTAGGTTCCTACCATTGTGTGACAATGGAACTGTGGCTTTGGCCCTGGAACCCTGGTCCCATCAGTGACCCGGATATAATCTAAGGCAGCATCACCTGATCATGGAGATAATTGATCTCCAGGGTGATCGAGGTTAGGAGAGAAGACTCAGAGGACAACACGGCGGATCCACTCACGAAGGCCCTTTTCCCAAAGAGAGACTTTTAGGGGATGGTTGAGTATGTGATACTGCAACCACTGCTACAGATGGCCCTAGTGCAAGTGGGAGATTGTTAGTTATATGTATGCCCTAGAGGCCATTACTGTACATTGGATGTATATTGTAGTGGATGCTGGGATATATATAGGTAGGACTTTCTTGCTCGACATGATAGTACGCTATCTGGTTGCTCTTTATCTTAACATGTATACTTTCGGTCTCTCTGATTACATGTTGATAAAGCCCTTAGGATGTATACTCGACTTCCAGGACTGTGATGCAGATCATACTAGTGGGGCCTGGATAGTCCATGAGTACATCCTTGAAATGTTCCTAGTCGAGGGAATATCGAGACGGGGCATCGATATTCCAGAGTAGACTAGCGCATATCTTCTCGACCCATGCGATGGGCGATGGATGATCCCATATCCATTGGTGTTTGAAATCGAAGATGCTATGCGGGTGCTCAGTGGAGACTGGGTACACTGAACGGACTCGCCGAGAACTCCCAGATGGTATTATACCTCACGTCAGATGGCAGTTCTCTGGTGACACTGGTACAGCTTAGTCTGTTGACCCGAGATCGTCATAGAGTCTTGTGTGTCTCCCACTGTGCTTTGATTTCCACCCTACCACGGCTCTACTGAGTTGTGCAAACAGGTGGTTTTTGGGTACAGTCCCGATTCACATGGAGGCAATGAGCGATAGGAGGGGATTCGTCTCTCCCGGTATTGGGGGTTGATGTTGTGCTATGCTCGACTGGCCATAACAGGAAATCCCTGGCCAGGGTTGCTGTGATATACTGGTAAGAGTTATCAGTAGTTTCACGAATGTTATGGACCTCAAGTCGGCATGACTTATCGAGCTATTGGGGTCTGACGTTTACCACCCCTAGGCGAGATATGCGACATATCAGACGAACAGACCGGACTGTACGGTAAGTGTTACTGGTTGGATTCACACGAGTGTGAGCGGGCTTGCTCGTCGATCTTCTGATCGCTCAATACCCGGGTGGCCGTTACGTTTAGCAGACCACTTGCGGCTTGTGGGTGTTTGATATGATCATCATCTGCTGCCGGCGTATTGACGAGTCTTTAGAGTCCTACACAGAGGTTTCCTGGCTCAAGCGAAACGAAATAGGAGCGCATATGAGATATGTCCCGGACCGAGAATAATGCGTGTATGTGATACCGTATTTCATTCTCGCGATGAATGTGTGTCGAATGGTTGTATGCGATATAACCTAGTTATCGAATCAAGGATTGATTCGATAAGCCGATACATTGGATACTAGCCGGTTATATGCGATATGACCGGATCATTGGATCAAGTGTTGATTTAATGATTGAATGTATAATTATATATTTGATATATTAGTTTGCATTAACTAGTATTGGTTCACTTTAAGATGGATTTTCTCACTCGGATGTGTGCATTACATATGCGATATGATTTTGTGCACTAGATTGTATCATGTTTGATGATACATACATTTTGGTTAAGTGTAAAGAATTAAACCATGGTTAAGTGGATAATTAGGGTTTTGTTTTTCTTATTAATTTATATATACATTTATTCTTTTTGGAAAAGAAAAAGAGCATGAGAAAATGGTGGCTTTCTTTAAATGCTTCATGAAGCTTCATGAAGTCTTTAACCTTGTAACCATTTTTGTCTCATGCTTAACCTAACCATTCCACTAAACCATGATTGATTCTCTACACCTAACTATGGTTCAATTATGATAAGAATGAATTTCTTTTCTCTTTTTTATTATTCTTATCATAATAACATTCTTCTTCTTCTTCTTCAAGAAGACAAACTAAGCTCCATCAATGTTGATTGTTGGAAATGAGTGAGAAATCCAATTCTAAAGTCTACCCACTTCCTATTTCTTCATCCTCTACCTCTTGCCAAGTAGTAGAGAGTGTTTCCTTCATAAGTTTTCAAGGCTTGGTGAAGGTGGAGCTTGATCTAGCGATGCCTCGACGTAGATCATCTTCGGCATGGACATCGACGACCTAGCTCGCTTATTCTTCGTCGAAGCCGACGCTAGAGCCCGGGAGTTCACTTGGACAGCGAAGGGACTTCGTTGCGGAGCTATGGAGGTGGAGCACCGGATCTACAAAGGTTGTATTTCCGATTCCTTGTAGTTAAGTTGTTAACTAGTTTATGTTTTCGCCTAGATATCTAGCCAACGATCAGTAGTCTAGGGTTTCTCGGCACCGTATTTTTTGAAATTGGCATGGTTGATGCCTTGTGAGACCTCACTAGTGTGCCTAGGAACCCTACAACCAGTACCTTATGAAGGTAAATGTTCATGATATTCTTTTCAAGAACAAAGTTATATCCATCTTTATCGAGTAAAGAAACTGATATGATGTTGCAAACCATGGAGGGTACATAGTAGCAATCGTTCAAAATCATAGTCTTGCCATTTGGCAATACTAGGTGATATTCACCGACGGCTGCCGCATTAACTTGTGCTCCGTTCGCTACTCTGAGCGACATATCACCCGGTGCAACTTTCCTACTTTTTCTCAGTCCCTGCAATAAATTACAGATATGAGATCCTGATCCGGTATCAAGTACCCAGGAGGTAGGGCAGACCGTAAAACAGTTCTCAATTACAAGAACACCTGAAGTAGATGCAAAACCATGCTTCTTCTTCAACTGGGTATCCTGGAAATACATACAATCCCCTTTCCCATTCTCATACTCATGACTGTTGTCACAAGTTAGAGCTGAACCAACTTTCCCCAGTCCCGAATAAGAATTCGGATTGGTCAAGCGATACATTTTATTATCTTGATTAGGGCGTGAAAAGGTTGCTGCCTGGAGAGAGAGAAAAGAAACACTCAGCGTATGCTCTTGCAAGATTAGATTGGTTTATTAATTTATTTAACCAGGATGTCTCCCACTGTTTCCTCAAATTCTTCTTAAAACCTTTTAAAAGAAGAACTAGCCGGGATTTAATTCACGTCACAATACTTGCTTAACCTTTCAGCCAGGCTAGTGTCGGTACTTCGAGGGAGGTTTTCCAACGCTTTCGCGAAGTTCCTTAATTTAAGAACCTATTTTCTCTGGGGGCGTAGCCCCGCTAACACCTTTCTAGACACCTACTAGGTTTGTAGCATTGATCGTTAAGTGAAAGTAATCTCCCGAGAGTAATCCAACTCATCAGTGGGATCGGGATCCAACTGTCATTGTGTGATGACCTAGATGGAATCCACTCTAGCCACCACACTCCAGAAGGTATGCTAAATCTGCAAGTTTCAGTTCTTTTGAAACTCCCGATGTGGTTTTTTCCCCTAACGATTCATGACCTTGACAATGCCAACATATCATGAACCGTTAGTCAAGTTCGGCCCGTCATTATCTTGATTAACTTAGACCCACCCGCATAACTCTGGACAATGCCAACATAGCTATGCGACTGTCCTAAATAATCTGAAAAATAAGGCTGCAAACAAGCAATACTTAGTTACCGATCACTACGCCTTGACAATGCCAAAATACGTAGCTCGAATACTGAGTAGTACTTGTATGAAATGACGGAGGGCTACGGCTGGGTTTTCGGCGAAAAACCCGTTAACGTAATGAACTTGATGTCGTTGAAGGAACCTGATAATCTTTTTGGAAAAATATAGTGGCGAAAACTTTTTGCTAAAGAGGTCACTCCCTGTGAAGGGATCTCGGCTCTTTCCTCGTCGAATGAGGTGCAGGATATTCCAAACTGAATACCTCGATGCAAAGCAAGAATAATCGACTATAGTGAAGTTATTACCCTGACGCAAACTTTTGTCCAAGGGGTCACTCCCGATGAAGGGATCTCAGCCCTTGCCTCGTCGACTGAGGTGCTGGGCATTCACAACCGAATACCGCGATGCAAAACAAAAGTGAACGTCCTTGCAATAACAGCTTTTTGAAAAAACTTGTTCCAACAACGTCTTTTAGGTTTATTTTCTTGCATTAGTTCTTTTAATGCGTCCCATCATTTAAATCCTACCATTGCAGAAAACAACCAAAATATGACGTACGCTTATGCCATTCGCATTCGCCACTGGGCCCCGTCATCACCCGTTAGGTTACTTAACTAACGATAGAGCGGGGGCTGGGCTAGCGCGGCTGTAAAACACAAGCAATGCCTAAATAGTTATTATATATAGATATACAGCAATGATAGCCAATCCAGATCACAGATGAACACTTTGGATATAATAGGAACCCGCGATTCGTTCGAGCCTACAACGAAAAGCGGATTAGACGGTCGCGATGAATAGCCAATACCCCACCTAAGACCCCTACGGGTGCGGCAAACTACCCGCCAAGTACCCGAAGCGAAGCAACCTCCCTCAACGCCATGAGTAGGCCACTCGGCACTTCGAGATACCCGGTAGTTTGTGCACCCCCTCCATGGGTCTATCCTAGGAGAAAAAACAGTAAAAAGAATTATACAATTACGGCTACAACCCCGACCCGGTTGTGCGGCCAAACAAATAATATTACATCAATTTACAAATTATTACATGAATGAAAGAAAAAGAAACTCTCATCTCACATCCACCCCGGCTATTCATCCGCGACAATCCAACGAGTTCATATACACAAACCATCAACAACAATCACAGATCACAGATATGTATAATCCCGACTAATCGACATATAGCGATTAGCCGACGTTCAATACATATGAACATCACAGATATAACCTTTATAGTCAAAGTATATTGAAGTTCGGAAAAATACGGATTTATAGGCCCCCAAAAACAAATTTCTATTCTGGAAAATCTGGGCACATATAAACCATCTTAAAAATCCTAAAACCAAGTCAGAAACACACTGCACCAAAATCGACCCAATGACTCACCAAGATGGCCGCGGTTTTGCGGCAATAGCAAGCTATTGCCGCGGAAACGCGGCTCTTTGGTCGAGTTACTGGCTCGTTTTTGGTAGCTTTCTTCTAAAAACCCTGAGATGATTTTTGGAGTATGACAAATTTTGTTTTGACCAGAAAAAATTTTAACAGAAACTCAGGTTTTTCGTAACTCGGTTTTTCGATTTTTCCGTTTCGAACTTCGATACACTTCACTACCAAGCTAGTTTATGATTAACCTGTCTCTGATACCACTGTTAGGTCCACGTTACCTCTCCCGGTACTTTCGGGGTTGCGGAAACGGTAAAACAAAATTTTCTCTAGACTTGGCAACATGGACCGTAAAAGCCGGATCTTTGCTAAACAATACACTAGCATCCTAACATGAGATGTTATCTACTCGGTTAGGGGTTATACCTCAACTTGAACTCCTTCTCTTCTTGTTGTTCTTCACTTCTTGTTGTTCTTCTCTTCTTGTTGTTCTTCTCTTTGCTTGCTCAATGGTTGATCCGGACTTTGGTCACCTCCGCGGCCTCCTTGAGTCGAAGACGATCCACCCGAGAGATGTGCACCGAGCTCCACCTCGAGCCGAGGTAACTAGGGCAAGGAGATTGCTAATCTAAAAGCCCTAGGTTGTGTAAAAGTGATGAAGGGATGGCTTTGTCTATGTGAAATCTTTATCTCTCAACACATGAGATCAAAAGATCAAAACAAGAGGAGGAAGAAGAAGGAGGAGCAACAACCATGGCTTATTTCTTTTCTTCTCACTTGAAAAAACCAAGAGAGAGAATGAGAAAGAAATTATGATATAAAAGAAAAACAACCATGGTTGCAAATAATGCAAAAACAACATCATTACTAATCCAATCAAGATAAAGTTGATGGCTACTTTGAAATGACCATTATCATAATCCAAAAGAAAAAGGAAAAGAAAAGAAGAGTGTGGAAACCTCTTGAAAGTCAATGGTCAACCCGGTCAACCGGTCAACAAAGTCAAGAGAGGTCAACGGGGTCAAATGGTCAATGCAATTAGCCATCATAAGATTATCACTAATAGGATTAGTAAATGATGTTCGCGGCTCATTATGGTTTTGACCAAACGAACTGTCAAAAACCCTAATGAGTCCGCCTCAAAATGGTTTTGACCGAATCAACTGTCAAAACCCTAATGAGCCTGCCACATAACGGTTTTGGCCGAACCAACTGCCAAAACCCTAATGAGGCACCTCCTCCTTCATCGCTCCGAAAAACTGTGCATACACACCTGCATCCGTATTCCGTAGAATGCGGATGCACAGAAGACAAAACAAATCCATCCGTGCAATACTAGGATCCGGCTTAAACCAAAGCCTACTAGTACTGCCTGCCCGAACACCATACGCACACAAGTGTATGTAAGTGATCGCAGCCCTGCCGTAAAACCATACGGCCTCTACACGTTTCGCTCAGTGCAGGGAAACTCTCTGTGTGGGACTCTAAAGACTCGACACTACGCTGGCAGTGGGTTTAACCACAGACCACAAGCGGCACTAGCTGTACGTAACGGTCCCCAGGTAGATGTCGATAAGAAGGCCGATGAGGTAAACCCATTCGAACTCCTACTGAGTCTGTATGTGACAATCTCCGTACAGTCTTGTCTGTTCGTCTGATACATCGCATGTCGGGCCTAGGGGGGCGGCAAGCGTCAGACCCCTAATAGCGGTACAAGTCGTGTCGGAGTGAAGCCCAGAACACCCTGAGATAACACTGGAACCTAACAGTATATCTCGCTTTCCCTGGCCAGGGACTACTTGTGTAATGGCTCTCCTAGACACAGCGCGATGTCAACCCCCAATACCGGGAGAGACGAATCCTGTCTAACCGTCACTGCCTCCAAGTGCTTCGGGACTGCTCCCAACTACTACCTGTCTGCACGACTCAGTAGAGCCGTGGTAGGGTAGCAATCAAAGAACAGGGGGAACACACTCGAGGCGAAGTGACAGTGTCAAGTCAGCGGACTAAGCTGTACTCATGTCACCTGGGAACTGATAACTGACGATAGGTATAATACCAACCATCAGTTCCCGACGAGTCCTGTCCAGTGTACTCGTAACCCAACGAGCACCCGCATACTATCTCAAGTACGACGTACCGACGGCTGTGGGATAGACCGTCTCCCGTGCTGGGATGAGAAGCGCATACGCTAGTCTACTCCGGAGTATCGATGCCCTATCTCGATACTCCCACGACTAGGGACGTGTATAAGGATGTGCTTGTAGATTACCCAGCCCCCACGAGTGTGATCGCCATCACAACGCCGGTAATCAAGCAAAGATCCAAAGGGCTCTACTAATGCGTATAGGTGATATAATAAATAAACACACAAGTACACATTAAGGCAGAGACAAACCAAGTAGCATACTACTATATTGAGCAAGATTGTCTGTACAACTATGAATATCCCAAGCTTCCATCAAGTAATATACATACTAGTATGATACAGTAATGGCCTCTAGGGCATATACACTAACAGGGACATCCAGTTATAGCCAATCGAACACAGCGCAACATCGACTCCCCATATCGGGAGAGACAAAAACCCTCCTATCGCTCATTGCCTCCATGTGATTCGGAACTGTACTCAAAAGCCACCGTTTTGCACGTTCTCATGAACGTGGTAAGGTGGAAATCAAAGAACAGTGGGAATCAAACAAGACTCTATGACGATTTTGGGTCTACATACTAACATGTACCAGTGTCACCGGAGAACTGCCATCTGACGTTAGGTATAATACCATCTGGGAGTTCTCGGCGAGTCCGTTCAGTATACCCAGTCTCCACTGAGCACCCGTATACTGTCTCTGATGTCAAATACCAATGGATATGGGATCATCTATCGCCCATCTACATGGGTCGAGAAGCTATACGCTAGTATACTCTGTTATATCGATAACCTGTCTCGATACACCCACGACTTAGAACATTTGAAGGATGTACTTAGCGACTAGTCTGTCCTCGCTAGTATGATCTGCATCATAGTCCTGGTAGTCAAGTATTGATCCTAAGGGCTTTATCAACATGTATCATAGAGACAATCAGCGTATATGTTATGATAAAGAGCAACCTGATAGCATACTATCATGTCGAGTAAGAAAGTCCTCTATATATATGTCCAATCATCCACTACAATATACATCCTATGTACAGTAATGGCCTCTAGGGCATACATATTACTAACAATCTCCCACTTGCACTAGGGCCATGTGTTGGAGTATCTCATACCCAACAATCAACAGTGGTTGAAGTATCACATACTCAACCATCCCATAAAAGTCTCTCCTGGGAATAGGCCTTTGTGAGTGGATCCGCCGTGTTGTCCTCTGTGTCTACTCTCCTGACCTCGATCTCCCTGGAGATCAACCATCTCCATGATCAGGTGATACTGCCTAAGAATATGTCTAGATAACTGATGGGACGGGGGTTCCTAGGCGAAAGCCACAACTCCATTGTCACACAATGGTAGGAATGAAGTTCATCTCATGAACTAATTTATATCCAGACTACCTGTTTGGTAGCATCCTTGGTAGCAATGTATCCAGCCTTTATCGTCTAATATGCCACGGTATCTGGCTTGTAACTCTTCCAATATACTGTCCCTCCACTGAGGGTAAAGACAATGCCTTTGACTTTCATTCAGTCGACCTTACCACCCTGGAAGGTATCCCGTGATTCTCCCCAAGATTGATTGATACCATCTCACTACATCTAGTGAGAATCCTAACATCTATTTAGATCTATCTCATGTAGGGTTCCTAGGCACACTAGTGAGGTCTCACAAGGCATCGAACATGCCAATTTCAAAAATTACGGTGCCGAGACACCCGACTACGGATCGTTTGCTAGAAAACTAGGCGAAAAAGCTAACTAGTTAACACTTAACTAAGAGATACGGAAATACAACCTTTGTAGATCCGGTTCTCCACCTCCATAGCTCCGCAACGAAGTCCTCTCCGCTGTCCAAAAAGAATCCGGGCTCTAGCGTCGACTTCATCGGAGAATAAGCGAGCTAGGTCGTCGATGTCCATGCCGAAGATGATCTACGTCGAGGCATCGCTAAATCAAGCTCCGACTTCACCAAGACAAGAAACTTGTGAAGAAAACACACTCTACTACTTGGCAAGAGGTAGAGGATGAAGAAATAGGAAGTGGGTTCAATTTAGAATTGGATTTCTCACTCTTTATCATCAATCACCATTGATGAAGAAAGCTTTTTCTTCATGAAAGAAGATGAAGAAGAAGAAGAATATTGTGATAAGATTATTCAAAAAAGAAAAGAATAACAATACTTATCATAATATTAACTCTAGTCAAGTGTAGAGAATGAATCATGGTTAGTGGGAATGGTTAGGGTTAAGGATGAGATAAGAATGGTTGACTTGATCAAAGTTTCATGAAGCTTCAACTAAACTCCAAAATTAGCCACCATTCTTTTCTCTTTTCTTTTATTCATTTATCAAAAATAAATGGATAATTAAATAAGATTAATGAATAACAAATAATAAACCCTAACCTTTTCATTAACCAAGGTTTAATACATTACACTTAACCAAAAAGCATGTATCATCAAACACGATACAAGCAAGTGCACAAAATCATATCACATATATAATGCGCACATCCGAGTGAGAAAATCCATTCAAAGTGAACCGATACTAGTTAATGCAAAGTAATATATCAAATATATAATTATGCATTAAATCACTAAATCAACACTTGATTCAATGATCCGGTCATGTCGCACATAACCGACTGGTATCTTCAGTAACAACTTATCGAATCAACACTTGATCCGATAACCCGGCTATATTGCATATAACCGATCAATGTTATATCGCGAGAATCGAATACAGTATCACATACCGTATCATTCTCGTTCCCGCACATATCTCATATGCGCTCCTATTTCGTTTCGCTTGATCCAGGAAACCTCTGTGTAGGACTCTAAAGACTCGTCAATACGCCGGCAGCAGATGATGATCATATCAAACATCCACAAGCCGCAAGCGGTCTGCTAAACGTAACGGCCACCCGGTTATTGAGCGATCTGAAGATCGACGAGCAAGCCCGCTCACACTCCAGTGAATCCAACCAGTAACACTACCGTACAGTCCGGTCTGATCGTCTGATATGTCGCATATCTCGCCTAGGGGTGGTAAACGTCAGACCCCAATAGCTCGATAAGTCGTGTCGATATGAGGTCTATAACTGTTCGAGAAACTACTGGTAACACTTACCAGTAAATCTCAGCAACCCTGGCCAGGGATTTCCTATTATAGCCAATCGAACACAGCGCAACATCAACCCCCTATACCGTGAGAGACGAATCCCCTCCTATCGCTCATTGCCTCCATGTGACTCGGGACTGTACCCAAAATCCACCGTTTTGCATGCCCTCTTGGACGTGGTAAGATGGAAATCAAAGCACAGTGGGAACCACACAAGACTCTATGACGATCTCGGGTCAACAGACTACTCTGTACCAGTGTCACCAGAGAACTGCCATCTGACGTGAGGTATAATATCATCTGGGAGTTCTCGGCGAGTCCGTCCAGTGTACCCAGTCTCCACTGAGCACCCGTATATCATCTCTGATGTCAAACACCAATGGATATGGGATCATCCATCGCCCCTCTTGTGTGTGTTCTGTATGTTAAGAACTGTGTTTTGACTTAGAACGTATATGCTTTTAGATAACGTGGCTGAAGCGATCAACTCTTGATATAGGAAAATGTTCAAAACATTATCCAACAATACAAAATTATACCCTTCTTTACTAAATAAAGAGACCGATATGATGTTGTATATCAGGTTCGGTATCTAATAATATTCGTTCAGAATCAATGTATTTGGTAATACAGGGTGATAACTGCCAACGGACTTGGCTGCAACACTTGCACCGTAACTAACTCTTAAAACTCATCACCCGTTCTCAGTTCTCTACCTGTCTGTAGCCCATGTAACATATTACATATGCGGGTTCCTGATCCGGTATCTTATACTCAGAACGTAAAGGATACTGATAAACAGTTCTCGGTAATGAACACACCCGAAGAAGTTGCATCAATATGCTTGTTCTTCTTTTGGGCGGCATGTGAATCCAGATATTTCACTATTTCCTGCTCAGTCTTATAATGATTATAAGAAAAAACGGGACCAACGTTCCCCTGCTCAGTATAATAAGCGGGATCGGTCAATACATCCATATTATTATCTTGATTAAGGCGTACCATGGTAGCTACCTGGAGAGAGAGAGAAGGAAACACTTTAGCGTATGCTCTTGCAAGATTAGATTGGTTATTATCTTATCTAATCAGGATGGCTCCCACTGTTTTCATCAAATCTTCCGTCAAACCCTAAAAGGTAAGACAAACCGGGATTAGTTACACTTTACAGGTTCTCCAATCTTTCGGCCAGGCCAGTATTGGTACTTTGAGGGAGGTTCTCCGTGCTTTCGCACGGACCTAATGAAAATAAACCTCGTTTTCCTATAGGCATTACCCCGTTAACACCTTTCTAGACATCTACTTGATTGGCTAATTGTCCAGTGTAAAACTCTTCCAAGAGTAACTCTTACTCGCAGTGGGTATCGGGATCCAACTATCTCATAACAGGTATGCAATCTCATTGCAAATTTTAACACTTGAAATTCCCGATAATGCTTTTACCCCTAACGTGCTATGACCTTGACGAAAGCCAACAAACCATAGTCCGTTAGTCAAGTTCAACCCGTACATTTTATGATTGAATTAAACCCACCAGCATGACCTTTGACGAAAGCCAACAAAGCCGTAGGACTACCCTAATCCAATCGCATCATACGCTACAGATAAATAGTAAGTAGCTACCGCACACTACGCCATGACGAAAGCCAACAAACGCAGCATGAATACTAAATATTACTTATCTAAAATGTTGGAGGTGTTAGTTATATGTATGCCCTAGAGGCCATTACTGTACATAGGATGTATATTGTAGTGGATGCTGGGACATATATAGGGAGGACTTTCTTGCTCGACATGATAGTATGCTATCTGGTTACCCTTTACCTTAACGTGTATGCTGATTGTCTCTCTGTTACATGTTGGTAAAGCCCTTAGGATCTGTACTTGACTACCTGGACTATGATGCGGATCATACTAGTGGGGACATGGTAGTCCATAAGTACATCCTTCAAAGTCCCTAGTCGTGGGTGTATCGAGACGGGGCATTGATATACCAGAGTAGACTAGCGTATACCTTCTCGACCCATACAGATGGACGATGGATGATCCTATATCCATTGGTGTTTGACATCAGAGATGATATACGGGTGCTCAGTAGAGACTGGGTACACTGGACGGACTCGTCGAGAACTCCCAGATGGTATTATGCCTCACGTCAGATGGCAGTTCTCTGGTGACACTGGTACAGAGTAGTCTGTTGACCCGAGATCGTCATAGAGTCTTGTGTGGTTCCCACTGTGCTTTGATTTCCATCTTACCACGTCCAAGAGGGCGTGCAAAATGGTGGTTTTTGGGTACAGTCCCGAGTCACATGGAGGCAATGAGCGATAGGAGGGGATTCGTCTCTCCCGGTATAGGGGGTTGATGTTGCGCTGTGTTCGATTGGCTATAACAGGAAATCCCTGGCCAGGGTTGCTGAGATTTACTGGTAAGTGTTACCAGTAGTTTCTCGAACAGTTATAGACCTCATATCGACACGACTTATTGAGCTATTGGGGTCTGACGTTTACCACCCGTAGGCGAGATATGCGACATATCAGACGATCAGACCGGACTGTACGGTAGTGTTACTGGTTGGATTCACTGGAGTGTGAGCGGGCTTGCTCGTCGATCTTCAGATCGCTTAATACCCGGGTGGCCGTTACGTTTAGCAGACCGCTTGCGGCTTGTGGATGTTTGATATGATCATCATCTGCTGCCGGCGTATTGACGAGTCTTTAGAGTCCTACACAGAGGTTTCCTGGCTCAAGCGAAACGAAATAGGAGCGCATATGAGATATGTGCGGGACCGAGAATAATACGGTATGTGATACTGTATTCGATTCTCGCGATGTGACATTGATCGGTTATATGCGATATAGCCGGGTTATCGGATCAAGTGTTGAGTCGATAAGTTGTTACTGATGATACCAGTCGGTTATGTGCGACATGACCGGATCGTTAAATCATGTGTTGATTTAATGATTTAATGCATAATTGTATATTTGATATATTACTTTGCATTAACTAGTATCGGTTCACTTTAAAATGGATTTTCTCACTCGGGTGTGCGCATTGCATATGCGATATGATTATGTGCACATGTTTGTATCATGTTTGATGATGCATACCACTTTGGTTAAGTGTAAAGTTTGAACCATGGTTGTTTTTATGTTTAGGGTTTTATTTTCTTAATTATTCATTTATTCTTTTTGATAAATGGATAAAAGAAATTCAAATGAGAAAATGGTGGCTTGGTTTTGTTTTGTTCATGAAGCTTCATGAACATTTTGACTAAGTGACCATTTTGTCTCTAGCTTAACCCTAACCATTGCTTCAACCATGATTAATACTCTACACTTTACCATGGTTTAGTCATGATAAGTTTTGATTATTCTTTTCTTTTTCTAATTAACTTATCATAACTATTTCCTTCTTCTTCTTCATTCTTCAAGTGAAGAAAGCTTGCCCCATCAATGGCAAGTGATGGAAATGAGTGAGAAATCCAATTCTAAAGTCTACCCACTTCCTATTTCTTCATCCTCTACCTCTTGACAAGTAGTGGAGTGTGTTTCCTTCACAAGTTTCATGACTTGGTGAAGGTGGAGCTTGATTCACCGATGCCTCGACGTAGATCATCTTCGGCTTGGACATCGACGACCTAGCCCGCCCATTCTCCGACGAAGACGACGCTAGAGCCCGGATTCCTTTTGGACAGCGGAGATGACTTCGTTGCGGAGCTATGGAGGTGGAGCACTGGATCTACAAAGGTTGTATTTCCGTATTCTCATGAGTTAATTTGGTAACTAGTTCTTTTTCGCCTAGACATCTAGTTATCGATCCGTAGTCGGGTCTCTCGGCACCGTTAAAATTTTAATTTGGCATGGTTGATGCCTTGTGAGACGTCATTAGGGTGCCTAGGAACCCTACAGTGGTATCAGAGCCTAGCTAGAGCCTTAGGCGAAGTCTAGACGGAATTTGAAGTCCGAACGAACCCGGAACCCCAAAACAAATATGCTCTCTGTACTTTTTCCGAAAATGCGGATTTTTGTGTATTAAAAATGCCTAAAAAATTCAATAAATAATTATAAGAATTACTGTGCAAACTCAGGTGAATAATTCATCAAACAGAGCGCGGAACCGCGGCAGAAGCCCAGCTTCTGCGGCGGTTCCGCGGCTAGGTGATGACGTCACCTCCCAATTGCTGCACAGTAATTCCTATTTTAATTTTATGGGTTTTCTGGGAATTTTTAATAATTTTTCAAGAGTTGAATTTTCTGCAGTTGATTTGGGGATTCGGTGTTTCGATCGGAGTATCAAATTTTGTCTATGTGGCTTTCCGGATAAATTTTTAGAATATGTTAAAAAGTTCGACCGGATATAAATACCCAATTTTTCCCCTGTCGGGAAATTTCCAAGTGTTGGATTTTTCCGAAGTTTAACGACGTTCTAAGTAGTGCAAGTAACTCGATGGACCCTCTAGAAGACAACAAACCTTAACTCGATTATGTGACCGTCTTGAACTGCCCTATGAACCTTCGGGTTTGGGGCAGTACGGCGTGCCACATGTGAGGCGTTGGCTTGACCCTTCTACGGCTGGACCGTTGGTACTGAGGTACGAACTGAATGTTGTTAGACTTATTTCACGTGTTGATCTGTATTGGGAAAACTTGGGTGTTCGATTGTTCGATCGGAAAGTTTAACATTTTCTATTTATCTGGAATGGGATACAATAATTGGAATTCGCATCAGTTATGAGATAACTGAATGAATGTTGTAAATCTAGCAATTTAGTCTCACTTGATCGGTTGCCACGGAATTTTGATGTGATCAAAAGTCCGTCGCAATCACGTAGCGTACACGGATACTCGCCGGATAAACTTAATAGACAGCCTAACCCCATAGCCCCGACCAAGTGACTGTAGGAGAACCCCGTCGCCGAAAGCATCCGTTCGGGTGCTCGCGGCAGCGGTGTTCCGCCTTGGTGCACTTCGTCGACGGTATCGGGGGTGCGGCCGTCTACAGAAGTTTGCGACGAGCATTCGATCAGACTGTCGGGAATCTTGTTGAATTGCCCGACTCGATATTGAAAAGTGTTTTCGATAATGAGACTAAAATGCGGGGTTTATAATTGTTAGGCATGTGATGTCTAAGTAATTCATTTGGTCAGGCATGCAATGTCTGAGGTGGTTGCGGATTCCAACTGTTGTAGTTTTACACTTTCTTTTCTGTGACCGTAAGTGTAATATGTGATATCGCCGGTTTCGTTGCTATATGTCAACGACAATTGGGATGCGCATATTTACTTACGTTGATGACATGTGATGTTATGTGTTGCTGGATATGTTATATTGGATCGTCGTGTTTGAATAGCCGGGGGTTTTTATGTGAGATGAGTGTTTTTCATTTTCATTCATGTAAAAACTTGTATGTAATATTCTTTTATTGGGGCATTTCCAGGTTGCGGGAGTTGTCACCGTTTGTATATTATTTACTTTTCTGCACTAGGATAGACCTAAGGAGGAGGGCACAAGTAACCGGGTTCTGGAGTCCAGTGGGAGACCAACTCGAGGAGTCGAGTCCGGGTCTCCTAACTCTAGAATTGGCAGGGTTGCTTGCCGCTCTCGTAGGGGTCTAGGGGTGTGGGTTTGGCTATTCATCACGACCGTGGAATCCGTGTTTTATACTGGCTCGTATTGAAAACACGGACGTCCTAGAATATCCAATATTTCATATGAATCTTCTGCTGCGATATCTGTGATGTGTTCATGTGATGTTCTGTGATAGATACAGTATATAGTATATATGATATATTATATAGACGTTACTTATGTTTTACACCCGTGCTAGCCCTGCCCTGCTCTGTCGTTAGTCACCTAACCTAACGGTGCACGAGGGGACATCGAGGCGAATGCGGATGGCATAAGTGTACGTCGTATTTATCTGTGATGTTTAGGTATTTAAATGATGGGACTTCATTAATGTGATTAATGAAATAAAAGAAACCTAAGATGTTGTAGAATCGAATTTTAAAATAAAACAGGTAGCTACAGTTCTTGCTTTGCACAGAGGTATATGTGATATATCCTGCACCTTATTCGATAAGGAAAGGACCGAGATCCCTTCACCGGGAGTGACTCCTTTAGCAATAACTGGTCGATGCTACGCCCTCGGTTTGTCTTTTGATTGCTTTTAAGAGTTTTTGCTTTGCACAGTGATATATATGATATATCCCGCACCTCATTCGACGAGGAAAGGACCGACGATCCCTTCACCGGGAGTGACTCCTTTAGCAAAACTAGAAAAGCCTCAAAAGCACTCCATTTTTTAAATCATTTGATTCTACAACGATATCAAGTTCATTACGCAATAGGTTTTCAGAAAAACCTGTCGTAGCCCTCCGTCATTTCTGATAAATCCTGTTTAGTATTCGTGCTGCGTTTGTTTACCTTGTCAAGGCGCAGTGTGCGGTAGCTAACCAGTATTTATCTGCTTATGCATATGATGCAGATTGGGTTAGGGTAGTCGTGCGTCCTTGTTGACCTTGTCAAGGGTCGTGCGGGTGGGTTTGATTCAATCAAGAAATGACGGGTTGAACTTGACTTGCGGTCTATGGTTTGTTGACCTTATCAAGGTCATAGATCGTTTGGGGCAAAATATTATCGGGAATTTCAAGTGTTGAAATTTGCAATGAGATTGCATACCTTCTATGAGATAGTTGGATCCCGATACCCGCTGTGAGTAATTGTTACTCCTGGGAGAGTTTTATACATTACAATTAGCCGATCAAGTAGGTGTCAACGAGGTTACGCCTCTGGGAAAACGAGGTTTACATTAATTAGGTTCGTGCGAAAGCACGGGGGACCTCCCTCAAAGTACCGACACTGGCCTGGCTGAAAGATTGGTGAACTTGTAGTGTGTAATTAATCCCGGCTAGTCTTTCCTTTTAAGGTTTGAAGGAAGATTTGATAAAAAGCAGTGGGAGCCATCCTGATTAGATAAAATAAAAACCAATCTATTCTTGCAAGAGCGCACGCTGAGTGTTTTCTTCTCTCTCTCTCCAGGTAGCGACCATATCACGCCTTAATCAAGATAATAATACGGATTATTGACCGAACCCGCTTGTTATACTGAGCTGGGGAACGTTGGTCCCGCTCCAACTTATAATTGTTATAAGACAGAGCAGAAAATTGGGGAATACCAGAATTCCCGTGCCGCCCAAACGAAGAGAGTGCATGCTGATGCATCATCTTCGGGTGTGTTCATTATACAGAACTGTTTCTCAGTATCCTTTACGTCCTGGGTATGTGATACCAGATCAGGATCCCAGATATGTAATCTGTTACATAGGGCTACAGATAGGTAGAGAACTGAGAACGGGTGATAAGTTTCATGAGGCAGAAAACGGGGCAAGAGTTGCAGCCAAGTCTGTTGGTCACTGTCACCCTGTATTACAATACATTGATTCTGAACGAATGTTATTAGATACCGAACCTGATATACAAAATCATATCAGTCTCTTTACGAGTAAAGAAAGGATGTAATTTTGTATTGTTGGATAATGTTTTGAACATTTCCTATATCAAAAGTTGATCGGTTCAGGCACGTTATCTAAAAGCATTGATGTTCTAAATCAAACTACAGTTCTTAGTATATGGAACACACACGAGAGGAAGAGTTCAGAATTGAACGATTCCTTCTTGAGGCATTGTAGACTAGGTCATATCAATGTGACCCGACTAGCTGGAGTTACATTTAGATGTATATTTAAATCAGTTTGAATTTACATCTTATGAAACTCGCCAGTCATGTCACAAAGATAAGATGACCACAGCTCTGTTTATTGGAAACAGAGAAAGAGTTAGTGAACTCCTGGGATGATACATATTGATGTATGTAGGTCCCCTGTCTACACATGCCAGGACTGGTTCTTTATACTTCATTACGTTCTCTGATAATCTCTCAAGATTCAGACGTATGTTCATGTTGAAACACAAGTCCGAACCTTTTGAGATATTCACAGAATATAAGCGAGAAGTAGAGAACCAGAATACGGGTATAAGTATTATATCCTATGATGAGATCAAGGAGGAGAATACTTGAGCACGGAAATACTGGACTATTCTAAAGGAGAATGAGATTCTCTCTCAGCATTACTCCTCTGTATACACCATAGCACGATGGTATATCGGGGCGGAGCAGATACACCCTATTTGATATGGTGTGCTCTATGATGAGTAATACTGAGTTACCTTTTTCCTTTTGGGTGTTATGCACTTGAGAAGTTGCATACCTATTGAATAGGGTTCGAATCAAATCAATGCCTACCACTTCATATGTGATATGGAAAAGGAAGAGCCCATGTCTTAAGCTAGTTAAGATTTGGAGTTGTCCGGCCTATGTCTAAAAACAAAATTCGGACAAGCTCGAGGTAAGGTCTGTAATGTAGAACTGGAAAGGTTCCAGCTATACAAACTGCAGCAGATGATTTGATAAAACCAAAGGATTCAGTAGAGACCAACGAACCTCAGCCTCTCCGCCGATCTAGTAGGGTTCCTCACCCACCTGAGAGATACTTCGGTTTCTCTATGACAGTGGGAGCGAGGATTACATCATGAGATGATGACCCAACTAGTTTCGAGCTGGCCATCAGGAGTAAGACTCTGTAAGAATGGCTGGATGCTTAGCGATCTGAGATGGAATCCTTATGCGCCAACAAAGTATGGACTTTGGTTGCTATATCTGAAAGGTTAAATCCCCATCAGGAGCAAGTATATCTTGAGAAGATTACTTGGTGTACATGGAAGAGTTGAGACTTTCAAAGCTAGACTTGTTAAAGGTCTACATCATTGACCAAGTATGGATGATGATGAAACCTTTTCTAAGTAGCTATGCTTAAGTCCATCCAGATCCTACTTGCCACGGCTACATACCATGACTACGATATCTGGTGGTTGGGTGTCATGACTGCTTTTCTAAATGATATTTTAGAAGAAAGCGTCTATAAGTACACAGCCAGAGGGCCTCGTAGACAGTGGGAGCAGCGGAAACGTGTACAAGATGCTTTATAGGATAAAGCAGGCATCGCGGAGTTGGAACGTCTGTTTTGATGTAATAGTCAAACAGTTTGACATCATCAAAATGGTAGATGAACCTTGTATAAACAAAAAGGTAGTAGGTGTAGGGTTCCTAGGCACTCTAGTTAAGTCTCACAAGTGATCAAACATGCACAAATCAAATTTTACGGGTGCCTACAAACCCGACTACGGATCGTTTACTAGATATTTAGGCGAAAAAGCTAACTAGTTAACAATTAACTAAGAGATACGGAAATACAACCTTTGTAGATCCGTTTGTCCACCTCCATAGCTCCGCAACGAAGTGCCTTCGCTGTCCAAGTGAACTCCCGGGCTCTAGCGTCGGCTTCGTCGAAGAATAAGCGAGCTAGGTCGTCGATGTCCATGCCGAAGATGATCTACGTCGAGGCATCGCTAGATCAAGCTCCACCTTCACCTAGTCGGAAAAACTTGTGAAGGAAACACCCTATACTACTTGGCAAGAGGTAGAGGATGAAGAAATAGGAAGTGGGTAAACTTTAGTTTTGGATTTCACACACTTTTTCATCAATCACCATTGATGTAGCAAGCTTTCTTCTCATGGAGGAAGAAGAAGAAGATGATATCATAACCTTTTTAAAAAGAAAAGAAAATATAATACTTATCATATCATTAACCTTAGTTAGGTGTAGAGAATTGACTAAGGTTAATTTGAAGAGTTAGGGTTAAGAAATAAGACAAAATGGTTACTTAGTCAAAGTTTCAAGAAACTTCAACTACAAACAAAATAAGCCACCATTTCATTTTCTTCATCTTTTTCTTTTTCCAAAATAAATAAATTAATAAATAAGAAAAAGAAAACCCTAATCTTAATCTTAACCATGGTCAAATTCTTTACACTAACCCTAGCTTGCATGTATCATCAAACATGATACAATCATGTGCACAAAATATATCACATATGCAATGTGCACAAACTAAGTGAGTGAATCCATTTAAAGTGAACCAATACTAGTTAATGCAAAGCAATATATCAAATATATAATTATACATTAAATCATTAAATCAACACTTGATTCAATGATCCGGTCATGTCGAATATAACCGGCTAGTATCCAATGTATCGGCTTATCGAATCAATCCTTGATTCGATAACTAGGTTATATTGCATATAACCAATCGATACATTCGTCGCGAGAATGAAATACGGTATCACATACATGCATTATTCTCGGTCCCGCACATATCTCATATGCGCTCCTATTTCGTTTCGCTTGAGCCAGGAAACCTCTGTGTAGGACTCTAAAGACTCGTCAATACGCCGGCAGCAGATGATGATCATATCAAACACCCACAAGCCGTAAGCGGTCTGCTAAACGTAACGGCCACCCGGGTATTGAGCGATCAGAAGATCGACGAGCAAGCCCGCTCACACTCCTGCGAATCCGACCAGTAACACTTACCGTACTGTCTGGTCTGTTCATCTGATATGTCGCATATCTCGCCTAGGGGTGGTAAACGTCAGACCCCAGTAGCTCGATAAGTCATGCCGACTTGAGGTCCATAACATTCGTGAAACTACTGATAACTCTTACCAGTATATCACTGCAATCCTGGCCAGGGATTTCCTGTTATGGCCAGTCGAGCATAGCACAACATCAACCCCCAATACCGGGAGAGACGAATCCCCTCCTATCGCTCATTGTCTCCATGTGAATCGGGACTGTACCCAAAAACCACCTGTTTGCACAACTCAGTAGAGCCGTGGTAGGGTGGAAATCAAAGCACAGTGGGAGACACACAAGACTCTATGACGATCTCGGGTCAACAGACTAAGCTGTACCAGTGTCACCAGAGAACTGCCATCTGACGTGAGGTATAATACCATCTGGGAGTTCTCGGCGAGTCCGTTCAGTGTACCCAGTCTCCACTGAGCACCCGCATACCATCTTCGATGTCAAACACCAATGGATATGGGATCATCCATCGCCCATCTCATAGGTCGAGAAGATATGCGCTAGTCTACTCTGGAATATCGATGCCCCGTCTCGATATTCCCTCGACTAGGAACATTTCAAGGATGCACTCATGGACTACCCAGGCCCCACTAGTATGATCTACATCATAGTCCTGGAAGTCGAGTACATATCCTAAGGGCTTTATCAACATGTAATCAGAGAGACAGAAAGTATACATGTTAAGATAAAGTGCAACCAGATAGCGTACTATCATGTCGAGCAAGAAAGTCCTTCCTATATATGTCCCAGCATCCACTACAATATACATCCAATGTACAGTAATGGCCTCTAGGGCATACATATAACTAACAATCTCCCACTTGCACTAGGGCCATCTGTAGCAGTGGTTGCAGTATCACATACTCAACCATCCCCTAAATTGTCTCTCTTTGGGAAAAAGGCCTTCGTGAGTGGATCCGCCGTGTTGTCCTCTGAGTCTTCTCTCCTAACCTCGATCATCCTGGAGATCAACTATCTCTATGATCAGGTGATGCTGCCTCAGAATTTGTCTGGGTCACTGATAGGACCAGGGTTCCAGGGCCAAAGCCATACTTCCATTGTCATACAATGGCAGGAACCTAGTTCATCTTATGAACCAATATACACCCAAACTTCCTCTTTGGTAGTATCTTCAATAGCGATGTTACCAGCCTTAATCGTCTAGTTTGCCACGGTATCGAGCTTGGAACTTTTCCAACATACCGTCCCTTTACTGAGGGTAAAGGCAGTGCCTGTGACTGACATTCAGTCGTCTTTATCACCCTGGAACACTTCCAGTGATTCTCCTCAGGATCGATTGATACAATCTCACTATACCTAGTGAGAACCCTAATATCCCTTTAGATCTATCTCATAGGTCCAAATCTCAGGATTTAGGAGGTATCATCTTTATCCTATTTGGAGAATCCTTGTGATAAAAGGAGATTGACCGATCGTAGTATAGGAAACTCTTTTCCTATCAAGAGTATGTTGTCTTCGTACAATATGAGGATGACCACCTTATTCTCTACTACCCTTTTGTATATACAAGGTTCGTCTACCATTTTGATGAAGTCAAACACTTTGACTATCACATCAAAACAGACGTTCCAACTCCGTGATGCCTGCTTCATCATGTAAAGCAACTTGCACACGTTTCCGCTGCTCCCACTGTTTACGAAGACCTCTGGCTGTGTTCTTATAGACGTTCTCTTCTAAATCAGTATTTAGAAAAGCAGTCATGGCACCCAACCGCCAGATATCGTAGTCATGGTATGTAGCCGTGGTAAGTAGGATCTGGATAGACTTAAGCATAGCTACTGGAAAAAGGTTTCATCATTATCCACGCCTGGTCGATGACGAAAACCTTTAACAAGTCTAGCTTTGAAAGTCTCAACTTTTCCATCTATACCAAGTAATCTTCTCAAGATATACTTGCTCCTGATGGGGATTTAACCCTTCAGATATAGCAGCTAAAGTCCATACTTTGCTGGTGTACATGGATTCCATCTCAGATCGCTAAGCATCCAGCCATTCTTACAGAGTCCCTACTCTCGATGGCCTGCTCGAAACTAGTTGGGTCATCATCTCATGATGCAATCCTTGCTCCCACTGTCATCGAGAAACCGAGGTATCTCTCAGGTGGATGAGGAACCCTACTAGATCGGCGGAGAGGCTGAGGTTCGTCGGAAACTATTGAATCCTTTGGTTCTACCAAATCATTAGCAGTTTTGTACAGCTGGAACCTTTCCAGTTTTACAGAACTGATCTTGCCTCGATCTTGTCCGGATTTTGCTTTTGACATAGGCCGGAGAATCCCAAATCTTAACTTACTTAAGAGATAGGCTTTTCCCATACCATATCTCATATGGAATGGTAGGCACTGATTTGATTCGAACCTAATTCAATAGGTATGCAGCTTCTCAAGTGCATAACTCCCAAAAAGGAAACAGGTAACTCAGTAGTACTCATCATAGAGCACATCTTATCATATAGGGTGTGATTGCTCCGCCCTGACACACCAATGTGCTATGGTTATTTGGAGGAGTAATGCTGAGAGAGAATCTCATTCTCCTTTAGAATAATCTAGGAATTCCATGCACAAGTATTCTCCTCCTTGATCTCATCAAAGGACATAATACTTATACCCGGTTATTGGTTCTCTACTTCTAACTTATATTCTGTGAATACCTCAAAAGGTTCGGACTTATGTTTCAACAGGAACATATGACTGAATCTTGAGAGATTATCAGAGAATACAATGAAGTATGAAGAACCAGTCCTGGCATGTGTAGACATGAGACTTTACATACATCATCATGTATTAGTCCCAAGAGTTTATTAACTCTTTCTCTGTTTACAGCAAACGGAGCTCTGGTCATCTAATCTTTGTGACATGACTGGAAAGTTTCATAAGATGTAAATTCAAACTGATTTAAATATGCATCTAAATGTAACTTCAGCCAGTCGGGTCGCATTGATATGACCTAGTCTACAATGCTTCAAGAAGAATTCGTTCATTTCTGAACTCTTCTTCTTGTGTGTGTTCAGTATACTAGGAACTGTAGTTTGATTTAGAACGTTAATGCTTTTAGATAGCGTGCCTGAACCGATCAACTTTTGATATAGGAAATGTTCAAAACATTATCCATCAATACAAAATTATATCATTTCTTTACTAATAAAGAGACTGATATGATTTTGTATATCAGGTTCGATATCTAATAGTATTTGTTCAGAATCAATGTATTCGTAATACAGGGTGACAGTGACCAACAGACTTGGCTGCAACACTTGCCCCGGTTTCTGTCTCATGAAACTTATCACCCGTTCTCAGTTTTTCTATCTTTTTGTAGCCCTATGTAACAGATTACATATCTGGGATCATGATCTGGCATCATATACCCAGGATGCAGAGGATACTGAGAAACAGTTCTCAGAAATGAACACACCCGAAGGAGATGCATCATATGCACTTTCTTCGTTTGGGCGGCATGGGAATTCTGGTATTCCCCTATTTCCTGCTCTGTCTTATAACAATTATAAGTTGGAGCGGGACCAACGTTCCCCAGCTCAGTATAACAAGCGGGTTCGGTCAATACATCCGTATTATTATCTTGATTAAGGCATGATATGGTCGCTACCAGGAGAGAGAGAGAAGAAAACACTCTGCGTGCGCTCTTGCAAGATCAGATTGGTTATATATTTTATCTAATCAGGATGGCTCCCACTGTTTTTATCAAATCTTCCTTCAAACACTAAAAGGAAAGACTAGCCGGGATTAATTACACTCTACAAGTTCACCAATCTTTCAGCCAGGCCAGTGTCGGTACTTTGAGGGAGGTTCCCCGTGCTTTCGCACGGACCTAATTACAGTAAACCTCGTTTTCCCAGAGGCATAACCCCGTTGACACCTTTCTAGACACCTACTTGATCGGCTAATTGCAAAGTGCAAAACTCTCCCAGGAGTAACAATTACTCGCAGTAGGTATCAGGATCCAACTATCACATAGAAGGTATGCAATCTCATTGCAAGTTTCAACACTTGAAACTCCCGATAAAGGTTTTTACCCCTAGCACCTATGACCTTAACTATGGTCAACAAATCATAAGTACTAGTCAAGTTCTACCCGTCATTTCGTGATTAATTAGACCCACCCACATGACCCTTAACTAAGATCAACAAAGTCACGCGACTGTCCTAACTAATCGCATCATATGCGGTGTAGGAAGACATCACTTAGCTACCGTACACTGTGCCTTGACTATGGTCAACAAACACAGCACGAATACTAAGTACTCTACTTCCTAAAATGACGGAGGGTTGCGGCTGGTTTTTGTGAAAACCTTTAACGCTTTGAACTTGATCTCGTTGCGGAATCAAATGGTTTTTAAATGGAATGTTTTCGAGGCTTTTCTAGTTTTGCTAAAGGGGTCACTCCCGGTGAAGGGATCGTCGGCCCTTTCCTCGTCGAATGAGGTGCGGGATATATCATATATATCACTGTGCAAAGCGGAAACTATAGAAGCGATCAAAGACAAACCGAGGGTTGTAGCATCTGCCAGTTATTGCTAAAGGAGTCACTCCCGGTGAAGGGATCTCGGTCCTTTCCTTATCGAATAAGGTGCAGGATGTTCTACAATGAACACCGCGATGCAAAGCAAGAACTGTAGCTACCTGTTTTATTTTGAAATTCGATTCCACAACATCATTTAGGTTTATTTTCTTTCATTAATCTCATTAATGAATATCCCATCATTTAAATCCACCTAAACATCACAGATAAATATAACGTACGCTTATGCCATCCGCATTCGCCTCGATGTCCCGTCTGCACCGTTAGGTTGGGTAACTAACGCCAGAGCGAGGCAGGGCTACCGCGGGTGTAAAACATAAGCAACCTCTATATAATATATCATATATACTATAATATCTATCACAGAGCACAGAACATCGCATGATCACAGATAAAACACAGCAGAAGAAACATATGAAATATTGGATATACTAGGACGTCCGTGTTTTCAATACGAGCCAGTATAAAACACGGATTCCACGGTCGTGATGAATAGCCAATCCCACACCCCTAGACCCCTACGAGAGCGGCAAGCAACCCTACCAATTCTAGGGTTAGGAGACCCGGACTCGACATCTCGAGTTGGTCTCCCACTGGACCCCAGAACCCGGTTACTTGTGCTCCCCTCCTTGGGTCTTTCCTAGTGCAGAAAAGTAAATAATATACAAACGGTGACTACTTCCGCAACCTGGAAGTGCCCCAATAAAAGAATATTACATACAAGTTTTTACATGAATGAAAATGAAAAACACTCATCTCACATAAAAACCCCCCGGCTATTCAAACACGACGATCCAATATAACATATCGAGCAACACATAACATCACATGTCATCAACGTAAGTAAATATACGCATCCCAATTGTCGTTGACATATAGCAACGAAACCGGCGATATCACATATTACACTTACGGTCACAAAAAGAAAGTGTAAAACTACAACAGTTGGAATCCGCAACCTCCTCAGACATCGCATGCCTGACCAAATGAATTACTTTAGACATCGCATGCCTAACAATTATAAACCCCGCATTTTAGTCTCATTATCGAAAACTCTTTTCAATATCAAGTCGGGCAATTCAACAGGATTCCCGACATTCTGATCGAATACTCGTCGCAAACTTCAGTAGGCGGCCGCACCCCCGATACCGTCGACGAAGTGCACCAAGGCGGAACACCGCTGCCGCGAGCACCCGAACGGATGCTTTCGGCGACGGGGTTCTCCTACAGTCACTTGGTCGGGGCTATGGAGTGAGGCTGTCTATTAAGTTTACCCGGCGAATATCCGCGTACGCTACGTGATTGCGACGGACTTTTGATCACATCAAAATTCCGTGGCAACCGATCAAGTGAGACTAAACTGCTAGATTTACAACATTCATTCAGTTATCTCATAACTATTGTGAATTCCAATTATTGTATCACATTCCAGATAAATAGAAAATGCTAAACTTTTCGATCGAACAATCGAACACCCAAGTTATCCCAATATAGATCAACACATGAAACGAGTCTAACAACATTCAGTTCGTACCTCAGTACCAACGGTCCAGCCGTAGAAGGGTCAAGCCAACGCCTCACATGTGGCACGCCGTACTGCCCCAAACCCGAAGGTTCAAAGGGCAGTTCAAGACGGTCACATAATCGAGTTAAGGTTTGTTGTCTTCTAGAGGGACCATCGCGTTACTTGCACTACTTAGAACGTTGTTAAACTACAGAAATATCCAACACTTGGAAATTTCCCGACAGGGGAAAAATTGGGTATTTATATCCGGTCGAACTTTTTAACATATTCTAAAATTTATCCGGAAAGCACATAGACAAAATCAGACAATCCGATCGAATGTACGAACTCCTAATACAACCCAAAATACTCAACTCTTTATTTCAGATTAAAAATTCCCAGGAAAACCAGCACTGAAAAATAGGAGTTACTGTGCAAAATTCAATGGCAGATAAGACAAAAGTGTGGCGGAAGGGCCGCATTAGCACGCTAATGCCGCGGTTCCGCCGCACTTTAGAAAGATCATTAAGTAATTTTTGCATCTTAATTCTTAGATTTACCTGCTGATTTTTCTGCATATTTTTAATTTGTAAAAAACCACAGTTTACAAAAAAGTACAGAGAGCAATTTGGAAATCGGATTTCGGTTCGATCGGACTTCAAACTCCGTCTACGCTTCGCCTAAGGCTCTAGCTAGGCTCTGATACCACTGTAGGGTTCCTAGGCATTCTAGTTAAGTCTCACAAGTGATCAAACATGCACAAATCAAATTTTACGGGTGCCTACAAACCCGACTACGGATCGTTTACTAGATATTTAGGCGAAAAAGCTAACTAGTTAACAATTAACTAAGAGATACGGAAATACAACCTTTGTAGATCCGTTTGTCCACCTCCATAGCTCCGCAACGAAGTGCCTTCGCTGTCCAAGTGAACTCCCGGGCTCTAGCGTCGGCTTCGTCGAAGAATAAGTGAGCTAGGTCGTCGATGTCCATGCCGAAGATGATCTACGTCGAGGCATCGCTAGATCAAGCTCCACCTTCACCTAGTCGGAAAAACATGTGAAGGAAACACCCTATACTACTTGGCAAGAGGTAGAGGATGAAGAAATAGGAAGTGGGTAAACTTTAGTTTTGGATTTCACACACTTTTTCATCAATCACCATTGATGTAGCAAGCATTCTTCTCATGGAGGAAGAAGAAGAAGATGATATCATAACCTTTTTAAAAAGAAAAGAAAATATAATACTTATCATATCATTAACCTTAGTTAGGTGTAGAGAATTGACTAAGGTTAATTTGAAGAGTTAGGGTTAAGAAATAAGACAAAATGGTTACTTAGTCAAAGTTTCAAGAAACTTCAACTACAAACAAAATAAGCCACCATTTCATTTTCTTCATCTTTTTCTTTTTCCAAAATAAATAAATTAATAAATAAGAAAAAGAAAACCCTAATCTTAATCTTAACCATGGTCAAATTCTTTACACTAACCCTAGCTTGCATGTATCATCAAACATGATACAATCATGTGCACAAAATATATCACATATGCAATGTGCACAAACCAAGTGAGTGAATCCATTTAAAGTGAACCAATACTAGTTAATGCAAAGCAATATATCAAATATATAATTATACATTAAATCATTAAATCAACACTTGATTCAATGATCCGGTCATGTCGAATATAACCGGCTAGTATCCAATGTATCGGCTTATCGAATCAATCCTTGATTCGATAACTAGGTTATATTGCATATAACCAATCGATACATTCGTCGCGAGAATGAAATACGGTATCACATACACGCATTATTCTCGGTCCCGCACATATCTCATATGCGCTCCTATTTCGTTTCGCTTGAGCCAGGAAACCTCTGTGTAGGACTCTAAAGACTCGTCAATACGCCGGCAGCAGATGATGATCATATCAAACACCCACAAGCCGCAAGCGGTCTGCTAAACGTAACGGCCACCCGGGTATTGAGCGATCAGAAGATCGACGAGCAAGCCCGCTCACACTCCTGCGAATCCGACCAGTAACACTTACCGTACGGTCCGGTCTGTTCGTCTGATATGTCGCATATCTCGCCTAGGGGTGGTAAACGTCAGACCCCAGTAGCTCGATAAGTCATGCCGACTTGAGGTCCATAACATTCGTGAAACTACTGATAACTCTTACCAGTATATCACTGCAACCCTGGCCAGGGATTTCCTGTTATGGCCAGTCGAGCATAGCACAACATCAACCCCCAATACCGGGAGAGACGAATCCCCTCCTATCGCTCATTGTCTCCATGTGAATCGGGAATGTACCCAAAAACCACCTGTTTGCACAACTCAGTATAGCCGTGGTAGGGTGGAAATCAAAGCACAGTGGGAGACACACAAGACTCTATGACGATCTCGGGTCAACAGACTAAGCTGTACCAGTGTCACCAGAGAACTGCCATCTGACGTGAGGTATAATACCATCTGGGAGTTCTCGGCGAGTCCGTTCAGTGTACCCAGTCTCCACTGAGCACCCGCATACCATCTTCGATGTCAAACACCAATGGATATGGGATCATCCATCGCCCATCTCATGGGTCGAGAAGATATGCGCTAGTCTACTCTGGAATATCGATGCCCCGTCTCGATATTCCCTCGACTAGGAACATTTCAAGGATGCACTCATGGACTACCCAGGCCCCACTAGTATGATCTACATCATAGTCCTGGAAGTCGAGTACATATCCTAAGGGCTTTATCAACATGTAATCAGAGAGACAGAAAGTATACATGTTAAGATAAAGTGCAACCAGATAGCGTACTATCATGTCGAGCAAGAAAGTCCTTCCTATATATGTCCCAGCATCCACTACAATATACATCCAATGTACAGTAATGGCCTCTAGGGCATACATATAACTAACAGTAGGGAGTATGGTGGTGATCCTCGTAGAGTACGTGGATGACATACTCTTGATAGGGAAGGAGTTTCCTATGCTACGCTCGATCGATCTCCGCTTATCACAAGGATTCTCCAAATAGGATCAAAGTGACACCTACTAAATCCTAGATTTTGGATCTATGAGATAGATCTAAATGGATGTTAGGATTCTCACTTGTCGAAGTGAGACGGTATCACATGATCCTGGGGAGAATCACTGGAAGGGTTCCAGGGTGATAAAGACGACTGAATGTCAGTCGCAGGCATTGTCTTTACCCTCAGTAAAGGGACGGTATGTTGGAAGAGTTCCAAGCTAGATACCGTGGCATACTAGACGATAAAGGCAGGATACATCGCTACTTAAGATGCTACCAAAGAGGCTGTTTGGGTGGATATTGGTTCATGAGATGAACTATGTTCCTCCCATTGTGTGACAATGGAGTTATGGCTTATGCCGAGGAACGCCGGTCCCATCAGTGATCCAGACTTATTCTAAGGCAGCATCGCCTGATCATGGAGATAGTTGATCTCCAGGGTGATCGAGGTTAGGAGAGTAGATTCAGAGGACAACACAGCGGATCCACTCACAAAGGCCTGTTCCCAGAGAGAGACTTTTATGGGATGGTTGAGTATGAGATACTGCAACCACTGCTACAGATGGCCCTAGTGCAAGTGGGAGATTGTTAGTTATATGTATGCCCTAGAGGCCATTACTGTACATAGGATGTATATTGTAGTGGATGCTGGGACATATATAGGGAGGACTTTCTTGCTCGACATGATAGTATGCTATCTGGTTACCCTTTACCTTAACGTGTATGCTGATTGTCTCTCTGTTACATGTTGGTAAAGCCCTTAGGATCTGTACTTGACTACCTGGACTATGATGCGGATCATACTAGTGGGGACATGGTAGTCCATAAGTACATCCTTCAAAGTCCCTAGTCGTGGGTGTATCGAGACGGGGCATTGATATACCAGAGTAGACTAGCGTATACCTTCTCGACCCATACAGATGGACGATGGATGATCCCATATCCATTGGTGTTTGACATCAGAAATGATATAAGGGTGCTCAGTAGAGACTGGGTACACTGGACGGACTCGCCGAGAACTCCCAGATGGTATTATGCCTCACGTCAGATGGCAGTTCTCTGGTGACACTGGTACAGAGTAGTCTGTTGACCCGAGATCGTCATAGAGTCTTGTGTGGTTCCCACTGTGCTTTGATTTCCATCTTACCACGTCCAAGAGGGCATGCAAAACGGTGGTTTTTGGGTACAGTCCCGAGTCACATGGAGGCAATGAGCGATAGGAGGGGATTCGTCTCTCCCGGTATAGGGGGTTGATGTTGCGCTGTGTTCGATTGGCTATAACAGGAAATCCCTGGCCAGGGTTGCTGAGATTTACTGGTAAGTGTTACCAGTAGTTTCTCGAACAGTTATAGACCTCATATCGACACGACTTATTGAGCTATTGGGGTCTGACGTTTACCACCCCTAGGCGAGATATGCGACATATCAGACGATCAGACCGGACTGTACGGTAGTGTTACTGGTTGGATTCACTGGAGTGTGAGCGGGCTTGCTCGTCGATCTTCAGATCGCTCAATACCCGGATGGCCGTTACGTTTAGCAGACCGCTTGCGGCTTGTGGATGTTTGATATGATCATCATCTGCTGCCGGCGTATTGACGAGTCTTTAGAGTCCTACACAGAGGTTTCCTGGCTCAAGCGAAACGAAATAGGAGCGCATATGAGATATGTGCGGGACCAAGAATAATACGGTATGTGATACTGTATTCGATTCTCGCGATGTGATATTGATCGGTTATATGCGATATAGCCGGGTTATCGGATCAAGTGTTGAGTCGATAAGTTGTTACTGATGATACCAGTCGGTTATGTGCGACATGACCGGATCGTTAAATCAAGTGTTGATTTAATGATTTAATGCATAATTGTATATTTGATATATTACTTTGCATTAACTAGTATCGGTTCACTTTAAAATGGATTTTCTCACTCGGGTGTGCGCATTGCATATGCGATATGATTATGTGCACATGTTTGTATCATGTTTGATGATGCATACCACTTTGGTTAAGTGTAAAGTTTGAACCATGGTTGTGTTTATGTTTAGGGTTTTATTTTCTTAATTATTCATTTATTCTTTTTGATAAATGGATAAAAGAAATTCAAATGAGAAAATGGTGGCTTGGTTTTGTTTTGTTCATGAAGCTTCATGAACATTTTGACTAAGTGACCATTTTGTCTCTAGCTTAACCCTAACCATTGCTTCAACCATGATTAATACTCTACACTTTACCATGGTTTAGTCATGATAAGTTTTGATTATTCTTTTCTTTTTCTAATTAACTTATCATAACTATTTCCTTCTTCTTCTTCATTCTTCAAGTGAAGAAAGCTTGCCCTATCAATGGCAAGTGATGGAAATGAGTGAGAAATCCAGTTCTAAAGTCTACCCACTTCCTATTTCTTCATCCTCTACCTCTTGCCAAGTAGTAGAGTGTGTTTCCTTCACAAGTTTCATGACTTGGTGAAGGTGGAGCTTGATTCACCGATGCCTCGACGTAGATCATCTTCGGCTTGGACATCGACGACCTAGCCCGCCCATTCTCTGACGAAGACGACGCTAGAGCCCGGATTCCTTTTGGACAGCGGAGATGACTTCGTTGCGGAGCTATGGAGGTGGAGCACCGGATCTACAAAGGTTGTATTTCCGTATTCTCATTAGTTAATTTGTTAACTAGTTCTTTTTCGCCTAGACATCTAGTTATCGATCCGTAGTCGGGTCTCTCGGCACCGTTAAAATTTTAATTTGGCATGGTTGATACCTTGTGAGACCTCATTAGGGTGCCTAGGAACCCTACAGGAGGACTATGACAGGTTTTTTTGAAAACCTTTTGCGTAATGAACTTGATATCGTTGTAGAAACAAGTGATTTTGAAAATGTGTGTTTTTGAGGCTTTTACGAGTTTCGCTAAAGTGGTCACTCCAGGTGAAGGGATCTCGGCTCTTTCCTTATCGAATAAGCTGCAGGATATTCTATAAGGAATACCGCTATGCAAAGCAAAAACTATAGAAGCAATCAAAAACAAAACCGAGTGATTTGTAGCATCTGCTAGTTTCGCTAAAGAGGTCACACCCGGTGAAGGGATCTCGGCTCGTTCCTTATCAAATAAGGTGCTGGATATTCTACAACAAATACCGCTATGCAAAGCAAAAACTAGAGCTACCCTTTTTATAAAATTTGATTCTACAACATCTTTTAGGTTTTTTTTCTTTCCATTAATCTCATTAATGAAATCCCATCATTTAAGCTTCCTAAGTATCATAGAAGAAACGAAATCAATAATATTTATATATCATATATATAGTATAAGCATTCGTCTCAGGCAGTAATATGATCTCTTCATAGAACATTGCAGCAGAAGTCAACATATGAAATATTGGATATACTAGGACGTCCGTGTTTTATTTTGTGTTTGTATAAAATACGGATTCCACAGTCGCGATGAATAGACAAACCCACATCCCTAGACCCCTACGAGAGCGGCAGGTAACCCTGCCAATTCTAGGGTTAGGAGACCCGGTCTCGACTCCTCGAGATGGCCTCCCATTGGACCCAAGAACCCGGTTACTTGTGCTCTCCGTCTTGGGTCTATCCTAATGTGGAAAAGTAAATAATATACAATGGTGACATCATCCTCAACCCGGAAGTCCCCCTACAAAAGAATATTACATACAATGAATTTTACATGAATGAAAATAAAAAAACCTCATCTCACATAAAACCCCCGGCTATTCAATACACGATGATCCAATATAACATATCACAGCAACACATAACAACTGTTGGATATGTATGCCCTAGAAGCCATTATTGTATAGTACTAGTATGTATAATACATTTTGGAAGCTTGGGATATATACACTGGTTTACGACAGTCTTGCTCGATATAGTAATATGCTACTTGGTTTGTTTCTATCTTAATATGTGTATATGTTTCTTTTAACATATCGCCAAAAACATATTGATAGAGCCCTTGTCACGACCCAAAGTTTTGGCCCGTGACCGGCACATAACCACGTAACGTCTACAGGCGTAACGCGACTAAGTGAACCGAAAACCCAGAAATCAAACCAGTAAAAGTATAGAGTGTTTTAAGTTTTAAATGAACACATTTATTACATGTTAAGAGATCCAAGTAAACAATATACGACGCCATAGCAAAGATCAAGAGCAACTAGTGAGAACATCACAGATAGAATAAAACGGCATAAGAAAAGTCGGCTCACAACGAGCTCGACACCAGAATACCAATAATATACATCATCGTCCCCACACTGTCTCTAAGTCAAATATATACATGGTAGATGGAGAATACTAGATACAACAATATACATAACTGAAAGATAAACAGATACCGCACAAAACCCACCTATCAGCAAAAGAGCTAGTACACCAACTATGAGGGCATCTGTGTCAAAAGATGCAAAACGCAGCCTGTCGCGACTACGCCGAAGGGCAACCTGCAAATACTGTGGTACAACGGGGGTGAGTTGCCAACTCGTGAATAGAAATAACATATAAAGGTAATCGCGAGCATGCACGTACTGCGCTACTCTAATATATGCCAGCAGACGATATCAATGCTAGATAAGCAGTATGTGAAATAATCATGCAAGTGCTCTATCAGGTGATATAACTACAGGATGAGATGCAATAATGAATACTGAGCATGGGAATATAACATCTACACGGAATGTCAGTGTGGAATATATATATATGCACCGCAAATCCCAACAACCCAGAAGCCGGCACTCCCATCGGCCCTCAAATCCTGTACATCCCTGAGAATCACGAGTGCCCAACATCGGCACCTAAATAACATAAATACTCGTATCTAGCATCGACATGCAAATCCTCCTCTATCGGGCATCCGTCAGTCTGGGTCAGCCCTCTCTAAATATATCGGGCATCCGTCAGTCCTGGTCAGCCCTCTCTCAATATATCGGGTATCCGTCAGTCCGGGTCAGCCCTCTCTCAATATATGCCACTCTAGCACCGAGAAAACACAGGGTGCCGCACCGAAATATCATATCAAGGGAACCGGGTTTTTAAATGATTACATAGTTGAAATGGCCACGGTTCCCAAATCCAGAAATCACATGTAATCCCAACAATTATGCAAGTAAATGTGATGTGATATGTGCATCAAGTATGAATATCATGTCAAGTCACATAAAAGATGAGCTACAGCATAATGATCCGATGTGATATATGCATCAAGTATGAATGTCATGGCAATTCTAACGGTGTGTGTGTAACATGCAGGGTAGTGCTCGTGCAACATGAACTGTCAGTAATGGTCCAGTGTTCTATCAATTCTAGTTTATATACATGTAGCAGGGAATGCAGTATACACTAAATAGTAGACATGAACAGTCAATGTATGTAAATGTAGCTATAAGGTCCTATCAGCCCTGACGTAGAACGCCATGCGGGCGATATCCCCGTAGATGTTAAATCTACTCACCGTAGCCTCTCGCTTGGTATAGCTGATGACTTGTTTCCCCTTCTTCGCAGCGTCCGTCGCACTCTCCTGCGAACATAGAATTCCATAGAATATCACGCATAAGTTCAAAATCAAACAAACACGACATTTAAGGTCAACTAGAAACCCGTGTCGCAAACCAAGCGCGCGTGTGCGCGATACGCTAAAACATGTGATTACGCGCCTGTAGCCACTCCGACGCGTCGCGATACGCAGAAACCCAAACCCATACACACGTATCACGCGTATCGCGAAGATTAAAATACGGGAAAATACGTATTCACCTCAAGATTTTGATACAGAAATGATATTGTAAAACTATACACACCAAAATACTACAAATAACAGCAGACTCCTGTGTCCCTAACCCCAAACCACAACTCACTCATCTGGCCGCAAATTGCGGCCAGAAAGAATATTCCGGCGGCCTGGGTAGGGGGGTGGACTCCCAGGTTTGGTGTGTGCACTCTATACCCCCCATACATGCTACAGTAAAATCTAGTTTTGCTCTGAAATATCTCGGGTAGTAGCAGATCATACAGAGCCTTAAATAAGGTTAAAATCCACACTTTTGCACTAAAATGGAACTTTATGGTATTTCTGTGCAAACTGAAACAAACCTGGCCTAAAATAGCTCTAATAACACATAATAGAACTAACCAAACTAACAAAACCATAATCTAACATGTGAATCACAAATATCCTTTAATACCACTAAAAATGCACAAAAATGAGATATTTGCTAAAGAATACTACAAGTTTATGGAGAAGGAGTGCTAACAAGAGTTAATACCTTCAAAGGACCCTATGAAACACCAAAAATCCCAGCTCTAACATCAAGTGTGCAGATTTGCCTTCAAACACCCCAAAAAGCTCTCTTTCCCAAGGTTTTGTGATGAAAAATGTGTTGATTTGTGTAGGTTTTGTGTAGGGATAAAAAGGAAATGAAAGAGGAGAAGGAAAGATGGAGAAAGATGGGGGTTTTCCTTGCTGGAATTCTCAGAATTCTGAGATGGGGAAAGAGAGAGAGAAGAGAAGGAAAAATGGGGGTCAAAAGCCAATTTTTTTCTACCTAACACCATGCCTTCATATTCTATTCAATTTTGAATTATGAAAAGATTTATGACATGATTAAAATGGTGGGGATAAGTCAGCAACCATGCAACAAAAGAATGACTAACACTTTAAACGTAGGTCTCAAAAATGGCTAAGTGTGCAAGTGTACACTACAAAGGAAAATTTTCCAATTTGCTAACACGACTAAAAATAACTAGCAATCCTATGTACACATATAAAATAACACGCTCAATTGCTAATTATCACGAAAAACATTCCAACGAAATTTCAAAGTGTTACAATCTACCCCCCTTAAAGAAATTCGGTCCCCGAATTTAAAAATCAAACTACACGTACCTTCAAAAAGGTGGGGATACCTCCTCCTCATCTCGCTCTCGGTCTCCCAAGTGACCTCCTCGCCGCTCTGGCCATGCCAAAGTACCTTGATGGACGGTATCCCTTTCGACCTCAATTTCTTCACTTGTCGATCCAAGATCATCACCGGCTGCTCTGCATAGGAAAGGTCGCGCTCAAGCTGGATCGTCGGGTGCTGGATCGCATGCAAAGGATCATGAAGATATCTGCGGAGCATCGAAACGTGAAATACGGGGTGCACGTTTGGAAAACTGGACAGAAGGGCTAATCGATACGCAACCGCACCAACACGCTCGAGGATCTCGAAGGGGCCCACATATCTGGGACTAAGCTTCCCCTTCTTCCCAAACCTCATCACGCCTTTCATTGGGGAGACCCTCAAGAAAACATGATCACCAACAGAAAACTCAAGTCTGCGCCGACGACGGTCCGCATAAGATCTCTACCCACTCTGGGCTGCTCTCATCCTATTGTGAATCAACTGGATCTTCGCCGTCGTCTCCTCCACAATCTGCGGCCCTAAGATACTGCTCTCACTGAGTTCCGCCCAACAGGTGGGCGATCTGCATCTCCTCCCATAAAGAGCCTCAAACGGTGCCATCTGAATGGTCTCCTGGTAGCTGTTGTTGTAGGAGAACTCTACTAAGGGCAAATGATGATCCCATCTACCCCCAAAGTCTAAGACGCACGCCCTGAGCATGTCCTCGAGAGTCTGAATAGTCCGCTCTCACTGTCCGTCGGTCTGCAGATGGAATGCTGTGCTGAAACTCAAGCGAGTGCCCAAAGCCTCCTTAAGCCTCTGCCATAACCGGCTGGTAAACTGGGTGCCTCTATCGAACACGATACATGTCAGAACTCCGTGCAGTCGTACAATCTCGTCAATGTAAATCTGGGCATACTGAGCAAATCCGAAAGTCGTCTTCACCGGTAGGAAGTGAGCCGCTTTCGTCAAACGATCCACGATCACCCAGATGGAGTCATACCCTCGACTAGTCCTGGGTAGACCCACAATGAAGTCCATAGATATCTGTTCCCATTTCCACTCCGGAATGGGTAACGGCTGTAGCTCTCCTGCGGGCCTCTGGTGCTCCGCCTTGACTTGCTGACAAGTCAGGCATCTCGACACAAAATCTGCGATGTCTCACTTCATTCTGTCCCACCAGTAAACACCTCTCAAGTCATGGTACAACTTGGTGGAACCGGGATGAACACTATATACCGATCGATGTGCCTCCTCAAGAATCTCACGCCGCAATCCCTCAGCATCTGGTACGCACAGTCTAGTCCCAAATCGTAATATCCCCTGATCATCGATCACGAACTCGGAAAATCTGCCCTGTCCCATCTGTGTCCTGATCTCTGAACAGCGGTCATCACTGTGCTGTGCCTCATGTATACGGTCAAGCAACTGTGGGCGTGCACGAACATGTGCAATCTGTCCTCCGATCAGCGTAAACTCGAACTGTACCCGGCAGTCGCATAAGATCAGCCAATCTGCCGACGACTGCCTCTGCACTGCGCTCAAACAAGATAGACTACACCCGGGCCTCCTGCTCAAAGGATCCGCCACTACATTCGCCCTGCCCGGGTGATACAAGATCTCACAATCGTAGTCCTTTACTAAATCCAACCATCGGCGCTGTCTAAGGTTCAGGTCTCGCTGCTGGAATATATACTTTAAGATCTTGTGGTCAGTGAATATCTGGCACGACTCTCCATACAGATAATGTCGCCAGATCTTAAGTGCAAAGACCACTGCAGCCACCTCCAGATCAGGAGTGGGGTAATTCTGTTCATGTTTCTTTAATTGCCATGAAGCATACGCGATCACCCTGTCATGCTGCATCAAAACACACCCTAGCCCCACTCGTGAAGCGTCATAGTAGACTACAAATCCGTCTGATCCTGAAGGCATTGATAGCGCTGGTGTCGTAGTCAGTAGAGCCCGTAGCTGCTGAAAATTGTGCTCACACTCCTCCGTCCAATCGAAGCGAACTCCCTTCCGGGTCAACCCGGTCAAAGGTGTAGCAATGCGAGAGAAGTCCTGCACGAATCGCCTGTAATAGCCTGCCAGCCCTAGAAAGCTGCGAACCTCCGTCACTAACGTGGGTCTAGGCCAACTCCGAACTGCCTCGATCTTCCTCGGGTCTACACATATACCATCTCGTGTAATCACGTGCCCCAAGAAGTCTACGCTGTCCAACCAGAAAGCACATTTGGAGAATTTGGCGAAAAGCTGATGCTCCCTCAAGGTCTGCAGTGTAATCCGCAGGTGCTGCTCGTGCTCCTCTCTACTCCGAGAATACACCAAGATATCGTCAATAAACACTATGATGAACAGATCAAGATACGGCCGGAAAATACGGTTCATCAAGTCCATGAATGCTGCTGGCGCGTTGGTGAGTCCGAACGACATCACCAAAAACTCATAATGGCCGTAACGCGTGCGGAAGGTTATCCTAGGAATGTCCTCCCGTCGAACCCGCAGCTGATGGTAGCCTGATCACAAATCGATCCTCGAAAAGTATCCTGCCCCCTGAAGCTGGTCGAACAAATCGTCGATGCGTGGCAAGGGATATCTGTTCCGCACTGTCACCCTGTTCAGCTGGCAGTAGTCGATACACAAACGCATACTACCGTCCTTCTTCTTGACAAACAGGACTGGAGCACCCAAGGAGAAACACTGGGTCGAATAAGTCCCTTATCCAGCAAATCTTGCAACTGAACCTTCAATTCTCTAAGTTCCGCCGGGGCCATCCGATAAGGCGATACAGAAATAGGCCCCGTGTAAGGAACCAAATCGATACAGAAAGAAATATCACGCTCAGGCGGTAGCCCAGGAAGCTCGTCAGGGAACATATCAGGGAACTCGCTAACAACCGGAACCTGATCCAACGGAACCTCTGTAACTCTAGTATCACAAACATAGGCGAGAAATCCCTGACATCCCTTCCGCAAAAGCTGTCCAGCGCGAAAAGAAGAAATCACACTGTGAGGGGTGGCACCATGGTCCCCCAACACAACAAAAACCGACTCGCCGGGAAAACAAAACCTAACTGTTTTCTCACGGCAGTCAACAGAAGCATAGCACGTGGCTAACCAATCCATGCCCAAAAGAACGTCGAAGTCCAACATCTCAGGAAGGATCAAATCGACCGGCAACTCTCTCTCGCTAATACGGATGGTACAGGATCGGAACACGTGCCTAGCAACAAATGACACTCCCACAGTAGTAGTCACAACAAGCGGCTGATCAAGCAAACCGGACTCTCTACCCAAACTCGGCACAAAGTGTGTGGATACGTACGAGTGCGTGGATCCGGGATCGAATAATACGTGGGCATCAACCGAACATACTGGAAGGATACCCGAGACCACCGCATTGGATGCCTGCACGTCCTGATGCGTCAAGGCAAAAACTCGTGCCTGCCCTCCACCTATGACTGGCTGTCCCCTGCCGGCAGCTGGCTGTCCTCTGCCTCGGTCCCCTCGTCCTCTATGAACAAATCCTCGGCGATCACGACCTCCCTGTGCATGCGTCTGACGCGGAGTAACTGTAGGTACTATAGGCAACGCCGTCTGGGGTGGTGAAGGTGGTAGTGTGACATGCGGTGCTGCTACCTCCCTCCGGGGTAACTGAGGACAATCTCGTACACGATGATAAGAACTCCCGCAGCGAAAACATCCCGACGATGACCGCTGACCCTCCTGGGGATAGAAATTGAATAACCGGCCCCGCCCTGAATCTCTGCTGCCTACAATACGTCTATCACGGCGCCGAAAAGGCTGTCTCTGTGCTGATGTATCCGCACGAACTCTCTTCGGCTCTGGAACTGCCGAAGTCTCAGTAAGGCGCTCCTCGACTAATTGGGCTGCGTCTACAGCTGTTGCATATGTCTCGTAATGCTGGGATGTAAAACCCTAGGATGTGTTTAGTGGCTAATTATATTTTAATATGTGATTTTATTAAAAAGTTTACCAAATTGATTTTCAATTAATTTTTCAAATTTAATAAATATTTTTCTAAAATTTTACCATGCTTGCACAAACTTGTGCATGTAAACTAGGCTTAAAAATTTGGGTTAAACCATGTTTAACAACCATGGTGGATTAAACCCTTCTTGTTAAGTTAAATGATTTTAATTAAGGTTATTGTTTTTTTTTTAAAATGAAATGGGATTTAAAATGTATTTTGGTTGACTTGAGAGAATACATCATGGCCATGCCATGCTTGCATTAAATGAGAGAGAGAGGGGTGCATCATGGCAAGCCCATGCTTGCAATTAATGTGGAAAGAGAGAGAGAAATGGGGGCTTGACTCTCTATTGTTATCATTCATTCTTTCTTTTGTTGGTCACACTCTCACATCTCACCCACTCTCTCACACACACACACACACTCTCAGCTTCAGCACAGCAGAAGTTGCAGCAGCAGCATCAAACAGCAGCAACAGCACAATAACAGCAGCTACATCAGCAATTGCAGCAGCAGCAGCTCAGCCCCAGCAGCCCCAGCACATGTAGCAGCAGCCGAGCAGCCCCAGCACCAACACCATCAGGAACAATAACAACATTAGCAGCTGCAACAACAGCAGCATCAGTAGTAGCAGTAACAACAGCAACAGCAGCATCTAGAGCAACAACAGCAGAGGCAGCTTCTTCTTCTTCTCTTCTTCTCCTGACCCAGCGTCGTAGGGTCAAGTGAGGTATAACCTCTGAGCTTCACTTGCACGTATGCTTGACTTGTGTGTCGGTTTAGCTTATTATTGTAAATTTGTGGTTGTTAGTGCTAGATTATGTGTTATTAGTGATATTTGTGGTGTTTAGTGTAAATTTTGCTTAGGTAAGGTTAGTTTTGGTTAGACTAAGTTAGTTAGGTGCTATTGAGGCCATGTAACCCTAGGTAAACCCCAGATTACACAGATTACCCTAAGTTTGCAAATTGTGCAAATGTGACTTTTTAAGCAAAAACATAGCTTTTTGATATCTGTTGTTACCACCAGAGCCCGACCCCGACCCCACCACCAGAGCCCGACCCCACCAGCCCAACCTTAGGCCGCCGGAAAAATCATTCTGGCCGCAAATTGCGGCCAGACCTGGGAGATAGGAGCTAGGGTTTTTAGGGTGGGTATCTGCTATGTTTTGTAGGTCCTTAGAATATATAGTTTTGTAATTTGTAACCTGGGTAGAATCTGGGACGATATATCGTTTTCTGGTGATTTTGGTTTGCGCGATACGCGAGTGGGTTTTGTGATTCAGCGTATCGCGGCGTGTCGGGCTGAGTCGTAGACGCGTGCACACACGTTTCAGCGTATCGCACACACGCGCGTTGATTCGCGACGCGAGTTTCACGTTTTGCGAGATTTTTGCTCATATAATTGGATTCCTTGTGTAAATTCCAGGTTCACAGGCGGGCACGTCAGACGTCGCCAGGAAAGTGAAGCAGGTGGTCGGCTATACTTAGCACGCGACCAGGTGAGTAGATTTAACATCTACAGGGAAATCGCCCGTATGGCATTAAGCGTCAGGGCGTAATAGGATTTGTAGTCATGAGTGTCCATATAGATATACTGGTAGTATAGAACACAGCTGTCACGACCCGAGAATTTCGACTCATGACCGGCACTTAACCACGCAACGTCTACAGGCGTAACGCGGCTAAGTAAGCCGAACCCAGAAATCAAAACCAATAAATAAAGAGTGATTGAAACATTTTTATAAAAACAGTCATACATGTCTGAGAAACTTCCATTTATTTAGTAGAAATCCTTTTTAGTTCAAGAGTTATAATTTTTATAATTTTGGCAACATTTCCCCTTAAAAACATTTTTCCCGCAAGTCGGGTAAAAGCAAGGTGTCGCAGAAATAACAAGTGAAATGAATAAGCATCACAATATGATATACGACGCCGTAGCGAAGAATACACAGTAAAGCAAGGACAAATATCACAAAGATAAGACTGCATAAAATAAAGTCGGCTCACATGCGAGCTCGACACCAGAGTATAAAATCATACACCACGTCCTCACAACTGTCTCTAAGTCAATACAGAAAGGTAGATGGAGAGTACTAGATACATCAATATACAACTGAAAGATGACAGATACCGTACAAAACACACCTATCAGCAAAAGGCTATCTCGCCTCAAAAGGGTATCTGTGCCAAAAGATGCGGTAAACAGCCAGCCGTGACTACTCCCAAGGGCAACCTGCAAATACTGTGGCACAACGGGGGTGAGTTGCCAACTCGTGAATAGAGATAACATATAAAGGTGATCGCGAGCATGCACATATAGCGTGGCTCAACTAATGCCAGCAGATGATGTCTATGCATGCCAAACAGTGGATGCAATAGAAATGCAAGTACTTTATCAGGTAAATGCTACAGGATGAGATATATAGTAGTTAATACTGAGTATGGGATAAATAACATCTACATGGACTGTGTCAACATGGAAAACAATAAGCGATGCCTAAGACTGCACCCAATCCTAAATACACTCAGGTGCCGGCACACCCCTCGGCCCTCAAATCCTGTATATCTCAGAGGAATCACGAGTGCCCAACATCGGCACCCAAAATATCATAAAATACTCGTGTCCAGCATCGACACGCAAATCCTCGTATCTCGGGCTCCGTCAGTCCGGATCGGCCCACGGGGTCCGTCTGCGGTATCGGCCCTCGGCCCCGGCAGTACGGATCATCCCGCATCCATCTCTCGACTCTGGTCAGTATCCTCCGAACAACTGCCAGGTCCAACCAATCACCGGTAGGTACTCGTCCGCCTCCAGGCTCAATCGGCAAAACCCATCGATCATCTCGCCGAGGGGAACCATACCGGGCCCACCACGAACCCGCAGACGGATCATCCACTCCTCGAATCGGGTTTCAAGCACACGTCTCAGCACCGAGAAAACGCGTGGTGGACACACCAAAATATCAAATCACGAGGTACCGGGTTTTTCAAAATAGTGCATCTTTTCTTAAATACTTCCACGGTCCTCAAAACCAGAAATCGCATGAAATCCAACACCAATAAGTAAATCCAATGCGAGGTACAATGTAAATCAATCCATGGTACGAACATGAGGGGAAAACCGCTTTTAAAAATAGTTTCCGTTTTTAAAGATATCATGCGGCTCCCAATTTCCAGGAAATCACCACAAATCATATGTAAGATAAACTACATCAATATAATCAGGGTAGTTCTACAATGAGTGTGGCATGGCAATTACTAACGGTGTGTGTGTAGCATGCAAATAGTGCCCGTGCAACATAGACCGTTAGTAATAGTGCGGTGTTCTATCAGTTCTAAGCATATATATATAAACACAGCAGGGAATGCAATATGCGATGACAGTCTATGGGGTACATGCAACATATAAAAATAAAGTCCTATCAGCCCTGACGCATAACGCCATGCGGGCGATATCCCCGTAGATGTGAAATCTACTCACCGAGTCTCGCGCTAAGTGTATCCAACAACTTGCTTGCCCTTCTTCGCAGCGTCCGTCTCACTGGCCTGCGAACCTAGAATCACATAACATATATCACACATAAGCTCAATTTCACAGAAACGTGACATTACGGTCTAACTAGAAACCCGTGTCGCAAACCAATCGCGCGTGTGCGCGATACGCTAAAACGTGTGATCACGCGCCTGAAACTACCCCGACGCGTTGCGATACGCAAAAACCCCAAACCTACTCACGTATCACGCGTGTCGCGAAGGTTTAGAAAAACGGCAAAACAGGTATTTGGTCCCAGATTTCTACACAGAGCTAAACTTACAAAACTATATATATAACAACACCCTACACACTAGCAGACACCTACAGGACCAAACAACACCCAAAACCTACCCATCTGGCAGCAATTTGCGGCCAGAAAGAGAAAATCGGCGGCCTAATGTAGCAGTTAGGGGGTCGGGTTAAAGCTAGGGTATCAGCACATCTCCACTATACTGCAGTCTTCCCAATTTCATTATGAACTCACCGGGTCAATAGCAGTTCCAGAAAACTCAAATTTTGTACAAATACGATAAATTGCATCAATTAGGGAAACTGGTGGTATTTTAGTGTAATTGGGGTTAAACTAGGTTGATATGGCCTCAATAACTCACTAATAACATACTGAAACCATAACACATCACATTAGCACAAAGTTCCCACTAAACACCCCATATCGCACTAAAACGCACTAAAATCCATTAACCGATGCAAATCTACACTAACTAAGCAAACTAGGGAAGCAAGTTAGGAAGTAAACCTCACACTTAACCCTAGGGAGCTGCAGGAAGATGAAGAAGTGCAAGGAAGAGGCTGTGGTTGCTGTTACTGTGCTTGCTACTCACTGTTGCTGCTGCCGCTGCTCTCTGCTGCTGCTGCTGCTGGCCCCTGCTGCTGCTGTTGCTTCAGTTGCTGCTGAAAGCTTGCTGCTGTGCTGCTGGGGCTCTGCTGAAAGGTAAGTGTGTGTGTTGTGTGAGTGTGTGGGTGTTTGAGAGAAAAACAAAGAAATGAGAGGAAACACCCAAGGTCCAATTGTCAACCCTCCTCTCTCTCTCTTCATTAATGCCAAGCATGGGCTAAGCCATGATGCACACTCCCTCTCTCTCACAAGTCAACACCTAACACAAACTCAATTTAAAGCAATTACTAATTAACTAGTTACCTTAATTTAAACCCAAAAGACTTAACCCCATGATTAACCCACCATGGTTAATAATCATGGTAATAACACATTTTAAAAACCCTAGTTTACATGCACATGTGTGTGCAAGCCTAAGAAAATTTTAGAAAAATATTTATCAAATTAGGAAAAATATTTAAAACACAATTTGGTAAACTTTTTGTTAAAAACCCAATATTTACATATAATTATTCACTAAACCTATCCTAAGGTGTTACAATCTCTCCCCCTTAAAGAAATTCGTCCCCGAATTTCAAAAATCTAACTACACGTACCCTCAAAAAGATGGGGATACGTCTTCATCATCTCGCTTTCGGTCTCCCAAATGACTTCCTCACGGTTCTGGCCACGCCAAAGTACCTTGACGGATGGAATGTCCTTCGATCTTAATTTCTTCACTTGCCGATCCAAGATCATCACCGGGTGCTCTGCATAGGAAAGGTCACGCTCAAGCTGGATCGTCGGATGCTGAATCGCATGCGAAGGATCATGAAGATATCTGCGGAGAATCGAGACATGAAATACGGGGTGCATGTCTGGAAAGCTGGGCGGAAGGGCTAAACGGTAAGCTACTGCACCAACACGCTCGAGGATCTCAAAGGGGCCCACATACCTGGGACTGAGCTTCCCCTTCTTCCCAAACCTCATCACACCTTTCATTGGGGAGACCCTCAAGAAAACATGATCACCAACAGAAAACTCAAGTCTGCGTCGCATAAGATCTCTGCCTACTCTGGGCTGCTCTCATCCTATCGCGAATCAACTGGATCTTCGCTGTCGTCTCCTCAACGATCTGTGGCCCTAAGATACTGCTCTCACTGAGCTCTGTCCAACAAGTGGGCGACCTGCATCTCCTTCCATAAAGAGCCTCAAATGGTGCCATCTGTATGGTCTCCTGGTAGCTGTTATTGTAGGAGAACTCTACTAAGGGCAAATGGTGATCCCAGCTACCTCCGAAATCCAATACACAAGCTCTGAGCATGTCCTCGAGAGTCTGAATGGTCCGCTCTGACTGTCCGTCGGTCTGCGGATGAAATGCTGTGCTGAAACTCAAGCGAGTGCCCAAAGCCTCCTGAAGCCTTTGCCATAGTCTACTGGTAAACTGGGTGCCTCTGTCGGACACAATGCATGTCGGGACTCCGTGTAGTCGCACTATCTCATCAATGTAGATCTGGGCATACTGAGTAAATCCGAAAGTCGTCTTCACCGGTAGGAAGTGAGCCGCTTTCGTCAAACGATCCACGATCACCCAGATGGAGTCATACCCCCGACCAGTCCTGGGTAGTCCCACAATGAAGTCCATCGAAATCTATTCCCATTTCCACTCCGGAATGGGTAACGGCTGTAGCTCTCCTGCGGGCCTCTGGTGTTCAGCCTTGACTTGCTGACAAGTCAGGCATCTCGACACAAAATCTGCGATGTCCCTCTTCATTCCGTCCCACCAGTAAACACCTCTCATAACATGATACATCTTGGTGGAACCAGGATGGACGCTATATACCGATCGATGTGCCTCCTCAAGAATCTCGCGCCTCAGTCCCTCAGCATCAGGTACGCACAGTCTGACTCCAAATCGTAGTAACCCCTGATCATCGATCACGAACTCGGAAAATATGCCCTGTCCAATCTGTGCCATGATCTCAGAACATCGGTCATCACTGAGCTATGCCTCATGTATACGATCGATCAACTGTGGGCGTGCACGGACATGCGCTATCTGTCCTCCAATCGGCATGAACTCGAACTGTATCCGGCTGTCACATAATATATGCCAGTCCGCGGATGACTGCTCCTGTACTGCGCTCAAAAAAGATAAACTACCCCCGGGCCTCCTACTCAAAGCATCCGCCACTACATTTGCCTTGCCCGGGTGATATAAGATCTCGCAGTCATAATCCTTCACTAACTCCATCCATCGGCGCTGTCGAAGGTTCAGATCCCGCTGCTGGAATATGTATTTCAGACTTTTGTGATCCGTGAATATCTGGCACGACTCGCCGTATAGGTAATGTTGCCAGATCTTAAGTGCGAAGACCACTGCTGCCATCTCCAAATCGTGAGTGGGGTAGTTCTGCTCATGCTTCTTCAATTCTCGCGAGGCATACGCGATCACTCTATCATGCTGCATCAGTACGCACCCTAACCCCACTCGAGAAGCATCACAAAAGACCACAAATCCGCCCGATCCGGAAGGTAAAGATAACACCGGTGCCGTCGTCAGCCGTGTCCGTAACTGCTGAAAACTGTGTCGCACTCCTCTGTCCAAACGAAAGGAACTCCTTTCCGGGTCAACCCGGTCAACGGTGTAGCAATACGGGAGAAGTCCTGCACAAAACGTCTATAGTAACCGGCCAACCCCAAAAAGCTGCGAATCTCCGTCACCGATGTGGGTCTGGGCCAACGCTGAACGGCCTCGATCTTCCTTGGGTCTACACATATACCGTCTCGTGAAATCACATGCCCCAAGGAATCTACGCTGTCCAGCCAAAAAGCACACATGGAGAATTTCGTATAGAGCTGGTGCTCCCTCAAGGTCTGCAATGTGATCCGCAGGTGCTGCTCGTGCTCCTCACTACTCCGGGAATACATCAAGATATCATCAATGAAGACTATGATGAACAGATCCAAGTATAGCTGGAAAATACGGTTCATCAAGTCCATGAAGGCTGCTGGCGCATTGGTGAGTCCGAACGACATCACCAAAAACTCGTAATGGCCGTAGCGCGTACGGAAAGCTGTCCTGGGAATGTCCTCCTGTCGAACCCGCAGCTGATGATAGCCCGATCGTAAATCGATCCTCGAAAAGTACCCTGCCCCCTGAAGCTGGTCGAACAAATCGTCGATACGCGGCAAAGGATACCTGTTCCGCACTGTCACCCTGTTCAGTTGGCGGTAGTCGATACACAAACGCAAACTGCCATCTTTCTTCTTAACGAACAGGACTGGAGCACCCCAAGGAGAAACACTGGGTCGAATAAGTCCCTTGTCCAGCAAATCTTGCAACTGACCCTTCAATTCCCTAAGTTTCGCCGGGGCCATCCGATAAGGCGGTATGGAAATAGGCCCCGAGCCAGGAACCAAATCAATACAGAAAGAAATGTCGCGCTCGGGCGGCAACCCTGGAAGCTCGGCAGGGAACACATCAGGAAACTCGCTAACAACCGGAACCTGATCCAATGGAACCTCTGTAGCGCGAGCATCGCAAACATAGGCGAGAAATCCCTGGCATCCCTTCCTCAAAAGCTGTCCAGCGCGAAAAGAAGAAATCACCCAGTGAGGGGCGGCACTACGGTCCCCCAACACAACAAAAACCGACTCGCCGGGGAAACAGAATCTAACTGTATTCTCGCGGAAGTCCACAGAAGCATAGCACGTGGCTAACCAATCCATGCCCAAAAGAACGTCGAAGTCCAACATCTCTAAAAGGATCAAGTCGACAGGCAACTCTCTCTCGCCAATACAGACGATACAGGATCGGAACACGTTCCTAGCAACAAACGACTCTCCCACAGGAGTGGTCACCACAAGCGGCTGATCAAGCAAGCCGGACTCTCTACCCAAACTCGGCACAAAGTGGGTGGATACGTACGAGTGTGTGGATCCGGGATCGAACAACACGTGTGCATCAACTGAACATACAGGAAGGATACCTGAAACCACTGCATTGGACGCCTGCGCGTCCTGATGTGTCAAAGCAAAAACCCGTGCCTGTCCACCACCTACGACTGACTGTCCTCTGCCTCGGTCATCTCGTCCTCTCTGAGCAACTCCTCCACGCCCACGACCTCTCTGTGCGTGAGTCTGGAGCGGAGCAACAGTAGGTACAACGGGCAACGCCTTCTGGGGTGGTGAAGGTGGTAAAGTAACATGCGGTGCTGCCGCCTCCCTCCGGTGTGTCTCTGGACAATCTCGAACGAGGTGAAGTAGGCTGCCACATCTGAAGCAACCCCGCGGCGACTGCTGACTTTCCTGGGGATACGAACTAAACATCCGGCCTCGTCCCGAATCTCTGCTACTCCTCGTACCAGAACGATACCTGTTGCGGCGTCTAAATGACTGCCTCCGTGCGGAAATACTGGTACGAACTCTCTTCGGCTTTGGACTACCGAAGTCTCAGCAAGGTGCTCCTCCACTACTAGGGCTGCGTCTACAGCTGCTGCATAAGTCTCGTAGTGCTGCGCGCTGATCGCGAGGAACAGTGGTGTAAGCAAGCCTCGAACAAATCTCCTGACTCGCAACTCCTCGGTAGCCACTAAATATAGGGCGTAGACTGCTAGCTCTGTAAACAGCACGTCATACTCTGCCACTGTCATCCCTGGCGTCTGGCGCAAGGACTCAAATCTGCGTGCTCGGGCATCCCTAACACTCTGGGGAAGGAAACGGGCTAGAAATATGGTCACGAACTCCGTCCAAGTCATAGGAGGAAGACCTGCTGCTCTGCCTTTCTCAACTGAATCACACCACTTCTGCGCAAGACCTTCCAGGCGAAAGCTCGCAAACTCAACCCATATCGTATCTGCGCATCTGAGGGAACGGCATATACGGGCCATCCTGTCGATGAAAGACTGTGGGTCCTCGGCTGTATCGGTGCCTGTGAAGACCGGAGGCTTCAGCCTCATGAACTCTGATAGCGATACTGTAATCACCTCCGTGGCTGCAGGGGCAACTGGCTGAGGTACCATCGCGGTCGCTGGAACAGGTGGAGCTACCTCTGGTAGCTGCGCTCGAAGCGTCTCAACTAATGATCCTATCATCTGGCGCATCTCCTGCATGCTAGATCCCACCGTCTGGCGCATCTCCTGCATACCAGCCCCTAACGTGACGATCTGATCTGTCACGGCAGGAACAGCCTGCTCGAGTACAACGGGTGCACTGCCCGGATCAGTCCCCGTCTCGGACGAGTCAACACGAATCTCGGCCCTCGCGGCCGCTCTCTGTGCCCTCGTAGTCTTAGGCGGCATAATGGCTGAAGGAAAATTTGGATTCGATAAGAACACGGAAATCGAATCGCAAGAACATATGTAATCAAGGAGGAATTTAAATCAACAAGTCCTAAGGTCGCGTAGGCGGAGTACCGTGTCGTGAGTATGCCGCGGAACATACACATGCTACGCTACCCTGCTGCTGCTACCTACTCCATCATACCAGGGTCATCCTACACTCCGAAGGTAAAACCTGGCTCTGATACCAACTTTGTCACGACCCGAGAATTTCGACTCGTGACCGGCACTTAACCACGCAACGTCTACAGGCGTAACGCGGCTAAGTAAGCCGAACCCAGAAATCAAAACCAATAAATAAAGTGTGATTGAAACATTTTTATAAAAACAATCATACATGTCTGAGAAACTTCCATTTATTTAGTAGAAATCCTTTTTAGTTCAAGAGTTATAATTTTTATAATTTTGGCAACATTTCCCCTTAAAAACATTTGTCCCGCAAGTCGGGTAAAAGCAAGGTGTCGCAGAAATAACAAGTGAAATGAATAAGCATAACAATATGATATACGACGCCGTAGCGAAGAATACACAGTAAAGCAAGGACAAATATCACAAAGATAAGACTGCATAAAATAAAGTCGGCTCACATGCGAGCTCGACACCAGAGTATAAAATCATACACCACGTCCTCACAACTGTCTCTAAGTCAATACAGAAAGGTAGATGGAGAGTACTAGATACATCAATATACAACTGAAAGATGACAGATACTGTACAAAACCCACCTATCAGCAAAAGGCTATCTCGCCTCAAAAGGGTATCTGTGCCAAAAGATGCGGTAAACAGCCAGCCGTGACTACTCCCAAGGGCAACCTGCAAATACTGTGGCACAACGGGGGTGAGTTGCCAACTCGTGAATAGAGATAACATATAAAGGTGATCTCGAGCATGCACATATAGCGTGGCTCTACTAATGCCAGCAGATGATGTCTATGCATGCCAAACAGTGGATGCAATAGAAATGCAAGTACTTTATCAGGTAAATGCTACAGGATGAGATATATAGTAGTCAATACTGAGTATGGGATAAATAACATCTACATGGACTGTGTCAACATGGAAAACAATAAGCGATGCCTCAGACTGCACCCAATCCCAAATACACTCAGGCGTCGGCACACCCCTCGGCCCTCAAATCCTGTATATCTCAGAGGAATCACGAGTGCCCAACATCGGCACCCAAAATATCATAAAATACTCGTGTCCAGCATCGACACGCAAATCCTCGTATCTCGGACTCCGTCAGTCCGGATCGGCCCACGGGGTCCGTCTGCGGTATCGGCCCTCGGCCCCGGCAGTACGGATCATCCCGCATCCATCTCTCGACTCTGGTCAGTATCCTCCGGACAACTGCCAGGTCCAACCAATCACCGGTAGGTACTCGCCCGCCTCCAGGCTTAATCGGCAAAACCCATCGATCATCTCGCCGAGGGGAACCATACCGGGCCAACCACGAACCCGCAGACGGATCATCCACTCCTCGAATCGGGTTTCAAGCACACGTCTCAGCACCGAGAAAACGCGTGGTGGACACACCAAAATATCATATCACGAGGTACCGGGTTTTTCAAAATAGTGCATCTTTTCTTAAATACTTCCACGGTCCTCAAAACCAGAAATCGCATGAAATCCAACACCAATAAGTAAATCCAATGCAAGGTACAATGTAAATCAATCCATGGTATGAACATGAGGGGAAAACCGCTTTTAAAAATAGTTTCCGTTCTTAAAGATGTCTTGCGGCTCCCAATTTCCAGGAAATCACCACCAATCATATGTAAGATAAACTACATCAATATAATCAGGGTAGTTCTACAGTGTGTGTGGCATGGCAATTACTAACGGTGTGTGTGTAGCATGCAAATAGTGCCCGTGCAACATAGACCGTTAGTAATAGTGCGGTGTTCTATCAGTTCTAAGCATATATATAAACACAGCAGGGAATGCAATATGCGATGACAGTCTATGGGGTACATGCAACATATAAAAATAAAGTCCTATCAGCCCTGACGCATAACGCCATGCGGGCGATATCCCCGTAGATGTGAAATCTACTCACCGAGTCTCGCGCTAAGTGTATCTAACAACTTGCTTGCCCTTCTTCGCAGCGTCCGTCTCACAGGCCTGCGAACCTAGAATCACATAACATATATCACACATAAGATCAATTTCCCAGAAACGCGACATTACGGTCCAACTAGAAACCCATATCGCAAACCAATCGCGCGTGTGCGCGATACGCTAAAACGTGTGATCACGCGCCTGAAACTACCCCGACGCGTCGCGTTACGCAAAAACCCCAAATCTACACACGTATCACACGTGTCGCGAAGGTTTAGAAAAACGGCAAAACAGGTATTTGGTCCCAGATTTCTACACAGAGCTAAACTTACAAAACTATATATATAACAACACCCTACATACTAGCAGACACCTACAGGACCAAAAAACACCCAAAACCCTACCCATCTGGCCACAATTTGCGGCCAGAAAGAGAAAATCGGCGGCCTACTGTAGCAGTTAGGGGGTCGGGTTAAAGCTAGGGTGTCAGCACATCTCCACTATACTGCAGTCTTCCCAATTTCATTCTGAACTCACCGGGTCAATAGCAGTTCCAGAAAACTCAAATTTTGCACAAATACGATAAATTGCATCAATTAGGGAAACTGGTGGTATTTTAGTGTAATTGGGGTTAAACTAGGTTGATATGGCCTCAGTAACTCACTAATAACCTACTGAAACCATAACACATCACATTAGCACAAAGTTCCCACTAAACACCCCATATCGCACTAAAACGCACTAAAATCCATTAACCGATGCAAATCTACACTAACTAAGCAAACTAGGGAAGCAAGTTAGGAAGTAAACCTCACACTTAACCCTAGGGAGCTGCAGGAAGATGAAGAAGTGCAAGGAAGAGGCTGTGGTTGCTGTTACTGTGCTTTCTACTCACTGTTGCTGCTGCTACTGCTCTCTGCTGCTGCTGCTTCTGGCCCCTGCTGCTGCTGTTGCTTCAGTTGCTGCTGAAAGCTTGCTGCTGTGCTGCTGGGGCTCTGCTGAAAGGTAAGTGTGTGTGTTGTGTGAGTGTGTGGGTGTTTGAGAGAAAAACAAAGAAATGAGAGGAAACACCCAAGGTCCAATTGTCAACCCTCCTCTCTCTCTCTTCATTAATGCCAAGCATGGGCTAAGCCATGATGCACACTCCCTCTCTCTCACAAGTCAACACCTAACACAAACTCAATTTAAAGCAATTACTAATTAACTAGTTAAACCCAAAAGACTTAACCCCATGATTAACCCACCATGGTTAATAATCATGGTAATAACACATTTTAAAAACCCTAGTTTACATGCACATGTGTGTGCAAGCCTAGGAAAATTTTAGAAAAATATTTATTAAATTAGGAAAAATATTTAAAACACAATTTGGTAAACTTTTTGTTAAAAACCCAATATTTAAATATAATTATTCACTAAACCTATCCTAAGGTGTTACAACTGCACTATCACTAACGGTCCAAGTTGCAAGAGCACGTTTTATATGCTACACTCACACCGTTAGTGATTGCCATGCCACTCACGATATAGGATTGCTATAAACCGCATATAATAATGATTCTGCTTATTTAACGTTGACATGATTTGCTGCATACATCACATATATTCATATTTGTGACTTATACCTCACATATTCATACTTGTGACATATACATCACATATATTCATACTTGTGACTTATACCTCACATATTCATACTTGTGACATATACATCAAATATATTCATACTTGTGACTTATACCTCACATATTCATACTTGTGACATATACATCACATATATTCATACTTGTGACTTATACCTCACATATTCATATACATATATTCATACTTGGGCGCATATACATCATATGTCTACATTAGTACACATGTACGTTGCTATATTCACTTTGCGTACTTATCCATTCGCACATCCATACCTATACCACATTCATATGTTACATACATGGATGATATTGACTTGATTTAAAACTAAGGGACCGCAAATGATATTTTCAAAACTGGATCTTTTAAAATGAGCGGTTTTGTCACGACTCGAAAGTACAGAACATGACCGGCACTTAAACTACGAACGTCTCGAGGCGTACGTAATCTAAGTAAACCGAAAACCAAGAAATCAAAACCAAGAAAGATGTAGAGTGCAGGAAAAACCAACTTAAAGAAAGTAGTTTCAATAGCATAAGCCGAATTAGGCGGTTTTAAAAACATCAAAAATTTCCCGAAAATTTCGGCAGAGTCTCCTTTGTAAATACTGGCCCCCAAATGGGATACAACATGAATAGTATACGAAATCAACAAAAAGGCATCCCCAAGCGGGAGCTAGCTCTTCGTCAATCGACGGTCACAACCACACAAGCAATATAATATACAACGCCAAGGGCGAGGATCAAAATTCAAAAGGAAACTCAAAAACCACAAGAAAACCACAGAAATACAACGCGCGACTCTAAGGTCGAAAGAATAAACATCACTGGTCTCTATCTCAAATAAATATCTGTTTGGTTGATGGAACTTCTAGATACAACTGAATAATAATATACAATGTATACTGATGGATATGATACAATAAACCCACCTACTAGCAAATCACCCGAAAGGAGCAGTGCCAGCAAAGCCGTAATGAAACCTGTACGGCAAACCTGCAAGAACTGGGGCACAACGGGGGTGAGTTGCCAACTCGTGAATAGAAAAACATCTACGCACAGAAATCGTATAAAAAACGCAACCTAGGTCAATGATCATAATATATCCTCAAATATATGAATAACATGCAGCCTATAACAATGGCTAGGGTAATATCTAACCCGAGTGTGATCTCATGTGCCCGTGTCAGTGCCTCAGGTAGCAATATATCATATGAATGAGGTATGAATGCATGAAAACAGAATACATGTAAATGAAGAACCGTTTTCATAATTTAGTGAGATTTCCTTTGTATTTTTAAAATGAGGTATCATAATGAAATCAGCATAAAACAGTGCCTAGCATCGGCACAAAACGTAATCCCAATATTTCGATATCTCTGTATCACAGTCTCTGTACCTCAATATCTCGAAATCTCAATCACAATATCTAGGGCGCCGTCATTCCAGACCGGCCCCTACCATCCATCTCAAGACCACGACGGTATCCTCCGGATATCCGACGCGTCGGGTAAAATCACCGGTAGGTAGTGCTCCCCTGCCAGACTCACATCGTCATCATCATGCGCTTCTTGCCCCGGGGTATCTTACCGGGTCCACCATGTACCCGAAACGGTTCATCCGTCTCCTCGAATCGGGTCTCGAAATCCATCAGCAAACTCATGGTGGACGACTCATACATCATGGGAAAAACCGCACTTTTTATTTAAAAAGAGAGAAATCAGTTTATATAAGTTTTGCGGTTTCCCCCCCAAATCCAGGAAATTTAATGGAAATCCGAATCCAAATCATCAATAGCATGTAAAAACCATGAATATAGGCATAACAATGAATAACAGTATGCATGAAGTGACAAGTAATAACTACAATGTTAAGCTGGCATATAAGGCAGGCACACTAATATCATGTCAAATTACTAACTAACAAGCTAAGTCAAGCAATAATATTTTCTAAGGTGTACGTGACATGGCAATTACCGATGAAGATGTGTGTGAGCCGGCAAGTAAGTGTACGTGGTACATACGCATCATTGGTAATGGTGCTGGTGTCCTAACAATATGATATCAACATTGCAATAAGAAATTATAACATAAGTATGCGATGCGAAGCGAACCACAATAATAAGCGGGAGCTGAATACTAGACGCAACTGTAACTAACCTGCATTAATCTAATATAAGTCCTACAAATGGTGCCTTTTGAAATAACACGAATCATGGGGTTTTGAAAATAGGGGCTACGATGTTTTTATGAAAAGATACGTCTTTTGAAATATCCGTAGGATCTCTTGGGCTGTCTTTTAAAATACCCACGATTCGTTAGTTTTTGAAATATGTAAGAATCGAATCTAATCTAACAACTAAACTAAACTAAAGGGATAAGCTAACAAGCTGGACTACAGGTAAGGAAACCGCCTAACATCTGAGTCGATCCATATACATACTTGTATATATATTAGTCGGTGATCCCGCCTCAACAATATCATATCCGATACCATATCTACAATCAGCCATCCCAAGTCAAGAGTGCGGATCAATCATCAAGATATAGCTCGTACGTAAATCCATCGTACGGCATCCCCAAATCTGGGTACGGGTCAATATCATATTCCTCACACCATTCCTCTGGTATCCTCTTTATTCAAGATCATAGTCTAGGGTACTGACCTATGTCTATTACAATACTAATATCCTGAATATACTCATGATCTGACTACAGATCGACAATCTCGTACAAACCGATACCGTCAGCACATAGCATCATCAAGGGTATACATCGCCCGATACGGCCTAATATCAATATCCTAGCATATCATGCCTCATATCACGATCACATGTCGACCATTTTATTTATAACACTATTCACCCGTATCGCCGCCCCAAGATCCGCTATAACACCAGGGCGTACCTTAAGTACGAATCCTGCCATATCACCGATATCACAACCACAAAACAAATCTCATCGACTCAGCTCAATCCCAAGTATCATCCTCAAATCCGTATGTGAACACATAGTCCCATACCCATGTGATCACATAACTATAAAGAATCTCATGAGCACATATAAAAAGGAATGTATGCAAGTATGTAGGTGTGTATGTTTAGTGCAACACTACCGTAGGGTTCGCAACACTAAAATAATCCAACACACCAATATCCATCCTAAACATCGTTATTAATCCCAAATAACATATAATAAATTGTTGGTGTGTATACGCATCCGTATACACCACCACGGACTGCCGGGGTGCTATACGCCATCCACCCGACTTCTCCCCGTAGATATAAATCTACTCACCTAGTCCTCGTTCGCCGGTGCCGACGTCGCCACGCGCTTGCTTATCGTCTCGAAGTCCAGATGGGGTACCTACATATCATAACGTATCATACCGCATTAAAATCCGACTCATGACCAAAACGACGCACGAATCCCACATAGGTCAAAACCTATGGTTCCTTTCGCAAATCGACCCAAAAACCCTCGACGTCGGCGTACAAACGCCAAACCATCGAGAAAACTCCCAACACACTCATCTGTACAATTACAAGCACTAATTATAATATAAAATAGCTTCAAATTCACAAAACCCCCAATTTCACTTAAAAAGTCATTTTTCCGAAAATCTAGCAAGCACAAATCACGGTTTTAGTACAAAACTCGATGTATAAACGAACCTAGCATCCACAATATTCACTAAATATCATAACAAAGTCATATAAACCATTCCTATAATTTATTCTCATCAATTTGCATAAATTCCAAAATTCTAGTTTGCAAAAATATCAATTTTTAACACCTTTTAAAGCAAAATTCACAATTCAACAATTAAGCTTGGTTTTGCATAACCTAAGATATTAAACCACTCATAATAATGTTAATGATGTCATAAAAACATAATTACATTTTTAACCCAATTATTTAACCAATTTTAAATAGCTAGTTAGCAAATTAGCGTAATTATCATAATTTTTAAACTAACAATTAACAACTAGCTACTAACTTTGTTTTAACAAGCCATAAGAGCCTAATACATTACACAACCATACACCAATTTCACAAAACCCTAACTTGCATTCAAACCCTTTCTAGAATTTTATAACTAACAAAATCCAACCCAAACTATACATGAAACACTAAATTAGCACTAATTTGAAGCCCAAAAAGCAAGTTAAACTCTTAGATTTGGTTTGTATCAAAACACTAGATAGCAAAATAGAATAATTAACTTAATAACGGTGTGCTAAAAACCCTTGTTTAACTCAAACCATTCTCTTGAAGATCCTAGATGAAAATAGCACCAATATTAATACTAAAACAACTCATTTAAAGAAATCTAACCATAAGAATTTAAATGGGTAAGAATTATACCTCTAGATCTAGAGATCTAGCAAGAAAATTTGACTCCAAAGATGGCCTCCTAGCATCTAAAATCCATGCAAGAAAGGTTAAGAAGAATGGATGAAGGATGGGCTTGAAATTGTGAAGTTTAAATGGAATTTTGATGGAATTTTGATGAGTTTAGAAGAAAAATGAGAGGGGAAATTTTGGAGCTGTTTATTGCAGGAATTTCGGCTGAGGAGGGAGTGGGGAGAGGTGTGGGGGAGTTGTGGAAAAGAATCCAAGTCAAAGCCCCTCCCAAATTACCATAATACCCCCCACCTACTTTACTATATATAAAAACCTTATTTTAACCCATTTCTGACATGATTTAAGGTCAAAAAGAGGGAAATAAAATTCTTGGGCTGCTATAATAGTGTGGGGCCGGCCAAGGGGAGTGAGGGTGAGTGTGAGAGACTTTACAAAAAATTCTATGCAAAAAGACCCCCCACAATACCATATTTGCAAGTTTTAGTTCAAAATAACTATATTTTTGTTTTCCATAAAATAAATCAATTAAAACTTGAAATAAAATACTAAAAAATTATATTACAACTAGATTTTAAAGATTAAAATTAGCCCATTTAAATTTGTATTTATCGCTAATTTAATGTATTTTCTTACCTGCTTAAAATAATATTAAAATAATTAATTTCGGAAAAAATTTCAGAAAATTTGAAATTTCAGCAGTTGCTCAATAAACACCAAATACTAGCAATTACATAGCTAGAATATGTATATTTAATTTTATAATAAAGATATTTGAATTTTGACTTTTTACAGAAAATCCCCTTATTTTACCGTTTTTCGAAATTTTACGAAACGATTTTCAAAACGTTACAATCTTCCCCCCTTAAAGAAATTCGGTCCCCGAATTTAAATTAAAACTTCCCCCAAATACTAAAATATTTCAGCCAATACCATCAAATCGCCGGGGCTCCGAAATCATAAATACATAAAACAAATCGTAGCGCAACGCATGCGCATGAAAAATGAACATATAACTCAAATCAGAACTCCGTCAAGCATCCCGCAATCATCGGAGTCATGGGGAAGACATCAATACCAAATCCAAAGCAAAACCAATATGATATAACTCGAAACTATACATGTAAAATATATTCAGGTACTGTCCTCTGAATAGTCCTGCTCAGTACGAAAACACATAGCAATATCATTAAAACGTACTGCTCTATAAGAAAAATCAATCCCCAAAATACGCGTATGAATACTACGTGCGTCTTGTGCGCACGGAAATCAAAATCCAAATATGTGCCATACATATGCACAGAAACAACATCTAAGTGCATCGGGTGTGCACGAAACATCTGTCATAGGCAACATGTGTGCCTGACAGCAAAATCAGGTGCATGTGACATGCACGAAAAATCTCGATTTAGTGCATCTGGTGTGCACCAAAATCACACTTCAAAATATGCGCCCAACATGCGCGAAAATCCAAATCAGGTGCATCCATCGTGCACGAAATCATGAAATCCAATATCAAGTGCCGAATATGCGCAAAATCAAATCAGGTGCACAAGGTGCACAAAACAAATATCGAACATCACCATCGAAATCAAAGTCCAGGGCATCTAAATGCACAACATATGTAACACTGCACTGCAAGCATATATAAACTATACCGCGTGCAAAAACCAAATCGTGTGCGTATATACGCACAAAATTAACTCAAATGTCTAAAACCGTAAAATCGCAAACATGTGAAACCAAGCACGAAAACGATATCAAGTGCAACACTGTGCAAAGATCGTAAATCATCAATCATCAAAATCAAATCATGCGAATCAATCACCAAAACATCGAAATCAATAATGGCGGAATAGTACCGCTCAAGTTCATCCTCTAAGAATCTCGGACCAACTGTCGCGGTCACTAGTGGGACGTCTCGTCGATGATCATGAACTCTGGCCTGCTGGTGTGCGTAACACGACCACTCCTGGGTCCAAGTCTTCTCGTAATTTGTCCCAGAAAGGTCCTGTCGAGGTCTCTCCCAAATCTCGCCTCTGCCGAACTGTCCGAAAGTCATCGTTCCTTACTAGATCTGTTCTCGTTCCAGAACGGCTGCATACTCAACACGACTCCTTCTGGAAGGTAAATCCAAGTACCATGCCTCGGCATGCGCATCATATCTCTGATGTCGGCGGAGTGGAACGTCATCTCATCTAGATCTGGTACGAACCTCTTACTTCACTTTCCTCTAATGTCGTCTTCTTTGGACTCGTCTCGTCGCGGCTGCATGGACTGAGCTCCAACGGCTATCCTCATATCTGGAGTCACCCAAGAAATGCATCTCACCATCTAGCATCCGAATTAAGTCGAGCCATCCGATCGAGTCGTCAAAATCTCATAATCCCCCAAGAGCTCAACATCTTGGGCACAGTTTAATAGTATCGAGTACATACCACAGCATCGGTGGTCCAGCCGTAGAAGGGAAAACCCAAGCCTCACTAATGGCGCCGTAGAACTGCCGCAAACCCGAAGGTTCAAAGGCTTTCACACGGTCATTAAGTTGAGTTAGGGTTTCATTCTTCTAGAGGGACCATAGAATTGCCTGCATATCTTTCCGACTACTTTAAACTTGGAATAATAGGTTTCTGACATTCGATCGTCTCTGTCGACTCCCAACGTCTCCGCGTGAAGTCGTCTCTGGCTGGAATCAATCTATTTGATGACCTTGCATCGGGGTAGGCGAACGATCCACATGTCCTAGTCATTCATCCTCGATGACTAGCGACCTTCTATCATCTCTTAGTACAACTCGTTCTGCACTAATGCCAGCATCTGGGGCAATATCTCGTCGTTCGCAGCAATAACTGGCTCGCTCGTCTGCACGCTGAACAGTGCTTCGACCATCATGAATAAGCAACACACCAACGGTCATCAAAATCTGGCTGGCCTCTGTCAGTGGCCCAATCCTCTGATACTGATCGGCACGTCCGAGAAATCTCATAAAGGCGATCCGCCAAACGCCCGTGGCGCGGAAACACAGTAAAAAGACACATCTCCACAATCGAGTGTCGCCGGAATTTCGCCCTGGTCAGTCCTCGTTCGTGACGAGCTCGTGCTGACCGCAACTCTAGCCGTAGCTCTCCCTGCCCGTAATCGTGGCAGCAAAACCATAACTTGTACTGATGAGGCTAGATCGGAATGAATATAATACTGAGCAAAGAAATGTACATCCTAAGGCTTCTTAAGTGGAGTAGCGTATCGTAAATATGCCGCGGAACATACCCACGGTACGTCACTCTACTTTAGTCACCTATTCCATCAACCAAGGGTCATCCTACGCTCCGAAGGTAAAACATAACGCTCTGATACCAACTTTGTCGCGACCCGAAAGTACGGAACATGACCGGCACTTAAACTACGAACGTCTCGAGGCGTACGTAATCTAAGTAAACCGAAAACCCAGAAATCCAAACCAAGAAAAATGTAGAGTGCAGGAAAAACCAACTTAAAGCAAGTAGTTTCAATAGCATAAGCCGAATTAGGCGGTTTTAAAAACATCAAAAATTTCCCGAAAATTTCGGCAGAGTCTCCTTTGTAAATACTGGCCCCCAAATGGGATACAACATGAATAGTATATGAAATCAACAAAAAGACAACCCCAAGCGGGAGCTAGCTCTTCGTCAATCGACGGTCACAACCACACAAGCAATATAATATACAACGCCAAGGGCGAGGATCAAAATTCAAAAGGAAACTCAAAAACCACAAGAAAACCACAGAAATACAACGCGCGACTCTAAGGTCGAAAGAATAAACATCACTGGTCTCTATCTCAAATAAATACCTGTTTGGTTGATGGAACTTCTAGATACAGCTGAATAATAATATGCAATGTATACTGATGGGTATGATACAATAAACCCACCTACTAGCAAATCACCCGAAAGGAGCAGTGCCAGCAAAGCCGTAATGAAACCTGTACGGCAAACCTGCAAGAACTGGGGCACAACGGGGGTGAGTTGCCAACTCGTGAATAGAAAAATATCTACGCACAGAAATCGTATAAATAACGCAACCTAGGTCAATGATCATAATATATCCTCAAATATATGAATAACATGCAGCCTATAATAATGGCTAGGGTAATATCTAACCCGAGTGTGATCTCATATGCCCGTGCCAGTGCCTCAGGTAGCAATATATCATATGAATGAGGTATGAATGCATGAAAACAGAATACATGTAAATGAAAAACAGTTTTCTTAATTTAGTGAGATTTCCTTTGTATTTTTAAAATGAGGTATCATAATGAAATCAGCATAAAACAGTGCCTAGCATCGGCACAAAACGTAATCCCAATATCTCGATATCTCTGTATCACAGTCTCTGTACCTCAATATCTCGAAATCTCAATGTCTCAATCACAATATCTAGGGCGCCGTCAGTCCAGACCGGCCCCTACCATCCATCTCAAGACCACGACGGTATCTTCCGGATATCCGACGCGTCGGGTAAAATCACCGGTAGGTAGTGCTCCCCTTCCAGGCTCACATCGTCATCATCATGCGCTTCTTGCCCCGAGGTATCTTACAGGGTCCACCATGTACCCGAAACGGTTCATCCGTCTCCTCGGATCGGGTCTCGAAATCCATCAGCAAACTCATGGTGGACGACTCATACATCATGGGAAAAAAAACACTTTTTATTTAAAAAGAGAGAAATCAGGTTATATAAGTTTTGCGGTTTTCCCCCCAAATCCAGAAAATTTCATGGAAATCCGAATCCAAATCATCAATAGCATGTAAAAACCATGAATATAGGCATAACAATGAGTAACAGTATGCATGAAGTGACAAGTAATAACTACATTGTTAAGCTGGCATATAAGGCAGGCACACTAATATCATGTCAAATTACTAACTAACAAGCTAAGTCAAGCAATAATATTTTCTAAGCTGTACGTGACATGGCAATTACCGATGAAGATGTGTGTGAGACGGCAAGTAAGTGTGCGTGGTACATACGCATCATCGATAATGGTGCTGGTGTCCTAACAATATGATATCAACATTGCAATAAGAAATTATAACATAAGTATGCGATGCGAAGCGAACCACAATAATAAGCGGGAGCTGAATACTAGACGCAACTGTAACTAACCTGCATTAATCTAATATAAGTCCTACAAATGGTGCCTTTTGAAATAACACGAATCATGGGGTTTTGAAAATAGGGGCTACGGTGTTTTTATGAAAAGATACGTCTTTTGAAATATCCGGAGGATCCCTTGGGCTGTCTTTTAAAATACCCACGATTCGTTAGTTTTTGAAATATGTAAGAATCGAATCTAATCTAACAACTAAACTAAACTAAAGGGCTAAGCTAACAAGCTGGACTACAGGTAAGGAAACCACCTAACATCTGAGTCGATCCATATACATACCTGTATATATATTAGTCGGTGATCCCGCCCCAATAATATCATATCCGATACCATATCTACAATCAGCCATCCCAAGTCAAGAGTGCGGATCAATCATCAAGATATAGCTCATACGTAAATCCGTCGTACGGTATCCTCAAATCTGGGTACGGGTCAATATCATATTCCTCACACCATTCCTCTGGTATCCTCTTTATTCAAGATCATAGTCTAGGGTACTGACATATGTCTAGTACAATACTAATATCCTCAATATACTCATGATCAGACTACAGATCGATAATCTCGTACAAACCGATACCGTCAGCACATAGCACCATCAAGGGTATACATCGCCCGATACGGGCTAATATCAATATCCTAGCATATCATGCCTCATATCACGATCACATGTCGACCATTTTATTTATAACACTATTCACCCGTATCGCCGCCCCAAGATCCGCTATAACACCAGGGCGTACCTTAAGTACGAATCCTGCCATATCACCGATATCACAACCACAAAACAAATCTCATCGACTCAGCTCAATCCCAAGTATCATCCTCAAATCCGTACGTGAACACATAGTCCTATACCCATGTGATCACATAACTATAAAGAATCCCATGAGCACATATAAATAGGAATGTATGCAAGTATGTAGGTGTGTTTGTGTAGTGCAACACTACCCTAGGGTTCGCAACACTAAAATAATTCAACACACCAATATCCATCCTAAACATCGTTATTAATCCCAAATAACATATAATAAATTGTTGGTGTGTATACGCATCCGTATACACCACCACGGACTGCGGGGGTGCTATACGCCATCCACCCGACTTCTCCCCGTAGATATAAATCAACTCACCTGGTCTTCGTTCGCCGGTGCCGACGTCGCCACGCGCTTGCTTGTCGTCTCGAAGTCCACATAGGGTACCTACATATCATAACGCACCATACCGCATTAAAATCCGACTCATGACCAAAACGACGCACGAATCCCACATAGGTCAAAACCTATGGTTGCTTTCGCAAATCGACCCAAAAACCCTCGACGTCGGCGTACAAACGCCAAACCATCGAGAAAACTCCCAACACACTCATTTGTACAATTACAAGCACTAATTATAATATAAAATAGCTTCAAATTCACAAAAACCCTAATTTCACTTAAAAAGTCATTTTTCCGAAAATCTAGCATGCACAAATCACCGTTTTAGTACAAAACTCGATGTATAAACGAACCTAGCATCCACAATATTCACTAAATATCATAACAAAGTCATATAAACCATTCCTATAATTTATTCTCATCAATTTGCATAAATTCCAAAATTCTAGTTTGCAAAAATATCAATTTTTAACACCTTTTAAATCAAAATTCACAATTCAACAATTAAGCTTGGTTTTGCATAACCTAAGATATTAAACCACTCATAATAATGTTAATGATGTCATAAAAACATAATTACATTTTTAACCCAATTATTTAACCAATTTTAAATAGCTAGTTAGCAAATTAGCGTAATTATCATAATTTTTAAACTAACAATTAACAACTAGCTACTAACTTTGTTTTAACAAGCCATAAGAGCCTAATACATTACACAACTATACACCAATTTCACAAAACCCTAAGTTGCATTCAAACCCTTTCTTGAATTTTATAACTAACAAAATCCAACCCAAACTATACATGAAACACTAAATTAGCACTAATTTGAAGCCTAAAAAACAAGTTAAACTCTTAGATTTGGTTTGTATAAAACAGTAGATAGCAAAATAAAATAATTAACTTAATAATGGTGTGCTAAAAACCCTAATTTAACTCAAACCATTCTCTTGAAGATCCTAGATGAAAATAGCACCAATATTAACACTAAAACAATTCATTTAAAGAAATCTAACCATAAGAATTTAAATGGGTAAGAATTATACCTCTAGATCTAGAGATCTAGCAAGAAATTTTGACTCCAAAGATGGCTCCTAGCATCCAAAATCCATGCAAGAAAGGTTAAGAAGAATGGATGAAGGATGGGCTTGAAATTGTGAAGTTTAAATGGAATTTTGATGGAATTTTGATGAGTTTAGAAGAAAAATGAGAGGGGAAATTTTGGAGCTGTTTATTGCAGGAATTTTGGCTGAGGAGGGAGTGGGGAGAGGTGTGGGGGAGTTGTGGAAAAGAATCCAAGTCAAAGCCCCTCCCAAATTACTATAATACCCCCACCTACTTTACTATATATAAAAACCTTATTTTAACCCATTTCTGACATGATTTAAGGTCAAAAAGAGGGAAATAAAATTCTTGGGCTGCTATAATAGTGTGGGGCCGGCCAAGGGGAGTGAGGGTGAGTGTGAGAGACTTTACAAAAAATTCTATGCAAAAAGACCCCCCACAATACCATATTTGCAAGTTTTAGTTCAAAATAACTATATTTTTGTTTTCCATAAAATAAATCAATTAAAACTTGAAATAAAATACTAAAAAATTATATTACAACTAGATTTTAATTAACATGATTATAAAGATTAAAATTAGCCCATTTAAATTTGTATTTATCGCTAATTTAATGTATTTTCTTACCGGCTTAAAATAATATTAAAATAATTAATTTCGGAAAAAATTTCAGAAAATTTGAAATTTCAGCAGTGGCTCAATAAACACCAAATACTAGCAATTACATAGCTAGAATATGTGTATTTAATTTTATAATAAAGATATTTGCATTTTGACTTTTTACAGAAAACCCCCTTATTTTACCGTTTTTTCGAAATTTCACCGAAACGATTTTCAAAACGTTACAGGTTCTCCCTTTCTTTTACTCGTAGTGTCATACGACACATTGCATGGATTTACGCATTGGATTTGATTTCTGTGATTTCTGGATTTGGGAACCGAAGAACTATTTTAAGAAAATACGCACTGTTTGAAAACCCGGTTTCCCTTGATATGATATTTTAGTGCGTCCACCATGAGTTTTCTCGGTTCCTGAGAGCTTGTGTGAGTATACCCGATTCGAGAAGAGGTAGGCACCGATTGCGGGTACATGGTGGACCCGGTACGGTACCCCGGGGCGAGAAGACTCGTATTGTTAGACGGTGAGCCCAGCGGAGGGACTACTACCTACCGGTGATTGGTTGGACCTGGCGGTTATCCGGAGGATACTGACCAGAGTAGCTTGATGGATACGGGATGACGCATACTGCCAGGGCCGAGGGCCGATTCCGCAGATGGAGCCCGTGGGCAGATCCGATGAACGGACGCCCCATATTGGAGGATTTGCGTGTCGATGCTCGACAAGGCTGATTTTATGATATTTTGAGTGCTGGTGATGGGCACTCCAGATTTTATGTGATTACAGGATTTGAGGACCGATGTGGATGACGACGCTTGAGTTGTACTGGGTTTTTGTTGTATTGATAGACACCAGTTATTTTTCCACGTTGATATTCCGTGTAGATATTATTCCTTTCCATACTCAGCATTCAGTACTTGACATCTCATCCTGTAGCTAGTATACCTGATAGAGTACACATGCTTGCATATTATTGCGTACCATGCTCATCATATATAGGGTTGTTAGATTGCATCGCCATGCCTAATTATCACATATCTTGCTCATCATATAAAGATGATTATTAGATAGCACTTGTTGCATGATATTGAGCATCCAGTTCATCATGTAGATGTTTATTAGTTGGCATAGGTTAGAGTATCGCAGCACGTGCATACTCGCGATTACCTTTATATGTTATCTACTATAGACGAGTTGGCAACTCACCCCCGTTGTGCCACAGTGTTTGCAGGTTGCCTTGGGAGTAGTCGCGGCTGGCTGTTTACCGCATCTTTTGGCACAGATACCATTTCTGAGGCGTGTTAGCCCTTTTGCTATTAGGTGGATTTTGTACGGTATCTGTTTATCCTTCAGTTGTATATTGATGTATCTAGTATTCTCCATCTACCTTCCTGTATTGACTTAGAGACAATTGTGAGGACGATGTATATGATTTTGTACTCTGGTGTCAAGCTCGCATGTGAGCCGACTTTATTTTATGCAGTCTTACCTTTTATGATATTTGTCCTCGCTCTACTGCTTCTTCTTCGCTACGGCGTCGTATATCATATTGTGATACTCTATTCATTTTACATGTTATTTCTACTACACCTTGCCTTTACCCGACTTGCGGGACAAATGTTTATAAAGGAAATGTTGCCAAAATTATTAAAATATAACTCTTGAACTTAAAAGGGATTTCTACTAAATTAATTAAAGTTTCTTAGACATGTATAACTGTTTTTACAAAAATCTTTTAATCACTCTATATTAAATGGTTTTGATTTCTGGGTTTCGGCTTACTTAGTCACGTTACGCCTGTAGATGTTACGTGGCTAAGTGCCGGTCACGGGCCAAATTACCGGGTCGTGACAAAGTTGGTATCAGAGCGTAGGTTTTACCTTCGGAGTGTAGGATGACCCTGGTATGATGGAGTATGTAGCTGCAGCAGAGTGGCGTAGCGTGCGTATGTTCCGCGGCATACTCACGACACGGTACTCCGCCTATGCGACCTTAGGATTTATTGGTTGAAATTCCTTCATTTTTGCATACCTTCTTGCGATTCGATTTCAGTATCCTTATCGAATCCTACTTTCCTTATTAGCCACTATGCCGCCAAAGACTAGTAGGGCGCAGAGAGCGGCCGTGAGGGCTGAGATTCGTGTTGACTCGTCCGAGACGAGGACTAATCCGGGCAGTGCACCCGTCGTACCCGAGCAAACTGCTCCTCCCATGACAGGGCAGATCGCCACGTTAGGGGCTGGTATGCAGGAGATGCGCCAGACGGTGGGATCCAGCATGAAGGAGATGCGCCAGATGATAGGATCGCTAGTTGAGACGCTTCAAGCACAGCGACAAGAGGCAGCTCCCCAAGTCACAGGGACCATGATGGTACCGACCGTACAGCCAGTTGCCCCTGCAGCCACAGAGGTGATTACAGCATCGCTATCAGAGTTCATGAGGCTGAAGCCTCCGGTCTTCACAGGCACAGATGCAGCTGAGGACCCGCAGTCATTCATTGATAGGATGGCCCGGATATGCCGTTCCTTCATATGCGCAGATATGAGATGGATCGAGTTCGCGAGCTTTCGCCTGGAAGGTCTTGCGCAGAAATTGTGGGAATCAGTTGAGAACTGCAGAGCAGCAGGTCTTCCTCCTATGACCTGGACGGAGTTCGTGACGGAGTTCGTGACGGTGTTCCTTGCCCGCTTCCTTCCCCAGAGTGTTAGGGATGCCCGAGCACGCAGATTTGATTCCTTGCGCCAAACGCCAGAGATGACAGTGGCAAAGTACGATGTGCTGTTCACCGAGCTATCTGTTTATGCTCCGTACCTAGTAGTTACTGAGGAGATGCGAGTCAAGAGATTTGTCCGAGGCTTGCTTACTCCGCTATTCCTTGCGATCAGCTCCCAGCATTACGAGACCTATACCGCAGCAGTTGATGCGGCCCTATTGGTCGAGGAGCGTCTTGCCGAGACTACAGTAGTTCCAGGGCCGAAGAGGGTTCGTACCGAGACAGCAGCTCAGAGACATCCATTCAAACGCCGTGATACACGTGGTACAGGTGGCAGATATTCGGGGCGAGGTCAGATGTTTAGCTCATACCCCCAGGAGGGTCAGCTGTCGTCCCATGGATGTTTTGGATGTGGTAGTCCTCATCATCGCGTCAGAGATTGTACCGAGACACGTCAGAGGGAGCCAGCCGTACCATGTGTCACACTTCCACCTTCTCCACCCCAGAGGGCGTTGCCCATTGTACCCACAGTTACTCCGCGTCAGACGTAGGCACAGAGAGGCCGTGGTCGCAGAGGGTTTGTTCCTTGAGGGCGAGGCGGTCGAGGCAGAGGACAGCCAGCCACCGGCAGAGTACAGCCGGCTGCTAGTAGGGGACCGCCAGTTGCAGGTGGAGGACAGGCATGAGTTTTCGCTTTGACGCATCAGGACGCGCAGGCGTCCAATGCGGTTGTCTCAGGTATCTTATCAGTATGTTCTGTTGATGCACACGTGTTGTTCGATCCCGGATCCACGCACTCGTACGTGTCCACACACTTCGTGCCGAGTTTGGGTAGAGAGTCCGGTCTGCTTGATCAGCCGCTTGTTGTGACCACTCCCATGGGAGAGTCATTTGTTGCTAGGCACGTGTTCCGATCCTGCATCGTCCGTATTGGCGATAGAGATCTGCCTGTCGATTTGATCCTTCTTGAGATGTTGGATTTCGACGTTCTTTTGGGCATGGATTGGTTAGCCACGTGCTATGCGTCTATGGACTGCCGCGAGAAGACAGTGAGGTTCTGTTTTCCCGGCGAGTCGGCCTTTGTCGTGCAGGGTGACAGTGGTGCCACTCCTTACCTTTTGATTTCTTCTCTTCGCGCTGGACAGTTTTTAAGGAAGGGATGTCGGGGATTCCTAGCCTATGTTTGTGACACTAGAGCCACAGATGTTCCGTTGGAGCAGGTTCCGATTGTGTGTGAGTTCCCTGATGTGTTCCCTGATGAGCTTCCTGGGCTACCGCCTGAGCACGACATTGGTTTTTGTATTGATTTGATTCCCGGCTCGGGACCTATTTCTATACCGCCTTATCGGATGGCCCCGGCGGAGCTTAGTGAGTTGAAGAGTCAGTTGCAAGATTTGCTGGACAAAGGACTTATTCGACCCAGTGTTTCTCCTTGGGGTGCTCCAGTTCTGCTTGTCAAGAAGAAGGACGGAAGCTTTCATTTGTGTATAGACTACCGGCAGCTGAACCGGGTGACCGTGCGGAACAGATATCCTTTGCCACGTATCGACGATTTGTTTGACCAGCTTCATGGGGCAGGATATTTTTCGAGGATCGATTTGCGATCGGGCTATCATCAGCAGCGAGTTCGACAGGAGGACATTCCGAAGACAGCTTTCCGTACACGTTATGGTCATTATGAGTTTTTGGTGATGTCGTTCGGACTCACCAATGCGCCAGCAGCCTTCATAGACTTGATGAACCGTATATTCCGGCCGTATCTCTACTTGTTCATCATCGTATTCATTGACGATATATTGGTGTATTCCCAGAGCACAGAGGAGCACGAGCAGCACCTGCGGATTACACTGCAGACCTTGAGGGAGCACCAGCTTTATGCAAAATTCTCCAAGTGCGCATTCTGGCTCGACAGCGTAGACTTCTTGGGTCACGTGATTACACGGGATGGTATATGTGTGGACCCAAGGAAGATTGAAGCCGTTCAGAGTTAGCCCAGACCTACATCCGTCACTGAGATACGCAGTTTTCTAGGATTGGCCGGTTACTACAGGCGATTCGTACAGGATTTTTCCCATATTGCTGCACCCTTGACCGGATTGACCCGGAAGGGAGTTCCCTTCGATTGGACAGAGGATTGTGAGCACAGTTTCCAGCAGCTACGGACCTGTTTGACTACGGCGCCGGTATTGTCGCTGCCTTCAGGATCAGGCGGATTTGTAGTCTATTGCGACGCTTCATGAGTGGGGCTAGGGTGCGTATTGATGCAGCATGGCAGGGTGATCGCGTATGCTTCGCGACAGCTGAAGAAACATGAACAGAACAACCCTACTCACGATTTGGAGATGGCCGCGGTGGTCTTTGCACTTAAGATCTGGCGACATTACCTATATGGCGAGTCGTGCCAGATATTCACCGATCACAAGAGCCTCAAATACATATTTCAGCAGCGAGACCTGAATCTCCGACAGCGCCGATGGATGGAGTTAGTGAAGGACTACGACTGCGAGATCTTATATCACCCGGGAAAGGCTAACGTAGTAGCAGATGCTTTGAGTAGGAGGCCCGAGGGTAGCCTAGCGTATTTGAGTGCAGTACAGAGGCAGTCGTCGGCAGATTGGCAGATATTATGTGACAGCCAAGTGCAGTTCAAGTTCACGCAGATCGGGGGACAGCTCACGCATGTTCGTGCACGCCCACAGTTGCTTGACCGTATATATGAGGCACAACGCAGGGATGACTGTTGCTCATAGATCATGACTCAGATTGGACAGGGCAGATTCTCTGAGTTTGTGATTGATGGTTAGGGGATATTATGATTTGGGTCGAGACTGTGCGTACCAGATGCTGAGGGATTGCGATGCGATATTCTTGAGGAGGCACATCGATCGGTGTACAATGTCCATCCCGGTTCCACCAAGATGTACCATGATATGAGAGAAACCTACTGGTGGGACGGAATGAAGAGGGACATCACGGTGTTCGTATCAAGGTGCCTGACTTGTCAGCAAGTCAAGGCCGAGCACCAGAGGCCCGCAGGAGAGCTACAGCTATTAACCATTCCGTAGTGGAAATGGGAACAGATTTCGATGGATTTCTTGGTGGGTCTACCCAGGACTAGGCGAGGGTATGACTCCATTTGGGTGATCGTGGATTGTCTGACGAAAGCGGCTCACTTCCTGCCAATGAAGACGACTTTCGGATTTGCGCAGTACGCCCAGATTTATATCGATGAGATTGTACGACTACATGGGGTCCCGACATGTATTGTGTCCGACCGAGGCACCCAGTTTACCAGCAGATTATGGCATAGACTTCAGGAAGCTTTGGGCACTCGTTTGAGTTTCAGCACGGCATTCCATCCGCAGACCGACGGACAGTTAGAGCGGACCATTCAGACTCTTGAGGACATGCTCCGAGCTTGCGTTTTAGACTTTGGTGGTAGCTGGGATCATCATTTACCCTTGATAGAGTTCTCCTACAACAATAGCTTCTAGGATACTATTCAGATGGCACCTTTCGAGGCTTTGTATGGGAGGAGATGTAGATCGCCTGTCTGTTGGACAGAGCTCAGCGAGGGCAGTATTTTGGGGCCACAGATCGTACACGAGACGACTGAGAAGATACAGCTGATTCGAGACAGGATGAGGACAGCTCAGAGCAGGCAGAGATCGTATGCTGACAGGCGCCGCCGCAGACTAGAGTTCGCAGTTGGCGATCACGTGTTTCTGAGGGTCTCTCCGATGAAGGGAGTGATGAGGTTTGGACAGAAGGGGAAGCTTAGCCCCAGATTCATAGGTCCCATTGAGATCCTCGAGCGTGTGGGCGCAGTAACTTATCGTTTGGCTCTTCCACCCGACTTCCCAGATGTTCACCCCGTATTCCACGTGTCGATGCTTCGCAGATACCTACATGACCCTTCGCACATGATTCAGCATCTGACCGTTCAGCTCGAGCGCGATCATACGTTCACCGAGCAGCCAGTCGTGATCTTGGACCGGCAGGTGAATAAACTTAGATCGAAGGTCTTGCCATCAGTGAAGGTGCTTTGGCGCAGCCCGTATGGTGAAGAGATCACTTGGGAGGCCAAAGGCGAGATGCGGAAGAAGTTCCCTCATCTCTTTGAAGTTATGCGTTGCTTTATATTTTAAATTCGGGGACGAATTTCTTTAAGGGGGGAAGATTGTAACACCCTAGGATGTGTTTAGTGGCTAATTATATTTTAATATGTGATTTTAATAAAAAGTTTACCAAATTGATTTTCAAATAATTTTTCAAATTTAATAAATATTTTTCTAAAATTTTACCAAGCTTGCACAAACTTGTGCATGTAAACTAAGGTTAAAAATTTGGGTTAAACCATGTTTAACAACCATGGTGGATTAAACCCTTCTTGTTAAGTTAAATGATTTTAATTAAGGTTATTGTTTATTTTTAAAAAATGAAATGGGATTTAAAATGTATTTTGGTTGACTTGAGAGAATGCATCATGGCCATGCCATGCTTGCATTAAATGAGAGAGAGAGAGGGGTGCATCATGGCAAGCCCATGCTTGCAATTAATGTAGCAAGAGAGAGAGAAATGGGGGCTTGACACGCTATTGTTATCATTCATTCTTTCTTTTGTTGGTCAAACTCTCACATCTCACTCACTCTCTCTCTCACACACACACACACTCTCAGCTTCAGCACAGCAGAAGTTGCAGCAGCAGCAACAGCACAATAACAGCAGCTACATCAGCAATTGCAGCAGCAGCAGCTCAGCCCCAGCAGCCCCAGCACATGTAGCAGCAGCCGAGCAGCCCCAGCAGCCCCAGCACATGTAGCAGCAGCCGAGCAGCCCCAGCACCAACACCATCAGCAACAATAACAACATTAGCAGCTGCAATAACAGCAGCATCAGCAGTAGCAGTAACAACAGCAATAGCAGCATCTGGAGCAGCAACAGCAGAGGCAGCTTCTTCTTCTTCTCTTCTTCTCCTGACCCAGCGTCGTATGGTCAAGTGAGGTATAACCTCTGAGCTTCACTTGCACGTATGCTTATCTTGTGTGTCGGTTTTGTAGGTTTCCTAGGCACACACTAGAGGTCTCACATGACATCAACCATGCCAAATTCAAATTTTATAAGTGCCGAGAAACCCTAATACGGATCGTGAGTTTAGGCGAAACATGCAACTAGTTAACAACTTAACTAAGGGAACGGAAATACAACCTTTGTAGATCCGGTCCTCCACCTCCATAGCTCCATGATGAAGTCTCCTTGCTGTCCAAATCGAATCCCGGGCTCTAGCGTCGGCTTCATCGGAGAAATGGGCGGGCTTGGTCGTCGGCTTCGATGCCGAAGATGATCTACGTCGAGGTAACACAAGATCTAGCTCCAACTTCACCAAGTCATGAAACTTGTGAAGAAAACACCCTATACTACTTGGCAAGTGGTAGAGGATGAAGAAATAGGAAGTGGGTTCACATTAGAATTGGATTTCTCACTCTTTTTCTCAAGTTGCCATTGATGGAGGCAAGCTTTCTTCATTGTTGAAGAAGGAGAAGAAGAAGAAGATCATATGATAAGTATTATCTCAAATAGAAAATAAAAGGAATACTTATCATATAGCAACCATGGTCAAGTGTAGAGAATGAACTAGGGTTAAGTGGAATGGTTAGGGTTAAGCATGAAAACAAAAAAGGTCACTTAGTCAAAGTTTCATGAAGCTTAAACTAGCAAACAAAGAAAGCATCCATTCATTTATTTTGCAAAAATAAATAAACAAAATAAATGAATAAGTAAATCAAAACCCTAACCATTACACAACCATGGTTTAATCATACACTTAACAAAGTATGCATTTATCATCAAACATGATACAAACAAGCGCACAAAAATATATCACATATACAATGTGCACATCAAGTGAGAAAATCCTTTTAAAGTGAACCTATACTAGTTAATGCAAAGTAATATATCAAATATATAATTAAACATTAAATCATTAAATCAACACTTGATTTAACGATCCGGTCATATCGCATATGACCGACTAATATCCAATGTATCGGCTTATCGAATCAATCCTCGATTCGATAACTAGGTTATATCGCATACAACCAATCGATATATTTATCGCGAGAATAGAATACGGTATCACATACACGCATTATTCTCGGTCCCGCACATATCTCATATGCGCTCCTATTTCGTTTCGCTTGAGCCAGGAAACCTCTGTGTAGGACTCTAAAGACTCGTCAATACGCCGGCAGCAGGTGATGATCATATCGAACACCCACAAGCCGCAAGCGGTCTGCTAAACGTTACGGCCACCCGGGTATTGAGCGACCAGAAGATCGATGAGCAAGCCCGCTCACACTCCTGTGAATCCAACCAGTAACACTTACCGTACAGTCCGGTCTCGTCGTCTGATATGTCGCATATCTCGCCTAGGGGTGGTAAACGTCAGACCCCAATAGCTCGATAAGTCATGTCGATATTGTTAGTGTATATGCCCTAGAGGCCATTACTGTATCATACTAGTTTGTATATTACTTAATGGAAGCTTGGGATATTCACCTTGTATATACAATCTTGCTCAAAATAGTAGTATGCTACTTGGTTTGTTTCTACTTAAATGTGTACATGTGTTTATTTTTATTATTTCACCTATACGCATTAGTGGAGCCCTTAGGATCTTTGCTTGATTACCAGCGTTGTGATGGCAGTCACACTAGTGGGGGCTGGGTAATCTATAAGCACATCCTTATGCAGGTCCCTAGTCGCAGGACTATCGAGACAGGGCATCGATACTCCGGAGTAGACTAGAGCATGCGCTTCTCATCCCAGTGTGGGAGATGGTCTGTCCCACAGCCATCAGTACGTCGTACTGGAGATAGTATGCGGGTGCTCGTTAGGTTACGAGTACACTGGACAGGACTCGTCGGGAACTGACCGGTTGGTATTATACCTATCGTCGGTTATCGGTTCCCAGGTGACATGAGTACAGCTTAGTCCGCTGACTTGATACTATCACTTCGTCTCGAGTGTGTTCCCAATGTACTTTGATTACTACCCTACCACGGCTCAAAGGAGTCGTGCAAACAGGTAGTAATTGGGTGCAGTCCCAAAGCACTTAGAGGCAATGACGGTTAGACAGGATTCGTCTCTCCCGGTATTAGGGGTTGACATCGCGCTGTGTCTAGGAGAGCCATTACACGAGTAGTCCCTGGCCAGGGCAAGCGGGATATACTGGTAGGCTTCCAGTGTTATCTCAGGGTGTATTGGGCTTCACTCCGACATGACCTATACCGCTATTAGGGGACTGACGTTTACCGCCCCCTAGGCCCACCATGCGATGTATCAGACGAACAGACCGGACTGAACGGAGATTGTCACATTCAGGCTCAGTAGGAGTTCTGATGGGTTTCACCTCGTCAGTCTTCTTGTCGGCATCTACCTGGGGACCGTTACGCACAGCTAGTGCTGCTTGCGGTCTGTGGTTAAACCCACTGCCAGCGTAGTGTCGATTCTTTAGAGTCCCACACAGAAAGCTATTCACCTTTAGGCAAAAGAGTAGAGGTCGCATGGTTTTACGATAGGGTTCGGTCACATCCGTGCACTTGTGCACGTACAGTGTCCGGACAGTTTACACTAGCGGGCTTTGGTTTAAGCCAGATCCTAGTGTACCTTTTGGGATTGGTTTTATCCAGTATGCATCCGTGTTCGTCGGAACGCGGATGCGGGTGTGTATGCACAGTTAACGGAGAGACAGAGGCAGAGGATTCTCATTAGGGTTGTTGACCGTTGACCGTTGACTATTAACTTTTTGCTCAACCCTAATGAGAATGTGATATATGATTAACAATTATATTAATTAAGTATTATGGTGGCATGGTTGTTGAGGGGTTGACTTTGTTGGCTTGTTGACTTTGTTGACCGGTTGACTAGGCTTGACTAGTTGACCATCATGATAACAATAGCTATCATTTCATGGCAAAGACTTTTGCTTGCTTTCTCTCTTGTGCAAAATGAGTGCATGAAATGATATGGCTATTGTTGCTTAAACCATCACATAATACTTGATTGCTATGATGTGTTATGATGGTTATGGATTATGAGAGCCAAATGAGAAAAGTCTTCTCTCATTTTATCATTCTCACTCTCTCTCTTGTTCTTGAGCTCTCATCTTCCTCCTCTTGCTCTCCCTCTCTTGAGTCTATGGTTCACTTGTCTCATGAGTTGAGAACCAAGAACCATAGATAAAATCCCAAACAAACTCTTCTCTACTCACTCTAGTTCACAAGGTTTAGCAAACCGAGTGAACTAGTTTCTTCAAAGTTCGAATAAGGAGCCAAAGGTTGAAGCTTTCAGATGGATCTATCTTCGGCACAAGGAGACGACGGGGAGAAGCCGATTCGGACAACCATCGAGGCTTGAAGACGAAGGAGTTCGAGATAAGAAAGGTATAAACCCCCTAACCGAGTAGTTAACAACTCCTAGTTAGCTTGTTAGTTAGATGTTTAACAAAGATCCGGGTTTGAAGTCCATGTTACCACCTCTAGAAAATTGTTTTTCACCAAATTCCGCATGCCCAAAAGTACTGGGAGAGGTAGCATGGACTTACAGTGGTATCAGAGCCTAGTTAAACTCTATCTAACATGTTAGCAAAGTAGCTAGAAGATCGATCAAAGAAAAAGTCCCGAAATGAACCCCGATATCATGCTTGCTGTCGAATTTTTCCTCTGTTCCAAAAATGATAAATCATACTTTAAAATTCGGCTCAGGGTTTTTATAACAAACTGACAAAATTTCGTCCACTGAACCGATCAAAGCGCCGCGGAAACGCGGCGGGAGCGTGCTCCCGCCGCGGTTCCGCGGCCGAGTTGATTCGGTAGTGGGAAATTTTGGTTGCAGTTTGTTTAGTGGGGTATTTTGGGATTTTTGGAATATGTATTTTCTGCCCAGATTTTCCAGAACGAAAATTTTGTGTTTGGGGCCTGAAAATCCGTATTTTTGATCGAACTTCTAAAAGACTTAAGATGACGGGTTTTTCTGTGATGTGATATTTGTATTGAACGTCTGCTAATCGCTATATGTCGATTAGTGGGGGTTATACAAATCTATGATCTGTAATGTTATTGGAATGTGTATATGAATTCTTTGGATTGTCGCGGGTGAATAGCCGGGGGTTGTGAGACGGGAGTTTTCTTTTCTTTCAACTCATGTAAATTTATAAATTGATGTAATAATTATTTGTATGGCCGCACAACCGGGTCGGGGTTGTAGCCGTCATTGTATAATTTCTTTTTACTGTTTTTGCTCCTAGGATAGACCCATGGAGGGGGTGCACAAACTACCGGGTATGCCGAAGTGCCGAGTGGCCTACTCACGGAGTTGAGGGAGGTTGCTTCGCTTCGGGTACTTGACGGGTAGTTTGCCGCACCCGTAGGGGTCTTGGGTAGGGTATTGGCTATTCACCGCGACCGTGTAATCTGCTTTTCGTTATAGGCTCGTATGAATTGCGGATTCCTAGTATATCCAATATGTTCATCTGTGATCTGAAATGGCTATCATTGCAGTATATCTATATATGATATTATTTTGGTGTTGCTTATGTTTTACAGCCGCGCTAGCCCAGCCCCCGCTCTGTCGTTAGTTAAGTAACCTAACGGGTAATGACGTGGCCCCGTGGCGAATGCGAATGGCATAAGCGTACGTCATATTTTGGTTGTTTTCTGCAATGGTAGGATTAAATGATGGGACGCATTAAAAGAACTAATGCAAGAATATCACGCATTAAAAGAACTAATGCAAGAAAATAAACCAAGTTAAAGTCGTTGGAACACTTTCGAAAAACCACTCGGTTCTTTTCAAAACCAACTTTTAAATGCGGAGCTTGAGCCACTCCTTTTTAAAAGCTATCTCGTTCCATCGATTATATCAAGTTCACTACGTTCACGGTTTAGCCAAAACCATTCGTAGCCCTCCATCATTTCAGTTAAATATTCGGTAGTATTCAAGCTATGTATTTTGACCTCACGCCAAGGCATAGTGATTGGTAGCTGCCGGATATCTATCTGTTGCATAGATAGAATGCGTTGGTTTGGGACAGCCGTACTACCATTTTGGCCTACGTCAAGGGTAGGTATGGGTGGGTTCAAATTAACCTGGATAAAGATGGGAAGAACTTGACATGTGACTTATGACATTTTAACCTCACGCCAAGGTCATAAGAGCATGGGGCAAAAATCCACATCGGGAGTTTCAAAAGAACTGAAACTTGCTAGTGTTGCATACCATTTGGAGTGTGATGATTCTGGTAGGATTCCTTCTGTTTCGTCATGCGATGATATTTGGATCCCGATCCTACTGTGAGTATATGCTACTCCTCGGGAAATTTCTCACTTAACGATCAATGCTATAAACCAAGTAGGTGTCTAGAAAGGTGTTAGCAGGGCTACGCCCCCAGGGAAAAGAGGTTATTTAATTAAGGAACTTCGCGAAAGCGTTGGAAAACCTCCCTCGAAGTACCGACACTGGCCTGGCTGAACGGTTAAGCAAGTATTGTACGGTGAGATTGATCCTGACTAATACTTCCTTTTTGGTTTGAGGAGGGATTCGAGAAACAGTGGGAGCCATCCTGTTTAGACAAACTAAAAACCATTCTAAACTTGCAAGAGCATCAAGCTGAGTGTTTCTTCTCTCTCCTAATTGCAGCGACCAATCGACATGACTGGACTTATGTTACTCCTAGATAAAAACATACTGACAGGGCCAAACTACAAAGATTGGCTCAGGAATGTCAAGATGGCAATCACTTACGACAAGCTGGGGTATCTTCTTACCACCAAAGCTCCCCCTGTCCCAGATCACAAAACCAGCGTCGCGGATAAGGAAATCCGTAAGACCTGGGAATTAGACTGCGCGAAGGCCAAGTGCCTCGTGCTTGCCTCTATGGACAATGAACATCAGAGGAGGCACGAGAATATGGACCTGGAATCCATATTTCTTCATACAAAGAACTGTATGGAGAGCAATCTCGTATCGCAAGATACGAAGTGCCGAAGAAGTTATTTTCGGCAAGATTGGCCGTCGGATCATCGGTAGCGAAACACGTGCTTAAGATGATTGGCTACATTGAGGAGCTCGCGGACCTTGGGACCATGTTGGAGAATGAGCTCTATACGGACTTGATTCTCCAGTCCCTTCCTTCCACTTATGCCCAGTTCATACTGAACTTCAACTTACAAGAAAAGGAAGTTGAACTTTCAGAACTCCTCAACATGCTGAGGAGCGCAGAGGGCACCCTACAGAAAGGTAGGGAAACATCCACTTTATTTGTAGGAGGATCTTCCTCTTCTAGGTCCAAGGCGAAAGCCAAGGGAAAGAAGAAGAATGCCCCCGCCAAACCAAGGGGCGGTGTTAGTAAAGTGGATACGAAGGGAAAGGCAAAAGCAACAAAGAAAGTGGGAAAGCTTGTGGATAAGGAAGAAGGCTTCTATAGTCATAAGAAGGGACACTGGAAGAATGATTGCAAGGCTTGGAAAGCCAGAACACAGGATCTGAAGTAGGTTGCGGCTTCAGCTTCAGGTGTGTATGTTATTGAAAGCTGTCTTTCAATAAACTCTACTTCCTGGGTATTGGATACCGGATCAGGATCTCATATCTGTAATTCTTTGCAGGCGTTGAGAAACCGTAGGGTTTTGAAGGCAGGTGACATGACCCTCAAAGTTGTAAACGGAGCAAGCATGGATGCTAAGGCCGTGGGGGACTATCACCTGGGAATGTCAGATGGACATGTTTTGGTTTTGCGTAATTGCTTTTTTGTACCCAACGCAACTTGTAATATCATTTCTGTATCTTTGGTTTCTAAAGAAGGTTATGAATTTGCGTTTGTAAGCAATGTTGTAAACATTCATCTTAATCAAGTTCTGATTGGGTCAGGTACATTAAGCAATGGTATATACGTGTTAAACCAACCACAGATTTTCAATGTCCAGAATACACACAAAAGAATGTCTCCGGAAATAAATCAGACTTTCTTGTGGCATTGTAGACTGGGTCACATCAATGAGAGAAGGTTGACGAAGTTACATACAGAAGGATATTTGAATCCGTTCGAATATAAATCGTATGCCACTTGTCAATCTTGTCTCAAAGGAAAGATGACAAAGACTCCGTTCACTGGACACGGAGTAAGAGCGAGCGAGCTCTTGGGACTCGTACACAGCGACGTGTGCGGTCCAATGTCTACACATGCGCGAAGCGGTTTTTCTTACTTCATTACTTTTACGGATGATTTTTCAAGATTCGGACATGTCTTCTTAATGAAACATAAGTCCGAAGCCTTTGGAAAATTCCAGGAATATAAGAATGAAGTAGAAAAACAAACCGGCAAAAGTATCAAGCTCCTAAGATCGGATCGAGGTGGTGAATACTTGAGTGCCGAGTTCCTGGACTATTTAAAAGAGAACGGAATTCTCTCTCAGCTTACTCCTCCATACACTCCGCAACATAACGGTGTATCGGAGAGACGGAATCGAACCCTATTGGATATGGTACGGTCCATGATGAGTAACGCTGAGTTACCGCGATCATTCTGGGGGTATGCGCTAGAATCAGCCGCATACCTTTTGAACTGAGTCCCACTAAGACTGTGCCTACCACACCATATGAGTTATGGAGTGGAAAAAAACCCTATCTTCAATATCTGAAGATCTGGGGATGTCCAGCTTTTGTCAAAAAGCAGCATGCGGACAAACTCGAGGCACGCTCAGTACTGTGCAAGTTTGTGGGATACCCAAAGAACACCAGGGGGTATCTTTTCTACCACGCAGAGGAACAAAAAGTCCTTGTTTCTCGTAATGCCCACTTTCTAGAACACCAGTTCTTAGAAAAGGAAATTAGTGGGAGCGCAGTAAAACTGGAAGAAATTCCAGAACCACGAGCTATTACTGAAACCTTAGTGGAACCAGAGGGTTCAAAAGAACAGGACATTCTTACGCCGCTCCGCAGGAGTAGTAGGAAGTCTCATCCGCCCGAGAGATACTACGGTTTTCTCATAGATGGGGATAGAGAGGATTGTATCATAGATTATGTTGAGCCTACTAGCTTCCAGCAGGCCGTTCAGAGCGTTGACTCAGTAAAATGGCTGGATGCAATGCGGACCGAAATGGAGTCCATGTACACCAACAAAGTATGGACGTTGGACATTGCTCCAGACGGGGTAAAACCCGTAGGATGCAATTGGATCTTTAAAAGGAAGATTGGTGTAGATGGACAGGTTGAGACCTATAAAGCTAGACTTGTTGCAAAGGGTTTCCGTCAAAGACCTGGCTTGGACTATGACGAAACCTTTTCTCCAGTGGCTATGCTGAAATCCATTCGGATCCTTCTTTCCATTGCTGCCTTCCACGATTATGAGATCTGGCAAATGGACGTAACGACCGCTTTTCTAAATGGAAATTTAGAGGAGTGCGTTTATATGGACCAACCAGAGGGTTTCATTCAGAGTGGGAGCAGCGGAAAGGTGTGCAAGTTGCTTAAGTCCATCTATGGACTAAAGCAGGCATCGTGGAGTTGGAACATCTGTTTTGATGAGACGGTCAAGGAATTTGGCTTTATCAAAAATCCAGATGAACCATGCATCTATAGTAGATTTGTAGCGAGAACTGTAGAATTCCTCGTTTTGTAAGTGGATGACATTCTCTTAATAGGAAATGACATTCCTATACTACAATCTGTCAAGGGGTTCTTGTCACACAGGTTCTCCATGAAAGACCTGGGTGATGCCTCATACATCCTAGGGATCCGGATCCATCGTGATAGATCCAAGAGGATATTAGGACTTTCACAGTCCAGGTACATCGACACCATACTGAAAAGATTCAGTATGGAAGATTCCAAGCGCGGTAACCTACCGGCTTGTCACGGGATCACCCTCTCTAAAGAGATGTCTCCCAAGACTGATTTGGAGAGGGATCGCATGTCTACTATACCCTACGCTTCTGCGGTAGGCTCTATAATGTATGCGATGTTGTGTACCAGACCGGATGTAGCTTATGCACTGAGTGTGGTAAGCCGGTATTAGTCAAACCCTGGGGAGAAACACTGGATAGCGGTAAAGAACATTCTCAAGTACCTGAGAAGGACTAAGGAGATGTTCTTGGTGTATGGCGAAAAAGTCCTCCAGATCGAGGCCTTTGCTGACTCCAGCTTCCATAGTGACAAGGATGATTCCAAGTCCGTGTCGGGTTTTGTCTTTACCCTCAATGGAGGGGCGGTGTGTTGGAAGAGTTCCAAACAGGAAACCGTTGCAGACTCGACGATGGAAGCGGAATACATCGCTGCATCTGATGCCGCAAAGGAAGCTGTCTGGATGAGGAAGCTCTTGAAAGATCTTCAGGTGGTTCCGTCCATTGTTGATCCAATACCTCTGTATTGCGACAACAACGGGGCTATAGCTTTAGCGAAGGAACCCAGGTCCCATCAGAGATCCAGACACATCTTGAGGCGGTATCACCTGATCAGGGAGATCGTGGATCGCCAGGAGATCGAGGTTCGGAGGGTTGCTTCAGAAGATAACACTGCAGATCCATTCACCAAGGCCTTACCCCAGACTCAGTTCGAGCGGCTGATCGAGATGATAGGTCTTCGATACGCCAGTACATGGCCTTAGTGCAAGTGGGAGATTGTTAGTGTATATGCCCTAAAGGCCATTACTGTATCATACTAGTTTGTATATTACTTAATGGAAGCTTGGGATATTCACCTTGTATATACAATCTTGCTCAAAATAGTAGTATGCTACTTGGTTTGTTTCTACTTAAATGTGTACATGTGTTTATTTTTATTATATCACCTATACGCATTAGTGGAGCCCTTAGGATCTTTTCTTGATTACCAGCGTTGTGATGGCAGTCACACTAGTGGGGGCTGGGTAATCTATAAGCACATCCTTATGCAGGTCCCTAGTCGCAGGACTATCGAGACAGGGCATCGATACTTCGGAGTAGACTAGCGCATGCGCTTCTCATCCCAGTGTGGGAGATGGTCTGTCCCACAGCCATCAGTACGTCGTACTGGAGATAGTATGCGGGTGCTCGTTAGGTTATGAGTACACTGGACAGGACTCGTCGGGAACTGACCGGTTGGTATTATACCGATCGTCAGTTATCAGTTCCCTGGTGACATGAGTACATCTTAGTCCGCTGACTTGACATTATCACTTCGCCTCGAGTGTGTTCCCACTGTACTTTGATTACTACCCTACCATGGCTCAAAGGAGTCGTACAACCAGGTAGTAGTTGGGTGCAGTCCTAAAGCACTTGGAGGCAGTGACGGTTAGACAGGATTCGTCTCTCCCGGTATTAGGGGTTGACATCGCTCTGTGTCTAGGAGAGCCATTACACGAGTAGTCCCTGGCCAGGGCAAGCGGGATATACTGGTAGGCTTCCAGTGTTATCTCAGGGTGTATTGGGCTTCACTCCGACACGACTTGTACCGCTATTAGGGGACTGACGTTTACCGCCCCCCGAGGCCCGCCATGCGATGTATCAGACGAACAGACCGGACTGAACGGAGATTGTCACATTCAGGCTCAGTAGGAGTTCAGATGGATTTCACCTCGTCAGTCTTCTTGTCGGCATCTACCTGGGGACCGTTACGCACAGCTAGTGCCGCTTGCGGTCTGTGGTTAAAACCACTGCCAGCGTAGTGTCGAGTCTTTAGAGTCCCACACATAAAGCTATTCACCTTTTGGCAAAAGAGTAGAGGTCGCATGGTTTTGCGACAGGTCGCATGGTTTTGCGACAGGGTTCGGTCACATCCGTGCACTTGCGCACGTAAAGTGTACGGACAGTTTACACTAGCGGGCTTTGGTTTAAGCCAGATCCTAGTGTACCTTTTGGGATTGGTTTTATCCAGTATGCATCCGTGTTCCTCGGAACGCGGATGCAGGTGTGTATGCACAGTTGACGGAGAGACAGAGGCGGGGGATTCTCATTAGGGTTGTTGACCGTTGACCGTTGACTATTGACTTTTTGCTCAACCCTAATGAGAATATGATATATGATTAACAATTATATTAATTAAGTATTATGGTGACATGGTTTTTGAGTGGTTGACTTTGTTGACTTGTTGACTTTGTTGACTTGTTGACTTTGTTGACCGGTTGACTAGGCTTGACTAGTTGACCATCATGATAACAATAGCTATCATTTCATGGAAAAGACTTTTGCTTGCTTGCTCTCTTGTGCAAAATGAGTGCATGAAATGATATGGCTATTGTTGCTTAAACCATCACATAATACTTGATTGCTATGATGTGTTATGATGGTTATGGATTATGAGAGCCAAATGAAAAAAGTCTTCTCTCATTCTATCATTCTCACTCTCTCTCTTGTTCTTGAGCTCTCATCTTCCTCCTCTTGCTCTCCCTCTCTTGAGTCTATGGTTCACTTGTCTCATGAGTTGAGAACCAAGAACCATAGATAAAATCCCAAACAAACTCTTCTCTACTCACTCTAGTTCACAAGGTTTAGCAAACCGAGTGAACTAGTTTCTTCAAAGTTCGAAGAAGGAGCCAAAGGTTGAAGCTTTCAGATGGATCTATCCTCGGCGCAAGGAGACGACGGGGAGAAGCCGATTCGGACAACCATCGAGGCTTGAAGACGAAGGAGTTCGAGATAAGAAAGGTATAAACCCCCTAACCGAGTAGTTAACAACTCCTAGTTAGGTTGTTAGTTAGATGTTTAACAAAGATCCGGGTTTTAAGTCCATGTTACCACCTCTAGAAAATTGTTTTTCACCAAATTCCGCATGCCCGAAAGTACCGGGAGAGGTAGCATGGACTTACAGATATGAGGTCTATAACAATTCGAGAAACTACTGGTAACACTTACCTGTAAATCTCAGCAACCCTGGCTAGGGATTTCCGGTTATAACCAATCGAACACAGCGCAACATCAACTCCCTATACCGGGAGAGACGAATCCCCTCCTATCGCTCATTGCCTCCATGTGATTCGGGACTGTACCCAAAAACCACCGTTTTGCACGCCCTCTTGGACGCGGTAAGGTGGAAATCAAAGCACAGTAGGAACCACACAAGACTCTATGACGATCTCGGGTCAACAGACTACTCTGTACCAGTGTCACCAGAGAACTGCCATCTGACGTGAGGTATAATACCATCTGGGAGTTCTCGGCGAGTCCGTCCAGTGTACTCAGTCTCCACTGAGCACCCGTATATCATCTCTGATGTCAAACACCAATGGATATGGGATCATCCTGTTAGTTATATGTATGCCCTAGAGGCCATTACTGTACATAGGATGTATATTGTAGTGGATGCTGGGACATAGATAGGGAGGACTTTCTTGCTCGACATGATAGTATGCTATCTGGTTGAACTTTACCTTAACGTGTATACTGTTTGTCTCTCTGTTACATGTTGGTAAAGCCCTTAGGATGTGTGCTTGACTACCTCGACTATGATGCGGATCATACTAGTGGGGACATGGTAGTCCATAAGTACATCCTTCAAAGTCCCTAGTCGTGGGTGTATCGAGACGGGGCATCGATATACCAGAGTAGACTAGCGTGTACCTTCTCGACCCATACAGATGGGCGATGGATGATCACATATCCATCGGTGTTTGACATCAAAGATGATATACGGGTGCTCAGTGGAGACTGGGTACACTGGACGGACTCGCCGAGAACTCCCAGATGGTATAATACCTCACGTCAGATGGCAGTTCTCTGGTGACACTGGTACAGAGTAGTCTGTTGACCCGAGATCGTCATAGATTCTTGTGTGGTTCCCACTGTGCTTTGATTTCCATCTTACCACGTCCAAGAGGGCGTGCAAAACGGTGGTTTTTGGGTACAGTCCCGAGTCACATGGAGGCAATGAGCGATAGGAGGGGATTCGTCTCTCTCGGTATAGGGAGTTGATGTTGCGCTGTGTTCGATTGGCTATAACAGGAAATCCCTGGCCAGGGTTGCTGAGATTTACTGGTAAGTGTTACCAGTAGTTTCTCGAACAGTTATAGACCTCATATCGACACGACTTATCGAGCTATTGGGGTCTGACGTTTACCACCCCTAGGCGGGATATGCGACATATCAGACGATCAGACCGGACTGTACGGTAGTGTTACTGGTCGGATTCACTGGAGTGTGAGCGGGCTTGCTCGTCGATCTTCAGATCGCTCAATACCCGGGTGGCCGTTACGTTTAGCAGACCGCTTGCGGCTTGTAGGTGTTTGATATGATCATCATCTGCTGCCGGCGTATTGACGAGTCTTTAGAGTCCTACACAGAGGTTTCCTGGCTCAAGCGAAACGAAATAGGAGCGCATATGAGATATGTGCGGGACCGAGAATAATACGAGTATGTGATACTGTATTCGATTCTCGCGATGTGACATTGATCGGTTATATGCGATATAGCCGGGTTATCGGATCAAGTGTTGATTCGATAAGATGTTACTAATGATACCAGTCGGTTATGTGCGCATGACCGGATCATTGAATCAAGTGTTGATTTAATGATTTAATGTATAATTATATATTTGATATATTACTTTGCATTAACTAGTATCGGTTCACTTTAGACGGATTTTCTCACTTGGTTCGTGCGCATTGCATACGCGATATGTTTTTGTGCACTTGTATGTATCATGTTTGATGATGCATGCTAACTTGTGTTTGTGTAAAGATTAAACCATGGTTATTCAAATGGTTAGGGTTTTGTTTTTCATATCTATTTATTTATTTATTTATTTATTTTCTTTTTGGAAAATGAAATGAGAAGAATGGTGGCTTGTTTTGGATTGTAGTTGAAGATTCATGAACCTTTGACTTTGTCCACCATTCTTATCTCATGCTTAACCTAACCATTTGTTTTAACCCTAGTTCAATCTCTACACTTTACCATGGTTTAGTTATGATAAGTTTTGATTATTTCTTTTCTTTTTCTAATTAACTTATCATAAGCTTCTTCTTCTTCTTCCTTGACTTCAAGAAGAAAAGCTTCACCTCCATCAATGGTGAATTGAGCAAACAAGTGAGAAATCCAATTCTAAAGTTAACCCAACTCCTATTTCTTCATCCTCTACCTCTTGCCAAGTAGTAGAGTGTGTTTACTTCACAAGTTTCATGACTTGGTGAAGTTGTGAGCTTGATCTAGCGATGCCTCGACGTAGATCATCTTTGGCATGGACATCGACGACCTAGCTTGCCCATTCTCCGACGAAGCCGATCCTAGAGCCCGGATTTGACTTGGACAGCGGAGAGGACCTCGTTGCGGAGCTATGGAGGTGGAGCACCGGATCTACAAAGGTTGTATTTCCGTATTCCCTTAGTTAATTGTTAACTAGTTCATTGTTTGCCTAGACATCTAGTTATCGATCCGTAGTTTAGGGTTTGTAGGCACCGTAAAATTTGAAATTGCCATGGTTGATGGCTTGGGAGACCTCACTAGTGTGCCTAGGAACCCTACAGTGGTATCAGAGCCTAGCTAGAGCCTTAGGCGAAGTCCAGACGGAAATTGAAGTCCGAACGAACCCGAAAAACCAAACCTAACATGCTCTCTGTCCAGATTTTAAAATCGTGGATTTTTCCGTATTAAAAATGTTCAGAAAAATCAGCAGGCAATCCTAAGAATAACTGTGAAATACGAGTACTTGTTTCCAACAGTGCGCCGCGCTTCCGCGGCACGAGCATGGCTCGTGCGGCGGAAGCGCGGCAGTTTTGTCGTTTGTGGCATCCTAATTTGTACAGTAATTCACAATATTCTGTGCTGGTTTTCCTGGGTATTTTTAATATTTTTTCAAGAGTTGAATTTTCTGCAGTTATTTTGGGGATTCGGTGTTTCGATCGGGGTATCAAATTTTGTCTGTGTGGCTTTCCGGATAAATTTTAGAATATGTTAAAAAGTTCGACCGGATATAAATACCCAATTTTTCCCCTGTCGGGAAATTTCCAAGTGTTGGATTTTTCCGTAGTTTAACGACGTTCTAAGTAGTGCAAGTAACGCGATGGTCCCTCTAGAAGACACAAACCTTAACTCGATTATGTGACCGTCTTGAACTGCCCTTTGAACCTTCGGGTTTGGGGCAGTACGGCGTGCCACATGTGAGGCGTTGGCTTGACCCTTCTACGGCTGGACCGTTGGTACTGAGGCACGAACGGAATGTTGTTAGACCGATTTCATGTGTTGATCTATATTGGGAAAACTTGGGTGTTCGATTGTTCGATCGGAAAGTTTAACATTTTCTGTTTATCTGGAATGGGATACAATAATTGGAATTCACAAGTAGTTATGTGATAACTAAATGAATGTTATAAACGTAGCAGTTTAGTCTCACTTGATCGGTTGCTACGGAATTTTGATGTGATCAAAAGTCCGTCGCAATCACGTAGCGTACGCGGATACTCGCCGGGTAAACTTAATAGACAGCCTCACTCCATAGCCCCGACCAAGTGACTGTAGGAGAACCCCGTCGCCGGAAGCATCCGTCCGGGTGCTCGCGGTGGCGGTGTTCCGCCTTGGTGCACTTCGTCGACGGTATCGGGGGTGCGGCCGCCTACTGAAGTTTGCGACGAGCATTCGATCAGGATGTCGGGAATCTTGTTGAATTGCCCGACTTGATATTGAAAAGTGTTTTCGATTTTGAGACTAAAATGCGGGGTTTATAATTGTTAGGCATGCGATGTCTAAAGAATTCATTTGGTCAGGCATGCGATGTCTGAAGAGATTGCGGATTCCAACTGTTGTAGTTTTACACTTTCTTTTCTGTGACCGTAAGTGTAATATGTGATATCGCCGGTTTCGTTGCTATATGTCAACGACAATTGGGATGGACATATTTACTTACGTTGATGACATGTGATGTTATGTGTTGCTGGATATGTTATATTGGATCGTCGTGTTTGAATAGCCGGGGGTTTTTATGTGGGATGAGTGTTTTTCATTTTCATTCATGTAAAAACTTGTATGTAATATTCTTTTATTGGGGTGCTTCCAGGTTGCGGAAGATGTCACCTGTTGTATATTATTTACTTTTCCGCACTAGGATAGACCCAAGGAGGAGGGCACAAGTAACCGGGTTCTGGAGTCCAGTGGGAGACCAACTCGAGGAGTCGGGTCCGGGTCTCCTAACTCCAGAATTGGTAGGGTTGCTTGCCGCTCTAGTAGGGGTCTAGGGGTGTGGGTTTGGCTATTCATCACGACCGTGGAATCCGTGTTTTATACTGGCTCGTATTGAAAACACGGACGTCCTAGTATATCCAATATTTCATATGATTCTTCTGCTGCGATATCTATGATGTGATCATGTGATGTTCTTTGATAGATACAGTATATAGTATTTATGATATATTATATAGGCGTTACTTATGTTTTACACCCGTGCTAGCCCTGCCCTGCTCTGCCGTTAGTTACCTAACCTAACGGTGCACGAGGGGACATCGAGGCGAATGCGGATGGCATAAGTGTACGTCGTATTTATCTGTGATGTTTAGGTACTTTAATGATGGGACTTCATTAATATAATTAATGAAATAAAAGAAACCTAAGATGTTGTAGAATCGAATTTCAAAATAAAACAGGTAGCTACAGTTCTTGCTTTGCACAGCGGTATATGCGATATATCCTGCACCTTATTCGATGAGGAAAGGACCGAGATCCCTTCACCGGGAGTGACTCCTTTAGCAATAACTGGCAGATGCTACAAATTCGGTTTGTCTTTTGATTGCTTTTAAGAGTTTTTGCTTTGCACAGTGATATATATGATATATCCCGCACCTCATTCGACGAGGAAAGGACCGACGTTCCCTTCACCGGGAGTGACTCCTTTAGCAAAACTAGAAAAGCCTCAAAAGCACTCCATTTTAAAATCATTTGATTCTACAACGATATCAAGTTCATTACGCAATAGGTTTTCAGAAAAACCTGTCGTAGCCCTCCGTCATTTCAGATACGTACTAGTTAGTATTCGTGCTGCGGTTGTTTGGCCTCCGTCAAGGCGTAGTGTACGGTAGCTAACTAGTGCTTATCTGCTAGCATATGATGCGATTGGATTAGGGTATTCGTACGGCGTTGTTTGGCCTCCGTCAAGGGTCGTACGGGTGGGTTTAATTCAATCAGGAAATGACGGGTTGAACTTGACTAGCGGACTATGGGTTGTTTGGCCTCCGTCAAGGTCATAGCGAGCTAGGGGCAAAATATTATCGGGAATTTCAAGTGTTGAGATTTGCAATGAGATTGCATACCTTCTATGAGATAGTTGGATCCCGATACCCGCTGCGAGTAAGTGTTACTCCTGGGAGAGTTTTATACATTACAATTAGCCGATCAAGTAGGTGTCTAGAAAGGTGTCAACGGGGTTACGCCTCTGGGAAAATGAGGTTTACAGTAATTAGGTTCGTGCGAAAGCACGGCGGACCTCCCTCAAAGTACCGACACTGGCCTGGCTGAAAGATTGGCGAACTTGTAGTGTGTAATTAATCCCGGCTAGTCTTTCCTTTTAGGGTTTGAAGGAAGATTTGATAAAAAGCAGTGGGAGCCATCCTGATTAGATAAAATAATAACCAATCTTTTCTTGACAGAGCGCACGCTGAGTGTTTTCTTCTCTCTCTCTCCAGGTAGCGACCATATCACGCCTTAATCAAGATAATAATACGGATTATTGACCGAACCCGCTTGTTATACTGAGCTGGGGAACGTTGGTCCCGCTCTAACTTATAAATGTTATAAGACAGAGCAGGAATTTGGGGATTACCAGAATTCCCGTGCCGCCCAAACGAAGAGAGTGCATGCTGATGCATCATCTTCGGGTGTGTTCGATATACAGAACTGTTTCTCAGTATTCTTTACGTCCTGGGTATGTGATACCAGATCAGGATCCCAGATATGTAATATATTACATAGGGCTACAGATAGGTAAAGAACTGAGAACGGGTGATAAGTTTCATGAGGCAGAAAACGGGGCAAGTGTTGCAACCAAGTCTGTCGGTCACTGTCACCCTGTATTACCAATACATTGATTCTGAACGAATGTTGTTAGATACCGAACCTGATATACAAAATCATATCAGTCTCTTTATTGGTAAAGAAAAGATAGAATTTTGTATAGTTGGATAATGTTTGGAACATTTCCTATATCAAAAGTTGATCGGTTCAGGCACGTTATCTAAAAGCATTAATGTTCTAAATCAAACTACAGTTCTTCGTATACAGAACACACACAAGAGGAAGAGTTCAGAAATGAACGAATCCTTCTTGAGGTATTGTAGACTAGGTCAGATCAATGCGACCCGACTGGCTAGAGTTACATATAGATGTATATTTAAATCAGTTTGAATTTACATCTTGTGAAACTCGCCAGTCATGTCACAAAGATAAGATGACCATAGCTCCGTTTACTGGAAACAGAGAAAGAGTTAGTGAACTCTTGGGATGATACATGTTGATGTATGTAGATCCCCTCTCTACACATGCCAAGACCGGTTCTTTGTACTTCATTACATTCTCTGATAATCTTTCGAGATTCAGACCCATGTTCCTGTTGAAACACATGTCCGAACCTTTTAAGATATTCACAGAATATAAGTTAGAAGTAGAGAACCAAAATAAGGGTATAAGTATTATGTCCTTTGATGCGATCAGGGAGGAGAATACTTGAGCACGGAATTCCTGGACTTTTCTAAAAGAGAATGAGATCCTCTCTCAGCATTACTCCTCCGCATACACCATAGCACGATGGTATATCGGGGCGGAGCAATCACACCCTATATGATAAGGTGTGCTCTATGATGAGTGTCACTGAGTTACCTATTTCCTTTTGGGAGTTATGCACTTGAGAAGCTGCATACCTATTGAGTAGGGTTCGAATCAAATCAGTTGCCTACCATTTCATATGTGATATGGAAAGGGAAGAGCCCATATCTTAAGTTAGTTAAGATTTTGGGTTGTCCGGCCTATGTCTAAAAGAAAAATCCGGACAAGCTCGAGGCAAGGTCTGTAATGTAGAACTGGAAATGTTCCAGCTATACAAACTACAGCACATGATTTGATAGAACCAAAGGATTCAGTAGATACCAACGAACCTCAGCCTCTCCGCCGATCTAGTAGGGTTCCTCACCAACCTGAGAGATACTTCGGTTTCTCTATGACAGTGGGAGCGAGGATTGCATCATGAGATGATGACCCAACTGGCTTCGAGCTGGCCATCGAGAGTAAGACTCTGTAAGAATGGCTGGATGCTTAGTGATCTGAGATGGAATCCTTATACACCAACAAAGTATGGACTTTGGTTGCAATATCTGAAGGGTTAAATCCCCATCAGGAGCAAGTATATCTTGAGAAGATTACTTGGTGTTGATGGAAAAGTTGAGACTTTCAAAGCTAGACTTGTTAAAGTTTTTCGTCATAGACCAGGCGTGGATTATGATGAAACCTTTTTCAAGTAGCTATGCTTAAGTCCATCCAGATCCTACTTGCCACGGCTACATACCATGACTACGATATCTGGTGGTTGGGTGTCTTGACTGCTTTTCTAAATGATGATTTAGAAGAGAGCGTCTATAAGTACACAGCCAGAGGGCCTCGTAGACAGTGGGAGCAGCGGAAACATGTGCAAGATGCTTTATAGGATAAAGCAGGCATCGCGGAGTTGGAACATCTGTTTTGATGAATTAGTCAAAGAAGTTGACATCATCAAAATGGTAGATGAACCTTGTATAAACAAAAAGGTAGTAGGGAGTATGGTGGTGATCCTCGTAGAGTACGTGGATGACATACTCTTGATAGGGAAGGAGTTTCCTATGCTACGCTCGATCAATCTCCGCTTATCACAATGATTCTCCATATAGGATCAAAGTGATACCTCCTAAATCCTGGATTTTGGATCTATGAGATAGATCTAAATGGATGTTAGGATTCTCACTAGTTGTAGTGAGATGGTATCAATCGATCCTGGGGAGAATCACTGGAAGGGTTCCAGGGTGATAAAGACGACTGAATGTCAGTCGCAGGCATTGTCTTTACCCTCAGTAAAGGGACGGTATGGTGGAAGAGTTCCAAGCTAGATACCGTGACATACTAGACGATAAAGGCACGATACATCGCTACTTAAGATGCTACCAAAGAGGCTGTTTGGGTATATATTGGTTCATGAGATGAACCATGTTCCTCCCATTGTGTGACAATGGAGTTGTGGCTTATGCCAAGGAACGTCCGTCCCATCAGTGATCCAGACATATTCTAAGGCAGTATCACCTGATCATGGAGATGGTTGATCTCCAAGGGATCGAGGTTAGGAGAGTAGACTCAGAGGACAACACAGCGGATCCACTCACAAAGGCCTGTTCCCAGAGAGAGACACTTTTATGGGATGGTTGAGTATGAGATACTTCAAACTACTGCTACAGATGGCCCTAGTGCAAGTGGGAGATTGTTAGTTATATGTATGCCCTATAGGCCATTACTGTACATAGGATGTATATTGTAGTGGATGCTGGGACATATATAGGGAGGACTTTCTTGCTCGACATGATAGTATGCTATCTGGTTGAACTTTACCTTAACGTGTATACTGTTTGTCTCTCTGTTACATGTTGGTAAAGCCCTTAGGATGTGTGCTTGACTACCTCGACTATGATGCGGATCATACTAGTGGGGACATGGTAGTCCATAAGTACATCCTTCAAAGTCCCTAGTCGTGGGTGTATCGAGACGGGGCATCGATATACCAGAGTAGACTAGCGTGTACCTTCTCGACCCATACAGATGGGCGATGGATGATCACATATCCATCGGTGTTTGACATCAGAGATGATATACGGGTGCTCAGTGGAGACTGGGTACACTGGACGGACTCGCCGAGAACTCCCAGATGGTATAATACCTCACGTCAGATGGCAGTTCTCTGGTGACACTGGTACAGAGTAGTCTGTTGACCCGAGATCGTCATAGATTCTTGTGTGGTTCCCACTGTGCTTTGATTTCCATCTTACCACGTCCAAGAGGGCGTGCAAAACGGTGGTTTTTGGGTACAGTCCCGAGTCACATGGAGGCAATGAGCGATAGGAGGGGATTCGTCTCTCTCGGTATAGGGAGTTGATGTTGCGCTGTGTTCGATTGGCTATAACAGGAAATCCCTGGCCAGGGTTGCTGAGATTTACTGGTAAGTGTTACCAGTAGTTTCTCGAACAGTTATAGACCTCATATCGACACGACTTATCGAGCTATTGGGGTCTGACGTTTACCACCCCTAGGCGGGATATGCGACATATCAGACGATCAGACCGGACTGTACGGTAGTGTTACTGGTCGGATTCACTGGAGTGTGAGCGGGCTTGCTCGTCGATCTTCAGATCGCTCAATACCCGGGTGGCCGTTACGTTTAGCAGACCGCTTGCGGCTTGTAGGTGTTTGATATGATCATCATCTGCTGCCGGCGTATTGACGAGTCTTTAGAGTCCTACACAGAGGTTTCCTGGCTCAAGCGAAACGAAATAGGAGCGCATATGAGATATGTGCGGGACCGAGAATAATACGAGTATGTGATACTGTATTCGATTCTCGCGATGTGACATTGATCGGTTATATGCGATATAGCCGGGTTATCGGATCAAGTGTTGATTCGATAAGATGTTACTAATGATACCAGTCGGTTATGTGCGCATGACCGGATCATTGAATCAAGTGTTGATTTAATGATTTAATGTATAATTATATATTTGATATATTACTTTGCATTAACTAGTATCGGTTCACTTTAGACGGATTTTCTCACTTGGTTCGTGCGCATTGCATACGCGATATGTTTTTGTGCACTTGTATGTATCATGTTTGATGATGCATGCTAACTTGTGTTTGTGTAAAGATTAAACCATGGTTATTCAAATGGTTAGGGTTTTTTTTTTCATATCTATTTATTTATTTATTTATTTATTTTCTTTTTGGAAAATGAAATGAGAAGAATGGTGGCTTGTTTTGGATTGTAGTTGAAGATTCATGAACCTTTGACTTTGTCCACCATTCTTATCTCATGCTTAACCTAACCATTTGTTTTAACCCTAGTTCAATCTCTACACTTTACCATGGTTTAGTTATGATAAGTTTTGATTATTTCTTTTCTTTTTCTAATTAACTTATCATAAGCTTCTTCTTCTTCTTCCTTGACTTCAAGAAGAAAAGCTTCACCTCCATCAATGGTGAATTGAGCAAACAAGTGAGAAATCCAATTCTAAAGTTAACCCAACTCCTATTTCTTCATCCTCTACCTCTTGCCAAGTAGTAGAGTGTGTTTACTTCACAAGTTTCATGACTTGGTGAAGTTGTGAGCTTGATCTAGCGATGCCTCGACGTAGATCATCTTTGGCATGGACATCGACGACCTAGCTTGCCCATTCTCCGACGAAGCCGATCCTAGAGCCCGGATTTGACTTGGACAGCGGAGAGGACCTCGTTGCGGAGCTATGGAGGTGGAGCACCGGATCTACAAAGGTTGTATTTCCGTATTCCCTTAGTTAATTGTTAACTAGTTCATTGTTTGCCTAGACATCTAGTTATCGATCCGTAGTTTAGGGTTTGTAGGCACCGTAAAATTTGAAATTGCCATGGTTGATGGCTTGGGAGACCTCACTAGTGTGCCTAGGAACCCTACACATCCATCGCCCATCTGTATGGGTCGAGAAGGTATACGCTAGTCTACTCTGGTATACCGATGCCCCGTCTCATTACACCCACGACTAGGGACCTTGAAGGATGTACTTATGGACTAACATGTCCCCACTAGTATGATCCGCATCATAGTCCAGGTAGTCAAGTACACATCCTAAGGGCTTTACCAACATGTAACAGAGAGACAATCAGTGTACACGTTAAGATAAAGAGTAACCAGATAGCATACTATCATGTCGAGCAAGAAAGTCCTCCCTATATATGTCCCAGCATCCACTACAATATACATCCTATGTACAGTAATGGCCTCTAGGGCATACATATAACTAACAATCTCCCACTTGCACTAAGGCCATCTGATAGCAGTGGCTGAAGTATCTCATACTCAACCATCCCATAAAAGTCTCTCTCTGGGAAAATGCCTATGTGAGTGGATCCGCCGTGTTGTCCTCTGAGTTTGCTCTCATAATCTCGATCTCCTTGGAAATCAACCATCTCCATGATCAGGTGATACTGCCTTAGAATATGTCTGGATCACTGATGGGACGGACGTTCCTTGGCATAAGCCACAACTCCATTGTCACACAATGGGAGGAACTAAGTTCATCTCATGAACTAATATACACCCAGACAGCCTCTTTGGTAGCATCTTGAGTAGCGATGTCTCCTGCCTTTATCGTCTAGTAAGCCACGGTATTTAGCTTAGAACTCTTCCAACATACCGTCCCTTTACTGAGGGTAAAGACAATGCCTGTGACTAACATTCAGTCGTCCTTACCACTCTGGAACCTTTCCAGTGATTCTCCCCAGGATCAATTGATACTATCTCACTACAACTAGTGAGTATCCTAATATCCAATTACATCTATCTCATAGATGCAAACTCAGGATTTAGGAGGTATCACTTTGATCCTATATGGAGAATCCTTGTGATAAGCGGAGATTGACCGAGCGTAGCATAGAAAACTCCTTCCCCGTCAAGAGTATGTCATCCACGTACTCTACGAGGATCACCACCATACTCCCTACTACCTTTTTGTATATACATGGTTCATCTACCATTTTGATGATGTCAAACTCTTTGACTAATCCATCAAAACAGATGTTCCAACTCCGCGATGCCTACTTTATCACATAAAACATCTTGCACACGTTTCCGCTGCTCCTACATTTTACGAAGCCCTCTGGCTGTGTACTTATAGACGCCCTCTTCTAAAACATCATTTAGAAAAGCTGTCATGACTCCCAACCGCCAGATATCGCAGTCATGGTATGTAGCCGTGGCAAGTAGGATCCGGATGGACATAAGCATAGCTACTAGAAAAGGTTTCATCATTATCCACGCCTGGTCGATGACAAAAACCTTTAACAAATCTAGCTTTGAAAGTCTCCACTTTTCCATCTACACCAAGTAATCTTCTCAAGATATACTTGCTCCTCATGGGGATTTAACCCTTCAGATATAGCAACCAAAGTCTATACTTTGTTGGTGTATAAGGATTCCATCTCAGATCACTAAGCATCCAGCCATTCTTACAGAGTCCCTACTCTCGATGGCCTGATCGAAACTAGTTGGGTCATCGTCTCATGATGCACCTCGCTCCTACTGTCATAGAGAAACCGAAGTAACTCTCAGGTGGGTGAGAAACCCTACTAGATCGGCGGAGAGGCTGAGGTTCGTTGGTAACTATTGAATCCTTTGGTTCTTTCAAATCATCAACTGCAGTTTGTATAGCTGGAACATTTCCAGTTCTACATAACAGACCTTGCCTCGAGCTTGTCCGGATTTTGTTTTTAGACATAGGCCGGACAACCCAAATCTTAACTAACTTAAGAGATGGGCTCTTCCCTTATCATATCTCATATAAAGTGGTAGGCAACTGATTTGATTGGAACCCTATTCAATAGGTATGCAACTTCTCAAGTGCATAACACCCAAAAAGGAAATAGGTAACTCAATGGTACTCATCATAGAGCACACCTTATCATATAGGGTGTGATTGCTCCGCCCCGATATACCATCGTGCTATGGTGTATACGGAGGAGTAATGCTGAGAGAGAATCTCATTCTCCTTTAGAATAGTCCAGGATTTCCATGCTCAAGTATTCTCCTCCTTGATCACATCAAAGGACATAATACTTATATCCGTATTGGTTCTCTACTTCTAACTTATATTCTGTGAATATCTCAAAAGGTTCGGACTTGTGTTTCAAAAGGAACATATGTCTGAATCTAAAGTGATCATCAGAGAATGTAATGAAGTATAAAGAACCGGTCTTCGCATGTGTAGACAGGGGACCTACATACATTAACATGTATCGTCCCAAGAGTTTACCAACTCTTTCTCTGTTACCAATAAACAGAGATGTGGTCATCTTATCTCTGTGACATGACTGGCAAGTTTCACAAGATGTAAATTCAAACTAATTTAAATATGCATCTAAATGTAACTTAAGCTAGTCGGGTCGCATTGATATGACCTAGTCTATAATACCTCAAGAAGGATTTGTTCATTTCTGAACTCTTCCTCTTGTGTGTGTTCCATATACTAAGAACTGTAGTTTGATTTAGAACATCAATGCTTTTAGATAATGTGCCTGAACCGATCAACTTTTGATATAGGAAATGTTCAAAACATTATCCAACAATACAAAATTTTATCACTTCTTTACTAATAAAGAGACTGACATGATTTTGTATATCAGGTTTGGTATCTAATTACATTCGTTCAGAATCAATGTATTTGGGATACAGGGTGACAGTGACCAACAGACTTGGCTGCAACACTTGCCCCGTTTTCTGTCTCATGAAACTTATCACCCGTTCTCAGTTCTCTACCTATCTGTAGCCCTATGTAACAGATTACATATCTGGGATCTTGATCCGGTATCAAATACCCAGGATGTAGAGGACATTTGAGAAACAGTTCTTTGTAATGAACACACCCGAAGGAGATGCATCATATGCACTTTCTTCATTTGGGCGGCAAGGGAAATCTGGTATTCCCCAATTTCCTACTCTGTCTTATAACAATTATAAGTTGGAGCGGGACCAACGTTCCCCAGCTCAGTATAACAAGCGGGTTCGGTCAATAGTCCATATTATTATCTTGATTAAGGCGTGATATGGTCGCTACCTGGAGAGAGAGAGAAGAAAACACTCAGCGTATGCTCTTGCAAGATCAGATTGGTTATTATTTTATCTAATCAGGATGGCTCCCACTGTTTTTATCAATTCTTCCTTCAAACCCTAAAAGGAAAGACTAGCCGGGATTAATTACACACTACAAGTTCGCCAATCTTTCAGCCAGGCCAGTGTCGGTACTTTGAGGGAGGTCCCCCGTGCTTTCGCACGAACCTAATTAATGTAAACCTCGTTTTCCCAGAGGCGTAACCTCGTTAACACCTTTCTAGACACCTACTTGATCGGCTAATTGTAATGTGTAAAACTCTCCCAGGAGTAACAATTACTCGCAGTGGGTATCGGGATCCGACTATCTCATAGAAGGTATGCAATCTCATTGCAAATTTCAACACTTGAAATTCCCGATAATATTTTGCCCCTAGCAGCTATATGACCTTAACATAGTCAACAAATCATTAGTGCTAGTCAAGTACAACCCGTCATTTCCCGATTGAATTAAACCCACCCGCACGACCTTTAACATAGTCAACAAAGTCGCACGACTACCCTAATCTAATCGCATCATATGCTTATGCAGATAAGCACTAATTAGCTACCGCATACTACGCCTTAACATAGTCAACAAACGTAGCACGAATACTAACTGGTACTTATCTGAAATGACGGAGGGCTACGACAGGTTTTTCTGAAAACCTATTGCGTAATGAACTTGATATCGTTGTAGAATCAAATGATTTTCGAAATGGAGTGTTTTCGAGGCTTTTCTAGTTTTGCTAAAGGGGTCACTCCCTGTGAAGGGATCGTCGGCCCTTTCCTTATCGAATAAGGTGCGGGATATATCATATATATCACTGTGCAAAGCAAAAACTCTTAAAAGCAATCAAAAGAAAAACCGAGTGTGTAGCATCTGCCAGTTATTGCTAAAGGAGTCACTCCCGGTGAAGGGATCTCGGTCCTTTCCTTATCGAATAAGGTGCAGGATATATCATATATACCGCTGTGCAAAGCAAGAGCTGTAGCTACCTGTTTTATTTTTGAAATTCGATTCCACAACATCTTAGGTTTCTTTTTCTTTCATTAATCAAATTAATGAAGTCCCATCATTTAAGTCCACCTAAACATCACAGATAAATACGACGTACACTTATGCCATCCGCATTCGCCTCGATGTCCCCTCGTGCACCGTTAGGTTAGGTAACTAACGGCAGAGCGAGGCAGGGCTAGAGCGGGTGTAAAACTTAAGTAACGCCTATATAATATATTATATATACTATATACAGTATTTATCACAGAACATCACATGATCACATCACAGATATCGCAGCAGAAGAATCATATGAAATATTGGATATACTAGGACGTCCGTGTTTTCAATACGAGCCAGTATAAAACACGGATTCCACGGTCGCGATGAATAGCCAAACCCACACCCCTAGACCCCTACGAGAGCGGCAAGCAACCCTATCAATTCTAGAGTTAGGAGACCCGGACTCGACTCCTCGAGTTGGTCTCCCACTGGACTCCAGAACCCGGTTACTTATGCCCTCCTCCTTGGGTCTATCCTAGTGCGGAAAAGTAAATAATATACAAAAGGTGTCATCTTCCGCAACCTGGAAGTGCCCCAATAAAAGAATATTACATACAAGTTTTTACATGAATGAAAATGAAAAACACTCACCTCACATAAAAAACCCCGGCTATATAAACACGACGATCCAATATAGCATATCCAGCAACACATAACATCACATGTCATCAACGTAAGTAAATATGCGCATCCCAATTGTCGTTGACATATAGCAACGAAACCGGCGATATCACATATTACACTTACGGTCACAGAAAAGAATGTGTAAAACTACAACAGTTGGAATCCGCAACCTCCATAGACATCGCATGCCTAACCAAATGAATTCTTTAGACATCGCATGCCTAACAATTATAAACCCAGCATTTTAGTCTCATTATCGAAAACTCTTTTCAATATCAAGTCGGGCAATTCAACAGGATTCCCGACATTCTGATCAAATGCTCGTCGCAAACTTTAGTAGGCAGCTGCACCCCCGACGCCGTCGACGAAGTGCACCAAGGCGGAACACCGCTGCCGCAAGCACCCGAACAGATGCTTTCGGCGACGGGGTTCTCCTACAGTCACTTGGTCGGGGCTATAGGGCGAGGCTGTCTATTAAGTTTACCCGGCGAGTATCCGCGTACCCTACGTGATTGCGACGGACTTTTGATCACATCAAAATTCCGTGGAAACCGATCAAGTGAGACTAAAGTGCTATGCTTATAACATTCATATCAGTTATCTCATAACTACTTGTGGATTCCAAGTATTGTATCCCATTCCAGATAAATAGAAAATGTTAAACTTTCCGATCGAACATCCAAACACCCAAGTTTTCCCGATAACAGCTCAACACGTGAAATAAGTTCAAAGACATTCACTTCATGCCTCAGTACCAACGGTCCAGCCATAGAAGGGTCAAGCCAACGCCTCACATGTGGCACGCCGTACTGCCCCAAACCCTAAGGTTCAAAGAGCAGTTCAAGACGGTCACATAATCGAGTTAAGGTTTGTTGTCTTCTAGAGGGACCATCGTGTTACTTGCACTACTTAGAACGTCATTAAACTACGGAATGATCCAACACTTGGAAATTTCCCGACAGCGGAAAAAGTGGGTATTTATATCCGGTCGAACTTTTTAACAGTTTCTAAAAATACCCGGAAAGCCACATAGACAAAGTTTGAAATTTCCGATCGAATCAACGAAGCTCCAAAACACCCCAGAATATTCAACTCTTGAATAAATATTAAAAAATCCCAGTTAATCCAGAACCAAAATATAGGAGTTACTGTGCAAAAATTGAAGAGTGATCACATAATTCGGCCGCGGAACCGCCGCAGAAGCCAAGCTTCTGCCGCGGTTCCGCCGCACTTTAGCAGCATCACTTGGTCAATTTTGCATCGTAATTCTTAGAATTTCCTGCTGAATTTTTTAAGAATTTTTAATCTGGAAAAATCCCAGTTTTTGAAAAAAGTCTAGAGAGCATTTTGGAATTGGGGTTTCGGTTCGATCGGACTTCAAACTCCGTCTACGCATCGCCTAAGGCTCTAACTAGGCTCTGATACCATTGTAGGGTTCCTAGGCACACACTAGAGGTCTCACATGGCATCAACCATGCCAAATTCAAATTTTACAAGTGCCGAGAAACCCTAATACGGATCGTTCACTAGAGTTTAGGCGAAACATGCAACTAGTTAACAACTTAACTAAGGGAACGGAAATACAACCTTTGTAGATCCGGTCCTCCACCTCCATAGCTCCATGATGAAGTCTCCTTGCTGACCAAATCTAATCCCGGGCTCTAGCGTCGGCTTCATCAGAGAAATGGGCGGGCTTGGTCGTCGGCTTCGATGCCGAAGATGATCTAGGTCGAGGCAACACAAGATCAAGCTCCAACTTCACCAAGTCATGAAACTTATGAAGAAAACACCCTATACTACTTGGCAAGTGGTAGAGGATGAAGAAATAGGAAGTGGGTTCACTTTAGAATTGGATTTCTCACTCTTTTTCTCAAGTTGCCATTGATGGAGGCAAGCTTTCTTCATTGTTGAAGAAGAAGAAGAAGAAGAAGAAGAAGATCATATGATAAGTATTATCTCAAATAGAAAATAAAAGGAATACTTATCATATAGCAACCATGGTCAAGTGTAGAGAATGAACTAGGGTTAAGTGGAATGGTTAGGGTTAAGCATGAAAACAAAAAAGGTCACTTAGTCAAAGTTTCATGAAGATTCAACTAGCAAACAAAGAAAGCCTCCATTCATTTATTTTGCAAAAATAAATAAAAAAAATAAATGAATAAGTAAATCAAAACCCTAACCATTACACAACCATGGTTTAATCATACACTTAACAAAGTATGCATGTATCATTAAACGTGATACAAACAAGTGCACAAAAATATATCACATATACAATGTGCACATCAAGTGAGAAAATCCTTTTAAAGTGAACCTATACTAGTTAATGCAAAGTAATATATCAAATATATAATTATACATTATATCATTAAATCAACACTTTATTTAACGATCCGGTCAAATCGCATATGACCGACTAATATCCAATGTATCGGCTTATCGAATCAATCCTCGATTCGATAACTAGGTTATATCGCATACAACCAATCGATACATTTATCGCGAGAATAGAATACGGTATCACATACACGCATTATTCTCGGTCCCGCACATATCTCATATGCGCTCCTATTTCGTTTCGCTTGAGCCAGGAAACCTCTGTGTAGGACTCTAAAGACTCGTCAATACGCCGGCAGCAGGTGATGATCATATCAAACACCCACAAGCCGCAAGCGGTCTGCTAAACGTAACAGCCACCCGGATATTGAGCGATCAGAAGATCGACGAGCAAGCCCGCTCACACTCCTGTGAATCCAACCAGTAACACTTACCGTACAGTCCGGTCTCGTCGTCTGATATGTCGCATATCTTGCCTAGGGGTGGTAAACGTCAGACCCCAATAGCTCGATAAGTCGTGTCGATATGAGATCTATAACAGTTCGAGAAACTACTGGTAACACTTACCAGTAAATCTCAGCAACCCTGGCCAGGGATTTCTGGTTATAGCCAATCGAACACAGCGCAACATCAACTCCCTATACCGGGAGAGGCGAATCCCCTCCTATCGCTCATTGCCTCCATGTGATTCGGGACTGTACCCAAAAACCACCGTTTTGCACGCCCTCTTGGAAGCGGTAAGGTGGAAATCAAAGCACATTGGGAACCACACAAGTCTCTATGGCGATCTCGGGTCAACAGACTACTCTGTACCAGTGTCACCAGAGAACTGCCATCTGACGTGAGGTATAATACCATCTGGGAGTTCTCGGCGAGTCCGTCCAGTGTACTCAGTCTCCACTAAGCACCCGTATATCATCTCTGATGTCAAACACCAATGGATATGGGATCATCCATCGCCCATCTGTATGGGTCGAGAAGGTATACGCTAGTCTACTCTGGTATACTGATACCCCGTCTCGATACACCCACGACTAGGGACCTTGAAGGATGTACTTATGGACTACCATGTCCCCACTAGTATGATCTGCATCATAGTCCAGGTAGTCAAGTACACATCCTAAGAGCTTTACCAACATATAAAAGAGAGACAATCAGTGTACACGTTAAGATAAAGAGTAACCAGATAGCATACTATCATGTCGAGCAAGAAAGTCCTCCCTATATATGTCCCAGCATCCACTACAATATACATCCTATGTACAGTAATAGCCTCTAGGGCATACATATAACTAACAGGTTTAGCTTATTAGTGTAAATTTGTGGTTGTTAGTGCTAGATTATGTGTTATTAGTGATATTTGTGGTGTTTAGTGTAAATTTTGCTTAGGTAAGGTTAGTTTTGGTTAGACTAAGTTAGTTAGGTGCTATTGAGGCCAAGTAACCCTAGGTAAACCCCAGATTACACAGATATACCCTAAGTTTGCAAATTGTGCTAATGTGACTTTTTAAGCAAAAACTTTGCTTTTTGATATCTGCTGTTACCCCAGTGAGTTAAGATTAATATTAAGTGGACAGTAGCATACTTGAGAGACCCTGACCCCACCACCAGAGCCCGACCCCACCAGCCCAACCTTAGGCCGCCGGAAAAATCATTCTGGCCGCAAATTGCGGCCAGACCTGGGAGATAGGAGCTAGGGTTTTTAGGGTGGGTATCTGCTATGTTTTGTAGGTCCTTGGTATATATAGTTTTGTAATATTGTAACCTGGGTAGAATCTGGGACGATTATCGTTTTCTGGTGATTTTGATATGCGCGATACGCGAGTGGGTTTTGTGATTCAGCGTATCGCGGCGTGTCGGGCTGAGTCGTAGATACGTGCACACACGTTTCAGCGTATCACACACACGCGCGTTGATTCGCGACGCGAGTTTCACGTTTTGTTTCGATATCGCGTTTTGCGAGATTTTTGCTTATATAATTGGATTCCTTGTGTAAATTCCAGGTTCACAGGCAGGCACGTTAGACGTCGCCAGGAAAGGGAAGCAGGTGGTCGGCTATACTTAGCACGCGACCAGGTGAGTAGATTTAACATCTACGGGGAAATCGCCCCTATGGCGTTAACCGTCCGGGCGTAATAGGATTTGTAGTCATGAGTGTCCATATAGATATACTGGTAGTATAGAACACTGCACTATCACTAACAGTCCAAGTTGCAAGAGCACGTTTTATATGCTACACTCACACCGTTAGTGATTGCCATGCCACTCACGATATAGGATTGCTATAAACCGCATATTATATTGATTCTGCTTATTTGACGTTGACATGATTTGCTGCATACATCACATATATTCATACTTGTGACTTATACCTCACATATTCATACTTGTGATATATACATCACATATATTCATACTTGTGACTTATACCTCACATATTCATACTTGTGACATATACATCACATATATTCATACTTGTGACTTATACCTCACATATTCATACTTGTGACATATACATCACATATATTCATACTTGTGACTTATACCTCACATATTCATACTTGTGACATATACATCACATATATTCATACTTATGACTTATACCTCACATATTCATACTTGTGACATATACATCACATATATTCATACTTGTGACTTATACCTCACATATTCATATACATATATTCATACTCGGGCGCATATACATCATATGTCTACATTAGTGCACATGTACATTGCTATATTCACTTTGCGTACTTATCCATTCGCACATCCATACCTATACCACATTCATATGTTACATACATGGATGATATTGACTTGATTTAAAACTAAGGGACCGCAAATGATATTTTCAAAACTGGATCTTTTAAAAAGAGCGGTTCTCCCTTTCTTTTACTCGTAGTGTCATACGACACATTGCATGGATTTACGCATTGGATTTGATTTCTGTGATTTCTGGATTTGGGAACCGGAGTACTATTTTAAGAAAATACGCACTGTTTAAAAACCTGGTTTCCCTTGATATGATATTTTAGAGCGTCCACCTTGAGTATTCTCGGTTCCAGAGAGCTTGTGTGAGTATACCCAATTCGAGGAGAGATAGGCACCGATTGCGGGTACATGGTGGACCCGGTACGGTACCCCGGGGCGAGAAGACTAGTATTGTTAGACGGTGAGCCCGGTGGAGGGACTACTACCTACCGGTGATTGGTTGGACCTGGCGGTTATCCGGAGGATACGGACCAGAGTAGGTTGATGGATATGGGACGACGCGTACTGCCGAGGCCGAGGGCCGATTCCGCAGACGGAGCCCGTGGGCAGATCCGATGGACAGACTCCCCATATTGGAGGATTTGCGTGTCGATGTTGGACACAGCTGATTTTATGATATTTTGAGTGTCGGTGATGGGCACTCCCGATTTTATGTGATTACAGGATTTGAGGACCGATGTGGATGACGACGCTTGAGTTGTACTGGGTTTTTGGTGTATTGATAGACACTAGTTATTTTTCCACGTTGATTTTCCGTGTAGATATTATTCCATTCCATACTCAGCATTCAGTACTTGACATCTCATCCTATAGCTAGTATATACCTGATAGAGCATACATGCTTGCATATTATTGCGTACCATGCTCATCATATATAGGGTTGTTAGATTGCATCGCCATGCCTGATTATCACATATCTTGCTCATCATATAGAGATGATTATTAGATAGCACTTGTTGCATGATATTGAGCATCCAGTTCATCATATAGATGTTTATTAGTTGGCATAGGTTAGAGTATCGCAGCACGTGCATACTCGCGATAACCTTTATATGTTATCTACTATTCACGAGTTGGCAACTCACCCCCGTTGTGCCACAGTGTTTGCAGGTTGCCCTTGGGAGTAATCGCGGCTGGCTGTTTACCGCATCTTTTGGCACATATACCATTTCTGAGGCGTGTTAGCCCTTTTGCTATTAGGTGGGTTTTGTACGGTATCTGTTTATCCTTCAGTTGTATATTGATGTATCTAGTATTCTCCATCTACCTTCCTGTATTGACTTAGAAACAATTGTGAGGACGATGTATATGATTTTGTACTCTGGTGTCGAGCTCGCATGTGAGCTGACTTTATTTTATGCAATCTTACCTTTTATGATAGTTGTCCTTGCTCTACTGCTTCTTCTTCGCTACGGCGTCGTATATCATATTGTGATGCTCTATTCATTTCACATGTTATTTCTACTACACCTTGCCTTTACCCGACTTGCGGGATAAATGTTTATAAAGGAAATGTTGCAAAAATTATTAAAATATAACTCTTGAACTTAAAAGGGATTTCTACTAAATTAATTAAAGTTTCTTAGACATGTATAACTGTTTTTACAAAAATCTTTTAATCACTCTATATTTAATGGTTTTGATTTCTGGGTTTCGTCTTACTTAGTCGTGTTACGCCTGTAGACGTTACGTGGCTATGTGCCGGTCACGAGCCAAATTACCGGGTCCTGACATGGGAGCTGATAGCAAGGAATAGCGTGGTAAGCAAGCCTCGGACAAATCTCTTGACTCGCAACTCCTCAGTCACCACTAGGTACGGAGCATAAACAGATAGCTCGGTAAAGACATCTCTGGCGTCTGGCGCAGGGACTCAAATCTGCGTGCTCGGGCATCCCTAACACTCTGGGGAAGAAAACGGGCGAGGAATAGCGCCACAAACTCGGTCCAGGTCATAGGAGGAAGACCTGCTGCTCTACCCTTCTCAACTGATTCGCACCATTTCTGCGCGAGACCTTCCATGCGAAAGCTCGCGAACTCAACCCATCTCACATCTGCGCATCTGAGGGAACGACATATCCGAGCCATCCTATCAATGAAAGACTGTGGGTCCTCGGCTGTATCGGTGCCTGTGAAAACTGGAGGCTTTAGCCTCATAAACTCTGACAGCGGTACTGTAATAACCTCTGTAGCTGCAGGGACAACTGCCTGTACTGTGGGTACCACCGCGGTCTCTGCAACGGGTGGAACTACCTCTGGTCGCTGTGCTCGAAGTGTCTCAACTAGAGATCCTATCATCTGGCGCATCTCCTGCACACCAGCCCCTAACATGGCAATCTGATCTGTCACAGCAGGATCAGCCTGCTCGGGCACAACCATCGTACTACCCGGATCAGTCCTCGTCTCGGACGAGTCAACTCGAATCTCGGCCCTCACGGCCGCTCTCTGCGCCCTCGTAGTCTTTGGCGGCATAATGGCTGAAAGGAACAATAGGATTCGATAAGGATACGGAAATCGAATCGCAAGAATGTATAGACTCAAGAAGGAATTTAAATCAATAAGTCCTAAGGTCGCGTAGGCGGAGTACCGTGTCGTGAATATGCCGCGGAAAATACACACGCTACGCTACCCTGCTGCAGCTACCTACTCCATCATACCAGGGTCATCCAACACTCCGAAAGGTAAAACCTACGCTCTGATACCAACTTTGTCACGACCCAAAGTTTTGGCCCGTGACCGGCACTTAACCACGTAACGTCTACAGGCGTAACGCGACTAAGTGAACCGAAAACCCAGAAATCAAACAAGTAATAGTATAGAGTGTTTTAAGTTTTAAATGAACACATTTATTACATGTTAAGAGATCCAAGTAAACAATATACGACGCCGTAGCGAAGATCAAGAGCAACAAGTGAGAACATCACAGATAGAATAAAACGGCATAAGAAAAGTCGGCTCACAACGAGCTTGACACCAGAATACCAATAATATACATCATCGTCCTCACAGTGTCTCTAAGTCAAATACATACATGGTAGATGGAGAATACTAGATACGACAATATACATAAATGAAAGATAAATAGATACCGCACAAAACCCACCTATCAGCAAAAGAGCTAGTACACCAACTATGGGGGTATCTGTGTCAAAAGATGCAAAACGCAGCCTGCTGCGACTACTCCGAAGGGCAACCTGCAAATACTGTGGCACAACGAGGGTGAGTTGCCAACTCGTGAATAGAAATAACATATAAAGGTAATCGCGAGCATGCACGTACTGCGCTACTCTAACATATGCCAGCAGATGATATCAATGCGAGATAAGCAGTATGTGCAATAATCATGCAAGTGCTCTATTAGGTGATATAACTACCGGATGAGATGCAATAATGAATACTAAGCATGGGAATAAAACATCTACACAGAATGTCAATGTGGAATATATATATATATGCACCGCAAATCCCAATAACCCAGAAGCCGACACTCCCATCAGCCTCAAATCCTGTACATCCCTAAGAATCACGAGTGCCCAACATCGGCACCTAAATAACATAAATACCCGTGTCTAGCATCGACACGCAAATCCTCCTCTATCGGGCATCCGTCAGTCCGGGTCAGCCCTCTCTCAATATATCGGGCATCGGTCAGTCCGGGTCAGCCCACTCTTAATATATCGGGCATCCGTCAGTCCGGGTCAGCCCTCTCTCAATATATCGGGCATCCGTCTGTCCGGTCAGCCCTCTCTCAATATATGCTACTCTAGCACCGAGAAAACACAGGGTGGCGCACCGAAATATCATATCAAGAGAACCGGGTTTTTAAATGATTACATAGTTGAAATGGCCACGGTTCCAAAATCCAGAAATCACATGTAATCCCAACCAATATGCAAGTAAATGTGATGTGATATGTGCATCAAGTATGAATATCATGTCAAGCCACATAAAAGATGAGCTACAGCATAATGATCAGATGTGATATATGCATCAAGTATGAATGTCATGGCAATTCTAATGGTGTGTGTGTAACATACAGGGTAGTGCTCGTGCAACATGAACTGTCAGTAATGGTGCGGTGTTCTATCAATTCTAGTTTATATACATGTAGCAGGGAATGCAGTATGCACTAAATAGTAGCCATGAACAGTCAACATATGTAAATGTAGCTATAAGGTCCTATCAGCCCTGACGTAGAACGCCATGCGGGCGATATCCCCGTAAATGTTAAATCTACTCACTGTAGTCTCTCGCTAGGTATAGCCGATGACTTGTTTCCCCTTCTTCGCGGCGTCCGTCGCACTCGCCTGCGAACATAGAATTCCACAGATTATCACGCATAAGCTCAAAATCATACAAACACGACATTTAAGGCCAACTAGAAACTCGTGTCGCAAACCAAGCGCGCGTGTGCGCGATATGCTAAAACGTGTGATTACGTGCCTCAAGCCACTCCGACGCGTCGCGATACGCAGAAACCCAAACCCATACACACGTATCACGCGTGTCGCGAAGATTAAAATACGGGAAAATAGGTATTCACCTCTAGATTTTGATACAGAAATGATATTGTAAAACTATATACACCAAAATACTACAAATAACAGCAGACTCCTGTGTCCCAAACCCCAAACCCCAACTCACTCATCTGGCCGCAAATTGCGGCCAGAAAGAATATTCCGGCGGCCTGGGTAAGGGGTGGACTCCCAGGTTTGGTGTGTGCACTCAATACCCCCCATACATGCTACAGTAATATCTAGTTTTGCCCTGAAATATCTCGGGTAGTAGCAGATCCTACAGAGCCTTAAATCAAATTAAAATCCACACTTTTGCACTAAAATGGAACTTTATGGTATTTCTGTGCAAACTAAAATAGCTCTAATAACACATAATAGAGCTAACCAAACTAACAAAACCCTAATCTAACATGTGAATCACAAATATCCTTTAATATCACTAAAAATGCACAAAAATGAGATTTTTGCTAAAGAATACTACAAGTTTATGGAAAAGGAGTGCTAACACGAGTTAATACCTTCAAAAGACCCTATGAAACACCAAAAATCCCAGCTCTAACATCAAGTGTGCAGATTTGCCTTCAAACGCCCCAAAAAGCTCACTTTCCCAAGGTTTTGTGAGGAAAAATGTGTTGATTTGTGTAGGTTTTGTGTAGGGATAAAAAGGAAATGAAAGAGGAGAAGAAAAGATGGAGAAAGATGGGGGGTTTCCCTGCTGGAATTCTCAGAATTCTGAGATGGGGAAAGAGAGAGAGAGAAGAGAAGGAAAAATAGGGGTCAAAAGTCAATTTTTTTCTACCTAACACCATGCCTTCATATTCTATTCAATTTTGAATTATGAAAAGATTTATGACATGATTAAAATGGTGGGGATAAGTTAGCAATCATGCAACAAAAGAATGACTAACACTTTAAACCTAGGTCTCAAAAATGGCTAAGTGTGCAAGTGTACACTACAAAGGAAAATTTTCCAATTTGCTAACACGACTAAAAATAACTGGCAATCCTATGTACACATATAAAATAACACGCTCGATTGCTAATTATCACGAAAAACATTCCAACGAAATTTCAAAGTGTTACAGCCCATAGGATCTTTGCTTGACTACCAGCGTTGTGATGGCGATCACACTATTGGGGGCTGGGTAGTCTATAAGCGTATCCTTATTTTGGTCCCTGGTCATAGGATTATTGAGACAGGGCATCGATACTCGAGAGTAGACCGGTGCATACGCTTCTCGTCCCAGCAGGGGAGATGGTCTGTCCCACAGCCATCATTACGTCGTACTGCAGATAGTATGCAGGTGCTCGTTAGGTTACGAGTACACTGGATAGGACTCATCGGGAACTGTTGGTTGGTATTATACCTATCGTCAGTTAACAGTTCCCAGGTGACATGAGTACAGCATAGTCCGTTGACTTGACACTGTCACTTCGTCTCAAGTATGTTCCCACTGTTCTTAGATTACTACCCTACCAAGGCTCTATTGAGTCATGGAAACAGGTAGTAATTGGGTGCAGTCCCGAAGCACTTGGAGGCAGTGACGGATAGACAGGATTCGTCTCTCCCGGTATTGGGAGTTGATATCGCGCTGTGTCAAGGAGAGCCATTACACATAGTCGTCCATGGCCAGGGCAAGAGAGACTTGCTGGCAGTGTTACCAGTAGTTTCTCAAGGTGTTCTGGGCTACACTCTGACATGACTTGTACCGCTATTAGGGGAACGACGTTTACTGCCCCCTAAGGCCCGCCATGCGATACTCTTATACGAACAGACCGGACTGTACGGAGATTGTCACATTCAGGCTCAGTAGGAGTTCGGATAGGTTCACCTCATCAGTCTTCTTGTCGGCATCTACCTGGGGACCGTTACGTATAGCTAGTACCGCTTGCGGCCTGTGGTTAAACCCACTGCCAGCGTAGTGTCGAGCCTTTAGAGTCCCAAACAGAGGGTTACTCGCCTTTGGGCAAAACAGAGTAGAGGTCGCCTGGTTTTGCGACGTGGTTCGTTCACCTCCGCGCACTTGTGCACGTTTGGTGTCCGGGCAGTTATTACTAGCGGGCTTTGGTTTAAGCCAGTTCCTAGTATTTGTTTTGGCATTGGTTTTGTCTCATTGTATTCGTGTTCCTCGGAAGACAGATGCGGGTGTGTATGCACAGTTGACAGAGGCGAAGGATTCTCATTAGGTTTGTTGACCGTTTGTTAGTTATATGTATGCCCTAGAGGCCATTACTGTACATTGGATGTATATTGTAGTGGATGCTGGGACATATATAGGGAGGACTTTCTTGCTCGACATGATAGTATGCTATCTGGTTGCTCTTTACCTTAACGTTTACACAGATTGTCTCTCTATTACATGTTAGTAAAGCCCTTAGGATGTGTACTTGACTACCTGGACTATGATGCGGATCATACTAGTGGGGACATGGTAGTCCATAAGTACAACCTTCAAAGTCCCTAGTCGTGGGTGTATCGAGACGGGGCATCGATATACCAGAGTAGACTAGCGTATACCTTCTCGACCCATACAGATGGGCGATGGATGATCCCATATCCATTGATGTTTGACATCAGAGATGATATACGGGTGCTCAGTGGAGACTGGGTACACTGGACGGACTCGCCGAGAACTCCCAGATGGTATTATACCTCACGTCAGATGGCAGTTCTCTGGTGACACTGGTACAGAGTAGTCTGTTGACCCGAGATCGTCATAGAGTCTTGTGTGGTTCCCACTGTGCTTTGATTTCCATCTTACCACGTCCAAGAGGGCGTGCAAAACGGTGGTTTTTGGGTACAGTCCCGAGTCACATGGAGGCAATGAGCGATAGGAGGGGATTCGACTCTCCCGGTATAGGGGGTTGATGTTGCGCTGTGTTCGATTGGCTATAACCGGAAATCCCTGGCCAGGGTTGCTGAGATTTACTGGTAAGTGTTACCAGTAGTTTCTCGAATTGTTATAGACCTCATATCGACATGACTTATCGAGCTATTGGGGTCTGACGTTTACCACCCCTAGGCAAGATATGCGACATATCAGACGAACAGACCGGACTGTACGGTAGTGTTACTGGTTGGATTCACTAGAGTGTGAGTGGGCTTGCTCGTCGATCTTCTGATCGCTCAATACCCGGGTGGCCGTTACGTTTAGCAGACCGCTTGCGGCTTGTGAATGTTTGATATGATCATCATCTGCTGCCGGCGTATTGACGAGTCTTTAGAGTCCTATACAGAGGTTTCCTGGCTCAAGCGAAACGAAATAGGAGCGCATATGAGATATGTGCGGGACCGAGAATAATACCAGTATGTGATACTGTATTCGATTCTCGCGATGTGACATTGATCGGTTATATGCGATATAGCCGGGTAATCGGATCAAGTGTTGATTCGATAAGTTGTTACTATTGATACCAGTCGGTTATGTGCGACATGACCGGATCATTGAATCAAGTGTTGATTTAATGATTTAATGTATAATTATATATTTGATATATTACTTTGCATTAACTAGTATCGGTTCACTTTGAATGGATTTTCTCACTCGGATGTGCGCATTGTATATGCGATATGATTTTGTGCACATGTTTGTATCATGTTTGATGATGCATGCTTTATTGGTTAAGTGTAAAGATTAAACCATGGTTGTGAATGGTTAGGGTTTTGTTTTCTTTTTCATTTATTTATTTATTATTTAGTTATTCATTTGGAAAAAGAAAAAGGGTGAGAAAAATGGTGGCATTCTTTTAATATTTCATGAAGCTTCATGAACACTTTGACTATGTCACCATTTTGTCTCATGCTTAACCCTAACCACTCCACTAACCCTTGTTCACTCTCTACACTTTACCATGGTTACCTTTATGATAAGAATGATTATTCTTTTCTTTTCTAATTAATCTTATCATAATATTCTTCTTCTTCTTCCATTCTTCAAGTGAAGAAAGCTATGCTCCATCAATGGTGATTGATGGAAATGAGTGAGAAATCCAATTCTAAAGTCTACCCACTTCCTATTTCTTCATCCTCTACCTCTTGCCAAGTAGTAGAGTGTGTTTCCTTCACAAGTTTCTTGACTTGGCGAAGTTGGAGCTTGATCTAGCGATGTCTCGACGTAGATCATCTTCGGCATGGACATCGACGACCTAGCTCACCATTTCTCCGACGAAGCCGACGCTAGAGCCCGGGAATTCTTTTGGACAGCGAGGGGACTTCGTTGCTGAGCTATGGAGGTGGAGCACCGGATCTACAAAGGTTGTATTTCCGTATTCTTGTAGTTAAGTGTTAATTAGTTTGTTTTTCGCTTGGACATCTAGCCAACGATCCGTAGTTTAGGGTTTCTCGGCACCGTAAATTTTGAAATTGGCATGGTTGATACCTTGTGAGCCCTCTGTAGGGTGCCTAGGAACCCTACAGTGGTATCAGAGCCTAGCTAGAACCTTAGGCGAAGTCCAGACGATGTTTGAAACCCGATCGAACCGAAAAACCAACCCGGAAAATGCTCTCTGTACTTTTTCTAAAAACAGGGATTTTTCAGTATTAAAAATATGTAGAAATATCAGCAGGAATATCTAAGAGTTACTGTAAATTTCGATGCCCTAATTCCATTAAAGAGCAGCGTTTCCGCGGCACGAGCATGGCTCGTGCGGCGGATCCGCGGCCTGTTTGTCGTGTTATGAGTTGAAGTTTGCACAGTAACTCCTATTTAACAGTGCTGGTTTTCCTGGGTATTTTTAATATTTTTTCCAGAGTTTGAATTTTCTGAGTTGTTTTGGGGATTCGAATGTTCAATCGGATTATCAAATTTTGTCTGTGTGGCTTTCCGGATAAATTTTTGAATATGTTAAAAAGTTCGACCGGATATAAATACCCAATTTTTCCCCTGTCGGGAAATTTCCAAGTGTTGGATTTTTCCGTAGTTTAACGACGTTCTAAGTAGTGCAAGTAACGCGATGGACCCTCTAGAAGACAACAAACCTTAACTCGATTATGTGACCGTCTTGAACTGCCCTTTGAACCTTCGGGTTTGGGGAAGTACGGCGTACCAAATTTGAGGCGTTGGCTTGACCCTTCTACAGCTGGACCGTTGGTACTGAGGCACGAACTGAATGTTGTTAGACTTATTTCATGTGTTGGATTATATCGGGAAAACTTGGGTGTTCGATTGTTCGATCGGAAAGTTTAAAATTTTCAGTTTATCTGGAATGTGATACAATAATTGGAATTCACAAATAGTTATGAGATAACGGAATGAATATTATAAACATAGCAGTTTAGTCTCACTTGATCGGTTGCCACGGAATTTTGATGTGATCAAAAGTCCGTCGCAATCACGTAGCGTATGCGGATACTCGCCGATAAACTTAATAGACAGCTACACCCCATAGCCCCGACCAAGTGACTGTAGGAGAACCCCGTCGCCGAAAGCATCCGTTCGGGTGCTCGCGGCAGCGGTGTTCCGCCTTGGTGCACTTTGTCGACGGCGTCGGGGGTGCGGCCGCCTACTGAAGTTTGCGACGAGCATTCGATCAGGATGTCGGGAATCTTGTTGAATTGCCCGACTTGATATTGAAAAGTGTTTTCGATTTTGAGACTAAAATGCGGGGTTTATAATTGTTAGGCATGCGATGTCTAAGGTATTCATTTGATCAGGCATGCGATGTCTGAGGTGGTTGCGGATTCCAACTGTTGTAGTTTTACACTTTCTTTTCTGTGACCGTAAGTGTAATATGTGATATCGCCGGTTTCGTTGCTATATGTCAACGACAATTGGGATGCACATATTAACTTACGTTGATGACATGTGATGTTATGTGTTGCTGGATATGTTATATTGGATCGTCGTGTTAGAATAGCCGGGGGTTTTTATGTGAGATGAGTGTTTTTCATTTTCATTCATGTAAAAATATGTATGTAATATTCTTTTATTTAGGGCACTTCCAGGTTGCGGAAGTTGTCACCCTTTGTATATTATTTACTTTTCCGCACTAGGATAGACCCAAGGAGGGGAGCACAAGTAACTGGGTTCTAGAGTCCAGTGGGAGACCAACTCGAGTAGTCGAGTCCGGGTTTCCTAACTCTAGAATTGGTAGGGTTGCTTGCCGCTCTCGTAGGGGTCTAGGGGTGTGGGTTTGGCTATTCATCGCGACCGTGGAATCCGTGTTTTATACTGGCTCGTATCAAAAACACGGACGTCCTAGTATATCCAATATTTCATATGATTCTTCTGCTGCGATATCTGTGATGTGATCATGTGATGTTCTGTGATAGATACAGTATATAGTATATATGATATATTATATAGATGTTACTTATGTTTTACACCCGCGCTAGCCCTGCCCTGCTCTGCCGTTAGTTACCTAACCTAACGGTGCACGAGACATCGAGGCGAATGCGGATGGCATAAGTGTACGTCGTATTTATCTGTGATGTTCAGGTACATTAAATGATGGGACTTCATTAATGTGATTAATGAAATAAAAGAAACCTAAGATGTTGTAGAATCGAATTTCAAAATAAAACAGGTAGCTACAGTTCTTGCTTTGCACATCGGTATATATGATATATCCTGAACCTTATTCGATAAGGAAAGGACCGAGATCCCTTCACCGGGAGTGACTCCTTTAGCAATAACTGGCAGATGCTACAACCCTCGGTTTGTCTCTTGATTGCTTTTAAGAGTTTTTGCTTTGCACAGTGATATATATGATATATCCCGCACCTCATTCGACGAGGAAATGACCGACGATCCCTTCACCGGGAGTGACTCCTTTAGCAAAACTGGAAAAGCCTCAAAAGCACTCCATTTCAAAATCATTTGATTCTACAACGATATCAAGTTCATTACGCAATAGGTTTTCAGAAAAACCTGTCGTAGCCCTCCGTCATTTCAGATACGTACTAGTTAGTATTCGTGCTGCGGTTGTTTGGCCTCCGTCAAGGCGTAGTGTACGGTAGCTAACTAGTGCTTATCTGCTAGCATATGATGCGATTGGATTAAGGTATTCGTACGGCGTTGTTTGGCCTCCGTCAAGGGTCATGCGGGTGGGTTTAATTCAATCAGGAAATGACGGGTTGAACTTGACTAGCGGACTATGGGTTGTTTGGCCTCCGTCAAGGTCATAGGACGCTAGGGGCAAAATATTATCGAGAATTTCAAGTGTTGAAATTTGCAATGAGATTGCATACCTTCTATGAGATAGTTGGATCCCGATACCCGCTGCGAGTAAGAGTTACACCTGGGAGAGTTTTATACATTACAATTAGCCGATCAAGTAGGTGTCTAGAAAGGTGTCAACGGGGTTACGCCACTGGGAAAACGAGGTTTACATTAATTAGGTTCGTGCGAAAGCACGGGGGACCTCCCTCAAAGTACCGACACTGGCCTGGCTGAAAGATTGGCGAACTTGTAGTGTGTAATTAATCCCGGCTAGTCTTTCCTTTTAGGGTTTGAAGGAAGATTTGATAAAAAGCAGTGGGAACCATCCTGATTAGATAAAATAATAACCAATCTATTCTTGCAAGAGCGCACGCTGAGTGTTTTCTTCTCTCTCTCTCCTGGTAGCGACCATGTCACGCCTTAATCAAGATAATAAAACGGATTATTGACCGAACCCGCTTGTTATACTGAGCTGGGGAACGTTGGTCCCGCTCCAACTTGTAATTATTATAAGACAGAGCAGGAAATTGGGGAATACCAGATTTCCTGTGCCGCCCAAACGAAGAGAGTGCATTCCGATGCATCATCTTCGGGTGTGTTCATTATACAGAACCGTTTCTCAGTATCCTCCGCATCCTGGTATATGATACCGGATCAATATCCCAGATATGTAATCTGTTACATAGGGCTACAAAAGGGTAGAAAAACTGAGAACGGGTGATAAGTTTCATGAGACAGAAAACGGGGCAAGAGTTGCAGCCAAGTCTGTTGGTCACTGTCACCCTGTATTACCAATACATTGATTCTGAACGAATGTTATTAGATACCGAACCTGATATACAAAATCATATCAGTCTCTTTGTTAGTAAAGAAATGATAAAATTTTGTATTGTTGGATAATGTTTTGAACATTTCCTATATCAAAAGTTGATCGGTTCAGGCACGTTATCTAAAAGCGTTGATGTTCTAAATCAAACTACAGTTCTTAGTATACAGAACACACATAAGAGGAAGAGTTCAGAATTGAACGATTCCTTCTTGAGGCATTGTAGACTAGGTCATATCAATGCGACCCGACTAGCTGAAGTTATATAAAGATGCATATTTAAATCAGTTTGAATCTACATCTTGTGAAACTTGCCAGTCATGTCACAAAGATATAATGACACTAGCTCTGTTTATTGGAAACAGAGAAAGAGTTAGTGAACTCTTGGGATATGATACATGTTGATGTATGTGAGCTCCCCTGTCTACACATGCCAAGATCGGTTCTTTGTACTTCATTACATTCTCTGATGATCTCTTTCGAGTTTCAGACCTATGTTCCTGTTGAAACACAAGTCCGAACCTTTTGAGATATTCACAGAATATAAGCTAGAAGTAGAGAACCAGAATACGGGTATAAGTATTATGTCCTATGATGAGATCAAGGAGGAGAATACTTGAGCATGGAATTACTGGACTATTCTAAAGGAGAATGAGATTCTCTCTCAGCATTACTCCTCCGAATACACCATAGCACGATGGTATATCGGGGCGGAGCAATCACACCCTATATGATATGGTGTGCTCTATGATGAGTACTACTGAGTTACCTATTTCCTTTTTGGGAGTTATGCACTTGAGAAGCTGCATACCTATTGAATAGGGTTCAAATCAAATCAGTTGCCTACTGCTTCATATATGATATGGAAAGGGAAGAGCCCATATCTTAAGTTAGTTAAGATTTGGGGTTGTCTGGCCTATGTCTAAAAGCAAAATCCGGAAAAGCTCGAGGCAAGATCTGTTATGTAGAACTGGAAATGTTCCAGCAATACGAACTACAACAGATGATTTGGTAGAACCAAAGGATTCAGTAGATTCCAACGAACCTCAGCCTCTCCGCCAATCTAGTAGGGTTCCTCATCCACCAAAGAGATACTTCGGTTCCTCTATGACAGTGGGAGCGAGGATTGCATCATGAGATGATGACCCAACTAGTTTCGAGCTGGCCATCAAGAGTAAGACTCTATAAGAATGGCTGGATGCTTAGCGATCTGAGATGGAATCCTTATACACCAACAAAGTATGGACTTTGGTTGCAATATCTGAAGGGTTAAATCCCCATCAGGAGCAAGTATATCTTGAGAAGATTACTTGGTGTATATAGAAAAGTTGAGACTTTCAAAGCTAGACTTGTTAAAGGTTTGCATCATTGACCAGGTGTGGATCATGATGAAACTTTCTCTAAGGATCTATGCTTAAGTCCATCCAGATCCTACTTGCCACGGCTACATATCATGACTACGATATCTGGCGGTTGTGTGTCATGACTGCTTTTCTAAATGATGTTTTAAAAGAGTGCGTCTGTAAGTACACAGCCAGAGGGCTTCGTAGACAGTGGGAGCAGCGGAAACGTGCACAAGATGCTTTATAGGATAAAGCAGGTATCGCGGAGTTGGAACATCTGTTTTGATGTAGTAGTCAAACAGTTTGACATCATCAAAATGGTAGATGAACCTTGTATATACAAAAAAGGTAGTAGGGAGTATGGTGATGATCCTCGTAGAGTACGTGGATGTCATGCTCTTGATAAGAAAGGAGTTTCCTATGCTACGCTCGATCAATCTCCGCTTATTACAATGATTCTCCATATAGGATCAAAATGATACCTCCTAAATCCTAGGTTTTGGATCTATGAGATAGATCTAATTAGATGTTAGGATTCTTACTAAATGTAGTGAGAAGGTATCAATTGGTCCTGGGGAGAATCACTGGAAGGGTTCCAGGGTGATAAAGACGACTGATTGTCAGTCGCAGGCATTGTCTTTACCCTCAGTAAAGGGACGGTATGTTGGAAGAGTTCCAAGCTAAATACCGTGACATACTAGACGATAAAGACAGGATACATCGCTACTTAAGATGCTACCAAAGAGGCTGTTTGGGTGTATATTGGTTCATGAGATGAACTATGTTCCTCCCATTATGTGACAATGGAGTTGTGGCTTATGCCAAGGAACGCAGGTCCCATCAGTGATCCAGACATATTCTAAGGCAGTATCACTGGATCATGGAGATGGTTGATCTCTAAGGGATCGAGGTTAGGAGAGTAGACTCAGAGGACAACACAGCGGATCCATTAACAAAGGCCTGTTCCCAGAGAGAGACTTTTATGGGATGGTTGAGTATGAGATACTGCAACCACTGCTATCAGATGGCCCTAGTGCAAGTGGGAGATTGTTAGTTATATGTATGCCCTAGAGGCCATTACTGTACATTGGATGTATATTGTAGTGGATGCTGGGACATATATAGGGAGGACTTTCTTGCTCGACATGATAGTATGCTATCTGGTTGCTCTTTACCTTAACGTATACACAGATTGTCTCTCTATTACATGTTGGTAAAGCCCTTAGGATGTGTACTTGACTACCTAGACTATGATGCGGATCATACTAGTGGGGACATGGTAGTCCATAAGTACATCCTTCAAAGCCCTAGTCGTGGGTGTATCGAGACGGGGCATCGATATACCAGAGTAGACTAGCTTATACCTTCTCGACCCATACAGATGGGCGATGGATGATCCCATATCCATTGATGTTTGACATCAGAGATGATATACGGGTGCTCAGTGGAGACTGGGTACACTGGACGGACTCGTCGAGAACTCCCAGATGGTATTATACCTCACGTCAGATGGCAGTTCTCTGGTGACACTGGTACAGAGTAGTCTGTTGACCCGAGATCGTCATAGAGTCTTGTGTGGTTCCCACTGTGCTTTGATTTCCATCTTACCACGTCCAAGAGGGTGTGCAAAACGGTGGTTTTTGGGTACAGTCCCGAGTCACATGGAGGCAATGAGCGATAGGAGGGGATTCGTCTCTCCCGGTATAGGGGGTTGATGTTGCGCTGTGTTCGATTGGCTATAACCGGAAATCCCTGGCCAGGGTTGCTGAGATTTACTGGTAAGTGTTACCAGTAGTTTCTCAAATTGTTATAGACCTCATATCGACATGACTTATCGAGCTATTGGGGTCTGACGTTTACCACCCCTAGGCAAGATATGCGACATATCAGACGAACAGACCGGACTGTACGGTAGTGTTACTGGTTGGATTCACTAGAGTGTGAGCGGGCTTGCTCATCGATCTTCTGATCGCTCAATACCCGGGTGGCCATTACGTTTAGCAGACCGCTTGCGGCTTGTGGATGTTTGATATGATCATCATCTGCTGCCGGCGTATTGACGAGTCTTTAGAGTCCTACACAGAGGTTTCCTGGCTCAAGCGAAACGAAATAGGAGCGCATATGAGATATGTGCGGGAACGAGAATAATACCAGTATGTGATACTGTATTCGATTCTCGTGATGTGACATTGATCGGTTATATGCGATATAGCCGGGTAATCGGATCAAGTGTTGATTCGATAAGTTGTTACTATTGATACCAGTCGGTTATGTGCGACATGACCGGATCATTGAATCAAGTGTTGATTTAATGATTTAATGTATAATTATATATTTGATATATTACTTTGCATTAACTAGTATCGGTTCACTTTGAATGGATTTTCTCACTCGGATGTGCGCATTGTATATGCGATATGATTTTGTGCACATGTTTGTATCATGTTTGATGATGCATCCTTTATTGGTTAAGTGTAAAGATTAAACCATGGTTGTGAATGGTTAGGGTTTTGTTTTCTTTTTCATTTATTTATTTATTATTTAGTTATTCATTTGGAAAAAGAAAAAGGGTGAGAAAAATGGTGGCATTCTTTTAATATTTCATGAAGCTTCATGAACACTTTGACTATGTCACCATTTTGTCTCATGCTTAACCCTAACCACTCCACTAACCCTTGTTCACTCTCTACACTTTACCATGGTTACCTTTATGATAAGAATGATTATTCTTTTCTTTTATAATTAATCTTATCATAATATTCTTCTTCTTCTTCCATTCTTCAAGTGAAGAAAGCTATGCTCCATCAATGGTGATTGATGGAAATGAGTGAGAAATCCAATTCTAAAGTCTACCCACTTCCTATTTTTTCATCCTCTACCTCTTGCCAAGTAGTAGAGTGTGTTTCCTTCACAAGTTTCTTGACTTGGCGAAGTTGGAGCTTGATCTAGCGATGCCTCGACGTAGATCATCTTCGGCATGGACATCGACGACCTAGCTCACCATTTCTCCGACGAAGCCGATGCTAGAGCCCGGGAATTCATTTGGACAGCGAGGGGACTTCGTTGCGGAGCTATGGAGGTGGAGCACCGGATCTACAAAGGTTGTATTTCCGTATTCTTGTAGTTAAGTGTTAACTAGTTTGTTTTTCGCTTGGACATCTAGCCAACGATCCGTAGTTTAGGGTTTCTCGGCACCGTAAATTTTGAAATTGGCATGGTTGATACCCTGTGAGCCCTCATTAGGGTGCCTAGGAACCCTACACCGTTGACTTTTTCCAAACCATAATGAAAATGAGAAATATAATTATTGATATTAATTAAAGATAATTTTGCCATGGTTAGGTTGACCATTTGACTTATGTTGACTTTGGTTGATCGGTTGACTTATGTTGACACTTTGACCATCATCATTTCACATGAAAGATTCTTCTTAATTCTTGCAAATTTCATTTCATGTGAAATGATCATGGTCATTCCAAATGAACCATCACAATTTCTTTAATTATTATTGTTATTTCATAATTCTCTAATATGAGAGTATGGTTGCAAAAGTCTCTCATTCTCTCTTGCTCTTTCTCTCTCATGTTTTGAGCTCATCCTCTTCCACTCTCAAATGCTCTCATCTCTAATGTGTTGAGAACTATGAGCTCTTGAGATAAAACCATCAAGACTTTACTCTACTCATTCTAGAGTTCTAGGTTTAGCAAGCCAAGCACTTTAGTTACCTCTTGGTTGAGGTAGGAGCTCAAGGTAGAGGCCTTCGGGTGGATCCTTCTTCGGCAAAGAGAAGACGATGAGAAGGAGCCATTCACACCACTCCAAGGAGCAAGAAGAGAAGAAGTTCAAGACCTAGGTATAACCTTCTAACCGAGTAGCTAAACTTGTAGTTAGTTTGTTAGTTTTTGTTTAGCAAAGACCCTCTAGTTCTACTCCATGTTACCTTGTGTTAAAAATCGTTTTTTTTACCTATTTCGCCTCCCTGTAAGCACCGGGGTGGGTAACGTGGACTTACAGTGGTATCAGAGCCTAGCTAAATAACAACTAGCATGTTAGCAAAGTGTTTGGAACTTCGATCCGGAAAAAAATCGCGAAACATGTCAAAAACCTATACTTTCTGCCGATTTTTAAAACATCTCTAAAAATATTTACACATATTTTAAAAATCCGTACAGGGAATTTTAGGAATAGGCAAGAAAAACGAGCCTATGACTCGGTCAAAGTGCCGCGGAAGCGCGGCGAAACCAAGCGTTTCGCCGTGGATCCGCAGCCGAGTTGACTCGATCGCGACTCGTTTTTCATGCAGAATTCTGAGTTTGCTGTTCTGTGATTTTTTTTGATATTTTGTTTCTTCCTAGATTATCCAGAGAATATAGTTGTGTTTGGGGTAGTTACAAATTGGTATTTTGATTGAATTTCTAGAAACTTTTGCTAAATGGTTATATCTGAAATGTGATATATGCACTGAACGTCGACTAATCGCTATACGTCGATTAGTGGGGGTTGTGCATATCTGTGATCTATAATGTTTGATTGTGTATATGAACTTGTTGGATTATCGCGGATGAATAGCCGGGGTTTGTGAGATGAGAGTTTCTTTATCTTTCATTTGATGTAATATGTAAATTGATGTAATATTATTTTTATGGCCGCACATCCGGGATGAGGTTGTAGCCACCATTGTATATTATTTCTTTTACTGTTTTTGCTCCTAGGATCGACCCAAGGTGGGGTGCACAAACTACCGGGTATTTTGAAGTGCCAAGTGTCCTACTCACGTTGTTGAGGGAGATTGCTTCACTTCGGGTACTTGGCGGGTAGTTTGCCGCACCTGTATGGGTCTAGTGTGGGGTTTGGCTATTCATCGCGACCGTGTAATCCGTCTTTCGTTGCAGGCTCGAACGAAATGCGGATTCCTAGCATATCCAATGTGTTCATCTGTGTTCTGGAATGGCTATCATTGCATCTGACGAATGTATATATCTATATATGATATCTAGTAGGTGTTGCTTATGTTTTGCATCCGCGCTAGTCCAGCCCCCGCTCTGTCATTAGTTAGCTAACCTAACGGGTGATGATGGGGCCCCGTGGCGAATGCAGATGGCATAAGCGTACGTCATATTTTCGTTTTTTTCTTCAATGGTAGGATTAATTGATGGGACGCAATAAATTAATGCAAGAAAATAAACAAAGGTTAAATCGTTGGAACAATTTCAAAACCACTCGGTTTCTTTTCAAAACAGAAAACTTTTAAAACGCGGAGCTTGAACCACTCCTTTTAAAAGCTATCACGTTCCTTCGATTATATAAAGTTCACTACATTCACTGTTTCGCCAAAACCATTCGTAGACCTTCTTCATTTCATATGGATAGTCAATTGTATTCAAGCTGTGTTTGTTGGCCAAAGCCAAGGCATAATGATTGGTAGCTATTGGATATTCATATGTAGCATAGATAGATGCATTAGTTTGGGACAGTCGTACTGCCTTGTTGGCTAATGTCAAGGGTAGGTACGGGTGGGTTCAAATTAACCTGGAAAATGACGGGTAGAACTTGACATGTGACTTATGATTTGTTGGCCAAAGTCAAGGTCATAAGAGCATGAGGCAAAAATCTACTTCGGGAGTTTCTAAAGAAACTGAAACTTGCTAGTGCTGCATACCATTTGGTGTGTAATGATTCTGGTAGGATTCCTTCAGATTTATCACGCGATGTTATTTGGATCCCGATCCTACTGTGAGTATATGCTACTTCTCGGGAAACTTTCTGACTTAACGATCAATGGTATAAACCATGTAGGTTTCTAGAAAGGTGTTAGCGGGGCTACGGCCACAGGGAAAAAAGGTTATTTAATTAAGGAACTTCGCGAAAGCGTCGTAAAACCTCCCTCGAAGTAGCAATACTGGCCTGGCTGAATGGTTAAGCAAGTATTGTACGGTGAGAATGATCCCGACTAATTCTTCTTTTTTGGTTTGAGGAAGGATTCGAGAAACAGTGGGAGCCATCCTGTTTAGAAAAACTAAAAACCACTCTAAACTTGCAAGAGTATCATGCTAAAGTGTTTCTTCTCTCTCTCCTAATTGCAACGACCAAACATCATGACTGGTCTTAAGTTACTACTAGATAAAAATATACTGACAAGGCCAAACTACAAAGATTGGCTTAGGAATGTCAAAATGGGAATCACTTATGACAAGTTGGGGTATCTCCTTACCACCAAAGCTCCCCCTGTCTCAGGTCCCAAATCCAGCGTCGCGGATAAGGAAATCTGTAAGGCCTGGGAGATTGAATGCGTGAAGGGCAAGTGCCTCGTGCTTGCCTCTATGGACAATGAACATCATAGGAGGCACGAGAATATGGACCTTGAATCCATATTTCTGCATACTAAAGAACTATATGGAGAGCAATCCCGTATCGCCAGATACGAAGTCTCGAAAAAGTTGTTTTCGGAGAGATTGGCCGTCGGATCATGTGTAGCGGAACACGTGCTTAAGATGATTGGCTACATTGAAGAGCTCGCGGACCTCGGGACCACGTTAGAGAATGAGCTCTACACTGACTTGATTCTCCAGTCCCTTCCTTCCACTTACGCCCAGTTTATCTTGAGCTTAAACTTGCGAGGAAAAGAAGTTGAACTTCCGGAACTCCTCAACATGTTGAGGAGTGCAGAGTGAACCCTACAGAAAGTAAGAGAAACATCCACTTTGTCTGTTGGAGGACCTTCCTCTTCTAGGTCCAAGGCGAAAGCCAAGAGAAAGATGAAGAAGGCCCCCACCAAACCAAGGGGCGGTGTTAGTAAAGTGGAAGCCAAGGGAAAGGCAAAGGTAGCAAAGGTAGCAGGACAGCAGCTTGTGGGAAAGGAAGAGTGCTTTATTGTCATAAGAAAGGACACTGGAAGAATGATTGCAGGGCTTGGAAGGCCAAGAACTAGGACCCGAAGCAAGTTGTGGTTTCGGCTTCAGGTGTGTATGTTATTGAAAACTGTCTATCAATAAACTCTACTTCCTGGGTATTGGATAACGGATAAGGATCTTATATCTGTAATTCTTTGCAGGCACTGAGAAAGCGTAGGGTTTTGAAGGCAGGTGATATGACCCTCAGAGTTGCAAATGGAGCTGACATGGATGCTGAGTCCTTGGGGGACTATCACTTAAGATTTTCAGATGGACATGTTTTGGTTTTGCATGACTGTTATTTTGTACCCATTACGACTTGTAATATCATATCTGTATCTTTAATGTCTAAAGAAGGTTATGATTTTGCATTTGCAAGCGATGTTGTAAACATTCACCTTAATCATATTCTGATTGGGTCGGGTACATTAAGAAATGGTATATACGTTTTGAACCAACCACAGATTTTCAATGTCCAGAATACATACAAAAGAAAGTCTCCAGAAATAAATCATCCTTTCTTATGGCATTGTAGACTGGGTCACATCAATGAGACAAGGTTAACTAAGTTGCATAAAGAAGGTTATTTGGATCCGTTCGAATATCAATCATATGCAACTTGTCGATCATGTCTCAAAAGAAAGATGACAAAGACTTCGTTCACTGGACACGAAGTAAGAGCAAGCAAGCTCTTGGGACTCGTACACAGAGATGTATGCGGTCCGATGTCTACATATGCATGAAGTGGTTTTTCTTACTTCATTACTTTCACAGATGATTTTTCGAGGTATGGATATGTCTTTTTAATGAACCATAAATCTGAATCCTTTGAAAAATTCCACGAATACAAGAATGAAGTAGAAAAACAAACAGGCAAAAGTATCAAGACACTGAGATCTGATCGAGGTGGTGAATACTTGAGTGCTGAGTTCCTGGATTACTTAAAAGAGAATGGAATTCTCTCTCAACTTACTCCTCCATACACCCCACAAGATAATGGTGTATCGGAGAGACGGAACCGAGCCCTATTGGATATGGTACGTTCCATGATGAGTAACGCTGAGTTGCCACGATCATTCTCAGGATATGTACTAGAATCAGCTGCATATCTTTTGAACCGAGTTCCAACTAAGACAGTGCCTACTACACCATATCAGATGTCGAGTGGGAAGAAACCCGATCTTAAGCACATTAAGACATGGGGATGTCCAGCTTTTGTCAAAAAGCAGCATACGGACAAACTCGAGGCACGCTCAGTACAGTTCAAGTTTGTAGGATATCCAAAGAACTCCAAGGGATATTTCTTCTATTACGCAGAGGAACAAAAGGTTTTTGTTTCTCGTTATGCCTGCTTCTTGGAAACTGAATTTTCGGAAAATCAGATAAGTGGGAGCGCAATAGAACTAGAAGAAATTTCAGAACCACAAGCTATTACTGAAAGTTTAGTAGAACAACAGGGTTCGAAAGAACAGGACATTCCTGCGCCACTCCGCAGGAGTAGTAGGCAGTCTCATCCGCCTGAGAGATACTACGGTTTTCTCATAGACGGGGATAGAGAAGATTGCATCATTGATAATGATGAGCCGACTAGCTTCTAGCAGGCCATTCAGAGCACTGACTCGGTAAAATGGCTGGATGTAATGCGGACCTAAATGGAGTCCATGTACACCAACAAAGTATGGACTTTGGACGTTGCTCCAGAAGGGGTAAAACCCGTAGGCTGCAAATGGATCTTCAAAAGGAAGATTGGTGTAGATGGACAGGTTGAGACCTATAAGGCTAGACTTGTTGCAAAGGGTTTTCGTCAAAGACCTGGTTTGGACAATGATGAAACCTTTTCTCCACTGGCTATGTTCAAATCCATTCGGATCCTTCTTGCCATTGCTTCCTTCCACGATTATGAGATTTGGCAGATGGACGTAAAGACCGCTTTTCTAAATAGAAATTTGGAGGAGTGTGTCTATATGGACCAGCCAGAGGGTTTCATTCAGAGTGGGAGCAGCGGGAAGGTGTGCAAGTTGCTTAAGTACATTTATGGACTGAAGCAGGCATCGCGAAGTTGGAACATCTGTTTTGATGAGACGGTCAAAGAATTTGGCTTTATCAAAAATCCAGATGAACCATGTATTTATAGTAAAATTGTAGCATGAACTGTCGTATTCCTCGTTTTATACGTGGATGACATTCTCTTGATAGGAAATGACATTCCTATGCTACAACCTGTCAAAGGGTTCTTGTCACACAGGTTCTCCATAAAAGACCTGGGTGATGCCTCTTACATTCTGGGGATCCGGATCCATCGTGATAGGTCCAAGAGGATATTAGGACTTTCACAGTCTAGGTACATCGACACCATACTGAAAAGATTCAGTATGGAAGATTCCAAGCGTGGTAATTTACCGGCTTGTCACGGGATCACTCTATCCAAAGAGATGTCTCCCAAGACTGATTTGGAAAGGGATCGCATGTCTATTATACCCTACGCCTCTGTGGTAGGCTCTATAATATATGCGATGTTGTATACCAGACCAGAAGTAGCTTATGCACTGAGTGTGGTAAGCCGGTATCAGTCAAAACCCTGGGGAGAATCACTGGATAGCAGTAAAGAACATTCTGAAGTACCTGAGAAGGACTAAGGATATGTTTTTGGTTTACGGTGGAAAAGACCTCCAGATGGAGGCCTTTGCTAACTCCAGCTTCCAAAGTGACAAGGATGACTCCAAATCCATGTCAGGTTATGTCTTTACCCTCAATGGAAGGGCGGTCTGTTGGAAGAGTTCCAAACAGGAAACCATTGCTGACTTGACGATGGAAGCGGAATATATCGCTACATCTGATGCCGCAAAAGAAGCCGTCTGGATGAGGAAGTTCTTGACAGAACTTCAGGTGGTTCCGTCCATTGTTGATCCAATACCTCTGTATTGTGACAACAACGCGGCTATAGCTTTAGCGAAGGAACACAGGTCCTATCAGAAGTCAAGACACATCTTGAGGCGGTATCACCTGACCAGGGAGATCGTGGATCGCCGGGAGATCGAGGTTCGGAGGGTTGCTACAGAAGATAACACTGTAAATCCATTCACGAAAGCCATACCCCAGACTTAGTTCGAGCGGCTGATCGAGATGATAGGTCTTCGATACGCCAGTACATGGCCTTAGTGCAAGTGGGAGATTGTTAGTGTATATGCCCAAGAGGCCATTACTGTATCATACTAGTTTGTATATTACTTAATAGAAGCTTGGGATATTCACAGTTGTATAGACAATCTTGCTCAAAATGGTAGTATGCTACTTGGTTTGTTTCTATTTTAATATGTGCATGTGTTTCTTTTAGCATATCGCCTATACATATTAGTGGAGACCTTAGGATCTTTGCTTGATTACCAGCGTTGTAATGGCAGTCACACTAGTGGGGGCTGGGTAATCTACAAGCACATCCTTATACAGGTCCCTAGTTATAGGATTATTGAGTCGGGGCATCGATACTCCAGAGTAGACTAGTGTATACGCTTCTCATCCGAGGAGGGGAGATGGTCTGTCCCACAGCCATCAGTACGTCGTACTGGAGATGGTATGCAGGTGCTCGTTAGGTTACGAGTACACTGGACAGGAATCGCTGGGAACTGTTGGTTGGTATTATGCCTATCGTCAGTTATCGGTTCCCAGGTGACATGAGTACAGCTTAGTCCATTGACATGACACTGTCACTTCGCCTCGAGTGTGTTCCCACTGTTCTTAGATTGCTACCCTACCACGGCTCAAATGAGTCGTGCAAACAGGTAGCAGTTGGGTGCAGTCCCGAAGCACTTCGAGGCAGTGACGGTTAGACAGGATTCATCTCTCCCGGTATTGGGGGTTGATATCGCGCTGTGTATAGGAGAGCCATTACACAAAGTCCCTGGCCAGGGCAAGCGAGATATACTGGCAGAGTTTCCAGTATTATCTCAGGGTGTTTTGGGCTACACTCCAACACGACTTGTACCGCTATTAGGGGACTGACGTTTACCGCACCCTAAGCCCGCCATGCGATACTCTTAGACGAACAGACCGGACTGTACGGAGATTGTCACATTCAGGCTCAGTACGAATTCAGATGGGTTCACCTCATCAGTCTTCTTATCGGCATCGACCTGGGGACCGTTACGTACAGCTAGTACCGCTTACGGCCTATGGTTAAACCCACTGCCAGCGTAGTGTCGTGTCTTTAGAGTCCCACACAGAGGGTTATTCGCCTTTGGGCAAAAAAGAGTGGAGGTCGCATGGTTTTGCGACGGGGTTCGTTCACATCCGCGCACTCGTGCACGTTTGGTGTCCGGGCAGTTATTACTAGCGGTCTTTGGTTTAAGCCAGATCCTAGTATTTGTGTTGGGATTTGTTTTGTCTCATAGTATTCGTGTTCCTCGGAACACGGATGCGGGTGTGTATGCACAGTTGACAGAGGCAGAGGATTCTCATTATGTTTATTGACCGTTGACTTTTTCCAAACCCTAATGAAAATGAGAAATATGAATAATGATATTAATTAAAGATAACTGTGCCATGATTAGGTTGACCATTTGATTATGTTGACTTTTTGACTTTGGTTGACCGGTTGACTTATGTTGACAGTTTGACCATCATCATTTCACATGAAAGATTCTTCTTGATTCTTGCAAATTTCATTTAATGTGAAATGATAATGGTCATTCCAAATGAACCATCACAATTTCTTTAATTATTATTGTTATTTCATAATTCTCTCATATGAGAGTATGGTTGCAAAAGTCTCTCATTCTCTCTTGCTCTTTCTCTCTCATGTTTTGAGCTCATCCTCTTCCTTTCTCAAAAGCTCTCATCTCTCATGTGTTGAGAACCATGAGCTCTTGAGATAAAACCATCAAGACTTCACTCTACTCATTCTAGAGTTCTAGGTTTAGCAAGCCAAGCACTTTAGTTACCTCTTGGTTGAGGTAGGAGCTCAAGGTAGAGGCCTTCGGGTGGATCCTTCTTCGGCAGAGAGAAGACGACGAGGAGGAGCCGTTCACACCACTCCAAGGAGCAAAAAGAGAAGGAGTTCAAGACCTCGGTATAACTTCTAACCGAGTAGCTAAACTTGTAGTTAATTTGTTAGTTTCTGTTTAGCAAAGATCCTCTAATTCTAGTCCATGTTACCTTGTGTTAAAAATCGTTTTTTTTTTTTACCTATTCCGCCTCCCCGTAAGCACCGGGGTGGGTAATGTGGACTTACAATACACACGCACACACACATACACAACATATACATGTGATATGAGGGTATTATATGATACTTGGGGATGAGTCGATATGATCGGGCATGATCCCATGAGATATTGGATATATGATCGAGATATAATATGAAATGTGTTAAGATATTAGCGGATTGTTAGGTAATGAGGAAATATATATAAACAATGATATGTGTAGATGGTATTGAAAAGAACGAGACTCTAGGATAAAACCCAGATCGTAATATGTGACTTAATCATGATATGATATATGACATGATCTTTTAGTGGATCATTTGACGATGTATATTTACACAGACAATGATATATTTTTGATGATATTGGAAAGTATGCGATCATAGTAAAGTACCCTTGACCATGATGGTGTTTGATGATGATACTATACGAATGATGATGTATATGTGATAGTGTAAGTCTATGTCACGCACCCCACTAACTTGCAGGGAGGCGGAATATATGAAAAACGATTATCAAAACTTCGTAACACGGACTTGAGCACATGAATCGTAATCTAAACCATTGCTAACGTTATACTAGAGGTTTAACTACTCGGTACCGGAGTTATACCTCACGTTACATGTCTTTCGGGTCTTCATCGCTGTCCTCCACTCCTCGTAAGCTCCTTGGAACATCGGCAACTTCACGGCCTCCTCGAATCAAAGACGATCCACCCGAAAGCTCCTATGCCAAGCTAAATCTCAAACTTGAGATAACTAGGTTGCTTAAAGTGCTAATCTAAGCTACCTAGGGGATATAGAGTGAGATTATGGATGTTTTAGTCTATCTAACCCTTGATCTCAACACATGAGAGGTTAGGGTTAGGGTTTCAAGAGAGAGTGAGCTTGAGGAGAGAGAAGGAGAAGATGAGAATGAAAAGAATAATCAACTCATTTTGAATATAACAACCATAACAATTTAATCAAATAAATAAATAAATGATTTAATCATCATGGTTGATGCATTCACCTTGTGTGATTCATCATATGACTCGTTATCTCATTAATGAGTCATTAAGTGCAAAGGATGAATCATACAAATGAGTCATTAATCAATTAATGCGTATGCCACCTTAACCCCTTAGTCACCACTCTTCTAGAAGGTTCCCGACAAATTACGAGAACGCCCCTATAATCCGTGAAAACACGGAAAAACTTTAGACTGTATAAATCTAATAACCCGATACTAGAAACTGGCTTAAACCAAAGCCGGCTAGTATAAACTGTCCGAAAAGTCGTACGTGCGTAAACACACGTACGCATCCGAACCCTTGTCGTAAAACCATACGACCTCTATATCGTTTCTCCTAGAGCAGGGAAACTCTCTGTGTGGGACTCTAAAGACTCGACACTACGCTGGCAGTGGGTTTAACCACAGACCGCAAGCGGTACTAGCTGTACGTAACGGTCCCTAGGTAGATATCGATAAGAAGGCCGATGAGGAAAACCATCTCGAACCCCTACTGAGCTTGATGTGACAATCTCCGTACAGTCCAGTCTGTTCGTCTAAGACTATCGCATATCAAGCCTAGGGGACGGCAAGCGTCAGTCCCTTAATAGCTGTATAAGTCGTGTCGGAGCGAAGCCCATTACGCCCTGAGAAGCTACTGGAACCTACCAGTATATTTCGCTTGCCCTGGCCAGGGACTTTGCATAATGGCTCTCTGACACAGCGCGATATCATCTCCCAATACCGGGAGAGACGAATCCTATCTAACCGCCACTGCCTCCAAGTGCTCGGGACTGCACCCAACTGCCACCTGTTTGCACGACTCCTTTGAGCCGTGGTAGGGTAGCAATCTAAGAACAGTGGGACACACTCGAGGCGAAGCAGCAGTGTCAAGTCTGCAGACTATGCTGTACTCATGTCACCTGGGAACTGTTAACCGACGATGGGTATAATACCAACCAATCAGTTCCCCGGCGAGTCCTGTCCGGTGTACCCGTAACCTAACGAGCACCTGTATACTATCTCTAGTATGACGTACTGATGGATGTAGGACAGACCATCTCCCCAACTGGGATGAGAAGCGTATACACTTAGTCTACTCTGGAATATCGATGCCCTATCTCGATAATCCAATGACCAGGGACCTGTATAGGATGTTGCTTACAGACTACCCAGCCCCCACTAGTGTGACTGCCATCACGACGCTGGTAATCAAGCAAAGATCCTATGGGCTCTACTAATATGTATAAGTGATACGTTACAAGAAACATATGCGCATATTAAAGTAGATTCAAACCAAGTAGCATACTACCATGTTTAGCAAGACTGTTATATACAACTGTGAATATCCCAAGCTTCCATTAAGTAATATACATGCTAGTATGATACAATAATAGCCCCTAGGGCATATACACTAACAATCTCCCACTTGCACTAGGGCCATGAGCTGGTATATCGTAGACCTATCATCTCGAATAGCCTCTCGAACTGCGTCTAAGGAATGGCCTTTGTGAATGGGTCAGCAATGTTATCCTCCTTCTTTACTCTCTTCACCTCGATCTCCTGGCGATCTATGATCTCCCTGATCAGGTGATACCGCCTTAAGATGTGTCTGGACTTTTGATGGGACCTGGGTTCCTTCGCTAAAGCTATAGCGCCGTTGTTGTCACAATACAGAGGTATTGGACCAACACTGGAAGGAACCACCTAAAGTTCTGTGAGGAACTTCTTCATCCAGACAGCTTCTTTTGCGGCATCGCAAGCAGTTATGTACTCTGCTTCCATTGTTGAGTCAGCAATGGTCTCCTGCTTGGAACTCTTCCAACAGACCGCCCCTTCATTGAGGGTAAAGACATAACCCGACATGGATTTGGAGTCATCTTTGTCACTCTGGAAGCCGGAGTCGGCAAAGGCCTCCATCTGGAGGTCTTTTCCGCCATACACCAAGAACATCTCCTTAGTCCTTCTCAGGTACTTGAGAATGTTCTTTACTGCTATCCAGTGCTTCTCCCCTGGGTTTTCCTGATACCGGTTTACAACGCTTAATGCGTATGCTACATCTGGTCTGGTACATAACATCGCATACATTATAGAGCCTACGGCAGAAGCGTAGGGTATAATCGACATGCGATCCCTTTCCAAATCAGTCTTGGGAGACATCTCTTTGGAGAGGGTGATTCCGTGACAAGCTGGTAGGTTACCGCGCTTAGAATCATCCATACTGAATGTCTTCACTATGGTGTCTATGTACCTGGACTGCGAAAGTCCCAACATCCACTTTGATCTATCACGATAGATCCGGATTCCCAGAATGTAGATGGCATCACCTAGGTCTTTCATGGAGAATTTATGTGACAAGAATCTTTTGACTGACTGTAACATAGGAATATCATTTCCTATTAGGAGAATGTCGTCGACGTACAAGACGAGGAATACTACAGCTCTCCCTACAATCTTACTGTATATGCATGGTTCATCTGGATTTTTTATAAAGTCAAATTCTTTGACAGCATCATCAAAACAGATGTTCCAACTCCGGGATGCCTGCTTTAGTCCATAAATGGACTTAAGCAGCTTGCATACTTTACCGCTGCTCCCACTCTGAATGAATCCTTCTGGCTGATCCATATAGACGCTTTCTTCCAAATTACCATTTAGAAAGGCCGTCTTTACGTCCATCTGCCAGATTTCATAATCGTGGAAGGCAGCAATAGCAAGAAGGACCCGAATAGATTTAAGCATTGCCACTGGAGAAAAGGTTTCGTCATAGTCCAAACCAGGTCTTTGACGGAAACCCTTTGCAACAAGTCTAGCTTTATAGGTTTCAACCTGTCTATCTACACCAATCTTCTTTTTGAAGATCCATTTGCATCCTATGGGTTTTACCCCATCTGGAGCAATGTCCAAAGTCCATACTTTGTTGGTGTACATGGACTCCATTTCGGTCCGCATTGCATCCAGCCATTTTACGGAGTCACCGCTCTGAATGGCTTGCTGGAAGCTAGTAGGCTAATCATAATCAATAGTGCAATCCTCTCTATCCCCGTCTATGAGAAAACCGTAGTATCTCTCGGGCGGATGAGATTGCCTACTACTCCTGCGGAGTGGCGTCGGGATGTCCTGTTCTCCTGAACCTTCTTGTTCTACCAAGGTTTCAGTAATAGCTTGTGGTTCTGGAATTTCTTCCGGTTCTATTGCGCTCCCACTCTTCTGATTTTCTAAAAACTCAGTTTCCAAGAAGCGGGCATGTTGAGAAACAAAGACCTTTTGTTCCTCTGCGTAATAGAAACAATATCCCATGGAGTTCGTTGGATATCCCACAAACTTACACTGTACTGAGCGTGCCTCGAGTTTATCCGCATTCTGCTTCTTTACAAAAGCTGGACATCCCCATGTCTTAAGATACTTAAGACAGGGTTTCTTCCCACTCCACATCTGATATGGTGTGGTTGGCACAGTCTTGGTTGGAACTCGGTTTAAAAGATATGCAGCTGATTCTAGTGCATATCCTCCGAATGATCGTGGCAACTCAGCGTTACTCATCATGGAACGTACCATATCCAATAGGGTTCGGTTCCGTCTCTCCGATACACCGTTATGTTGTGGTGTGTATGGAGGAGTAAGCTGAGAGAGAATTCCATTCTCTTTTAAGTAACCTAGGAACTCGGCACTTAAGTATTCACCACCTCGATCAGATCTCAGTGTCTTGATACTTTTGCCGGTTTGTTTTTCTACTTCATTCTTGTATTCTTGGAATTTCTCAAAGGCCTCGGATTTATGCTTCATTAAGAAGATATATCCATACCTAGAGAAATCATCCGTAAAAGTAATGAAGTAGGAATAACCACCTCGCGCATGTGTAGATATTGGACCGCACACGTCACTGTGTACGAGTCCCAAGAGCTCGCTTGCTCTTACTCTGTGTCCAGTAAACGGAGTCTTTGTCATCTTTCCCATGAGACAAGATTCACAAGTAGCATAAGATTGATTTTCGAATGGATTCAAATATCCTTCTCCATGTAACTTAGTCAACCTTCTCCCATTGATGTGACCTAGTCTACAATGCCATAAGAAAGCGTGATTTGTTTCCGGAGACTTTCTTTTAAGTGTGTTCTGGACACTGAAAACCTGAGCTTGATTTAATACGTATATTCTGTTTTCTAATGTACCTGACCCAATCAAATCTTGATTTAGGTGGATGTAAACCACATCTCTTGTAAAATCAAAATCATATCCATCCTTAGAAAGTAAGGGTACAGATATGATATTACAACTCGTACCTGGTACATAAAAACAGTTACGCAGAATCAATATCTGCCCAGTTTTCAGTCCAAGATGACATTCCCCTAAGGATTCAGCGTGCATGCTCATTCCGTTAGCAACTGTGAGGGTCATATCACCTATCCCGATAACCCTACGGTTTCTCAGAGTCTGTAATGAATTACAGATGTGAGTTCCTGACCCGGTATCCAATACCCAGGAAGTAGGGTTAACTGACATACAGTTCTCAATAACAAACACACTTGAGGCTGAAGCCACAACATGCTTCTCATTCTGGTTACTGGCTTCTAAAGCCCTGCAATCATTCTGCCAATGTTCATTCTTGTAACAATAGGAATGTCCCTCTTTTACTATATCCAGTCCCGAAACTATTGCCTTTCTCTTTCCTTCTCCTTCCCTGGTTTCCTTCAGGGTAGGAGGCAGAGACTGTAGAATCAAGTCAGTTTTTGACTCGTTTCCCAACGCGGTCTCCAGGTCCTGGAGCTCATCAATACAGCTAGTCATTGTAAGGACGTTTTCCCCTACAGATGACCCGTCAGCTAACTTCGCTTGAATTAATTCGTTCGAGGTTTCATATCTAGTGATATGAGATTGCTCTCCATATAAATCTTTATTATGGATAAAGTTGGAAACTAAGTCCTTCTCGTGCTGCTTCTGGTATACACCATCAACTGAAGCTAACACGAGGTATTTAGCTTTTGCTTTATCTTTTTCCCTTGTCTGACGGATATCCATATCCGCGACAGTGGAAACTGGACCTGGGACGACGGGATCTTGAGTAGTAATAGGGTGGTCCAGCTTGTTATAACCAATGGACATCTGGACAGACCTTTGCCAGTCATATAAGTCAGATTCAGTCAATTTGTTATCTAGATGTAACCTATGTGTGGTCACAAGGTCGCTGCAATTAAGAGAGAGAAGAAAATATTTTAGCATGATGCTGTTGCATGTTTAGATTGGTTTTAAGTTTATCTAAACAGGATGGCTCCCACTTTTTCTCGAATCCTTCCTCGAACCATAAAAGAAGAATTAACCAGGACAATTCTCACCGTACAATACTTGCTTAACCGTTCAGCCAGGCTAGTGTCGATACTTCGAGGGAGGTTTTCCAACGCTTTCGCGAAGTTCCTTAATTAAATAACCTCTTTTCTCTGTGGGCGTAACCCCGCTGACACCTTTCTTGGCACCTACTTGGTTTATAGCATTGATCGTTAAGTGACGAATCTCCTGATAAGTAGCATGTACTCACAGTAGGATCGGGATCCAAAATATCATCGTATGATAATGTTGAAGGAATCCTACCAACATTCATCAAACTCCAAAATGGTATGCTCTCTCTGCAAATTTCAGTTTCTTTAGAAATTCCTGATGTGGATTTTTGCCCCATGCTCTTATGACCTTGACTTTAGTCAACAAATCATAAGTCGCATGTCAAGTTCTACCCATTATTATCCAGGTTAATTTGAACCCACCCGTACATACCCTTGACTTTAGTCAACAAGGTAATACGACTGTCCCAAACCAACGCATCTATCTATGCTGCATATAAATATCCAACAGCTACCAAACACTGTGCCTTGACTTTAGTCAACAAACACAGCTTGAATACTATTGACTATCTATATGAAATGACGGAGGGCTACGAATGGTTTTGGCAAAACCGTGAACGTAGTGAACTTGATATAATCGAAGGAACCTGATACTTTTTAAAAGGAGTGGTTAAAGCTCCGCAATAAAAAATCTGATCCTTTTTTAAAATAACCGAGTGGTTTCTTTTAAATTTGTTCCTGTAAGTCCATATTGCGACCCCCGGTTCTTACGGGGAGGCGGAAACGGTATAAAAAACGAATTTTTATCGCAAGAGGCAACATGGACTAAACTATGGTCGGGATCGTTACCTAAACTAAAACTAGCATACTAAGCTAAAGATATTTAGCTACTCGGATAGAGATGGTTATACCTAGCTTGTCTTGAACTCCTTCGTCTTCAAGCTCCGGTGGTGGTCCGATGGCTCCTTCTCGTCGTCTCCGTACGCCGAAGATAGATCCACTTGAAAGCTCCAACCTTTAGCTCCTTCTTCGGTCTTTGAAGAAACTAGTTCACTTGGTTTGCTAAACCTAGTGAACTAGAATGAGTAGAGAGGAAATAGAATGGGATTTTATCTATGGTTCTTGATTCTCAACTCATGAGACAAGAGAACCATAGATCAAGAGAGGGAGCAAGAGGTTGAGGGTGAGAGCAAGGGGAGAGCTCAAGAACAAGAGAGAGAATGAGCAAGAAAGAATGAGGCTCTCTTTTCTCTCTCACCCTCTCATAATCCAAAGTGATCATAACTCATCATATCAAAAAAGTCTTTTGGTGATGGTTAGAAGCAACCATAAGGTTATCATATCATGCACTCATTTTACTCAAAAAGCAAGCAAGAAAAAAGTCTTTGGCATGAAATGATAACCATGGTTATCATGATGGTCAACTAGTCAAGCCTAGTCAACCGGTCAACAAGTCAACAAAAGTCAACAAGTCACCAAAGTCAACAAGTCAACAAAAGTCAACAAGTCAACAACCATATCACCATAATACTTAATTAATATAATAGTTAATCACATATCATATTCTCATTAGGGTTGAGCAAAAAGTCAAAAGTCAACGGTCAACTGTCAACAACCCTAATGAGAATCCACTGCCTCTGCCTCCCTGTCAACTGTGCATACACACCCGCATCCGCGTTCCGAGGAACACGAATGCAAACTGGATAAATCCAATCCCATAAGGTACACTAGGATCTGGCTTAAACCAAAGCCCGCTAGTGTAAACTGTCCGGACACTGTACGTGCACAAGTGCACGGATGTGACCGAACCCTGTCGCAAAACCATGCGACCTGTCGCAATACCATGCGACCTCTACTCTTTTGCCTAAAGGCGAAAAGCTTTCTGTGTGGGACTCTAAAGACTCGACACTACGCTGGCAGTGGGTTTAACCACAGACCGCAAGCGGCACTAGCTGTGCGTAACGGTCCCCAGGTAATGCCGACAAGAAGACCGACGAGGCGAAACCCATCTGAACTCCTACTGAGCCTGAGCGTGACATTCTCCGTACAGTCCGGTCTGTTCGTCTGATACATCGCATGGCGGGCCTAGGGGGCGGTAAACGGCAGTCCCCCAATAGCGGTACAAGTCGTGCCGGAGTGAAGCCCAATACACCCTGAGATAACACTGGAAACCTACCAGTATATCTCGTTTGCCCTGGCCAGGGACTACTCGTGTAATGGCTCTCCTAGACACAGCGCGATGTCAACCCCCAATACCGGGAGAGACGAATCCTGTCTAACCGTCACTGCCTCCAAGTGTTTCGGGACTGCACCCAACCACCACCTGTTTGCACGACTCCTTTGAGCCGTGGTAGGGTAGTGATCAAAGTACAGTGGGAACACACCCGAGGCGAAGTGACAGTGTCAAGTCAGCGGACTAAGCTGTACTCATGTCACCTGGGAACTGATAACTGACGATAGGTATAATACCAACTAGTCAGTTCCCGACGAGTCCTGTCCAGTGTACCCGTAACCTAACGAGCACCCGCATACTATCTCAAGTACGACGTACTGACGGCTGTGGGACAGACCGTCTCCCACACTGGGATGAGAAGCGCATGCGCTGGTCTACTCCGGAGTATCGATGCCCTGTCTCGATAGTCCTGCGACCAGGGACCTGCATAAGGATGTGCTTATAGATTACCCAGCCCCACTAGTGTGACGGCCATCACATCGCTGGTAATCAAGCAAAGATCCTAAGGGCTCTACTAATGTGTATAGGCGATATACAAAAATAAACACATGTACACATTGAAGTAGAAACAAACCAAGTAGCATACTACTATTTTGAGCAAGATTGTATATACAAGGTGAATATCCCAAGCATCCATTAAGTAATATACAAACTAGTATGATACAGTAATGGCCTCTAGGGCATATACACTAAGAATCTCCCACTTGCACTAAGGCCATGTACTGGCGTATCGAAGACCTATCATCTCGATCAGCCGCTCGAACTGAGTCTGGGGCAGGGCCTTGGTGAATGGATCAGCAGTGTTATCTTCTGAAGCGACTCTCCGAACCTCGATCTCCTGGCGATCTACGATCTCCCTGATCAGGTGATACCGCCTTAAGATGTGCCTGGATTTCTGATGGGACCTGGGTTCCTTCGCTAAAGCTATAGCCCCGTTGTTGTCGCAATACAGAGGTATTGGATCAACAATGGACGGAACCACCTGATGTTCTTTCAAGAACTTCCTCATCCAGACAGCTTCTTTTGCGGCATCAGATGCAGCGATGTATTCCGCTTCCATCGTCGAGTCTGCAACGGTTTCCTGTTTGGAACTCTTCCAACACACCGCCCCTCCATTGAGGGTAAAGACAAAACCCGACATGGACTTGGAATCATCCTTGTCACTCTGGAAGCTGGAGTCAGCAAAGGCCTCGATCTGGAGGTCTTTTCCGCCATACACCAAGAACATCTCCTTAGTCCTTCTCAGGTACTTGAGAATGTTCTTTACCGCTATCCAGTGTTTCTCCCCAGGGTTAGACTGATACCGGCTTACCACACTCAGTGCATAAGCTACATCCGGCCTGGTACACAACATCGCATACATTATAGAGCCTACCGCAGAAGCGTAGGGTATAATAGACATGCGATCCCTCTCCAAATCAGTCTTGGGAGACATCTCTTTAGAGAGGGTGATCCCGTGACAAGCCGGTAGGTTACCGCGCTTGGAATCTTCCATACTGAATCTCTTCAGTATGGTGTCGATGTACCTGGACTGTGAAAGTCCTAATATCCTCTTGGATCTGTCACGGTAGATCCGGATACCCAGAATGTATGAGGCATCACCCAGGTCTTTCATGGAGAACCTGTGTGACAAGAACCCCTTGACAGATTGTAGCATAGGAATGTCATTTCCTATTAAGAGAATGTCATCCACGTATAAAACGAGGAATACTACAGTTCTCGCTACAAATCTACTATAGATGCATGGTTCATCTGGATTTTTGATAAAGCCAAATTCTTTGACCGTCTCATCAAAGCAGATGTTCCAACTCCGCGATGCCTGCTTTAGTCCATAGATGGACTTAAGCAACTTGCACACCTTTCCGCTGCTCCCACTCTGAATGAAACCCTCTGGCTGGTCCATATAGACACACTCCTCTAAATTTCCATTTAGAAAAGCTGTCTTTACGTCCATTTGCCAGATCTCATAATCGTGGAAGGCAGCAATGGCAAGAAGGATCCGAATGGATTTCAGCATGGCTACTGGAGAAAAGGTTTCGTCGTAGTCCAAGCCAGGTCTTTGACGAAAACCCTTTGCTACCAGCCTAGCTTTATAGGTCTCAACCTGTCCATCTACACCAATCTTCCTTTTGAAGATCCACTTGCATCCTACGGGTTTTACCCCGTCTGGAGCAATGTCCAACGTCCATACTTCGTTGGTGTACATGGACTCCATTTCGGTCCGCATTGCATCCAGCCATTTCACTGAGTCAACGCTCTGAACGGCCTGCTGGAAGCTAGTAGGCTCATCATAATCTATGATGCAATCCTCTCTATCCCCGTCTATGAGAAAACCGTAGTATCTCTCGGGCGGATGAGACTGCCTACTACTCCTGCGGAGCGGCGTAGGAATGTCCTGTTCTGTTGAACCCTCTGGTTCCATCAAGCTTTCAGTAACAGTCTGTGGTTCTGGAATTTCTTCCAGTTCTACTGCGCTCCCACTTATTTCTTTTTCTATGAACTGGTGTTCTAGAAAGTGGGCATGTCGAGAAACAAGAACTTTTTGTTCCTCTTCACAGTAGAAGAAATATCCCTTGGAATTCTTTGGATATCCCACAAACTTGCACAGTACTGAGCGTGCCTCGAGCTTGTCCGTATGCTGCTTTTTGACAAAAGCTGGACTTCCCCATATCTTAATGTGATTAAGATGGGGTCTCTTCCCACACCACATCTCAAATGGCGTGGTAGGCACAGTCTTAGTGGGAACTCGGTTCAAAAGGTATGCGGCTGATTCTAGCGCATACCCCCAGAATGATCGCGGTAACTCAGCGTTACTCATCATGGACCGCACCATATCCAATAGGGTGCGGTTCCGTCTCTCCGATACACCGTTATGTTGCGGGGTGTATGGAGGAGTAAGCTGAGAGAGAATTCCGTTCTCTTTTAAATAGTCCAGGAACTCGGCACTTAAGTATTCTCCACCTCGATCCGATCTTAGAATCTTAATACTTTTGCCGGTCTGTTTCTCTACTTCATTCTTATACTCCTGGAATTTTCCAAAGGCCTCGGACTTATGTTTCATTAAGAAGACATAACCGTACCTTGAGAAGTCATCCGTAAAAGTAATGAAGTAAGAATGTCCGCTTCGGGCATGTGTAGACATTGGACCGCACACGTCACTGTGTACGAGTCCCAAGAGCTCGCTCGCTCTTACTCCTTGTCCAGTAAACGGAGTCTTTGTCATCTTTCCTTTGAGACAAGATTGACAAGTGGCATACGATTGATATTCGAACGCATTCAAATATCCTTCTGTATGTAACTTAGTCAACCTTCTCTCATTGATGTGACCCAATCTACAATGCCATAAGAAAGTCTGATTTATTTCTGGAGACTTTCTTTTGTGTGTATTCTGGACGTTGAAAATCTGTGGTTGGTTTAACACGTATATACCATTACTCAATGTACCTGACCCAATCAAAACTTGATTAAGGTGAATGTTTACAACATTACTTACAAACGCAAATTCATAACCTTCTTTAGAAACTAAAGATACAGAAATGATATTACAAGTTGCGTTGGGTACAAAAAAGCAATTACGCAAAACCAAAACATGTCCATCTGACATTCCCAGGTGATAGTCCCCCACGGCTTTAGCATCCATGCTAGCTCCGTTTGCAACTCTGAGGGTCATGTCACCTGCTTTCAAAACACTACGGTTTCTCAACGCCTGCAAAGAATTACAGATATGAGATCCTGATCCGGTATCCAATACCCAGGAAGTAGAGTTTATTGAAAGACAGTTTTCAATAACATACACACCTGAAGCTGAAGCTGCAACCTGCTTCAATTCCTGTGTTCTGGCCTTCCAGGCCCTGCAATCATTCTTCCAGTGTCATTTCTTATGACAATAGAAGCATTCTTCCTTATCCACAAGCTTCCCCGCTATCTTTGTTGCTTTGCCTTTTCCCTTCGTATCCACTTTACCAACACCGCCCCTTGGTTTGGCGGGGGCCTTCTTCTTCTTTCCCTTGGCTTTCGCCTTGGACCTAGAAGAAGATGATCCTCCTACAAACAAAGTGGATGTTTCCCTACCTTTCTGTAGGGTGCCCTCTGCGCTCCTCAGCATGTTGAGGAGCTCTGATAGTTCAACCTCTTTTTCTTGTAGGTTGAAGTTCAGTATAAACTGGGCGTAAGTGGAAGGAAGGGACTGGAGAACTATATCCGTATATAGCTCACTCTCCAATGTGATCCCTAGGTCAGCGAGCTCCTCAATGAAGCCGATCATCTTTAGCACATGCTCGGCTACTGATGATCCGACGGCCATTCTTGTCGAAAATAACTTTTTCGACGCTTCGTATCTTGCGATACGTGATTGCTCTCCATACAGTTCTTTTGTATGGAGCAATATGGACTCCATGTCCATATTCTCATGCCTCCTCTGATGTTCATTGTCCATCGAGGCAAGCAGGAGGCACTTGGCCTTCGCGCTATCAATCTCCCAAGTCTTGCGGATTTCCTTATCCGCGACACTGGAAGTTGGACCAGGGACAGGGGGAGCTTTGGTGGTAAGAAGATACCCCAGCTTGTCATAAGTGATTGCTATCTTGACATTCCTGAGCCAATCTTTGTAGTTTGGCCCTGTCAGTTTGTTTTTATCTAGGAGTAACTTAAGTCCAGTCATGTTGATTGGTCGCTGCAATTAGGAGAGAGAAGAAGAAACACTCAGCATGATGCTCTTGCAAGTTTAGAGTGGTTTTTAGTTTGTCTAAACAGGATGGCTCCCACTGTTTCTCGAATCCCTCCTCAAACCATAAAGGAAGAATTAGTCAGGATCAATCCCACCGTACAATACTTGCTTAACCGTTCAGCCAGGCCGGTGTCGGTACTTCGAGGGAGGTTTTCCAAGGCTTTCGCGAAGTTCCTTAATTAGAGAACCTCTTTTCCCTGGGGGCGTAGCCCCGCTAACACCTTTCTAGGCACCTACTAGGTTTATAGCATTGATCGTTAAGTGAGAAATTTCCCGAGGAGTAGCATATACTCACAGTAGGATCGGGATCCAAATATCATTGCGTGACGAAACTGAAGGAATCCTACCAGAATCATCACACTCCAAATGGTATGCAAATCTAGCAAGTTTCAGTACTTATGAAACTCCCGATGTGGATTTTTGCCCCATGCTCTTATGACCTTGACTTTGGCCAAAATATCATAAGTCACATGTCAAGTTCTACCCGTCATTATCCAGGTTAATTTGGATCCATCCGTACCTACCCTTGACTTTGGCCAAAATGGCAGTACGACTGTCCCAAACCAACGCATCTATCTATGCTACACATGAACACCCAATAGCTACCAATCACTGTGCCTTGACTTTGGCCAACATACACAGCTTGAATACTATTGACTATTCATGTGAAACGACGGAGGGCTACGGATGGTTTTGGCAAAACCGTGAACGTAGTGAACTTGATATGGTCGATGGAACGAGATAGCTTTTAAATGGAGTGGCTCAAACTCCGTATTTTAAAAGTTTGTTTTGAAAAGAACCGAGTGGTTTTTCGAAAGTGTTCCAACGACTTTAACTTGGTTTATTATCTTGCATTAGTTCTTTTAATGCGTGATATTCTTGCATTAGTTCTTTTAATGCGTCCCATCATTTAACCCTACCATTGCAGAAAACAACCAAAATATGACGTACGCTTATGCCATTCGCATTCGCCACTGGGCCCCGTCATTACCCGTTAGGTTACTTAACTAACGACAGAGCGGGGGCTGGGCTAGCGCGTCTGTAAAACATAAGCAACGCCTAAATAATAAGCAATGATAGACATTACAGATCACAGATGAATGCATTGGATATACTAGCAATCCGCAATCCTTTCGAGCCTGAAACGAAAAGCGGATAACACGGTCGCGGTGAATAGCCAAATACCCCACCCAAGACCCCTACGGGTGCGGCAAACTACCCGCCAAGTACTCGGTAGTTTGTGCACCCCTCCATGGGTCTATCCTAGGAGCAAAAACAGTAAAAAGAATTATACAATGACGGCTACAACCCCGACCCGGTTGTGCGGCCAAACAAATAATATTATTACATCAATTTACATTTACAATGAATGAAAGAAAAACAAAAGCTCATCTCACATCCACCCCGGCTATTCACCCGCGACAGTCCAACACATTCATATACACATTCCAGCACATTACAGATCATGTATAACCCCGACTAATCGACTTATAGCGATTAACCGACGTTCAATACATGCAAGCATCACAGATATAACCATCATAGTCAAAGTGCAGTGAAGTTCGGAAAAAATACGGAATTATAGGACCCCAAAAGGAAATTTCTTTTCTGGAAAATCTGGGCACATATAATATATTTTAAAAATCCCAAAACCAACACACAAACACACTGCACGAAAAACGATGCAGAGAAGAAACCAAGTCGCGGCGGTTCCGCGGCGTCCAAGAAGGATCACGCGGCGGAAGCGCGGCACTTTAGGCGAATCACTGTATCGTTTTTCTTGGGTGTTCACACAAAACCCTGAGCCGAATTTAGGAGTATAAAGTTTTTCATTTTGACCAGGAAAAATTTCAACAGAAACTCAGATTTTGTAAAGTTTGATTTTTGGATTTTTCCGGTTCCGAACTTCGTTACACTTCACTACCAAGCTAGTTTAAGTTTAGTTAGGCTCTGATACCACTGTAAGTCCATATTGCGACCCCCGGTTCTTACGGGGAGGCGGAAACGGTATAAAAAACGAATTTTTATCGCAAGAGGCAACATGGACTAAACTATGGTCGGGATCGTTACCTAAACTAAAACTAGCATACTAAGCTAAAGATATTTAGCTACTCGGATAGAGATGGTTATACCTAGCTTGTCTTGAACTCCTTCGTCTTCAAGCTCCGGTGGTGGTCCGATGGCTCCTTCTCGTCGTCTCCGTACGCCGAAGATAGATCCACTTGAAAGCTCCAACCTTTAGCTCCTTCTTCGGTCTTTGAAGAAACTAGTTCACTTGGTTTGCTAAACCTAGTGAACTAGAATGAGTAGAGAGGAAATAGAATGGGATTTTATCTATGGTTCTTGATTCTCAACTCATGAGACAAGAGAACCATAGATCAAGAGAGGGAGCAAGAGGTTGAGGGTGAGAGCAAGGGGAGAGCTCAAGAACAAGAGAGAGAATGAGCAAGAAAGAATGAGGCTCTCTTTTCTCTCTCACCCTCTCATAATCCAAAGTGATCATAACTCATCATATCAAAAAAGTCTTTTGGTGATGGTTAGAAGCAACCATAAGGTTATCATATCATGCACTCATTTTACTCAAAAAGCAAGCAAGAAAAAAGTCTTTGGCATGAAATGATAACCATGGTTATCATGATGGTCAACTAGTCAAGCCTAGTCAACCGGTCAACAAGTCAACAAAAGTCAACAAGTCACCAAAGTCAACAAGTCAACAAAAGTCAACAAGTCAACAACCATATCACCATAATACTTAATTAATATAATAGTTAATCACATATCATATTCTCATTAGGGTTGAGCAAAAAGTCAAAAGTCAACGGTCAACTGTCAACAACCCTAATGAGAATCCACTGCCTCTGCCTCCCTGTCAACTGTGCATACACACCCGCATCCGCGTTCCGAGGAACACGAATGCAAACTGGATAAATCCAATCCCATAAGGTACACTAGGATCTGGCTTAAACCAAAGCCCGCTAGTGTAAACTGTCCGGACACTGTACGTGCACAAGTGCACGGATGTGACCGAACCCTGTCGCAAAACCATGCGACCTGTCGCAATACCATGCGACCTCTACTCTTTTGCCTAAAGGCGAAAAGCTTTCTGTGTGGGACTCTAAAGACTCGACACTACGCTGGCAGTGGGTTTAACCACAGACCGCAAGCGGCACTAGCTGTGCGTAACGGTCCCCAGGTAATGCCGACAAGAAGACCGACGAGGCGAAACCCATCTGAACTCCTACTGAGCCTGAGCGTGACATTCTCCGTACAGTCCGGTCTGTTCGTCTGATACATCGCATGGCGGGCCTAGGGGGCGGTAAACGTCAGTCCCCCAATAGCGGTACAAGTCGTGCCGGAGTGAAGCCCAATACACCCTGAGATAACACTGGAAACCTACCAGTATATCTCGTTTGCCCTGGCCAGGGACTACTCGTGTAATGGCTCTCCTAGACACAGCGCGATGTCAACCCCCAATACCGGGAGAGACGAATCCTGTCTAACCGTCACTGCCTCCAAGTGTTTCGGGACTGCACCCAACCACCACCTGTTTGCACGACTCCTTTGAGCCGTGGTAGGGTAGTGATCAAAGTACAGTGGGAACACACCCGAGGCGAAGTGACAGTGTCAAGTCAGCGGACTAAGCTGTACTCATGTCACCTGGGAACTGATAACTGACGATAGGTATAATACCAACTAGTCAGTTCCCGACGAGTCCTGTCCAGTGTACCCGTAACCTAACGAGCACCCGCATACTATCTCAAGTACGACGTACTGACGGCTGTGGGACAGACCATCTCCCACACTGGGATGAGAAGCGCATGCGCTGGTCTACTCCGGAGTATCGATGCCCTGTCTCGATAGTCCTGCGACCAGGGACCTGCATAAGGATGTGCTTATAGATTACCCAGCCCCACTAGTGTGACGGCCATCACATCGCTGGTAATCAAGCAAAGATCCTAAGGGCTCTACTAATGTGTATAGGCGATATACAAAAATAAACACATGTACACATTGAAGTAGAAACAAACCAAGTAGCATACTACTATTTTGAGCAAGATTGTATATACAAGGTGAATATCCCAAGCATCCATTAAGTAATATACAAACTAGTATGATACAGTAATGGCCTCTAGGGCATATACACTAACAGTTCCAACGATTAAACTTTGGTTTATTTTCTTTGCATTATAATAATGTGTCCCATCATTTATCCTATAATTGCAGAAAACAACGAAAATACCACGTCCTCTTATGCCATCCGCATTCGCCACGGGGTCCCGTCATCACCCGTTAGGTTACTTAACTAACAACAGAGCGGGGGCTGGGCTAGCGCGGGTGTAAAACATAAGTGACGTCTAATAGCTATCATATATAGATATTGTACATTCGTCAGACGCAATAATAAGCATTCCAGATCACAGATGAACTTTATTGGATTTATTAGCAATCCGCATTTGCTTTGAGCCTGCAATAAAAGACGGATTACACAGTTGTGATGAATTGCCATTACCCCACCCTAGACCCCTAGGGGTACGGCAAACTACCCGCCAAGTACCAGAAGTGAAGCGGTCTGCCTCAACACTCCAAAATACCCGGTAGTTTGTGTACCCCACCTTAGGTCTATCCTAGGAGCAAAAACAGTAAAAAGAAATAATACAACGGTGGCTACAACCGCAACCTGGATGTGCCCCGCAAAAGAATATTACATCAAATTACATTTACATTGAATGGATATTAAATACATCTCAAACCCCCGGCTAATCATCACAACAGTCCAATACAGTTCATATACATAAACAATAAACATTTCAGAAATGTGCAACCCCCTGCCAACCGACATACAAGCAGTTAGGGGAGGTTTATGAACACATTAAACATTGCAGATAAAAACCCAGTTAGCAAATATCTTAGAACATCGATCGAATACCAAATTCCGTGTCTACCCCAAAAGCAAATCATCACAGAGGCAACCTGGGCAGAAACAATATATACAGGAAAACAAAAAACCCAAAATTATGAATTACTGTGAAACTCCGAGTCAACTCGGCGTTGACTCGGCGGCGGTTTCGCGGCAATAGCTCTCTATTGCCGCGGAACCGAGGTCGTTTTGCCGATTCAGTGACTCGTATTTTCCCAGTATTCATCAATTTCCCTGCTGTGAATTTTAAGGTATGTCAAAAAAATTTTTAGACAGTTTAAAAATTAACAGAAACTATGGGTTTTGGTTTTTCGTATTTCGTATTTCTCGTTGATCGAACTTCTAATCAGTTGCTAACAAGCTAGTAATGGTTTAGCCTGGCTCTGATACCACTGTAAGTCCATGTCATGCACCCCACTAATTTGCAGGGAGGCGGAATATATGAAAAACGATTATCAAAGCTTCGTAACACGGACTTGAGCGCATGAATCGTAATCTAAACCATTGCTAACGTTATACTAGAGGTTTAACTACTCGGTACCGGAGTTATACCTCACGTTACATGTCCTTCGGGTCTTCATCGCCGTCCTCCACTCCTCGTAGGCTCCTTGGAACATCGGCAACTTCACGGCCTCCTCGAATAAAAGACGATCCACCCGAAAGATCCTACGCCAAGCTAAATCTCAAACTTGAGATAACTAGGTTGCTTAAAGTGCGAATCTAAGCTACCTAGGGGATATAGAGTGAAGTTATGGATGTTTTAGTCTAGCTAACCCTTGATCTCAACACATGAAAGGTTAGGGTTAGGGTTTCAAGAGAGAGTGAGCTTGAGGAGAGAGAAGGAGAAGATGAGAATGAAAAGAATAATCAACTCATTTTGAATATAACAACCATAACAATTTAATCAAATAAATAAATAAATGATTTAATCATTATGGTTGATGCATTCACCTTGTGTGATTCATCATATGACTCATTATCTCATTAATGAGTCATTAAGTACAAAGGATGAATCATACAAATGAGTCATTAATCAATTAATGCTCATGCCACCTTAACCCCATAGTCACCACTCTTCTAGAAGGTTCCCGACAAATTACGAGAACGCCCCTATAATCCGTGAAAACACGGAAAAACTTTAGACTGTATAAATCCAATAACCCGATACTAGAAACTGGCTTAAACCAAAGCCGGCTAGTATAAACTGTCCGAAAAGTCGTACGTGCATAAACACACGTACGCATCCGAACCCTTGTCGTAAAACCATACGACCTCTATATCGTTTCGCCTGGAGCAGGGAAACTCTCTGTGTGGGACTCTAAAGACTCGACACTACGCTGGTAGTGGGTTTAACCACAGACCGCAAGCGGCACTAGCTGTACGTAACGGTCCCCAGGTAGATGTCGATAAGAAGGCCGATGAGGAAAACCATCTCGAACCCCTACTGAGCCTAATGTGACAATCTCCGTACAGTCCGGTCTGTTCGTCTAAGACTATCGCATATCAAGCCTAGGGGGCGGCAAGCGTCAGTCCCTTAATAGCTGTATAAGTCGTGTCGAAGCGAAGCCCATTACGCCCTGAGAAGCTACTGGAACCTACCAGTATATTTCGCTTGCCCTGGCCAGGGACTTTGCGTAATGGCTCTCTGACACAGCGCGATATCATCTCCCAATACCGGGAGAGACGAATCCTATCTAACCGCCACTGCCTCCAAGTACTCGGGACTGCACCCAACTGCTACCTGTTTGCACGACTCCTTTGAGCCGTGGTAGGGTAGCAATCTAAGAACAGTGGGACACACTCGAGGCGAAGCAGCAGTGTCAAGTCTGCGGACTATGCTGTACTCATGTCACCTGGGAACTGTTAACCGACGATGGGTATAATACCAACCAATCAGTTCCCCGGCGAGTCCTGTCCGGTGTACCCGTAACCTAACGAGCACCTGTATACTATCTCTAGTACGACGTACTGATGGCTGTGGGACAGACCATCTCCCCAACTGGGATGAGAAGCGTATACACTTAGTCTACTCTGAAATATCGTTGCCCTATCTCGATAATCCAACGACCAGGGACCTGTATAGGATGTTGCTTACAGACTACCCAGCCCCCACTAGTGTGACTGCCATCACGACGCTGTTAATCAAGTAAAGATCCTATGGGCTCTACTAATATGTATAAGTGATACGTTACAAGAAACATATGCACATATTAAAGTAGACTCAAACCAAGTAGCATACTACCATGTTTAGCAAGACTGTTATATACAACTGTGAATATCCCAAGCTTCCATTAAGTAATATACATGCTAGTATGATACAATAATGGCCCCTAGGGCATATACACTAACGGATAGTTGACCCATACCCCGATTTTGGGAAGCCGTACGATGGATTTTTACCGTATGAGTCATAAATGTGATGCTTGATCTGCACTCTTGACTCGAGGAAGTTGTAATACGTACATGACGCTATTGAGGCAGGATCGACGACTACTAGAAATACCGACTTAGACTTTAGGAGTATTATTCTTACCTTTCGACTAGTGTCTTTAGTTAGTTCCTTAGTTGGTTAGGTAGATCTTAGTTTAAGCTCGAGTCATGCTTATTTTCAAAACTAACGAATCGTGCATATTTTTAAAGACAGCCTGAGGGATACTATGGATTTTTTAAAGGACATATCTTTTCATAAAAACCCCGTAGCCCTTAATTTTCTAAAAACCACGATTCGTGCTTTTTCAAACAACAAACTGGATGACTCGTAATTAGTATGTATTCTCTAGTTGTATGTTTACTACACATTTACCGTTATATTCATGTTGTATTCATCGCATTTCATATTCGTACATATATTTCTTTAACTAATATGAAACTCTGCCTGTTAGGGCACCAGCACCATTACCGATGATGCGCATGATCCACGTACACTTATTTGCCGGCTCACACACATTATCATCGGTAATTGCCAAGTCACGTACACTTTAGAACATATTATCTTTTTATTGATATAATCAGCAACATGCTAGTTCCAACATAACATTGTGCGATTACTCTCATGTGCTAGTTTACTCACTATATTTATTACTTAGACACTTCATGCATTTACATATTCTTACTATCATGCAGTATTATGGGACTTATGCCGATACTTATTATTTATTTACTCATGATTCTTGGGATTTTGGAATTTCCATGAGATTTCTGGATTTTGGGGGAAACCGCAACACTTTCAAAACTTGTTATTATTTTAAAAAGAAAAACTGCGGTTTTCTCATGATGTGATGTGTATGTTGTCCACCATGAGTTTTCTCGGTTTTTGAGCAGTATCATATACCCGATTCGAGGAGGAGGATACACCTTCTGCGGGTATATGGTGGGCCTGGGGGTAAGAAGATCGCAGATGATGGCGTTGTGCCCGGCAGGGGAGCACTACCTACCGGTTATTTATGACGAGGCGGATATCCGGAGGATGCCGACCGTAGTCGTGGGATTTGATGATAGGGGTCGATCCAGAGGGCCGGAGCTCGAGATATTGAGATTTGAGATATAGAGACACGAGATTGAGATACAGAGATATGGGATATCGAGACTTTGAGATTTACATGCTTTGTGTCGATGCTTGACACGGATTTCCATGGATTTCATTGATGATACTTCAGTTATTTCAGAAGAATTTTACTGAGATAAAAATACATATTTTCTTATATAAGATTATCCAGATTTCCTGGTGGATTGTTTCATTCATGATGCATTCATACATCATATACCTACATGACATATTGCTACTTAGTGACACTGACACAAGCACCGAGTACTACAAGTATGCATAGCTTATTACCCTATCACAACTAGATGTCTAGGGTTATGTTGAGTATACTATATGACTAAGGAGATCGTCGTGCATGCGATTTCTACCCGCAGATGTCTTCTACTCACGAGTTGGCAACTCATCCCCGTTGTGCCAAATTTTCTTACAGGTTTTAGATGTACTGGTTTCCTTGGCGGATTGCTGGCACACCATTTCATTCAAAGTGATTGCATGGTAGGTTGGTTCACTCGTATCGGGACCGCCGTTGTACTTTTATTATTTCATTTGTATCTAGTACGCTCCTTCAACCAGACTTATATTACTTGATAGATTTAGAAAACTAGATGTTTATTCTTTCGACCTTAGAGTCGTGCTTGTACTATTATGGTTTTCTGTTGGTTTTGATGGTTTTCTTTGAGTTTTGTTCCTCGCCCTTCGGCGTTGTATAATATTGCTTGCGTGGTTATGACCGCCAATTAGCGAAGAGCTACCTCCCGCTTAGGGATGCCTTTTTATTATTGCTTATGTATATATTCTTGTTTGTACCCGTTTGGGACCAGTTTTTACAAAGGTGACTCTGCCGAAATTTTTGAGAAAATTTGATGTTGCTTTTAAACCTGTTTTCCTGCACTTCTTCTCTTAAATTGTTTAGATTTCTGGGCTTCGGCTTACTTAGATTACGTTGCGCCTCTAGACGCTTCGTAATTTAAGTATCGGTCATATTCCGTTCCTTCGGGTCCTGACAAAGTTGGTATCAAAGTGCTAATTTTAACCTTTTTCTAAGTCTAGGTTGACCTTGGTTGATGGAGTAGGTGCCTTAGGTCGAGTGACGTACTGTGGTTATGATCCGCGGCATACTTACGATACGCTACTCTGCTTAAGAAGCCTTAGGATGTACATTTATTTGCATCGTATTTTATTCATTCTTTTGATCTATCTTCGTCGATATCGGATGGTGGTTTCTGTTACCAATGTCGCACAAGCAGAGGGAGCTGCGGCTCGAATGCGATGACCGTTAGGGTATCGTCTATTCTTGAGGATCGAGGCATTGTTTAGCTTGCGGACGAAGGGCATTCACATGTCGTCCAAACGAAGTTAAAAAGTTCGAACGAATGTCAGAAACCCATTTTTCCAAGTTTAAGGTATTCGGAAGAACATGGACGTATTTTTATGGACCCTCTAGAAGAATGAAACCCTAACATGACATAATGACCATGAGAACGCTTGTGAACCTTAGGGTTTGTGGCAGTTCCGCGGTGCCATTAGTGAGGCTTGGGTTTGCCCTTCTACCGCTAGTCCGCAGATACTGGGGCATATACTGGATATTTTTAAACCGTACTTGAGTGTTGAGCTCTCGGGGAATTATGGCACTTTGATAAATCGATCGAAAAGTTTAACATAGTCCGGATATCATGTGATGGGATACATTTCTCGGGTGACTCTAAATATGAGTATATCCATTTGTAGCACAGTTCATACAGCTACGAAGAGACGAGTCCTAATCAGTCGACACCAAATGTCACGCCCCGCATCCCAGAGTACGCTAAGATAGGCACGTGACAGAGCCAACCATGCTACCTGTGGATAGGAAAAATCCATCCACAGTCACATTACGGCTGTAGAGATATCAAGAACAGAAAAGTAAATAAACTATCTAGTACATGTCCATGAGCCCGAATAAACGAGTCAAGAAATAATATGTGGAAGCAATAAATCCAAGTAACAATAACATCTGGAAAGTAAGGAGAAAACTAACTGGATACTAACAGAATCCTCACTGCTCGGCCTGACGGCGGAAATACTCTTGATCAGCCTGCGACAAAGGTAGAGGATCTGGGCCATGCAAAACCCAGACGTCAGTGCGTCATAATATCAACAATAATATAATCAGGGGGTAACAAGTCATGCAGGTATGAGTATGAACAGTAACAAGACATCAATAACAAGTAACAGTAACATGAATATAAATCAGTGAACATGATATAAACAGGTGAAGTGCAGTGAGTAGTCCAAACTGTGCTATAGGGTGATCTACTCTAAAGTTATCCGAAATCAATGAATGTAATCCTCATCGTAACCTATCGGTCTATGCCCCGTTCATTCCCCACGGGACCACGATAAAATGATGTAATAGACTGTGAGTTTATGTCCCGTTCATTCCCTACGGGACCACGGTAAAATGATATAATAGCCCTTTGAGTTACGTTCAGCTACATTCTTGATTTCCCCATACCCCCAAGTTATGTGTCTAATCCGAGACTAATGCTAACACAGGATCAAAAAGGAACAGGTTTGTCTGTAAAGACAACAGGTTATGTCCATCGGGAAAACATGTCAAGATTGTCGGCATTAGAAACAGGATCAGGTAACTTGTCAAGTAGTGATATATCAGGTCATGTCAGGTAGTGTACATGTATCAAGTCACGTCAAGTAGTGGTGTATCAGGTATCAAGTCAAGCAGTAGTATATCAGGTCATGACAGGTAGTGCACATGTATCAAGCGGATGCTCATACTAAAACTGTAGCAAGTACGGATGCACGGTAAAGCATGGATGCACAAATATTTTATCAGGGGTTACATCATGACTATGTAGGATGCACAATTATCAAGCATGGTGCACTAATACAACGGTAACATGAAATAATATGGTCTCGGTGTGCAACTAGATATGCAATAAACCGTACGGATATAGACAGATACTAAAAAGCTGTAAATCGGTAAAATTTGCTGAATATTAATAACTATCAAAGTGGTATTGATTAACCATGCACAAGAAAGTTCCGTTCAGAAATTCAGCGTCATCCTGATTTGTAAAATAGCTTAAAAATAACAAACGTTCTCCAAAAGGGTCGTGTATTATACCAAAACAAAGATTATTAAATAAGGTTTTCAATTTTATAAGTATAATCATCTCAGGTTGTTCCTACAAAAATCTATGAACATTCGAATTAGAATGTTTGTTGATGGAATTTTCCTAGACAGCAGTTTAGAGATATTTTCATTTGCATTTTACATTATTTAAACAATTTATTTTGCAATTAAATATTTCATAGAATTATAGTATTCTGAGTTATCTTCGTAACGAACTAAAGAACGTATACTAATAATTTTTCTATGATTTATAATGAATTTTATAAACAAAGGTGTACAGTAAATTTCAGATTTGTCGTATCCGCTTTTCAACGACGTTTCATGTGTAAACTATAATATTTTTAAATGTATAACATTATAAAATACAGATTATAAACTAATTAAAGATAATAATAAGAAATATTACGACGATATATATTTTAAACGATATGGATGCAAACGGGTATCACATAATCGTAAAATGATAAACTAACAAATGCGGAACATATAACTAAGCAATATGAAATATAACTATTCAATTTGATGCAGTATATGATAGTATAGTATGTAACAAGATAAGTTTTCATGACCTAGATCTGAAATGATATGAATGGTTGCAAACGGAACATCGAAAACTTATAAAACTAAATATGGGGTGCATGATTTTAAATACAGGTATTCCATTGTTAAAATAGATGCGTCTAAAGTAATGTACCTTGTAATTAAGATTGGTTTGCATGCCCTAGATCTGAAATGCACTATACAAATATAAACGGAATGTCGCAAGGCTGTAATATGAAATATGCGATGCTTGATTTAAAATACAGGTGTGGTATTTATTTAAATAAATATATAATGAGTTATATTGCATGTAACAAGATTAACTTGCCTAGACAGAACAAGAACGGATGTGTATGGAACGTCCTTCGTCGGCGAAATGTCGCGACGCCCGCAATGTACACAGAACGGTTCCAAACAACGCATGACGGTGATCACGCAAGTCAGGTACGTTCACTGGATCACTCGGATCGTCAGCGACGAGCACGGCTCCGGCGGTGATCACCGGAATTAAGAAAAAAGATCAAGAAAAAGAAAGAAGAAAGACGAAGAAGAAGTTAGAAGAAGAGGCTGTGTATTAAATAAGAAAAGAAAAATTAAATATATATAAATATATATATGTAGAGGAGGGAGAGAGAGAGAAAGGGGTTGTTAGTTTTTTAGTAAATTAGTTTAGATTCAAATTTAAAAAATCTTTTATTAGTTAACTAAATTTTAATTTGTATCAATTTATAAAATTAATATTATATAAATACAATTTGATATTCTGGTAAATACAAATATAGTCCAAAACATGCCCGGGTCGGGTCTAAAATTCAGTTTTAAAATACGAAAAATATACATGTCGACCAAAATAAAAAATGAATGTCCGGAAAACGAAAAATGCATACCCCCAAGAACGGATGCACGTACGTGCGCGTAGTCATCCAAACAAGTCCGTTTCACTGAACGGGACGAGAACAAGATGCGTGGATGCTACCACGGGGCTAGGGGTATCATGCAGGCTATGCAATGTATTTTTAAAATATTTTATGTGACTTAAAATGTTATATTGTAAAAATGCAAATGCCAGATAAAATTCCAGTATGCACTAAATATGAAAATGCACCAGTCTACGTAACAAGTCAGGATAATTCATAAATATGAATCAAATAAGTTCAAGCAAGCGGGTCGGGTCGAATGCAATGTAAAATGTAAAATACTATTCGCACCTAAAACACGATAAATCAGGAAAATACCATAAATAAATAAATACATGAACTAGAACTGGTATAAATGAACTAAGGTATTACATTATACCCAACAACAAAAAGAATTTCGTCCTCGAAATTTCCAAGACAAGAAATGGTAAACAACACGAATCTACAAGAATAGGTGTCGAAAGTTCTGTCGAATTTCTTCTTCTCGTTCCCAAGTCGATTCTCCATGCGAGCGATTTCCCCGATAAACAAGTACGAGAGTGATAACCTTGTTATTAAGGACCTTTTCTCTTCGATCAACAATCGACATCGGTCGTTCCTCAAAGGTTAAATCCTCTCTTACAATCAGCTCCGAATGATCTAGCACGTGTGCTTAATCTCGAACATACTTACGGAGTTGAGATACATGAAACACGTCATGAACATTCGCCAAAGATTGTGGTAACGCCAATCGATAAGCCACTTCTCCAACACGCTCCAAAACCTCGAAAGGCCCCACGAATCAAGGACTAAGCTTGCCTTGACTCCCAAAACGAATCACTCCTCTAGTAGGTGATATCTTCAAAGAATACCAGATCACCAAAAGCAAACTCTAGAGGTCTTCTCGATGTATCGGCCCAACACTTCTGCTGATCTTGTGTTGCCTTCAAATAATTCCAGATAACATTAACTTTCTCTACGGTTTGCACGATCAAATCCAGTCCCAACAATCTTCGTTCTCCAATATCGTCCCAACAAACATGTGAGCGACACTTGCGACCATACAATACTTCGAATGGAGCCATCTGAATAGTCGCTTGAAAGCTGTTGTTGTACAAAAACTCCACCAAGTGTAGATGATCCTCCCATGAACCCTTGAAGTCTAACATGCAAGATCTCAACATGTCTTCAAGAGTTTGGATTGTTCTCTCTGACTGGCCATCTTTCTGAGGATGATAAGCTGTGCTAAATTTCAATCGAGTCCCCAAACTTTCCTGTAAGCTCCTCCAGAAGTGTGATGAGAATCAGGTGTCACGGTTGGACACGATGGTCACAGGTAATCCATGCAATCTCACAATCTCCTGCATGTACTGTTCTGCTAATGCTTCCGTTGACTGACCAACTCGAAACGGTATGAAGTGAGCTGCCTTGGTCAATCGATCAACAATCACCCAAACTGTATTGTTGCCCTTTGGACTCCACGGTAAAGCTGTCACGAAATCCATGGTTATATGTTCCCACTTCTATTGAGGAATCGGAAGTGGTTGCAATAAACCAGCAACCCTTTGATGTTCAGCCTTAACTTGCTGACATACCAAGCACTTTGCTACAAAGCGAGCAATCTCCCTTTTCATGCCTCCCCACCAGAAATGCTGTCGTAGATCACGGTACGTCTTCGTACCTCCTAGATGTACGGAATACGCGGAACTGTGTGCCTCCTTCATAACTTCTTCGCGAATATCTCCTTTTGGCACACACAAACAGCTACCATATTGCAACGAACCATCTTCATGAATTAACAAGTCCGTTCGAAGTCCAGCTTCAACCTGTTCTCGAAACCATTGCAATCTTGGGTCCTTCGACTGCGCTGCTTTAATACTCTCGATCAGTGACGACTGTACTTGCAGTTGCATCAACTGTCCTGAAGAATGCGGTAGCACGATCTCCAACTCGAATCTCCGAAAGTCTTCCATAAGCTCCTTCTGTGCAGTCAACATCTGAATTGCTGGCAACCGACTAAGCGCATCCGGCACAACATTAATTTTTCCCGGATGGTACTTAAGATCAAGATCATAGTCAGCCATCAGCTCCAACCATCTACGCTGCCTCATATTAAACTTCTTATATATGAACAGATATTTCAGGCTTTTGTGATCGGTGAATACTTCGACCCTTTCGCCCAATAAGTAGTGTCTCCAAATCTTTAAAGCGAAAATCATAGCTGCTAGCTCCAAATCATGAGTTGGGTAATTCTTCTCATGGGTCTTCAACTGTCTCGATGCGTAGGCTATAACCTTCCCATGCTGCATTAAAACACATCCCATATATTTCCCAGACGCGTTGCTGTGAATCACCAATCTTCCGGAACCGTCTGGTACGGTCAAAATAGGAGCGGTTATCAATCTCTGCTTCAACATCTCAAAAGCTGACACACATTTATCCGTCCATACGAATGGTACCTCTTTTCGCGTAAGCTTGGTCAAAGGCTCAACCAAACGGGCAAAATTCTCCACGAACCTTCTGTAATATCCGGCAAGTCCAAGAAAACTTCTGATCTCTGCTACGTTCTTCGGAATCGGCCAATCTAGAACGGCTGCAATCTTCTCAGGATCAACGGCGATTCCATCTCCAGGTACGACATGCCCCAAAAACTTCACTTCTTCAAGCAAAAACTCGCACTTGCTCATCTTTGCATATAATCTTTCTTACCTCAATGTCTGCATTGTGATCTTCAAGTGTTCCGCATGCTCTTCAATGCTCCTCGAGTAGACCAGAATATCATCGATGAACACCACTATAAACTGGTCCAAGAACGGTGAAAAGATTCGGTTCATCAAGTCCAAAAATATCGCCGGTGCATTCGTGACTCCGAATGGCATCACTAAATACTCGTAAAATCCATACCGAGTTCGGAACGCAGTCTTGCAAATATCTTCTGATTTAACTCGGACCTGATGATATCCGGACCACAAATCCGGCTTCGAGAATACCCTCGCGTCACTAAGCTGCTCGAAAAATTCGCCAATGCGAGAGATCGGGTACTTGTTCTTAATAGTCACCCGGTTTAATTCTCGATAATCGATGCACATCCTCCTTGTGCCGTCTTTCTTCTTTACTAGAAGAACTGGAGCTCCCCAAGGTGAATTGTTGTAACCCTTCGAAAATCGTTTAGGCAGTTTTTCGGTAATCGGCTAATTTTTCGGCTTTTTCCGTAAAAAGTCAAAATTGATATTTTTCATTATAGACCTAACTATACAAAATTTGGATAAGATATTACTATAATTTTGTCACTAAAATGTCACTTATAATTTTCTAGTTAAATAAAATTTTACTTTCGTAATTAATTATTTTTTTTATTATTTTAAGCCTTTTTAAATACATTAAATTAGGGATAAATACAAATTTAATTAGGTACATTTCATAATTAGGAGTCTTTATAAGCTAAAATATGGTGTTAATAAAATTATATCATGGCTTGCAATCTTTTAGTTTTTTGGTGGGAAAATTATGAAAAAAATGATGAAAAAAGGGTTTTTTTTAAAAAGTTGATTTGAAAAGCATTAAATGATAACATGTGATGTTTTCTTGACCTAGAAACTTCTCCAAAATTCCCTCATCTCCTCTCCCTTGCTGCAGCCGACCCCTTTGCTGCAGAATTCCCCATTTTCCCACTTCATTTTTGCTTCTTTTCTTGCTAAAAATTCAATAAAAATTCACAATTTCATTAAACCATTCAAAGCTAAACCCTAATCCACTCTCTCTCAACCCAAATTAGTTCAAAAACTTGATGAAAGGAGGCTTTCTTGGTGGCTTGATAATGCTAGGATTCAATTGGTGAGGTAAAAATTCTAAACTAGTTTGCTAACTAGTAGTTTATTTGTGCTAAAATCTAATTTTGAAGTATTAATTTAGTGTAAATCCTTGTTCATGAAAAATCAAGAATGGGTTTTGAGGTTGAGTTAGGGTTTGAAACATGGTTGTAAAAATTAAGTTAGGGTTTTGGTTATATAATTGATTAGAATGGTTAATTGTGTAATGATACGCTTGCTAAATCGACAAATTGCGATGTCTGTATCGAATCGGCTAAAAAATTGCTTACTAGATTTTTACGAAAAGTGGAATGCGACCAAATTGCGTTATGTTAGCGATATAATTAGCTTCGTATAGGACTATTAGAGTGCGCGAACGCGGGGCTTCGTCTAGTCGGGTTGTAGTTTAGTCAATTTTCCCGAAATGACGATTTTAGTTAAAGGTTAGCGATTTTCGTGCGTTTTTCCGCGCACCGAGTGCATGCTATGATTAATACGAGAGCGTGGATAATTGTATGTTGTGACTTGCATTGTGTTAGGTTTTGTAATCTTATGCTTGATATTGTGCAAATATAGGATCGATCGGGGAAACATCGGACACGGCGCGAAAAGGCAAGGTGGTGGCCGGATCGGATTAGCGGAGATTTCAGGTGAGTAGATGTATTCATCTATGGGGGAATCGTCTGAATGGCGCGATGCGCCCCTCCTAGTTAGGATTACCCTACTTTTTGCAAGATTTATTTTGTTAGCAAGCTTACCCATTCATGTACACTGCATACCCTTATAGTTAATAGAATGCTAGATTGCACGGATATTCATATGCACATATGCGATAACACTTCGTAGGACACGAACACCTTCACCATTGGCATCTGTTGCACGCGCACTATTCATGTGACACACACGCCTTTGGTAAATGCCATGCCACGTGCACTATAGAACCTGTTTATCATAATATCGCCACTTGCATTCATACATGATACATGAAATTGCATAGCATACGTATACCTCGCATTATCATCATATTTACATAGATTCTATCTAAAATTGACATCATATACATTGATATCATAGACATTTATCATATTTAACATGTGGACACTATGATTTTCTGGAGGATTTCAGTTTTTCTGTGATTTCTGGATTTTTGGGGAAAACCGCAAGAATTTAACAAAACCTTATATTTATCATTTTCAAAACAAAGTTGCGGTTTTCTCGTGATGTATGTGTCGTCTACCATGAGTTTTCATGTTTTCTGTTGGATTTCGAGACTCGATTCGAGGAGTGGATGAACCGTGTCGGGTACATGGTGGGCCCGGTATGGTACCTCGGGGCAACAAGATCGAGTTGTAGACGATGAGCCTGGCCGGGAAAGACTACCTACCGGTGATGTCTGGCGCGGCGGATATCCGGAGGATACCGACCGTTGTCGTGAGATTTATGATATGGGCCGATCCGGACTGACGGAGCCCGATATTGAGACAGATATGATTCCTATTTGGTGTCGATGCTTGACACGGGTTTTCAGATGATTTCTTGATGGTACTTAGCTATTATACAGATATTCATTTTCTAAAGTTAAGAATTCAATACCCTTAGCATTTAAAACACTTAAAGACTTAATAATGACATTGCATACCTGTGCATGCATACTAGAGATATTATATCACATATGGACATGCATGTTGTGGTGCATTGCGTGCATTATTACGATTGCCTTATTAGATTTTATATTTACTCACGAGCTGGCAACTCACCCCCGTTGTGCCACAGTGTCTTGCAGGTCGGACCCGTCAGTCTTGTAGCGGCGGGCTATCTTATCATCAGTTCCTTTTGCTCAGACTCGTGACATCGCCCGTAGGTGGGTTGCGAGCACACTTTATTCCTTTTTGCTTTATCATTGTATCTAGTATTCTCCATCTACCACTTTATATTGTATATGCGACCTAGTGATGAGACTGAGAGATATGTATATTTGTGGTTTCTTTTGGGTCAAGCTCACTTGAGCCGACGTGTGTTTTCTGGTATTTTGCGTTTCTTTATGCTCTTTTCTTGATATTACTATTATATTGCATGTGGTTGTGATCCGCCTTGGGCGAAGAGCTAGCTCCCGCTTGGGGATGCCATTTTATGATTACAGGTTTATTATCTTGTTGTACCCATTTTGGGGGATAGAAAATACAGGGGAGACTCAGCCGAAATTTTTAGAAACTTTTGATGTTTTAAAAAGGGATTCTATGCAACTTAAATGATTTTAAAAACCATTTTCATTAAAGGTTTTCCTTCACTCTCTTTTGATTTTGGTTTAGATTCTTCTGGGCTTTGGCTGACTTAGGTTACGGTACACCTTTAGACGTCCCGTAATCTAAGTGCCAGTCGCGTTCCGTACTTTCGGGTCGTGACAAAGTTGGTATCAGAGCGTAGGTTTTACCTTTTTGAGTGTAGGACGACCTTGGTAGATGGAGTAGGTGACTTAAGCAGAGTGGCGTAGCGTGGGTATGATCCGCGGCATACTTACGATACGGTACTTCGCCTAAGTGACCTTAGGACATAATTGCTTGTATTTCCTTTCTTGATTCCTTGCATTCCTTGATTCAATTGCAATGTCCTTATCAGTCCTGTTTCTTATTCCAGCTTCGATGCCGGCAAAGACTACGAGAGCTCAGCGGGCTGCCGCTAGGGATGAGATTCGGGCGGGCCTGTCTGAGGCGAGGATCGAGCGGGAGGATACGCCTACCCCTCAGGGTCCTACCGATCCGCCTTATCCTGACCGTATTGCCAGATTAGAGGCCGACATGCAAGAGTTGCGGCAGATGATGGGATCTTTAGTTGAGTCCAGCCGGGCACAGAGATCCGAGGACGTTCCTTCCACCGCACAGACCACGATCGTACCTGCTGCACAGATGGTCACTCCTGCTGCTACTACGGAGACTATCCCTGTTTCACTACAGGAGTTCATGAGATTGAGACCTCCAGCTTTTACCGGTACAGATGCGACAGAGGACCCACAGGCATTTCTTGATAGGATGGCTCGGATTTGCCGTTCGTTGAGGTGTTCTGATGATAGATTGGTGGAGTTTGCGAGTTTTCGTCTGGAGGGTCTTGCCCAGACATGGTACGACTCAGTAGAGAGAGGCCGAGCTGCAGGTCTGCCTTCTATGACCTGGGATCAGTTTACATCTGCATTTCTTACCCGTTTTCTTCCGGAGAGTGTCCGAGATGCTCAAGCCCGTAGTTTTGAGTCTTTGCGCAAGACTCCTGGGATGACAGTGTCGGAGTATGATATACAGTTTACCCAGTTGTCTCGATATGCTCCGTACCTAGTCGACACAGAAGAGAAGAGAATAAAGAGGTTTGTACGAGGGCTTGATACACAGCTATTCCTTGCCATCGGCACCCAGCACTTTGATACATACGCAGCCGCGATGGACGCAGCCTTACTTTTGGAGTAGCGTATTTCTGAGACTCCGGTCGTTTCTGGGCCGAAGAGGATCCGTACTGATACGCTCGCTCAGCGGCAGATGGGCATACACCGCGATAGATTATTTCCGGGAGATGGTGGAGGGAGAGGATTGAGACGAGGTCAGTTATTTGGTTCATATCCACAGACCCAGCAGTCGTCTCCAGGATGTTTTCGGTGTGGGAGTCAGTACCACCGTGTCAGAGACTGTACCATGGGACGCCAGGGCGCGGCGACAGTCCCGCATGTGACTTTACCACCCTCACCACCTTCGCAGAGAGCTTTACTTCCTACTCCTGATGATGCTTCACGCCAGTCAGATGCTTCTAGAGGCCGTGGGCGTGGCGGTCCAGTTCCGAAAGGACGAGGCGACAGAGGTAGAGGCCGAGGTAGAGGCTGAGGACAGCCAGCTATTAGTAGTGGACAGGCCCGAGTGTTCGCATTGACTCCTCAGGATGCACAGGCATCCAATGCCATCGTGACAGGTACTCTGCCAGTATGTTCTTTTGATGCACGGGTATTATTTGATCCAGGCTCGACACATTCCTATGTATCCACGTACTTTGCACCGAGGTTAGGCCGAGAGTCTTCTCCGTTAGATCAGCCGCTTGTCCTTATTACCCCGGTAGGCGAGTCTTTTGTTGCCCGTTTTGTGTACCGATCGTGTTCCGTTCGTATCGGGGAGAGAGATTCTTCAGTTGATTTGATTCTCCTCGATATGCTAGACTTTGACGTTCTTCTTGGTATGGACTGGCTAGCCACCTGTTATGCATCTGTGGACTGCCGTGAGAAAGCAGTCAGATTCAGTTTTCCTGGTGAGCCGGTTCTTATTATTCAGGGAGATCGTAGCGCTACCCTTCCCAGCTTGATTTCATCTCTTCGCGCTGGTCAGCTCTTAAGGAAAGGGTGTCAGGGATTCTTAGCCTATATTTGTGATACTAGCTCCACAGAGGTTCCGTTGGACCAGGTCCCTGTTGTGAGAGAGGTTCCTGATGTATTCCCTGACGAGCTGCCTTGTCTGCCACCAGAGCGCGAGATTGAGTTGTGTATTGACTTGATCCCTGGCACGGGGCCTATCTCTATACCGCCTTATCGGATGGCCCCAGCGGAGCTGAGAGAGCTAAAAGATCAGTTACAGGACTTGCTGGACAAAGGGCTTATCCGACCGAGTGTGTCACCTTGGGGTGCTCCCGTCCTGTTTGTTTAGAAGAAGGACGGAAGTATGCGCTTATGCATTGATTATCGTCAGCTGAACCAGGTTACTGTGCGGAACAGGTATCCCCTACCCCGCATTGATGACTTGTTCGATCAGCTCCAGGGTGCAGGGTTTTTCTCGAAGGTTGATTTACGGTCAGGTTATCACCAGTGGCGAGTTCGGATGGAGGATATTCCGAAGACCGCCTTTCGTACTCGATATGGTCATTATGAGTTCTAGGTGATGTCGTTCGGGCTCACCAATGCCCCGGCAGCTTTTATGGATTTGATGAACCGCGTATTCAGGCCGTATCTCGATCAGTTCATTATAGTGTTCATTGACGACATCTTGGTTTATTCTCGGAGCCGGGAGGAGCATGAGCAGCACTTACGTATCACCTTGCAGACTTTGAGGGAGCATCAGCTGTTCGCCAAATTCTCCAAGTGCGCATTCTGGTTAGACAGTGTCGACTTCTTGGGTCATGTGGTGACGAGAGACGGTATTTGCGTGGACCCGAAGAAGATCGAGGCAGTTCAGCGTTGGCCTAGACCAGTATCAGTTACAGAGGTTCGCAGTTTTCTAGGTCTGGCCGGCTATTATCGACGTTTCGTCCAGGATTTCTCCCGCATTGCTGCACCATTGACCGGGTTGACCCGGAAGGGGGTTCTTTTTGATTGGACCCAGGCATGTGAGGATAGTTTCCAGCAGTTGAAGACTCGTCTGACTAATGCACCAGTGTTAGCATTGCCTTCAGGATCAGGCGGGTTCGTGGTATATTGGGATGCTTCTAGAGTGGGGCTGGAATGTGTATTGATGCAGCACGACAGAGTTATCGCGTATGCTTCTCGGCAGCTGAGGAAACACGAGCAGAACTACCCCACCCATGATTTAGAGATGGCTGCAGTGGTATTTGCACTTAAGATCTGGAGACATTACCTATACGGTGAGTCGTACCAGATATTCACTGACCACAAGAGTTTGAAGTATATCTTCCAGCAGCGAGACCTGAACCTGAGACAGCGCCGATGGATGGAGTTGGTGAAGGATTATGACTGCGAGATTTTATACCATCCGGGCAAGGCGGATGTGGTGGCAGATGCTTTGAGTAGGAGGCCTGGAGGTAGCTTATCCTGTTTGAGCGCAGTGCAGATGCAGTCGATGGTGGATTGGCAGGTGTTATGTGATAGCAGAGTGCAGTTCGAGTTTACTCCTACAGGGGGACAGCTGGCCCATTTCAGAGCACGCCCACAGTTACTTGACCGTATCCGTGAGGCACAGTCCGGCGATGCCCGTATCTTAGAGATTATTGAGCAGATTCGGCAGGGCAGAGTTTCTGAGTTCGTGATTGATGATCAGGGGATACTTCGATTTGGGACTCGACTGTGCGTGCCAGATTCAGAGGGACTGAGGCGTGATATCCTCGAGGAGGCACATAGATCCGTATACAGTGTGCATCCAGGTTCCACTAAGATGTACCGTGATTTGAGAGAGGTTAACTGGTGGGACGGGATGAAGAAGGATGTTACAGACTTTGTATCCAGATACCTGACTTGTCAGCAAGTCAAGGCCGAGCACCAGAGGCCAGCCGGTGAGTTACAGCCTTTGCCCATCCCTGAGTGGAAGTGGGAGCAGGTCTCCATGGACTTCATTGTCGGTCTACCCAGGACTAGTCGAGGGTATGACTCTATATGGGTGATTGTTGATCGACTGACGAAAGCGGCTCACTTCCTGCCAGTGAAGACCACTTTTGGATTTTCTCAGTACGCCTAGGTTTATATTGATGAGATAGTGCGACTGCATGGTGTTCCGACTTGCATCGTGTCCGACCGTGGCACCCAGTTTACCAGCCGATTGTGGCAGAAACTCCAGGAAGCCTTGGGCACCCGATTGAGTTTTAGCACAGCCTTTCATCCTCAGACTGACGGTCAGTCGGAGCGTATGATTCAGGCTCTTGAGGACATGCTCAGAGCTTATGTTTTAGATTTCGGTGGTAGCTGGGATCGTCATTTGCCTTTGATCGAGTTTTCCTACAATAATAGCTTCCAGGAGACGATTCAGATGGCACCTTTCGAGGCTTTATATGGGAGGAGATGTCGATCGCCTATATGTTGGACAGAGCTTAGGGAGAGCAGTATTTTGGGGCCTCAGATCGTACAGGAGACGACCGAGAAGATACAGCTGATTCGGGACAGGATGAGAGCGGCACAGAGCAGGCAGAAATCTTATGCTGACAGGCGCCGTCGCCGACTCGAGTTCGCTGTTGGCGATCATGTTTTCCTGAAGGTCTCTCCGATGAAAGGTGTGATGAGATTTGGGCGGAAAGGGAAACTGAGTCCTAGATATGTTGGTCCTTTCGAGATCCTAGAGCGCGTTGGTCCAGTCGCTTATCGGTTAGCTATTCCGCCCAGCTTCCCCGATGTTCTCCCCGTATTCCATGTCTCGATGCTCCGCAAGTACCTTCATGATCCTTCCCAGATTATTCAGCACCAGACGATCCAGCTAGAGCGTGATCTTTCTTTCACCGAGCAGCCGGTTGTCATTTTGGATCGGCAGGTGAAGAAATTGAGGTCGAAGGTCATACCGTCCGTCAAGGTCCTTTGGCGTGGCCCGAACAGCGAGGAGGTCACCTGGGAGACCGAGGTCGAGATGAGGAAGAGATATCCCCATCTTTTTGAAGGTACGCGTAGTTAAATTCTAAATTCGGGGACCGAATTTTTTTAAGGGGGGAAGATTGTAACCCTTCGAAAATCGTTTAGGCAGTTTTTCGGTAATCGGCTAATTTTTCGGCCTTTTCCGTAAAAAGTCAAAATTGATATTTTTCATTATAGACCTAACTATACAAAATTTGGATAAGATATTACTATAATTTTGTCACTAAAATGTCACTTATAATTTTCTAGTTTAATAAAATTTTACTTTCGTAATTAATTATTTTTTTTATTATTTTAAGCCTTTTTAAATACATTAAATTAGGGATAAATACAAATTTAATTAGGTAAGTTTCATAATTAGGAGTCTTTATAAGATAAAATATGGTGTTAATAAAATTATATCATGGCTTGCAAACTTTTAGTTTTTTGGTGGGAAAATTATGAAAAAATGATGAAAAAAGGGTTTTTTTTGAAAAAGTTGATTTGAAAAGCATTAAATGATAACATGTGATGTTTTCTTGACCTAGAAACTTCTCCAAAATTCCCTCATCTCCTCTCCCTTGCTGCAGCCGACCCCTTTGCTGCAGAATTCCCCATTTTCCCACTTCATTTTTTCTTCTTTTCTTGCTAAAAATTCAATAAAAATCCACAATTTCATTAAACCATTCAAAGCTAAACCCTAATCCACTCTCTCTCAACCCAAATTAGTTCAAAAACTTGATGAAAGGAGGCTTTCTTGGTGGCTTGATCATGCTAGGATTCAATTGGTGAGGTAAAAATTCTAAACTAGTTTGCTAACTAGTAGTTTATTTATGCTAAAATCTAATTTTGAAGTATTAATTTAGTGTAAATCCTTGTTCATGAAAAATCAAGAATGGGTTTTGAGGTTGAGTTAGGGTTTGAAACATGGTTGTAAAAATTAAGTTAGGGTTTTGGTTATATAATTCATTAGAATGGTTAATTGTGTAATGATACGCTTGCTAAATCGACAAATTGCGATGTTTGTATCGAATCGGCTAGAAAATTGCTTACTAGATTTTTACGAAAAGTGGAATGCGACCAAATTGCGTTATGTTAGCGATATAATTAGCTTCGTATAGGACTATTAGAGTGCGCGAACGCGGGGCTTCGTCTAGTCGGGTTGTAGTTTAGTCGATTTTCCCGAAATGACGATTCTAGTTAAAGGTTAGCGATTTTCGTGCGTTTTTCCGCGCACCGAGTGCATGCTATGATTAATACGAGAGCGTGGATAATTGTATGTTGTGACTTGCATTGTGTTAGGTTTTGTAATCTTATGCTTGATATTGTGCAAATATAGGATCGATCGGGGAAACATCGGACACGGCGCGAAAAGGCAAGGCGGTGGCCGGATCGGATTAGCGGAGATTTCAGGTGAGTAGATGTATTCATCTATGGGGGAATCGTCTGAATGGCGCGATGCGCCCCTCCTAGTTAGGATTACCCTACTTTTTGCAAGATTTATTTTGTTAGCTAGCTTACCCATTCATGTACACTGCATACCCTTATAGTTAATAGTATGCTAGATTGCACGGATATTCATATGCACATATGCGATAACACTTCGTAGGACACGAACACCTTCACCATTGGCATCTGTTGCACGCGCACTATTCATGTGACACACACGCTTTTGGTAAATGCCATGCCACGTGCACTATAGAACCTGTTTATCATAATATCGCCACTTGCATTCATACATGATACATGAAATTGCATAGCATACGTATACCTCGCATTATCATCATATTTACATAGATTCTATCTAAAATTGACATCATATACAATGATATCATAGACATTTATCATATTTAACATGTGGACACTATGATTTTCTAGAGGATTTCGGTTTTTCTTTGATTTCTGGATTTTTGGGGAAAACCGCAAGAATTTAACAAAACCTTATATTTATCATTTTCAAAACAAAGTTGCGGTTTTCTCATGATGTATGTGTCGTCCACCATGAGTTTTCATGTTTTCTGTTGGATTTCGAGACCCGATTCGAGGAGTGGATGAACCGTCTCGGGTACATGGTGGGCCCGGTATGGTACCCCGGGGCAAGAAGATCGAGTTGTAGACGATGAGCCTGGCAGGGAAAGACTACCTACCGGTGATGTCTGGCGCGGCGGATATCCGGAGGATACCGACCGTTGTCGTGAGATTTATGATATGGGCCGATCCGGACTGACGGAGCCCGATATTAAGACAGATATGATTCCTATTTGGTGTCGATGCTTGACACGGGTTTTCAGATGATTTCTTGATGGTACTTAGCTATTATACAGATATTCATTTTCTAAAGTTAAGAATTCAATACCCTTAGAATTTAAAACACTTAAAGACTTAATAATGACATTGCATACCTGTGCATGCATACTAGAGATATTATATCACATATGGACATGCATGTTGTGGTGAATTGCGTGCATTCTTACGATTGCCTTATTAGATGTTATATTTACTCACGAGCTGGCAACTCACCCCCGTTGTGCCACAGTGTCTTGCAGGTCGGACCCGTCAGTCTTGTAGCGGCGGGCTATCTTATCATCAGTTCCTTTTGCTCAGACTCGCGACATCGCCCGTAGGTTGGTTGCGAGCACACTTTATTCCTTTTTTCTTTATCATTGTATCTAGTATTCTCCATCTACCACTTTATATTGTATATGCGACCTAGTGATGAGACTGAGAGATATGTATATTTGTGGTTTCTTTTGGGTCGAGCTCACTTGAGCCGACGTGTGTTTTCTGGTATTTTGCGTTTCTTTATGCTCTTTTCTTGATATTACTATTATATTGCATGTGGTTGTGATCCGCCTTGGGCGAAGAGCTAGCTTCCGCTTAGGGATGCCATTTTATGATTACAGGTTTATTATCTTGTTGTACCCATTTTGGGGGATAGAAAATACAGGGGAGACTCTGCCGAAATTTTCAGAAATTTTTGATGTTTTAAAAAGGGATTCTATGCAACTTAAATGATTTTAAAAACCATTTTCATTAAAGGTTTTCCTTCACTCTCTTTTGATTTTGGTTTAGATTCTTCTGGGCTTTGGCTGACTTAGGTTACGGTACGCCTTTAGACGTCTCGTAATCTAAGTGCCAGTCGCGTTCCGTACTTTCGGGTCGTGACAAATGCTGCTGTGAATTCAACCCTTCTCTAGCAATTCGGTAACCTGCTTCTTTGCTTCTTCCAACTCCACTGGTGCCATCGGATAGTACGCCTTTGAGATTGGCGCTGCACCAGGAACAAGATCGATCGTGAACTCCACATCTCGTTTTGGCGGTAAATCCGAGATGTTCTCAAACACGTCCATGAACTCTCAAACTACAGCTGGCACTTCCTCCTTATCAACTTCCATTGACGAAAGAACACTGTGTGTCGGCCTAGCCCTAAACTCGACTGACCCGACAGATCTGCTACTTCCAGCAAAAAAACGAACTCCGGATGTCCAGGAATCTGGAAAATCACTTTCTTTGTCCTACAATCAATGTGAGCATGGAAAGTGCCGAGAAAATCCATTCCCAAGGCAACATCATAACTGCCCGTATCAATCACCAAGAAATCTGCAAACAACTCTCTTCCGCAGATAACAAGCGAACAATCCTTGCACTTGCTACTAGATATGATCTTCCTATTCCCAGTGTGTATGACCGAACAACAAGACAGGGCCGTGCAAGAAATCGAATGTGCAGCAATAAACTTGGACGACAAAAAACAATGAGATGCACCAGAATCGAATAATTCTAATGTGGGAAAACATGAACAAGTAGGATACCTGAAAAAACTTCATCTTAAGCCAAGATACTGAAGAAGATAAGCACGGTAAACATGATTCAAGCTTGCGATAAACATGAACTAGAAAGCAAGAGAAGCAAGGCAATATAACGACCATGAAACATGGAAGTGAATCAAGACTATGACTCCAAGTTACTTAAATAGAGTACCACATTGTAACCATGCTGCAGCTCATAGTTATAATCACATAACTCCATTCAAGTCGCCCAAATCCTAGTATCAGAATCAAAGGAATAGGACGGAAGAAACAATAGGGAACCAAAATAATTTCAACTCGAGATGCAAAGTTGTTTGCATATCGTCAGGATAGGGGTCAAGAGAAAGATATGATTCAAGAATCATGATAACAATATGGCAGGACATGTTCCTAATCTCGGATTTTCTGATTCGTGTATTGGGTCCAATACCCAACTACAAAAGAATCAAACCCGATTAACCTAAATCCTATGTCTCTGATACCAAACAAACCCTGTCATGCCCCGCTTCCCAGAGTGCGCTAAGATAGGCACGTGATAGAGCCAACCATGCTACCTGTGGATAGGAAAAATCCCTCCACAGTCATATTACGGCTGTAGAGATATCAAGAACAGAAAAGTAAATAATCTATCTAGTACATGTCCATGAGCCAGAATAAACGAGTCAAGAAATAAAATGCGGAAGCAATAAATCCAAGTAATAATAACATCTGGAAAGTAAGGAAATAACTAACTGGGTACTAACAGAATCTTCACTGCTCGGCCTGACGGCGGAAATACTCTTGATCAGCCTGCGACAAAGGTAGAGGATCTGGGCCATACAAAACCAAGATGTCAGTACGTCATAATATCAACAACAATATAATCAGGGGGTAACAAGTCATGCAGGCATGAGTATGAACAGTAACAAGTCATCAATAACAAGTAACAGTAACATGAATATAAATCAGTGAACATGATATAAACAGGTGAAGTGCAGTGAGTAGTCTAAACTGTGCTATAGGGTGATCTACTCTAAAGTTATTCGAAATAAATGAATGTAATCCTCATCATAACCTATCGGTCTATGCCCCGTTCATTCCCCATGGGACCATGGTAAAATGAGGCAATAGACTGTGAGTCTATGCCTCGTTCATTCCCTACGGGACCACTGTAAAATGATAAAATAGCCCTTTGAGTTACGTTCAGCTACATTCTTGATTTCCCCATACCCCCAAGTTATGTGTGTAAGTTAGGTATTTATAAATTCAAGACTAATGCCAACACAAGATCAAGAAGGAACATGTTTGTCTGTACAGACAACAGGATATGTCCATCGGGACAACATGTCAGGATTGTAGGCATTAGAAACAGGATCAGGTAACATGTCAAGTAGTGATATATCAGGTCATGTCAGGTAATGTACACGTATCAAGTCATGTCAAGTAGTGGTGATTAGGTATCAAGTCAAGCAGTAGTATATCAGGTCATGACAGGTAGTGTACATGTGTCAAGCGGATGCTCATACTAAAACTGTAGCAAGTACGGATGCACGGTAAAGCAAGGATGCACAAATATTTTGTCAGGGGTTACATCATGACTATGTAGGATGCACAATTATCAAGCATGGTGCACTAATACAATAGTAACATGAAATAATATGGTCTCGGTGTGCTACTAGATATGTAATAAACCGTACGGATACAGACTGATACTATATAGCTGTAAATCGGTAAAATTTGCTGAATATTAAAACACAAGCACTATTATTTGTTAAATAGATATTGATATAATAATATTAACATGGATAACATATTCAAACCGATTAATAACTATCAAAGTGGTATTGATTTACCATGCACAAGAAAGTTCCGTTCAGAAATTCAGCGTCATCATGATTTGTAAAATAGCTTAAAAATAACAAACGTTCTCCAAAAGGGACGTGTCTTATACCAAAAAAAAAGATAATTCAATAAGTTTTTCATTTTTATAAGTATAATCATCTCAGGTTGTTCCTACAAAAATCTATGAACATTCGAAGTTGAAAGTTTGTTGCTGAAATTTCCCTAGATAGCAGTTTAGAGATATTTTCATTTTCATTTTATTTTATATAAAAAAATTATTTTGCAAGTAAATATTTCATAGAGTTATAGTATTCTGAGTTAGCTTCTTAACAAACTAAAGAATTTATACTAATGATTTTTCTATGATTTATAATGAATTTTATAAGGTAAGGTGTACAGTAAATTTCAGATTTGTCGTATCTGCATTTCAACGATATTTCATGTGTAAACTATAATATTTTTAAACGTATAACATTATAAAATGCAGATTATAAACTAATTAAAGACAATAATAAGAAATATTACGACGATATATATTTTAAACGATATGGATGCAAACGGGTATCATATAATCGTAAAATGATAAACTAACAAATGCGGAACATATAACTAAGCAATATTAAATGTAACTATTCAATTTGATGCAGTATATGATAGTATAGTATGTAACAAGATAAGTTTTCATGACCTAGATCTGAAATGATATGAATGGATGCAAACGGAACATCGAAAAGTTATAAAACTAAATATGGGGTGCATGATTTTAAATACAGGTATTCCATTGTTAAAATAGATGCGTCTAAAGTAATGTAGCATGTAATTAAGATTGGATTGCATGCCCAAGATCTGAAATCCACTATACAAATGTAAACGGAACGTCGAAAGGCTGTAATATGAAACATGCGATGCTAGATTTAAAATACAGGTGTGGTATTTATTTAAATAAATATATAATGAGTTATATAGCATGTAGCAAGATTAATTTGCCTAGACGGAACAAGAACGGATGTGTACGGAACGTGCTTCGTCGGCAAAATGTCGCAACGCACGTAAGATACATGGAACGGTTCCAAACAACGCACGGCGGTGATCACGCAAGTCAGGTACGTTCACTGGATCACTTGGATCGTCAGCGATGAGCACGGCTCCGGCGGTGATCACCAGAATTAAGAAACAAGATCAAGAAAAAAAAGAAGAAGAGGCTGTGTATTAAATAAGGAAAGAAAAATTAAATAAATAAAATATATATAAATATATATATGTAGAGGAGGGAGAGAGAGAGAAAGGGGTTGTTAGTTTGTTAGGAAATTAGTTTAGATTCAAATTTAAAAAATCTTTTATTAGTTAACTAAATTTTAATTTGTATCAATTTATAAAATTAATATTATATAAATAAAATTTGATATTTTGGTAAATACAAATATAGTCCAAAATATGCCCGGATCGGGTCAAAAATTCAGTTTTAAAATACGAAAAATATACATGTCGACCAAAATAAAAAATGAATTTCCGGATAACGAAAAATGCATACCCCTAAGAACGGATGCACGCACGTGCGCGTAGCCATCCAAACAAGTCCGTTTCACTGAACGGGACGAGAACAAGATGCGCGGATGCTACCACGGGGCTAGGAGTATCATGCAGGCCATGAAATGTATTTTTAAAATATTTTATATGACTTAAAATGTTATATTGTAAAAATGAAAATGCCAGATAAAATGCCAGTATGCACTAAATATAAAAATGCACCAGTCTACGTAACAAGTCAGGATAATTCATAAATATGAATCAAATAAGTTCAAGCAAGCGGGTCGGGTCGAATGCAATGTAAAATGTAAAATACTATTCGCACCTAAAACACGATAAATCAGGAAAATACCATAAATAAATAAATACATGAACTAGAACTGGTATAAATGAACTAGGGTATTACACCAGAGGGGAAGAGGTGCACATCAATGTCGATGTTACGATTTACGATTGGTGATTCGAATATCACATTTCCGTTGTTTGGATTCTGGTATTTTGATGATTTCGTTTTATGATTGGTATTTCTTATGTGTACATTCATTATACTCTATTCGTGTTTCATATATCAGTTGTATCGATGTTGTTTTGTGCATACCCAGTACACTCGATTTGGTTTTATACATTATGAGATATTGATTTGATTTCGTGCATATGGGTTGCATATAATTTTGATGTATACTTCGGCATGGTTTTCATGCATTTTTCATACTGTGATTTCGATTTTGATATTCGGTATATGTTTTCGTGCACCATGTGCATTTGATTGAGATTCTTGCGCACACTTGGCACTTGATGCAATTTTGTGCACACCAGATGCACTAAATTGGGATTTGTGCAGATTAGATGCACCTGATATTGTTTTCGTGCACGCCCGTTGAACTTGATAGATTTTTTGGTACACACCTGTTGCATTCAGTTCTGTTTCTGTGCATATTCGTGGCATCTGTATTTGGTTTTGATTTTTGTGCGCACCGGATGCACGCAGTACTTTGTATACTGTATTTGAGGTTGGTTTCATTTTGAGCAATACGTTTTTATGATATTTACTATTGGGTTTAGGAACCGAGCAGGACTGTTTTGGAGAACAGTACCAAAGGTGTTTTTGCATACATTGATAGTTACCGAAGGGATTTCCAAAATAGAGCTACAGTCTCAATATTTTCTTATGTGTCTGAGATGACACGAAATATTTTTCAACGGAAACCCTTCTAAATTATTTCAAAGGGCGGGATGTGTATATTAAATAAAAGATATATATGTATAGCTATTAATTTTTTTTATGAACGTCCGCTACTTAAGCCGTGACACGCGCATCGCACGGCGATTTTAAAAAGGGGTTTTTGTATGCTTGTTTATTCAGATGTTTGGACGATTGTACTACGATACGTACTATATGTACAAGTTATAGTTTTAATGTATATCTTGTTGGTATTCATATTGGACTTTGACATTGTATTTTCACCATAACTCTGATGATTGTGTTATGCTAGACGGAGTTTTGAGTTTGAGTTATGTACCTGTTTTTCATGCGCATGCATTTCAGTAAAATGTGTTTTAAATATTGATGATTTCGGAGCCCGGCGCTTTGAGTGTTTTGCCAAATGTTTTAGTATTTAGGGGAGTTTTGATTTAAACTCGGGGACTGAATTTCTTTGAGGTGGAAGATTGTAACGTTTTAAAAATAAATAAATAAAAATCCTTTATGTGAATTTTCCGATAATCGGTAAAATAAACCGTATTTTCCGTAAAATTCAACTATAACTATCTTTGAATATAGATTTAAATACGCCTATTTTAATTATGTAATTGCTAGTATTTTGGTATTTATTTGGTCACTTATAAATTATTAGTTTACTTAAATATTTTTCCTTAATTAATTAAATTCAAATATTAACATAAGATTTAATTATATATTAAATTAGTGCAAATTACAAATTAGAAATGAGTTCATTTTACAAAGTGTGCCATGACATATTAGAATCAAGTGTGTAACATGCAAAATCCTTTCTCAAATTTTTTTCCATGGTTCTAGACTTTTCTAGGAAAAGGTTTAAATTAGAAAAATTTATATAATTAAGGTTTTAAGTGAAAGATGCATTCATTATGGATGTTTCCATAAAATTCTACACACTCTCACTTCACTCTTTTTCCTCAGCTTGCCTTGGCCGAGCCCTCTCACATGCTGCCCCATTTTTTACCCCTCTCATTTTCTCTCAAAAATTCATAATTTTTGCCTTAAAAATCGATATAAAAACTTCATTAATCTCCTAATCTAAATCCTGCCCATTATTCCTTGACCTATATAGCTTGGATTCATGAAGCAAGAAGCCATTTTGGAGGCCAAGATTTTCTTGCTGGATCTTTAATTTTGTGAGGTAAAAATCATAAATTTATAGTGAAATTGTTGTATAAATTGCTTAAATCTAGCATATTTAAGTGTTAATTTTGTGCTAGTTGTTAATTTAAAAATTCAAGAAAGGGTTTGTGATCAACCTAGGGTTTTTATAAATTATTCATGGTTTTAATATGTAGCTTAACATGTAAAGACATGTAAAATCTAATCTAGATTGTTAAGTTACTAATTGTTACAACTAATATGTCCAAATTGCTTAATTGTTGCAAACTAGGTTTTTGTAAAATATATATGTATGTGAGATATAATTCTATTGAGGTTTTTTTTCATTAGATTATGGTTCTAATGAGTAGTTTAACTTGTTAATAGAATGCAAATCCTAATCTAGTTACTAGTTGCTAATTGTTAGCTTAAAATTATGCTAATTATTCTAATTTTGCTAATTAGGTTTTTAGAAATTGAATAAATAATTGGGATTAAAAATCTAATTAGGGTTTATTAACATTATAAATTATAGTTTAATAATTTAGTTCATGCAAAACCAAGCTTAGTTGTTGAATTGTGAATTTTGCTTTAAAAAGTATTAAAATTTGATATTTTTGCAAACTAGAATTTTGGATTTAATAAAAATTGATGAGATTAAATTATGGTGATGGTTTGTATGACTCAGTTATGATATTTAGTGAATATTATGGGCATTAGTTTTGTCAAAACATCAAATTTCGAATTAAAATGATTATGAAGTGCTTTCTAGGTTTTCGGAAATAAATCGATTTGCTTTATTTTGAGGTTTTAATGAGTTGCAATCTATTTCATGTTATAATTAGTGATTTGTGAAACCACGATTGGTGTGTTTGGGATTTCTCGAACAATCGGCGTTTGTACGCCGATGTCGAGGGTTACTGGGTTCTTTTGCATGAACGGGTCATAGGTTTTAACCTATGCGCATTTCGTGCATAATTTTGGTTTTGTCCCCGATTTCAGTTTATGATATTATATATGTTTGCGTATGGGTACCCCTTACGTGGACTTCGGACGATGAAGAAGAGGATGGCGGCATCGACTTCGGCAGACTGGGACCAGGTGAGTAGATCTATATTTACGGGGAAATCGGGTGGATGACGTATAGCACCCCCGCAAACGTAGAATAAGGATATTATGTACTATTATTAGGAAGTCGAACGTGACCTTAGATTCTTGGCAAGTAGGGTACTATTCAAGACTTTAACTTGGATTAGACTGATTTAGAATAACTTAACCAGAGGATGATTGCCTTGGAGGGAATTCATATATTTCACGTAGACACACACACACGCACACACACATAAACTTGACTTGGTGTATTTGTGTGTGTGTGTGTATATATATATAGGAATGTGTGTAAGTACACACACACACACAACATATACATGTGATATGAGGGTATTATATGGTACTTGGGGATGAGTCGATATGATCGGGCATGATGCCGTGAGATATTGGATATATGATCGAGATATAATATGAAATGTGTAACGATAATAGTGGATCGTTGGGTAATGAGGAAATATATATAAGCAATGATATGTGTAGATGGCATTGAAAAGAACGAGACTCTAGAATAAAACCCAGAACGTAATATGTGACTTAATCATGATATGATATATGACATGATATTTTATTAGATCATTTGACGATGTATATTTACACAGATAATGATATATGTTTGATGATATTGGAAAGTATGCGATCATAGTATAGTACCGTTGACCATGATGGTGTTTGATGACGATACTATACGAATAATGATGTATATGTGATAGTTGACCCGTACCTCGATTTTGGGAAGCCGTATGATGGATTTTTACCGTACGAGGCATAGATGTAATGATTGATCCGCACTCTTGACTCGAGGAAGTCGTGCTACGTACGTGACGCTATTGAGGCTGGATCGCCAACTACTAGAGATACCGACTAAGACTTTAGGAGGATTATTCTTACTTTTCGACTAGTGTCTTTAGTTAATTTCTTAGTTGATTAGGTAGATCTTAGTTTAGGCTCGAGTCATACTTATTTTCAAAACTAACGAATCGTGCGCATTTTTAAAGACAGCCTGAGGGATACTACTGATTTTTCAAAGGACATATCTTTTCATAAAAACCCCGTAGCCCCTAATTTTCTAAACACCACGATTCGTGCTTTTTCAAACAACAAACTGGATGACTCGTAATTAGTATGTATTCTCTAGTTGTGCGTTTATACACATTCACCATTATATTCATCGCATTTCATATTCATACATATGTTTCTTTAGTTAATATGAAACTCTGCCTGTTAGAACACCAGCACCATTACCGATGATGCGCATGATCCACGTACACTTATTTACCGGCTCACACACATCATCATCGGTAATTGCCATGTCACATACATTTTAGAACATATTATCTTTTTATTGATATAATCAGCTACATGCTAGTTCCAACATAATATTGTGCAATTACTCTCATGTGCTAGTTTACACACTACATTTATTACTTGGACACTTCATGAATTTACATATTCATACTATCATGCAGTATTGTGGGACTTATGCCGATACTTATTATTTATTTACTCATGATTCTTTGGATTTTGGATTTTCCATGAGGTTTCTGGATTTTGGGGAAAACCGCAACACTATCAAAACTTGTTATTATTTTAAAAAGCAAAACTACGATTTTTTCATGATGTGATGTGTATGTTGTCCACAATGAGTTTTCTCAGTTCTTGAGTAGTATCATATACATGATTCGAGGAGGGGGACGCACCGTCTGTGGGTACATGGTGGGCCTGGTATGGTACCCCGGGGCAAGAAGATCGCAGATGATGGCATTGAGCCCGGCAGGGGAGCACTACCTACCGGTTATTTGTGACGTGGCGGATATCCGGTGGATACCGACCGTAGTCATGGGATTTAATGATAGGGGTAGATCTGGATGGCCGGAGCCCGAGATATTAAGATTTGAGATATAGAGACACGAGATTGAGATATAGAGATATGAGATATCAAGACTTTGAGATTTACATGCTTTGTGTCGATAGTTGACATGGATTTCCATGGATTTCATTGATGATACTTCAGTTATTTCAGAAGAATTTTACTGAGATAAAAATACATATTTTCTTATATAAGATTATCCAGATTTCCTGGTGGATTGTTTCATTCATGATGCATTCATACATCATATACTTACGTGACATATTGCTACTCAGTAACACTGACACAAGCAACGAGTACTACACGTATGCATAGCTTGTTACCCTATCACTACTAGATGTCTAGGGTTATGTTGAGTATACTATATGAATTAGGAGAGCGTCGTGCATGCGATTTCTACTCGCAGATGTCTTCTACTCACGAGTTGGCAACTTACCTCCGTTGTGCCAAATTTTCTTACAGGTTTCGATGTACAGGTTTCCTTGGCGGCTTGCTGGCACACCATTTCATTCACGGTGATTGCTTGGTAGGTTGGTTCACTCGTATCGGGACCGCCGTTGTACTTTTATTATTTCATTTGTATCTAGTAAGCTCCATCAACCAGACTTGTATTACTTGATAGATTTAGAAGACCAGTTGTTTATTCTTTCGACCTTAGAGTCGCGCTTGTACTATTATGATTTTCTGGTAGTTTTGATGGTTTTCTTTGAGTTTTGTTCCTCGCCTTTCGGCGTTGTATATTATTGCTTGTGTGGTTATGACCGCCAATTGGCGAAGAGCTAGCTCCTGCTTGGAGATGCCTTTTTATTATTGCTTACGTATATTTTCTTGTTTGTACCCGTTTGGGGCCAGTTTTATAAAGGAGACTCAGCCGAAATTTTTGAGAAAATTTGATATTGCTTTTAAACCTGTTTTCCTACACTTCTTCTCTTAAATGGTTTAGATTTCTGGGCTTCGGCTTACTTAGATTACGTTGCGCCTCTAGAAGTTTCGTAATTTAAGTGCCGGTCACGTTCCGTACCTTCGGGTTGTGACAGAAAGTCCGGGTACAAAGTACATCAATCGATCGAGACCCTACACGTATCCAATACGGCTACTACATCATTTTGCCTGAACTAGGAAAACCCTCTGTGTGGGACTCTAAAGACTCGACAGTACGCCGGCAGTGAGTTACTGGATAAATCCATAACCACAAGCACGTCTGCGGCACTAGCTGTACGTAACGGCTACTCGGGTACCAGTCGAAAAGGAAGGTTGATGAGAAAACTCATCCGGATCCCTACTGAGCCTATCTGTGACAATCTACGTACAGTCCGGTCTCTTCATCTGAGAGTATCGCATACCGGGTCTAGGTGGTGGTAAACGTCTGACCCTGGTAACCCGATAAGTCGTGCTGATGTGGCTCAGAACCAATCCGGGAAACTACTGATCAGTCTATCAGTAAATCCCAACTGCCTTGGTCAAGGTCTTATGGTCCTGACAATTCGAACATAGTGCCATATCGACTCCCAATACCGGAAGAGACGAATACCTGACAATCGCTCAGTGCCTCCATGTGGCTCGGGACTGTACCCAACCAAAACCTGTTTGCACGACTCAGTAGATCCATGGTAGGGTAGTGATCAAAGCACAGTGGGAACTCACACGAGACAAATGACGGCCTCAGGTCTAAGGACTAACCTGTACTCATGTCACCTGAGAACTTCCACCTGACGATAGGTATAGTACCATCTGTAAGTTCTCGGCGAGTCTGTCCGGTGTACTCTCCCCCGGTAAGCACCTGTATACGATCTTAGGTCTAAAGACCAATGGTTGCGGGACCAAACCATCGCCCCTCGTCGGGGTCTAGAAATGTATACACTAGTTTACTCTGCAATATCGATGCCCGGTCTCGATGCTCCCACGACTAGGGACCATTTAAGGATGTGCGTACCGACTACCCAGCTCCCACAAGTATGATCGCCATCACAACGCATATAGTCTAGCATTGATCCTACGGGCTTTATCAACATGTATAAAAGATATGTAATAGCAAGTAAAACATACACTTGTTAACATAAAGTCAAACCAAATAGCATACTATAATATCGAGAAAGACTGTCCTGTACATATATATGTCCAAGCATCTATATGTATATATATATACAATAATGTCATCTAGGGCATACATATCCAACAATCTTCTACTTGCACTAAGGCCATATATATTGGCGTACCCAGTATCCAACGTCTGCTCTAGGGCTAGCTGTTGGCGTACCGCATACCCAACATCTCAAAAAGTCTCTCGAACTGTGTTTGAGGAAGGGCCTTGGTGAATGGATCCGCAGTTTTGTCTTTTGTATCCACTCTCCGGACCTCGATCTCCTGGCGATCTACGATCTCCCTGATCAAGTGATACCGCCTTAAGATGTGCCTGGATTTCTGATGGGACTGTGGTTCCTTCGCTAAAGCTATAGCACCATTGTTATCGCAATACAAAGGTATTGGGTCAATAATGGACGGAATGACCTGAAGTTCATTAATGAACTTCTTCATCCAGACCGCCTCTTTTGTGGTATCGCTTGCAGCAATGTATTCAGCCTCTATCGTCGAGTCTGCAATGGTATCCTATTTGGAGCTCTTCTAACAAACCGCCCATCCGTTGAGGGTAAATACAAAACCCGAGACAGACTTGCTGTCATCCTTGTCACTCTGGAAGCTTGAATCGATAATGGACTCGACCTTTAGGTCTCATTACCGTAAACCAAGAACATCTCCTTTGTCCTTCTCAGGTATTTGAGAATGTTCTTTACTGCTGTCCAGTGGTCCTCACCTGGGTTTAAATTATATCGGCTCACCACGTTTAGCGCGTAAGATACATCTGGTGTTGTACATAGTATCGCATACATTATAGATCATACCGCCGAAGCATAGAGTATAATGCTCATGCGAACCCTCTCCTCGTCAGTCTTGGAAGACATCTCCTTAGAAAGGTTGATTCCATGCAATGCGGGTATTTTACCTCTCTTGGAATCTTCCGTAATAAATCTCTTTAGTACTATCTCTATGTACCTGGACTGTGAAAGTCCCAGTAATCTATTGGATCTCTCTCTGTAGATCTTAATCCCCAGAATGTACGGGGCATCACCCAGGTCCTTCATGGAGAACCTTTGTGATAAGAATAGCTTGACCGATTTTAGCATAGGAATGTCATTTCCTATCAAAAGAATGTCGTCCATGTACAAGACAAGGAACACGATAGTTCGTCCTACAATCTTCTTATAAATACAAGGCTCATCCTCGTTCTTGATGAAGTTAAATTCCTTGACTGTTTCATAAAAACAAATGTTCCAGCTCCGTGATGCCTACTTTAATCCATAAATGGATTTATTCAACTTGCACACCTTCCCGCTGCTTTCACTGTCTATGAAACCTTCCGGCTGATCTATATAAACGCACTCTTCTAAACATTCGTTTAGAAAAACCGTTTTTACGTCCATTTGCCAGACCTCATAGTCATGGAAGGAAACAATGACAAGTAGGATCCGAATGTATTTTAGCATAACCACAGGAGAAAAGGTTTTGTCATGGTCCACTCCTGGTCTTTGACGAAAACCTTTTGCAACGAGCCTAGCCTTTGTAACATTTTAGAAATCGTTTTGCGAATTTTTCCGTTTTAGGGTAAAATTGTCGGTGTTTTCCCTTTTAAGCCGATTGAGATCAAACATCCGTAGAAACTTGCCAGCACCTAGTTTAGCTAAAATAAAGCTAGTGCGCGAGTTTTGGGGGTCAATGGGATGTTTTGGTCCACATAGAATTTTTCCCTAATAAAATATTATTTTAATACTTTATTTGCGCACTTTATTTGTGGTAATTACATTTTTATGTGGGTTAATTACTACAAATGGGATTCTACTGGAATTATGTTTTATACCATCGATCCAAAATATCTAGATTTTTAGGATTTTTTTTGAGTTTTAAAGAAAAAGAAAATGGTGACTAATGCTATTTTGTTTTATTATGCAATTATTGAATTTTCCTTCTAGAAAATTCCACACTTCACCACAAACCCTAGCCTCTTCCCCATTTGGCCGAAACCTTCCCCCTTGCTGCCCTTCATCATTTTTCCACTCATTTCTTCTCATTTTGCAAAAAAAATTGATGAAAAACCAAATAAATTCATACAAATTCAAATATAAATCAAACCCATCATTCTTCTTCTTCAATCATACTTGGATCTTCATTCCAGCGGGGATTTTGGAGGCTAATTTTGGAGATTTTTGCTAGTTTCGGAAATCAAGTTTGAGATATAAATCCTAACTCTAAGCTTAAGTTCTTGTATTAATACTTTACTTAGCTTAATTAGATGTTTAATTTAAGCTTTTAAATTCATATTTAGAAATTCAAGATATCATTTTGATAATCAAATTAGGATTTTGATTAGTGGAATGATTAAGTGATAAGCTAAGACAAATGAAATCTTAATCAAGTTGCTAATTTGTTAAATGATATTTTCCTAATCGGATAACTAAGCTAATTAACAAACTAAACTTTTGCTAATCCTAATTAGTGAAATCTAAAATTTTAGTAAAAGTATAAGCGGTTTAACCTTCCTATTTGATGATATTTTTAAATTCTAGTTTTGGTAAAACTTGTAGTTTTGTGATAAAATGATAAATATCGGTTACTAGATTTACGGATATTTTGGGCGTGAGTTTCTTTTGACGTTTCGACGTTAATTATATTGATTCCACGCTATATCTTATGTTGTGAATGTGCGATTGGTACGATCAGGGTCTAGACATGGCAGTTGTGTCGCTTTGTGCTCCTAACTAGGGTCGTGCGGATGGCGTTCGTGTTTTTGTGCAGCTTTTGCTCTTGAGTTGGTTTCGTAGTGTCGCTACGTGCGTTATCTATAATACGGACGCTCGAGAGTATATTTGGAACTGGTGCGTCGGTTAAACGTAGTTGTACATATTTTTGGTCGATTGTTTATATACGCTTGCTTTATTGTTATATGCTTTCAGGATCGCAGGCGGGGACTTCGGACGCTGCGAAGAGGGGAAAGCAGGTGGTAGGCTTTACTTAGCCAGGAGCGTTGGTGAATAGATTTAACATCTACAGGGGGATCGCCCGCATGGCGTTATTCTTCTAAGCTAGATCAAATTATATGATCTTTAGTGTTTAGTATATTGGCTAGTTTGTGCACGTGTATTTCGTTGCATATCTCATTTACCTATTGTATTTGGACATAGTATTAATGAGACACAACACTATTATTGACGGTTCATGTTACACGAGCACTGATTGTATGCCACTCACACCATCTATAATTGTCATGACACGCATAACACCTATACATATGTGATATAGTATTGCTTAGGGACATCGAGACCTGATCCTTATCTTCATTGTGCATATAACATATAGCATACATGTATACCTACATGCTTACACATATGCTCTGACATGCTTATATGCTAGTTACCCATATACCTATAGGATAATGTACCATTAGTGATAGGTATATACACATATGAGACATAGCTACATGTACATCCGGCATACATACAAACATATACCTGGAGGGTATTATGGATAAGCATTGAGACATACCTTGCTACAGATACTTTTACATCATACATAGTTACATATGGACACACATATCTTGCTATACCGACATGGTTACGCTTACCTTGTTATAGCTACATGTTCACCTGTATATGATGATGCGTCTGATTTCGGAGAAATCAGGAACCGCATGATATATTTAATAACTTGTTGCAGTTAAATAGCGGTTTTCATTTATATGCTCATATTACTGTTTCATGTTTGAATGTATTACATCCATGGATTTCATATGATGTTCACTGATATTTTTACTCCTAAATATATATAACAGTGGAATGGGACGCTGTTATATATGCCTATACACATATATTAGTGGAATGGGACGCTAATATATGTGTATTGATACATGCATTTATACTAATTAATTACTTGATGTTTTCTGGATTTGAGGACCGTCAAGGTTTCATGAAATTATGCAAGTATTCTTATTCTTTACTTGATATTTGGATGCATCCACTCAGAGATTTGTTTTAATACCGATACGGGATCGAGAGTGTCGGTGTTTGGCACTTAAGATTCGAAGGACGTATAATACCGATACGGAATCGAGAGTGTCGGTGTTTGGCACTTAAGATTCGAAGGACGTATAATACCGATACGGAATCGAGAGTGTCGGTGTTTGGCACTTAAGATTCGAAGGACGTATAATACCCATACGGGATCGAGAGTGTCGGTGTTTGGCACTTAAGATTCAATGTACGTATAATACCGATACGGGATCGAGAGTGTCGGTGTTTGGCACTTAAGATTCGAAAGACGTATAAATCTGTTCTGGATCATAAGTGTCAATGTTTGGCACTTAGGATTCGCTGTTTTGGATCATGAGTGTCGGTGTTTGGCACTTAGGATTCGCTGAGACTTACAAGATATATAAAAGTTACTTGATATTGGACACTTAGGATATACGAGATTTACTTGGTAATTGGATACAAAATATATATGAGATTGACTTGATATTGTACATTCAGGATATATGAAATTTACTTGATATTATACATTCAGGATTTATGAGACTTACATGATATGAGAGCCAATTTGAGGGCCGATTTGAGGAATTAGGATTTGGGTTGTCTTAATGGACATTGGTCCTACTACGATGTCAGGATTCCGTGGAAATGACATGTTTCATTCCATACTCCACATTTATTGTTTATGCACTACTTCATGTATTTGTAGTACCTGATAGAGTACCTTCAATGACTGTTGCATTTACATAATTTATTTTATATGCATTGCTTCATGTATTAGCTTTACCTCCTAGAGTATCTTCCATGACTGTTGCATATATACATTGTCATATCATTTCTTCATGTATTAGTAGTACCTGATAGACTACCTTACATGATTGTTGCATACAGATTGTCATATTATTATTGCTTCGTGTATTAGTTGTACCTGCTAGTGTACCTTACATGACTATTGCATACATACGACCATTTATTGCTATTAGCTTGCATATGTTAGATTCGCGCTGTACGGGCCAATTTCGGGTCGTGACAAACTTGGTATCAGAGCGCTAGGTTTTACCTTTCGGAGTGTAGGATGACCTTAGTATGATGGAGTAGGTAGCTAAAGAAGAGTAAAGTAGCATGTGTATGTTCCGCGGTATACTCACGATCACGGTACTCCACCTAAAGTGACCTAAGTACAAATTGCTTGAAATTCCTTCCTTGTTAATACATATCCTTATGATTCGATTTCCGTGTTCATATCGAATCCTATTTCCATTTATAGCCTTATGTCGCTGATGACTATGGGGACTCAGAGAGGTGCAGCGAGGGCCGAGGTCAGAGTTTCCAGGATGGCACGTTCGTTGCACAGCAGCAGATGGATCCGCCTTCGATAGATCATATCGCTAGACTTGAGGCAGAGATGCGGGACTTGCGCCAGACGATGAGGTCTTTGATTGAGGCCAGTAGAGCACGGAGATAGGAGGGTGCCACCCCTGTTACCCAGTTGTTTCTTGCAATCAGCACACAACATAGTGTTACGTTTACGGTACCAGTGGATGCTGCCATAGTTGACGAGGCACGTCTTCTAGAGACTTTGTGAGTTCTGGATCAGAGGAGGGCTCGTGCAAGTGTGCCAGCCCAGAGCCAGAGGTCCAGTCGCCGTGATAGGTTTCGTGTACGTCGTGGGAGTACTGGAGGATTGGGACGAGGACAGTCGTCTAGCTCTTAATCCCAGGTTGGTCAGTAGTTTTCTTCCAGATGTTATCGTGCGAGAGTTTTCCGACGTGTCCCAGATGAGCCGGCAGTGCTTAGGGAGCTTAAGGATCAGCTGCAAAGTTGTTTGTTGGGGGACTTGTATGTCCAAGTGTTTCGCTTTGGGGAGCTCCTATTCTGTTCGTCGAGAGAAGGACGGCAGTTTGCGGATAGGTATCCTTTACCTCGCTTTGACGATTTGTTTGATCAGCTCCAGGGTGCGAGACATGCTTTTCTAGTTGTTTTGGGATCAGGTCATCATTTGTTGCGGGATTGGAGTGATGACATTCCGAAGACTGCTTGTGTGCGCTATGTGTAGCATGAGTTTTTGGTGGTGTCGTTGGACTCACCAATGCCCTAGCAGCAGTTATGGATATGATGAACCAGGTTCCTTCAAGCCGTTCCTCGACCAGTTGATTGTTGTGTATTGATGGCATTCTGGTCTTTTAATTGGTTTCGTGAGGAACTTGAGCAGCACTTGAGGATTTGCTTTGCAGACATTGGGAGAGCCCCAGCGGTTTGCTAAATTCTCGGAGTGTTCCTTCAGGCTTGATTGTGTTGACTTCCTAAGGTCATGTGGTTATGGGAGATGGTTTTTGTACGGACCCGAGGGAGATAAAGGCCGTACAGCTTTGGCCCAGACTTGTAGCTGGGACAGAGGTCCGCGGCTTTTTGGGGTTAGCCGATTTTTACCGCTATTCGTGCAGGATTGCTTATGTAGCGCTGAACCGCTGACCAGATTGATCAGGAAAGGAGTTCATTTTCTTAGATTGAGGCATGCGTGCGGAGTTTTCAGCAGCTGAAGACTCGGGTGATGACTGCATCAGATATATCTTTACTTCTGGATCGGGCGACTTTGTTGTTTACTATGATGTTTCGCGAGTGTGGCTCGATTGTGTACTGATGTGGCACTATAGGGTTATCGCTTATGCTTCCCGACAGTTGGAGGAAGTGCGAGCAGGATATCCCACTCATGATCTGGAGATGACTGCGGTGGTTTTGCGTTGAAGATTGGGGACACTACTTGTGTGGAAAGTCATGTCAGATTTTCACGAACCACCAGAGCTTTGTGTACATCTTTCTGCAGCGGATTTAGATTGCTGAGACAGTCTTCTGCAGATTTACAGTTTTGTGCGATCGTGGAGTATAGCTTAAGTTCGCCTCTACTAAGAGGACAGCTTGCTCATGTCCGCGCCCGTCCACTTTTCTTGAATCGTTCGTGAGGCACAGCTCGCCGATGCTCGTTTGTTAGAGATTCTGAGCATGTCCGGCTGGGTAAAGAATCGGAGTTCTGATTTGTGACCAGGATGTGCTTCGTTCCGGGCTCGTAGGTGTGTACCTGATACTGATAGGCAGAGACGCGAGGTCCCAGAGCAGGTGTTAGTGTATATGCCCTAGAGGCCATTACTGTATCATACTAGTTTGTATATTACTTAATGGAAGCTTGGGATATTCACCTTGTATATACAATCTTGCTCAAAATAGTAGTATGCTACTTGGTTTGTTTCTACTTCAATGTGTACATGTGTTTATTTTAGTATATCGCCTATACACATTAGTGGAGCACTTAGGATCTTTGCTTGATTACCAGCGTTGTGATGGCAGTCACACTAGTGGGGCTGGTAATCTATAAGCACATCCTTATGCAGGTCCCTGGTCGCAGGACTATCGAGACAGGGCATCGATACTCTGAAGTAGACTAGCGCATGCGCTTCTCATCCCAGTGTGGGAGACAGTCTGTCCCACAGCCGTCGGTACATCGTACTTGAGAGATTATGCGGGTGCTCGTTGGGTTACGAGTACACTGGACAGAACTCGTCGGGAACTGACTAGTTGGTATTATGCCTATCGTCAGTTATCAGTTCCCAGGTGACATGAGTACAGCTTAGTCCGCTGACTTGACACTGTCACTTCGCCTCGAGTGTGTTCCTACTGTACTTTGATTACTACCCTACCACGGCTCAAAGGAGTCGTGCAAACAGGTGGTAGTTGGGTGCAGTCCCGAAGCACTTGGAGGCAGTGACGGTTAGACAGGATTCGTCTCTCCCGGTATTGGGGGTTGACATCGCGCTGTGTCTAGGAGAGCCATTACCTGAGTAGTCCCTGGCCAGGGCAAACGAGATATACTGGTAGGCTTCCAGTGTTATCTCAAGGTGTTTTGGGCTTCACTCCGACACGACTTGTACCGCTATTGGGGGACTGACGTTTTACCGCCCCTTAGGCCCGCCATGCGATGTATCAGACGAACAGACCGGACTGTACGGAGAATGTCACATTCAGGCTCAGAAGGAGTTCAGATGGGTTTCGCCTCGTCAGTCTTCTTGTCGGCATCTACCTGGGGACCGTTACGCACAGCTAGTGCCGCTTGCGGTCTGTGGTTAAACCCACTGCCAGCGTAGTGTCGAGTCTTTAGAGTCCCACACAGAAAGCTATTCGCCTTTAGGTAAAAGAGTAGAGGTCGCATGGTTTTGCGACAGGTCGCATGGTTTTGCGACAGGGTTCGGTCACATCCGTGCACTTGTGCACGTACAGTGTCCGGACAGTTTACACTAGCGGGCGTTGGTTTAAGCCAGATCCTATTGTACCTTTTGGGATTGGATTTATCCAGTATGTATTCGTGTTCCTCGGAACGCGGATGCGGGTGTGTATGCACAGTTGACGGAGAGACAGAGGCAGAGGATTCTCATTAGGGTTGTTGACCGTTGACTGTTGACTATTGACTTTTTGGTCAACCCTAATGAGAATATGATATATGATTAACAATAATATTAATTAAGTATTGTGGTGACATGGTTGTTGAGGGGTTGACTTTGTTGACTTGTTGACCGGTTGACTAGGTTGGACTAGTTGACCATCATGATGACTATGGCTATCATTTCATGGCAAAGACTATTTACTTGCTTGTTTCTTTTGTGAGAAATGAGTGCATGAAATGATTTAGCCTTTTTGACTTGAACCATTTTACACAATACTTGATTATTATTTTTATGATGATGGTTTTGGATTATGAGAGCCAAGAGAGAAAAGTCTTCTCTCATTCTTTCATGCTCACTCTCTCTCTTGTTCTTGAGCTCTCATCTTCCTCCTCTTGCTCTCCCTCTCTTGATTCTATGGTTCACTTGTCTCATGAGTTGAGAACCAAGAACCATAGATAAAATCCCATACAAACTCTTCTCTACTCACTTTAGTTCACAAGGTTTAGCAAACCGAGTGAACTAGTTTCTTCAAAGTTCGAAGAAGGAGCCAAAGGTTGAAGCTTTCAGGTGGATCTATCTTCGGCGCATGGAGACGACGTGGAGAAGCCGGTTCGGACGACCATCGAAGCTTGAAGACGAAGGAGTTCAAGAAAAAGAAAGGTATAACCCCCTAACCGAGTAGTTAGCAACTCGTAGTTAGGTTGTTAGTTAGATGTTTAACAAAGATCCGGTTTTTGAGTCCATGTTACCATCTCTAAGAAAATCGTTTTTTACCAAATTCCGCATGCCCGAAAGTACCGGGAGAGGTAGCATGGACTTACAGTGGTATCAGAGCATAGTTAAACTCTATCTAACATGTTAGCAAAGTAGCTAGAAGATCGATCAAAGAAAAAGTCGCAAAACGAACCCGATATGATAAGTTTCTGCCGATTTTTTTTCTGTTCAAAAATTGATAAATTTTATCTTAAAAATCGGCTCAGGCTTTTGTGTGATCACCAACCAAATTTGGTCCAACGATCGAGTCAAAGCGCCGCGGAAACGCGGCGGGAGCACGCTCCCGCAGCGGATCCGCGGCCGAGTTGACTCGGCCGAGGTCCAAGTTTGGCGCAGTGTTTTTCTGGGGTTGTTTTGGGATTTTTGGAATATATATTTTCTGCCCAGATTTTCCAGAACGAAAATTTTATTTTTGGGGTCCTGAAAATCCGTATTTTTGATCGAACTTCTAAAAGACTTTAGCTGACGGGTTTTTCTGTAATGTGATATTTGTATTGAACGTCTGCTAATCTCTATATGTGGATTAGTGGGGGTTATATAAATCTATGATCTGTAATGTTATTGGAATGTGTATATGAATATGTTGGATTGTCGCGGGTGAATAGCCGGGGGTTATGAGACGAGAGTTTTCTTTTCTTTCAATTCATGTAAATTTGTAAATTGATGTAATAATTATTTGTATGGCCGCACAACAGGGTCGGGGTTGTAGCCGTCATTGTATAATTTCTTTTTACTGTTTTTGCTCCTAGGATAGACCCATGGAGGGGGTACACAAACTACCGGGTTTGCCGAAGTGCCGAGTGGCCTACTCACGGAGATGAAGGAGGTTGCTTCACTTCGGGTACTTGGCGGGTAGTTTGCCGCACCCGTAGGGGTCTTGGGTGGGGTTTTGGCTATTCACCGCGACCGTGTAATCTGCTTTTCGTTACAGGCTCGTACGAATTGCGGATTCCTAGTATATCCAATGTGTTCATCTGTGATCTGAAATGGCTATCATTGCAGTATATCTATATATGATATTATTTAGGCGTTGCTTATGTTTTACAGCCGCGCTAGCCCAGCCCCCGCTCTGTCGTTAGTTAAGTAACCTAACGGGTAATGACGGGGCCCCGTGGCGAATGCGAATGGCATAAGCGTACGTCATATTTTGGTTGTTTTCTGCAATGGTAGGATTAAATGATGGGACGCATTAAAAGAACTAATGCAAGAATATCACGCATTAAAAGAACTAATGCAAGAAAATAAACCAAGTTAAAATCGTTGGAACACTTTCGGAAAACCACTCGGTTCTTTTCAAAACTAACTTTTAAATGCGGAGCTTGAGCCACTCCTTTTTAAAAGCTATCTCGTTCCATCGATTATATCAAGTTCACTACGTTCACGGTTTTGCCAAAACCATTCGTAGCCCTCCATCATTTCAGTTAAATATTCGGTAGTATTCAAGCTATGTATTTTGACCTCACGCCAAGGCATAGTGATTGGTAGCTGCCGGATATTTATCTGTTGCATAGATAGAATGCGTTGGTTTGGGACAGCCGTACTACCATTTTGGCCTACGTCAAGGGTAGGTACGGGTGGATTCAAATTAACCTGAATAATGATGGGAAGCACTTGACATGTGACTTATGACATTTTGATCTCACGCCAAGGTCATAAGAGCATGGGGCAAAAATCCACATCGGGAGTTTCAAAAGAACTGAAACTTGCTAGTGTTATATACCATTTGGAGTGTGATGATTCTGGTAGGATTCCTTCAGTTTCATCACGCGATGATATTTGGATCCCGATCCTACTGTGAGTATATGCTACTCCTCGGGAAATTTCTCACTAAACGATCAATGCTATAAACCTAGTAGGTGTCTAGAAAGGTGTTAGCGGGGCTACGTCCCCAGGGAAAAGAGGTTATTTAATTAAGGAACTTCGCGAAAGCGTTGGAAAACCTCCCTCGAAGTACCGACACTGGCCTGGCTGAACGGTTAAGCAAGTATTGTATGGTGAGATTGATCCTGACTAATTCTTCCTTTTTGGTTTGAGGAGGGATTCGAGAAACAGTGGGAGCCATCCTGTTTAGACAAACTAAAAACCATTCTAAACTTGCAAGAGCATCAAGCTGAGTGTTTCTTCTCTCTCCTAATTGCAGCGACCAATCGACATGACTGGACTTAAGTTACTCCTAGATAAAAACATACTGACAGGGCCAAACTACAAAGATTGGCTCAGGAATGTCAAGATGGCAATCACTTACGACAAGCTGGGGTATCTTCTTACCGCCAAAGCTCCCCCTGTCCCTTGTCCCACTTCCAGCGTCGCGGATAAGGAAATCCGTAAGACTTGGGAGATTGATAGCGCGAAGGCCAAGTGCCTCGTACTTGCCTCTATGGACAATGAACATCAGAGGAGGCACGAGAATATGGACTTGGAATCCATATTTCTTCATACAAAAGAACTGTATGGAGAGCAATCTCGTATCGCAAGATACGAAGCGTCGAAAAAGTTATTTTCGGCAAGGATGGCCGTCGGATCATCAGTAGCAGAACACGTGCTTAAGATGATCGGCTACATTGAGGAGCTCGCGGACCTAGGGACCACATTGGAGAGTGAGCTCTATACGGACTTAGTTCTCCAGTCCCTTCCTTCCACTTACGCCCAGTTTATACTGAACTTCAACTTATAAGAAAAAGAAGTTGAACTTTCAGAGCTCCTCAACATGTTGAGGAGCGTAGAGGGCTCCCTACAGAAAGGTAGGGAAACATCCACTTTGTTTGTAGGAGGATCATCTTCTTCTAGGTCCAAGGCGAAAGCCAAGGGAAAGAAGAAGAAAGCCCCCGCCAAACCAAGGGGCGGTGTTAGTAAAGTGGATACGAAGGGAAAAGCTAAAGCAACAAAGAAAGCGGGGAAGCTTGTGGATAAGGAAGAATGCTTCTATTGTCATAAGAAAGGACACTGGAACAATGATTGCAGGGCCTGGAAGGCCAGAACACAGGAATTGAAGCAGGTTGCAGCTTCAGCTTCAGGTGTGTATGTTATTGAAAACTGTCTTTCAATAAACTCTACTTCCTGGGTATTGGATACCGGATCAGGATCTCATATCTGTAATTCTTTGCAGGCGTTGAGAAACTGTAGGGTTTTGAAAGCAGGTGACATGACCCTCAGAGTTGCGAACGGAGCTAGCATGGATGCTAAAGCCGTGGGGGACTATCACCTGGGAATGTCAGATGGACATGTTTTGGTTTTGCGTAATTGCTTTTTTGTACCCAACGCAACTTGTAATATCATTTCGTATCTTTAGTTTCTAAAGAAGGTTATGTATTTGCGTTTGTAAGCAATGTTGTAAACATTCACCTTAATCAAGTTCTGATTGGGTCAGGTACATTGAGCAATGGTATATACGTATTAAACTAACCACAAATTTTCAATGTCCAGAATACACACAAAAGAAAGTCTCCGGAAATAAATCAGACTTTCTTGTGGCATTGTAGACTGGGTCACATCAATGAGAGAAGGTTGACGAAGTTACAAAGAGAAGGATATTTGAATGCGTTCGAATATCAATCGTATGCCACTTGTCAATCCTGTCTCAAAGGAAAGATGACAAAGACTCCTTTCACTGGACACAGAGTAAGAGCGAGCGAGCTCTTGGGACTCGTAAACAGCGACGTGTGCGGTCCAATGTCTATACATGCGCGAAGCGGTTATTCTTACTTCATTACTTTTACGGATGACTTTTCTAGGTACGGTTATGTCTTCTTAATGAAACAAAAGTCCGGAGCCTTTGGAAAATTCCAGGAATTTAAGAATGAAGTAGAAAAACAAACCGGCAAAAGTATCAAGATCCTAAGATCGGATCGAGGTGGTGAATACTTGAGTGCCGAGTTCCTGGACTATTTTAAAGAGAACGGAATTCTCTCTCAGCTTACTCCTCCATACACTCCGCAACATAACGGTGTATCGGAGAGACGGAACCGAACCCTATTGGATATAGTACGGTCCATGATGAGTAACGCTGAGTTACCGCGATCATTCTGGGGGTATGCGCTAGAATCAGCTGCGTACCTTTTGAACCGAGTTCCCACTAAGACTGTGCCTACCACACCTTATGAGTTATGGAGTGGGAAGAAACCCTGTCTTCAATATCTGAAGATCTGGGGATGTCCAGCTTTTGTCAAAAAGCAACATGCGGATAAACTCGAGGCACGCTCAGTACTGTGCAAGTTTGTGGGATACCCAAAGAACACCAGGGGGTATCTTTTCTACCACGAAGAGGAATAAAAAGTCCTTGTTTCTCGTAATGCCCACTTTCTAGAACACCAGTTCTTAGAAAAGGAAATTAGTGGGAGCGCAGTAGAACTGGAAGAAATTCCAGAACCACAGACTATTACTGAAAGTTTAGTGGAACCAGAGGGTTCAAAAGAACAGGACATTCCTACGCCGCTCCGCAGGAGTAGTAGGCAGTCTCATCCGCCCGAGAGATACTACGGTTTTCTCATAGACGGGGATAGAGAGGATTGCATCATAGATTATGATGAGCCTACTAGCTTCCAGCAGGCCGTTCAGAGCGTTGACTCAGTAAAATGGCTGGATGCAATGCGGACCGAAATGGAGTCCATGTACACCAACAAAGTATGGACGTTGGACATTGCTCCAGACGGGGTAAAACCCGTAGGATGCAAGTGGATCTTCAAAAGGAAGATTGGTGTAGATGGACAGGTTGAGACCTATAAAGCTAGACTTGTTGCAAAGGGTTTCCGTCAAAGACCTGGCTTGGACTATGACGAAACCTTTTCTCCAGTGGCTATGCTGAAATCCATTCGGATCCTTCTTGCCATTGCTGCCTTCCACGATTATGAGATCTGGCAAATGGACGTAAAGACCGCTTTTTTAAATGGAAATTTAGAGGAGTGTGTCTATATGGACCAACCAGAGGGTTTCATTCACAGTGGGAGCAGCAGAAAGGTGTGCAAGTTGCTTAAGTCCATCTATGGACTAAAGCAGGCATCGCGGAGTTGGAACATCTGTTTTGATGAGACGGTCAAGGAATTTGGCTTTATCAAAAATCCAGATGAACCATGCATCTATTGTAGATTTGTAGCGAGAACTATAGTATTCCTCGTTTTGTACGTGGATGACATTCTCTTAATAGGAAATGACATTCCTATGCTACAATCTGTCAAGGGGTTCTTGTCACACAGGTTCTCCATGAAAGACCTGGGTGATGCCTCATACATCCTGGGGTTCCGGATCCATCGTGATAGATCCAAGAGGATATTAGGACTTTCACAGTCCAGGTACATCGACACCATACTGAAGAGATTTAGTATGGAAGATTCCAAGCGCGGTAACCTACCGGCTTGTCACGGGATCACCCTTTCTAAAGAGATGTCTCCCAAGACTGATTTGGAGAGGGATCGCATGTCTATTATAGCCTACGCTTCTGCGGTAGGCTCTATAATGTATGCGATATTGTGTACCAGACCGGATGTAGCTTACGCACTGAGTGTGGTAAGCCGGTATCAGTCAAACCCTGGGGAGAAACACTGGATAGCAGTAAAGAACATTCTCAAGTACCTCAGAAGGACTAAAGAGATGTTCTTGGTGTATGGCGGAAAAGACCTCCAGATCGAGGCCTTTACTGACTCCAGCTTCCAGAGTGACAAGGATGATTCCAAGTCCATGTCGGGTTTTGTCTTTACCCTCAATGGAGGGGCGGTGTGTTGGAAGAGTTCCAAACAGGAAACCGTTGCAGACTCGACGATGGAAGCGGAATACATCGCTGCATCTGATACCGCAAAAGAAGCTGTCTGGATGAGGAAGTTCTTGAAAGAGCATCAGGTGGTTCCGTCCATTGTTGATCCAATACCTCTGTATTGCGACAACAACGGGGCTATAGCTTTAGCGAAAGAACCCAGGTCCCATCAGAGATCCAGACACATCTTGAGGCGGTATCACCTGATCAGGGAGATCGTGGATCGCCAGGAGATCGAGGTTCGGAGAGTCGCTTCAGAAGATAACACTGCATATCCATTCACCAAGGCCTTGCCCCAGACTCAGTTCGAGCGGCTGATCGAGATGATAGGTCTTCGATACGCCAGTACATGGCCTTAGTGCAAGTGGGAGATTGTTAGTGTATATGCCCTAGAGGCCATTACTGTATCATACTAGTTTGTATATTACTTAATGGAAGCTTGGGATATTCACCTTGTATATACAATCTTGCTCAAAATAGTAGTATGCTACTTGGTTTGTTTCTACTTCAATGTGTACATGTGTTTATTTTAGTATATCGCCTATACACATTAGTGGAGCCCTTAGGATCTTTGCTTGATTACCAGCGTTGTGATGGCAGTCACACTAGTGGGGCTGGGTAATCTATAAGCACATCCTTATGCAGGTCCCTGGTCGCAGGACTATCGAGACAGGGCATCGATACTCCGGAGTAGACTAGCGCATGCGCTTCTCATCCCAGTGTGGGAGACGGTCTGTCCCACAGCCGTTGGTACGTCGTACTTGAGAGAGTATGCGGGTGCTCGTTGGGTTACGAGTACACTGGACAGGACTCGTCGGGAACTGACTAGTTGGTATTATGCCTATCGTCAGTTATCAGTTCCCAGGTGACATGAGTACAGCTTAGTCCGCTGACTTGACACTGTCACTTCGCCTCGAGTGTGTTCCCACTGTACTTTGATTACTACCCTACCACGGCTCAAAGGAGTCGTGCAAACAGGTGGTAGTTGGGTGCAGTCTCGAAGCACTTGGAGGCAGTGACGGTTAGACAGGATTCGTCTCTCCCGGTATTGGGGGTTGACATCGCGCTGTGTCTAGGAGAGCCATTACACGAGTAGTCACTGGCCAGGGCAAACGAGATATACTGGTAGGCTTCCAGTGTTATCTCAGGGTGTTTTGGGCTTCACTCCGACACGACTTGTACCGCTATTGGGGGACTGACGTTTACCGCCCACTAGGCCCGCCATGCGATGTATCAGACGAACAGACCGGACTGTACGGAGAATGTCACATTCAGGCTCAGTAGGAGTTCAGATGGGTTTCGCCTCGTCAGTCTTCTTGTCGGCATCTACCTGGGGACCGTTACGCACAGCTAGTGCCGCTTGCGGTCTGTGGTTAAACCCGCTGCCAGCGTAGTGTCGTGTCTTTAGAGTCCCACACAGAAAGCTATTCGCCTTTAGGCAAAAGAGTAGAGGTCGCATGGTTTTGCGACAGGTCGCATGGTTTTGCGACAGGGTTCGGTCACATCCGTGCACTTGTGCACGTACAGTGTCCGGACAGTTTACACTAGCGGGCTTTGGTTTAAGCCAGATCCTAGTGTACCTTTTGGGATTAGATTTATCCAGTATGTATTCGTGTTCCTCGGAACGCGGATGCGGGTGTGTATGCACAGTTGACGGAGAGACAGAGGCAGAGGATTCTCATTAGGGTTGTTGACCGTTGACTATTGACTATTGACTTTTTGGTCAACCCTAATGAGAATATGATATATGATTAACAATAATATTAATTAAGTATTGTGGTGACATGGTTGTTGAGGGGCTGACTTTGTTGACTTGTTGACTTTGTTGACCGGTTGACTAGGTTGGACTAGTTGACCATCATGATGACTATGGCTATCATTTCATGGCAAAGACTTTTTACTTGCTTGTTTCTTTTATGAGAAATGAGTGCATGAAATGATTTAGCCATTTTGACTTGAACCATTTTACACAATACTTGATTATTATTTTTGTGATGATGGTTTTGGATTATGAGAGCCAAGAGAGAAAAGTCTTCTCTCATTCTTTCATGCTCACTCTCTCTCTTGTTCTTGAGCTCTCATCTTCCTCCTCTTGCTCTCCCTCTCTTGATTCTATGGTTCACTTGTCTCATGAGTTGAGAACCAAGAATCATAGATAAAATCCCATACAAACTCTTCTCTACTCACTCTAGTTCACAAGGTTTAGCAAACCAAGTGAACTAGTTTCTTCAAAGTTCGAAGAAGGAGCCAAAGTTTGAAGCTTTCAGGTGGATCTATCTTCGGCGCAAGGAGACGACGTGGAGAAGCCGGTTCGGACGACCATCGAAGCTTGAAGACGAAGGAGTTCGAGAAAAAGAAAGGTATAACCCCCTAACCGAGTAGTTAGCAACTCATAGTTAGGTTGTTAGTTAGATGTTTAACAAAGATCCGGTTTTTGAGTCCATGTTACCACCTCTAAGAAAATCGTTTTTTACCAAATTCCGCATTCCCGAAAGTACCGGGAGAGGTAGCATGGACTTACAGCAGGCACATCAGTTAGCCTTCTGTGTTCATCCAAGTTCCACCAAGATGTAACGTGACTTGAGAGTTAGTTACGGTGGGCAGGGACGATGGTTGAAGTTTCAGGTTTCGTTCGAGGTGTCTGACTTGTTGCGTGCTAAGGTTGAGCATTTGAGACCGGTTGGAGAGTTGAAACCTTTAACCATTCCAGAGTGGGAATGGAGGCAGATCTCCATGAATTTTCGTTGTGGTGTCTATCCAAGGTTAGAGAGGGTGTGACTCCATTTGGGTGTTTGTTGCCCGATTTTACTCAGTTGCTCTGTTTTTCTTCGGTGAGTTGTACGTTTGTACGGAGTTCCTTCTTGTGTTGTATCCAATAGAGGCACCCAGTTCGCTAGCCATCTTTGGCAAAAGCTTCAGGAATCCTTGGGTACTATTTGAGCTTTAGCTCCGCTTCTCCATCCGTTGGATGATGGTTAGACAGAGCGAACTATACAGACTCTGGAGGATATGCTTGTATGTACGTACTAAGTGGTTGTTGGCTGTTGGGATCGTCACTTACCATTGTTAGGGTTCTCCTTAGATAGCTGTTATCAGGAGACATTCCAATTGGAAACCTTTAGGCCTTGTTTGGTAGGTAGTGTCGATCGCCAGTCTATTTTACTAACTCTGTGTGAGTAGGATTTTGGACCCCAGCTAGTCATGAGAGTACGGAGAAGATTCAGTTGGTTCAGGTCAGGATGAGAGTAGCCCAGTGCAGACAGAAGTCTTTGCCGACCGTGGTGGTCGCAGACTTGAGTTCGCAGTGGGAGATCATGTATTCCTACGGATTTTTCCGATGAAATGGCGTGTTGAGTTTTGCGAAGCTTAGTCCCAAAATTGTAGGTCCTTTCGAGATCCTTGAAGTGAGTTAGTACCTTTGCCTATAATATGGCACTTCCGCCCAGATTTTTGTGTATTCACCCCGTATTCCTTGTGTCGATACTTCGCAATTACCTTCATGAACTTTTTCACATGATTCATCAACATACCATTTAGCATGGACGCGATCTTTTGTTCACTAGTGGATCGGAAGGTGGAGGAACTTCGGTTAATGGTTTTGCCGTCTGTGAGGGTTCTTTGGCGTAGCTATATAATGAGGTGATCACTGGGCAGGCTGCGAGCGAGATTTGGGAGTTTTGTACTCATCACTTTGAAGGTACGCGTAGATGAATTTTAATTCGGGGACCGAATTTTTTAAGGGGGGAAGATTGTAACGTTTAAGAAATCGTTTTGCGAATTTTTCCGTCTTAGGGTAAAATTATCGGTGTTTTCCCTTTTACCCGATTATGATGAAACATCCGTAGAAACATGCCGGCACCTAGTTTAGCAAAAATAAAGCTAGTGCGAAAGTTTTGGGGGTCAATGGGAAGTTTTGGTTCACATAGAATTTTTCCCTAATAAAATATTATTTTAATACTTTATTTGCGCACTTTATTTGTGGTAATTACATTTTTTATGTGGGTTAATTACTAAAAATGGGATTCTATGCTAAGTTAATTACTAGAATTATGTTTTAAACCATCCATCCAAAATATCTAGATTTTTAGGATTTATTTTGAGTTTTGAAGAAAAAGAAAATGGTGACTAATGCTATTTTGTTTTATTATGCAATTATTGTATTTTCCTTCTAGAAAATTCCACACTTCACCACAAACCCTAGCCTCTTCCCCACTTGGCCGAAACCTTCCCCCTTGCTGCCCTTCATCATTTTTCCACTCATTTCTTCTCATTTTGCAAAAAAAATGATGGAAATCCAAATAAATTCATATAAATTCAAATATAAATCAAACTCATCATTCTTCTTCTTCAATCATACTTGGATCTTCATTCTAGCGGGGATTTTGGAGGCTAATTTTGGAGATTTTTGCTACTTTTTGAAATCAAGTTTGAGGCATAAATCCTAACTCTAAACTGAAGTTCTTGTATTAATACTTTAATTAGCTTAATTAGATGTTTAATTTAAGCTTTTAAATTCATATTTAGAAATTCAAGATATCATTTTGATAATCAAATTAGGGTTTTGATTAATAGAATGGTTAAGTGATAAGCTAAGACAAATGAAAACTTAATCAAGTTGCTAATTTGTTAAATGATACTTTCCTAATCAGATAATTAAGCTAATTAACAAACTAAACCTTTTCTAATCCTAATTAGTGAAATCTAAAATTTTAGTAAAAGTATAAGCGGTTTAACCTTGCTATTTAATGATGTTTGTAAATTCTAGTTTTGGTAAAACTTGTAGTTTTGTGCTAAAATGATAAATACCGCTTACTAGATTTACGGATATTTTGGACGTGGGTTTCTTTTGACGTTTCGACGTTAATTATATTGATTCCACGCTATATCTTGTATTGTGAATGTGCGATCGGTACGATCAAGGTCAAGACATGGTACTTGTATCGCTTTGCGCTCCTAGCTAGGGTCATGCCGATGTCGTTCGTGTCTTTGTGTAGCTTTTGCTCTAGAATTGGTTTCGTAGTGTCGCTATGCGCCTTAGCTACAATACGGACACTCGAGAGTATGTTTGGAATTGGCGCGTTGGTTAAACATAGTTGTACGTATTTTTGGTCGATTGATTATATACGCTTGCTTTATTGTAATATGCTTTCAAGATCGCAGGCGGGGACTTCGGATGCTGTGAAGAGAGGAAAGCAGGTGGTAGGCTTTACTTAGTCAGGAGCGTTGGTGAGTAGATTTAACATCTACAGGGGGATCGCCAGCATAGCGTTATGCGTCTGGGCTAGATCAAATGAAATGACCTTTAGTGTTTAGTATATGGACTCGTTTGTGCACGTGTATTTCGTTGCAAATCTCATTTACCTATTGTATTTGGACATAGTATTAATGAGACACAACACTATTATTGACGGTTCATGTTGCACGAGCACTGATCGTTTGCCACTCACACCGTCATTAATTGCCATAACACGCACAACACCTATACATATGTGATATAGTATTGCTTAGGGATATCGAGACATGATCCTTATTTTCATTGTGCATATGACATATAGTATACCTGTATACCTACATGCTTACACATATGCCCTGGCATGCTTACATGCTAGTTACCCATATACCTATAGGGTAGTGTACCATCAGTGATAGGTATATACACATATGAGATATAGCTACATGTACATTTGGCATACATACATACCTCTACCTGGAGAGTATTATGGATAAGCATAGAGACATACCTTGCTACAGATACTTTTACATCATACATACTTACATATGGACACACATATCTTGCTATACCGACATGGTTAAGCTTACCTTGTTATAGCTACATGTTCACCTGTATATGATGTTGCATCAGATTTCGGAGAAATCAGGAACCGCATGATTTATTTTATAACTTGTTGCAGTTAAATAGCGATTTTACTTTATATGCGCATATTACTGTTTCATGTTTGCATATATTACATCCATGGATTTCATATGATGTTCTCTGATATTTTTACTCCTAAGTATATATAATAGTGGAATAGGACGCTGTTATATATGCCTATACACATATATTAGTAGAATGAGACGCTAATATATGTGTATTGATACATGCTTATATATATGTCATTTTCTGGATTTGAGGACCGTGGTGGTTTCATAAAATTATGCAAGTATTCTTAATCTTTACTTGATATTTTGATGCATCCACTCAGAGATTTGTTTTAATACCGATACGGGATCGAGCGTGTCGGTGTTTTGCACTTAAGATTCGAAGGACGTATAATACCGATACAGAATCGAGAGTGTCGGTGTTTGGCACTTAAGATTCGAAGGACGTATAATACCGATACGGGATCGAGAGTGTCGGTGTTTGGCATTTAAGATTCGAAGGACATATAAATCTGTTTTGGATCATAAGTGTCGATGTTTGGCACTTAAGATTCACAGTTTTGGATCATGAGTGTCGGTTTTGGCACTTAGGATTCGCTGAGTCTTGCAGGATATATGAAAGTTACTTGATATTGGACACTTAGGATATATGAGATTTACTTGATAATTGGATACAGAATATATATGAGATTAACTTGATATTGTACATTCAGGATCTATGATATTTACTTGATATTGTACATTCAGGATTAATGAGACTTACATGATATGAGAGCCAATTTGGGGCCTGATTTGGGGAATTGAGATTTGTATTGTCTTGAAGGACTTTGGTCCTACCACGATGTAAGGATTCCGTGGAAATGACGTTTCATTCCATACTCCACATTTATTGTTTATGCACTGCTTCATGTATTAGTAGTATCTGATAGAGTACCTTCCATGACTGTTGCATTTACATACTTTATATTATATGCATTGCTTCATGTATTAGCTTTACCTGCTAGAGTACCTTCCGTGACTGTTGCATATATACATTGTCATATCATTTCTTCATGTATTAGTAGTACCTGATAGACTACCTTACATGATTGTTGCATATAGATTGTTATATTAGTATTTCTTCATGTATTAGTTGTACCTGCTAGTGTACCTTATATGACTATTGCATACATATGACCATTTATTGCTATTAGCTTGCATATGTTAGATTCGCGCTGTATGTGCCAATTTCGGGTCGTGACAGCCTTATAGGTTTCAACCTGCCCATCTACACCAAGTTTCCTTTTGTAGATCCATTTGCATTTAACGGGTTTTACCCCAGGTGGAGCAATATCCAGGGTCCACACTTTATTGGTGTATATGGACTCCATCTCGGATCGCATAGCATCCAGCCACTTATCTGAGTCCCAACTGATAATGGCCTGCCTGAAACTGGTTGGATCATCTTCTTCTAAGATGCAATCCTCCCGATCCCTGTCTATGAGAAAACCGTGGTATCTCTCGGGCGGATGAGAAATCCTACCAGATCTGCGGAGTGGCTGAGATTCGTCTGGGACTATTGAATCTGGCGATTCCCCCAAACCTTCAGTTTCATTTTGTGATTCATGGATTTCTCCCAGTTCTATCGAACTCCCACAAGTTTCATTTGCAAGAAACTCCCTTTCCAAATAGGTGGCATGGTTAGATACAAACACTTTCTGTTCCTCAGTGTGGTAGAACAGATATCCATAACCATTCTTTGGATAACCCATAAATTTACAGAGAACTGCTCGTGCCTCAAGCTTGTCCGGTTTATGCTTTTTAACGTAAACCGGACAACCCCATATCTTAAATCTTTTATGATATGGTCTCTTACCATTCCATAACTCGAATGGTGTCTTAGTGTCACGACCCGAAATATTAGCTTGTGACTAGCACTTAAATCACACAACTTCTAAAGGCATGACGTAATCCAAGTAAACTGAAACCCAGAAATCTAAACCTTTTAAAGAAATAAAAGAGGTGCTGTTTTGAAATAAGGTATAATGAAGAAAAGTGTTTTCTTAAATGCATAGAAAATGGAACATGAAAATGCAAGTTTATCCTACTTGTTGTAAAACATGTTCGTCTTTTAAAAAAATTGGGCAGCACCTCCCCAGTATATTTTGATCTAAAACCACAAATATATGATAATATAAAAGGCATCCCTAAGAGAGAGCTAGCTCTTCGCCAAACGGAGGATTCACAACCACGTAAGTAATAAAACAAGTATACGACGCACAACGGCCAAGATCAACACAAAAGATATGAATAAAGCATGACACCAACCCAATAAGCGAACATAACACCCATCGCTCAATCTCGCAACTACAAGTCTTCCTATGTCTCATTACTTATACAAATACTAGTTTGATTGCTGGAGTTGACTAGATACAATAGGAATAATAAATACAATAGTGGAACGATCCGATGTGTACCACCTACCAAAGAAAATCATCCGAATGCAACTGTGCACCAAAGGTGCCGCTACCGATTCATGCTGCCAACCTGCAATAACTGTGGCACAATGGAGGTGAGTTGACAACTCATGTGTAGAAAACATCAACTAGTAGAAATCGAATAAATAATGATTCCTAGGTTAAATATATCATGAAGGTAATACTATGATATCTATGGTGACCGTATGTAGATGTGTGCCAACAATATAATAAATGTCTGTATGCATATGGATAACATCCAACAATATAATAAATGCCTGTATGCATGTGGATTGCATCCAACAATATAATAAATGCCTGTATGCATGTAAAATATGAGGATATCAAAGAATGTGTGTCCCTCAATGACACATCAAATCATGGAACCTGAGTGTTCAACACCGACACTCGAAAACATCATGAAACTCGTGTCCAGCATCAACACGTAAATCCTCATATCTCAGGCTCCGACTATCCGGACTGGCCTGTATCCATCTCATGACTCCGGTCGGTATCTTCTGGATAACTGCCAGGTCCAAAATACTATCACCGGTAGGTAGTGTTCCCCTGCCAGGCTCAACGCCATCATCTGCGACCATCTTGCCCTAGGGTACCTCACCGGGTCCACCATGAACCCGCAGACGGTTCCTCCTCCTCCTCGGATCGGGTGTATGATATCGCTCAAGAGCCGAGAAAACCCATGGTGGAAAATACAAATATCATATCAAGAGAAACCGGGTTTTTAAAACAATACAATTTCTTTTGAAATAACCACGGTTCTCAAATTCAGAAATCTCATGAAAATAACATATCTCAATGCGTATAATTATAAAGCATGATCTATGCGACATATAATAGAAATATAAGCATATTTGTATATAATGAAACATGGAAAAGTAATATGCACATATCAAGGGAAAACCGCTTTTTTAAATGAATCCAGTTTTAAAAGTGTATCTTGCGGTTTCCAACTTCTCCAAGGTCAAATGCAATATCGTATAAAGGTGTATATGTAACTATAGCAAGTAAATTAAGCAAGGAGTCATATCATGATGAAGCAATTCTACTGTGTGGTGACATGGCAATTATCGATGAAGAAGTGTGTGAGCCGGCAAATCTTTGTAAGTGTGACATACGCATCATCAATAATGGTGCAGGTGTACTAGTACAGGTATATGCAATGCAATGAGAATAACATGAAAGTAGAATAAGGTAAATAACCAGGTAAATGCGATAAGGTATGCATATCTAACATGACCGAGTGGGTGAATGTATCAATCGGCATCCTCTAGTCAAGGGTATGGATCAATCATCTATTAAACTCGTCACGTACGGTAAATTGTCGTACGGCGTAATTAATCAATTTGGGATCCTATCAACCTATAAGACAAAGAGGGTACAGACCTACCGTATCGTACGACATAACTCTCAAGATTCACAACACTATCCATATATATATATATATATATATATATATACACACCTATCTCTCAGGTCCCACCCGTATCAATCTCAGATCATGGGACCGGCAAAGGTATCAATTATCACATATCGAGTCGTATCCATATACCAACATATCATCAAGCTATCATATCACATCGTATTTTCTTTTCATCACCTTAAGTCAAATTTTATATATACATTCTACTTTATTAATCTTGTTTCATGTTACGGTAAACTCAATGCTTATTCTAGTGTAATTACCTATCTATAAGTCGTAATTCGCTTTCACTTTTCATATCCCTAAAGCTTTCTCATATCTCAATATATATATATTCAATCACTAATATTATCATAAACTATCTTTTAGACTATATCCCTAGTTTCCTAATCTTGGTTTCTACGACTGTATCCTATAGATCGGTTTCCATTTAATATTTGTAGGGGTGTTATACGCCATCTGCCCGACTTCCCCCGTAGATATAGTGTAAGTCGATGTTCAACACCCCAATACTTAAGGGGAGGCGGAAATATGAATAACAATCTTGTTCTATGATTAAACATCGAATAATCTTATGAATCGTTTGCTAAACAAGTTTTAACAAAAACTATAGAGTTCTAAACTACTATGTTAAGAGATTATACCAAACGGTTCTAGTCCTTCGTCTTAATGTTATCTACGGCCTCTTTGGATCTCCACATCCTCTTCGGCTTTCTTCCGTGATAGACGATCCACCCGAGAACCCTAATCCAAGCTATCACCTCTAAACTTGAGGTTACTTAGTTTCTCTAGTTGCTAAATAGAGTAGCTAAGGTGATGTAGAGATAGGTTATGGAGTAATTAGTCTTTCCTAATCCTTGTTCTCAACTCATGAGGGTAGGATTAGGTTTGGTGAAGGAGAGAGAACTTGAAGAGAGAGAGTGAGAAGATGATAATGATAATAATAATAATGATGAAATAGCTTCTCACTTGATATATGAAACATAATGAATAAAAAGAAATGAATAATATGAGATTATTCATCATGTTTCATTAATGCAAGTGGGTGATTCATTATGTGAGTCATTAAGCATTTAATAATGCATTAATGACATGATGAATCACTCACAATGAGTCACTAAATCATTAAATGAAAATGCCACCTCTCCCTCCATGTCACATCCTTCTAGAAGCTTCTCGGAAAATTACGAGAACGCCCCTCTCATCCGTGAAAACACGGAAAAACTTTAGACTGTATAAATCCAATAACCTGATACTAGAATCTGGCTTAAACCAAATCCGGCTAGTAAAAACTGTCCGAATGTCGTACGTGCGTTCAAACACGTATGCGTCCGAACCTTTGTTGTAAAACCATACGACCTCTATATCTTTTCGCCTGGGTTTGGGAAATCTCTATGTGGGACTCTAAAGGCTCAACTACTACGCTGGCAGTGGGTTTAACCACAGACCGCAAGCGGCACTAGCTGTACGTAACGGTCCCCAGGTAGTTGTCGATAAGAAAGCTGATGAGGTAACCCATCTGAAATCCTACTGAGCCTGTCTGTGACAATGTCCGCGTAGTCCGGTCTGTTCGTCTAAGAGTATCGCATGTATGGTCTAGGGTGTTGGTGGACGTCAGACCCCTAATAACCGTACAAGTCGTGTCGGTATGGTTCAAGACCACCCGAGAATCTACTGATCATTCCATCAGTAATTCTCAATCAGCCCTGGCCAGGGACTTATGGTAATGACCAACAGACCACAGTACGATATCAACTCCCTATACCGGGAGAGACGAATCCCTAACAGTCGCTCACTGCCTCCACGTAGCTCGGGACTGTGCCCAACTGAAACCTGTTTGCACGACTCCTTTGAGCCGTGGTAGGGTAATAATCAAAGCACAGTGGGAACTCACACGAGACAAATGATGACCTTAAGTCAACGGACTATCTGCACACATGTCACCTGAGAACTGCTATCTGACGTTAGGTATAATACCATCCAGTCAGTTCTCGGCGAGTCCTGTCCGGTGTACTCACACCCAGTGAGCATCTGTATACAATCTTAGGTGAACACCACCAATGGTTGCGGGACCAATCCATTGCCCCTCGTCCGGGTCTAGATATGTATACACTAGTCTACTCCGGAGTATCGATGCCCAATCTCGATACTCCTGCGACCAGGGACATCCAAGGGTGTGCCTATTGACTATCCAGCTCCCACTAGTATGACTACCATCACAACGCCGGTAGTCAGACAAAACACCCTATGGGCTTTATCAACATATATATATAAATACCAAGTAAAAAATATCATACGTTAAGACAAAGTCAAACCAAATAGCGTACTATCATATCAAGCAAGACTGTCATGTACATACATATCCTAAGCATCCTATACAATGTAGGCCTCTAGGGCCTATATATCCAACAATCTCCCACTTGCACTAAGGCCTATAATTGGCGCAATGAGTACCCACTGTCTCTACCAGATCCAGTTGCTTGTGTACCGCATGCCCAATATCTCAAATATGCTCTCGAACTGTACTTGAGGAATGGCCTTGGTGAATGGATCTGCCGTGTTGTCTTTTGTGTCCACTCTCCGTATCTCGATCTCCCGACGATCCACGATCTCCCTGATCAGGTGAAACCGCCTTAAGATATGCCTGGATTTCTGATGGGACCTTGGTTCCTTCTCTAAAGCTACAGCGCCATTGTTATCGCAATACAAAGGTATTGGATTGGCAATGGACGGAACCACATGAAGTTCAGAAATAAACTTCCTCATCCAGACAGCCTCTTTTGCGGCTTCACTAGCAGCTATATACTTAGCCTCCATAGTTGAGTCTGCGACGGTATCTTGTTTGGAACTCTTCCAACATACCGCCCCTCCATTGATGGTAAACACAAAACCCGAAATGGATTTAGAATCATCCTTGTCACTTTGGAAGCCGGAGTCAGTAAAAGCCTCTACCTGGAGGTCCCCATTACCGTAAATCAAGAACATCTCCTTAGTCCTTCTCAGGTACTTGAGAATGTTCTTCATCGCTCTCCAATGTTTCTCACCTTGGTCAGACTGATACCTGCTTACCACACTAAGTGCGTAAGCTACATCCGGTCTGGTACATAACATCGCATACATTATTGATCCTACCGCCGAAGCGTAGGGTATAATGCCCATGCGAGCCCTCTCTTCATCAGTCTTTGGAGACATCTCTTTGGAGAGGGTGATTCCGTGACAAGCGGACATATTGCCACGCTTGGAATCTTCCATACTAAATCTCTTTAGTATAGTGTCTATATACCTGGACTGTGAAAGTCCTAATATTCTATTAGATCTATCTCGATAGATCTTAATGCCCAGAATGTATGATGCATCTCCCAAGTCTTTCATGGAGAATTTCTGTAACAAGAAGAGCTTTACTGATTGTAGTATAGGGATATCATTCCCTATCAGTAGTATGTCGTCGACGTACAAAACGAGGAAGACTACTGCTCCTTCTACAATCTTCCTATAAATACATGGTTCATCTACATTTTTGATAAAGTCAAATTCCTTGACTGTTTCATCAAAGCAGATGTTCCAACTCCGCGATGCTTGCTTTAACCCATAAATGGATTTAAGCAATTTGCACACTCTTCCGCTGCTCCCACTGTCTAAGAAACCTTCTGGTTGATCAAAGTAAACACTCTCTTCTAGATGTCCATTTAGAAAAGCTGTTTTTACATCCATTTGCCAGATTTCATAGTCATGGAAGGCAGCAATGGCAAGCATGATCCGAATGGATTTAAACATAGCTACTGGTGAAAAAGTTTCATCATAGTCCAATCCTGGTCTTTGACGGAAACCTTTTGTTACTAGTCTAGCTTTGTAGGTTTCCACTTGTCCAAATGTACCAATCTTCTTTTTGAAGATCCATTTGCACCCAACTGGTTTTACCCCAGGAGGAGCAACTTCTAAAGTCCATACTTTATTGGTGTACATGGATTCCATTTCGGATCTCATTGCATCCAGCCACTTCACTGAGTCTCTACTCGTGATAGCCTGCTGAAAACTAGTAGGCTCATCATCATCGATGATGCAATCCTCTCGATCCCCATCAAGAAGAAAACCATAGTATCTTTCAGGAGGATGAGAGAGCCTACTAGATCTGCGGAGTGGCGTTGGTTCGTCTTGTTCTATTGAAATCTGAGATTCTTCTAAGTCTCCGGTTGCAATTTGAGGTTCTGGAATTTCTTCCAGTTCTACCGCGCTCCCACTAATTTCTTTTGCAAGAAATTCGCTTTCTAAGAAGACAATGTGACGAGCGACAAACACCTTTTGTTCTTCAGTGTGTTAGACCATGTACCCCCTTGAATGCTTGGGGTATCCTACAAACTTGCATAAAACCGATCGTGCTTCGAGCTTGTCCGGATTATGCTTTTTAACATATACCGGACACCCCCATATCTTGATATACTTGAGATATGGTCTCTTCCCACACCACATTTCATATGGAGTGGTAGGTACAGACTTAGTTGGAACTCTATTCAATAGGTATGCGGCTGATTCTAGAGCAAATCCCCAGAAGGAAAGTTGCAACTCAGCACTACTCATCATTGAACGCACCATATCTAATAGCGTGCGATTCCTTCTTTCTGATACACCATTATGCTGAGGTGTATAAGGTGGAGTAAGCTGAGAGAGAATTCCATTCTCTTTTAAGTATTCAAGAAAACTGGTACTTAAGTATTCTCCACCTCGATCAGATCGAAGTGTCTTGATGCTTTTACCAGTTTGTTTCTCTACTTCATTTTTATACTCCTTAAACTTCTCAAAAGCCTCGGATTTATGCTTTATTAAGAACACATGTCCATACCTAGAGAAGTCATCAGTAAAAGCGATGAAGTAGGAGTGACCACTTCATGCATGTATAGACATTGGACCACATACATCACTGTGTACTAGTCCCAAGAGTTCAGTGGCTCTTTCTCCGTGTCCGGTGAACGGAGATTTGGTCATTTTTCCTTTGATACATGATTGACAAGTTGCATATGATGAATATTCAAACGGATCTAGATATCCATCTTTATGTAACTTAGTCAACCTTGTTTCATTTATATGACCAAGTCTACAATGCCATAGGAAGGCTTGATTCGAATCTGGAGCCTTTCTTTTACGCGTGTTTTGAATATTGAAAATTTGAGGTTGATTAAGTATGTATATGCCGTTTTCCAGTGTGCCAAACCCAATCAGTTCTTGATTTAGGAGAATGTTCATGACATTTCTTTCAAGCACAAAATTATATCCTTTATTAGACAACAAAGATACTGATATAATATTACACAACATACTGGGAATACAAAAACAGCTATACAATACCAAAATGTGTCCACTATTCAACCCTAGGTGATATTCCCCTATTGCAACTGCATCTACATGCATTCCATTGCCCATCCGGAGAGTCATATCACCAGCCCCCAGTACTCTACTATTTCTCAGATCCTGCAAAGAATTACAGATGTGAGAACCAGAACCGGTATCAAGTACCCATGAAGTAGAGTTTACTGAAAGACAATTTTCGATTACAAACACACCTGAAGCAGAAGCAACAGCTTGCTTCATGTCCTTGGCTTTAAAGGCCAAACAGTCCTTCTTCCAGTGCCCTTGCTTGTGACAATAGAAGCACTCGTTCCTTCCTGCCTTCACCCTTCCTGCCTTGTTCGTTCCTTGCACCTTCTTGACCCCACCCTTCGGTTTGGTGGGTTTCATCTTCTTCTTCCCTTTAGCTTTCGCTTTAGATTTAGAAGAAGATGATTGGCCAACATACAGAACGGGGGTCTTCTCCTTTTTCAAGGAGGTCTCTGCTAGCCTCAACATATTGAGGAGCTTTGGAAGATCCGCTTCCATTTCGTGCATGTTGAAGTTCAGCACGAACTGAAAGAAGGTGTGGGGAAGGGACTGCAAAATCAAGTCGATATACAAATCATTCTCTAGCACGCATCCCAGGTTTGCGAGTTCCTCAATGAGGGTGATCATTTTGAAGACGTGCTCTCCAACAGGCGATCCCGGAGCTAACCTCATCTGGAAGAGTTTCCTTGAGGTTTCGTACCTCGCGATACGGGAGTGTTCACCATACAATTCCTTGCAACGGAGGAATATGGATACAATATCCATACTCTCGTGCTGTTTCTGGAGTTCATTATTCATGGACGCCAGCACGATACACTTAGCTCACTCACAGTCTACATCCCAGGTTTTGCGAACTTTCTTGTCCGCAACTGAGGAATCTGGTCCTGGGATAAGGGGAGGAACAACGGTGGTAACATATGCAACTTTGTCATAAGTCAGCGCAATATTGACGTTCCTTAGCCAATCTTTATAGTTCTGTCCGGTCAGTATATTCTTTTCAAGTAATAGTTTTAGTCCAGTCATGGTAGCTGCCAGAGAGAGAGAAAAGAAAACACTCAGCATATGCTCTTGCAAGTTTAGATTGGTTATAATTTTATCTAAACAGGATGGCTCCCACTGTTTCCTCAAATCCTTCTTCAAAACCTAAAAGAAGAACTAGTCAGGATTTAATCACACGTTACAATTCTTGCTTAACCTTTCAGCCAGGCTGGTGTTGGTACTTCGAGGGAGGTTTTCCAACGCTTTCGCGAAGTTCCTTAATTAAAGAACCTCTTTTCCCTGGAGGCGTAGCCCCTCTAACACCTTTCTAGGCACCTACTTGGTTTATAGCATTGATTGTTAAGTGAGAGAAATTCCCGAGAGTAATCCTACTTATCAGTGGGATCAGGATCCAACTATCATTGTATGATGCCCTAGATGGAAGCCACTCTAGTCACCACACTCCAGAAGGTAAGCTAAATCTGCAAGATTCCTTTATGTTTGAAACTCCCGATGTGATTTTTACCCCAAGCTCTTATAGACCTTGACGTAGGCCAACAAATCATAAGACGCAAGTCAAGTTTTACCCGTCGTTGTCCTGATTAATTTAAATACATCGTACAAGCCCTTAATGTAGGCCAACAAGGTGTACGTCTGTATTAAACTAATGCATCTATCTATGCAACAAACAGGCACACACACACTGCTACCATTCACTATGCCTTGACGTAGGCCAACAAGCATAGCATGAATATGATGTGCTGTCTATCTGAAACGACGGAGGGTTACGGCTGGTTTTTGGCAAAAAACCGTTAACGTAGTGAACTTGATTTGATCGAAGGAATTAAGATAGCTTTTATTAAAAGGAGTAGTTTAAGCTCCGGATTTAAAATTTGCTTTTTCAAGAAAACCGAGTGGTTTTTAGAAATTGTTCCAACGATTCAGTTTAGGTTTTATTTTCTTTGCATTAACAATAATGCGTCCCATCTTTAACCTATCATTACAGATAACAACGAAAATACAACGTCCTCTTATACCATCCGCATTCGCCACGGGGTCCCGTCATCACCCGTTAGGTTACTTAACTAACGACAGAGCGAGGGCTGGGCTAGCGCTGGTGTAAAACATAAGCGACATCTAAATAGCTATCATATATAGATATTGTACATTCATCAGACGCAATAATAAGCATTCCAGATCACAGGTAAACAATATTGGATTTTCAAGCAATCCGCATTTCTTTTGAGCCTGCAATGAAAGACGGATTACACAGTTGTGATGAATAGCCATTTTCCCACCCCCAGACCCCTACGGGTACGGCAAACTACCCGCCAAGTACCAAAAGTGAAGCGGTCTGCCCCAACACTTCAAAATACCCGGTAGTTTGTGCACCCCACCTTGGGTCTATCGTAGGAGCAAAAACAGTAAAACGAAATAATACAACGGTGGCTACAACCGCAACCTGGATGTGCCCGGCAAAATAATATTACAACTTATTACATTTACATCAAATGAATTAATACAAAAACCCATCACAAAACCCGGCTAAACACCACAACAGTCCAATACAGTTTATATACACAAACAGTTATATATAACATCACAGATATGTGCAACCCCTTGCCAACCGACATACTAGCAGTTAGGGGAGGTTTACGAACACATAAAACATTTCACAGATATAATCAAACAAGCAAATACCGTATAATTTTGATCGATTAAACACATTTAATTTTGCTCCAATACTTCTCTGTAAATCTGAAACCTGAACAAAAATAAAAATTACCAGAAAACACCAAATATCACAGAGAAACAACACAAGAAACTTGGGATGATGAATCGTCCAAAGCGCGGCGGAATCGCGGCGGATCGGTGGGATCGGCCGCAGTTCCGCGGCGCTATGGCCGATTCATGAGCCCAATTTTCTTGGGTGTTCTAATACATTCATTTAGGTCATTCTGAAGGTCCCTGAAAAATTTTTGGACCTTATTTAAAATTCGACAGAAAGTACATGATATCGGGGTTTTTCCGGTTTGTTTTTCCGTTCGAAATTCATACAAATTTGCAAGTGTGTTAAATACTGTTTAGCTTGGCTTTGATACCACTGTAAGTCGATGTTCAACACCCCAATACTTATGGGGAGGCGGAAATATGAATAACAATCTTGTTCTATGATTAAACATCGAATAACTGTATGAATCGTTTGCTAAACAAGTTTTAACAAAAACTATAGAGTTCTAAACTACTATGTTAAGAGATTATACCAAACGGTTCTAGTCCTTCGTCTTAATGTTATCTACGGCCTCTTTGGATCTCCACGTCCTCTTCGGCTTTCTTCCGTGATAGATGATCCACCCGAGAACCCTAATCCAAGCTATAACCTCTAAACTTGAGGTTACTTAGTTTCTCTAGTTGCAAAATAGAGTAGCTAAGGTGATGTAGAGATAGGTTATGGAGTAATTAGTCTTTCCTAATCCTTGTTCTCAACTCATGAGGGTAGGATTAGGTTTGGTGAAGGAGAAAGAACTTGAAGAGAGAGAGTGAGAAGATGATAATGATAATAATAATAATGAAATAGCTTCTCACTTGATATATGAAACATAATGAATAAAAAGAAATGAATAATATGAGATTATTCATCATGTTTCATTAATGCAAGTGGGTGATTCATTATGTGAGTCATTAAGCATTTAATAATGCATTAATGACATGATGAATCACTCACAATGAGTCACTAAATCATTAAATGAAAATGCCACCTCTCCCTCCATGTCACATCCTTCTAGAAGCTTCTCGGAAAATTACGAGAACGCCCCTCTCATCCGTGAAAATACGGAAAAACTTTAGACTGTATAAATCCAATAACCTGATACTAGAATCTGGCTTAAACCAAAGCCGGCTAGTAAAAACTGTCCGAATGTCGTACGTGCGTTCAAACACGTATGCGTCCGAACCTTTGTCGTAAAACCATACAACCTCTATATCTTTTCGCCTGGGTTTCGGAAATCTCTATGTAGGACTCTAAAGACTCAACTACTACGCTGGCAGTGGGTTTAACCACAGACCGCAAGCGGCACTAGCTGTACGTAACGGTCCCCAGGTAGTTGTCGATAAGAAAGCTGATGAGGTAACCCATCTGAAATCATACTGAGCCTGTCTGTGACAATATCCGCGCAGTCCGGTCTTTTCGTCTAAGAGTATCGCATGTATGGTCTAGGGTGTTGGTGGACGTCAGACCCCTAATAACCGTACAAGTCGTGTCGGTATGGTTCAAGACCACCCGAGAATCTACTGATCATTCCATCAGTAATTCTCAATCAGCCCTGGCCAGGGACTTATGGTAATGACCAACCGACCACAGTGCGATATCAACTCCCTATACCGGGAGAGACGAATCCCTAACAGTCGCTCACTGCCTCCACGTGGCTCGGGACTGTGCCCAACTGAAACCTGTTTGCACGACTCCTTTGAGCCGTGGTAGGGTAATAATCAAAGCACAGTGGGAACTCACACGAGACAAATGATGACCTTAAGTCAACGGACTATCTGCACACATGTCACCTGAGAACTGCTATCAGACGTTAGGTATAATACCATCTAGTCAGTTCTCGGCGAGTCCTGTCCGGTGTACTCACACCCAGTGAGCATCTGTATACAATCTTAGGTGAACACCACCAATGGTTACGGGACCAATCCATTGCCCCTCGTCAGGGTCTAGATATGTATACACTAGTCTACTCCGGAGTATCGATGCCCAATCTCGATACTCCTGCGACCAGGGACATCCAAGGGTGTGCCTATTGACTATCCTGCTCCCACTAGTATGACTGCCATCACAACGCCGGTAGTCAGACAAAACACCCTATGGGCTTTATCAACATATATATATAAATACGAGGTAAAAAATATCATACGTTAAGACAAAGTCAAACCAAATAGCGTACTATCATATCAAGCAAGACTGTCATGTACATACATATCCCAAGCATCCTATACAATGTAGGCCTCTAGGGCATATATATCCAACATATAAATCTACTCACCATGATCCTCGCTTTTCAAAGTCGATGACGCCAAGCTCCGTCACCTCGGAATCCACGGGAAGGTTCCTACAATAATACACAATCGAAATAGCTATTAAAATCGAGCTCGGAAAACTAAAACAGCACACGGTGCGTTTATAGGTTAAAATCTATAGCCTCTCATGCAACACACAACCAAAGAACCCTCGTTGTTGACGTACAAACGCCACATGAATGAATTCAAATCAAATACAAATCCAAAAAACAAAACCTTAGTTCACAAAATACGGAAAACATAACCAAAAGCACCCCAATGTGATCCCAGATTTCACCCTAGGCCAAACTAAGGAATTTTGCACATATAGGGGGTCTAATTATCAGATAAGTGAACAATATACCAAGAACCAACCCCAAATTCCCTAATGTGGCCGCAATTTGCGGCCACAATGAATAAATCTATGGCCCAGCAGTTGAGTTGGGGTCTCGGGTCTCTAGCGTACACTCGCAATCATCTTCTCATCTCGTTGTCTTTGCTAAATGATTTTAGGGTACTCCATGTAGCAGCATATCTTAAAACAACACTACGATTTCCACAAAAACCGATATCGACACACTTCAAGGTTCTCTTCTTAGTGTCAAGTCTCTGGTTTTGTCCAGAATTCTAACACTAAGGCCCAGTAACATCCACTACAAATCAACACAACACAACTCAAACCCTAATCCTTCTCTTGAAATTTTCAACATCATTAATCATCACTAAACCAATTCTAAACTAAAATAGAAACTAAAACAACTAAATTATTAAGTTAATGGTGTGGGAGATACCTCATTTGGGCAACTCAAAAAAAAACCCTAGCTTGTCCAAGTCTCCAAAATCCTACTTTGCTTGGTCCAAAATGTAGAGGATGAGGAAGGGATCAACTTTTGTGAAGAGGGTATAGGGTTTTGATGAGGGAATTGGGATGGATCTTGGGGATTGAAGGGGAGGGAGATGAGGTTGAGGGAGATGAAGAAATAAAAATGGGGGAGGAATTATGGGGGCTGCCCTCACTCTCTCCCTCTCTCTCTCTTTTACCCATTCTCATTTTCTTTTCTTTTTCTTTTTAAAACCAAAACACATAATACCCTAAAAACAACACAAGGAGACAACAAATAACCAAAATGTAATATGACATGGTGCAAGAGCCATGGAAAACTTTTGGAGACACGGATTAGGCATAATCGCGATTAGTAGTGCACTAATCGGTTTTTATCCAAACTGCATATAATAAATTTTTAAAATGCCAAATCCGATAAATATATTTTTAAAAGAATAAAAATAATTTTAATTTCCAATTATTTCACAGTTATTGGTATATATTTATACCTTTTTACGAAAACCGCAATTTCGCAAATCGGGTAGTTTTCGCGAAATATATTATTTTAATATTAAATTTAAAAAATAATATTTTTTATTTTCTGAAATGTTACAATCTTCCCCCCTTAAAGAAATTTGTTCCCCGAATTTAAATTTAAACCCCCAAATACTAAAACATTTCAGTAATCAGCGCAAATCAACAGGGTTCCGAAATCATGGGAGATATAGAAAAGCCGCATCGCATCACGTGCTACTGAAAACGAATATAAAACTCAAAATCGAACTCCGTCAACCATCACGCAAGTCATTGGATTTTCGTACATATCATCGGAGTTACAGTAGAGATACAGATCTCGAAATCCACTACTGAAATCCAATATACACTAGGCCAATACTATAATACATATATAGCACGCATCCTTGGAAAAATCTTAAAACCGAATAAAACACATGCAAAATGTTTTCTGAATTGCCGTATGATGCTTAACTCACGGCACAAGGGGCGGATGCTCATTTGTAAAGTAGTAAATATACTTATATATGTTTTTGCTCAAATTATACGTTCCGCCGTCTTGAAATATCCCAAAAGGTTTTCCTTTATAAACGTTCGTGCCACTCGCAGCCACGTATGAAATTGTGAGACTATAGCTCCTTTTTGAAAACCTCTTGTCAACTTTTTAATGCATGCAAAGTACTCAGGTACTGTCCTCAGATCAGTCCTGTTTGGCTACTATACAATATAGTGCCCAACATGAAAACAATGTGCTCAAAAGCCAAATCAGGCGTATCCAACAATCACGTGCGTCTGGTGCGCAAGGAAATCAAATCCATACCCAGGTGCCACAATAAGCACAAAGCAAAACTAAGTTCAACGGGTGTGCACGAAAGCATCTGTCCGGTGCAACGGGTTTGCACGACAACAATATCTGGTGCATCTATTGTGCACGAAAATCTCAATCGAGTGCATCCGGTGTGCAAAAAATCACATCTCATCTCATGTGCGAAATCCAAATCATGTGCATCCGTCAGGTCTATAAAAAGCATCTAGTGCAATAGCATGTACGAAAAATATAAGTCTGGTGTAACAAATGCACAAAAATACAAATCTGGTAAATCAAATGCACAAAATACCAATCAATAATTCAAGTGCATAAAAAGCAACACCGAGTGTACCAAGGTGTATAAAATCATAAACGTGTCCAACTGCGTGCACAAAACACATATCAATGCACTGCAAGCACATATAAGCTATAACGAGTGCGAAATCAAATCGAGTGCGTACCACACGCACAAAAATTAAATCAACTGTATGAAATCCAGGAAATCATAAACATGTGCAGCCAAGGCACAAAATCAATATCGAGTGCAATATATATGCACAAATCATAAACCAACCCAACGGTGTATAAAAACGTATATCAAGTGCAATAATTATGCACGAAAAAGTAATGACCCAGTAGGTGCAGCAGTAGTGCACGAAATCAATATCACAAAGCTCAATCACTAAAATTCAAATCCAAGCGATATAAGCGTGATACTCGGATCACAACGCAAATCGCAGCTAATGACATTGAGGTATACCTCCTACAATGTCGAAAATATTGGTGCGCCCAAAACTGGAAGAGCAGGAATATCTGCTTGCCTCATGCTCACGGTCTGGCGACCTCTGTCTCTGGATCCTCATTTCTCTGTGGATTACCAATCTCGCAATCCATCAGCGAATCGGTTTAGTCAGGTGTGCTATCGGAAACAATTCCGCTCTGGCACTTCTCTGGTCGTCTCTTGGCCAATTAGTATGACCACTCGTAAAGCAACACGTCACTGGCGTCGGCCTCTGGTCCTCTGAATATACATCACATCTGATCCTGGATGCAAATCTTATTGCAGCAGTATCCTGGAAGGAACCTGCTCAGGGTCTCTTCCGATCTTGCCTATGCCGAACTATACGGAGGCTGGTACTCTTGCCTAATCTTTTCTCGCTTTCTGGACATCTGTGTTCTCAGCACAGCTTTTCCTCGGGAACTGGTCGTATCTCACGCCTGTGTATACATATCATATATCTAATCTCCACGGGGAGTAGCAACAGCTCATTTGACATCTTGCACGAACCTCTTGTTCCACTCATCTTTATTATCGTCTTCTTCGACGTCACGTCATGCTACCTGCATACTGCAGTTGTCTCGGCTACTGTCAATCCGGAATTTCTCACACAGAATCGAAATCATAAACTCGGTATCTTCATCACTCTGTAGAAGATCTCTAGCTGAACGCATCCTCGGTAACTCGTCCATACCATCGGAGGAATACTCAATACTCGTCCGTTCTCGATCAACTCACAAAGCATCTGGGTGAGGTCCTTTACCTGAAACTGGTCCACTTACTGGTCTCCTATCACATGATATCCAGATGACGTTAAACTTTTCGTTCGATTTGTCAAAGTCCCATAATTCCCTGAAAACTTAACTCTGAGCACAGTTTAATAATATCTAGTACATGCCACTGTACCTATGGACCAACCGTAGTAGGGCAAACCCAAGCCTCATTGATGGCACCGCTAAACTGCCGCAAACCCTAAGGTTCAAAAGCGGTTCCATGGTTATCATGTCGAGTTAGGGTTTCATTCTTCTAGGAGGTCCACAGAATTACTTGCATGTTCCTCCGAATACCTTAAACTTGGAAAAATGTCCTTCTGAAATTCGTTTCGAACTTTTTAACTTTATCTAGACAATATGTGAGTACCCTTCAACCCTCATCTCAAGGTAGACTAGCTATCGTCTGTTGCAGCTCTGCCTGAAAGCTCCAGCGATCTCAGCTCGTAAGGTATGGAGGCGACATCCTATCAATCTGAGCAACAGCTTGGTCATCTGTCTGCACGGTAGACGACATCAAAATCTCTGAGGTATGATGTACATCAATAGTCCTCTCACAACTAGTAGCCTCTATCAACGGCCCGATCATACGGTGCAAGCCGAACACTCACCTCAAACGAGAAGTCATAACACCAATACGAAATCGAGACATTCTCGTGTCACCAGAAAACACGATGGTCAGTCCTCGTCCATGACGAGCTCGTCCTGACCGCAACACTAGCAGCAGCTCAATCTACGCTCAAACCATGGTGACAGGAACCTCAAGCATGTATCGATGAAACCATATCAATGGAATGAAAGGAATTAACAGATCCCAAAATGGATACATGATCATAAGAAGGAACGGAATCAACAAGAGTATGATCATGGAAACCAAAAGAATCAAGGATAACAATATATGTACATCCTAAGGTTTCTTTAGTGGAGTATCGTATCGTAAATATGCCGCAGAACATACGTACGGTACGTTGCTCTACTCAAGCTACCTACTCCATCAATCAGGGCCAGCCTATGTAACGAAAGTTCGGGTTTAATACCCCCATGTCCAAGTCTAAGTTCCGTAAGGTCAAGCCTAGGTTCCGAAATATTTACGCCCCAGACTCCACATAGTCAAACCTAAACTCGAACAATGGTTAAACCTAGCGCTCTGATACCATCTTTGTCACAACCCGAAATATTAGTTCGTGACCAGCACTAAAATCACGCAACTTCTAAAGGCGTGACGTAATCCAAGTAAGCTGAAACCTAGAAATCTAAACCTTTTAAAAAAATAAAAGAGGTGCAATTTTGAAATAAGGCATAATGAATAAAAGTGTTTTCTTAAATGCAAAGAAAAGTGAACATGAAAATGCAAGTTTATCCTACTTTTTGTAAAACATGTTCTTCTTTTAAAAAAATTGGGCAGCACCTCCCCTCTATATTTTGATCCAAAACCACAAATATATGATAATCTAAAAGGCATCCCCAAGCGGGAGTTAGCTCTTCACCAAACGGCGAATTCACAACTACGTAAGTAATAAAACAAGTATACGACGCCCAACGGCGAAGATCAACATAAAAGATGTGAATAAAGCAAGACATCAACCCAATAAGCGAACATAACAACCATCGCTCAAACTCGCAACTACAAGTCTTGCTAAGTATCATTACTTATAAAAATACTAGTTTGATTGATGGAGTTGACTAGATACAACAGGAATAATAAATACAATAGTGGCACGATCTAATGTGTACCACCTACCAATGCAAATCACCCGAATGCAACTGTGTGCCAAAGGTGCCGCTACCGATCCATGCGGTTAACCTGCAATAACCGTGGCACAACGGGGGCGAGTTGCCAACTCGTGAGTAGAAAACATCAACAGGTAGAAATCGAATAAACAACGATTCCTAGGTCAACTATATCATGAAGGTAATAATATGATATCTAGGGTGACCGTATGTAGATGTGTGCCAACAATATAATAAATGTATATATGCATGTGGATAACATCCAACAATATAACAAATGCCTGTATGCATATGGATCACATCAACAATATAAAAAATGCCTGTATGCATGTAAATATATGAGGATATAAAAGAATGTGTGGCCCTCAATGACACATCAAATCGTGGAACCTGAGTGTCCAACACCGACACTCAAAAACATCACGAAACCCGTGTCCAGAATGGACACGTAAATCCTCATATCTCAATCTCCGGCTATCCGGACTGGCCTACATCCATCTCATGACTTCGGTCGGTATCCTCCGGATAACATCCCGGTCCAAAATACTATCACCGGTAGGTAGTGTTCCCCTGCCAGGCTCAACTCCATCATCTGCGACCATCTTGCCCCGGGATACCTCACCGGGTCCACCATGCCCGAAGACGGTTCCTCCTTCTCCTCGAATCGGGAGTATGATATCGCTCAAGAGCCGAGAAAACTCATGGTGGACAATACAAATATCATATCAAGAGAAACCGAGTTTTTAAAACAATACATACTTTCTTTTAAAATAACCACGGTTCTCAAATTCAGAAATCTCATGAAAACAGCATATCTCAATCCGTATAATTATAAAGCATGATGGATGAGACATATACTAGAAATATAAGCATATCTGTATATAATGAAACATGGAACAGTAATATCCACATATCAAGGGAAAACCGCTCTTTAAATGAATCCAGTTTTAAAAATGTATCTTGCGGTTTCCCACTTCTCCAAGGTCAAATACAATATGGTATAAAGGTGTATGTAACTATAGGAAGTAAATTATGCAAGGAGTCATATCATGATGCAACAATTCAACTGTGTAGTGACATGGCAATTATCGATGAAGAAGTGTGTGAGCCGGAAAATCTTTGTAAGTGTGACATACGCATCATCGATAATGGTGCAGGTGTACTAGCACAGGTATAGGCAATGCAATGAGAATAACATAAAAGTAGCATAAGGTAAATAATTAGCTAAATGCGATAAGGTATACGTATCTAACATGACCGAGTCGGTGAATTTATCAATCGGCATCCTCTAGTCAAAGGTATAGATTAATCATCTATTAAACTCTTCACGTACGGTAAATCATCGTACGACGTCATTAATCAATTTGGGATCCTATCAACCTATAAGAAAAAGAGGGTACGGACCTAACGTCTCGTACGACATTACTCTCAAGATCCCCAAATTATCCGTATATATATATACCTATCTCTTAGGTCCGACCCATATCAATCTCGGATCATGGGACCGGCAAAGGTATCAATTATGACATATCGACTCGTATCCTTATACCAACATTTCATCAAGTTATCATATCACATCGTATTTTCTTTTCATCACCTTAAGTCAAATTTTATATATACATTCTACTTTATTAATCTAGTTTCATGTTACGCTAAACTCAATGCTTATTCTAGTGTAATTATCTATCTATAACTCGTAATTCGCTTTCACTTTTCATATCCCTAAAGCTTTCTCATATCTCAATATATATATTCAATCACTAATATTATCACTAATTATCTTTTAGACTATATTCCTAGTTTCCTAATCTAGATTTCTACGACTGTATCATATAGATCGGTTTCCATTTAATATTTGCAGGGGTGCTATACGCCATCCACCCGACTTTCCCCGTAGATATAGATCTAGTCACCTTGATCCTCGCTTTCCGAAATCGATGATGCCACGCTCTGTCGCCTCGGAATCCACGCGAAGGTACCTACAATAACACACAAACAAAATAGCTATCAAAATCAAGCTCGGAAAACCAATACGGCACACGGTGCGTTTATAGGTTAGAACCTATAGCCTCGCATGCAAAACACAAACCAAAGAACCCTCGTTGTTGGCATACAAACGCCGCACAAATGAATTCAAATCAAATATAAATCCAAACAACAAAACCCAAGTTCACAAAATATGGAAAACAGAGCCAAAAGCATCCCAATATGATCCCAGATTTCACCCTATGCCAAACTAAGGGATTTTGCACATATATGGGGTCTAATTATCAGATAAGTGAACCATATACCAAGAACCAACCCCAAAATTTCTAATGTGGCTGCAATTTGCGGGCACAATGAATAAATCTGTGGCCCAGTAGTAGAGTTGGGGTTTCGGGTCTCTAGGGTACACTGACAATCACCTACTCGTCTCACTGTCTTTGCTAAATGATTTTAGGGTACTCCAGGTAGCAGCAGATCTCAAAACAACACTACGATTTCCAAAAAAACCGATATCGACACACTTCAAGGTTCACTTCTTGGTGTCAAGTCTCTGGTTTTGTCCAGAATTCTAACACTGAGGCCTAGTAACAGCCACTACACATCACCACAACACAACTCAAAAGCCTAATCCTTCTCTTGAAATTTCCAACATCACTAATCATCACTAAACCAATTCTAAACTAAAATAGAAACTAAAAAAACTAAATTTTTAAGTTAATGGTGTAGGAGATACCTCATTGGGGAACTCAAGAAAAAACCCTAGCTTGTCCAAGTCTCCAAAATCCTACTTTGCTTGGTCCAAAGTGTAGAGGATGAGGAGGGGTCAACTTTTGTGAAGGGGGTATAGGATTTTGATGAGGGAATTGAAATGGATCTTAGTGGTTGAAGGGGTGGGAGATGAGGTTGAGTGAGATGAAGAAATAAAAATAGGGGAAGAATTATGGTGGCTGCCCTCTCTCGCTCTCGCTCTCTCTCTTTTATACTTACCCTCTCTCACCCTCTATCTCTCTTTTACCCTTTCTCATTTTCTTTTCTTTTTATTTTTATAACCAAAACACATAATACCCTAAAAACAACACAAGGAGAAAATAAGTAACCAAAACGTAACATGACATAGTGCACTAGCCATGGAAAACTGTAGAGACACGGATTTGGCATAATCGCGATTAGCAGTGCACTAATCGGTTTTTTTCCAAACTGCATATAATAAATTTTTAAAATGCCAAATCCGATAAATATATTTTTAAATGAATAAAAATCATTTTAATTTCCAATTATTTCATAATTATTTGTATATATTTATACCTTTTTACGAAAACCCCAATTTCACAAATCGGGTAGTTTTCGCGAAATATATTATTTTAATATTAAATTCCAAAAATAATATTTTTTATTTTCTAAAATGTTACACTTAAGCATTGATTTAGATGGAACATAGTTCAATAGGTATGCTGCTGCTTCGAGCGCAAGTCCCCAAAATGAAAGAGGCAACTCGGCGTTACTCATCATGGAGCGGACCCTATAAAATAAGGTACGGTTCCTCTTCTCCGATACTCCATTGAGTTGTTAGTGTATATGCCATAGAGGCCATTACTGTATCATACTAGTTTGTATATTACTTAATGGAAGCTTGGGATATTCACCTTGTATATACATTCTTGCTCAAAATAGTAGTATGCTACTTGGTTTGTTTCTACTTCAATGTGTACATGTGTTTATTTTATTATATCACCTACACGCATTAGTGGAGTCCTTAGGATCTTTGCTTGATTACCAGCGTTATGATGGCAGTCACACTAGTGGGGGCTGGGTAATCGATAAGCACATCCTTATGCAGATCCCTAGTCGCAGGACAATCGAGACAGGGCATCGATACTCCGGAGTAGACTAGCGCATGCGCTTCTCATCCCAGTGTGGGAGATGGTCTGTCCCACAGCCATCAGTACGTCGTACTGGAGATAGTATGCAGGTGCTCATTAGGTTACGAGTACACTGGACAGGACTCGTCGGGAACTGACCGGTTGGTATTATACCTATTGTCAGTTATCAGTTCCCAGGTGACATGAGTACAGCTTAGTCCGCTGACCTGACACTATCACTTCGCCTCGAGTGTGTTCCCACTGTACTTTGATTACTACCCTACCACGGCTTAAAGGAGTCATGCAAACATGTAGTAGTTGGGTGCAGTCCCGAAGAAGTTGGAGGTAGTGACGGTTAGACAGGATTCGTCTCTCCCGGTATTGGGGGTTGACATCGCGCTGTGTCTAGGAGAGCCATTACACGAGTAGTCCCTGGACAGGGCAAGCGGGATATACTGTTAGGCTTCCAGTGTTATCTCAGGGTGTATTGGGCTTCACTCCGACACGACTTGTACCACTATTAGGGGACTGACGTTTTACCGCCCCTCTAGGCCCGCCATGCGATGTATCAGACGAACAGACCGGACTATACGGAGATTGTCACATTCAGGCTCAGTAGGAGTTCAGATGGGTTTCACCTCGTCAGTCTTCTTGTCGGCATCTACCTGGGGACCGTTACGCACAGCTAGTGCCGCTTGCGGTCTGTGGTTAAACCCACTGCCAGCGTAGTGTCGAGTCTTTAGTGTCCCACACAGAAAGCTATTCGCCTTTAGGCAAAAGAGTAGAGGTCGCATGGTTTTGCGACAGGTCGCATGGTTTTGCGACAGGGTTCGGTCACATCCGTGCACTTGTGCACGTACAGTGTCCGGACAGTTTACACTAGCGGGCTTTGGTTTAAGCCAGATCCTAGTGTACCTTTTGGGATTGGTTTTATCCAGTATGCATCCGTGTTACTCGGAACGCGGATGCGGGTGTGTATGCACAGTTGACGGAGAGACAGAGGTAGAGGATTCTCATTAGGGTTGTTGACCGTTGACCGTTGACTATTGACTTTTTGCTCAACCCTAATGAGAATATGATATATGATTAACAATTATATTAATTAAGTATTATGGTGACATGGTTGTTGAGGGGTTGACTTTGTTGACTTTGTTGACCGGTTGACTAGGTTTGACTAGTTGACCATCATGATAACAATAGCTATCATTTCATGGCAAAGACTTTTTCTTGCTTGCTCTCTTGTGCAAAATGAGTGCATGAAATGATATGGCTATTGTTGCTTAAACCATCACATAATACTTGATTGCTATGATGTGTTATGATGGTTATGGATTATGAGAGCCAAATGAGAAAAGTATTCTCTCATTCTATCATTCTCATTCTCTCTCTTGTTCTTGAGCTCTCATCTTCCTCTTCTTGCTCTCCCTCTCTTGAGTCTATGGTTCACTTGTCTCATGAGTTGAGAACCAAGAACCATAGATAAACTCCCAAACAAACTCTTCTCTACTCACTCTAGTTCACAAGGTTTAGCAAACCGAGTGAACTAGTTTCTTCAAAGTTCGAAGAAGGAGCCAAAGGTAGAAGCTTTCAGGTGGATCTATCTTCGGCGCAAGGAGACGACGGGGAGAAGCCGATTCGGACAACCATCGAGGCTTGAAGACGAAGGAGTTCGAGATAAGAAAGGTATAAACCCCCTAACCGAGTAGTTAACAACTCCTAGTTAGGTTGTTAGTTAGATGTTTAACTAAGATCCGGTTTTGAGTCCATGTTACCGCCTCTAGAAAATTGTTTTTCACCAAATTCCGCATGCCCGAAAGTACCGGGAGAGGTAGCATGGACTTACAGTGGTATCAGAGCCTAGTTAAACTCTATCTAACTTGTTAGTAAAGTAGCTAGAAGATCGATCAAAGAAAAAGTCCCAAAATGAACCCCGATATCATGCTTGCTGTCGAATTTTTCCTCTGTTCCAAAAATGATAAATCATACTTTAAAATTCCGCTCAGGGTTTTTATAACAAACTGACAAAATTTCGTCCACTGAACCGACCAAAGAGCCGCGGAAACGCGGCGGGAGCGTGCTCCCGCCGCGGTTCCGCGGCCGAGTTGACTCGGTAGTGGGAAATTTTGGTTGCAGTTTGCTCAGTGGGGTATTTTGGGATTTTTGGAATATGTATTTTCTGCCCAGATTTTCCAGAACGAAAATTTTGTGTTTGGGGCCTGAAAATCCGTATTTTTTATCGAACTTCTAAAAGACTTAAGCTGACGGGTTTTTCTGTGATGTGTTATTTGTATTGAACGTCTGCTAATCGCTATATGTTGATTAGTGGGGGTTATACAAATCTGTGATCTGTAATGTTATCGTAATGTGTATATGAATTCATTGGATTGTCGCGGGTGAATAGCCGGGGGTTGTGAGACGAGAGTTTTCTTTTCTTTCAATTCATGTAAATTTGTAAATTGATGTAATAATTATTTGTATGGCCGCACAACCGGGTCGGGGTTGTAGCCGTCATTGTATAATTTCTTTTTACAGTTTTTGCTCCTAGGATAGACCCATGGAGGGGGTGCACAAAACTACCGGGTATGCCGAAGAGTCGAGTGGCCTACTCACGGAGTTGATGGAGGTTGCTTCGCTTCGGGTACTTGGTGGGTAGTTTGCTGCACCCGTAGGGGTCTTGGGCGGGGTATTGGCTATTCACCACGACCGTGTAATCTGCTTTTCGTTACAGGCTCGTACGAATTGCGGATTCCTAGTATATCCAATATGTTCATCTGTGATCTGAAATGGCTATCATTGCAGTATATCTATATATGATATTATTTAGGCGTTGCTTATGTTTTACAGCCGCGCTAACCCAGCCCCTGCTCTGTCGTTAGTTAAGTAACCTAACGGGTAATGACGGGGCCCCGTGGCGAATGCGAATGGCATAAGCGTACGTCATATTTTGGTTGTTTTCTGCAATGGTAGGATTAAATGATGGGACGCATTAAAAGAACTAATGCAAGAATATCACGCATTAAAAGAACTAATGCAAGAAAATAAACCAAGTAAAAGTCGTTGGAACACTTTCGAAAAACCACTCGGTTCTTTTCAAAACCAACTTTTAAATGTGGAGCTTGAGCCACTCCTTTTTAAAAGCTATCTAATTCCATCGATTATATCAAGTTCACTACGTTCACGGTTTAGCCAAAACCATTCGTAGCCCTCCATCATTTCAGTTAAATATTCGGTAGTATTCAAGCTATGTATTTTGACCTCACGCCAAGGCATAGTGATTGGTAGCTGCCGGATATTTATCTGTTGCATAGATAGAATGCGTTGGTTTGGGACAGCCGTACTACCATTTTGGCCTACGTCAAGGGTAGGTACGGGTGGGTTCAAATTAACCTGGATAATGATGGGAAGAACTTGACATGTGACTTATGACATTTTGACCTCACGCCAAGGTCATAAGAGCATGGGGCAAAAATCCACATCGGGAGTTTCAAAAGAACTGAAACTTGCTAGTGTTGCATACCATTTGGAGTGTGATGATTCTGGTAGGATTCCTTCAGTTTCGTCACGCGATGATATTTGGATCCCGATCCTACTGTGAGTATATGCTACTCCTCGGGAAATTTCTCACTTAACGATCAATGCTATAAACCTAGTAGGTGTCTAGAAAGGTGTTAGCGGGGCTACGCCCCCAGGGAAAAGAGGTTCTTAAATTAAGGAACTTCGCGAAAGCGTTGGAAAACCTCCCTCGAAGTACCGACACCAGCCTGGCCGAACGGTTAAGCAAGTATTGTACGGTGAGATTGATCCTGACTAATTCTTCCTTTTTGGTTTGAGGAGGGATTCGAAAAACAGTGGGAGCCATCCTGTTTAAACAAACTAAAAACCACTCTAAACTTGCAAGAGCATCATGCTGAGTGTTTCTTCTTCTCTCTCCTAATTGCAGCGACCAATCGACATGACTGGACTTAAGTTACTTCTAGATAAAAACATACTGACAGGGCCAAACTACAAAGATTGGCTCAGGAATGTCAAAATAGCAATCACTTACGATAAGCTGGGGTATCTTCTTACCACCAAAGCTCCCCTTGTCCCAGGTCCCAAAACCAGCGTCGCGGATCAGGAAATCCGTAAGACCTGGGAACTAGATTGCGCAAAGGCCAAGTGCCTCGTTCTTGCCTCTATGGACAACGAACATCAGAGGAGGCACGAGAATATGGACCTCGAATCCATATTTCACCATACAAAAGAACTGTATGGAGAGCAGTCTCGTATCGCAAGATACGAAGTGTCGAAGAAGTTATTTTCGGCAAGGTTGGCCATCGAATCATCGGTAGCGGAACACGTGCTTAAGATGATTGGCTTCATTGAGGAGCTCGCGAAACTTGGGACCACGTTGGAGAATGAGCTCTATACGGACTTGATTCTCCAGTCCCTTCTTTCCACTTACGCCCAGTTCATACTGAACTTCAACTTACAAGAAAAAGAAGTTGAACTTTCAGAACTCCTCAACATGCTGAGGAGTGCAGAGGGCACCCTACAGAAAGGTAGGGAAACATCCACTTTGTTTGTAGGAGGATCTTCCTCTTCTAGGTCCAAGGCGAAAGCCAAGGGAAATAAGAAGAAAGGCCCCGCCAAACCAAGGGGCGGTGTTAGTAAAGTGGATACGAAGGGAAAGGCAAAAGCAACAAAGAAAGTGGGAAAGCTTGTGGATAAGGAAGAATGCTTCTATTGTCATAAGAAAAGACACTAGAAGAATGATTGCAGGGCTTGGAAGGCCAGAACACAGGAATTGAAGCAGGTTGCAGCTTCAGCTTCAGGTGTGTATGTTATTGAAAACTGTCTTTCAATAAACTCTACTTCCTGGGTATTGGATACCGGATCAGGATCTCATATCTGTAATTCTTTACAGGCATTGAGAAACCGTAGGGTTTTGAAGGCAGGTGACATGACCCTCAAAGTTGCGAACGGAGCTAGCATGGATGCTAAAGCCGAGGGTGACTATCACCTGGGAAAGTCAGATGGACATGTTTTGGTTTTGCGTAATTGCTTTTTTGTACCCAACGCAACTTGTAATATCATTTCTGTATCTTTGGTTTCTAAAGAAGGTTATGAATTTGCGTTTGTAAGCAATGTTGTAAACATTCACCTTAATCAAGTTCTGATTGGGTCAGGTACATTGAGCAATGGTATATACGTATTAAACCAACCACAGATTTTCAATGTCCAGAATACATAAAAAAGAAAGTCTCCGGAAATAAATCAGACTTTCTTATGGCATTGTAGACTGGGTGACATCAATGAGAGAAGGTTGACGAAGTTACATACAGAAGGATATTTGAATCCGTTCGAATATCAATCGTATGCCACTTGTCAATCCTGTCTCAAAGGAAAGATGACAAAGACTCCGTTCACTGGACACGGAGTAAGAGCGAGCGAGCTCTTGGGACTCGTACACAGCGACGTATGCGGTCCAATGTCTACACATGCGCGAAGCGGTTATTCTTACTTCATTACTTTTACGGATGACTTTTCAAGGTACGGTTATGTCTTCTTAATGAAACATAAGTACGAAGCCTTTGGAAAATTCCAGGAATATAAGAATGAAGTAGAAAAACAAACCGGCAAAAGTATCATGATTCTAAGATCGGATCGAGGTGGAGAATACTTGAGTGCCGAGTTCCTGGACTATTTAAAAGAGAACGAAATTCTCTCTCAGCTTACTCCTCCATACACTCCGCAACATAACGGTGTATCAGAGAGACGGAACCGAACCCTATTGGATATGGTACGGTCCATGATGAGTAACGCTGAGTTACCGCGATCATTCTGGGGGTATGCGCTAGAATCAGCCGCATACCTTTTGAACCGAGTTCCCACTAAGAATGTGCCTACCACACCATATGAGTTATGGAGTAGGAAGAAACCCTATCTTCAATATCTGAAGATCTGGGGATGTCCAGCTTTTGTCAAAAAGCAGCATGCGGACAAACTCGAGGCACGCTCAGTACTGTGCAAGTTTGTGGGATACCCAAAGAACACCAGGGGGTATCTTTTCTACCACGCAGAGGAACAAAAAGTCCTTGTTTCTCGTAATGCCCACTTTCTAGAACACCAGTTCTTGGAAAAGGAAATTAGTGGGAGCGCAGTAGAACTGGAAGAAATTCCAGAACCACAGACTATTACTGAAAGCTTAGTGGAACCAGAGGGTTCAAAAGAACAGGACATTCATACGCCGCTCCGCAGGAGTAGTAGGCAGTCTCATCCGCCCGAGAGATACTACGGTTTTCTCATAGACGGGGATAGAGAGGATTGCATCATAGATTATGATGAGCCTACTAGCTTCCAGCAGGCCGTTCAGAGCGTTGACTCGGTAAAATGGCTGGATGCAATACGGACCGAAATGGAGTCCATGTACACCAACAAAGTATGGACGTTGGACATTGCTCCAGACGGGGTAAAACCCGTAGGATGCAAGTGGATCTTCAAAAGGAAGATTGGTGTAGATGGACAGGTTGAGACCTATAAAGCTAGACTTGTTGCAAAGGGTTTCCGTCAAAGACCTGGCTTGGACTATGACGAAACCTTTTCTCCAATGGCTATGCTGAAATCCATTCGGATCCTTCTTGCCATTGCTGCCTTCCACGATTATGAGATCTGGCAAATGGACGTAAAGACCGCTTTTCTAAATGGAAATTTAGAGGAGTGTGTCTATATGGACCAACCAGAGGGTTTCATTCAGAGTGGGAGCAGCGGAAAGGTGTGCAAGTTGCTTAAGTCCATCTATGGACTAAAGCAGGCATCGCGGAGTTGGAACATCTGTTTTGATGAGACGGTCAAGGAATTTGGCTTTATCAAAAATCCAGATGAACCATGCATCTATAGTAGATTTGTAGAGAGAACTGTTGTATTCCTCGTTTTATACGTGGATGACATTCTCTTAATAGGAAATGACATTCCTATGCTACAATCTGTCAAGGGGTTCTTGTCACACAGATTCTCCATGAAAGACCTGGGTGATGCCTCATACATCCTAGGGATCCGGATCCATCGTGATAGATCCAAAAGGATATTAGGACTTTCACAGTCCAGGTACATCGACACCATACTGAAAAGATTCAGTATGGAAGATTCTAAGTGCGGTAACCTACCGGCTTGTCACGGGATCACCCTCTCTAAAGAGATGTCTCCCAAGACTGATTTGGAGGGGGATCGCATGTCTATTATACCCTACGCTTCTGCGGTAGGCTCTATAATGTATGCGATGTTGTGTACCAGACCGGATGTAGCTTATGCACTGAGTGTAGTAAGCCGGTATCAGTCAAACCCTGGGGAGAAACACTGGATAGCGGTAAAGAACATTCTCAAGTACCTGAGAAGGACTAAGGAGATGTTCTTGGTGTATGGCGGAAAAGACCTCCAGATCGAGGCCTTTGCTGACTCCAGATTCCAGAGTGACAAGGATGATTCCAAGTCCATGTCGGGTTTTATCTTTACCCTCAATGGAGGGGCGGTGTGTTGGAAGAGTTCCAAACAGGAAACCGTTGCAGACTCGACGATGGAAGCGGAATACATCGCTGCATCTGATGCCGCAAAGGAAGCTGTCTGGATGAGGAAGTTCTTGAAAGAACTTCAGGTGGTTCCGTCCATTGTTGATCCAATACCTCTGTATTGCGACAACAACGGGGCTATAGCTTTAGCGAAGGAACCCAGGTCCCATCAGAGATCCAGACACATCTTGAGGCGGTATCACCTGATCAGGGAGATCGTGGATCGCCGGGAGATCGAGGTTCGGTGGGTTGCTTCAGAAGATAACACTGCAGATCTATTCACTAAGGCCTTACCCCAGACTCAGTTCGAGCGGCTGATCGAGATGATAGGTCTTCGATACGCCAGTACATGGCCTTAGTGCAAGTGGGAGATTGTTAGTGTATATACCCTAGAGGCCATTACTGTATCATACTAGTTTGTATTTTACTTAATAGAAGCTTGGGATATTCACCTTGTATATACAATCTTGCTCAAAATAGTAGTGTGCTACTTGGTTTGTTTCTACTTCAATGTGTACATGTGTTTATTTTATTATATCACCTATACGCATTAGTGGAGCCGTTAGGATCTTTGCTTGATTACCAGCGTTGTGATGGCAGTCACACTAGTGGGGGCTGGGTAATCTATAAGCACATCCTTATGCAGGTCCCTAGTCGCAGGACTATCGAGACAGGGCATCGATACTCCGGAGTAGACTAGCGCATGCGCTTCTCATCCCAGTGTGGGAGATGGTCTGTCCCACAGCTATCAGTACGTCGTACTGGAGATAGTATGCGGGTGCTCGTTAGGTTACGCGTACACTGGACAGGACTCGTCGGGAACTGACCGGTTGGTATTATACCTATCGTCAGTTATCAGTTCCCAGGTGACATGAATACAGCTTAGTCCGCTGACTTGACACTATCACTTCGCCTCGAGTGTGTTCCCACTGCACTTTGATTACTACCCTACCACGGCTCAAAGGAGTCGTGCAAACAGGTAGTAGTTGGGTGCAGTCCCGAAGCACTTGGAGGCAGTGACGGTTAGACAGGATTCGTCTCTCCCGGTATTGGGGGTTGACATCGCGCTGTGTCTAGGAGAGCCATTACACGAGTAGTCCCTGGCCAGGGCAAGCGGGATATACTGGTAGGCTTCCAGTGTTATTTCAGGGTGTATTGGGCTTCACTCCGACATGACTTGTACCGCTATTAGGGGACTGACGTTTTACCGCCCCCTAGGCCAGCCATGCGATGTATCAGACGGACAGACCGGACTATATGGAGATTGTCACATTCAGGCTCAGTAGGAGTTCAGATGGGTTTCACCTCGTCAGTCTTCTTGTCGGCATCTACCTGGGGACCGTTACGCACAGCCAGTGCCGCTTGCGGTCTGTGGTTAAACCCACTGCCAGCGTAGTGTCGAGTCTTTAGAGTCCCACACAGAAAGTTATTCGCCTTTAGGCAAAAGAGTAGAGGTCGCATGGTTTTGCGACAGGGTTCGGTCACATCCGTGCACTTGTGCACGTACAGTGTCCGGACAGTTTACACTAGCGGGCTTTGGTTTAAGCCAGATCCTAGTGTACCTTTTGGGATTGGTTTTATCCAGTATGCATCCGTGTTCCTCGGAACGCGGATGCGGGTGTGTATGCACAGTTGACGGAGAGACAGAGGCAGAGGATTCTCATTAGGGTTGTTGACCGTTGACCGTTGACTATTGACTTTTTGCTCGACCCTAATGAGAATATGATATATGATAAACAATTATATTAATTAAGTATTATGGTGACATGGTTGTTGAGGGGTTGACTTTGTTGACTTTGTTGACCGGTTGACTAGGCTTGACTAGTTGTCCATTATGATAACAATAGCTATCATTTCATGGTAAAGACTTTTGCTTGCTTGCTCTCTTGTGCAAAATGAGTGCATGAAATGATATGGCTATTGTTGCTTAAACCATTACATAATACTTGATTGCTATGATGTGTTATGATGGTTATGGATTATGAGAGCCAAATGAGAAAAGTATTCTCTCATTCTTTCATTCTCATTCTCTCTCTTGTTCTTGAGCTCTCATCTTCCTCCTCTTGCTCTCCCTCTCTTGAGTCTATGGTTCACTTGTCTCATGAGTTGAGAACCAAGAACCATAGATAAAATCCCAAACAAACTCTTCTCTACTCACTCTTGTTCACAAGGTTTAGCAAACCGAGTGAACTAGTTTCTTCAAAGTTCGAAGAAGGAGCCAAAGGTAGAAGCTTTCAGGTGGATCTATCTTCGGCGCAAGGAGACGACGGGGAGAAGCCGATTCGGACAACCATCGAGGCTTGAAGACGAAGGAGTTCGAGATAAGAAAGGTATAAACCCCCTAACCGAGTAGTTAACAACTCCTAGTTAGGTTGTTAGTTAGATGTTTAACCAAGATCCGGTTTTGAGTCCATGTTACCGCCTCTAGAAAATTGTTTTTCACCAAATTCCGCATGCCCGAAAGTACCGGGAGAGGTAGCATGGACTTACATGAGCTATGGTGTATATGGAGGAGTAAGCTGAGAGAGAATTCCATTCTCTTTTAGGTAATCTTGGAATTCCGTGCTTAAGTACTCTCCTCCTCTATCCGATCGGAGGATCTTGATACTTTTGCCAATCTGGTTCTCTACCTCGTTTCTGTATTCTTTGAATTTCTCAAAAGCTTCAGATTCAAGCGCAAGTTCTGAATCAAACACAGTTCTCAGTGAATGTGATGAAGTACGAGAACCCACCCTTTGCATGTATAGACATTGGACTACATACATCACTGTGTATGAGTCCCAAGAGCTCTGTTGCTCTTTCTCCGTATCTGGTGAACGGAGATTAGGTCATCTTTCCTTTGAGACAAGATTGACAAGTTCCATAAGATGAAAATTTGAACGCATCCAAATGTCCATCTTTATGCGACTTACTCGGTCTTTTCTCTCCGATATGACCAAGTCTACAATGCCACAAGTAGGATTCATTCACATCTGAACTCTTCCTCTTGCGTGTGTTTTTAATACTGAGAACTGTGTTTGATTCGGAACATAGATACCATTACACAGTGTACCTTGTGCAACCATCACCTAATTAAAGTAAATGTTCATGATATTTCTATCAAGAACAAACTTATATCCATCTATATCAAGTAAAGAAACTTATATGATGTTGCAAACCTTAGAAGTTACATAGTAGCAATTGTTCAAAATCATACTATTGCCATTTGGCAATACTAGGTGATATTCACCGACGGCAACAATATCAATTTGTGCTTCATTCCCTATTCTGAGGGACATATCACCTGGTCCAACTATCCTACTTTTTCTCAGTCCCTACAGTAAATTACAAATGTAAGATCCTGATCAGGTATCTAGTACCCAGGAAATAGGACAGACCGAAAAATAGTTCTCAATAACAAGAACACCAGAAGAAGAGACAATAGTATATTTCTTCTTCGATGGGGTCATCAAGGAATTCAAACAATCCACTTTCCCTTGCTCACACTCATGACTGTTGTAATATGTTAGAGCCGAACCGACGTTCCCCAGCCCCCATTAAGAATTCGGATCGGTCAAGCGATACATTTTATTATCTTGATTTGGGCGTGAAATGGTTGCTACCTGGAGAGAGAGAAAAGAAACACTCAGCGTGCACTTTTGCAAGATTTAGATTGGTTATTTAATTTATTAATCAGGTTGGCTCCCACTGTTTCCTCAAATTCTTCTTCAAGCCTTAAAAGAAGAATTAGTTGGGATTAATTGCACATCACAATACCTGCTTAACCTTTCGGCCGGGCTGGTGTCGGCATTTCGAGGGAGGTTTTCCAGCGCTTTCGCAAAGTTCCTTAATTATATAACATCTTTTCCCAGGAGGCTTAGCCCCGCTAACACCGTTCTAGACAACTACTTGGTTTATAACATTGATTGTTATGTGAGAAAATCTCCCAAGAGTTATCCTACTAATCAGTGGGATCGGGATCCAACTATCTGTTGGGGTTCCTCGGCACCCTACAGGATTTTCTATGCATCTACCATGCTAATTTCAAAAATTTCAAGAGTGCTAAAGAACCCTAACATAGGATCTAACTAGAGTATAGAAAAAACTAGCATGTAATCGAACATTACAACTAAGTGAATAAGGAATACAACCTTTGTAGACCGGTCCTTCACTTCTAATGCTCCGTGTAGTAGTCCCTGCACTGTTGGGGTTCCTCAGCACCCTACTAGTATGGGTTCTCTTGGAGAAATGAACAAGCTTACTCAAAGTCTTCAAGGCCGAAGAAGATCTACGTCGAGGAGACTCAAGCTCATGCTACCTCTTCATTAGGTGATGAGCTTTGTGAAGAAACAACCCAAACTAAACGGCTAATCTAGTAGAGGTTGATGAAGTAGGAATTGGGCTAACTTTAGATTTATTTTTCTCACATTTTCATCACCTCCCATGAAGCTAGAATGCTTGATGAAGGAGATGAAGAAAACTCGCATGGATAAAAAACCAAGTGAAGTAATGCAACTGTTGGAGATAGTGCCCTCAGAGTCAATTATTGGATCACAGGCATGTGATTGCAATGATTGAGAGAGGACCTATACCGTTAGAACAGTCTTACTCAAGATGATAGTATGCTATCTGGTTTATCTTTATCATCGTGTACTGCTTTAGGTGACCTCACAGGTCGCTATTACACGTTGAAAGAGCCCCTAGGATTCTTGCTTGACTGCCAGCAGTATGAGGGTGATCATATACGTGAGAGCCGGTAGTCTATAAGCACATCCTTAAAAGGTCCCAAGTCGTAGGAGTTTCGAGATAGGGCATCGATACTCCAGAGTAGACTAGTGTATACAGTCGAGACCCTGACTTGGGGCGGTGGCCGGTCTCACAAGCCACTGGTATCAGTTGGTTCACCTAAGATGTATACAGGTGCTCATTGGGTTATGAGTACACCGGACAGGACTCGCCGGGAACATGCTAGTTGGTCTTATACCTGACGTCAGATAGCAGTTCCCTGGTGACATGTGTACAGGTTAGTTCGTCGACCTGAGATCGTCATTTGTCTCGTGTGAGTTCCCACTGTACTTTGATTACTACCCTACCACGCTTAAAGGAGACGTGCAAACAGGTTTTAGTTGGGTACAGTCCCGAGCCACATGGAGGCAGTGAGCGGATCTTCAGGGGTTCGTCTCTCCCGGTATTGGGGGTGAGGTCGCGCTGTGTCTAGGAGAGCCCTTACATGAAGTCCTTGGCCAAGGCAGGCTATTTACTGGTAGGTATTCCAGTAGTATCTCAGGGTGTTCTGCGCTACACTCCGACATGACTTGTACCACTTTTGGGGGTCTGACTTTTACCAACCCCTAGGCCCGCCATGCGATGCTCATAGACGAACGGACCGGACTGTACGGATATTGTCACTGATAGGCTCAGTAGGGTGTCAGGATGAGTTCGCTCATCGACGACCCTTTTGGTCAATACCTGGTAGCCCGTTACGTATGGCTAATACCTCTGACGTGTTAGTGTTTAAATCCACAACCAAGGTGTTGACGAGTCTTTAGAGTCCCCCACAGACAGTTGCTCAAGTTTCGGGCGAAACGCTGTAGAGGCCGTATGGAGATATGGCAGGGTTCGATCATATACGTGCGGTATTGCACGGATCATGATCGGACGGATAGTACTGGCGGGCTTTGGTTTAAGCCGGATCGTAGTATTGTACAGTGTTGAGTTTGTCTTATTGTATTTGTATTCGGTCGGAATACAAATGCGGGTATGTTTATACAGTCGCGGGGTTTTTCCTGTAATTTATTACGGGATCAGTTTTTAGAAGTTGCCAGTTTGCTTTCCGTTTCGGCCATTTTCCTTTGTATCTTTCCTTGGCTGAAAATTGGTGGATGAGGGCTTATTTGCAAATGTGCAAATTAGCATTGTGGAGGGTTGTCTTTGCATATTGATGCTTCATGATGGTTGCACCATCATTTGACTTCTTCACATCATGATTGCTTGACTTTTAGAGTGATGATGGTTGATGGAGTGTTGGATTTATTTTGTGATCATTTCTTCTCATCATTACCCTTTCTCTCTCTTGCATTATTTTCTTTGGCTCACTCATTCATTCTTAGGCTATCCATTTTTTCTCTCATGGCTCAAGGAGGGGCCGGCCATTCTAGTGAGGGGAGGGATTCATTTTTGAGAGGGGGAAAAATATTCATCTCATTTTGCTTGCTTGCAAAATTCCTAACACATCTCCAAAGTTCTTTTTCTCCTCCACTTCTTACAATGGCAACTTCAAACCCCATGAGACATAAGTACTCTACACTTAGCCTACAGAATTTCTTGGGCACGTCGGCTTGCCAACTTCGTGCCCGAGTTGCCTCGGTCCAGAGGTGGGAGCCCGTAAAAGAGCCCGGCGATGTGGTGCCCTTCCGACGAGGAGATGAAGACCGGAGATTCCGCGAGGAGATCGGGTCGACGACGAGAAGACCGAAGGACACGGATCGCTCGGTATATCTCTCTACCCCTTCTCTAGTTAGCTAGGATTAGATTAATGGCCCGGTCCAGGATTTTAATGCGCGGTGGTTCCGGTTCAAAAGTTAATGTAAAAGTATCGTTTCCGCAATTTGGCCTCGGATTGACTGCCGGGGCGCTGCCGTGCACCAACATGGTATTAGAGCCACGCCATTAACCTAGTCTAGCTTGCTCTAGCGTGTTTAAAAATTCGATCGAACAAAATTCCAAAACCGCGTTTCCATTTGCATCAGTTTCTGTCGATTTTTTGCAATGGTCAAAAAAATTTTCAGTGTATTGCAGAAATTCAAGCAGGGTATTTTATGAGTTCTGTAAAAATTTGGTCGCCTAATGTCACCTTACCACCGCGGAACCGCGGCCAAACCCATGCATTGGCCGCGGTTCCGTGGCCATTCTATGTCCTTGCTGCACCATTTTTGTACAGAGGCTCTCTGGAAGGGAAATTGGGGTTTTGGAATGTTCTGTTTCGTCCCAGATATATTTTGAGTGCTACAGTTGTGCTTGGGGCCCACTTCGGAAAATTTAGTCAATCGAAAATTTTAAACATGTTAGTTCACAGTATTTACATTATATCTGCGACCGTGAATGTCATTTGATCGGTAAATCCTGTCTAACTGCTATAGCCCTTTTAGACGGATTTGCGAACGTGACATTCACGTTGATGTTCTGTGTTGTGCTGTGATGTTGCGGATTTATCGTGGTGGATAGCTTGGATGCAATGGTAGTACAGTTTGGTTGTATATGTACATTTGATATTGCGGGGCGAGCGTCCGACATGTGGACTGCCGTCACTGCCAGTTTGTATATTATTCTTTTGGGGCACGACTGGGCTGAGGTCGATGTACCCGTTGTATGTATATTTTACTTTCTGTACTAGGATTACTCCGCGGAGGGGTGCACGGGTAGCCGGGTTCTAGAGGGCAACGGGCCCGCATCTCATGGCGTTGAGACGGAGGGGGCTTCGCTCTAGAATTGGCGGGCTATTCGCTGCACTCGTAGGGGGTACAGGTTGACCCGAGGACGGGTGTCCAAGTTACCAGATTCCGTGAAGTGCTGGGTGGTCCATTCACGTTGCTGAAGGAGGCTGCTTCGCTTCAGGTTTTGGCAGGTAACTTGCCGCGCCCGTAGGGGTCTAGGATTTCATTGCACAGGCTATCCACACGACCAGGGGAACGTCAGGTTTCAGTAGCGGCTCTATGAAACCTGGGGATCCCAGATATCTGTATTGTTCTATGATGCTTATTACATTTCTGTGATGTTGCATTTTATCACGCCTTGAGCGAATATTATATATTGATATATATATTAGTAGATGTTGTATATGTTTTGCATCCGCGTTAGTCCAGTCCCCGCTCTGTCGTTAGTTAAGTAACCTAACGGGTGATGACGGGACCCAGTGGGGAATGCGGATGGCATATACGTACATCATTATTTTCGTTCTTTATTGGTGTGATCAATTGATGGGACTGCATTGATTCGGATCAATGCAAGCTAAACAAACATATTCTGATGTTGTTGGAACAATTTTCAAAAAGCTGTTATTGCAAGGACGTTCACTTTTGTTCTGCATCGTAATATTCAGTTGGAATATCCTGCACCTCAGTCGACGAGGCAAGGGCCGAGATCCCTTCACCGGGAGTGACCCCTTGGACAGAAGTTTGCGTCAAGGTAATAACTTCACTATAGCCGATTACTTTTGCTTTGCATCATGGTATTCAGTTGGAATATCCTGCACCTCATTCTACGGGGAAAGAGCCGAGATCCCTTCACCGGGAGTGACCTCTTTAGCAAAGGTTTTCGCCACTATATTTTTATAAAAAGGTATGCAGTTCCTTCAACGATATCAAGTTCATTACGTTAAAATTTTTTCGCCAAAAACTAGACGTAGCCCTCCGTCATTTCTTACGGGTATTATTTAGTATTCGTGCTGCGTTTGTTGACCTAGTCAAGACGTAGTGTTCGGTAGCTAAGTGGTACTTGTTTGTTGCATAAGTTGGATTGGTTAGGACAGTCGTGCAGCCTTGTTGACCTAGTCAAGGGCACGTACTGGTGGGTTTAATGCAATCCAGAATAATGACGGGTTGAACCTGACTGGCGGATTATGGCTTGTTGACCTAGTCAAGGTCATAAGCCGCTTGGGGTAAAAAATCACATCGGATGTTTCTAAAGAAACTGAAACTTGCCAGATATATGAATACCTTCTGGAGTGTGGTGATGTGAGTGGATTCCATCACGTTATCATGCGATGATAGATGGATCCCGATTCCCACTGATGAGTTGGTTTACTCCTCGGGTGATCCCGACTAATTCTTCTTTCAGGTTTGGAAAAGAATTTGAGGTTACAGTGGGAGGTTTCCAGATTAGATAAATTGGTAACCATTCTAATCTAGTTTAGAGTGCACGCTGAGTGTTTCTTTTCTCTCTCTCTTTGGCAGCGACCATGACCCGACCCTAGACTATGACTCAGTGACCAAATTAACCGAACCTTCTTAAACACTGGATTTTGGATTGTCAGAGTTGCATACCTCATTGCCACTCCTACTTTTACCCTTTTCTCCAGGACACCCCGTATTACTACGAACGTCCACTTCCATTGGATAAAACCATCATATGGTTATATACGAACTCGAAGGAATTTATTCGAGGATGGTTTCTGGTTCTGGAGAAAACGGATAGGACTATTCAGTTGTCTTTTCCTTTTACCTTCTCTCAGGTTGCGAGTACTCCTTGGTTTAGGAGATAGTACACCCGTTACGCCCATCAGATAGTCTTCTTCCAAATCATAGGCTGGTGCCGAACGGTAGGGAATAAAGAAAGCTGATTAGCCTAAGTGTGATGTACAGAAGGTATTAAGTTAAGACAAATAAATGGATTAGTAAGAGGGCAAAGTAAATTGCTACTGCTATTCACGACCAAACCAAGTATTTCATTACCATGCCCACATCACCTTTGTATTTCTCCAGAACACTCCGTATCACTACGAAGATCCACAGTTATTTGGATACTCAATCGTATGGTTATATACGTACTCGAAAGGAACTTGTTCCAGTTCGGGGATGGATTCTGGTTCGGGAGAAATAGGAATAAGGTTATTCGGTTGTCTTTTATCTTCACATTCTCTCACATTGCGAGTGCTCCTAGGATTAGGACAATACACCCATTATGCTTATTGGATAGTCTTCTTCCAAACCATAGGCTGGTACCGAAAGGTAGGGAAGGAAGAAAACCATTTGGCCTAAATTAAGGGGTGTACAGAAGGTAATGATTAAAGACATATGAAGGGATGTAGAGAGATGGCATAGAAATATACGGTTACAGTTGTGAATCTGGATAATGAAAGAGGCATTGCTAGGAATACCAGGATATCCCTACGAAACATTTTAATGTTTCAGTTTCACTGTGTACTGTTAAAAGAAAACTGATTTCCCAATTAACACTTGCTCCAGGGTATGTATTTACCAGGTATGAATCTCACATCTGTATGGTTTTACAGATGATGAGTGGGAGTAAGTTATTGGAAATTGGGTGATCATCCTCTTTATATCGGGATTCGTTGTAATCGGTGATATTTGAGGAAGTCACCTGGGTTATTTGCCGGACGGAAAATATTTGGTTTTGAATATCCGCTGTTATGCACCAATTTCAAATTGATATATCTGTACGTCTATTTTTATAGAGTGAGATATACCTTTTTGAAATTATGTCCATGACATTTACCTATATCAGTGGATGGTTAGGTAAGGAGTATTAAACGGCGGTGTAATTCTTCTTAACCATAAGTACAGTCTTCAACCTACGACACACAGGGTTTGAGTTATTAGACTCTGGGGACTTATACAGAGTATTGTATGTTGTCCAGTGTCCATTAGGACAGAGGGGTTGGTCCTCGTACTATATTCAGTTTACTTATGACTTCTCTAGTTCTTAGACAAGTGTTTTGTAGAAACACAGGGTCCAAGTTTTGAGAAGTTATAGGTATATGAATAAAGTAGAGAACCAGGTATTGCAAGTATCGGGATTCTTCAAGGTGATCGAAGATGTAGATACTTGTTTATGGTATTCAGTTGATAATAATGATTAAGAGAACTTGCTTATCTTTCAGGTTACTCATAATTGGAAGCATTCCTAAGTTGAGTAACACTGATCGGCCTCCATCCATTTAGTTGACATGCACTGGAGACAGTTGCATGATTTGAATCTGGTTCAATTAAATCAGTGCTTCTGTTTCTGTATTGGATATAGAACAGTTCGTATCTTAACGATGTTAAGGTACGGGGAGTTGTCCGGCTTATGCTTAAAACCAGACTCTGGATAACTCAAGGCACGTATCTGTAATGGCTGTTTATGGGTTGACCCAGGCTATGACGAGGGTTGACTTTTTACCATCTGGAAGATCAATAGTGATATTGTTCTTGACTCGCCACAGTTTAAACAAAAATGGATTTTTTCAGAAAACAGTAGTGGGAGTATGGTAGAACTGGAAGTGATTGCAGAACCGCAGACGATTACTGAAAATTTGATAAGAACCTAAAGATTCAATTTCGTTTGACATTCCATTGGCCACTCCGCAGATACGGTGGGTAACCTCAGGCACCCGAGAGGTACTCCGGTAGCCTCAAGGACGGTGGTAGGGAGGTTTTTGTTTACCCAGACTTGCCATTGCTGTTGTTCCAGGCTGCGAGACCCGGCAGGAGGATGCGTATAGCGTCGTTCTAAACTAGCTTTAGAAGTGTACGTGTATATGACTCTGCCAGAGGGTTGTCGTAGTCAGTGGAGCAGCGGAAGCATTGATGGACAAGTGGCTTATGTCTATTTATATACTAAAGCAGATGTAGCGGAGATAGATCATCTATTTCTGATATGACAGTCATAGGTTTGACTTCTTCAGAATAGGGGATGGATCTGTTAAGAAGGTAGTATGGTGTGATGTCCTGGTATTTAGATAACATACACAGAGTAGGAAGTAAAATTCCTATACTACGATCGGCTATACTTTGGTTGTCACACAGTAGTTTCTCCACAATGGACTTGGATATTATATCGGACATTCTGGTTGCTAGATCTATGGTTTTAGATCTAGATTGGGGTAGTTTCCCAATCTGGGTACTTAGACAGCATTCTATAGGTGTTTTAGAATGGACGACTCCAGGCACGGTAGTGTACCTGCAGATGATGGAGTCACCCTCTCTGAAGGTGTCTTACAGACTAAAGTGGAGAGGGATGTGCATGATTGGCAGATCACTTGCTTAGGCAATTGAGTCAATCATGAGATGTCAAGTACCACACCAAATGTTGTCTTTGCAGTAGGTGCAATAAGTTGATATTGATCCAATCCTGGAGAAACATTCGGAAGCAGTTTTAGAACATAAGTGGATGTTCTAGGGACATGATAACGACAGCCTCATTCAGGAGACAGTTATCATTCCAGGCTTCCAAGGTGACCTGGATGACAGAGAGGTTGTCAGAGTTATAGTTTTTTCCTTTGACGAGGGACAGTATTTTTGACAGGTGGTCCAAGGGGATACTGAGGGAGGCATGGCGGAGGATACTGATTGGTTTCAGTTGATGATACAGTCTAAGAAGTTTAGATTTGGAGTTCATTTATGAACTAGGTCCCATCAGATATCCAGACACATTCTAAGGCAGGTATTGCTCATTTCGGGAGATGGCTTTCCCCGCGAACTTGAGATAAAGAGAGACATAGAAAGAAACATTAGAGTGGATACACTCACTGAGGCTATTCCTCGAACGCATTATTTTCGCAAGCGGGTTTTGTGAGACTGATTTATAGAGGAGTTGTGTGTTCGGTATCACACGGGCTGTGAGTATGCGACATCATAATAATTAGTCTTGAGTGCAAGTGGGAGATTGTTGGAGATAGTGCCCTCGGAGTCAATTATTGGATCACAAGCACGTGATTGCAATGTTTGAGAGAGGACCTATACCGTTAGAACAGTCTTACTCAAGATGATAGTATGCTATCTGGTTTATCTTTATCATCGTGTACTGCTTTAGGTGACCTTACAGGTCGCTATTACACGTTGATAGAGCCCCTAGGATTCTTGCTTGACTGCCAGCAGTTTGAGGGCGATCATATACGTGAGAGCTGATAGTCTATAAGCACATACTTAAAAGGTCCCTAGTCGTAGGAGTTTTGAGATAGGGCATCGATACTCCATAGTAGACTAGTGTATACAGTCGAGACCCCAACGAGGGGCGGTGGCCGGTCTCACAAGCCACTGGTGTCAGTTGGTTCACCTAAGATGTATACAGGTGCTCATTGGGTTATGAGTACACCGGACAAGACTCGCCGGGAACATGCTAGTTGGTCTTATACCTGACGTCAGATAGCAGTTCGCTAGTGACATATGTACAGGTTAGTTCATCGACCTGAGATCGTCATTTATCTCGTGTGAGTTCCCACTGTACTTTGATTACTACCCTACCACGCTCAAAGGAGACATGCAAACAGGTTTTAGTTAGGTACAGTCCCGAGCCACATGGAGGCAGTGAGCGGATCTTCAGGGGTTCATCTCTCCCGGTATTGGGAGTGAGGTCGCACTGTGTCTAGGAGAGCCCTTACACGAAGTCCTTGTCCAAGGCAGGAGATTTACTGATAGGTATTCCAGTAGTATCTCAGGGTGTTCTGGGCTACACTCCGACCCGACTTGTACCGCTTTTGGCGGTCTGACTTTTACCAACCCCCTAGGCCCGCCATGCGATGCTCATAGACGAACGGACCGGACTGTACGGATTTTGTCTCTGATAAGCTCAGTAGGGTGTCAGGATGAGTTCGCTCATCGACATCCCTTTTGGTCAATACCTGGTAACCCGTTATGTATGGCTAATACCTCTGACGTGCTAGTGGTTAAATCAACAACCAAGGTGTTGACGAGTCTTTAGAGTCCCCCACAGACAGTTGCTCAAGTTTCGGGCAAAATGCTGTAGAGGCCGTATGGAGATATGGCAGGGTTCGATCATATACGTGCGGTATTGCACGGATAATGATCGGACGGATAGTACTAGCGGGCTTTGGTTTAAGCCGGATCCTAGTATTGTACAGTGTTGAGTTTGTCTCATTGCATTTGTATTCGGTCAGAATACAAATGCGGATATGTATATACAGTCGCGGGGTTTTTCCTGTAATTTATTACGGGATCAGTTTTTTGAAGTTGCCAGTTTGCTTTCCGTTTTGGCCTTTTTCCTTTGTATCTTTCCTTGGCTGAAACTTGGTGGAGGACGGCTTATTTGCAAATGTGCAAATTAGCATTGTGGAGGGTGGTCTTTGCATATTGATGCTTCATGGTGGTTGCACCATCATTTGACTTCTTCACATCATGATTGCTTGACTTTTGGAGTGATGATGGTTGATGGAGTGTTGGATTTATTTTGTGATCGTTTCTTCTCATCATTACCCTTTCTCTCTCTTGCATTATTTTCTTTGGCTCACTCATTCATTCTTAGGCTATCCATTTTTTCTCGCATGGCTCAAGGAGGGGCTGGCCATTCTAGTGAGGGGAGGGATTCATTTTTGAGAGTAGGAAAAATATTCATCTCATTTTGCTTGCTTACAAAATTCCTAACACATCTCCAAAGTTCTTTTTCTCCTCCACTTCTTACAATGGCAACTTCAAACCCCATGAGACATAGATACTCTACACTTAGCCTACAGCATTTCTTGGGCACGTCGGCTCGCCAACTTCGTGCCCGAGTTGTCTCGGTCCAGAGGTGGGAGCCCGTAAAAGAGCCCGGCGATGTGGTACCCTTCCGACGAGGAGATGAAGACCGAAGATTCCACGGGGAGATCGGGACGACGACGAGAAGACCGAAGGACACAGATCGCTCGATATATCTCTCTACCCCTTCTCTAGTTAACTAGGATTAGATTAATGGCCCGGTCCGGGATTTTAGTGCGCGGTGGTGCCGGTTCAAAAGTTAATGTAAAAGTATCGTTTCCGCATTTTGGCCTCGGATTGACGGCCGGGGCGCAGCCGTGCACCAACAGCAACCATGGGTGAGTTAATATCTTATATTAACCATTGTAAAGACATAACCATGGCTAATTATAATGGTTTGGTTAATAAATATCTTAAGTAAAACAAAACTAGTGAACTTTGTCAAAGATGCTTCAAGTTACTCCAAGATTCCAAGTATGACAAATTTCCACCAATTTTTACTTACTAAGATAAATAAAACCTTACATTATATATATAGTATGGTGTAAGTCACACACACACACACCCATGAAGCTTGTATCATCTAACATGACGCAGAAAATGTACACAAATATATATCACATATATACTTAATGCACTGTCACGACCCGAAAGGTACGGAACGTGACTGGCACTTAAATTACGAACGTCTCAGGGCGGACATAATCTAAGTAAGCCAAAGCCCAGAAATCAAAACCAAATAAGCAGTAGAGTGAAGGAAAACCAATTTATTGAAAGCGAATTTTAATCATATAAGTCACATCAAGCCTTTTTAAAAACAACATCCATTTTTCCGAAAATTTCGGCAGAGTCTCCTTTGTAAATACTGGCCCCCAAACGGGTATAAAACAGGAATATATATGAATACAAGAAATAAGGCATCCCCAAGCGGGAGCTAGCTCTTCGCCCTAAGGCGGACACAAATCCTACGCAGTATAAATCAGCAATGTGCAAAATAAGCACAAAAAGGCATAAGTAATATGCAACATGTCGGCTTAAGTGACCACGACCCAAAAAAACAATAAACATGCCCACAAATCTCACTGTCTCGCCTCTAAGTCAATATACAACAGTACTAGTAGATGATACAGTAGATGGAGTATACTAGATACAATGAATATACAAGGTGGAAAACAAAATGAACACATAACCCACCTACGAGAAAAAATCCTCAAATCCACGCAAAAGGAGGAAGTGCATCCGCCGGTACAGTACTGACGGATCGGACCTGCAAAAAGGTTATGGCACAACGCGGGTGAGTTGCCAACTCGTGAGTAATATGTATCATCTATAAAGACTATCATAAGCAAGTACGCAAAGTGTCACAATTCTACAATATTGATATGGTATGAAGTACTAGCATGTATGCGACATGAATGCAATGTAACACATGATCTGAATATGCTGATATGAGAAAATCATTATTTTCATCTTAGGAAAATTTCTGTGAAATATCTGTGGAAATATCATATGAAACCAACAGAAATTCGTATCAAGCATCGACACCCCAAATGAATAACTCAATGTCCCAAAGTATCTGTATCCAATATCTCGGCCCCAGCCGTCCGGCAGGTCCATCTCAAAATATCAATATCTCAACATCTCACGGCCACGGTCGGTATCTTCTAGATATCAGCCGCGCAAAAGATCACCGATAGGTAGTCTGCCCCTTCCAGGCTCATCGTCTACTACTCAAACTTCTTGCCCCGGGGTACCTTACCGGGCCCACCATGTACCGGAGACGGTTCATCCAACTCCTCGAATCGGGTCTCGAAAACCAACAGAAAACTCATGGTGGACGACACAAATATCATGTCACGAGAAAACCGCAACTTGCCACATTTAAAATGATATCTGTTTTACTAAATCATTGCGGTTTCTCCAAAATCTTATAAATCTCAAATACTGAAATCCTCCAGAAGAAAGTACCATAAGTATGCTTGTCAATGATGATGAATGCCTATGGTATCAACAGTGCGAACTGCAATATATGACATGAAGACTATGTATGATCGAATGATGCAACGAGGTATATGCATATGATTAACAATTCTACATGTTCATCTTGCGGAATTTGCTATATTAGTACTGGTTTATATGTCTTATATAGTGAAATTATTCTAAATTCCAGTTTAAACAAGTTATCTAGTATTTGTGGCATAGCAATTACCAAGGCGTGTGTGTTCGCATGAATAGTGCTCGTGAAGCATAAAACCCTGGTAATGGTGCAAGTGTCTTATGAGATGAAGTTGCATAATTATATATAATGAATTTAGGCAAGCCAATTAATTCCTGTGTCGCATATCTCATTTAATGGTTTCAACGGTTTCTGTATGATGAATTTAACACAAATATGGATATACAGGTCATGCAGTGCCGTAAGATAGGTAACTAGGAACTACATGCAACAAACTTGTATTACTGGAAATTCTAAATTATCGGGCGCCTTGCGCAATCCAAACGATTCCCCCCGTAGATATATACATCTACTCACCGGAAATCCCCAGCTAGCTTGATCCAATCACCGCTTTCTCTTTTCGTGCCGCGTCCGAAGTCTTCGAGACCGATCCCGGAATTGCACAACACAAAACATAAGATAACATATCCTGAAATGACGCCAAGTCACAAAACGAAAGGATCAACGTCAACGAGTTTGGCACAATGTGCACTTGGTGCGCGGAACACACACAAAAACCACTAAAGCCTTAACTAAAATCAACATTTCGGAGCACCCGCCAAAACTAAAACCCGATAAAACCAAATTTCGCATTCACACATCCTAACTATTGTAGGAGATACTAATAATATCATCAAGATATCACAAATAATTCACCACAATATTTTATAAAAAAAACCTAGTAAGCACAAAACTTGCAAATTTGGTGCAAACAACGCGGATTTGCGATAAAGTGATCATATCATCGCACAATCATCCAATCACACAATTCGTTAGCCATAATCACTTAAATTCAACTCATTTACCTGCTTCAAAACCTATTTCCAACATCAAACCCTTTCTTGATTTTATAAACTAGCAATTCCAAACAAATTTCACACTAGAAAAACCTAGATTACCACTAATTTGAAGCCCATTAAACAAGTTAATCTATTAGATTAGGTTAGCAAAACTACTAGATAGCAAAATAGATTTAATTAACCTAGTAATGGTGTGCTAAAACCCTAGTTTAAATCAAACTACTCTCTTTAAAAACCTAATTTAGAAATTAACAATAATTAAACATTTCGAAGTTTTAATTTAGCACACATAAACTACAAATTAACCAATTGATTAGAAAGTATACCTCACAAGTTCAACCCTAAGCTTGCTCTAGCCACCCAAGACATCTCCTTTCTCCAAGTTTTGAACCAATTTGGGCTTGAGAAGAGATAGAATAGAGTATTGTGTTGAATTTGTGAAGAAATTTATGGATTTTTGTTGAATTTTGATGGAATTGTGATGAATTTTGGAAGGAAAAAGAGAAGGGAAATTGGGGATAGCAGCCCGGAGGCTCTCGGCCATAAGAGGGAATAGGGAGAATGAGGGAAAAAAGTATGGAAAATTTCAAAGCCAAAGACTCCCCATACCTCCTAAACCCATACCTCAAATTAGTATATTTAAATCCTTTTCATACCATTTCTTTCACATGAATTGAGGGAAAATATGAGGGCTTGCTGCTGAGGTGGGGCCAGCCAAGATGGAGTGAGGATGAGTGTGACTGAATGGCCAAAAAAATTCTATGCAAAAAGAACCCCTCAAGTTACAAAATTGCAAGTTTTAGTTTAATTTCTTTAAATTTTTAGTTTTCCCTAATTAAAACCAATTAGAACTTGAAATAAAATGATAAAAGTTTATATTACTCACAAGATTTTAGTTGCCATAGTTCTAAAGTATGTAATTAGCCCATTCAAATTTGTATTTATCGCTAATTTAATGTATTTTTAACAGGTTAAAATAATATTAAAAATAGTAAATTAGGAAAAAAATTTAAAACGACCAGAATTTTATAAGTGACTCATTAGCTACTAAAAACTAGAAATTACCTATCCAAATTAGGTATAATTAGGCCTATACTGCAAAATAATTATAATGACGATTTACGGAAAACTACCAAATATTTACCGATTTTCAGGAAAACACCAATACGACTTTTCAAGGCGTTACAATCTTCCCCCTTAAAGAAATTCGGTCCCCGAATTTAAAAATCTAGCTACGCGTACCTTCAAAGAGATGGGGATATTTCTTCTTCATCTCGACCTCAGTCTCCCATGTGACCTCCTAGCTGTTCGAGCCACGCCAAAGGACCTTGACGGTCTGTATAACTTTCGATCTCAATTTCTTCACCTGCTAATCTAGGATGACCAGCGGCTGCTCTACAAAATAATGGTCATGCCCTAGCTGGACTGTCGGGTGCTGAATCGCATGAGAAGGGTTGTGAAGGTACTTGCGAAGTATCGAAATATGGAAGACGGGGTGAACATCAGGAAAGCTAGGCGGAAGACCCAAACGATACGCAACTGCGCCGACACGCTCGAGGAACTCGAAGGGGCCCACAAATCTGGGATTAAGCTTTCTTTTTCGCCCAAACCTCATCACGCCCTTCATTGGAGAGACCCTCAGAAAAACATGATCGCCAACTGTGAACTCTAGTCTGCGACGGCGTCTGTCCGCATACGATTTCTACCTGCTCTGAGCCGCTCTCATCCGGTCTCGAATCAACTGTATCTTCACGGTCGTCTCCTCAACAAACTACGACCCCAATATACTGCTTTCGCTGAGCTCTGTCCAACAGATGGGCGATCTGCATCTCCTCCCGTACAAGGCCTCGAAAGGTGCCATCTGAATAGTATCCTGAAAGCTGTTGTTGTAGGAGAAATCCACTAAGGGTAAATGATGATCCCAGCTACCTCCGTAGTCTAAAACGCACACTCGGAGCATGTCCTCAAGAGTCTGAATAGTCCGCTTTAACTGGCCGTCAGTCTGCGGATGAAATGCTGTGCTGAAACTCAAACGGGTGCCCAATGCCTCCTGAAGTCTCTGCCATAGTCGGCTGCTAAACTGGGTGCCTCGGTCTGACACAATTGTAAGTCTACGGTAGCGCCCCGACCGTCTATCCGAGGCCAAAATGCGAAAACAAAAACTTTTTCTAAACTTGAAACCGGCGCTATCGCAGACTTTAATCCCGGATCGAACCATTAACCTATAACTAGCTAACTAGAGAAGGGATAGAAAGGCTATACCGATCGATCCGTGTCCTTCGGTCATTGGCCACCATCCCAAGCTCCTCGCGGCAACTCCGATCTCCGGTCTCCTCGTCGGAAAGGGCACCACATCTTTGAGTCTTTTTACGGGATCCCGCTTCATCCGAAGAATCTCCGACACGAAGTTTGCTAGCCGACGTGTCCAAGGTGATGTAGAGAATGTGTGTGATCACTTTGTCTCAAGTATCCATTGATTCTCAACACATGAGAGTGTATGGATGGAGGATTTAGTGGATGCCATTAGTGAGGAGATAGTGAGCTTAAGAAAGAAGTGGAAGAAGAAGAAGTTTCCTTTTCTTTTTCTTTTGTGTTGAGATGATAATGAGAGTCAGTAAGAATGAAAAATACAAGAGCTAACCACAACCATATGGCTGCCCTCTCTCTCTCCACTTATCATTTCAACCCATCAAATAAACAATAATGTGACATATACACAAGAAAAGAGACCATGAGTCATCACTTGTGCATGTATCACAATTAATGCTCCTAATCTTGATTTTGAGCTCATTATTTCCGTATGCAAACATTAATCCAAATTTTTGCAACAATAAAAAGAGAATGGCATCTACTAAAGTAAACTCGTGACGGATCACAAGAGTACCCCGCACCTGTATATACATATCTGCATCCGCATTCCGACCGGATGCGAATGCGATGAGACTAAAGTAATGCATCAAATCTAATACTAGGATCCGGCCTAAACCAAAGCCCACTAGTATGATCCGCCCGATCATGATCCATACACAACTGCACGTATATGATCGAACACTGCCATATATCATACAGCCTCTACAACGTTTCGCCCAAAACTTGAGAAACTGTCTGTGGGGGATTCTAAAAACTCATCAATACTTTGGCTGTGGATTTAACCACTAGCACGTCAGTGGTACTAGCTGTACGTAACGGGCTACCGGGTATTGACCAAAAGGGAGGTCGATGAGCAAACTCATCCTGACACCCTACTGAGCCTGTCAGTGTCAATATCCATACAGTCCAGTCCGTTCGTCTATGAGTATCGCATGTCGGGCCTAGGGGGTTTGTAAAAGTCAGACCCCCAAAAGCGGTACAAGTCGTGTCGGAGTGTAGCACAGAACACCCTGAGATACTGCTGGAATACCTACCATTAAATCTCCTGCCTTGGCCGAGGACTTCGTGTAATGGCTCTCCAAGACACAGCGCGATCTCACCCCCAATACCGAGAGAGACGAAACCCCTGCCAATCTGCTCACTGCCTCCATGTGGCTCGGGACTGTACCCAACTAAAACGTGTTTGCACGACTCCTTTGAGTCGTCGTAGGGTAGTAATCAAAGCACAGTGGGAACTCACAGGAGACAAATGATGATCTAAGGTCGATGAACTAACATGTACACATATCACCAGGGAACTGCTATCTGACGTCAGGTATAATATCAACTAGCATGTTCCCAGCGAGTCCTATCCGGTGTACTCATAACCCAATGAGCACCGGTATACATCTTAGGTGATCCAACTGACACCAATGGCTTGTGAGACCAGCCACCGCCCCTCGTCAGGGTCTCGAATATATAAACTAGTCTACTAATGGAGTATCGATGCCCAGTCTCGAAACTCCCACGACTAGGGACCACTTCAAGGATGTGCTTATAGACTACCCAACTCTCACGTATATGATCGTTATCATATTGCTGGTAGTCAAGCAAGAATCCTAAGGGCTCTATCAATGTGTAATAGTGACCTGTAATGTCACCTAAAGCATGTACACGATGATAAAGATAAACCAGATAGCATACTATCATCTTGAGTAAGACTGTCCTACCGGTATAGGTCCTCCCTCAATCATTGCTATCACGTGCCTATGATCCAATAATTGACTCTGAGGGCACTATATCCAACAATCTCCCACTTGCACTCAAGGCTAATTATTGCGATGTCGCATACTCACAGCCCATGTGATACCGAACACCAAACTCCTCTACTTATCAGTTTCACAAAGCCCGTTTGCGAAACTATTGAATTCGAGGAACAGCCTCAGTGAGTGGATCCGCCCTAATGTTTCTTTCTATGTCTCTCTTAATCTCGAGTTTGCGGAGAAAGCCATCTCCCGAAATGAGCAATACCTGTCTTAGAACCTGTCTGGATATCTGATGGGACCTAGTTCATAAATGAACTCCAAATCCGAACTTCTTAGACTGTATCGTCAACTGAACTTAATCAGTATCCTGCGTCTTGCCTCTCTCAGTGTCCTCTTGGATCACCTGTCCAAACTACTGCCCCTCGTCAGAGGGAAAACTATAACTCTGACAGCCACTCTGTCATCCAGGTCACCTTGGAAGCCTGGAATGTTAACCGTCTCCCAAAAGAGGCCGTCGTTATCATATCCCTAGAACATCCACTTATGTTCTAAAACTGCTTCTGAACGTTTCTCCAGGATTAGATCAATATCAACTTATTGCAGCTCGTGCAAAAACAACATCTGGTGTGGTACTTGACATCTCATGATCAACTCAATTGCCTAAGCAAGTGATCTGCCAATCATGCACATCCGTCTCCCCTTTAGTCTGTAAGACACCTTTAGAGAGGGTGACTCCATCACCTACAGGTATACTACCGTGCCAGGAGTCGTCCATTCTAAAACACCTGTAGAATGCTGTCTAAGTACCCAGATTGGGAAACTACCCAAATCTAGATCTAAAACCATAGATCTAGTAACCAGAATGTCTGATATTATATCTATTTCCTATATGAAGAAAACACCGTGTGACAACCAAAGTATAACCGATCGTAGTATTGGAATATCACTTCCTACTCTGTGTATGTTATCCAAATACCAGGATATCACACCCTACTACCTTCTTAACTGATCCATCCCCTATTCTGCAGAAGTCAAACCTATGACTGTCACATCAGAAATAGATGATCTATCTCCGTTACATCTGCTTTAGTCTATAAATTGACATAAGCTACTTGTCCACTATGCTTCCGCTGCTCCCACTGACTACGACAACCCTCTGGCATAGTCATATACACGTACACTTCTAAAGCTAGTTTAGAACGACGCTATACTCATCCTCCTGCTGAGTCTCACAGTCTGGAACAATAGTAGTGTCAAGTCTGGGTAAACAAGAACCTCCCTGTCACCGTCCTTGAGGCTACAGGAGTACCTCTCGGGTGCCTGAGGTTACCCACCATATCTGCGGAGTGGCCAATGGAATGTCAAACCAGATTGAATCTTTAGGTCCTATTAAATTTTCAGTAATTGTTTGCGGTTCTGGAATTACTTCCAGTTCTACCAAAATCCCACTATTTTTTTCTGAAAAATTCCATTTTACTAAAACTGTGGCGAGTCAAGAACAATATCACTATTGATCTTCCAAAAGGTAGAAAGTCAACCCTCGTCATAGCCCGGGTTAACCCACAAACATCCATTATAGAAACGTGCCTTGAGTTATCCAGAGACTGGTTTTAAGCATAAGCCGGACAACTCCCCGTACCTTAACATTGTTAAGATATGAACTATTCTATATCTAATATAGAAACAGAGGCACTGATTTAATTGGAACCAGATTCAAATCATGCAGCTGTCTCCAGTGCATGTCAATTAAATGGAGAGAGGCCGATCAGCACTACTCAACTTTGGAGTGCATCCAGTTATGAGTAACCTGAAAGAGAAGCAAGTTCTTATAATCATTACTTTCAACTGAACACCATACACAAGTATCTACATCTTCGATCACCTTGAAGAATCCTGATACTTGCAACACTTGGTTCTCTACTTTATTCTTATACCAATAACTTCTCAAAACTTAGACCTTGTATTTCTACGAAACACATGTCTAAGAACTAGAGAAGTCACAAGTAAACAGAATATAGTACGAGTACCAACCCCTCTGTCCTAATGGACACTGGACAAGATACAATACTCTATATAAGTCCCCTAAGTCTAATAACCCATTCCCTGTGTGTCGTAGGTTGAAAACTGTACTTATCGTTTAGAAGAATTATACCGCTGTTTAATGCTCCTTACCTGACCATCCACTGATATTGGTAAATGTCATGGACATAATTTCAAAAAGTTATATCTCACTTTATAAAAAAAACGTATACATATATCAATTTGAAATTGGTGCATAACAACGGATATTCAAAACTAAATATTTGCCGTCCGGCAAACAACCCAGGCGATTTCCTCAAATATCACTAATTACAACGAATCCCGGTATAATGAGGATGATTACCCAATTCCCAATAACTTACTCCCACTCATCATCTGTAAAACCATACAGATGTGAGAATCAAACCTGGTAAATACATACCCTAGAGCAAGGACTAATTGGGAAATCAGTTTTCTTTTAACAGTACACACTGAAGGTGAAACATGTAAATGTTTCGAAGGGGTATCCGGGTATTCTTAGTAATGCCTCTTCCATTATCAGATTCAGAACTGTAACAGTATATTTCTTTGCCATCTCTCCAAATCCCTTTATATGTCTTTAGTCGTTACCTTCTATACACCCCTTTAGGCTAAATGGTTTTCTTCCTTCCCTACCGTTCGGCACCAGCCTATGGTTTGGAAGAAGATTATCCAATAAGCGTAATGGGTGTACTGTCCTAATCCTACGAGTACTTGCAACCCGAGAGAAGGTGAAGATAAAGGACAACTGAATAAACCTTATTCGTATTTCTCCTGAACCAGAATCCATCCCCGAACTGGAACAAGTCCCTTCGAGTTCGTATATAATCATACGAGGGAGTATCCAATAAACTGTGGATCTTCGTAGTGATACGGGGTGTTCCGGAGAAATACAAAGGTGAAGAAGGAGTGGCGATGAAATACTTGGTTTGGTCGTGAATAGCAGTCGCAGTTTACTTTTCCCTCTTTCTAATCCCTTTATTTGTCTTAACTTATTCCCTTTTGTACACCATCGTTAGGCTTATTGGTTTTCTTCATTCCCCACCGTTTGACACCTGCCTATGGTTTGGAAGAAGATTATCCAATTAGCATAATAGGGGTACCGTCCTAATCCATGGAGAACTCGCAACCTGAGAGAAGGTAAAAGGAAAAGACAATTGAATAGTCCTATTCATTTTCTCCAGAACCGGAAACCATCCTCGAATCTGGAACAAGTTCCTTCGAGTTCGTATATAACCATACGATGGTTTTATCCAATGGAAGTGGATGTTCGTAGTAATACGGGGTGTTCTGGAGAAAAGGGTAAAATTAGGAGTGGCAATGAGGTATGCAACTCTGACAATCCAAAAGCTAGTGTTTTAAGAAAGTTCGGTTAACTTGGTCACTGAGTCATAGTCAAGGGTCGGGTCATGGTCGCTGCCAAACAGAGAGAGACAAGAAACACTCTGCGTGCACTCTAACCTAGATCAGAATGGTTATCACTTTATCTAATCCGGAAACCTCCCATTGTATCGTCAAATTCTCCTCCAAACCTGATAGAAGAATTAGTCGGGATCACCTGAGAAGTAAACCAACTCATCAGTGGGAATCGGGATCCAACTATCATCGCATGATAACGTGATGGAATCCACTAACGTTATCACACTCCAGAAGGTATGCGCATATCTGGCAAGTTTCAATTTCTTTAGAAACTCCCGATGTGATTTTTACCCCATGCTCTTATGACCATGACTAAGGCCAACAAATCATAAGTCACATGTCAAGTTCTATCCGTCATTGTCCAGGTTAATTTGAACCCAGTCATACAAGCCCTTGACTAGGGCCAACAAGGTTATGCGACTGTCCCAAACCAATGCATCTATCTATGCAATAGAAAAGTAACAAATAGCTACCATACACTATGCCTTAACGAAGGCCAACAAACATAGCATGAATACTATGTGCTACCCGTCTGAAATGACGGAGGGCTACGAATGGTTTTTGGCGAAAAAACTTTAACGTAATGAACTATATATCGTTGAAGGAAGCGGATAGCTTTTTATAAAAATATAGTGGCGAAAACATTTGCTAAAGAAGTCATTCCCGGTGAAGGGATCTCGGCTCTTTCCCCGTAGAATGAGGGGCAGGATATTCCAACTGAATACCGCGATGCAAAGCAAAACGTAATCGACTATAATGAAGTTATTACCCTGACGTAAACTTCTGTCCAAGGGGTCACTCCCGGTGAAGGGATCTCGGCCCTTGCCTCGTCGACTGAGGTGCTGGATATTCATAACCGAATACCACTGTGCAAAACAAAAGAAAACGTCCTTGCAATAACAGCTTTTTGAAAATTGTTCCAACAACATCAATCAGGTTTGTTTAGCTTGCATTGATCCGAATCAATGCAGTCTCATCAATTAATCACACAACAAATGCACGAAAATATGATGTACGTATATGCCATCCGCATTCGCCACTGGGTCCCGTCATCGCCCGTTAGGTTACTTAACTAACGACAGAGCGGGGACTGGACTAGCGCGGGTGTAAAACATATACCACATCAACTAGTATATATATCAATATATAATAATCGCTCAAGGCATGATAAAATGCAACATCACAGAAATGTAATAAGCATCACAGAACAATACAGATAATCTGGGATCACCGGGTTTCATAGATCCGCTACTGAAACCCGACGTTCCCCTGGTCGTGTGGATAGCCTGTGCAATGAAATCCTAGACCCCTACGGGCACGGAAAGTTACCCGCAAAAACCTGAAGCGAGGCAGCCCCCTTCAGCAAAGTGAATGGACCACCCAGCACTTCACGGAATCTGGTAACTTGAGCACCCCTCCTTGGGTCAACCTGTACCCCCTACGAGTGTGGTGAATAGCCCGCCAATTCTAGAGTGAAGCCCCCTCCGCCTCAAAGCCATGAGATGCGGGCCCGTTACTTTCTAGAACCCGGCTATCCTTGCAACCCACCTTGGGGTAATCCTAGTACAGAAAGTAAAATATATACAACGGGTACATCGACCTCAGCCCGGTCGTGCCCCAAAAGAATAATATACAAACAGGCAGTGACAGCAGTCCACAGGTCGGACGCTTGCCCCGCAATATCAAATGTACAAATATAATCAAACTGTACTACCATTGCATCAGGCTATCCACCACGACAAATCCACAATATCACAGCACAACACAGAACATCAACGTGATTGTTACGTTCGCAAATCCGTCTAAAAGAACTATAGCAATTAGACAAGATTTACCGCTCGAATGACATTCACAGTCACAGATATATTGTAAGCACTGCGAACTAACATATTTAAAATTTTCGATCAACAAAATTTCCCGAAGTGGGCCCCAAGTACAAATCCCAGTACTCAAAATAATCTGGGCCAAAACTAAATTACCCAGAAACCCCAATTCCAAGTTAAAGAGCACTGTAGAAAAATTGGTGCAGATATGCTACAGTACCGCGGCGGAACCGCGGCCTAAACGTGGGTAATGCCGCGGTTCCGTGGCGCTATGGTGGAATTACACCTCCATATTTCTACAGTGTTCTTAGAAAAGCCTGCCTGATTTTCTGAAACACTCAAAATAATTTTTCGATAAAAAAAATTTCGACAGAAACTGCATAATTGGAAATGCGGTTTTTGAAAATTCGGCCGATCGATATTTTAAACAAGATAGATCAGGCTAGTAAAGGTTAATGGCGTGGCTCTGATACCATGTAAGTCTACGGTAGCGCCCCGGACGTCTATCCGAGGCCAAAATGCAGAAACGAAAACTTTTTCTAAATTTGAAACCGACGCTATCGCAGACTTTAATCCCGGATCGAACCATTAACCTATAACTAGCTAACTAGAGAAGTGATAGAAAGGATATACCGATCGATCCGTGTCCTTCAGTCTTTGGCCACCATCCCAAGCTCCTCGCGGCAACTCCGGTCTCCGGTCTCCTCGTCGGAAAGGGAACCACATCTTTGAGTCTTTTTACGGGCTCCCGCTTCGTCCGAAGCAACTCGGACACGAAGTTTGCTAGCCGACGTGTCCAAGGTGATGCAGAGAATGTGTGTGATCACATTGTCTCAAGCATCCATTGATTCTCAATACATGAGAGTGTATGGATGGAGGAGTTAGTGGATGCCATTAGTGAGGAGATAGTGAGCTCAAGAAAGAAGAGGAAGAAGAAGAAGTTTCCTTTTCTTTTTCTTTTGTGTTGAGATGATAATGAGAGTGAGTAAGAATGAAAAATACAAGTGCTAACCACAACCATATGGCTGCCCTATCTCTCTCCACTTATCATTTCAACCCATCAAATAAACAATAATGTGACATATGCACAAGTAAAGAGACCATGAGTCATCACTTGTGCATGTGTCACAATTAATGCTCCTAATCATGATTTTGAGCTCATTATTTCCATATGCAAACATTAATCCAAATGTTTGCAACAATAAAAAGAGAATGGCATCTACTAAAGTAAACTCGTGACGGATCACAAGAGTACCCCTCACCTGTATATATATACCTGCATCCGCATTCCGACCGAATGCGAATGCGATGAGACTAAAGTAATCCAACAAATCTAATACTAGGATCCGGCTTAAACCAAAGCCCACTAGTATGATCAGCCCGAACATGATCCGTGCGTTACTGCACGTATATGATCGAACCCTGCCATATATCATACGGCCTCTAAAACGTTTCGCCCGAAACTTGAGAAACTGTTTGTGGGGGACTCTAAAGAATCGTCAATACTTTGGATGTCGATTTAACCACTAGCAAGTCAGTGGTACTAGCTGTACGTAACGGGCTACCAGGTATTGACCAAAATGGAGGTCGATGAGCGAACCCATCCTGACACCCTACTGAGCCTGTCAGTGAAAATATCCGTACAGTCTGTTCCGTTCGTTTATGAGTATCGCATGTCGGGCCTAGGGGGTTGGTAAAAGTCTGACCCCCAAAAGCGGTACAAGTCGTGTCGGAGTGTAGCCCAGAACACCCTGAGATACTACTGGAATACCCACCATTAAATCTCCTGCATTGGCCAAGGACTTCGTGTAATGTCTCTCCTAGACACAGCGCGATCTCACCCCCAATAGCCTGAGAGACGAAACCCCTGCCAATCCGCTCACTGCCTCCATGTGGCTCGGGACTGTACCCAACTAAAACCTGTTTGCACGACTCCTTTGAGCCGTAGTAGGGTAGTAATCAAAGCACAGTGGGAACTCACAGGGGACAAATGTTGATCTCAGGTCGATGAACTAACCTGTACACATGTCACCAGAGAACTGCTATCTGACGTCAGGTATAATACCAACTAGCATGTTCCCGGTGAGTCTTGTCCGGTGTACTCATAACCCAATGAGCACCTGTATACATCTTAGGTGATCCAACTGACACCAATGGCTTGTGAGACTATCCATCACCCCTCGTCGGGGTCTCGACTGTATACACTAGTCTACTAATGGAGTATCGATCCCCAGTCTCGAAACTCCCACGACTAGGGACCACTTCAAGGATGTGCTTATAGACTACCCAACTCTCACGTATATGATCGCTATCATACTGCTGGTAGTCAAGCAAGAACCCTAAGGGCTCTATCAATGTGTAATAGTGACCTGTAATGTCACCTAAAGTATGTACACGATGATAAAGATAAACCAGATAGCATACTATCATCTTGAGTATGACTGTCCTACCGGTATAGGTACTCCCTCAATCATTGCAATCGCGTGCCTGTGATCCAATAATTGACTCTGAGGGCACTATATCCAACAATAATACACGTCGGGACGCCATGAAACCATACGATCTCGTCGATGTAAATCTGGGCATACTAAGCAAAACCGAAAGTGGTCTTCACTGACAGGAAGTGAGCTGCTTTCGTCAATCGATCTATGATCACCCAAATGGAGTCATACCCTCGACTGGTCCTGGGTAAACCCACGATTAAGTCCATAGAAATCTGCTCCCTTTTCCACTCCGGAATGGGCAAAGGCTGCAACTCACTCGCGGGCCTCTGGTGCTCGGCCTTGACTTGCTGACATGTCAGGCATCTCGACACGAAATCAGTAACGTCCCTCTTCATTCTGTCCCACCAATAAACATCTCGCAAATCATGGTACATCTTGGTGGAACTGGGATGAACTCTATATCTCGATCTATGGGCCTCCTCTAGAATCTCATACTGCAGTCTCTCAGAATCTGGTATGCACAATCGAGTCCCAAATCGCAGTACCCCCTGATCATCGATCACGAACTCGAAAACACAGCCCTGCCGAACCTGCTCTATGATCTCTGAAAGACGGTCATCACTGGGCCGTGCCTCTCGAATACGGTCAAGCAACTGCGGATGTGCACGAACATGCGCAAGCTGTCCCTCTGTCGGAGTGAACTCGAACTCAACTCGGTTGTTGCATAGAATCTTCCAATCTGCTGACGACTACCTCTGTACGGCGCTCAAACGGGATAAACTACTTCCGGGCCTCCTACTCAAAGCATCAGCCACTACGTTCGCCTTGCCCGGATGGTAAAGGATCTCGCAATCATAGTCTTTCACCAGCTCCATCCAACGACGCTGTCTCAGATTCAGGTCTCGCTTCTGAAATATGTACTTCCAGCTCTTGTGGTCCGTAAATATCTGGCACGACTCGCCGTATAGGTAATGTCTCCACATCTTGAGTGCAAACACAATTACAGCCATCTCTAAATCGTGCGTAGAATAGTTCTGTTCATGTGTCTTCAGCTACCGAGAAGCATACGCAATAACCCTGTCGTGCTGCATCAACACGCAACCTAGTCCCACTCGAGAAGCGTTGCAATAAACCACGAATCTGCCCGATCTCGAAGGCAATGACAACACTGGTGCAGTAGTCAGACGAGTCTTCAACTGCTGGAAGCTATGCTCGCACGCCTCGGTCCAATCAAAAGAAATTCCCTTCCGGGTCAACCCGGTCAACGGTGCAGCAATACGGGAGAAGTCCTGAACAAATCGTCGGTAGTAGCCAGCCAGGCCTAGGAAACTGCGGATCTCTATAACTGATGCTGGTCTGGGCCAATGCTGAGCTGGCTCGATCTTCTTCAGGTCCACACATATGCCATTTCTCGTAATCACGTGACCCAAGAAATCAATGCTGTCAAGCCAAAACGCGCACTTGGAAAATTTCGCGAACAGCAGGTGCTCCCTCAAAGTCTGTAATGAGATCCGCAAGTGCTGCTCATGCTCCTCTCGGCTCCGGGAATACACCAAAATGTCGTCAATAAACACGATGATGAACAGGTCTAGATACGGCCTGAAAATGCGGTTCATCAAATCCACAAACGCGGCTGGTGCATTGGTGAGTCCGAACCACATCACCAAAAACTCACAGTGTCCGTAACGTGTGCAAAAAGCCGTCCTCGGAATATCCTCCATCCGCACCCGCAACTGATGGTAACCCGATCGCAAGTCAATACTCGAAAAGTATCCGGCACACTGAAGCTGGTTAAACAAATCATCGATACGTGGTATGGGATATCTGTTCCGTACAGTAACTCTGTTCAGCTGGCGGTAATCAATGCACAAGCGCAAACAGCCGTCCTTCTTCTTGACGAACTGGACAGGAGCACCCCACGGAGACACACTAGGTCGAATAAGCCTTTTATCTAACAAATCCTGCAACCGATCCTTCATCTCTCTAAGCTCCGCCGGGGCCATCCGATAAGGAGGTATAGAAATAGGCCCCGATCCGGGAATCAAGTCAATGCAGAACTCAACATCGCGCTCAGGCGGTAACCCAGGCAGCTCATCAGGGAAAACATCAGGAAACTCACTAACAATCGGGACCTGGTCCAAAGGAACCTTTATAGCTCGAGTATCAAAAACATAAGCTAAGAATCCCTGACATCCCTTCCGCAATAGATGACCAGCGCGAATAGACGAAATCAAGCTGGGAAGGGTGACGCTGCGGTCTCCCTGAATAACAAGGACTGGCTCTCCCGGAAAGCTAAATCTTACTGCCTTCTCAAGGCAGTCTACAGATGCATAACAAGTGGCCTGCTGGTCCATTCCTAGAAGCACATCAAAGTCTAACATATCAAGGAGAATCAAATCAACCGACGAATCCCTCTCCCCGATATGAACGGAACACAAACGAAACACAAAACGAGCGATAAACGACTCGCCTACCGGAGTAATGACAATAAGAGGCTGATCTAACGACGATGACTCACGGCTCAACATCGATGCAAAATGTGTAGATACATACGATTGTGTGGAACCTGGGTTGAATAATACTCGCGCGTCGAAAGAACATACTGGCAAAGTACCTGTCACAACGGTATTGGATGCCTGCGCATCCTGCGGAGTCAAAGCGAACACTCGGGCCTGTCCTCCACCAATAGTTGGATGGCCTCGGCCTCGGCCTCGGCCTCCTCGTCCCCTCTGAATAGGACCGCCGTGTCCACGGCCTCTTGGGGCGTCTAACTGACGTGGAGCACCACCGGAGGCTGGAAGTAGAGCTCTCTGAGGAGGTGGTGAAGGTGGTAAAGTCACGTGTGGATCTGACGCCGCCCCTGTCGTCTCACCGGACAGTCACTAATATGATGGTGCGGACTCCCGCACCCAAAACATCCTGGCGACGCCTGCTGGCCCTGTAGATAAGAACCAAATAGCTGACCCCGTCTAACTCCTTTGCCGCCGCCATTTCTCGGATAGAATCTGGCATAATGCCTCTGAGCTGGCATATCGGTATGAATCCTCTTCGGCCCAGAAACGGCCGAAGTTTCTGAAATGCGCGCCTCCATCCGTAATGCCGTCTCCATAACAGCTGCATAATTGTCAAAGTGCTGGGCGCCTATGGCAATAAATAACTGTGTGTCGGTTCCCTGCACAAACCTTTTTACCCTCTTCTCTTCAGTATCAACCAAGTACGGAGCATATCGGGATAACTGAGTAAACTGGATATCATACTCGGACACTGTCATCCCTGGAGTCTTGAGCAAAGCCTCAAAACTATGAGCTCTAGCATCACGAACGCTCTCTGGAAGGAAACGGGCTTGAAATACTGCTGTGAACTCGACCCAAGTCATAGGAGGTAGACATGCAGCTCGACCTCTCTCGACTGACTCCCACTATGTCTGCGCAAGGCCCTCCAGACGGAATCTCGTAAGCTCCACCCATCTATCGTCAGAACATCTGAGCGAACGGAAAATCCTAGCTAAATTGTCAAGGAATGTCTGCGGGTCCTCCGCTGCATCGGTGCCGGTGAAGAATAAGGGCCATAGTCTCATGAAATCCTGTAGTGATACTGGAATAGCCACTGTAGCAGTAGGACCGACTGTCTGGCAGCAGGTACTATCGAAGTCTGGCTATGGTAGGTACGTCCTCCAATCTCGGTGCACAACTGGCCTCTACTAAGGATCCCACCATCTGTCGTAACTCCTGCATACCTCTCATCATCTGTCGTAACTCCTCCATACCAGACTCTAGCCTATCCATGCGGCCTGGGGATGGCGGATCAGTCTGTCCCTGAGGCGTAGGTATGCCACCCTGCTCGGTCCTCGTCTCGGACGAGCCTGCTCGGATCTCATCTCGGGCGGCAGCCCTCTGCGCTCTTGTAGCCTTTGGCGGCATAGTGGCTGGTACAGGAAACGGGATAATAAGAACAGTGCAATAGAATCATAGGATACACGGAATTGAAGAAGGAATTTCAAGCAAGTATATCCTAAAGTCACCTAGGCGTAGTACCGTATCGCAAGTATGCCGCGGACATACATACGCTACGCTACCCTGCTTAAGTCACTTACTCCATCTACCAAGGGTCATCCTACACTCAGAAAGATAAAACCTATCGCTCTGATACCAACTTTGTCATGACCCGAAAGGTACGGAACGTGACTGGCACTTAAATTACAAACGTCTCAAGGCGGACGTAATCTAAGTAAGCCAAAGCCCATAAATCAAAACCAAATAAGCATTAGAGAGAAGGAAAACCAATTTATTGAAAGCGAATTTTAATCAAATAAGTCACATCAAGCCTTTTTAAAAACAACATCCATTTTTCCAAAAATTTCGGCAGAGTCTCCTTTGCAAATACTGGCCCCCAAACGGGTACAAAACAGGAATATATATGAACACAAGAAATAAGGCATCCCCAAGCGGGATCTAGCTTTTCGCCACAAGGAGGGCACAAATCCCATGCAAGATAAATCAGCACTGTGCAAAATAAGCATAAAAAGGCATAAGTAAAAAAGCAACATGTCGACTCAAGTGAGAACGACCCAAAAAAACAATATACATGCCCAAATATCTCACCGTCTCGCCTCTCAGTCAATATACATCAGTACTGGTAGATGATATAGTTGATGGAGTACACTAGATACAATGAATATATAAGGTGGAAAACAAAATGAACACATAACCCACCTACGAGCAAAAATCCTCAAATCCACGCAAAAGGAGGAAGTGCGTCCGCCGGTACAGTACTGACGGATCGGACCTGCAACAAGGCTGTTGTTGGAGATAGTGCCCTCAGAGTCAATTATTGGATAACAGGCACGTGATTGCAATGATTGAGGGAGGACCTATCCCGGTAGGACAGTCTTACTCAAGATGATAGTACGCTATCTGGTTTATCTTTATCATTGTGTACTGCTTTAGGTGACCTGACAGGTCACTATTGCACGTTGATAGAGCCCCTAGGATTCTTGCTTGACTTCCAGCAGTATGAGGGCGATCATATACGTGGGAGCTGGTAGTATATAAGCACATCCTTAAAAGGTCCCTAGTCGTGGGAGTTTCGAGACAGGGCATCGATACTCCAGAGTAAACTAGTGTATACAGTCGATACCCCGACGAGGGGCGGTGGCCGGTCTCACAAGCCACTGGTGTTAGTTGGATCACCTAAGATGTATACAGGTGCTCATTGGGTTATGAGTACACCGGACAGGACTCGCCGGGAACATGCTAGTTGGTCTTATACCTGACGTCAGATAGCAGTTCCCTAGTGACATGTGTACAGGTTAGTTCATCGACCCGAGGATTGTCATTTGTCTCGTGTGAGTTCCCACTATACTTTGCTTACTACCCTACCACGCTCAAAGGAGACGTGCAAACGGGTTTTAGTTGGGTACAGTCCCGAGCTACATGGAGGCAGTGAGCGGATCTTCGGGGGTTCGTCTCTCCCGGTATTGGGGGTGAGGTCACACTGTGTCTAGGAGAGCCAGAACATGAAAAGTCCTTGCCCAAGGCAGGAGATTTACTGGTAGGTATTCCAGTAGTATCTCAGGGTGTTCTTGGCTGATCTCTGATAGGACTTGTACTATTTTTGGGGGTTTGACTTTTACCAACCCCCTAGGCCCGCCATGCGATGCTCATAGACGAACGGACCGGACTGTACGGATATTGTCACTGACAGGCTCAGTAGGGTCTCAGGATGAGTTCGCTCATCGACGTCCCTTTTGGTCAATAGCTGGTAGCCCGTCACGTATGGCTAATACCTCTGACGTACTAGTGGTTAAATCCACAGCCATAGTATTGATGAGTCTTTAGAGTCCCCCACAGACAGTTGCTCCATTTTTCGGGCGAAACGCTGTAGAGGCCGAATGGAGATATGGCTGGGTTCAATCAGATACGTGCGGTATTGCACGGATCAGGATCGGACGGTTAGTACTAGAGGCCGTATGGATATATGGCAGGGTTCGATCAGATACGTGCGGTATTGTACGGATCAGGATCGGACGGATATTACTAGCCGGCTTTGGTTTAAGCTGGATCCTAGTATAGTACAGTGTAGATTTTGTCTCATTGCATTTGTATTCGGTTGGAATACAGATGCGGGTGTGTATACACAGTATCAGGGTTTTCCTGTAATTTATTACGGGATCAGTTTTCTAGAGTTGCCAGTTTGCTTTCCGTTTCGGCCATATTTCTTTGTATCTTTCATTGGCCGAAGATTGGTGGAGGAGGGCTTATTTGCATTTGTGCAAATAAGCAATTTGGAGGGTGTTATTTGCATATATTTGTATCATGATAATTCCTCCACCATTTGACTTCTTCTTCTTTTCATCATGGTTGTTGATGATTAGGTTGTTGATCATTGCTTGACTTTGGAGTAATAATGATGGTTGGTTGAGTGTGGTTTTGAGTGGGTGATCATTTCTTTTTCATGATAACATTTTGATCTCTTTTTTGCATTATTCTTGTGAGATCCTCCCTCATTCTCTTCACTCCACTCTCTCTCTCCCTCACCTTGCCATGGTCGGCCTCATAGAGGGAGGGGGCTGCCCATATTTTTGTTGGGGATTTTTGGTTCTCTCATGCTTGCAAAAATCCCCAAGTTCATCACAATGTTCCACAAGTTCATTTCCTCCACCAAAGGCAACTTCCAATACCCCAAATAAGACATAGCTTCTACACTATATTCTACAGCAAACCTTGGGCACGTCGGCTCGCCAACTTCATGCCCGAGTTGCCTCGGACTAGGTGCGGGAGCCCGTAAATGAAGCCGGCGACGTGGTGCCCTCACTGCGAGGAGATGGAGACCGGACATTCCGCGGGAGATCGGGACGACGACGAGAAGACCGAAGGACACGGATCGCTCGGTATATTTCTCTACCCCCTTCTCTAGATAGCTAGGACTAGTTTAATGGCACGATCCGGGTTTATAGTGCGCGGTAGTGCCGGTTTGAAAAGTTAAAGTAAATCATTGCTTCCGCATTCCGACGTCGGATTGACGGCCGGGGCGCTGCCGTGCACTTACAGTGGTATCAGAGCCTCGCCATTAACCTAGTCTAGCTTGGTCTAATGTGTTTACACTTCCGATCGAACAAATGTTCCAAAACCGTGTTTTCAAAACATCAGTTTTCTGTCGAAATTTTTTTTGCTCCAAAAATTTTTCAGGTTGTTGCAGAATGATGTGCAGGGAATTTTAAGAGTTCGGGGAAAATTTGGTCTCGTGAACAGTCTATACCACAGCGGAACCTCGGCCAAACCCATGCTTGGGCCGCGATTCCGCCGCTCTTTTCACTGTTCATGGCCCCAAAATTTTATAGAGGCCTCCTGACTTGAAAATAGGGTTTTTGGAACATTCTTTTTGGGCCCAGAATTTCTTTATGTGCTACAGTAGTGCTTGGGGCCCACTTGGGTAAATTTTGATCGATCGGATATTTTAAACACATTGGTTCACAGTATTTACATTATATCTGCGACCGTGAATGTCACTTGATAGATAAATCCTGTCTAACTGCTATAGCCCGGTTAGACGGATTTGCGAACGTGACTTTCATGTTGATGTTCTGAGATTGTGCTGTGATGTTGCGGATTGGTCGTGTGGGATAGCCTGGATGCAATGGTAGTACAGTTTTTGTTGTATTATGTACATTTGATATTGCAGGGCGAGCGTCCGACATGTCGACTGCCGTCACTGCCTGATTGTATATTATTCTTTTGGGGCACGACTAGGTCGAGGTCAATATACCCGTTGTATGTATATTTTACTTTCTGTACTAGGATTACCCCAAGGTGGGGTGCACGGATAGCCGGGTTCTAGAGGGCAACGAGCCCTCATCTCATGGCATTGAGACGGAGAGGGCTTTACTCTAGAATTGGCGGGCTATTCGCCGCACTCGTAGGGGGTACAGGTTGACCAAGAAGGGGTGCCCAAGTTACTGGATTCCGTGAAGTGCTGGGTGGTCCATTCACGTTGCTGAAGGGGGCTGCCTCGCTTCAGGTTTTGGTGGGTAACTTGCCGCGCCCGCAGGGTTCTAGGATTTCATTGCACAGGCTATCCACACGACCAGGGGAACGTCGGGTTTCAGTTGTGGCTCTGTGAAACCCGGGGATCCCAGATATCTGTATTGTTCTGTGATGCTGTACATTTCTGTGATGTTGTATTTTTTATCACGCCTTGAGCGAAATATTATATATTGATATATATACTAGTAGATGTTGTATATGTTTTGCACCCGCGCTTGTCCAGTCCCCGCTCTGTCGTTAGTTAACTAACCTAACGGGTAATGACGGGACCCAGTGGCGAATGCGGATGGCATATACGTACGTCATTATTTTCGTTCTTTGTGGTGTGATCAATTGATGGGACTGCGTTGATTCGTATCAATGCAAGTTAAAAACAAACCTATTCTGATGTTGTTGGAACACTTTTCAAAAAGCTGTTATTACAAGGACGTTCACTTTTGTTTTGCACAGTGGTATTCAGTTGGAATATCCCGCTCCTCAGTCGACGAGGCAAGGGCCGAGGTCCCTTCACCAGGAGTGACCCCTTGGACAAAAGATTGCATCAGGGCAATAACTTCACTATATTCATTTACTTTTGCTTTGCATCGTGGTATTCAGTTGGAATATCCTGCACCTCATTCTACGGGGAAAGAGCCGAGATCCCTTCACCGGGAGTGACCTCTTTAGCAAAGGTTTTCGTCACTATATTGTCTAAAAAGCTATCAGTTCCTTCAACGATATCAAGTTCATTACGTTAAAGGTTTTCGCCAGAAACCATTCGTAGCCCTCCGTCGTTTCATATGGGTAGTCAATAGTATTCAAGCTGTGTTTGTTGGCCAAAGTCAAGGCACAGTGTTTGGTAGCTGTTGGGTATTGATATGCAGCATAGATAGATGTGTTGGTTTGGGGTAGTCGTATAGCCTTGTTGGCCAAAGTCAAGGGCTTGTGCGGGTGGGCTCAAATTAACCTGGAGAATGACGGGTAGAACTTGACATGTGACTTATGATTTGTTGGCCAAAGTCAAGGTCATAAGAGCATTGGGCAAAAATCACATCGGGAGTTTCTAAAGAAACTGAAACTTGCCAGATATGCGCATACCTTCTGGAGTGTGATGACGTAAGCGGATTCCGTCACGTTATCATGCGATGATAGTTGGATCCCGATTCCCACTGATGAGTTAGTTTACTCCTCGGGTGACCCCGACTAATTCTTCTTTTAGGTTTGGAGGAGAATTTGAGGTGACAGTGGGAGGTTTCCAGAATAGATAAATTGGTAACCATTCTGATCTAGGTTAGAGTGCACGCTGAGTGTTTCTTTTCTCTCTCTCTATGGCAGCGACCATTGACCCGACCCTGAGACTATGACTCAGAGACCAAAATTAACCGAACCTTCTTAAACACTGGCTTTTGGATTGTCAGAGTTGCATACCTCATTGCCACTCCTACTTTTACCCTTTTCTCCAGGACACCCCGTATTATTACGAACGTCCACTTCCATAAGACAAAACCATCGCATGGTTATATACGAACTCGAGGGAATTTATTCGAGGATGGTTTCCGGTTCTGGAGGAAACGGATAGGACTATTCAGTTGTCTTTTCTTTTTACCTTCTCTCAGGTTGCGAGTGCTCCTTGGTTAAGGAGACAGTACACCTATTATGCAAATTGGATAGTCTTCTTCAAAACCATAGGCAGGTGCCGACCGGTAGGGAATGAAGAAAACCAATTAGCCTAACGATGGTGTACAGAAGGTATTAAGTTAAGACAAAGCAAGGGATTAGTAAGTTGGCAAAGTAAATTGCGACTGATATTGACGATCAAACCAGGTATTTCATTACCACTCCCACTTCACCTTTGTATTTCTCCAGGACACTCAGTATCACTACGAAGATCCACATTTTGTTGGATACTCCATCGTATGGTTATATACGAACTCGAAAGGAACTTGTTCCAGTTCGGGGATGATTCTGGTTCAGGAGAAATAGGAATAAGGTTTATTCGGTTATCTTTTATCTTCACCTTCTCTCGCATTGCGAGTGCTCCTAGGATTAGGACAGTACACCCATTATGCTTATTGGATAGTCTTTTTCCAAACCATAGGCTGGTGCCGAACGGTAGGAAAGGAAGAAAACCATTTGGCCTAAAGGGGTATGCAGAAGGTAATGACTAAAGAAATATAAAGGGATTTGGAGAGGTGGGAAAGAATTACACGGTTACAGTTTTGAATCTGGATAATGGAAGAGGCATTACTAGGAATACCGGGATACCCCATCGAAACATTTCAATGTTTCAGTTTCACTGTGTACTGTTAAAGGAAAACTAATTTCCCAATTAGACACTTGCTCCCGGGTATGTATTTACCAGGTGTGATTCTCACATCTGTATGGTTTTACAGATGATGAGTGGGAGTAAGTTATTGGGAATTAGGTGATCATCCTCATTATATCGGGATTCGTTGTAATCGGTGATATTTGAGGAAGTCACCTGGACTGTTTACCGGTCGGCAAATATTTGGTTTTGAATATCCGCTGTTATGCACCAATTTCAAATTGATATATCTTTACGACTATTTTTATAGTGTGAGATATATCCTTTTGAAATTATGTCTGTGACATTTACCTATATCAGTGGATGGTTAGGTAAGGAGCATTAAACAGCGGTGTAATTCTTCTTAACCATAAGTACAATTTTCAACCTACGACACACAGTGAATGAGTAATCAGACTCAAGGGACTTATACAGAGTATTGTATGTTGTCCAGGGTCCATCAAGATAGAGGGGTTGGTCCTCGTACTATATTCGGTTTACTTATGACTTCTCTAGTTTTTAAACAAGTGTTTCGAGGAAACACAGGGTCCGAATTTTGAGAAGTTATAGGTATATGAATAAAGTAGAGAACCAGGTGTTGCAAGTATCGGGATTCTTCAAAGTGATCGAAGATGTAGATACTTGTGTATGGTATTCAGTTGATAGTAGTGATTAAGAGAACTTGCTTCTCTTTCAGGTTACTCATAATTGGAAGCATTCCTAAGTTGAGTAACGCTGATCGGCCTCCCTCCATTTAGTTGACATGCACTGGAGACAGCTGCATGATTTGAATCTGGTTCAATTAAATCAGTGCCTCTGTTTCTGTATTGGATATAGAACAGTTCATATCTTAACGATGTTAAGGTACGGGGAGTTGTCCGGCTTATGCTTAAAACAAGATTCTGGATAACTCAAGGCACGTTTCTGTAATGGCTGTTTGTGGGTTGACCCAGGCTATGACGAGGGTTGACTTTCTACCATCTGGAAGATCAGTAGTGATATTGTTCTAAACTCGCCAAAGTTTTAATAAAAATGGATTTTTTTCAGAAAATAGTAGTGGGAGTATGGTAGAACTGGAAGTGATTCCAAAACCGCAAACGATTACTGAAGATTTGATAGGAACCTAAAGATTCAATCTGGTTTGACATTCCATTGGCCACTCCGCAGATAAGGTGGGTAACCTCAGGCACCCGAGAGGTACTCCGGTAGCCTCAAGGACGGTGACAGGGAGGTTCTTGTTTACCCAAACTTGCCATTGCTGTTGTTCCAGACTGTGAGACCCGGCGGGAGGATAAGTATAGCGTCGTTCTAAACTAGCTTTAGAAGTATACGTGTATATGACTCTGCCAGAGGGTTGTCGTAGTCAGTGGTAGCAGCGGAAGCATGGTGGACAAGTGGCTTATGTCTGTTTATAGACTAAAGCAGATATAGCGGAGATAGATCATCAATTTCTGATGTGACAGTCATAGGTTTGACTTCATCAGAATAGGGGATGGATCTGTTAAGAAGGTAGTAGGGTGTGATGTCCTGGTATTTGTATGACATACATAGAGTAGGAAGTGATATTCCTATACTATGTTCGGTTATACTTTGGTCATCACACAGTGGTTTCTCCACATGGGACTTGGACATTATATCAGACATACTGCTTACTAGATCTATGGTTTTAGATCTAGATTTGGGTGGTTTCCCAATTAAGGGTACTTAGACAGCATTCTAAGAGTATTTAGAATGGACGACTCCAGGCATGGTAGTGTACCTGCAGGTGATGGAGTCACCCTCTCTAAAGGTGTCTTACAGACTAAAGGGTAGAGGGATGTGCATGATTGGCAGATCATTTGCTCAGGCAATTGAGTCAATCATGAGATGTCAAGTACCACACCAGATGTTGTTCTTGCACTAGATGCAATAAGTTGACATTGATCCTATCCTAGAGAAACAGTCGGAAGCAGTTTTTGAACATAAGTGGATGTTCTAGGGATATGATAACGACAGCCTCATTCGGGAGACAGTTATCATTCCAGGCTTCCAAGGTGACCTGGACGACAACGAGGTTGTCAGAGTTATAGTTTTCCTTCTGATGAGGGGCAGTATTTTGGACAGGTGGTCCAAGGAAATACTGAGGGAGGCATGGCGCAGGATACTGATTAAGTTCAGTTGACGATACAGTCTAAGATGTTTGGATTTGGAGTTCATTTATGAGCTAGGTCCCATCAGACATCCAGACACATTCTAAGACAGGTATTGCTCATTTCGGGAGATGGGTTTCTCCACGAACTTGAGATTAAGAGAGACATAGAAAGAAACATCATAGCGGATCCACTCGCTGAGGCTATTCTTCGAACGCAATAGTTTCGCAAACGGGATTTGTGAGACTGACTAGTAGAGGAGTTGGGTGTTCGGTATCACACGGGCTGTGAGTATGCGACATCGCAATAATTTGCCTTGAGTGCAAGTGGGAGATTGTTGGAGATAGTGCCCTCAGAGTTAATTATTGGATAACAGGCAAGTGATTGCAATGATTGAGGGAGGACCTATCCCGGTAGGACAGTCTTACTCAAGATGATAGTATGCTATCTGGTTTATCTTTATCATCGTGTACTGCTTTAGGTGACCTGACAGGTCACTATTGCATGTTGATAGAGCCCTTAGGATTCTTGCTTGACTGCCAGCAGTATGAGGGCGATCATATACGTAGGATCTGGTAGTCTATAAGCACATCCTTAAAAGGTCCCTAGTCGTGGGAGTTTCGAGACAGGGCATCGATACTCCAGAGTAGACTAGTGTATATAGTCGAGACCCCGACGAGGGACGGCGGCCGGTCTCACAAGCCACTGGTGTCAGTTGGATCACCTAAGATGTATACAAGTGCTCATTGGGTTATGAGTACACTGGACAGGACTCGCCGGGAACATGCTAGTTGGTCTTATACCTGACGTCAGATAGCAGTTCCCTGGTGACATATGTACAGGTTAGTTCATCGACCTGAGGATCGTCATTTGTCTCGTGTGAGTTCCCACTGTACTTTGATTACTACCCTACCACGCTCAAAGGAGACATGCAAACAGGTTTTAGTTGGGTACAGTCCCGAGCCACATGGAGGCAGTGAGTGGATCTTCGGGGGTTCGTCTCTCCCGGTATTGGGGATGAGGTTGCGCTATTTCTAGGTGAGCCAGAACATGAAAAGTCCTTGGCCAAGGCAGGAGATTTACTGGTAGGTATTCCAGCAGTATCTCAGGGTGTTCTGGGCTGATCTCTAACACGACTTGTACCGCTTTTGGGGGTCTGACTTTTACCAACCCCCTAGGCCCGCCATGCGATGCTCATAGACGAACGGACCGGACTGTACGGATATTGTCACTGACAGGCTCAGTAGGGTGTCAGGATGAGTTTGCTCATCGACGTCCCTTTTGGTCAATAGCTGGTAGCCCGTCACGTATGGCTAATACCTCTGACGTGCTGGTGGTTAAATCCATAGCCATAGTATTGACGAGTCTTTAGAGTCCCCCACAGACAGTTGCACAAGTTTTCGAGCGAAACGCTGTAGAGGCCGTATGGAGATATGGCAGGGTTCGATCAGATACGAGCGGTATTGCACGGATCAGGATCGGACGGTTAGTACTAGAGGCCGTATGGATATATGGCAGGGTTCGATTAGATACGTGTTGTATTCCACGGATCAGGATCGGACGGATATTACTAGCCGGCTTTGGTTTAAGCCGGATCCTAGTATAGTACAGTGTAGATTTTGTCTCATTGCATTTGTATTCGGTTGGAATACAGATGCGGGCGTGTATACACAGTATCGGGGTTTTCCTGTAATTTATTACGGGATCAGTTTTCTGGAGTTGCCAGTTTGCTTTCCGTTTCAGCCATATTTCTTTGTATCTTTCATTGGCCGAAGATTGGTGGAGGAGGGCTTATTTGCATTTGTGCAAATAAGCAATTTGGAGGGTGTTATTTGCATATATTTGTATCATGATAATTCCTCCACCATTTGACTTCTTCTTCTTTTCATCATGGCTGTTGATGATTAGGTTGTTGATCATTGCTTGACTTTGGAGTAATGATGATGGTTGGTTGAGTGTGGTTTTGAGTGGGTGATCATTTCTTTTCAAGATAACATTTTGATCTCTTTTTTGCATTATTCTTGTGAGATCCTCCCTCATTCTCTTCTCTCCACTCTCTCTCTCCCTCACCTTGCTATGGCCGGCCACATAGAGGGAGGGGGCTGCCCATATTTTTGGTGGGGATTTTTGGTTCTCTCATGCTTGCAAAAATACCCAAGTTCATCACAAAGTTCCACAAGTTCATTTCCTCCACCAAAGGCAACTTCCAATACCCCAAATGAGACATAGCTTCTACACTATATTCTACAGCAAACCTTGGGCACGTCGGCTCGCCAACTTCGTGCCCGAGTTGCCTCGGACCAGAGGCGGGAGCCCGTAAAAGAAGCCGGCGACGTGGTGCCCTCACTGCGAGGAGATGGAGACCGAACATTCCGCGGGATATCGGGACGACGACAAGAAGACCGAAGGACACGGATTGCTCGGTATATTTCTCTACCCCCTTCTCTAGATAGCTAGGACTAGTTTAATAGCACGATCCAGGTTTATAGTGCACGGTGGTGCCGGTTTGAAAAGTTAAAGTAAATCATCGCTTCCGCATTCCGGCGTCGGATTGACGGCCGGGACGCCGCCGTGCACTTACAGCTGTGGCACAACGGGGGTGAGTTGCCAACTTGTGAATAATATGTATCATCAATAAAGAATATCGTAAGCATGTACGCAAAGTGTCACAATTCTAGAATATTGATATGGTATGAAGTATTAGCATGCATGCGACATGAATGCAATGTAACACATGATCTAAATATGCTGATATGAGGAAATCATTATTTTCATATTAGGAAAATTTTTGTGAAATATCTTAGGAAATTTCATATGAAACCAGCAGAAATCCGTGTCAAGCATCGACACCCCAAATGAATAACTCAATGTCCCAAAGTATATGTATCCAATATCCCGGCCCCAGCCGTCCGGCTGGTCCATCTCAAAATATCAATATCTCAATATCTCACGGCCACGGTCGGTATCCTCTGGATATCCGCCGCGCCAACGATCACCGGTAGGTAGTCTGCCCCTGCCAGGCTCATCGTCTACTACTCGAACTTTTCGCCCCGGGGTACCATACCGGGCCCACCATGTACCCGAGACGTTCATCCAACTCCTCGAAATGGGTCTCGAAAACTGAAAGAAAAATCATGGAGGACGACACAAATATCATGTCACGAGAAAGACACAACTTTCCACATTTAAAATGATATCAGTTTTATTAAATCCTTGCGGTTTCTCCAATATCTCATAAATCTCAAATACTGAAATCCACTAGAAGAAAGTACCATAAGTATGCATGTCAATAATGATGAATGCCTATGGTATCAACAGTGTGAACTGCAATATAAGACATGATGTCAATGATGATGAATGCCTATGGTATTAACAGTGCGAACTGCAATATATGACATGAAGACTATGTATGATCTAATGATGTAACGAGGTACATGCATATGATTAGCAATTCTACATGTTCATCTTGCGGAATTTACTATATTAGTACTGGTTTATATGTCTTATATAGTGAAATTATTCTAAATTCCGGTTTAAATAAGTTATCTAGTATTTGTGGCATAGCAATTACCAAGGCGTGTGTGTTCGCATGAATAGTGCTCGTGCAGCATAAAACCCTAGTAATGGAGCAAGTGTTCTATGAGATGAAGTTGCACAATTATATATAATGAATTTAAGTAAGCCAATTAATTCCTGTGTCGCATATCTCATTTAATGGTTTCAGCGGTTTCTATATGATGAATTTAACACAAATATGGATATACAGGTCATGCAGTGCCGTAAAATAGGTAACCAAGAACTACATGCAACAAATTGGTATTACTGGATATTCTAAAATATCGGGCGCCACGCGCCATCCAAACGATTCCCCCCGTAGATGTATACATCTACTCACCGGAAATCCCCAGCTAGCTTGATCCAATCACCGCTTTCCCTTTTCGTGCCGCGTCCGAAGTCTCCGCGACCGATCCTGGAATTGCACAACACAAAACATAAGATGTCATATCCTGAAATGACGCCAAGTAGCAAAATGAAAGGGTCAACATCAACGAGTTAGGCACAACATGCACTTGGTGCGCGGAACACACACAAAAACCACTAAAGCCTTAACTAAAATCATCGTTTCGGAGCACCCGCCAAAACTAAAACCCGATAAAACCAAATTCTGCATTCACACATCCTAACTGTCGTAGGAGATACTAATAATATCATCAAGATATCACAAATAATTCACCACAATATTTTATAAAAAAAACCTAGTAAGCACAAAACTTGCAAATTTGGTGCAAACAACGCGGATTTGCGATAAAGTGATCATATCATCGCACAATCATCCAATCACACAATTAGTTAGCCACAATCACTTAAATTCAACTCATTTACCATGCTTCAAAACCTATTTCCAACATCAAACCCTTTCTTGATTTTATAAACTAGCAATTCCAAACAAATTTCACAGTAAAAAAACCTAGATTAACACTAATTTGAAGCCCATTAAGCAAGTTAATCTCTTAGATTAGGTTAGCAAAACAACTAGATAGCAAAATAGATTTAATTAACCTAGTAATGGTGTGCTAAAACCCTAGTTTAAATCAAACTACTCTCTTTAAAAACCTAGTTTAGAAATTAACAATAATTTAACATTTCAAAGTTCTAATTTAGCGCACACAAACTACAAATTAACCAATTGATTAGAAACTATACCACAAAAGTTCAACCCTAGCTTACTCTAGCCTCCCAAAACATCTCCTTTCTCTAAGTTTTGAACCAATTTGGGCTTGAGAAGAGATAGAATAGGGTTTTGTGTTGAATTTGTGAAGAAATTTATGGATTTTTGTTGAATTTTGATGGAATTGTGATGAATTTTGGAAGGAAAAAGAGAAGGGAAATTGGGGAAAGCAGCGGGGAGGCTCTCAGCTAGAGGAGGGAGAGGGGAGAATGAGGGAAAAAAGTGTGGAAAATTTCAAAGTCAAAGACTCCCCATACCTCCTAAACCCATACTTCAAATTAGTATATTTAAATCCTTTTCATTCCATTTCTTTCACATGAATTGAGGAAAAATATGAGGGCTTGCTGCTAAGGTGGGCCCGGCCATGATGGAATGAGGATGAGTGTGAGTGAATGCCAAAAAAAATTCTATGCAAAAAGAACCCCTCAAGTTACAAAATTGCAAGTTTTAGTTTAATTTCTTTAAACTTTTAGCTTTCCCTAATTAAAACCAATTAGAACTTGAAACAAAATGCTAAAAATTTATATTACTCACTAGATTTTAGTTGTCATGGTTCTATTGTATGTAATTAGCCCATTCAAATTTGAATTTATCGCTAATTTAATGTATTTTTAACAGCTTAAAATATTATTAAAAATAGTAAATAAGGGAAAAATTTTAAAACGACCAGAATTTTATAAGTGACTCATTAGATACTAAAAACTAACAATTACCTATCTAAATTAGGTATAATTAGGCATATACTGAAAAATAATTATAATCACGATTTACGGAAAAATACCAAATATTTACCGATTTTCAGGAAAATACCAAAACGACTTTTCAAGGCGTTACATGCACAATCAAGTGAGAAAAGAAATCTTAAGTGAGATAATACTAGTTAATTTTAATTAATATATAAAATATATAATTATACATTAGATTATTAAATCAACACTTGATTTAATAATCCAGCTATATCACATATAACCGAGTAATATCATGTGTATCAATTTATCGAATCAACACTTGATTCGATAACCCGGCTATATCACAGATAACCGACCGATGACACAAATCGTAAGAATAGAATACGGTATGACATACGCGTATTCATCTCGGTCCCGCACATATCACATATGTGCTCCTACTTCGTTTCACATGAACCAGAAAACCTCTGTGTAGGACTCTAAAGACTCGTCAGTACGCCGGCAGTGGGTGATGATCATATCAAACACCTACAAGCCGCAAGCGGTCAGCTAAACGTAATGGCCACCCGGGTATTTAGTGATCAGAAAATCAACAAGCAAGCCTGCTCATAATCCTACGAATCCAATCAGTAACACTACCGTACAGTCCGGTCTCTTCGTCTGATATGTCGCATATCTTGCCTAGGGGTGGTAAACGTCAGACCCTAGTAGCTTGATAAGTCATTCCGATGCAAGGTCCATAACGGGTCAAGAAACTACTGATAACACTTACCAGTAAATCCCATCTACCCTGGCCAGGGATTTCCAGTTATGGCCAATCGAGCATAGCGCAGCAGCAACCTCCAATACCGGAAGAGACGAAATCCCCTCCTATCGATAATTGCATCAATGTGAATCGGGACTGTGCCCCAAAGCCACCTGTTTGCATGACTTGGTAGACCCATGGTAGGGTAGAAATCAAAGCACAGTGGGAGACACACAAAACTCTATGACGATCTCGGGTCGACAGACTAACCTATACCAGAGACACCAGAGAACTGCTATCTGACGTGAAGTATAATAGCATCTAGGAGTTTTCGGCGAGTCCGTTCAGTGTTCCCAGTCTCCACTGAGCACCTGTATACTATCTCTGATGTCAAACACCAATGGATATGGGATCATCCATCGCCGATCATATGGGTCGAGAAGCGTATACGTTAGTCTACTCTGGAATATCGATGCCCTGTCTCGATATTCCCTCAACTAGGAACAATTGAAGAATGAACTCATGGACTGCCCAGGCCCCACTAGTATGATCTGCATCATAACCTGGTAGTCAAGTACACATCCTAACGGCTTTATCAACATGTAACAGAAAGACAATTAGTGTACATGTTAAGATAAAGAGCAACCAGATAGCATACTATCATGTCAAGTAAGAAAGTCCTCCCTATATATGTCCCAGCATCCACTATAAAATACATCTCATGTACAATAATGGCATCTAGGGCATACATACAACTAACAGTCTCCCACTTGCACTAAGGCCAGTTGTTGTAGTATGTCATACCCAACGTCCTATAAAAGTCTCTGGCAGGAAAGGCCTTTGTGAGTAGATCTGCCGTGTTATCCATCGCGTCAACTCTTCTGACCTTGATCCCCTGGAGATCAACCATCTCCATGATCAGGTGATACTGCCTTAGAATCTGTCTAGATCACTGATGGGGCCAGGGTTCCTAGGACAAAGCCATGAATCCATTGTCTCACAATGGTAGGAACCTAGTTCATCTCATGAACATATATACACCCAGACTACCTCTTTGGTTGCATCTTTGATAGCGATGTATCCAGCATTATTGTTTAGTTTACCCCGGTATCTAGCTTGGAACTCTTCCAACATGCCGCCCTACTTCTGGTGTAATGACAAATCCTGTGACTGTCTGACAGTCGACCTTATCACTCTGGAAGCTCGAGTCGGTAAAGGAATCCCACTGGAGTTCACCGTTACCAAACTCTAAGAATATTTCTTTTGTGCTTCTCATGTACTAAAGAAAGTTCTCCAAAGCTGTCTAGTGATTCTCCCCAGGATTACCATCTTACTACATCTAGTGAGAATCCTAACATCTACTTAGATCAATCTCATAGATCTAATAAACCAGAATTTGGGAGGTATAAGCTAGATCCTACATGGAGAATCAATGTGATAAGAGGAGATTGACCGAGTGTAGCATAGGAAACTCCTTTCCTATCAAGAGTATGTCTTTCACGTACAATACAAGGAAGACCGCCTTACTCCCTACTACCTTTTTTTGTATACAAGGTTCATCTACCATTTTGACGAAGTCAAACACTTTGACTTCCACATCAAAACAAATGTTCCAATTCCGCGATACCTGCTTTAACGCATAAAGCAACTTGCACACGTTTCCGCTGCTCCAACTGTGTATGAAGCCCTCTGGCTGTGTACTTATAGACTCTCTCTTCTAAATCGGTATTCAGAAAAGCAATCATGACACCCAACTACCAGATATCACAGTCATGGTATGTAACAATGGCAAGTAGGATCCGGATGGACTTAAGCATAGCCACTGGAGAAAAGTTTTCATCATTATCCACGCCTGGTTGATGATGAGAACCTTTTGCAAAAAGTCTAGCTTTGAATGTCTCAATTTTTCCAACTACACCAATTAATCTTCTCAAGATATACTTGCTCCTGATGAGGATTTAACCCTTCAGATATAGCAACCAAAATCCATACTTTGTTGGTGTACATGGATTCTATCTCAGATCACTTAGCATCCTGCCATTCTTAAAGAGTCCCCACTCTTGATGTCCTTCTCGATACTAGTTGGGTCATCATCTCTCATGATGCAATCCTCGCTCCTACTGTCATCGAGAAACCTAAGTATCTCTCAGGCGGATGAGGAACCCTACCAGATTAGCGGAGAGGCTGAGGTTCGTTGAGAACTATTGAATTCTCTGGTTCTACCAAATCATCAGTTGGAACTAATTCCAGTTCTACCTCATGAACACAAATTTCTTCCTTAAAAAATTCCTTTTCCTAAATAGGTGGCATGCCGAGAAATAAAACACCATTTGTTTCTCAGTGTGGTAGAAGATATCCTCTTGCGAATACTTGGGATATCCAACAAACTTCCACAGAACTGACCTTGCCTCGAGCTTGTCCGAATTTTGCTTTTAGACATAGGCCGGACAACCCAAATCTTAACATGCTTAAAAGATGGGCTTTTCCTATACCATATCTCATATGGAGAAGTAGACACTGATTTGATTGGAATTTAATTCAATAGGTATGTTGCTTCTTCATGCGCATAACCCCAAAAGGAAACAGGAAACTCAGCAGTACTCATCATAGAGCGCACCATATCTAATAGGGTGCGATTGCTCCGCCTCGATACATCATTGTGTTGTGGTGTATACGGAGAAGTAATGCTGAGAGAGAATCTCATTCTCTTTTAGAATAGTCGAAGAATTCCATGCACAAGTATTCTCCTCCCTGATCCCATCAAAGGACATAATACTTATACCCATTTTGGTTCTCTACTTTGGATTTATATTCATTGAATTTCTCAAAAGCTTCAGGCTTGTGTTTCAACAGGAACACGTCTGAATCCTGAGAGATCATCAGTGAATATAATGAAGTATAAAGAACCAGTCCTGGCATGTGTAGACAGGGGACTACATACATCATCATGTATCAGTCCTAAGGGTTCACTAACCCTTTCTCTGTTTCAAGTAAACGGAGCTATGGTCATCTTATCTTTATGACATGACTGGCAAGTTTCATAAGATGTAAATTCAAACTGATTTAAATATGCATCTTAATGTAACTTAGCTAGTCGTGTCGCATTGATATGACCTAGTCTACAATGCCATAAGCAGGATTCATTCATTTCTGAACTCTTCCTCTTGTGTGAGTTCTGTACGTTAAGAACTGTGGTTTGATTTACAACGTAAATGATGTTAGTTATATGTATGCCCTAGAGGCCATTATTGTACATGTGATGTATATTATAGTGGATGCTTGGATATATAGAGAGAGAGGACTTTCTTGCTCGACATGATAGTATGCTATCCGGTTGCTCTTTATCTTAACATGTTGACTTGTATAAGTGATGCTGTCATGCTCTTACATGTTGATAAAGCCCTTAGAATATGTACTTGACTACCAGGACTATGATGGAGATCATACTTGTGGGGCCAAGGGTAGTCCACAAGTACACCCTACAATTGTTCCTAGTCGAGGGTGAATCGAGACATGGTATCGATATTCCGGAGTAGACTAGCGTATATGCATCTTGACCCATATGATGGGTGATGGATGATCCCATATCCATTGGTGTTTGACATCAAAGATACTATACGGGTGCTCAGTGGAGACTGGGTATACTGAACGGACTCGCCGAGAACTCTTAGCTGGTATTATACCTATCATTAGATAGCAGTTCTCTAGTGACACTTGTACAGGTTGGTCAGTAGACCCGAGATCGTCATAGAGTCTTGTGTGATTCCCACTGTGCTTTGATTTCCACCTTACCATGTTCAAAAGAACATGCAAAATGGTGGCTTTTGGATACTGTCCCGAATCACATGGAGACAATGAGCGATAGGAGGGGATTCGTCTCTCCCGGTATAGGTGGTTGATGTTGCGCTGTGCTCGATTGGCCATAATGATAAGTCGCTGGCCAGGGCTGCTATGGAGATTTGCTGATAAGTGTTATCAGTAGTTTCTTGACCCGTTATGAGCCTTACATCGTCATGACTTATTGCTTACTGGGGTCTGACGTTTACTACCCATAGACTAAATATACGACATATCAGACGGACAGACCGGACCGTACGGTAGTGTTACTGACATGCTTTTCAGGAGTAGGAGCAAGCTTGCTTGTTGATCTTCTGATCGCTTAATACTCGGGTAGCCGTTACGTCTAGCTAGTACCGCTGACAGCTTGTGGGTGCTTGATGTGATCATCACCTACTGTCGGCGTATTGACGAGTCATCAGAGTCCTACACAGAGGTTTCACTGGCTCAGGCTAAACGAAGTAGGAGCACATGTGTGATATGTGCGGGACCGAGATTAATACGAGTATTTGATACCATATTCTATTCACGCGAAATAAGGTATCGATCGGTTGTATGAGATATAGCCGGGTAATCGAATCAAATGTTGATTCGATAAGTCGATACGGTATCGGTCGGTTATATGAGAATATAGCCGGGTTATCAAATCAAGTGTTGATTCGATAAGTTGATACAAATAATATTAGTCGGTCATATGATATATAGCCAGATTTTTAAATCAAGAGTTGATTTAATAATTTAATGTATAATTATATATTTGATATATTAATTTACATTAACTAATATTAGCTCACTTAAGCATTTCTTTTTCTCACATGTGCACACTTAATATATATGTGATATATAATAATTGTGTTTTATTTATGTGTCATAGTTGATGATACATGCAACATGGGTGTATGAGACTTACACCTTGACAATGATAATGAAGGGTTTATTTATTTAGAGTAAATCAATTATTAGTTGGAAATTGGTCACACGGCATGAAGCTTGTAGAAGCTTGGAGACCAATTGACTTAGTCCACTATTTTTGTCTTACACTAGATATTTATTAACCCAACCATTATCTAAACCCATGGTTAAGTCTCTACATGAGTTATATTAGATATTTTATCACCCATGGTTTCTATTCACCCTTTCATCCATTATTTGCTTCAACTTCCTCAAGTTCAAGAAAGAGCTTTCAAGGTTTTTGAGAGGAGCTTAAAATTAGTGAGAAAATTAATTCTAAAGTGAGCAAAAAATCCTACATCATCATCCTCTACTAGATTAGCACTTTAGTTTATGGTTTTAGCTTCACTAATCTCTAATTAGTGAAGAGGTAACTTGGGTTAGTGACTCCTCGACGTAGATCATCTTCGGCCTCGAAGACTTCATGCAAGCTCGTGCCTTTCTTCTTGTGAAGCCATGCTAGAGTCCGCAAGATCACCACTTAGAGCGAACGGACTACAAAGGTTGTAATCCCTACTCACATAGATGTAAAATAGTTTACACTTTGTATTGTCAAAATCTTTAGTTAAGATTCTATGGTTAGGATTGTTATGTACGGAAAATTTTTGAAAATGGCATTGAAGATACCTCCCGAAAGCTTGCTGTCTTGCCAACCAATTCTACAGTGGTATCAAAGCCAAGCTAGAAATTTAGACGATGTTTTTAGGTTTACGAAGTCGAAACAACTCCGAAACACCCGATACACAAACCCAATTTCTGTCGTTTTTTTAAAAAGCTTTAATTTTTTTTAAACAACTACAAAATGTTATATGAGATATTACATGAACACAGAAGAAATTTGAACCCACTTGGCCAGTTTTTGGCCGAGCACATGAGCTCAAAAACCGAGCAGGCCGGCCCTGTTCCCCTCCGAAAGACGGCGACGACGTGAGGACGTCTTCCCTAAGATTCGGGGCAGATGCTATTGGTTTTATCCGTCCATCTCTCCGAAGTTGCCAAGTTTATTTATGGCACCGTGTATCGGAGGTTTAGACGGATGCGGCCGATGTAGCAGACTTCGTTAGATTTCCCCTCGCTTGAGGGGTTTTTGATTGTGGGGACGCTCTTCCCTGCAGACGCAAGCCCCTGCAGTTAAATACGCTACCGCATCGCGGTAACAACTTTCTCCTTCTCCAGAATTTCACTTCATGTCGTGGGTGTTTGTTTTGTTTGTGGTTTCCCGTGGATTGTATACGGAGACTATTTATTTCGTCGTCCGTAGGACGTGGATTAGTCCAAATCTGTACTTTCTTAGATTTGGGTTTTGGGTTTTAGTTTAAGGATACGTTAGCCATATTTGAGGCTAAGATCAACTTAAACGTTTGTTAAGGATACGTTAGTCTAATTTCCAGACTAATATCAACTTAACGGAATCGTCTAGATCCATTTCCAGTTTAGGGACATGGTGGTCCATTGCATGTATGGCCGTCGGGACCCATCACCTCTCTGACGACGTTGAAGGATTACAATGACAGATGTCAGAGGAGTTCAGATATGTACCCTTGAACCAAAGTTGATTGGGGAATCTATAGTCCAATTTGGGACTAAAGCCTGTTTGAAGATTTAAGGATACGTTAACCATATTTGAGGCTAAGATCAACTTAAACGGGATCGTTTAGATCCGAAAAAGAGCATTTGTAGGCTCTATTGTTCCAGTTTAGGGACGTAGTAGTCCATAGGTAGTTTAAGGACATTGCGGTCCATTGCTAGTTTAGGGACATGGGGGTCCATGTTCCAGTTTAGGGACATGGGGGTCCATAGGTAGTTTAAGGACGCTTAAGTCCGTAGGTTTAAGGACCCCACAGTCCGTGTTTTAGTTTAAGGACGCATAAGTCCGCGAGTTTAAGGACCCCACAGTCCGTGTTGATGTATGGTTGTCGGGACCCGTCACCTCTCTGACGTCGTTGAAGGATTACAACGATAAGTGTCAGAGGAGTTCGGAGATGTACCCTTGAACCTGATGTAAATTGATTTAGGAGAGTAGTCTTGCTCAGTCAATTTAATTTGAGGACTTACGGCCATGATTGGGCAAAGTCCAGTTGAGAATATTCAACGTTTTTTTATCTTTGGCCTATTAGGCCTGTGCTAGGGCTTTGACCCTGTTTAACAATGCACTGCATTTTATTTTGGCCTGCTAGGCCTTTCTGATTTGGGCTTTGTCCCTTTATAAATGATGCAGACCATCTGTTTAGACTCTGCCCTTCTTTAAAATAATGCATTGCGTTTAATTTGGCCTGTTAGGCCTTTTGCGCTAATTAATGAGCGCAAGTGCATGTGGAGGTGACACGTGTTACGCTCTGGTGAGCGCAAGTGTAGTTAGCGTAGTGCACTGCGCCAGTGTGCTGCGCTGCTGCGCTGCTGACACGTGGCGCGCTCTGATGAGCTGCGCCAATTTCAGAGAGCAATGCTCTATTTTAAAAGCGTATAGCGCAAATGGTTGTTCTGGAGCTGACACGTGGCGCTCTCTGGTGGCTTGCGCCAACCCAAGAGTGCCACAGTACAGATTTACAAGTGCAAGGCACTGTTTTAATATCTTGATCCAATTTTGGGTTCAAGAAAAGAATCTTTTTAAGATTCCAGAACCAGTGGTTCATCAAAAGGCAATGCCTTTGTGTAAATCAAATGATCTAATAAAGATGTATATTACTTCTTATTTTATTCTTATTATTTGATCTTTTCTTTTTATTTTAAGATCTTGATCTTGTTCTTAGATCATTGATCTTTTCCGAAGTAATTCTTCTTTTCAAAGGTTTACCTTCTTTTCTTTCTGATTTCTTCTCAAACTTTCTTTTTAGGAGTTCTCTGAATTCTTTCCCAGTTTCTCTGTCAATGTTCTCTCGTCTTCTCTTTTTTTTTATTTTAGAAAGAAGGATCATTGGTCGTTGGGACTCACCACCTCTCCGACGACACTGAGAGATTACAGTGCCATATATCGAAGATGTGGAGGGATGTACCCTTTGAACCATGTCTCAATCATTAGAGGGGAAGAACATGCTGGAGCTTAAGCTTCTCACTGCTGTAAAAGGCTTCTTTGCGTTCGCGCACGTGCGTCGCATGTGTTGGGCGCTCATATTTGCACGTAGTGCACATGGATCTTGCGCATATGCGCATTATGGGGGGGAGCAAGCTCGTATGGAGAACGAGTCTCCTTTTAATTGAATATTCTCATATGGTGCGCATGTGCGTTGCACGTGGGGCGCGCGTGTTACACGTGGCGCGCGCGTGGCGGGCACACGTGCGTTGCACGTAGCACACATGCGCATTATGAGGAGAAGCAAAGCTTCTATATATGGAGAACAAGCTCCTTTTAATATTATTAAACGTTCTCATGTGGTGCGCACGTGCGTTGCACGTGGTGCCGCATGGCGGGCACACGTGCGTTGCACGTAGCGTACATGCGCATTATGAGGAGAAGCAGAGCTTCTATATATGGAGAACAAGCTCATTTTAATATAATTAAATGTTCTCATATGGCGCGCACGTGCGTTGCACGTGGCGCGCGTGTGGCGGGCACACGTGTGTTGCACGTAGCGCGCGCGTGGCGGGCACACGTGTGTTGCACGTAGCGCACATGCGTATTACGAGGAGAAGCAGAGCTTCTATATATGGAGAACAAGCTCCTTTTAATATTATTAAATGTTCTCATGTGGTGCGCACATGCATTGCACGTAGTGCCGCATGGCGGGCACACGTGCGTTGCACGTAGCGCAAAGGTGCTTGCGCATATGCGCATTATAGAGGAGCATGCTCCTATCTTGGAGAACTAAGCTCCTTTGAGTATTGAATCCTTTGAGGATTTAACTCTCCCTTTATAAGAGGTATCCCCTCTTATTTATATGGGAGTGGTAGAGAAGCCATCTCTCCTTTTCCCGTTGTGGGACTAAAAAATGCATTCCCCATGTAGTAGAGTATTACTTTAGATTACAAGTGCATAACACATTTGCTCATAACTTTTGATCTCGGATGAATTATGAGACCCATAATATATCAAATCAAATGTTTTTTCGAGATGCTTTCAATACCATCATAATTTTGCCATTTCACTTTCCGGAGTTTGTCAAAATACAGCTCGGAAAATACTGGTTCGCATCTTCTTCCTTAAATCACATGTGCATAGATATTTGCTCAGAACTTTTGATCTCGGATGAATTATGAGCCCCATAATATATCAAATCGATGGTTTTTTCGAGATACTTTCAACACCATCATAATTTAACAGTTATTCATTGGGGAGTTTATCAAAATACAGGCCGGAAGATAATGGTTCGCATTTTCTTCAGCGTATTGCTGCCATTTGATACCTTGGACTCTTTTGCACAGAAATTTTTGGCGGGAACAAATGCCCCCCACTACTTTGCCCACGTAAGTATATATGTAGGTAAAATAGTGCAGAGTAATGCATAGCGCATGACCAGTTTCGGGTTGGTATATAATTTTCAGAATCTTGATCTGAGAAGATAACGAGCGGATACAAGCGTCATCATTTATCACTGACTCAAATCTCGACTCTTAAAAGATATAGTTCCAAACTCTCAATTCCATGAGCCGCACCATTCTATTTATTTATGTTTTACTCTGGTGTGAAATAGTTTATATGCTCATGAGTAGGGCAGTAATGGCTTAGAAGACAGGGGTAGGATCTGCCACCTAAGACTTTTCAACTTTATGAGCCGTGAGGGTCTCATAAAGACTTTTCTCCATACGGATCGAGAGGATCTCGTAGGTGCATTTACTCCTTAGGAATCGTGAGGATTCCTAAGTGCGTTTTCTCTTATAAGTCGTAAGGATCTTATCAGAGAATTTTCTCCCTTACAAGTCGAGAGGACTCGTAAGTGGTTGGTGAGTTGACTTGTTTCCGAGTCGAAGTATTGCTCCGACGGGGAGGTCGTTGGCTGATTTGTTTCCGCGACGGAGGTCATTGGCTGACTTGTTTCCGAGACAGAGGTTCTTGGCCGTGAGTACTCAACGGGCAGCATGGCTCGAGCAAAGCGCTTCTCATTTCCACCATTTGGAACAAAGGCAGCTTTAAGGCTGAAGGAGCGTCAGGAGTCTTCAAGCAAAACTGCTCGCCTACGTGCTGAAGTTGAGGCGAACGCAGCCGAGGTGAAGGCTGTCTTCGAGGGCTTTCTGGAGCGTATCTTACATGGGCTAAACTTGAAGCGAAAGTTTGATGTCGCCGAGCATGACACTCCAGGCCATGAAGCCGCTCATCAGGCCGTTAAGGAGCAGCTTGCATCTGTCTTGCAACAGCGGGATCAAGTAGAGACAGAACTGGCGGTGGTAGCCGATCAGGAAAAGGCATGGAAGGAAGTGCGCGAACAATTAATAGGGCTATGCAAGACGCTTCCTTCCCAATAGCTGCCTTTGTACCAATAAACTTGTAAAAAAATTTCTTTTTCAAATAATATGTATCCATTCTTTATTCTTTTGTACGATTCATCTTGTATTTGATTGAAATTAATAAATAAAGATACACATTTTCCTTTGCAATGTCTTGTATGCTCTTTTGCTTTCTTCCTTCTCTTATTATCAGCATGCTGTCTTGATAAACATGGTTGACAGATAATTAGAGCAAGCATCTTGATTTCCTCAAGAAATAGCGTTGGCTTAGGCCGCAGGTTCAGATCTGCCGCATAAGACTTTTCAATTCTATGAGCCGTGAGGGTCTCATAGAGACTTTTCCTCCTACGGATCGAGAGGATCTCATTGGTGGATTTTCTCCTTGGGAATCATCAGGATTCCTAAGTGTGTTTTCTCTTACAAGTCGTAAGGATCCTATAAGAGAATTTTTCCCTCTTACGAGTCGAGAGGACCCGTAAGCGGTTGTTTCCCTCCTTGTCGAAACTCGACTTTGGAGAGTGAGACCCGTGAATAGTATGCAATAGACCGTTTTAGACCGACTTGCAGGGTCCCATTGTTCAGGAAACAAGTTTTTTAATCCTTGCTGCCTGAGGCTTCATCTTGCAAGTTGAGACGAATCGGGAATTTCCCGCGGAGACACTGGTTTCTCTGCGAGCAGACGCGAATCAGGAAGCTCTCATCAAGGACGCTGGTTTCCCTGAATTGAGGAATTTGCCAAGGATTATTTGTTTCCCTGGTGTTGAAACGAATCGAGAATTTCCCACGGAGACACTGGTTTCTCTGCGAGTCGACGCGAATCAGGAGGCTCTCATCAAGGATGCTAGTTTCCCTGAATTGAGGTATTTTCCAAGGATTATTTGTTTCCCGGGTGTTGAAACGAATCGAGAATTTCCCACGGAGACACTGGTTGCTCTGCGAGTCGACGCGAATCAGGAGGCTTTCATCAAGGACGCTAGTTTCCTTGAATTGAGGTATTTGCCAAGGATTATTTGTTTCCCTGTTGTTGAAACGAATCGAGAATTTCCCACGGAGACACTGGTTGCTCTGCGAGTCGACGCGAATCAGGAGGCTCTCATCAAGGACGCCAGTTCCTTGAATTGAGGTATTTGCCAACGATTATTTGTTTCCCTGGTGTTGAAACGAATCGAGAATTTTCCACGGAGACACTGGTTGCTCTGCGAGTCGATGCGAATCAGGAGGCTCTCATCAAGGACGCTAGTTTCCTTGAATTGAGGTATTTGCCAAGGATTATTTGTTTTCCTGGTGTCACGACCCGAAAGTACGGAACGTGACCGGCACTTAGATTACGAAGCGTCTAGAGGCGCAACGTAACCTAAGTAAGCCGAAGCCCAGAAATCTAAACCATAAAAAAAGAAGAAGAAGGAAAAGAAAACAAGTTTAAAAGCATCAGGAAATTTTCCCAAAAATTTCGGCAGAGTCTCCTCTGTAAAAACTGGCCCCAAACGGGTACAACAAGTATAATATACATCAACAATAAAAAGCATCCCCACACGGGTGCTAGCTCAACGCCAACAGGTGGAAACAACCACAATAAGAACAATAGTATACAACGCCAAAAGGGCGAGGCCCAAAACTCAAAAGAAAACAAATCCACCAAATAAGAATAATACAAGCGCGACTCTAAGGTCGAAATAAATAACTGGTCCAGTAACTATCAAGTAATACAAGTTTGGTTGATGGAGCTTTCTAGATACAAATGAAATAATAAAAATACAACGGCGGTTCAGATACAAATGAACCAACCTACCGTGCAAATCACCCGGAATGAAAATGATGTGCCAGCAACTGCCAAGGGACCATGTACATCAACCTGTAATAAAATTTGGCACAACGGAGGTGAGTTGCCAACTCGTGAGTAGAAGATATCTACGAAAAGAAATCGAATGCACGACGCTATCCTAGGTCATAATAATACACCACTAAGTCCCAATCATCTAGTAATAGGAGGATAATACTACGTGTAAGTGCAGATACTCTGTGCTCGTGTCAGTGCCTCATATAATACTATGTCATATGAATTGATATGCATGCACCAGAATATAAAATAATAAATCCTGAAATCCAGATACATCAGTATAAGAAATCTTTAGCTGTTATCATAGTAAAATGTGTATAGGAATCTGAAATCTCAACAATGAAATCCATGGAAATCCGTGTCAAGTATCGACACAAACATGTAAATCTCAAGTCTCATAGTCTCAATACCTCGGGCTCCGTCAGTCCGGATCGGCCCATATCATCAAATCTCACGACAACGGTCGGTATCCTCCGGATATCCGCCGTGCCAGACATCACCGGTAGGTAGCCTTCCCCTGCCAGGCTCATCGTCTACAACACAATCTTCTTGCCCCGGGGTACCATACCGGGCCCACCATGTACCCGAGACGGTTCATCGAATCGGGTCTCGAAATCCATCAGAAAACATAAAATCTCATGGTGGACGACACATACATCACGAGAAAACCGCATCTTATATTTTAAAAAGAGAGAGAGGTTTTTATATATTCTTGCGGTTTTCCCCAAAATCCAGAAATCTCATAGAAATCCAAATCTCAAAATCATGAGTAAGTAAATGATAAGTGTCGGCATATGCCCCATAATAATGTATGATAACATGAGAATATGAATGCATGAATGTCTAAGTAATAAATGCCATGTCTATACTAGCATCTGAGAGTAATCACAATATTATATATCGATCTAGTTGCTAGCCGATTCTATCAATAAAAGATAATAAGATCTAAAGTGTACGTGACATAGTAATTACCGATGATGATGTGTGTGAGCTGGCAAATAAGTGTGCGTGGAATATGCGCATCATCGGTAATGGTGCTGGTGTCCTAACAGGTATGGTTTATACTGAATATAGCAACATATGTAAGAACATGCACCATGATGATTACAGTATGAATGCGAAGACAGATGTGCATTATCCACTCCTCTGGGATATACGAGTACAACTACCACTATATGAATCGAACCTAAACTAGTGTCCATCTAACCTCCTAAGGAACTAAACCTAAGGAACTAGTCAATAAGAAACAAGAGTCTACCTAATGTCTGAATCAATATCTCTAATAGTCGGTGATCCAGCCTCAATAGCGTCACGTACGTAGTACGGCTTCCTCGAATCAAGATTGCGGATCAATCATCATATCTATGCCTCGTGCGGTAAAATCCATCGTACGGCATCCCAATATCGGATACGGGTCAAGTATCTCCTAAGTGTCACATCATTCGTATAATGTCATCATCAATACATCTCATGATCAAGGTGCTAAACTGTAATCGCATAAATCAATCATATATCATTGCCATCATAATATGCATCATTAGTTTATCCTCAGAAATATCATGTCATATGTATCATATTGTGATTAAGTCATACTGATATCACATTGTCATCAAGTCACACCTATATGATATCGACGTCAGGTCACACCTATATGATGTCGTAATCAAGTCATACATATATCATATCGTGATCAGTCACAAGTTACAGTTCGGGTTCTATTTTAGAGTCCCATGTATCTCAATATTATCACCACCCATTATAACTTATGTACACATGTTCATTATCTCATTCTCTAATGATCCGCTAACACTTAATACGACCGTATAGCCAAGAATCACGGCATCAAGCCAAGTTATACTGTTTCATCATACCTCGGATATCATATTACATCAATGTATCCCATACACGTGTTGTATATATATATACCTATACCTAGTCCTATATGTATATATACATGCACGTATACACCATGTCGAGTTTCAGTGTGTGCGTGTGTGTTTCTATCTGAAACCTACGAACTTCTTCCAAGGTACTCATCCTCTAATATGGTTTCCCTAAATCAGTCTAGTCCAGCCTAGGGTTATTACTAGGGTCCTACGCATTAAGAATCTAGGGTCACATCTGGCTTCCTAATGTCAATAAGTACTATTCCTACTCTACGTTGCGGGGGTGCTAAACGCCATCCACCCGACTTCCCCCCGTAGATATACATCTACTCATCTGGTCCATGTCTGCCGAAGTCGGTGTCGCCATCCTCCTCTTTATCCCCCGCAGTCCACATGAGAGTACCTAAACGCAAACATATAAATAGCATCGTAAACTGAATCACATACAAAAATCAAAACGACGCAAGGAACAAGCATAGGTTAAAACCTATGTCCCGTCCACGCAAAAGCACCAAATATCGCTCGATATCGGCGTACAAACTCCGATGGATCGAGATAATATCAACAAATAACTCATAGTTTTAAAACTCTTTACTTATAATATATAACATGATTAAATCCATCGAAACCCTAAAAATCAATCAAACCGTCCAATTTCGTAAAAGCCGAAAATGTCAATTTACCGTTTTTCATCAAAACTTGACATTTAAATGAAACCAATGGTCATAAAACTCATTAAAAAGCATAACTAGACTATACAAACCATTACTATATTTTTATTACACAAATTTGTATTAATTTGAAATTTCTAGTTTGCAACCTTTAACAATTTTCAACATTTTTCAAGAAAAATACCACAATTCCACCACAAAACATGATGTTGCATGAATTAATGTATTAAAATACAATTCATGATGATAATTATATAATGAAACCATGATTATATTTTTAATCTCATTTATTTGGGAATTTCCAAAATCTAGTTTACAAAAAAATAGCATTTTATTAGTATTTTCCAATTATCAAAAGAAACTAGTGATCAAACTAAGTTTTTTCTTTCCATTAACATGCTAATATTCTCACTAAAACTACAATCTAATGATAGAAATCTTAATTAGAATTTTATATTACCCACATATATATTTTATAAAAAACTAGTTAGCTAAATAGCTTAATTTAAACAATTTGAATACACAAATTATTATACAATAACCATGCAAAAATTTTCCACTTCTAAAAATGGTAGACTAGTTATTATAAACCTAATTAATTAAGAAAAACCAACACCTGAATTTACAAACCCTAACTTGAATTTTAAAATTTGCAACTAGAATTAATATATTAAATCTAATTATATTTAAAAGAAACAACTAATAACAATAAATAAAAAGGAGAAGATTTGTACCTCCAAACTATGAAATCCAAACATGAAAATGAGCCTCCAAAATGCATGCTTTCCCACTCCAAAATCCATGTAAAAATGAGCAAGAATAAAAGGGTAGGAAATAAATAGGATTTTGTGCAATTTTTGTTGAATTTTTGATGGATTTTTGATGAATTTTGAACAAAAAAAATGAAGTGGAAATGGGGGGGCTGCCATGGGGTGTGGCCGGCCATTATTTGGAGGTGAGGGAGAGAATGAAGAGAGTGAAAAAATTGTGTAGAAGTTTCCCCCAAATATCACCTCAAATTGTCTTTTCATGCATTTCTTTATTTTATTTTATTTCTTTACTATAGCAACTCAAGAAAACTCTAGAAAAAAGGAAAAATTTGCAAATAAATTTTGCATGATACACACTAAATTCTAATATGCCATGGTTCATTTTTACAATTTAAAACCATTCAAATTTGTAATTTACACTAATTTAGTGTAAAAAATAAAGCTTATGTTAATATTTAAAATAATTAATTTAGGAAAAATATTTAATTAAACTAAAAATTTATAAGTGGCTAAATAAACACCATTTACTAGTAATTACATAATTAAAATATGTATTTTTGAAATTATAATGAAAAACAATCACGGTTTAGTTTTACGAAAAATACATTTTACTTTACCGAAAATCATAAAATTCACTTAAACAATTTTATTCATTTAATTATTTATTTAATTATTTTAAAATATTACAATCTTCCCCCCTTTAAGAAATTCGGTACCCGAATTTAAATTAAAACTTCCCCTCCAAATACTAAAACATTTAGCAAAACACTCAAATCGTCGGGGCTCCGAAATCATCAATACATAACAAAAATCAACTCCGTCAAGCATAACGCAATCATCGGAGTTATTGTAAAAATAAAATATCAAAACCCAATATGAAAACCATCTTAATATACATCAATCTATAACTTATATATAGTACGCATCATAGTAAAACAATCCAAATATCTGGATAAGGAAATATGCAAAAACGCCTTTTGAAAATTGCCGTGTGATGCACGTGTCACGGCATAAGTAGCGGACGTTTATTAAAAAAAATAGCTATATATATATATATATATATATATATATCTTTTATTTAACATACACGTCCCGCCTGGTTACTAAATCAAATAGTAATGATTATAAAAACACACTGCTCAAACTGAAATCAATCCCAATCACATCAATAAAATATCATGTGCATCCGGTGCGCTCTGAAATCGAAACCAAATACAGATACCACGAATACACACAACAACAAAACTAAGTGCAACAGGTATGCACCAAAAACATCTGTCAAGTGCAACGGGCGTGCACGACTCAATATCAGGTGCATCTAATCTGCACAAAAGCCCGATTTAGTGCATCTGGTGTGCACAAAATCGCATCAAGTGCGCCAAGTATGCGCAAGAATCCTAATCAGGTGCACATGGTGCACGAAAACATACATCGAATATCAAAGTCGAAATCACAGCACAAAAATACATGAAAACTAGGTCGAAACATATGTCAAAATCATGTGTAACCCCTATGCACGAAATCAAATCAAAAATCTCAAAATATATAAAACCAAATCAAGTGTATTGGGTGTGTACTAAACAACATCAATACAACAGATATATAAAACACAAATAGAATGTAATGAAGGTACACACATTAAATACCAATCGTAGAACAAAGTCCTCAAAATACCAAAATCCAATCAACGAAAATATGAAATTCAAATCACTAAATTACAATCGTAAACACTATCGGCAATGTGCGCCTCTTTCCTCTGATGTCGGCTGCTTCAAACTTGTCCTTTCATAGGGGTGCTGACTGCGCTACCAACGGCAATACTCATATCTAGAGTCTCTCACGTAGTCGATCCCTTCACCTGATATCCGGACTACATTAAACTTTTTGATCGACCCATCAAAATCCCATAATTCCCCAAGAGCTCAACACTCAAGTACGGTTTAAAAATATCTGGTACATACCCCAGCATCGATGATCCAGCCATAGAAGGGCAAACCCAAGCCTCACTAATGGCACTGCGGAACTGCCGTAAACCCTAAGGTTCAAGGGCGTTCTCGTGGTCATTATGTCGAGTTAGGGTTTCATTCTTCTAGAGGGTCCATCGAAATACCTGCATGTTCTTCCGAATACCTTAAACTTGGGAACATGGTTTTCTGATAATCGTTCGAACCCTTTAACTTCATCCGGACGGCATGTGAATACCCTTCATCCGCACGCTAAACAATGCTTCAATCCTCAAGAATAACCAATACTCTAATTGTTATCGCATTCGAGCCGCAGCTCCCTCTGCCCGTGGAAACAGAAACCACCATCCGACATCGACGAAGATGGATCAAAAGAACGAATGAAATACGGTGCAAACAATGTACATCCTAAGGCTCCTTAAGTAGAGTAGCGTATTGTAAGTATGCCGCGGACCATACCCACGGTACGTTACTCTACCTAAATCGCCTACTCCATCAACCAAAGGTCACCTAGACTTATACAAGGTTAAACCTAGCGCTCTGATAGCAACTTTGTCACGACCCGAAAGTACGGAACGTGACCGGCACTTAGATTACGAAGCGACTAGAGGCGCAACGTAACCTAAGTAAGCCGAAGCCCAGAAATCTAAACCATAAAAAAAGAAGAAGAAGAAAAAGAAAACAATTTTAAAAGCATCAGCAAATTTTCCCAAAAATTTCGGCAGAGTCTCCTCTGTAAAAACTGGCCCCAAACGGGTACAACAAGTATAATATACATCAACAATAAAAAGCATCCCCATACGGGTGCTAGCTCAATGCCAACAGGCGGAAACAACCACAATAAGTATAATAGTATACAACGCCAAAAGGGTGAGGCTCAAAACTCAAAAGAAAACAAATCCACCAAATAAGAATAATACAAGCGCGACTCTAAGGTCGAAATAAATAACTGGTCCAGTAACCATCAAGTAATACAAGTTTGGTTGATGGAGCTTTCTAGATACAAATGAAATAATAAAAATACAACGGCGGTTCAGATATAAATGAACCAACCTACCGTGCAAATCACCCAGCAATTACCAAGGGACCCTATACATCAACCTGTAATAAAATTTGGCACAACGGGGGTGAGTTGCCAACTCGTGAGTAGAAGACATCTACGAAAAGAAATCAAATGCACGACGCTATCCTAGGTCATAATAATACACTACTAAGTCCCAATCATCTAGTAATAGCAGGGTAATACTACGTGTAAGTGCAGATACTCTGTGCTCGTGTCAGTGCCTCATATAATACTATGTCATATGAATGGATATGCACGCACCATGAATATAAAATAATAAATCCTGAAATCCAGAAACATCTGTATAAGAAATCTTTAGCTGTTATCATAGTAAAATGTGGATAGGAATCTGAAATCTCAACAATGAAATCCATGGAAATTCGTGTCAAACATCGACACAAACATGTAAATCTCAAGTCTCATAGTCTCAAAACTTCGGGCTCCGTCGGTCCGGATCGGCCCATATCATCAAATCTCACAACAACGGTCGGTATCCTCCGGATATCCGCCGCGCCAGACATCACCGGTAGGTAGCCTTCCTCTGCCAGGCTCATCGTCTACAACTCGATCTTCTTGCCACGGGGTACCATACCGGGCCCACCATGTACCCGAGACGGTTCATCGAATCGGTTCTCGAAATCCATCAAAAAACATAGAATCTCATGGTGGACGACACAAACATCACGAGAAAACTGCATCTTATATTTTAAAAAGAGAGGAGGAGAGAGAGAGAGGTTTTTATATATTCTTGCGGTTTTCCCTAAAATCCAGAAATCTCATAGAAATCCAAATCTCAAAATCATGAGTAAGTAAATGATAAGTGTCGGCATATGCCCCACAATACTGCATGATAACATGAGAATATGAATGCTTGAATGTCTAAGTAATAAATGCCATGTCTATACTAGCATCTTAGAGTAATCACAATATTATATATCGATCTAGTTGCTAGCTGATTCTATCAATAAAAGATAATAAGATCTAAAGTGTACGTGACATAGCAATTACCAATGATGATGTGTGTGAGACGGCAAATAAGTGTGCGTGGAATATGCGCATCATCGGTAATGGTGCTGGTGTCCTAACAGGTAAGGTTTATACTGATTATAGCAACATATGTAAAAACATGCACCATGATGATTACAGTATGAATGCGAAGACAGATGTGCATTATCCACTCCTCTGAGATATACGAGTACAACTACCACTATATGAATCGAACCTAAACTAGTGTCCATCTAACCTCCTAAGGAACTAAACCTAAGGAACTAGTCAATAAGAAACAAGAGTCTACCTAAGGTCTGAATCAATATCTCTAATAGTCGGTGATCCAGCCTCAATAGTGTCACGTACGTAGTACGACTTCCTAGAATCAAGAGTGCGGATCAATCATCATATCTATGCCTCGTACGGTAAAATCCATCGTACGTCATCCCAATATCGGGTACGGGTCAAGTATCTCCTAAGTGTCTCATCATTTATATAATGTCATCATCAACACATCTCATGATCAAGGTGCTAAACTGTAATCGCATGCATCAATCATATATCATTGCCATCATAATATGCATTATTAGTTTATCCTCAGAAATATCATGTCATATGTATCATATTGTGATTAAGTCATACTGATATCATATCGTCATCAAGTCACACCTATATGATATCGATGTCAGGTCACACCTATATGATGTCGTAATCAAGTCATACATATATCATATCGTGATCAGTCACAAGTTACAGTTCGGGTTCTATTTTAGAGTCCTATGTACCTCAATATCATCACGAACCATTATAATTTATGTACACATGTTCATTATCTCATTCTCTAATGATCCGCTAACACTTATTACGACTGTATAGCCAAGAATCACGGCATCAAGCCCAGTTATACTGTTTCATCATACCTCGGATATCATATCACATTAATGTATCCCATATACGTGTTGTATATATATATATACCTATACCTAGTCCTATATGTATAAATACATGCACGTATACACCATGTCGAGTTTCAGTGTGTGCGTGTGTGTTTCTTTATGAAACCTACGAACCTCTTCCAAGGTACTCATCCTCTGATATGGTTTCCTTAAATCAGTCTAGTCCAGCCTAGGGTTATTACTAGGGTCCTACGCATTAAGAATCTAGGGTCACATCTGGCTTCCTAATGTCAATAAGTACTATTCCTACTCTACGTTGCGGGGGTGCTAAACGCCATCCACCCGACTTCCCCCCGTAGTTATACATCTACTCACCTGGTCCATGTCTGCCGAAGACGGTGTCGCCATCCTCCTCTTCATCGCCCGCAGTCCACATGAGGGTACCTAAACGCAAACATATAAATAGCATCGTAAACTGAATCACATACAAAAGTCAAAATGACGCAAGGAACAAGCATAGGTTAAAACCTATGTCCCGTCCACGCAAAAGCACCAAATATCGCTCGATATCGGCATACAAACTCCGATGGATCGAGATAACATCAACAAATAACTCATAGTTTTAAAACTCGTTACTTATAATATATAACATGATTAAATCCATCGAAACCCTAAAAATCAATCAAACCGTCCAATTTCGTAAAACCCGAAAATGCCAATTTACCGTTTTTCATCAAAACATGACATTTAAATGAAACCAATGGTCATAAAACTCATTAAAAAGCATAACTAGACTATACAAACCATTACTATATTTTTATTACACAAATTTGTATTAATTTGAAATTTCTAGTTTGCAACCTTTAACAATTTTCAACATTTTTCAAGCAAAATACCACAATTCCACCACAAAACATGATGTTGCATGAATTAATGTATTAAACTACAATTCATGATGATAATACTATAATGAAAACATGATGATATTTTTGATCTCATTTATTTAGGAATTTTCAAAATCTAGTTTACAAAAAAATAGCATTTTATTAGTATTTTCCAATTATCAAAAGAAACTAGTGATCAAACTAAGTTTTTTCTTTCCATTAACATGCTAATATTCTCACTAAAACTACAATCTAATGAAAGAAATCTTAATTCGAATTTTATATTACCCACATATATATTTTATAAAAAACTAGCTAGCTAAATAGCTTAATTTAAACAATTTGAATACACAAATTATTATACAATAACCAAGCAAGATTTTTCAACTTCTAAAAATGGTAGACTAGTTATTATAATTCTAATTAATTAATAAAACCACCACTTGAATTTACAAACCCTAACTTGAATTTTAAAATTTGCAACTAGAATTAATATATTAAATCTAATTATATTTAAAAGAAACAACTAATAACAATAAATAAAAAGGAGAAGATTTATACCTCCAAACTATGAAATCCAAACATGAAAATGAGCCTCCAAAATTCTTGCTTTCCCACTCCAAAATCCATGTAAAAATGAGTAAGAATAAAAGGGTAGGAAATAAATAGGATTTTGTGGATTTTTGTTGAATTTTTGATGGATTTTTGATGAATTTTGAACAAAAAAAATGAAGTGGAAATGGGGGGGCTGCCATGGGGTGAGGCCGGCCATTATTTGGAGGTGAGGGAGAGAAAGAAGAGACTGAAAAAATTGTGTAGAAGTTTCCCCCAAATATCACCTCAAATTGTCTTTTCATGCATTTCTTTATTTTATTTTATTTCTTTACTATAGCAACTCAAAAAAACTCTAGAAAAAAGGAAAAATTTGCAAATAAATTTTGCATGATACACACTAAATTCTAATATGCCATGGTTCATTTTTACAATTTAAAACCATTCAAATTTGTAATTTACACTAATTTAGTGTAAAAAATAAAGCTTATGTTAATATTTAAAATAATTAATTTAGGAAAAATATTTAATTAAACTAAAAATTTATAAGTGGCTAAATAAACACCATTTAGTAGTAATTACATAATTAAAATAGGTATTTTTGAAATTATAATGAAAAACAATCACGGTTTAGTTTTACGAAAAATACATTTTACTTTACCGAAAATCATAAAATTCACTTAAACAATTTTATTCATTTAATTATTTATTTAATTATTTTTAAATATTACACCCGGTGTTGAAACGAATCGAGAATTTCCCACGGAGGCGCCGGTTGCTCTGCGAGTCGACGTGAATCAGGAGGCTCTCATCAAGGACGCTAGTTTCCCTGAATTGAGGTATTTGCCAAGGATTATTTGTTTCCCTGGTGTTGAAACGAATCGAGAATTTCCGACGGAGACGCTGGTTGCTCTACGAGTCGACGTGAATCAGGAGGCTCTCATCAAGGACGCTAGTTTCCTTGAATTGAGGTATTTGCCAAGGATTATTTGTTTCCCTGGTGTTGAAACGAATCGAGAATTTCCCACGGAGACACTGATTGCTCTACGAGTCGACGCGAATCTGAAGGCTCTCATTTAGGACGCTAGTTTCCTTGAATTGAGGTATTTGCCCAGGATTATTTGTTTCCCTGGTGTTGAAACGAATCGAGAATTTCCCACGGAGACACTGGTTGCTCTGCGGGTTGACGCGAATCAGGAAGCTCTCATCAAGGACGCTAATTTCCTTGAATTAAGGTATTTACCAAGGAATATTTGTTTCCCTGGTGTTGAAACGAATCGAGAATTTCCCACGGAGACACTGGTTGCTCTGCGAGTCGACGCGAATCAGGTGTCTCTCATCAAGGACGCTAGTTTCCTTGAATTGAGGTATTTGCCCAGGATTATTTGTTTCCCTGGTGTTGAAACGAGTCGAGAATTTCCCACGGAGACAATGGTTGCTCTGTGAGTTGACGCGAATCAGGAGGCTCTCATCAAGGACACTAGTTTCCTTGAATTGAGGTATTTGCCAAGGATTATTTGTTTCCCTGGTGTTGAAACGAATCAAAAATTTCCCACGGAGACACTGGTTGCTCTGCGAGTCGACGCGAATCAGGAGGCTCTCATCAAGGATGCCAGTTTCCTTGAATTGAGGTATTTGCCAAGGATTATTTGTTTCCCTGGTGTTGAAACGAATCGAGAATTTCCCACGGAGATACTGGTTGCTCTGCGAGTCAACGCGAATCAGGATTTTCTTCGTCAAGGACACTTGTTTCCTCGAGCCGAAGGATTTTGCCGAAGATACTGGTTTCTTCGGGGTTGGGATGAACCGTCAAGATTTGGCTTCGTTTTCTGGCGGAGCCTGTTGGGAAAGTATGGCTCCCTCTTCGTTTGCGCCCTTGGATTGTATACAGAGATCGATGTGATCTCAACTGTAGGACCAAAGTTTTATAATCATTTTTTTTTATTTCCACGATGCTCTATCATTTCATCTTTTATATCGCGAAGGTCGCGATTGCCCAATCATTTCGGCTATCTTTCGCGGTGCCCAATCATTTCGGCTGTTTATTTTATTTTTACTCGCTGCTCTTTATTGCGAGTTGCCCAAACTTTTCGGCTATTTCGTGTGCATACGTTTTTGCTTGCTGCTTTTTATTGCAAGTTGCCCCATCATTTCGGCTATTTAGTACGCATTTTCAACTCGCTAATTTTTATCGCGAGTGTAGAACTTGGAATCTGGTGCCAGTCTCAGCATCAACATCGCTACAACCGGAATATTGCCGGGAGCGAATCATCATCTGCCATGAAAGGACTTGGAATTTGATACCGATTTAGGCATCAACATCGCTACAACTGGGATATTGCCAGGAGCGAATCATCATTTGCCTCTGTCGATGTTGAACAAAGGTGGCTTAGTAACCAGGGTTAGGATTCTGTCGACTAAGGCTTTTGACTTCATGAGCCGTAAGGGTCTCACAAAGGTATTTCTGCCTACAAGTCGTGTGGATCTTGTAGGTATATTTTCTCCTTAAGAATTGCGAGGATTCCTAAGTTTATGTTCCTCTGTAAGTCGTAAGGATCCTACAGGAGGGTTTTCTCCTTGTAAATCGAGAGGATTTACAAGGGTTGTTCACCATACGTACATATCCCCAGTCACGGATGGGACTTGGTCAGGGAAATGTTTATTCGCGCCCGTGGATTTTATACAAGGGCCAGTATTGGACCACTTGTAGGGCAATATCGGAACTTGTGGGGGTTTGCTTAAGCACAGGTTTAGGTCTCTGTAACTTAAGACTTTCAAATCTTATGAGCCGTAAGGGTCCCATAAGAGAGTTCTCCTGACGAGTCGTGAGGATCTCGCAAGTGTATTTTCTCCTTAGGAATCGTGGGGATCCCTAAGTGTGTTGCTCCCTTGTAAGTCGTAAGGATCTCACGTGGGTGGTTTCTCTTTACAAGGTCGAGAAAACCCTGTAAGTGTCCTTTAACGAGGTTGCGCCCTTTCAGGTTTTCACAAACACTCACCGGTAGCCCTGCTGTTTTTACTCACGGAGCCCTTTCGGGTTTTCATCCGTGCCCATTTTGTTTATGGACATACCGTCTTCTTTTTTTTAATTCTTTTTATTCTTTTTTCTAACGAGGTTGCGCCCTTTCGGGTTTTCACAAGACTCGCCGGTAGCCCTGCTGTTTTTACTCATGGAGCCCTTCCGGGTTTTCATCCGTGCCCTTTTTGCTTATGGACATATCGTTATTATTTATTAAATTTTTCTTCTTTTTTTTATCTCGTCAGCCTACGGATGCTGCGGTATTAGTTTAAGGACGTTTCGGTCCGCTATTAGTTTAAGGACGTTTCGGTCCGTCATTCAGAAGGCCGGCTGCTGCTTATAAAGCATGAGCTTAGGAAGATAGCGAGCTGACACGGTCGTCGTCATCTATCATTGACCTAGGCTGTGTCTCATTAAGCGTAGTATTTCTTTAGGAAGCGACCGTTTATTGGCCTGAAAGGCCTTTCACCGTGCATATCCATGAGTAGATAAGCTCCACACTGGTAGACTTTGTCTATGATGTATGGGCCTTCATAGTTCGGCTCGAATTTTCACCGCTTGACGCGATTGGGAATCATAGGCCTTCTGACCACTAGCACGAGTTCGCCTTGGCGGAATGTCCTCGGCCTGGTCAATCTTTCATATGAGCGCGTCATCTTCCCTTTATAAGCTTCCAGATTTTGTTGCGCTATGAGCCGGGTCTCATCAAGGGCATCAAGCTCCTCAAGCCGATGGTGAGCGTTTTCTTTATCTGTTATCTCGTAGTGTACTGCTACTCGTAGAGAGGGTAACTCTATCTCGAGAGGGAGTACTGCTTCTGCGCCGAATACCAACGCGTACGGCGTTGTGTTCGTGGCCGTCTTGAACGTAGTTTGATACGCCCAAAGAACCTCTTGCAGCCTCTCATGCCAGTCCTTCTTATTTCGGGACAACTTTTTCTTCATGATCTTTGTCAAGGTCTTGTTGAAGGCCTCGGCTAGACCATTAGCTCGCGGATTATAAACCGAGGAATATCTCCAGTCTATATTGTGTTGTTGCGCGAAGCGACTGATCTTGTGGCTTCTATATGCTGGCTCGTTATCGGAGATGATCCGTGCGGAGTTCCAAACCGATATATGACGTGCGTCTTGAAGAAATGGAGAATATTCTCCGTCTTCACATCTCTTAACGGCGCTGCTTCTGCCCATGAAGTAGTCAGTCGTCGCCAGGATGAAGCGATGTCCTCTAGACGATGCTGGTTCGATAGGGCCGACTATATCAGTTCCACACATTTCAAATGGACATCTAGCCACCGTTGGATGTAGCGGATTTGGATGCTGGTGGATGAAGTCCCCATGTATTTGGCATGAGTGGTATTGCTTCGCATATTCGAGGCAGTCCTGAATCATCGTAGGCCAGTAGTAGCCCATCCGTTTGTTCTTCAGCTTCATCTTCGGGCCCGCTTAGTGAGAACCGCAGAGTCCGTCATGAATTTCCTGAACGACTCATTTCTCTTCGTCAGGTCCCAGACATCTCAACCACAAAGAATCAAACGACCTCTTGTATAGAGTATCATTGACGAAGGCAAAAGACAGCGCTCATTTCATAAGCTGATGTCTTAAGGACGCATCGTCGGGCGTTCGACGGTATTTGAAGTAGTCTATAAAGACTTCTCTCCAATCCTCAGCATTTTCCCGATCTTTTATTTGCAGGGTCATCTGCTCAGTCGCTCCCTTTTCTTTGGATGATTCCGGAGATATTTCCGCTGGGGCAAGCACCCGACGATTTTGTACCACGATTCTTACGTCATCGAGGGTCTCATCAGCCAGTTCCTTAGCGAGTTTGACCAATGCGTCCGCTTTGTTGTTTTCCGCGCGCGGTATGTTTTCCAAAGTATAGGAGGGAACTTGAGTCAACAGTTGTTGCACCTTTTCGCCGTACTTTACCAACTCTGGTTTACACGTTTGGTAGTCGCCGTTTACTTGACTAACGACCAGTTGGGAATCTCTGTATATGAGGAGGTTTTCAATTCCCATATCGATGGCGATCTCGAGGCCTGCTATCAAAGCTTCATATTCGGCTTCATTGTTTGTCCTCGGCTCCATTAGGGAGAAAGGAAAACGCATTATCCCTCCTTATGGAGTTACAAAGATGAGTCCTACCCCCGATTTCATTATAGGGGCACTTTGTTTGCATTTCTTCACGGAAGATGCTCCATCGAAATAAAGCTCCCATCGGGTATCACCACCGTCGATCGCATCAAACGCATGTTCATCTGGCAGATCGCAATTTAGAGAGAATCGGCGGGTATCGGATGCTAAGCGAGGAAATCGGCGATGGCCTGGCCTTTTACTGCCTTGAGAGGCTGATAGGTTATCGAGAACTCCATCAAGAGCAGGGCCATTTAGCGAGTCGTCCCATCAATATAGCCTTTGACATTAAATATTTAAGAGGGTCCACCTTCGAAATGAGACGGACCTCATGCGCTAACGCATAGTGCCTGAGCTTTGTTACCGCGAAGATCAACGCCAGGCAGTGTTTTTCAATGGGGGAGTAGTTGCTTTCTGCCCCCAGTAGAACTCGACTTAAGTAGTAGAGTGCTCTTTCTTTCCCTTGATCGTTCTCTTGTGCCCATAATGCGCCTAAGGAACCTTCAAGGCCGGTTGTATAGAGAATGAGAGGTTTTCTCTTAACCGGATTAGCCAACACCGGCGGGTTCTGCAGGTACTGTTTAATTTCGTCCAACACGCCTTGGCATTTTTGATCCCAGACGAATGGAGTTCCCTTCTTCATCAAGTGGCTGTAAGGACGGAACTTGCCTGAAAGATTGGCTATAAATCGCCGTATGTATGCGAGCTTTCCTTGGAGAGACCGCAACTGTTTGAGAGTTCTTGGTGGAGGCATTTCCATGATCGCCTTGATTTTTGATGGATCTATCTGAATACCTCGGTGCCGGACGATGAATCCAAGGAATTTGCTTGAGGAAACTCCGAATGCACATTTGAGCGGGTTCATCTTCAAGTTGTATTGTCGAAGGCGTTGAAACACGGTCTTCAAATGCTCGAGATGTTCTTCGTATGATTTGCTTTTAACCACGAGATCGTCGATATAGCATTCGACGATTTCGTGTATAAGGTCATCAAAGATCTGCGTCATGGCTCTCTGGTAAGTAGCACCGGCGTTCTTTAAACCGAAGGGCATCACCTTGTAGCAGAATATACCCAAAGGAGTCCTGAAGGCGGAGTGCTTCTGGTCTTCGGGATGCATCTTTATTTGATTATACCCTGATGAGCCGTCCATGAAGGAGAAAACCTCGTGAGTGGACGTATTATCTAGCATCAGTTCGGTGACTGGCACTGGGAAATCGTCTTTCGGGCAACCTTTATTGAGATCCCGGAAGTCTACGCATATGCGCACTGTCCCATTTTTCTTCATCACCGGGACGATGTTGGCGATCCATTCAGGGTATTGAACATCCTGGATGAAGCCAGATTCGATCAGCTTCTTGACATCGGCGTTGATACTCATCTCAAGCTCGAGCCGCATTCTTCCTGGTGCCTGTTTGACAGGATTGACGTCCGGGGATATTGCCAATTTATGCACAGCAATTTCTGTATCTAATCCCGGCATTTCGGAATAGTTCCATGCGAAGCAATCTTTGTGCTGCATAAGCAGGTCTTTTAACGCAGCCACCCTTTCTTCAGATAGCAGCTCACTGACGAACGTCGGCCGTGGGTCACATGCCGTGGGCACCCAAGTAGCTATCGCCTTTTGTGGATTGATAGGACGGTCCTCTTCCCGCTGAACTTTCACCTTTTTCTATCGGCGGGGATAATCTTGATCAATTACCGAGTCTTGGACTTGACGCCAGACCTTGTAGATTTTAGAGGACAGCCGTTGACGGGGCTTTTCCGGCTTCACCTTTGTAGCGCTCTCTATAGGTGGAGGAGATCTTTTCAGCACAGCGGTCGGAGAGTTATTGTGGACCTTCCTAAGTGGTTCAAAGCTATTTCTAGTTGGAACAGCAGCATCAATTTCCGCCGTTGGAGTCGGCGGAGTCAGTCCAGAAGGAGAGTTGCCCCCGGTCTTCCTTACTCGGCGTCAGTGGTATATCCCTAGTAGGAGGGGTGTTGTCTCCTGAGGGTTTTCAGCGGATTACACCCACAAAATCGTATAATAAAAGAGAGATGGTGAAAGTTATATAAAGATAAGAACTATAAAAGAAAGAACTTGAAAATAAGAGTTTTCAACTCTACCAGCTTTTCAGTTGCTATGAGCCCTATCTTAATAGTCATGAAAAGATGTTAGAAATCACATCATCGCTCAATAAAACACCGCCTTTAGTTTTCATTCCTACCTTTCTTCCAAACATTGATCATATACCCCAACGTGTGTGAACTGGACATCCCTACACTCAGAGAATTCAATTCAAGGAATCATACTCTTGTCCATCTACCTCAGTATTTTTTAATAGATATTTAGATCGAATTTTCTCACACATTCTTCATGCGACCGTTAATACTTCTTGAGGTACTAACCGATCGATTACTCATGTGCTTGCTAATTAGGTGTTTTTCCTCGTCTTGCAACACCTAAGGCTTAGCAGTGGCTCCCAAACCAGTTGGTCTAAGGCACTAGGTGATAAAGCACCCTCGCTATATTTTTTTATTGCTGCCTCGGTGATAACAAAACCAGTGTTCATTTTTCTTTTCCCCATTTTATCTTTTATTCTCCACTTTTATTTTCTTCATACTTTGGCTTCTAGACAAGAGCATTTCAAGGTATCCTCTACTATCCCGAGTTTCAAGATGTGTGTAAGTGCGTATAGTAGGGTATCAACGTTCAAATGTTTGGTTTCCAGAATAGGAACTATTTTCAGGCTTATTTTTATCCTTAGATTAGTAATTTCCTTCATCTTACTAACCCTTGGGACAACAGCTCATAACTATTTATTACTAGTTTCATTTAAGAAAACATGTAACTTTCTTGTTTTTCTTAAACTATTCCTATCTTTTAAATATAATTTTTCACTTTCTACTCTTTTATTATCACAAATTTTTTTGTGCTTATATATAGTATAATGCAAAGTAGGGCGTAAATAAGCACAGAAGCGCTGAAAAACGACTTCTTGGGATCTTCTTGTGATGGTACAGGAGCGCTAAAGCTCGTTGGCGGGAGCATGGTCCCGAAGAATAGCCCAGTGGTGGCTTGAGTTACCTGCTCCACTGGCATAGTGAAAAGGGAGGCCACTTGGGTCCCGTAGGTTACTCCTCCAGATGGGACAGAGCGAGAGTTGCTGCCGCGGTTAGTGCAGTTTGAAGCTATTGATTTCTTGAAGAGCTTGAATATTCTGCCCCCTGCGTCGAACTTAGTCTTTGGCATGTGCCAGTTGTTTGAGGACCGATTCCGTCGGCAAGGCTGCTGCTTAGGGAGCCTGCCTGTGGACGACAGACATCCTCTGGGCTTCCTCCATCGGCGTTGAGGCACCGAGGGTGGGAGGTGGGAGCATCGACCCAAAAAGAAGCCCGTTGATTTCTTGAAGAGCCGGATTGCAGAGATTTGAGGCTGCAAGTGACCCATACATGACTCCGCCGGATATGACAGAGCCTGAGTTGCTAGGGTGGGAGCAAATACCATTCTTTATAGAAACGAAATGCCGGCTTTAATATCCACTCCGCTAAAGGCAACCAAAAACATACACACCGCGATTATTTGATCGCGGGAAAAACACGACACACGAAGTGTGGAGTGGAAAGAGGAAAAGGTCCCATCGGGCGTGCCAGAATCTGTTCCCCTCCGAAAGACGGCGACGACGTCAGGACGTCTTGCCTAAGATTCGGGGCAGATGCTATTTGGTTTTATCCGTCCATCTCTCCGAAGATGCCAAGTTGATTTATGGCACCGTGTATTGGAGGTTTAGACGGATGCGGCCGATGTAGCAGACTTCGTCAGATTCCCCTTCGCTTGAGGCGTTTTTGATTGTGGGGACGCTCTTTCCTGCAGACGCAAGCCCCTGCAGTTAATTACGCTACCGCATCGCGGTAATAACTTTCTCCTTATCCAGAATTTCACTTCGTTTCGTGGGTGTTTGTTTTGTTTGTGATTGCCCATGGATTGTATACGGAGACTATTTATTTCATCGCCCGTAGGACGTGGATTAGTCCAAATCCGTACTTTCTTAGATTTGGGTTTTGGGTTTTAGTTTAAGGATACGTTAGCCATATTTGAGGCTAAGATCAACTTAAACGTTTGTTACGGATACGTTAGTCTAATTTCCAGACTAAGATCAACTTAATGGAATCGTCTAGATCCATTTCCAGTTTAGGGACATAGTGATCCATTGCATGTATGGCCGTCGGGACCCATCATCTCTCTGACGACGTTGAAGGATTACAATGACTGATGTCAGAGGAGTTCAGATATGTACCCTTGAACCAAAGTTGATTGGGGAATCTATAGTCCAATTTGGGACTAAAGCATGTTTGAAGGTTTAAGGATACGTTAGCCATATTTGAGGCTAAGATCAACTTAAACGGGATCGTTTAGATCCGACAAAAAGAGCATTTGGGGGCTCTATTGTTCCAGTTTAGGGACGTAGTGGTCCATAGGTAGTTTAAGGACATTGCGGTCCATTGCCAGTTTAGGGACATGGGGGTCCATGTTCCAGTTTAGGGACATGGTGGTCCATAGGTAGTTTAAGGACGCTTAAGTCCGTGGGTTTAAGGACCCCACAGTCCGTGTTTTAATTTAAGGACGCATAAGTCCGCGGGTTTAAGGACCCCACAGTCCGTATTTTAGTGTAAGGACGCATGAGTCCATGAGTTTAAGGACCCCACAGTCCGTGTTGATGTATGGTTGTCGGGACCCATCACCTCTCTGACATCATCAAAGGATTACAGCAATAGGTGTCAGAGGAGTTCGTAGATGTACCCTTGAACCGGATGTAAATTGATTTAGGAGAGCAGTCTTGCTCAGAAAATTTAATTTGAGGACTTACGGCCATGATTGGGCTAAGTCCAGTTGAGAATATTCAACGTTTTTTATCTTTGGCCTATTAGGCCTGTGCTAGGGCTTTGCCCCTATTTAATAATGCACTGCATTTTATTTTGGCCTGCTAGGCCTTTTTGATTTGGGCTCTGTCCCTTTATAAATGATGCAGAGCATCTGTTTTGACTCTGCCCTTCTTTAAAATAATGCATTGCATTTAATTTGTCCTGTTAGGCCTTTTGCGCTAATTAATGAGCGCAAGCGCATGTGGAGGTGACACGTGTCACGCTCTGGTGAGCGCAAGCGTAGATAGCGCAGTGCGCTGCGCTGCTGCGCTGCTGACACGTGGCGCGCTCTGATGAGTTACGCCAATTTCAGAGAGCAATGCTCTATTTCAAAAGCGTATAGCACAAATGGTTGTTCTGGAGCTGACATATGCCGCTCTCTGGTGGCTTGCGCCAACCCAACAGCGCAACAGTATAGATTTATAAGTGCCAGGCACTGTTTTAATATCTTGATCAAATTTTGGATTCAAGAAAAGAATCTCTTTAAGATTCCAGAACCAGTGGTTTATCAAAAGGCAATGCCTTTGTGTAGATCAAATGATCTAATAAAGAAGTATATTACTTCTTATTTTATTCTTATTATTTGATCTTTTCTTTTTATTTTAAGATCTTGATCTTGTTCTTAGATCATTGACCTTTTCAGAAGAAATTCTTCTTTTCAAAGGTTTACCTTTTTTCTTTCTGATTTCTTCTCAAACTTTCTTTTTAGGAGTTCTCTGAATTCTTTCCCTGTTTCTCTGTCAATGTTCTCTCTTCTTCTCTTTTTTTTTATTTTAGAAAGAAGGATCATTAGTCGTTGGGACCCACCACATCTCCGACGACAATGAGAGATTACAGTGCCATATATCGAAGGTGTGGAGGGATATACCCTTTGAACCATGTCTCAATCATTAGGGGGAAGAACAGGCTGGAGCTTAAGCTTCTCGCTGCTGAAAAAGGCTTCTTTGCGTTCGCGCACGTGCGTCGCACGTGTTGGGCGCACGTGCGTCGCACGTGTTGGGCGCTCATATTTGCACGTAGCGCAAATGGATTTTGCACATATGCGCATTATTGGAGAGCAAGCTTCTATGGAGAACGAGTCTCCTTTTAATTGAATATTCTCATGTGGTGCGCACGTACGTTGCACGTGGCGCGCACGTGGCCGGCACACGTGCGTTGCACGTGGCGCGCGCGTGGCGGGCACACGTGCGTTGCACATAGCGCACAAGCGCATTATGAGGAGAAGCAGAGCTTCTATATATGAAGAACAAGCTCCTTTTAGTATTATTAAATGTTCTCATGTGGTGCGCACGTGTGTTGCACGTGGTGCCGCATGGCGGGCACACGTGCGTTGCACGTAGCGCACATGCGCATTATGAGGAGAAGCAGAGCTTCAATATATGGAGAACAAGCTCCTTTTAATATTATTAAATGTTCTCATATGGTGCGCACGTGCGTTGCACGTGGCGCGAGCATGGCGGACACACGTGCGTTGCACGGGACGCGCGCGTGGCGGGCACACGTGCGTTGTCCGTAGCGCACATGCGCATTATGAAGAGAAGCAGAGCTTCTATATATGGAGAACAAGCTCCTTTTAATATTATTAAATGTTCTCATGTGGTGCGCATGTGCGTTGCACGTGGTGCCGCATGGCGGGCACACGTGCGTTGCATGTAGCGCACATGGCGCTTGCGCATTATGGAGGAGCCTGCTCCTATCTTGGAGAACTAAGCTCCTTTGGAGAACTAAGCTCCTTTGAGTATTGAATCCTTTGAGAATTTAACTCTCCCTTTCTAAGAGGTATCCCCTCTTATTTATACGGGAGTGGTAGAGAAGCCATCTCTCCTTTTCCCGATGTGGGACTAAAAAGTGCATTCCCCATGTAGTAGAGCATTACTTTAGATTACACGTGCATAACACATTTTCTCATAACTTTTGATCTCGGATGAATTATGTGGCCCATAATATATCAAATCGAACGTTTTTCGAGATGCTTTCAATACCATCATAATTTTGCCATTTCTCGTTCCGTAGTTTGTCAAAATACCGCTCGGAAAATACTGGTTCGCATCTTCTTCCTTAAATCACATGTGCATAGACATTTGCTCATAACTTTTGATCCCGGATGAATTATGAGGCCCATAATATATCAAATCGAAGGTTTTTTCGAGATACTTTCAATATCATCATAATTTAACAGTTCTTCATTGGGGTGTTTATCAAAATACAGGCCGGAAGTTACTGGTTCGCATTTTCTTAAGCGTATCGCTGCCATTTGATACCTTGGACTCTTTTGCGCAGAAATTTTTGGCGGGAACAGGCCCCATCAGGGAATTTTGGCTTCAAATTGTTTTTGAGTTTCAGGCTCTAGGTTTTGGTGTTTCAGGTGTTGTTTGTTTTTGCTAAATTTGCATGTGATATTAACATTCTGCAAAAGCAATTCGGAGTGTTTCGTATTCGTAATTCTAACTTGTTTTTGGGTTATTTAGACGGTATTAAAAAGTTCGAACGGATATCAAATACCCACTTTAACCCTCGACGGAAAATTTTCCAAGCGTTGGATTTTTTCCGAGTTAAAGAACATTCAAATACCACACAAGTAATGCGGTGGACCCTCTAGAAGAACAAAACCCTAACTCGATTCTAAGATCTTAAGAATCGCCGCCAAACCCTAGGGTTAGTGGTAGTTCCGCGGCGCCATAGGTGAGGCAAGGGTTGACCCTTGTACGGTTGGACCATTGGTACTATGGCATGTTCTGAATATTTTTAAACTGCGCTCAAGTGTTGAGATTTTTGGGAAAATTTGGGTGTTTTTTGATTCGATCGGAATGTTTAATATCGTCTAGCAATTTGTTGAATGTGATACAATACGTGGAATTCATATAGTTAGGCATGAAATCAGAAGTATGTGATATTTCGGTTTTATGATGTGTAAGGTGATTGTGGATTCCAAATGTTGTAGTTTGACATTTTCTTTTCTGCAGCCGTAAGTGTAATATGTGGTGTATCATTGTTTTCATTGCTAAATGTCAATGACAATTGTGATACGCATATTTAATTACGTTGATGACATGTGATGTTATGTGTTGCTTGGATATGTTATATTGGATCGACTTGTTTTGAATAGCCGGGGGTTTTATGTGAGACGAGAGATTTATTTTCATTCATGTAAAATTCATTGTAAGTAATATTCTTTTATTGGGACACTTTCGGGTTGAGGATGATGTCACAATTGTTGTATATTATTTACTTTTCTACATTAGGATAGACCCAAAGAGGGGAGCACAAGTAACCGGGTTCTAGAGTCCAGTGGGAGACCATCTCTAGGAGTCGAGTCCGGGTCTCCTAACTCTTGAATTGGTAGGGTTGCATGCCGCTCTCGTAGGGGTCTAGGGATGTGCTGTTAGATATATGTGCCCTAGAGGCCATTACTGTTCATGTGATGTATATTGTAGTGGATGCTTGGACATATATAGGGAGGACTTTCTTGCTCAACATGATAGTATGCTATCTGGTTGCACTTTCTCTTAACATGTACACATATTGTCTCTCTATTACATGTTAATAAAGCCCTTAGGATGAGTACTTGACTACCAGGATTATGATGCAGATCATACTAGTGGGGACACAGTAGTCTATAAGTACATCCTTCAAATGTTCCTAGTCGTGGGAGTATCGAGACAGAGCATCGATACTCCAGAGTAGAGTAGCTTATACGCTTCTCGACCCATATGATGGGCGATGGATGATCCCATATCCATTGGTGTTTGACATCAGAGAAGGTATACGGATGCTCAGTGGAGACTGGGTACACTAGACGCACTCGCCGAGAACTCCAAGATGGTATTATACCTATCGTTGGATAGCAGTTCTCTGGTGACACTGGTACAGGTTAGTCTGTAGACCCGCGATCGTCATAGAGTCATGTGTGATTCCCATTGTGCTTTGATTTCCATCTTACCATGGTCAATAGATCGTGCAAAACGGTGGCTTTTGGGTACAGTCCCGAGTCACATGGAGGCAATGAGTGATAGGAGGGGTTTCGTCTCTCTCGGTATAGGGAGTTGATGTTGCTCTATGCTCGATTGGCCATAACAGGAAATCCCTAGCCAGGGTTGCTGTGATTTACTGGTAAGTGTTACCAGTAGTTTCTCGAACTGTTATAGACCTTGCATCGGCATGACATATCAGGCTATTAGTGTCTGACGTTATACCACCCCCAGGCTGTGATATGCGAAATATCAGACGAAGAGCGGACTGTACGGTAGTGTTACTGATTGGATTCGCAGGAGTTATAGAAGGCTTGCTTGTTGATCTTCTTATCGCTCAATACCTAGGTGGCCGTTACGTTTAGCTGACCGCTTGCGGCTTGTGGCTGTTCGATATGATCATCACCTACTGCCGGCGTATGGACGAGTCTTTAGAGTCCTACATAAAGGTTTCCTGGTTCATGCGAAATGGAGTAGCGGCACATATGTGATATGTGCAGGACCGAGATTAATACGAGTATGTGATACCGTATTCTATTCTCGTGATATGTGATATCGTTCGGGTATATGTGATATAGCCAGGTTAACGGATCAAGTGTTGATTCGATAAATTGATTCATTAGATATTAGTCGGTTATATGTATTATAGTCGGATTATTAGATCAAGAACTGATTTAATAACTTAATATATAATTATATATTTGATATATTAAATTACATTAACTAATATTAGCTCACTTAATATTTCTTTCTCACTTTTTGATACATTGATATATATGTGATATATATTAATAGTATTCTTTTTGCACAAAATATATATGTGATATATATTGTTGTGTCATGCTAGGTTAAAAATGCAACATGTATGCATGAGACTTACACCATGCTAGAGTTAATGTTAGGGTTAATATTTATTCTTAAGTAATTACAATTAGTGGAGATATTTTGATGGTTGAAAGCTTGGAGAAGTTTCAAAATAACCATTGACTTAGTCCACTCTTTTGTTTTCCTTAAGATATTTATCAACCCAACCATTCATACACAATAGTTAACTCTCTACAGGGGTTAGATATATGATATACTCACCCATGGTTGCAATTTTAACCTTAATGGATTCATTCTTTCATCACTTGAGTTTCATCTTCTTGTTCCTCGTTTTAAGCTTTCTAGCTTTTGACGACCAAATCTAAAGTGAGCAATATTCCTACTTCATCATCCTCTACTATTAGCCATTTACTTTAGCGTGTTTGCTTCACTAATCTACACAATTAGTGAAGAGATAGCATGAGCTAGTGTCTCCTCGAAGTAGATCATCTTCGGCCTCGAAGACTTCGAAGCAAGCTTGTTCGTTTCTTCATGGGAGCCTCTCTAGAGTCCGGATGATCGTGATCGCAACGAAGGGACTTCTACACAGAGCTATTGAAGTGAAGGACCGGTCTACAAAGGTTGTATTCCTTGTTCACTTAGATGTAAAGAGTTTACATATCATGTTTAACCTTAATTCTCTAGTTCGATTACTTGATGAGTTGGTTTAGCACGCCAAAAATTTTAAAGTAGCATGATTGATGCTTGCCAAAACCTTCACAAGGTGCTAAGCTAACCCTACAGTGGTATCAAAGCGAAGCTAGAGCATTAGGCGTTGCGTAGGCGAAGTTTAAAGTCCGATCGAACTCCGAAAGCACGTAATGACCCCCTTTCTGAAATTTTTTCAAAAAGTTGGATTTTTCCATTTTAAAAATACTCATAAAATCATGCTGGGAATTCTATGGGCACACCTGAAGAATGAAACCCTAACTCGTCCAAGTGACCGCGGATCCGCGGCCAAAACATGGTTTTGGCGGTGGATCCGCGGCGCCGCATGAGAGGCTTGGGTCGGGCCCTTCAGCTGTTGGTACGTAGGTACTGGTCCATGCTTTTAGGAACTTTTAATTTTGCTCAAGCGTTGAGATCTCTGGGATTTTTTGGGAATTCGTTGCGTCGATCGAATTATCTAACTTCGCCTAGCTATCTGTAATTGTGATACAATATTTGGAATCCACAGAATTAGTTATGAGATAACTAGTTTGAATTTTATAAATCTAGCCGTTTAGTCTCATTTGATCGGTTGCCACAGGATTTTGATGTTGATCAAAACTCCGTCGCAATCACCTAGCGTACGCGGATACTCGCCAGGTAAACTTCATAGATAACCACGCCCCATAGCCCCGACCAAGTGACTGTAGGAGAACCCCGTCGCCAAAAAGCATCTGTTCGGGTGCTCGCGGCCACGGTGTTCCGCCTTAGTGCACTTCGTCGACGGCATCGGGGGTGCGGCCGTCTACTAAACTTTCCGACGAGCATTCGATCAGGTAATCGGGAATCTTACTGAATTACCCGACAAGTTATTGGAAAGTGTTTTCAATATCGAGACTAAAATGAGGGGTTTATAATTGTTAGGTATGTGATGTCTAAGGAATTCTTTTTGCTAGGCATGAAATCCAATGTATGTGACATATTGGGTTTATGATGTCTAAGGTGATTGCGGATTCCAACAGTTGTAGTTTTTCACTTTCTTTTCTACGACCGTAAGTGTAATATGTGGTGTATCGCCGGTTTCGGTGCTATATGCCAACGAAAACTGGGATACGCATATTTACTTACGTTGATGACTTGTGATGTTATGTGTTGCTGTGATATGTTATATTGGATCGTCGTGTTTTGAATAGCCGGGGGTTTTTATGTGAGATGAAAGTTTTTCATTTTCATTCATGTAAAATTCATTGTATGTAATATTCTTTTATTGGGGCACTTCCCAGTTGAGGATGATGTCACCATTGTATATTATTAACTTTTCCGTATTAGGATAGACCCAAGGCGGGGAGCACAAGTAACCGGGTTCTAGGGTACAGTGGGAGACCATCTCGAGGAGTCGAAACCGGGTTTCCTAACTCTACAATTGGTAGGGTTGCTTGCCGCTCTCGTAGGGGTCTAGGGATATGGGTTTGGCTATTCATCACGACCGTGGAATCCGTGTTTTTACTGGCTTAAATAAAATACGGAATTCCTAGTATATCCAATATTTCATTTGTGATTCTTCTGCTGCTGATATCTGAGATGTGATCATTTTATATATCTAAGACGAATGCCTATATTATATATATGAGATATAATAAATATTGCAGCTTTCGTTTCTTATGTGATGCTTGGGAAGCATATCTGATGGGACTTCATTAATGAGATTAATGAAATAAAAGAAAAAGAAACCTAAAGATGTTGTAGAAACTTGTTTAAAAACTGGCATTTCTAGTTCTTGCTTTGCATAGCGGTATTCCTTGTAGAATATCCAGCACCTCATTCGATGATGAAAGAGCTGAGATCCCTTCACCAAGAGTGACCTCTTTAGCGAAACTAGCAGATGCTACAACCCACTCGGTTTGTCTTTTGATTGCTTCTATAGTTTTTGCTTTGCAGAGTGGTATTTGTGAAATATCCTGCACATTATTCGATAAGGAAAGAGCCGAGATCCCTTCACCGGGAGTGACCTCTTTAGCAAAAACTAGTAAAAGTCTAAAAACACTCCTTTTCAAAATCACTCGATTCTACAACGATATCAAGTTCATTATGCAAAGGGTTTTCTTAAAAACCTGTCGTAGCCCTCCGCCATTTCAGATAAGTACTATTTAGTATTGGTAATGCGTTTGTTGACCTTGTCAAGGCGTAGTGTGCGGTAGCAGATTAGTGCTTATCTACATAAGCATATGTTGCGATTGGATTAGGGTAATCATGCGGCCTTGTTGACTTTGTCAAGAGTCGTGCGGGTGGGTTTAACTCAATCGGGAAATGATGGGTTGAACTTGGCTTGAGGTCTATGGTTTGTTGACCTTGTCAAGGTCATAGATCACTCGGGGCAAAATATTATCGGGAATTTCAAGTGTTGAAATTTGCAATGAGATTGCATACCTCCTGTGAGATAGTTGGATCCCGATACCCGATGCGAGTAAGAGTTACTCCTGGGAGAGTTTTACACATTACAATTAACCGATCAAGTAGGTGTCTAGAAAGGTGTTAACGGGGTTACGCCCCTGGGAAAATGAGGTTTATTTTAATTAGGTCAATGCGAAAGCACGATGAACCTCCCTCAAAGTACCGACACTAGCATGACCGAAAGATTGGCGAACTTATAGGGTGTAATTAATCCCGGCTAGTCTTACTGATTGATTTCAATTTCTTGATGTGTCGTGTTTTAGAAATGATGTTTCACAATCAAAGAAATTTTTTACCGCAATCAATAACGGTGTCGATTGTAGCGTGTTAGCGAGTGCAGATCGTCCACAGGGAAAGTGAGATCCGTTCGAATTTGATTTAGATGAATTGAAAATTAAAGAAAAGAAAGAAAAGACAATTCAATTCAAGATTTAAAAGTAAATTTCAAGAATTATCTAGATCTAAATCAAGAAAACATTAAAAATCAAGAATCAAGAATTGATGATATCCAATTGAATTAAGTTTCAAGAATCGAAGTGAGGCTCGTAGGAATCGATCGAATCTGTAGACGTGATGAAAACTATTGATTGCGTTTTCTTATCCATTAATGATTTGATACTAGATCGATGATGATTAATCGAGGTTTAATGATCTTTTGAAGAAACTAGGGTTTCTTCATCTCATCCTTTGTCCTTTCGATGAATCTCATTCAAAATCTAGCCACTAGTAAATTCAAGAATCGATCGTGGATCACTAATTAAGAGCGAACACAATCAAGAAAGCATCGCTTGAACTAGGTTGTCGATTCTTCAATTTACTAAAGTTTACAAAACTTATAGGAATTAAGAATCGTTTCAAGAATTGTAAACATCATCATCTATTGATTCTCTCGACTTCTTCACGAGCAGAGTTTTTACTCAAACATCATATCAAAGAACATAATCAAGAATCGAGATCTAATCATGATGCAAGAATGTAAAGAAAGCAAGATAAAGAATTTCACCTTTTATTTATCAACAATTTTGTTACAATTCTCTCAAGATCTACAATGAGGAAAGAACTAGATCGTCGATTTGGCGTCGCTCGTCTTCGTGAGTCGCGGATCGTCTTGGATCACTTGCTCGGATGAAGATCGGCTTCGCTCCTAAAAGGTTGAAGGCTTCTTGCTTGAATTGTACTCGGAGATCTTGAATTTGGCTTTCGATTTGATTGGATTAGGGTTAGGGTTACAAGTTGTGTCACTCAACTTGTGTTGGGAATTGGAGATTAACCTTCGACAGCCCTTTTTAAAAATTCCCAAAACCCTAGATCTAGGTTTTCTTTTATAACCATCTCAACCCTAGATCTAGAATTCAAAATTCAAATTTCCTTCCAAAAAGTTTGTTAGAGAGAGCCTTCTAGAAGAAGTTTGTTGGAGGGAATTTTCTAGAATAAGGTATATTCTAAGGCTAGGTTGTTAGGCCGAGCCTTCTGGATGAAGCCACGTGGACATCTGGAGTCTTCTGGAAGCTTTGGCCATTACAGGAAGCACATGGGAGAATTTGGCAACGCTGACGTCATCATACAGCCGCGGATCCGCGGCTGTATGGGCCTTTGGCCGCGGATCCACGGCTCTTTAAAGGCTTTGAAGCATGGAATTCTCTGGTATTTCTTGGGTGGGCTTTAGTGCTGTTTCCTGATGTGTAGAATCTCATAATTATTTCTTGATCGCTGCCAGATCACAGGTCTTGGACTTGGCGTATTTTTAACAGCACTTTTGACAGTTCCGGCTCTTTTCCTTGAATTTCCTGCACAGATTCTCGAGACAAGTGTTGCACGATACAAAGATTATGCGATGCAATGATAAACACTCAATTTCCCTCAAAATGTCGGTTTTAAAGTATAACATGAGTAATTTGGTATTTTATGGCTGTTTTGCTAATATGTGCTATATTAATACCGAACACCTCTAGATGAGTGCAAATGATAGGGAAATTGAAGTGTTAAAAATGCAATATTTTCGACTTATCAAATTCCCCCTAACTTATTTTTGGTCGTCTCGAACAAACTGTTTTATTAAAAAGAGAAGGAGAAAATAAAGAAAGAGAAAAACTAACTAGCACACTTTCGTAGGCAACACGATTGCACTGAGCACGTGCAACAAGCCTTTAAACCTCTAGGTGTCCCTAGTAGGAGGAGTGTTGTCTTCTGAGGGTTTTCAGCGGATTGCACCCACAAAATCCGATAATAAAAGGAAGACCGTGAAAGTTACATATAAAGATAAGAATTGTAAAAGAAAGACTTTGAAAATCAGAGTTTCCAACTACACTAGCATTCCAGTTGTCATGAGCCCTATCTTAATAGTCATGAAAAGATGTTAGAAATCACATCATCCCTCAATAAAACATCGTCTTTATTCATCATTCCTATCTTTCTTCCAAACATCGATCATATAACCCTACGTGTGTATAAAGAACATCCCTACACCCGGAGAATTCAATTCAAGCTATCATACTCTTGTCCATCTGCCTCAGTACTTTTTAATTAATGAATATTTAGATGAATTTTCTCACACACTTTCATGCGACCGTTAATACTTCTTGAGTTACTAACCGACCGATTACTCATGTGCTTTCTTATACGGTGTTTTTCCTCGTCTTGCACCATCTAAAGCTTAGCAGTGACTCCCATACCAGTTGGTCTAAGGCACTAGGTGAAGAGGCACCCTCGCTATATTTTTTTATTGCTGCCTTGGCGATAACAAAACCAGTGTTCATTTTTTTCATCACTGTAGGGTGTTTTTTGTCACCCCATTGAGATGGGAATACGCGCACGCTTGTCAGGCGTATTACAGATTCCCCCTTCATAGGGTAGGCCGGGGTTTAATGATTGTGGGGATTCGAATCTCCGGCAGCCGCGGACTAAACTGCCGTTAATTACCCCTCGCCTTTGGAGCGAGGGAACCTCCGATTGACGGGTTAAACTGGTCATGCGAACTCGATGTGCAGTGTACGTGTGTTTTGTTTTGTGGGGGTTTGGATATATCGGGGAGGCCAGCGCCTAGGCGCTTGAGCGCAAGCGCGCCACGTGTCAGCACGTAGGCGCTTTGCGCTCGAGCGTAGAGTGTTGGAGCGCAAGCGCACCACGTGTCGGCATGTGGGCGCTTTGCGCTCGGGCGCTGGGCGCTTGAGGGTAAGCGCGCCATGTGTCGGCATGTCGGCGCTTTGCGCTCGAACGCAGAATGCTGGAGCACAAGTGCGCCACGTGTCGGCACGTGGGCGCTTTGCGCTCGGGCGCTGGGCGCTTGAGAGCAAGCGCGCCATGTGTCGGCACGAAGGCGCTTTGCGCTCGAACGCAGAGTGCGGGGAGCTCGGGCGCTGGGCGCTTGAGCGCAGGCACGCCACGTGTCGGCACGTGGGCGCTTTGCGCTTGGGCGCTGGGCGCTTGAGCGCAAGCGCGCCATGTATCGGCACGTGGGCGCTCCACGTGTCGGCACATGGGCGCTTTGCGCTCGAGCGCAGGGCGCCGGCAAGGAAAAATGGGGCTTTTAGCCACGGAAATTTTCTAAAGAGAAAATAGGGTGGAGTTTAAACTCCTAAGATGCTTTGGGTTAATGAAGGGGGTTCTTCTTCTTCCTTTTCTGTTGGCTGGATTTTGAAGATCAAGAGATATGGTATTTTTAAAAATCTCTTCTTTTTGAGATCTAGTGACAGATCCATGTTCCCCTTTGTGGATTTGGTGGTGAAAAACTATTTTGTTTTATAAAATGAAGAGTAAAACTCTTGATTTAGTTCAAAAGAAAGAAGAAGATTTTGGAACCTTGAAGAAGGAGAAAAGATCTCAGATCTAAAAAAATTTTTGGAGAGAGAAAAGTTGTGAGATATTTTCATTATTCTTGCCTTTATAGGCTATACACTTTACACATAGCCCCTTGGGCTTCACAAAATGGCATTTTGCCTATTCCATGGCTCATGAGCCATTTCTTTTTGCACATAAGCTATGGGCTTTACAAAAATTTGGCTTTATGCCTATTTTTCTTACATTTATCCATAAAATAAAATAAAAGAAATGCAACAAAATTATTTATTACAAAATTTTTATCTTGGCATGGGGGAGGCCGGCCGCTTCATGTTCGGGCTTGACCCGGGCATGGGCCCACTGGATCTGGGCTTGGGCCTGACTTTGATTTTGACTTGGTCAACCGGGGTATAAATTTTTACCCTAACAAATTGCCCCCCATCAATAAATGCACACCAAATATGTGGATCGTGTGCATGAGATTGATGGATCTTCTTTCACGTGGAGGCGACTTGATTCGGTTCCCCCCTTTTGGGAAGCTGGCACTGACCTTTTTACGACAAGGACGGTCGATGCGGCCCTTTTTGCGACTTGGACGATCGGTTCTGCCCTTTTTGCGATTTGGACGGTCGGTGCTGTCCTTTTAGCGACGTGGACGGTCGGTGCTGCCCTTTTAGCGACGTGGACAGTCGGTTCTGCCCTTTTTGCGACTTGGACGGTCGGTGCTGCCCTTTTAGCGACGTGGACGGTCGGTTCTGCCCTTTTTGAGACTTGGACGGTCGGTGCTGCCCTTTTAGCGACGTGGACGGTCGGTTCTTCCCTTTTTGCGACTTGGACGGTCGGTGCTGCCCTTTTAGTGACGTGGACGGTCGGTGCTGCCCTTTTTGCGACTTGGATGGTCGATACTGCCCTTTTTGCGACTTGGACGGTCGGTGCTGCCCTTTTAGCGAAGTGGACGGTCGGTTCTGCCCTTTTTGCGACTTGGATGGTCGATGCTGCCCTTTTAGCGACCGTCAGCTGCCCTTTTTGCCACTTGGACAGTCGGTTCTGCCCTTTTTGCGACTTGGACGGTCGGTTCTGCCCTTTTTGCGACGTGGACGGTCGGTTCTGCCCTTTTTGCGACGTTGACGGTCGGTGCTGACCTTTAAGCGACGTGGACGGTCGGTACTGGATTTGACTTGCTCCGCTTCTTGCGGTGTCAGGGATGAATTTGACTTGTTTCCGAGGTGGATGGTCGATTCTGCCCTTTTTGCGACGTGGACGGTCGGTGCTGCCCTTTTAGCGACGTGGACGGTCGGTATTGGATTTGACTTGCTCCGCTTCTTGCGGTGTCAGGGATGAAGTTGACTTGTTTCCGAGGTGGAATTTGATTCTGCCAGGGTGTTCATTGGTTGTTTTGCTGACTTGATGTGATTTTGGTTGACATCAGCATTGCTACGCTGGAATATGGTACCAGGAGCGAATCATCATTTGTCATGACAGGATTTAGGGATTTTGGTTTTGGTTTGGCATCAGCATCGCTGCACTGGAATATGGTACCAGGAGCGAATCGTCATCTTCCATCAGGAGATTTCCCTCGTTCCCAGTTTAACGACTTAGGGGTCATCTGTTCCCAGTTTAACGACTTAGAGGTCATCTGTTCCTAGTTTAAAGACTAAGGGGTCTATTGGATTGGAGTTTGGGATTTTGGGGTTAGGGTAGGCATCAGCGTTGCTAACACTGAAGCACACGTGCCAGGAGAAATTCATCATTTGCCTATTCCTGTTGGGGGAGCGATGGCTTAGGAGACAGGTTTAGGTCCCTTATTACCTAAGGCTTTTCAATTTTATGGGGCGTGAGGGTCCCATAAAAGCATTTTCTCCCTACGAGTCGTAAGGATCTCGCAGGTGTATTTTCTCTTTAGGAGTCGTGAGGACTCCTAAGTGTGTTTTTCTTTTATGAGTCGTAAGGATCCCGCAAAGGTTTGTTCTGCTCATGTATCATGAGGACACATGAGTGGGTCTTCTCAATGGAGCATAATTCCAAAGGCGGAGACCAGCCGCGTAACTGGTGAATATGGTGGGGCATGGGTATGACGAGAATTATTTGAGCCCGTGGATTGTATACGACAGTCAATTTGGGGACTGGCCGTAGGGCTGAAGAATTTTGAGAAATTGGATTTTGGTTGGCGTCTGCATCGCTACACTGGAATATAATACCAGGAGCGACTCATCATTCGCCGTTTGGGGACTTGGAATTTGGATTTTGTTTGGTATCAGCATTGCTGCACTGGAATAATGCCATGAGCAACTCATCATTTGCCTTGGGAGGACTTGGGATTTGGGTTTTTGGTCGGCATCAGCACCGCTAACACTGAAGCGAAATGCCAGGAGCGACTCATCATTTGCCGTTGCCCATTGGGGAATGATGACTTAAGAGACAGGTTTGCGTCCCTATCACCTAAGGCTTTTCAATTTTATGAGCCATGAGGGTCTCATAAAAGCATTTTCTCCCTACGAGTCGAGAGGATCACACAGGTGTATGTTCTCCTTAGGAATCGTGAGGATTCCTAAGTGTGTTGCTCCTTTGTGAGTCGTAAGGATCTCACGCAGGGGTTTTCTCCTCATATGGTCGAGAGGACTTTGCGAGTGTATTCATCACTTTTCACGAGTTTGTGCCCTTTCAGGTTTTTACAAACTCGCCGGTAGTCCTGCTGTTTTTACTCACGGAGCCCTTTCGGGTTTTCATTCATGCCCGTTTTGCTTATGGACATACCTTTTTTTTCTTCTTCTTTCTTTTTTCCTTTTTTTTCTTTTTTTTTCTTTTTTTTTCCGCTGGTGGGACTTTGAAAGTAGTCTCACCGGCAGGATTTGGGAGATATGGGGGTCGTTTACGCCCGTGGATTGTATATGGTTTTGCAGGATGTGTGATCCAGACCGTAGGGCTGATGTGCTCAATTCACCTACGACTTGGAGCATTCACGTGTAGTATTTCTTGAGATATCGGCCATTGATGGGTGGCATGGACCTTTCTCCCTCGGCACTTATTAGTTGTTAGGATCCTCCGTCAAACACTTTCTCGATGACGTATGGTCCTTCCCAGTTTGGCTCGAATTTTCCCTTGGCATGTCGATTGGGGATAATCGGTCTTTTGAGGACCAACACCAATTCACCTTTCTTGAAAGCGCGGAGACGGGTTATCTTGTTATAGGCCCGTGACATTTGGGCTCGGTATAGCTCCGGGTTTTTCTGCACCGCGAGCCTCTTTTCTTCGAGCGCGTCGAGCTCTTCAAGCCGAAGGAGCACGTTTTCATCTTCCGTCAACTCGTATTGGATGGCCATTCTTAAACTTGGAACCTCGATTTCGAGGGGGAGACTCGCCTCTACTCTGAAGAGCAATGAGTATGGAGTGGACTGAGTTGGAGTACGGTGCGTGGTACGATATGCCCACAACGCCTCGTGAAGCTTGAGATTCTAGTCTCTTTTGTTGGCTGAAGCATTTTTCCTCAGGAGCTTGCATAGAGTCTTATTGAAGGCTTCGGCTAGCCCATTGGCTGTTGGATTATAGATGGAGGAATATCTCCAGTCTATCTTGTGCTGAGTAGCGAACAATGAGGCGTTCAAGCTCTTGAAAAAAGGCCCGTTGTCAGAAATGATTCTTCTTGGTGTACCGAAGCGGTATAGAATATTATGCTGGAAGAATGTCAGAATATCTTTTGTCTTGACTTCTTTTAGTGGGACAGCTTCAGCCCATCTGGAGAAGTAGTCTGTCGCGGCCAGTATGAACCGGTGGCCTTTGGATGACGGAGGATCCGTTGGGCCAACAATGTCGGTGCCCCAGACTTCGAAAGGCCACGACGCCTCCGTAGGATGCAACGGATTGGGATGCTTGTGAATGAAATCACCATGGATTTGGCAGATCTGACATTTCTTTGCATGCTCTCCGCAATCCCGTATCATGGTGGGCCAGTAATATCCAAACCGTTTGATTTGAAGTCGCATCTTTGGGCAATATTGGTGAGCACCGCAAACGCCCGAGTGAACATCTTTCATGACCTTTTGGGCTTCGGCCAATGACAGACACCTGAGCCAGAGTTGGTCATATGACCTGCGGTATAACGTGTCATTTACAAACATGTATCGGAGAGATCTTTTCTTTAGCTGAATCCTCATAGATTTTTCTTCGGGCAGCTTGTCGTATCGGAGGTACTCTATGAAGGGTTCTCTCCAATCGGGCTCGTCTCGGATGATCGAAGCTTCTTCGGTGGGACTGCTCTTCTGTTCCGCGCTTTCCTCTTCTCGTAGAGAGACTGGGGGTAGTATTTGCCTGCTCCTGACTATGATCAGAATTTCGTCCATGTCAGGATCATCCAGCTCCTTGGCTAAGCGAGCGAGTATGTCGGCTTTTCCGTTCAACGCTCTGGGGATTCTCATTAGTTCAATATGAGTGAACCGTTTCATGAGTTCCACCACCCGGCCTCTGTACCGAGCTAACTTTGGTTTGTATATCTTATAGTCGCCGCTTACTTGGTTGACGACAAGCTGGGAGTCACCGTAAACCCGTAGCCGAAGGATTTCCATTTCTCTGGCGAGTTCCAAACCAGCTATCAGAGCTTCATACTCAGCTTCATTGTTTGTCCGAGGCTCGGTGAGAGCAAAAGAATGCCGTAGGGTTCCTACTGATGGCGTGATGAACACCAATCCTATCCCCGCTTTTACCTCCGGGACGCTTGATCTGCCGGAGCTCCTTATTGATGAGGCCCCATCGAAGTAGAGCTCCCAACATGGCTCATCTTCCTCGAGGTGCAGCACTTGTTCGTCGGGTAACTCACAATTTAGCGGCGACCCTTCTGGTATGGGATGAGCAGCTAGAAAGTCTGCAAGAGCATGCCCTTTTACTGCTTTTTGAGGGGTATAAACTATGTCAAACTCAAGTAGCATGACAGCCCATCTTGCCATTCTGCCGGCTAGGCTTGCTTTGGTCATCAAGTGTTTGAATGGGTCGACCTTGGAGATCAGCATAACCCGATGAGCGAGCAAATAATGCCTCAGCTTCTTCACAGCAAATATTAGAGCCAGGCATTGCTTTTCGATTGGGGAGTAGTTGTGTTCCGCCCCGACTAGAGTTCGACTGAGGTAGTAGAGGACATTTTCTTTTCCCTCCTCGTTATTCTGGGCAAGGAGCGCACCGAGTGACTCATCCAGTGCGGCAGTGTAGAGAATCAGCGGTTTATTTGGAATGGGAGCGGCCAGCACTGGAAGGTGCAACAAGTATTGTTTGATGCTTTCGAACGCTGCTTGACATTCGGCATCCCAGATAAAAAGAGCTCCTTTCTTCATGAGCTTTGAGAAGGGCCTACACCTTCCCGATAAATTTGAGATAAACCGTCGTATATAAGCAAGCTTGCCTTGAAAAGATCTTAGCTGCGTCAGACTCTTCGGAGGGGGCATCTCCATGATGGCCTTTATCTTTGATGGGTCAACTTCGATCCCTCGATGTCGGACTATGAAACCCAGGAATTTTCCCGATGACACGCCAAAAGCGCACTTCAGAGGATTCATCTTCAGATCATATTCCCTCAGTCTGGTGAGAACGGTCCTAAGATCTTGGATATGATCGGCCTTGGTTTTAGTCTTGACGACCAGATCATCAACATAACATTCGACGACTTTATGGATTAGGTCATCAAAGATATTGGTCATTGCCCTTTGATATGTAGCACCTGCGTTCTTCAGTCCGAACGGCATTACCTTGTTACAATATATTCCGATCGGGGTTCGAAATGCTGTGTGTTTCTCATCCTCAGGCGACATCTTGATCTGATTATATCCAGATGAGCCATCCATAAAGGTGAACAGTTCGTAATTTGAGGTGTCATCGACCATCATTTCCATGACCGGTAGCGGGAAGCGTATTTAGGACATGCCTTATTGAGGTCCCTGAAATCGACACAAACTCGGATCTGCCCATTTTTCTTCTTCACTGGGACTATGCATGCGATCCAGTCCGCATATTTCTCTTCCCTGATGAAGCCGGCATCGATGAGTTTCTTGGTTTCCTCGATGACTTTTTCTTCCAACTCCCTTCTCATTCTTCGAGGAGCTTGTTTGACTGGCTTAGCATCAGGAGATATAGCTAGCTTATGCACGGCTACTTCAGGGGAAAGGCCAAGCATTTCTTTGTACGTCCACGTGAAGCAGTCGACGAACTCATGCAGCAGGGCAATTATCTGCTCTTTCATTTCCTCCGACAAGAGTGAGCTGATGTAGGTCGGCCTTAGATTATCGGGCATTCCTAAGTGAATCTCGGTTAGCTCATCAAAGGTTGCTTGTCCTCCATCTTCGAGCTCTTGAGGAGCTTCTTCTGGCTCGGCTATCTCGTCATCATCATTTGATCTTTCGCTAGCCTCACCAACATGGATCATGTAGCACGCTTTGGAATCAGGTTGAACGTAGCCTATGCCCCGTTTATCTGGAATTCGTCCGTCGATGAGTGCTCGGACCTGGGGTGGATGCCATAGCCCTTCGTAAAACTTTGCTTCGGACTCCGTTTGATATAACCAGCATCCGCACATCTTAAAGTATTCCCGCATCTCGGGCGCATAGTATCTGGGATTGAAGACGACTCTTATACCTCTCTCATAGGGAAGGCACGCGACAGAAAGATCGTCCGGGTGCACAACGGGGTTTGATCTGTAAAACAGGATGCCCTTCTGTCAATTTTTCCTCCCGGGCACGTAGAAAGTTTTCAGCTGGTCCACGGTAGAAACTAACAATGCGTCGAGCTCTTTGCACATCCGTTCCGGCACCTTTGTGATGGCCAGGGACCCTTCTGCAACTTCGAAGGTCTCTCGTAGTTTCGCTTGCTGCATGGGGGTCCACTCTGCACAGCTGTTGCACGGCAGGTCCTCTTCATCTGACTCTTCCGTGTCACTGCCAAGATGAGGGCGGACTTTGCTGCTAGATGGGCCTTCAGTAACAGATTCGTCCGTATCACTGCCGAAACGGGGGCGGGTTTTACGGAAGGACGGGCTTCCAACGTCGGACTCGTCAGTGTCGCTACCGAAATGTGAGTGCACTTGGGCGTTTTTACTTTTGAAAGTGACAACCGGCACAGATTTGCTTTTGAGTCTTGGGGCCGGTCTATCCTCAGTCAGTTGTGGCTTAGCATTTTGGTGGTTCGTAAAGTACCGAGAATCTTCATAGCGGACTTCATGCACACCGAACGGCTGGATGTCTCCGTCAATGCGTCTTTCTTCGCCATTTTTAGTATACTTCATGCATTGATGGAGAGTTGACGGAATGATGCCGTAATCGTGGAGCCACGGCCGTCCTAAGAGAATCTAATAAGACGTGTCGGCGTCGATCACGTATATCTTAGCTTCAGTTTGGAGATCCCCGAATTTGATTGGCAGAGCTATGGACCCCAGAACTTGCTGGCAATTTTGGTTGAAGCCTTGAATGACAATCCTTTCCCTTGACAGGTGTCGGACATCCATTGACAAACTCTTCAGCGTCCGCAAGTTCATGATGTTCACTGAAGACCCCGGATCAATCAATATGTGATTAATCCGATCTCCGTCGCTGTACCCGGTCACGTAAAGCGGCCGATTATGCTCAGCCGTTCCCAGTAGCAAGTCTTCATCCTTAAATGTGACTGCGGCGGCATGCAAAGCGTGCTGGGCTTCTTTCATATTAATTTCCGCAAAGTGAGCCTGGTACCGCTCGGGGTTTTGTAGAGCGTGAATGAGAACATCTCTAAGCTCCTTAGATAGGACCAAGGCGTCGTAGATGCTCAGGAGAGACGGAAGCTTCCGAAGATGTGCCAAGACATTATAGTCCACCGAGGAAGGACTTACGTTTTCATCAGCCGGTTCTTTGCCATCTTCTTCATTAGCGAGTTGTTTTTCCTTCCCTTTTGGGGCGTTTCCCTGATTTGGCGGTAAAGCCCTGCCGCTTCTGAGCTGGATTTGATTGGCCGTTGTGACGAGCTCCTCGTCCTCGTCGGGAAAACAGAGCTCCTCTTCCGAGTCGCTGCCAAGATGGATGGCGTAGCAGGTCACTACTAGGATCTCTTCACTGGAGTCTTCTTCTAACTCCTCAAGAATTTCAGCCGCTTGTACAGGGAAGAACTCCTTCAATTGAATCAATGTTCTTTCCTTTTGTTCATATTCCTCGAGGGAATCGATATATTTTTGAATGGTCGATCTCCCTGCAGACTCTTTTTCGCGTCGAGCTGCATTTTTCTTCTTCTTGAGCTTCTTGGATTTTGAGCCTGATGGAGCCGCATTGGCAGCTGGACTGGCAGGCTTCTTCTGTCCTTCGCGGTCCATCCTGGGCTCTTTCTGAAGTAGCTTTATCATCTTCTTTGTCTTATTAGATATGTGCATACTCCACGGAGCCCGCGATGAGTCCGTTTCATTTCTCAGGGCAGCGGGTTCGGCTGTCTGCTCCCAGAAGGCCTCAGCTTCTGTCTGTATAAAGTTGGCGGTTTCAACTTGATTGTTCACCAACACGCTTTTGGACCGCTCAATCTTTCCAGCCTTGTACTGCTTCTCGACCCTGTCCTTGAAGATATAGCAATCCTCGATCGCATGGCTCACTACTCGATGGTATGGGCAATATAGGGGATTGTCGGTCATTTTTGCTTCTTGGGGTCTTTTCGACTCCAGCAATTGTAGGCCGTTGTTCAAGGCATCTTTAAATATCTTACGGACCTTGTCCATTCTGAAAGAGTAAACCTTGTTTTTCTTCTCCTCTAGGGAAGGCCCATCTCCTCCCAGTAATGGCTTTCGAGACCGGTTGGTTTTGGATTCGCCCGCCCTTCACTTTTCTTCATTGTCGGACGCATTGAAGACATTGGTACTGCTGTAACTCCCGCTTCTACGGCTGTTGTCCCGCTTGCTTTTCCAAGTTTTTTCTCTTTGAGAGTCCGGCGGGGACTCTTGCTTCGAGAGTTTCAGCATTTGGACTTTCTTGGTTAGCTCCTGAAATGACTTGAGGCCCGCTGTATACAAGAATGGGACCATCCAATTGCTGAGGTTCCTAATGAGAAGGCTGACGGACTGCTCCAGCGGCAGTTTGCACTTGACCATGAGATTACGCCATCAGGCGATAAAGTCAGTGTTGCTTTCATTCTTCCCCGGCTTGGTCATCACAAGGTCGGCAATGGAGATTTTATCACTGACGCTCATGAACCTTTGCCGGAACAGAGACTCCATTTGGGCGAAGGTAATGACGGTCTCGTCTGGTATGCTCGCGTACCAGTCGAAAGCGACACCGTTCAGGATGTTGACAAACTGACGAAGAAGGAGCGCGTCATTGCCCCTTGTATTTCCGCACGATGCTTTGAAGTGGGCGACGTGCTGATTTGCATTCCCCGTTCCATCAAATCTTCCGAACTTAGGAATGACGTAGCCGCTTCGGAACTCAATCAGATCGTACTGCACGGGGTATGGCCGCCCACTACTGCCGATTTCTTTCTGAGCTTCAGCTTCGGCCACCAATGTTTTAACCTTGCTGGTGACCAAATCCATTATCCGATCCTGTGTTAGCGGGAGAGTGCTATCTGTGGCCAAGGCGTCCCCAGAAGCGGAATGTTGCCGGCTTTCGTGCGGCTTGACCATTCTTTGACCCAAAGAAGCAGGCAATGGCTGCTTCGGATTGTCTTCACCCGGCTGATTAGTAGCGACTTGTGCTTGATTAGGAGGCGCTTGAGCAATTTGAGCCGTAAGCTACATCACAACGTTCGTTAAGTCGTCAATCATCAAATAGAGCTTGGCCATCTCTTTATCCTTGCTCCTGAGCTGTTTTCGAAGCTCTTGGAGCAGCTCTTGCTCCGCGGTCCTGGGGCGGAAGGTCGGCTCTTCCTCGCTCTCTGAGCTTGACTCTGCCTTGAACGAAGGGTCCTTCTGCCTATCGTCCTCATCAAGAGGGTTTTCATCATCCAGCGGAGGTGGCTGTTCTTGGGAAGCGGCAACCACATTCAAGCCAGATTGGACTTGGGATGTGGTGGCCCCATCCTTGCTTTTACTGCGAAGGTTGTCGCTGGGACGCCCGCCCGCCATATAGACCATATGGACAACATATCCAGCCGTCATTTTATTATCGGCGGCTGATTTCACGGATCGCTGCCTTGGCCCGCCTGTTTCGGTAGCGGGCAGTCGATTGAAGGCGGATGGCCTGGCCGAATTCTTGAATGGTGCTGGCGCTTCTTTTTTGGATTTTCCCCGCTGATTTCGTGCGGCACAGAGCGCCCGATAGACTCTTAAAGAGACAGTGTCATACCTTTTCTGTTGGGGCCGGGACACGTCTCTTTGTAGTATTGTTCGGACCGCTGTCATCTTGATTCTGGCGGTCATGGCATTTTTCTAAACCCACTTTAGAGGCTCGAAGGAATTGCTGATTCTCACGTCCGACTCAGCCGTCATCGCGGGGTGACCCTGCACTTGGAACATCACAAAATTCCATTTGGCCGAAGTCCTGGCCCTCTTGTTGGCTCGATACCTGAGCCGCTTCTGCCTTAACTTTTCTGTTCTAAGTGCCTGGCAGACTTCAGCTCTTTAGGAAGACGCCGCAGACTGGGCGATGGAGAGCCTTGGAGATATGCTCGATTGTGCATTTGTTGGAGGGAGGGAACCTCCGATTGACGGGTTAAACTGGTCATGCGAACTCGATGTGCAGTGTACGTGTGTTTTGTTTCGGGGGGTTTGGATATATCGGGAGCCACGCAGAGTTTTTACGGGGGTCCCGCTACCCGGATAGCGGGCTGGGGGTCAAAAGGGCTAGCAGCCCCCTTGCGTGGTGCGGTGCAGCGCCCCGTTAGAAATTTTTTTCTAACAGGGACAGTGTCGTGGAGTATGTGTATGTGTACATATGTATACATATGTATATATATACATGTATATATAAATAAAGGGAGGAAAAGACATCCAAAGGATGCGTGAGGCCAGCGCCTAGGCGCTTGAGCGCAAGCCACGTGTCGGCACGGGGGCGCTTTGCACTCGAGCGCAGAGCGTTGGAGCGCAAGCGCGCCACGTGTCGGCACAGGGGCGCTTTGCGCTCGAGCACAGAGTGTTGGAGCGCAAGCGCGCCACGTGTCGGCACGTGGGCGCTTTGCGCACAGGCGCTGGGCGCTTGAGCGCAAGCACGCCACGTGTCGGCACGTGGGCGCTTTGCGCTCGAACGCAGAGTGCTGGAGCGCAAGTACGCCACGTATCGGCACGTAGGCGCTTTGCGCTCGGGCGCTGGGCGCTTGAGCGCAAGCGCGCCACGTGTCGGCACGTAGGCGCTTTGCGCTCGGGCGCCGGGCGCTTGAGCGCAAGCGCGCCACGTGTCGGCACATGGGCGCTTTGCGCTCGGGCACCGGGCGCTGGAGCACAAGCGCGCCACGTGTCGTCACATGGGCGCTTTGCGCTCGGGCGCCGGGCGCCGGAGCGCAAGCGCGCCACGTGTCGTCACGTGGGCGCTTTGCGCTCGGGCGCCGGGCGCCGGAGCGCAAGCGCGCCACGTGTCGGCACGTGGGCGCTTTGCGCTCGTGCGCAAGGCGCCGGAGCGCAAGCGCGCCACGTGTCGGCACGTGGGCGCTTTGCGCTCGAGCACAGGGCGCCGGAGCGCAAGCGTGCCACGTGTCGGCACGTGGGTGCTTTGCGCTCGAGCGCAGGGCGCCGGCGAGGAAAAAGGGGGCTATTAGCCCCGGAAATTCTCTAAAGAGAAATTAGGGTGGAGTTTAAACTCCTAAGATGCTTTGGGTTAATGAAGGGGGTTCTTCTTCTTCCTCTTTTGTTGGCTGGATCTTGAAGATCAAGAGATATGGGATTTTTAAAAATCTCTTCTTTTTGAGATCTAGTGACAGATCCAAGTTCCCCTTTGTGGGTTTGGTGGTGGAAAACTATTTTGTTTTATAAAATGAAGAGTAAAACTCTTGATTTAGTTCAAAAGAAAGAAGAAGATTTTGGAACCTTGAAGAGGGAGAAAAGATCTCAGATCTAAAATTTTTTTGGAGAGAGAAAAGTTGTGAGATATTTTCATTATTCTTGCCTTTATAGGCTATACACTTTACACATAGCCCATTGGGCTTCACAAAATGGCATTTTGCCTATCCCATGTCTCATGTGCCATTTATTTTTTCACATAAGCCATGGGCTTTACAAAAATTTGGCTTTATGCCTATTTTTCTTACATTTATCCATAAAATAAAATAAAAGAAATGCAACAAAATTATTTATTCCAAAATTTTTATCTTGGCATGGGGGAGGCCGGCCGCTTCATGTTTGGGCTCGACCCGGGCATGGGCCAACTGGATCTGGGCTTGGGCCCACTTGGCTTGGGGTTGACTTTGATTTTGACTTGGTCAACCGGGGTGTAAAATTTTACGTCAACAATCACCATTTTATATTTTCTTCACTTTTTTTTAATTTCCTTCTATACTTTGGCTTTTAGACAAGAGCATTTCAAGGTATCCTGTACTATCCCGAGTTTCAAGACGTGTGTAAGTGCGAATAGTAGGGTATCAACGTTCAAATGTTTAGCTTCCAGAATAGGAACTATTTTTCAGAATTATTTTTATCCTCAGATTAGTGACTTCTTTCATCTTACTAACCCTTGGGACAACGGCTCATAACTACTAATTACTAGTTCGTTTAAGAAAACTTCTAATTTTCTACGTTTTCTTAAATTTTTGCAATCTTTTGGATGTAATTTTTTTTCACTATTTAATCTTTTATTATCTTATTTATGTAAAAAAAAAATTATTTTTTTGAAATTTTTTAAATTTTTATAGGTTTTACAAATGTTTTGTGCTTATGCAAAGTATGATGCAAATGATGCGTAAATAAGCACAAACCTCCCCCAAACTTGTTTTCAACAGTGTCCTCACTGTTGCCTTCTGCTATATCTCAAAAACCTGTAAGCTTGGGAGGAAATTTATTAACGGGGGCAATATAATTAAGTGAAAATCCTCCCCCAAACTTATTTTTGTCTCATCATTTTTTTGTGTAAAAATTTTCTTTTCAAGAGCCAGATTATACCCCCCCCAAACTTGAGTTAAAAAATGTTAAGCTTTGAAAATCACATAAGGGGGTCTAAAATCATTGGTCGATGCCAAGCTTTGCAAAGACCGAAGGTTAACACCAACCATTCGAAAATTTTATCAATGTAGTGCTCAGGTTGGTGGAAGAAGAAGTGGGGAAAAGGTAAGTGGTGGAATAGAATGTGTTTGCGTCTCGTTTTGAAGAGACGATGCAGTGATTGTGATGGATAACTCGCATTCTTTTTACAGTTCAGAAGAAGGGGTGGAGCTTCAATTTCTTTGAATTGAGGTGGATTCATCTCAACACCCGTGTCACTCAAAAATGCGAGTTCATCAGCGAAGATCTCATCAAGAGTCCCATCAATACCCCAAAGAATAATGTCATCACAAAGCACGGGGTGATCTTCGAACTCCAAAAACGGTTCATAATCAGTGTTAGTTGTTGACCCGGACAACTCGGTGGAAAAGTCCGTATGTGTAAGATACATAGTTGGGTCAAACAACATATGAAAAGAGTCAAGATCAGTATCATGAGGATCGTCAAATTCGCTGCTGTCGATATCCATTAATTCGACGCTGTCGATATCCATTAATTCGACAAAACAGACCTTAGCAGTAGGTTCGGAGGGTACACTTCCCAACTTGTAAATGTTCAGCTCAATTGACCTATTCCCGAAGGATAGGGTCATTGAACCATTAAGACAGTTGATTATAGCATTGGAAGTGGCCAAAAAGGGGCGACCAAGCATCAACGGAATTTGATTCCGTGGGTTCGCTACAGGCTGTGTATTAATTACAATAAAATCTACAGGGAATACAAATTCCCCGATTTTTATTAACACATCCTCTAGTTCACCCCTAGGTTTGGTGATTGATCGGTCGGCCATCTGAAGAGTTAAATGAGCTGGTTTCAACTCTCCGATCCTTAATTGCTCGTAGACTGAGAAAGGAAGCAGGTTAACACTTGCGCCAAGGTCAAGTAGATCACGGTTAATGTGTTTTCCCCCAATAGAAATAGAAATAGTAGGATAGCCAGGATCCTTACGTTTCCTTGGTAATTGTTGGGAAATGGCTGTGTCTACTGTCTTTGCCATGAATATCATCTTGGTACTTGAGTTTTCCTCTTTCTAGTGCACAAGTCTTTAAGAGTTTTCGCATAAGCGGAGACTTATTGGATTGCATCTAGAAGAGGGATATTGATGTTAACCTGTTTCAAGATTTCAGTGATCTTCTCTATTTGTGGACTTGGTCTGTTTCCCCTTAACCGATTCGGATAAGGAGCTTGAGCAATAAGGTCGGGGTCCAACATTGGAGAAGATCGTGTGGGTGGGAACGATCTAAGAATAGGAGTGGGGATCATTTTTGGTGGACTAGAAGAGGTGGGCTGAGGTGTCGAGCCTTGGGGAAAACGGAGAATAGGCTCGGAAGAAAATGGTGGGGTGGACAAACTGGGGTCAGAATTAGAAGCAGAAGTGGAAGGAAAAGTCTCGGCCGGGGTATTATTGATAGATTTTTCAGTATCATCAATCTCTTCCCCAATGTGATAGTCAAGCACTCTTCCAGATCTCAACGTGGTGATTGCATTCACATGATGTGAATAGCCAGGATTGGGTAGGGGTTGAGCTGGAAGTTTCCCTTTCTCTCTTGCACTCATTTTGACTTTTAATTGTGCAATTTCCGCTTCCATCGATTTTATAGTCTCAGCTTGGAAAGCTGAGTTTTTCTTTATATCATTGACAGAAGACTTAACCTCAGCCGACACTTCCATGAAATTTGACAAAGGTGATTTCATGGTCTGTGTGAATGCAGAGAATTCATCAGAACAGGTCAACTGCAAAGGAGTATACGGTTCAGGTGTGTTGACCGGATTTTGGAAGTTTTGTGATTGGTAGGGGTGCTGACTCAATTGAAGTGGCTGCTGTTGTGGTGAAAGAGCCCTTTGGAAATTATTTTGGGTTGGAACCATGTATTGAGTTTGTGATTGGTTCCAAGCAAAGTTAGGGTGATTCCTCCGACCCTGATTATATATAGAAGAATACGGATCGTTTCTAGGTCGTTGAAAAGCAGAATTGATATGCTCATGACCTTGAAACGGAGAATTTAATGGACATTCTTCCGTCAAATGAGAAGGATCAGAACAGCATCCACATACAGTTTTGGAAAGTGATATTTGATTTAGGGCGGCAGCTAAAAATTTATTTTTCATAGTCTCGAGTTTCTTTTGCATAGCTGACATTTCAGCTCTAACTCCTATGGAAACATCCGATTGGTTATTGCCACCCCTAGATGATTGACTCACACCCTCCCACTGTAATGATTTTTCAGCGAAATCTTCTAGGAATTTCCAATCTTCCCCACCATCTTTGGTCATGAAAGTGCCTTGACACATGGATTCAAGGGTCTGTTTTGTGGTAGGATTAATGCCCTCATATATGATTCTGTACAGATCCCATCTAGGGATTCCGTGATGTGAACATTGAACTAACAGATCCTTGAAGCATTCAAAACACTTCGAGAATGTTTCATTTGGAAGCTGGGTGAATTGATTTATTTCGCTATGGACTCGAGCTGTTTTATGATTGTGGTAGAATTTCTTTAGGAATGCTTTTACGAATTCTTCCCAGTTTGAAATGGAATGTGCGGTTGTGTTATAAAACCACTTCTCGGCTATAACGCACAAGGTAAATGGGAGAAGACGAAGACGCATAGCCACAGAAAGCTGTGAGGTACCCATCATAGCGCATACATTTTCAAATTTGGTAATAAAGACATATGCGTTTTCAAACTCGAGACCGTGATATTTCGGTAGAAGATTGATGTATTGGGGTTTTATTTCAAAATTGTCCCCGTTGGCTGGTGGAAAATGTGCGACAGGTCGAAAGAGGACCTCGCATAGGATGGCATCTCTCCTGGAGAGAGATGTGGGGTGGATTCTGCGCACCTGCGGACGGCGGCAGAGTAGTGGTAAAGAAGTTCGTTGGAGAACTATCCATCGAAGTGGGTGTGGTGGTGGGTAAAGAAGAAGTAAATGTAGAAATATCGACTTCGGGGTCGATAGGTGGAACGCGGACAAGTCGGGCACTAGAATCCCGTGTCCAGCCTATCTTGCACTAAAGGGTTTAGTACAAGTGGCAGCGTTAAGATAATTAAAGAAAATGTGGATTGGTGTTTATTTTGAAAAAGATACGGATTTTTGAAAAAATGATGCAAATCACAAAAAATGCACACGCAACCCTAAAATCTAGCCTACACTTGCCTTAGACACCACAAAAGAAACGCGGATAAGCAATAGATTACCCACGACCTTCTCCTGTCCTAAGTGAGCGCGACGGTCCTTAGAGTCATGTCTAGATATTTTTTAGTTAATGAGGGTAATGCGGATGCAGTTTTATGATTTTTGGGGCTTAGGAAGGGTAATGAACTCCCCACCTAATCTGAATTTAGTCTTTGCCCCTTAATTTCCGTATTAAAAAATGCAAACAACCAAGATCAAACACGCACAATTATTATTTTTTTGCGGCGCTGCGAATTTTGCAAAGAAACCTGCAGAAAATTTGTTATTGGAGCAGATGAGGAAAGAGATAAGAAAGTCAAGAAGTCACCTAGAAAATTCCGTACAGCTATGCTACAGTAGCGCCGCGCTTCCGCTGCTCTAAGCTCTTATTGCCGCGGATCCACCGCGGTATCGAGGAATCTTTGCACAAAAATTTTAGGATCTGTTCATGTTCACTTCTTTAGCTCTCTGGAATGCTCTGAATATTTTTCCACTTGTTCCACAGATTCCAGATTTTCTCGCAACAAATCACAACGACCCGTTTAGTGTTTGCGCGAATTTTGATCAAAGAAATTTTGATGGAATAAATTTTTCAACTCAAATTTCAAAAGCGAACAAATTAGCACACTATCCCCCGCAACAGCGCCATTTGATTGATTCGATTTCTCAATGTGTCGTGTTTTAGAAATGATGTTTCACATTCAAAGTAATTTTTGACCGCAACCAATAACGGTGTCGATTGTAGCGCGTTAGTGAGTGCGGATCGTCCACAGGGAAAGTGAGATCCGTTCGAATTTGATTTAGATGAATTGAAAATTAAATAAAAGAAAGAAAAGACAATTCAATTCAAGATTTAAAAGTAAATTTCAAGAATTATCTAGATCTAAATCAAGAAAACATTAAAAATCAAGAATCAAGAATTGATGATATCCAATTGAATTATGTTTCAAGAATCGAAGTGAGGCTCATAGAAATCGATCGAATCTATAGTCGTGATGAAAACTATTGATTACGTTTTCTTATCCATTAATGATTTGATACTAGATCGATGACGATTAATCGAGGTTTAAGGATCTTTTGAAGAAACTAAGGTTTCTTCATCTTATCCTTTGTCCTTTCGATGAATCTCATTCAAAAACTAGCCTATAGTAAATTCAAGAATCGATCGTGGATCACTAATTAAGAGAGAATACAATCATGAAAGCATCACTTGAAACTAGGTTGTCGATTCTTCAATTTACTAAAGTTTACAAAACTTATAGGAATTAAGAATCGTTTCAAGAATTTTAAACATCATCATCTATTGATTCTCTCGACTCTTTCACGAGCGGAGTTTTTACTCAAACATCATATCAAAGAACACAATCAAGAATCGAGATCTAATCATGATGCAAGAATGTAAAGAAAGCAAGATAAACAATTGTAGGGTTCCAAGGCACACCCATGAGGTTCTACAAGTGATCAAACATGGCCAATTCAAAATTTTTCTATGTGCCAAGTGACCCTAAGCAAGATCGTAAATAGAGGATAGGCGATAAAGATGCAAGTTAACAACTTTAACTAAAAAGGAAGTGACTACAACCTTTGTAGATCCAGTTCTCCACCTCCATAGCTCCGCGTTGACGTCCCTCCGCTGCCATCATCGG